>CAWUFW010004659.1:0-1491836 GCA_963921515.1 Calotriton arnoldi | reverse complement strand
CTACACTGAGCGAACACCATTGCACTGCCCTAAACCCTGAAACACCACCCCAGCAAGACCCCTACACTGCCCAAACACCACTGCACTGCCATAAACCCTGAAACACCACCCCCAGCACGACCCCCTACACTGCCCGAACACCACTGCACTGCCCTAAAGCCTGAAACACCAGCCCCTGCACGACCCCCTACACTGCCCGAACACCACTGCACTGCCCTAAACCCTGAAACACCACCCCCAGCACGACCCCCTACACTGCCTGAACACCACTGCCCTAAACCCTGAAACACCACCCCAGCAAGACCCCCTACACTGCCCGAATACCACTGCACTGCCCTAAAGCCTGAAACACCACCTCCAACACAACCCCCTACACTGCCTGAACACCATTGCTCTGCCCTAAACCCTGAAACACTGCCCCCAGCAAGACCCCTACACTGCCCGAACACCACTGCACTGCCCTAAACCCTGAAACATCACCCCCAACAAGACCCCTACACTGCCCGAACACCACTGCCGTAAACCCTGAAACACCACCCCCAGCACGACCCCCTACACTGCCTCGAACACCACTGCACTGCCCTAAAACCTGAAACACCACCCCAGCACGACCCCCTACACTGCCCGAACACCACTGCTCTGCCCAAAACACTGAAACACCAGCCCCAGCATGACCCCCTACACTGCCAGAACGCCATTGCACTGCCCTAAACCCTGAAACACCAGCCCCAGCACAACCCCCTACACTGCCCGAACACCACTGCACTGCCCTAAACCCTGAAACAACACCCCGTGCAAGACCCCCTACACTGCCCGAACACCACTGCACTGCCCTAAACCCTGAAACACCACCCCCAGCACGACACCCTACACTGCCCGAACACCACTGCACTGCCTTAAATCCTGAAACATCACCCCCAGCAAGACCCCCTACACTGCCCGAACACCACTGCCCTAAACCCTGAAACACCAGCCCCAGCACGACCACCTACACTGCACGAACACCACTGCACTGCCCTAAACCCTGAAACACCAGCCCCAGCATGACCCCCTACACTGCCCGAACACCACTGCACTGCCCTAAACCATGAAACACTAGCCCCAGCATGACCCCGTATACTGCCAGAACGCCATTGCACTGCCCTAAACCCTGAAACACCAGCCCCAGCACAACCCCCTACACTGCCCGAACACCACTGCACTGCCCTAAACCCTGAAACAACACCCCGTGCAAGACCCCCTACACTGCCCGAACACCACTGCACTGCCCTAAACCCTGAAACACCACCCCCAGCACGACACCCTACACTGCCCGAAGACCACTGCACTGCCTTAAATCCTGAAACATCACCCCCAGCAAGACCCCTACACTGCCCGAACACCACTGCCCTAAACCCTGAAACACCACCCCCAGCAAGACCCCCTACACTGCCCGAACACCACTGCACTGCCCTAAACCCTGAAACACCAGCCCCAGCACGACCCCCTACATTGCCCGAACACCACTGCACAGCCCTAAACCCTGAAACACCACCCCCTGCATGACCCACTACACTGCCCGAACACCACTGCACTGCCCTAAACCCTGAAACACCATTCCCCCTGCACGACTCCCTACATTGCCCGAACACCACTGCACTGCCCTAAACCCTGAAACACCACCCCCTGCATGACCCACTACACTGCCCGAACACCACTGCACTGCCCTAAACCCTGAAACACCATTCCCCCTGCACGACTCCCTGCTCTGCCCGAACACTACTGCACTGGCCTAAACCCTGAAACACCATCCCCAGCACGACCCCCTACACTGCACGAACACCCCTGCACTGCCCTAAACCCTGAAACACTACCCCCAGCAAGAACCCCTACACTGCCCGAACACCACTGCACTGCCCTAAACCCTGAAACATCACCCCCAGCAAGACCCCCTACACTGCCCGAACACCACTGCCCTAAACCCTGAAACACCACCCCAGCAAGACCCCCTACACTGCCCGAACACCACTGCACTGCCCTAAACCCTGAAACACCAGCCCCAGCACAACCCCCTACATTGCCCGAACACCACTGCACTGCCCTAAACCCTGAAACACCACCCCCTGCATGACCCACTACACTGCCCGAACACCACTGCACTGCCCTAAACCCTGAAACACCACCCCCAGCATGACCCCGACACTGCCCGAACACCATTGCACTGCCCTAAACACTGAAACACCACCCCCTGCACGACCCCCTACACTGCCCGAACACTACTGCACTGCCCTAAACCCTGAAACACCGCCCCCAGCATGACCCCCTACACTGCACGAACACTACTGCACTGCCCTAAACCCAGAAACACTACCCCCAGCAAGACCCCTACACTGCCCGAACACCACTGCACTGCCCTAAACCCTGAAACATCACCCCCAGCAAGACCCCCTACACTGCCCGAACACCACTGCCCTAAACCCTGAAACACCACCCCCAGCAAGACCCCTACACTGCCCGAACAACACTGCAGTGCCCTAAACCCTAAAACACCACCCCCAGCACGACCCCCTACACTGCCCGAACACCACTGCTCTGCCCAAAACCCTGAAGCACCAGCCCCAGCACGACCCCCTACACTGCCCGAACACCACTGCACGGCCCTAAACCCTGAAACACCACCCCCAGCACGACCCCCTACACTGCCCGAACACCACTGCACTGCCCTAAACCCTGAAACACCAGCCCCAGCATGACCCCCTACACTGCCCGAACACCACTGCACTGCCCTAAACCCTCAAACACCAGCCCCAGCACGACCCCCTACACTGCCCGAACACCACTGCACTACCCTAAACCCTGAAACACCAGCCCCAGCAAAACCCCCTACACTGTGCGAACACCATTGCACTGCCCTAAACACTGAAACACCACCCCCAGCAAGACCCCCTACACTGCCCGAACACCACTGCACTAAACCCGGAAACACCAGCCCCAGCAAGACCACCTACACTGCCCGAACACCACTGCACTGCCCTAAAGCCTGAAACACCACCTCCAACACAACCCCCTACACTGCCTGAACACCACTGCACTGCCCTAAACCCTGAAACATCACCCCCAGCAAGACCCCTACACTGCCCGAACACCAGTGCCCTAAACCCTGAAACACCACCCCAGCATGACCCCTACACTACTCGAACACCACTGCACTGCCATAAACCCTGAAACACCACCCCCAGCACGACCCCCTACACTGCCCGAACACCACTGCTCTGCCCAAAACACTGAAACACCAGCCCCAGCATGACCCCCTACACTGCCCGAACACCACTGCACTGCCCTAAACCCTGAAACACCAGCCCCAGCACGAACCCCTACACTGCCCGAACACAACTGCACTACCCTAAACCCAGAAACACCACCCCCAGCACGACCCCCTACACTGCCCGAGCACCACTGCCTGCACTGCCCTAAACCCTGAAACACCAGCCCCAGCACGACCCCCTACACTGCCTGAACACTACTGCACTGCCCTAAACCATGAAACACCATCCCCAGCACAACCCCCTACACTGCACGAACACCACTGCACTGCCCAAAACCCTGAAAAACTACCCCCAGCAAGACCCCCTACACTGCCCGAACACCACTGCACTGCCCTAAACCCTGAAAAATCACCCCCAGCAAGACCCCTACACTGCCCGAACACCACTGCCCTAAACCCTGAAACACCACCCCCAGCAAGACCCCCTACACTGCCCGAACACCACTGCACTGCCCTAAACCCTGAAACACCAGCCCCAGCACGACCCCCTACACTGCCCGAACACCACTGCACTACCCTAAACCCTGAAACACCAGCCCCAGCAAGACCCCTACACTGCCCGAACACCACTGCACTGCCCTAAACCCTGAAACACCAGCCCCAGCAAGACCCCTACACTGCCCGAACACCACTGCACTGCCCTAAACCCTGAAACACCACCCCAGCAAGACCCCCTACACTGCCCGAACACCACTGTGCTGCCCTAAACGCTGAAACATCACCCCCAGCAAGACCCCCTACACTGCCCGAACACCACTGCGCTGCCCTAAACCCTGAAACACCAGCCCCAGCAAGACCCCCTACACTGCCCGAACACCACTGCACTGCCCTAAACCCTGAAACACCACCCCGTGCATGACCCCCTACACTGCCCGAACACCACTGCACTGCCCTAAACCCTGAAACACCGCCCCCAGCATGACCCCCTACACTGCACGAACACTACTGCACTGCCCTAAACCTTGAAACACCAGCCCCAGCAAGACCCCCTACACTGCCCGAACACCACTGCACTGCCCTAAACCCTGAAACATCACCCCCAGCAAGACCCCCTACACTGCCCGAACACCACTGCCCTAAACCCTGAAACACCACCCCCAGCAAGACCCCTACACTGCCCGAACAACACTGCAGTGCCCTAAACCCTAAAACACCACCCCCAGCACGACCCCTACACTGCCCGAACACCACTGCTCTGCCCAAAACCCTGAAACACCAGCCCCAGCACGACCCCCTACACTGCCCGAACACCACTGCACTGCCCTAAACCCTGAAACACCACCCCCAGCACGACCCCCTACACTGCCCGAACACCACTGCACTGCCCTAAACCCTGAAACACCACCCCCAGCACGACCGCCTACACTGCCTGAAAACCACTGAACTGCCCTAAACCCTGAAACACCAGCCCCAGCACGACCCCCTACACTGCCCGAACACCACTGCACTGCCCTAAACCCTCAAACACCAGCCCCAGCACGACCCCCTACACTGCCCGAACACCACTGCACTACCCTAAACCCTGAAACACCAGCCCCAGCAAGACCCCCTACACTGCCCGAACACCACTGCACTGCCCTAAACCCTGAAACACCAGCCCCAGCAAGACCCCCTACACTGCCCGAACACCACTGCACTGCCCTAAACCCTGAAACACCACCCCCAGCAAGACCCCCTACACTGCCCGAACACCACTGCGCTGCCCTAAACGCTGAAACATCAGCCCCAGCAAGACCCCCTACACTGCGCGAACACCATTGCACTGCCCTAAACCCTGAAACACCACCCCCAGCAAGACCCCCTACACTGCCCAAACACCACTGCACTGCCATAAACCCTGAAACACCACCCCAGCACGACCCCCTACACTGCCCGAACACCACTGCACTGCCCTAAAGCCTGAAACACCAGCCCCTGCACGACCCCCTACACTGCCCGAACACCACTGCACTGCCCTAAACCCTGAAACACCACCCCCAGCACGACCCCCTACACTGCCTGAACACCACTGCCCTAAACCCTGAAACACCACCCCCAGCAAGACCCCCTACACTGCCCGAATACCACTGCACTGCCCTAAAGCCTGAAACACCACCTCCAACACAACCCCCTACACTGCCTGAACACCATTGCTCTGCCCTAAACCCTGAAACACTGCCCCCAGCAAGACCCCCTACACTGCCCGAACACCACTGCACTGCCCTAAACCCTGAAACATCACCCCCAGCAAGACCCCCTACACTGCCCGAACACCACTGCCCTAAACCCTGAAACACCACCCCCAGCACGACCCCCTACACTGCCTCGAACACCACTGCACTGCCCTAAAACCTGAAACACCACCCCCAGCACGACCCCCTACACTGCCCGAACACCACTGCTCTGCCCAAAACACTGAAACACCAGCCCCAGCATGACCCCCTACACTGCCCGAACACCACTGCACTGCCCTAAACCCTGAAACACCAGCCCCAGCACGAACCCCTACACTGCCCGAACACCACTGCACTACCCTAAACCCAGAAACACCACCCCCAGCACGACCCCCTACACTGCCCGAGCACCACTGGCTGCACTGCCCTAAACCCTGAAACACCAGCCCCAGCACGACCCCCTACACTGCCTGAACACTACTGCACTGCCCTAAACCATGAAACACCATCCCCAGCACGACCCCCTACACTGCACGAACACCACTGCACTGCCCTAAACCCTGAAAACTACCCCCAGCAAGACCCCCTACACTGCCCGAACACCACTGCACTGCCCTAAACCCAAAAACACCAGCCCCAGCACGACCCCCTACACTGCCCGAACACCACTGCACTGCCCTAAACCCTGAAACACCAGCCCCAGCACGACCCCCTACACTGCCCGAACACCACTGCACTACCCTAAACCCATAAACACCACCCCCAGCACGACCCCCTACACTGCCTGAGCACCACTGCACTGCCCTAAACCCTGAAACACCAGCCCCAGCATGACCCCCTACACTGCCCGAACACCACTGCACTGCCCTAAACCCTGAAACACCAGCCCCAGCACGACCACCTACACTGCACGAACACCACTGCACTGCCCTAAACCCTGAAACACCAGCCCCAGCATGACCCCCTACACTGCCCGAACACCACTGCACTGCCCTAAACCGTGAAACACTAGCCCCAGCATGACCCCCTACACTGCCAGAACGCCATTGCACTGCCCTAAACCCTGAAACACCAGCCCCAGCACAACCCCCTACACTGCCCGAACACCACTGCACTGCCCTAAACCCTGAAACAACACCCCGTGCAAGACCCCCTACACTGCCCGAACACCACTGCACTGCCCTAAACCCTGAAACACCAGCCCCAGCACGACCACCTACACTGCACGAACACCACTGCACTGCCCTAAACCCTGAAACACCAGCCCCTGCATGACCCCTACACTGCCCGAACACCACTGCGCTGCCCTAAACGCTGAAACATCAGCCCCAGCAAGACCCCCTACACTGTGCGAACACCATTGCACTGCCCTAAACACTGAAACACCACCCCCAGCAAGACCCCCTACACTGCCCGAACACCACTGCACCCTAAACCCGGAAACACCAGCCCCAGCAAGACCACCTACACTGCCCGAACACCACTGCACTGCCCTAAAGCCTGAAACACCACCTCCAACACAACCCCCTACACTGCCTGAACACCACTGCACTGCCCTAAACCCTGAAACATCACCCCCAGCAAGACCCCCTACACTGCCCGAACACCAGTGCCCTAAACCCTGAAACACCACCCCCAGCATGACCCCTACACTACTCGAACACCACTGCACTGCCCTAAACCCTGAAACACCACCCCCAGCACGACCCCCTACACTGCCCGAACACCACTGCTCTGCCCAAAACACTGAAACACCAGCCCCAGCATGACCCCCTACACTGCCCGAACACCACTGCACTGCCCTAAACCCTGAAACACCAGCCCCAGCAAGACCCCCTACACTGCCCGAACACCACTGCACTGCCCTAAACCCTGAAACACCACCCGTGCATGACCCCCTACACTGCCCGAACACCACTGCACTGCCCTAAACCCTGAAACACCGCCCCCAGCATGACCCCCTACACTGCACGAACACTACTGCACTGCCCTAAACCTTGAAACACCAGCCCCAGCAAGACCCCCTACACTGCCCGAACACCACTGCACTGCCCTAAACCCTGAAACATCACCCCCAGCAAGACCCCCTACACTGCCCGAACACCACTGCCCTAAACCCTGAAACACCACCCCCAGCAAGACCCCTACACTGCCCGAACAACACTGCAGTGCCCTAAACCATAAAACACCACCCCCAGCACGACCCCCTACACTGCCCGAACACCACTGCTCTGCCCAAAACCTTGAAACACCAGCCCCAGCACGACCCCCTACACTGCCCGAACACCACTGCACTGCCCTAAACCCTGAAACACCACCCCCAGCACGACCCCCTACACTGCCCGAACACCACTGCACTGCCCTAAACCCTGAAACACCACCCCAGCACGACCGCCTACACTGCCTGAAAACCACTGAACTGCCCTAAACCCTGAAACACCAGCCCCAGCACGACCCCCTACACTGCCCGAACACCACTGCACTGCCCTAAACCCTCAAACACCAGCCCCAGCACGACCCTCTACACTGCCCGAACACCACTGCACTACCCTAAACCCTGAAACACCAGCCCCAGCAAGACCCCCTACACTGCCCGAACACCACTGCACTGCCCTAAACCCTGAAACACCAGCCCCAGCAAGACCCCCTACACTGCCCGAACACCACTGCACTGCCCTAAACCCTGAAACACCACCCCCAGCAAGACCCCCTACACTGCCCGAACACCACTGCGCTGCCCTAAACGCTGAAACATCAGCCCCAGCAAGACCCCCTACACTGCGCGAACACCATTGCACTGCCCTAAACCCTGAAACACCACCCCCAGCAAGACCCCCTACACTGCCCAAACACCACTGCACTGCCATAAACCCTGAAACACCACCCCCAGCACGACCCCCTACACTGCCCGAACACCACTGCACTGCCCTAAAGCCTGAAACACCAGCCCCTGCACGACCCCCTACACTGCCCGAACACCACTGCACTGCCCTAAACCCTGAAACACCACCCCCAGCACGACCCCCTACACTGCCTGAACACCACTGCCCTAAACCCTGAAACACCACCCCCAGCAAGACCCCCTACACTGCCCGAATACCACTGCACTGCCCTAAAGCCTGAAACACCACCTCCAACACAACCCCCTACACTGCCTGAACACCATTGCTCTGCCCTAAACCCTGAAACACTGCCCCCAGCAAGACCCCCTACACTGCCCGAACACCACTGCACTGCCCTAAACCCTGAAACATCACCCCCAGCAAGACCCCCTACACTGCCCGAACACCACTGCCCTAAACCCTGAAACACCACCCCCAGCACGACCCCCTACACTGCTCGAACACCACTGCACTGCCCTAAAACCTGAAACACCACCCCCAGCACGACCCCCTACACTGCCCGAACACCACTGCTCTGCCCAAAACACTGAAACACCAGCCCCAGCATGACCCCCTACACTGCCCGAACACCACTGCACTGCCCTAAACCCTGAAACACCAGCCCCAGCACGAACCCCTACACTGCCCGAACACCACTGCACTACCCTAAACCCAGAAACACCACCCCCAGCACGACCCCCTACACTGCCCGAGCACCACTGGCTGCACTGCCCTAAACCCTGAAACACCAGCCCCAGCACGACCCCCTACACTGCCTGAACACTACTGCAATGCCCTAAACCATGAAACACCATCCCCAGCACGACCCCCTACACTGCACGAACACCACTGCACTGCCCTAAACCCTGAAACACTACCCCCAGCAAGACCCCCTACACTGCCCGAACACCACTGCACTGCCCTAAACCCAAAAACACCAGCCCCAGCACGACCCCCTACACTGCCCGAACACCACTGCACTGCCCTAAACCCTGAAACACCAGCCCCAGCACGACCCCCTACACTGCCCGAACACCACTGCACTACCCTAAACCCATAAACACCACCCCCAGCACGACCCCCTACACTGCCTGAGCACCACTGCACTGCCCTAAACCCTGAAACACCAGCCCCAGCATGACCCCCTACACTGCCCGAACACCACTGCACTGCCCTAAACCCTGAAACACCAGCCCCAGCACGACCACCTACACTGCACGAACACCACTGCACTGCCCTAAACCCTGAAACACCAGCCCCAGCATGACCCCCTACACTGCCCGAACACCACTGCACTGCCCTAAACCGTGAAACACTAGCCCCAGCATGACCCCCTACACTGCCAGAACGCCATTGCACTGCCCTAAACCCTGAAACACCAGCCCCAGCACAACCCCCTACACTGCCCGAACACCACTGCACTGCCCTAAACCCTGAAACAACACCCCATGCAAGACCCCCTACACTGCCCGAACACCACTGCACTGCCCTAAACCCTGAAACACCAGCCCCAGCACGACCACCTACACTGCACGAACACCACTGCACTGCCCTAAACCCTGAAACACCAGCCCCAGCATGACCCCCTACACTGCCCGAACACCACTGCACTGCCCTAAACCGTGAAACACTAGCCCCAGCACGACCACCTACACTGCCAGAACACCATTGCACTGCCCTAAACCCTGAAACACCAGCCCCAGCACAACCCCCTACACTGCCCGAACACCACTGCACTGCCCTAAACCCTGAAACACCACCCCGTGCACGACCCCCTACACTGCCCGAACACCACTGCACTGCCCTAAACCCTGAAACACCACCCCCAGCACGACACCCTACAATGCCCGAACACCACTGCACTGCCCTAAACCCTGAAACATCACCCCCAGCAAGACCCCCTACACTGCCCGAACACCACTGCCCTAAACCCTGAAACACCACCCCCAGCAAGACCCCCTACACTGCCCGAACACCACTGCACTGCCCTAAACCGTGAAACACCAGCCCCAGCACGACCCCCTACATTGCCCGAACACCACTGCACTGCCCTAAACCCTGAAACACCACCCCTGCATGACCCACTACACTGCCCGAACACCACTGCACTGCCCTAAACCCTGAAACACCATTCCCCTGCACGACCCCCTACTCTGCCCGAACACTACTGCACTGGCCTAAACCCTGAAACACCATCCCCAGCACGACCCCCTACACTGCACGAACACTCCTGCACTGCCCTAAACCCTGAAACACTACCCCCAGCAAGACCCCTACACTGCCCGAACACCACTGCACTGCCCTAAACCCTGAAACATCACCCCCAGCAAGACCCCTACACTGCCCGAACACCACTGCCCTAAACCCTGAAACACCACCCCCAGCAAGACCCCTACACTGCCCGAACACCACTGCACTGCCCTAAACCCTGAAACACCAACCCCAGCACGACCCCCTACATTGCCCGAACACCACTGCACTGCCCTAAACCCTGAAACACCACCCCCTGCATGACCCACTACACTGCCCGAACACCACTGCACTGCCCTAAACCCTGAACCACCACCCCCAGCACGACCCCCTACACTGCCCGAACACCATTGCACTGCCCTAAACCCTGAAACACCACCCCCTGCACGACCCCCTACACTGCCTGAACACTACTGCACTGCCCTAAACCCTGAAACACCGCCCCCAGCATGACCCCCTACACTGCACGAACACTACTGCACTGCCCTAAACCTTGAAACACCAGCCCCAGCAAGACCCCCTACACTGCCCGAACACCACTGCACTGCCCTAAACCCTGAAACATCACCCCCAGCAAGACCCCCTACACTGCCCGAACACCACTGCCCTAAACCCTGAAACACCACCCCCAGCAAGACCCCCTACACTGCCCGAACAACACTGCAGTGCCCTAAACCCTAAAACACCACCCCCAGCACGACCCCCTACACTGCCCGAACACCACTGCTCTGCCCAAAACCCTGAAACACCAGCCCCAGCACGACCCCCTACACTGCCCGAACACCACTGCACTGCCCTAAACCCTGAAACACCACCCCCAGCACGACCCCCTACACTGCCCGAACACCACTGCACTGCCCTAAACCCTGAAACACCACCCCCAGCACGACCGCCTACACTGCCTGAAAACCACTGAACTGCCCTAAACCCTGAAACACCAGCCCCAGCACGACCCCCTACACTTCCCGAACACCACTGCACTGCCCTAAACCCTCAAACACCAGCCCCAGCACGACCCCCTACACTGCCCGAACACCACTGCACTACCCTAAACCCTGAAACACCAGCCCCAGCAAGACCCCCTACACTGCCCGAACACCACTGCACTGCCCTAAACCCTGAAACACCAGCCCCAGCAAGACCCCTACACTGCCCGAACACCACTGCACTGCCCTAAACCCTGAAACACCACCCCCAGCAACACCCCCTACACTGCCTGAACACCACTGCGCTGCCCTAAACGCTGAAACATCAGCCCCAGCAAGACCCCCTACACTGCGCGAACACCATTGCACTGCCCTAAACCCTGAAACACCACCCCCAGCAAGACCCCCTACACTGCCCGAACACCACTGCACTAAACCTGGAAACACCAGCCCCAGCAAGACCACCTACACTGCCCGAACACCACTGCACTGCCCAAAACCCTGAAACACCACCCCCAGCACGACACCCTACACTGCCCAAACACCACTGCACTGCCCTAAACCCTGAAACACCACCCCCAGCACGACCCCTACACTGCCCGAACACCACTGCACTGCCCTAAACCCTGAAACACCACCCCCTGCACGACCCCCTACACTGCCCGAACACCACTGCACTGCCCTAAACCCTAAAACTCTACCCCCAGCATGACCCCCTACACTGCCCGAACACCACTGCACTGCCCTAAACCCTGACTCACCACCCCCTGCATGACCCCCTACACTGCCCGAACACCACTACACTGCCCTAAACCCAGATACACCACCCCCAGCACGACCCCCTACACTGCCCAAACACCACTGCACTGCCATAAACCCTGAAACACCACCCCCAGCACGACCCCCTACACTGCCCGAACACCACTGCACTGCCCTAAAGCCTGAAACACCAGCACCTGCACGACCCCCTACACTGCCCGAACACCACTGCACTGCCCTAAACCCTGAAACACCACCCCCAGCACGACCCCCTACACTGCCTGAACACCACTGCCCTAAACCCTGAAACACCACCCCCAGCAAGACCCCCTACACTGCCCGAATACCACTGCACTGCCCTAAAGCCTGAAACACCACCTCCAACACAACCCCTACACTGCCTGAGCACCATTGCTCTGCCCTAAACCCTGAAACACTGCCCCCAGCAAGACCCCCTACACTGCCCGAACACCACTGCACTGCCCTAAACCCTGAAACATCACCCCCAGCAAGACCCCTACACTGCCCGAACACCACTGCCCTAAACCCTGAAACACCACCCCCAGCACGACCCCCTACACTGCTCGAACACCACAGCACTGCCCTAAAACCTGAAACACCACCCCCAGCACGACCCCCTACACTGCCCGAACACCACTGCTCTGCTCAAAACACTGAAACACCAGCCCCAGCATGACCCCCTACACTGCCCGAACACCACTGCACTGCCCTAAACCCTGAAACACCAGCCCCAGCACGAACCCCTACACTGCCCGAACACCACTGCACTACCCTAAACCCAGAAACACCACCCCCAGCACGACCCCCTACACTGCCCGAGCACCACTGCCTGCACTACCCTAAACCCTGAAACACCAGCCCCAGCACGACCCCCTACACTGCCTGAACACTACTGCACTGCCCTAAACCATGAAACACCATCCCCAGCACGACCCCCTACACTGCACGAACACCACTGCACTGCCCTAAACCCTCAAAACTACCCCCAGCAAGACCCCCTACACTGCCCGAACACCACTGCATTGCCCTAAACCCAAAAACACCAGCCCCAGCACGACCCCCTACACTGCCCGAACACCACTGCACTGCCCTAAACCCTGAAACACCAGCCCCAGCACGACCCCCTATACTGCCCGAACACCACTGCACTACCCTAAACCCATAAACACCACCCCCAGCACGACCCCCTACACTGCCTGAGCACCACTGCACTGCCCTAAACCCTGAAACACCAGCCCCAGCATGACCCCCTACACTGCCCGAACACCACTGCACTGCCCTAAACCCTGAAACACCAGCCCCAGCACGACCACCTACACTGCACGAACACCACTGCACTGCCCTAAACCCTGAAACACCAGCCCCAGCATGACCCCCTACACTGCCCGAACACCACTGCACTGCCCTAAACCATGAAACACTAGCCCCAGCATGACCCCCTACACTGCCAGAACGCCATTGCACTGCCCTAAACCCTGAAACACCAGCCCCAGCACAACCCCCTACACTGCCCGAACACCACTGCACTGCCCTAAACCCTGAAACAACACCCCGTGCAAGACCCCCTACACTGCCCGAACACCACTGCACTGCCCTAAACCCTGAAACACCACCCCCAGCACGACACCCTACACTGCCCGAACACCACTGCACTGCCTTAAATCCTGAAACATCACCCCCAGCAAGACCCCCTACACTGCCCGAACACCACTGCCCTAAACCCTGAAACACCACCCCCAGCAAGACCCCCTACACTGCCCGAACACCACTGCACTGCCCTAAACCCTGAAACACCAGCCCCAGCACGACCCCCTACATTGCCCGAACACCACTGCACTGCCCTAAACCCTGAAACACCACCCCCTGCATGACCCACTACACTGCCCGAACACCACTGCACTGCCCTAAACCCTGAAACACCATTCCCCCTGCACGACTCCCTACTCTGCCCGAACACTACTGCACTGGCCTAAACCCTGAAACACCATCCCCAGCACGACCCCCTACACTGCACGAACACCCCTGCACTGCCCTAAACCCTGAAACACTACCCCCAGCAAGACCCCCTACACTGCCCGAACACCACTGCACTGCCCTAAACCCTGAAACATCACCCCCAGCAAGACCCCCTACACTGCCCGAACACCACTGCCCTAAACCCTGAAACACCACCCCCAGCAAGACCCCCTACACTGCCCGAACACCACTGCACTGCCCTAAACCCTGAAACACCAGCCCCAGCACGACCCCCTACATTGCCCGAACACCACTGCACTGCCCTAAACCCTGAAACACCACCCCCTGCATGACCCACTACACTGCCCGAACACCACTGCACTGCCCTAAACCCTGAAACACCACCCCCAGCACGACCCCGACACTGCCCGAACACCATTGCACTGCCCTAAACCCTGAAACACCACCCCCTGCACGACCCCCTACACTGCCCGAACACTACTGCACTGCCCTAAACCCTGAAACACCGCCCCCAGCATGACCCCCTACACTGCACGAACACTACTGCACTGCCCTAAACCCAGAAACACTACCCCCAGCAAGACCCCTACACTGCCCGAACACCACTGCACTGCCCTAAACCCTGAAACATCACCCCCAGCAAGACCCCTACACTGCCCGAACACCACTGCCCTAAACCCTGAAACACCACCCCCAGCAAGACCCCCTACACTGCCCGAACAACACTGCAGTGCCCTAAACCCTAAAACACCACCCCCAGCACGAACCCCTACACTGCCCGAACACCACTGCTCTGCCCAAAACCCTGAAGGACAAGCCCCAGCACGACCCCCTACACTGCCCGAACACCACTGCACGGCCCTAAACCCTGAAACACCACCCCCAGCACGACCCCCTACACTGCCCGAACACCACTGCACTGCCCTAAACCCTCAAACACCAGCCCCAGCACGACCCCCTACACTGCCCGAACACCACTGCACTACCCTAAACCCTGAAACACCAGCCCCAGCAAGACCCCCTACACTGCCCGAACACCACTGCACTGCCCTAAACCCTGAAACACCACCCCCAGCAAGACCCCCTACTCTGCCCGAACACCACTGCGCTGCCCTAAACGCTGAAACATCAGCCCCAGCAAAACCCCCTACACTGTGCGAACACCATTGCACTGCCCTAAACACTGAAACACCACCCCCAGCAAGACCCCCTACACTGCCCGAACACCACTGCACTAAACCCGGAAACACCAGCCCCAGCAAGACCACCTACACTGCCCGAACACCACTGCACTGCCCTAAAGCCTGAAACACCACCTCCATCACAACCCCCTACACTGCCTGAACACCACTGCACTGCCCTAAACCCTGAAACATCACCCCCAGCAAGACCCCCTACACTGCCCGAACACCAGTGCCCTAAACCCTGAAACACCACCCCCAGCATGACCCCCTACACTACTCGAACACCACTGCACTGCCCTAAACCCTGAAACACCACCCCCAGCACGACCCCCTACACTGCCCGAACACCACTGCTCTGCCCAAAACACTGAAACACCAGCCCCAGCATGACCCCCTACACTGCCCGAACACCACTGCACTGCCCTAAACCCTGAAACACCAGCCCCAGCACGAACCCCTACACTGCCCGAACACAACTGCACTACCCTAAACCCAGAAACACCACCCCCAGCACGACCCCCTACACTGCCCGAGCACCACTGCCTGCACTGCCCTAAACCCTGAAACACCAGCCCCAGCACGACCCCCTACACTGCCTGAACACTACTGCACTGCCCTAAACCATAAAACACCATCCCCAGCACAACCCCCTACACTGCACCGAACACCACTGCACTGCCCAAAACCCTGAAAACTACCCCCAGCAAGACCCCTTACACTGCCCGAACACCACTGCACTGCCCTAAACCCTGAAACATCACCCCCAGCAAGACCCCCTACACTGCCCGAACACCACTGCCCTAAACCCTGAAACACCACCCCCAGCAAGACCCCCTACACTGCCCGAACACCACTGCACTGCCCTAAACCCTGAAACACCAGCCCCAGCACGACCCCCTACACTGCCCGAACACCACTGCACTGCCCTAAACCCTGAAACACCACCCCGTGCATTACCCCCTACACTGCCCGAACACCACTGCACTGCCCTAAACCCTGAAACACCAGCCCCAGCACGACCCCCTACACTGCCCGAACACCACTGCACTGCCCTAAACCCTGAAACACAAGCCCCAGCATGACCCCCTACACTACCCAAACACCACTGCACTACCCTAAACCCTAAAATACTCCCCCCAGCACGACCCCCTACACTGCCCGAACACAACTGCACTGCCCTAAACCCTCAAACACTACCCCCAGCACGACCCCCTACACTACCCGAACACCACTGCACTGCCCTAAACCCTGAAACACCAGCCCCAGCACGACCCCCTACACTGCCCGAACACCACTGCACTGCCCTAAACCCTGAAACACCAGCCCCAGCACGACCACCTACACTGCACGAACACCACTGCACTGCCCTAAACCCTGAAACACCAGCCCCAGCATGACCCCCTACACTGCCCGAACACCACTGCACTGCCCTAAACCATGAAACACTAGCCCCAGCATGACCCCCTACACTGCCAGAACGCCATTGCACTGCCCTAAACCCTGAAACACCAGCCCCAGCACAACCCCCTACACTGCCCGAACACCACTGCACTGCCCTAAACCCTGAAACAACACCCCGTGCAAGACCCCCTACACTGCCCGAACACCACTGCACTGCCCTAAACCCTGAAACACCACCCCCAGCACGACACCCTACACTGCCCGAACACCACTGCACTGCCTTAAATCCTGAAACATCAGCCCCAGCAAGACCCCCTACACTGCCCGAACACCACTGCCCTAAACCCTGAAACACCACCCCCAGCAAGACCCCTACACTGCCCGAACACCACTGCACTGCCCTAAACCCTGAAACACCAGCCCCAGCACGACCCCCTACACTGCCCGAACACCACTGCACTGCCCTAAACCCTGAAACACCAGCCCCAGCACGACCACCTACACTGCACGAACACCACTGCACTGCCCTAAACCCTGAAACACCAGCCCCAGCATGACCCCCTACACTGCCCGAACACCACTGCACTGCCCTAAACCATGAAACACTAGCCCCAGCATGACCCCCTACACTGCCAGAACACCATTGCACTGCCCTAAACCCTGAAACACCAGCCCCAGCACAACCCCCTACACTGCCCGAACACCACTGCACTGCCCTAAACCCTGAAACAACACCCCGTGCAAGACCCCCTACACTGCCCGAACACCACTGCACTGCCCTAAACCCTGAAACACCACCCCCAGCACGACACCCTACACTGCCCGAACACCACTGCACTGCCTTAAATCCTGAAACATCAGCCCCAGCAAGACCCCCTACACTGCCCGAACACCACTGCTCCCTAAACCCTGAAACACCACCCCCAGCAAGACCCCCTACACTGCCCGAACACCACTGCACTGCCCTAAACCCTGAAACACCAGCCCCAGCACGACCCCCTACATTGCCCGAACACCACTGCACTGCCCTAAACCCTGAAACACCACCCCCTGCATGACCCACTACACTGCCCGAACACCACTGCACTGCCCTAAACCCTGAAACACCATTCCCCCTGCACGACTCCCTACTCTGCCCGAACACTACTGCACTGGCCTAAACCCTGAAACACCATCCCCAGCACGACCCCCTACACTGCACGAACACCCCTGCACTGCCCTAAACCCTGAAACACTACCCCCAGCAAGACCCCTACACTGCCCGAACACCACTGCACTGCCCTAAACCCTGAAACATCACCCCCAGCAAGACCCCCTACACTGCCCGAACACCACTGCCCTAAACCCTGAAACACCACCCCCAGCAAGACCCCCTACACTGCCCGAACACCACTGCACTGCCCTAAACCCTGAAACACCAGCCCCAGCACGACCCCCTACATTGCCCGAACACCACTGCACTGCCCTAAACCCTGAAACACCACCCCCTGCATGACCCACTACACTGCCCGAACACCACTGCACTGCCCTAAACCCTGAAACACCACCCCCAGCACGACCCCGACACTGCCCGAACACCATTGCACTGCCCTAAACCCTGAAACACCACCCCTTGCACGACCCCCTACACTGCCCGAACACTACTGCACTGCCCTAAACCCTGAAACACCGCCCCCAGCATGACCCCCTACACTGCACGAACACTACTGCACTGCCCTAAACCCAGAAACACTACCCCCAGCAAGACCCCCTACACTGCCCGAACACCACTGCACTGCCCTAAACCCTGAAACATCACCCCCAGCAAGACCCCCTACACTGCCCGAACACCACTGCCCTAAACCCTGAAACACCACCCCCAGCAAGACCCCCTACACTGCCCGAACAACACTGCAGTGCCCTAAACCCTAAAACACCACCCCCAGCACGACCCCCTACACTGCCCGAACACCACTGCTCTGCCCAAAACCCTGAAGCACCAGCCCCAGCACGACCCCCTACACTGCCCGAACACCACTGCACGGCCCTAAACCCTGAAACACCACCTCCAGCACGACCCCCTACACTGCCCGAACACCACTGCACTGCCCTAAACCCTGAAACACCAGCCCCAGCACGACCCCATACACTGCCCGAACACCACTGCACTGCCCTAAACCCTCAAACACCAGCCCCAGCATGACCCCCTACACTGCCCGAACACCACTGCACTACCCTAAACCCTGAAACACCAGCCCCAGCAAGACCCCCTACACTGCCCGAACACCACTGCACTGCCCTAAACCCTGAAACACCACCCCCAGCAAGACCCCTACTCTGCCCGAACACCACTGCGCTGCCCTAAACGCTGAAACATCAGCCCCAGCAAAACCCCCTACACTGTGCGAACACCATTGCACTGCCCTAAACACTGAAACACCACCCCCAGCAAGACCCCCTACACTGCCCGAACACCACTGCACTAAACCCGGAAACACCAGCCCCAGCAAGACCACCTACACTGCCCGAACACCACTGCACTGCCCTAAAGCCTGAAACACCACCTCCAACACAACCCCCTACACTGCCTGAACACCACTGCACTGCCCTAAACCCTGAAACATCACCCCCAGCAAGACCCCCTACACTGCCCGAACACCAGTGCCCTAAACCCTGAAACACCACCCCCAGCATGACCCCCTACACTACTCGAACACCACTGCACTGCCCTAAACCCTGAAACACCACCCCCAGCACGACCCCCTACACTGCCCGAACACCACTGCTCTGCCCAAAACACTGAAACACCAGCCCCAGCATGACCCCCTACACTGCCCGAACACCACTGCACTGCCCTAAACCCTGAAACACCAGCCCCAGCACGAACCCCTACACTGCCCGAACACAACTGCACTACCCTAAACCCAGAAACACCACCCCCAGCACGACCCCCTACACTGCCCGAGCACCATTGCCTGCACTGCCCTAAACCCTGAAACACCAGCCCCAGCACGACCCCTACACTGCCTGAACACTACTGCACTGCCCTAAACCATGAAACACCATCCCCAGCACAACCCCCTACACTGCACGAACACCACTGCACTGCCCAAAACCCTGAAAACTACCCCCAGCAAGACCCCTACACTGCCCGAACACCACTGCACTGCCCTAAACCCTGAAACATCACCCCCAGCAAGACCCCCTACACTGCCCGAACACCACTGCCCTAAACCCTGAAACACCACCCCCAGCAAGACCCCCTACACTGCCCGAACACCACTGCACTGCCCTAAACCCTGAAACACCACCCCGTGCATGACCCCCTACACTGCCCGAACACCACTGCACTGCCCTAAACCCTGAAACACCAGCCCCAGCACGACCCCCTACACTGCCCGAACACCACTGCACTGCCCTAAACCCTGAAACACAACCCCCAGCATGACCCCCTACACTACCCGAACACCACTGCACTACCCTAAACCCTAAAATACTCCCCCAGCACGACCCCCTACACTACCCGAACACAACTGCACTGCCCTAAACCCTCAAACACTCCCCCAGCACGACCCCCTACACTACCCGAACACCACTGCACTGCCCTAAACCCTAAAACACTCCCCACAGCACGACCCCCTACACTGCCCGAACACCGCTGCACTGCCAAAAACCCTAAACACTCCCCACAGCATGACCCCCTACACTACCCAAACACCACTGCACTGCCCTAAGCCCTAAAACACTCCCCCCGGCATGACCCCCTGCACGACCCAAACACCACTGCACTGCCCCAAACCCTGAAACACCACCCCCAGCAAGACCCCCTACACTGCCCGAACACCACTGCACTGCCCTAAACCCTGAAACACCACCCCCAGCACGACCCCCTACACTGCCCGAACACCACTGCACTACCCTAAACCCTAAAACACGACCTCCTACACTACACAAAGACCACTGCACTACCCTAAACCCTAAAACACTACCCCCAGCACGACCCCCTACACTACACAAACACCACTGCACTACCCTAAACCCTAAAACACTACCCCCTACACTACACAAACACCACTGCACTACCCTAAACCCTAAAACAATACCCCCAGCACGAACCCCTACACTACCCAAACACCACTGCACTACCTTAAACCCTAAAACACTACCCCCAGCAGTACCCCCTACACTACCCAAACACCATTGCACTACCCTAAACCCTAAAACACTACCCCCAGCAGTACCCCCTACACTACCCAAACACCACTGCACTACCCTAAACCCTAAACCACTACCCCCAGCACGACCCCCTACACTACCCAAACACCACTGCACTACCCTAAACCCTAAAACACTACCCCCAGCACAACCCCCTACACTACCCAAACACCACTGTAATACCCTAAACCCTAAAACACTCCCCCAGCACGACTTCCTACACTATCCAAACACCACTGCACTACCCTAAACCCTAAATCTACCCCCAGCATGACCCCCTACACTACACAAACACCACTGCACTACCCTAAACCCTAAAACACTACCCCCAGCACGACCCCCTTCACTACCTAAACACAACTACACAATTTGTTACAGGCGTTGCAACGCAGGCCTGTGGTGCTTACTGGAAGTACTTGGTGGGCTAGTTGGGCCCCAGGGACCCTCAGGATTCAAGGTGACCTAATCCCCCAACTTAAAACGCGCCACGGGGCGCGTTTGCACAGTGGTGAAGGGAGGGGGCGGGGCCTCAGGTGACGTGTGCGCAAACACGCCCCTTGAATCCTGAGGGACCCTGGGGCCAACTAGCCCACCAGGTACCTTCAGTAAGCACAACAGAGTTGCGTTGCAGAGAGGTGAAAAAGGTGCGTGGCCTCGGAACGCCTCTCTGCAACTCAGCTCTGTGGTCCTAACTGTAGGTACCTGGGGGCTAGTTGGGCCCCAGGGACCCTCAGGATTCAAGGGACTTAATCCCGCAACTTAAAACGCGCCACGGGGCGCGTTTGCACACGCGTTTTAAGAGGTAGTTTTAATCCCCCTGCCCTATTATGTACTAGGGACTTACAGAGGAGGTCATGCTAATCACAGGGGTACCCCAATGCATAGTGTTCCCTAGTGTATGTAGGTGTTTTCACTGTATTCTAAGTGTCTTTTAGCATAGCACTGACTCTGGTTAGTCAGAGTCAGTTACCACCAGTACCCGTCTGAAAAAGTTGTGGGCACAGGATGATTTTGCAACATGGCCTCTTTCTGCTCCTCTGTTGGTTCTTTCTGCACATCTTTTGCTTCTTCCTGCACTTTTCTTCGTCTTTGTGGACTTCTGTTGCTTCTTTCTGCATTTCTTTTGCTTCTTTCTGCGCGTTTTTTCTTCTTTCTTCACATGTCCTACCTCTGTAGGCATAGTTAGAAACTAGCATTTAAAAAACCTTTGAAATTCACTTAAAAATCATAGGTTTCAGGCACGTTATAGTTAGAAATTAGCATTTAAAAAACCTTTGAAATTCACTAAAAAACCATAGGTTTCAGACACGTTATAGTTAGAAATTAGCATTTAAAAAACCTTTGAAATTCACTGAAAAACCATAGGTTTTAGGGACAGTTATAGTTAGTTGGACATTTCACTCGTACAAAACCATAGAAATTCCCCCGTTATAGTTAGTTCAGCTAACTATAACTCGCGCCCCGCAATGCACTGCTGATGACGTCACATATTACATCACTCATGACATGGTCAGTCACATCACTGATGACATCACTGATGACATCTCAAATGAAATCACTGATGACATCATCCAGTGACTGTGTGTTTCTGTAAAGTTTAAATATGTTTAATATATGTAGGGAAAGGCGTATTGAAGAATGAGTGGGTGTTTAAGTGTCTGAATGGATGATTTAGTACGTGCGTGACTGACTCCTACAAGTGAGTGATTAAACGTATCTTACTGAATGCATGGGTTAGTGACTAAACTGTGTGAATGTCTGTATCCGTCTGTTTGTTGGTGTGTAAGTGGATGCATGGATTTGCAAATAGCTACATGAGTGTCTATATGGGTTATTGATTGGTTCTCTGAGTATCTGTATGGCTGCCTGAGTGTTTGTGTGGGTGGGGTGTGTGTGACTCTGTACATAGATGTGTGAGTGGGTGATTCACTGGGTGCATGATTTCAAGAGTGCATCTGTGATGGACTGCTTGGGTGGGTGAGTGTGTGTATGGGTGTGTTAGTGAGTGAATGTATATCTCAGTGGTACATGTGCGAGTAACTACATATGTAAAAGGCAGTATATATGTGTGTTAGAGTATTTAAATGGCTATAAGTGAGAGTGTGTGATTGTGAGAGTGGCTGTATGGATGCGTGTGTGCTTGTATCAGTTATTGTATAAGAGCGTAAGAATGTGCTAGTATTTGTATGAGTAAGTGAGCTTGTGTGTGTATAACTGTATAGGTGAGTAAATGGGTGTGTGATTAATTTTTTGCATGACTGACTAGGTGTGTGAGTACCTCTATGGATGAGTGGCGATGTGTGAGTGTTTATATAGGTGTATGAGTGCATATGATAGTCCTGTACTGAGTGACTGTAAGTATGAGTGACTGTACGGGTGAGTGAGTAGATGTGTGTGTGTAGACCTAAGAATCAGTGAGTGGGTATGTAGTTATTGGTATTGGAGTGTGTATGGTTTTGAGAATGGCAGTCTGTAATTTAGAGTGGGTGTATCAAAAGCTATATTAGGGTGTGAGAAGATGCATGAAATTATCACATGGATGATGTCATCAGTGATGTCATTTGAGATGTCATCAGTGATGTCATCAGTGATGTCACTGACCATGTCATGAGTGATGTAATATGTGACGTCATCAGCAGTGCATTGCGGAGCGCGAGTTATAGTTAGCTGAACTAACTATAACGGGGGAATTTCTATGGTTTTGTACGAGTGAAATGTCCAACTAACTATAACTGTCCCTAAAACCTATGGTTTTTTCAGTGAATATATATATATATCTATAGTTTTGAGGTGATTCTTCAAGAGGGGGCTGAGAACAAAAAAAGGGGGAAGGTTCAAAACGTTTTTTCCCCAACATGCTTTTCCCCAATCCATTTCCCATAGGGATTTCGAACACGATTGCAGTCCGAACCAATGGACAGAAATACTCCAAGTTTGGCAGAAAGTTAGGTCTTGGCTCAAAAAGCAACCTTTTTTGTTATTTGGTGTAAATCCGCTCAGTACTTTTTGAGCTATTGTGTGGAAAAAGAAATATAGATATCTAGGGACGCAGACCCTCCGCGGATCCACCCGCGGTGAATCCACGGCTCCACGCACCACAGCAAGACTCTGATTGGCTGGCTGCAACCTGAGCGAAAAGTTGCGGCCGCCATTTTATGTGTCGGGAAATTGTTCCCTGGGGCTGAAAAGTAGTGTGTTAAATAGATAAAGAGGTCAGGATAGAGGTTCCCTGATTCCATATTTCTAAAAAAAAGGTAGCAAAAGTAGTTATGTTGTTCAAGAAATTGAAAAAAATGATTTGTTCCCACACACGAGATCTGCGGAGCCCTTGTTGCGCTCAGCACAGCCCCCGTGTAACTCCACAACGGTTCCGCGAACATCGTCATGAATTAGAAATATATATATATACTCACACACCTACTCACACACCCACTCACACACCCACAGAGACACTCACACACCCACAGAGACACTCACACACCCACTCACAGACCCATAGTGACACTCCCACACCCACTCACAGACCCACACAGACACTCACACACTCACACAGACACTCACAGACCCACACAGAAACCCCTACTCCTACTCACAGACCCACTCAGACACACTCAAACCCACTCACAGGCCCACAGAGCCACTCACAAACCCAGTCATATACCCACACAACCACTCACACACCCACCCAGAGACCCACTCACACACCCACACAGACACTCACACACTTATTTACAGACCCACACAGACACTCACAGACCCACATAGCATCTCACACACCCAGTTACAGACCCACACAGACACTCTCACACTCACTCACAGGCCGAGAGAGACAATCACACATTCACTCACAGACCTACAGAGACATTCACACATTCAGTCACACACAGCAACTCACACACCACTCACAGACCCACAAAGAAACTCACACACACTCACTTACAGACCTACTCAGACACTCTCATACCCACTCACAGACAACACAGACACTCACTCACCCACTCATATACCCACTCAGACACTCTCACACCCACTCAAAGGCCCAGAGAGACACTCACACACCCACTTACAAACCCACAGAGACATTCACACATCCAGTCACACACCCCACAGCCACTCACATACCCACTCACAGACCCACACACCCACTCACACCCCACACACCCACTCACACACTCACTCACAGAACCACTCAGACTCTCTCACACCCACTCACAGACCCACTCACTGACACACCCAGACAGACACTCTCACACCCACACATAGACCCACACAGATATTCTGAAACCCCAGACAGACCAACAAAGACACTGCCACACCCACTCGCAGGCTCAGAGATACACTCACACACCCACTCACAGACTCACACAGACACTCTCACATCCAGCCACATGCCCACACAGATACTCATACACCCACTCACAGATCCACAGATACAGTCACTCACCACAAGGCACAGAACCACAAAGAAACCCACACACCCACTCACACCCCCAGATATACAGTCATACAATCACTCACAAACCCCTACAAGCGAATCGTTAATGTGCTGATTTGTATTGAATGTGTGCTTTTGGTTTTCTGAACCCCGACGGATCAACAGAGTTGAGAAATGTTTAAATAAAAGGTTTTAAAAAGAACAAGATCCAGTGTCTGGGGAAAAGGGTGGCTCTAAAAAGAGCCTTTGGGCCTCATTTATGTGTTTTTGCCGTCGGGCAGTGCAGCAGGCCTTCTTGCTGCGCTGGCCTACAGTGAAAAAAAATGGCAGGAATGCGCCGTATCTATGAGATACGGCGCATTCCTGTCCTTTTCCCTTGCACCAGCGCACAATGGGCTGCCGTGCACCAAAGCAGGCACCTTTGCACCATGCTGCAAAGGTGCCTGCATTGAGGGAATGATTGTTTTTGTGCAGGAAGGGAAATCTTCCCGTACAAAAATAATCACAAGAGGCGTTTTCCTTTTTCTATGTGTGCTGCAGAGTTCAGCACACATAGAAAAAGGAAAAACAAGGAGAAATAAAGATATTTCTCCATGTTGTGCCTCCCTTATGCCTCCCTTGGGAGGCGTAGGTTTTTGGCGCTGCCTCAGGTTTATTATTTCTCGTAAATCTGGGGCAGTGTCAAAATGCCATGGATGTTGCTGGGAACGCCACCAGCAACACCCATTGCATGCCCCTTTAATGCACAAAACTGCTTTAAAGGGGACAATATTTACGAGGCAGCATTAGGCCAAAAAAAGTGGCTTAGTGTTGCCTTGTAAATATGGAGCAGGCTCCTGTGCCACGGAACTTCACAAAAAGTGACGTTCCAATGACGCAAGTGCTTATGGTGTGTAGATGATAACTACACATAATACAGGATGCAGACTTTCCAGTTGTTGAGGAACATCCCATTGCCTGTGCATGCAGTTTTATGGCCTGGCCAACCATTACAATTAAAAGTCCTAGGGAAGTCTGGTTTGCGTCCAGTAAATGCATTCGTATAACTAGTCCACACTGTTTTGCTGGCACCCCTCAGGACATCTTGTGGGAGCAGGGTCTATTTGCACTATGTTGTCGTGTTTTACATTAGGGAACATTCCCATTACACTCTGTTTAAGTGGTGTTATAAGCCAAATGTACTGTATGATTTGTAATTTAACTGACTGGAAAGAAATACTGTACATACCATCTTCTTGAGCATATTTCTACTTATTTGGCTAAATAAGTAGTATTTCTGGATCTTGCACATGTGTAAAGATCTTTCTCCTTTATTTGAATTCAGAGAGAGTACCCATGGTGGAGAACTAGTAGGCAAAGTCTCAGAATATACTATCTCTATGTTCCTCAGTCTTGTAAAAGGTAATGTGTTTTGTGGCCTCAGAGGCAGAAAAGAGCTTGTACTAACTTCGCAAACAAATACAAAAATTGTTTAAGTAAAAAGCTGTCTGATATCAGGCATCATCAGAACAGTCCTAAAAAGTGTGTTTAGCACACACCATTAATTTCTTTTTGTGTTTAGCACACAACAGTATATTTGACATATTGGAATATTGGACAGACGAAAATTGTGTTACAGAGTGAAACTTGACAATTGCAAATTTAGGAATTGATTGTTTCCAGAAGCCATCTTTCTCTGATTATTGCAGTTTTAATGGCTTCTCACACAGGGGCTTCTTGCATCAGAAATATCTTCCCTTTTAGGTCGAGCCTAAACAGCACTTGTGCTGTCGCTTAGCCACCAGTTATATATGCTTTGTGGGGTTCAACTCCGCCCATTGCTTGCCATTGCTTTTCATTTGTCTGTGTCGTTAGTATCCTTTACAAATCCTTGCTTGCTAGTGGTCAGTCCTGCCTCTTTGTCCCTCCTTTTTCTCTTTGTTCCTCCCACAAGAGCTGGGACCAAGTACTGAATCATTACACTGTGGGTATTTATCTGTTCTTTCAAGGACTATTTCTACGTTTCCTGCTCCTGTTTGGGGAAGCTTTCCTTTCCCTTTGCAGAGCATTCTTCACTCCAAAGCTGTTTCTGTAAACAGGGCTGTAAATCACGTTGTTATCTTGGTCACATTTGCTAAGCATTCAAAGACTGAGAACACCTGTTTGTACCCCAACCACCTCATTGCCCCTTGCAACATATCAAACTCTTTGTTTTATTATTAACAGTCACTCAATGTTCAGCATCCAGCTGAGACTCGAACCTGGTTCCTCAGTTCATCATCAGCCACTCTGGCCAGTACGCCACATCCACATTGATGCAACTGATCTAGCAGCCATCTTGAAGTCTTCTTGTCAGAGCGATCACCGAGCATAGAATTGCAGCGCAAGTCAAGCGTGGCCACAAAATAAGGATGACATGTGTAGAGGGGCACACCAGTCATAGAAACGAGGCGAAATACTTTTATTTCTCCTCGTTTTTGCTTTTTCTATGTGTGCTGCATTCTGCAGCACACGTAGAAAGAGCAAAATTTCATTAATGATTGTTTATGTGCAGGAAGGTGCCTCTTCCTGCACATAAACATTAATGGTGATTTGTTACTTCTATGTGTGCTGCATACTGCAGCACACATAGAAGCAGCAAATCACCATTATTTCATGATTGTTTATGTGCAGGAAAGGACACCTTCCTCCACATAAACAATCATCAATGACATTTTGCTCTTTCTACGTGTGCTGCAGAATGCAGCACACATAGAAAAAGCAAAAAAGAGGAGAAATAAAAGTATTTCTCCTCGTTGCGCCATTTTAACACCTGCTCTTGAATGGCATTATATTTTGGCGCTGCCTCAGATTTACACCTCCTCGTAAGTCTGGGGGACGTCAAAAACCAACACCCATTGCATGCACCTTTCACGCAGATACCTGCGTGAATGGGTACCATATTTACAAAGTGGCGTTAAGCCACAAAAAGTGGCTTAACGCCACTGTGTGAATCTGGCGCAGGGTATTGCACCACAGGAACGTCAAAAACATTGACGTTCCGGTGGTTCAATCCTCTTGTAAATATGCCCCATTGTCACTGACAACGCCAAGAGCTCTAACTCTCGTTAATGTTTTGTAGACTACCTGAATGTGTTTTTCTGGGACTGCAGTATACCGAAGGCATGGCTTCAAAAATCGTGGAGGTTGGGAAGCCAAAAATAAAATCCAGTGGCACCAATGAACAACATATTACTATGCCGTTAGAAAACAAATTCCATGAACAAATTGTAGTTTGGTGACGGGGCAGGAGGCAGGTGCCAGGACTCTGCTAACCGAGCTCTGCTGTGGGGGATATTAGCAACAACTTGCGATAATTATCGCAAACCGCGCTTAGCGCGTTTTTTTTTATCGCCGCGTATCGCTGGATTTTATCGAGGAGATAACACGCTATTAGCAACGTTTATCTCCAATGCGATAAAATATCCAGCGATAGCGGCGAAATACGTGAATATCGCTGGAAATCCAGCGATATTCACGCATTAACGCCATGGGGGACTTAGCCTGACAATCCACCTCCCATTGAACAAACAGGTAAGTCATGTTTTTAGCAGGTGTTAAATTCTAGCGATAATCGCGCTTAGCGCAAGTTTTTTTATCGCTTCGCCTGCGTTGCTAATAGGGGGAAGTTGTGTTAGCGACTGTTTTCAGTCACTTTTAGTTGGGAACGCCTACCTTGCATGTCATTAGCGATAATTATCGCTGGCATGCAAGGTGATGGGAAAACCGGCCGCTATCGCCAGAAAACTGTCGCTAACGCCTGTTAGCGACAGCTTGCTGATAGGGCGATAAAAAATCGCCGCTTTAGCGGCAAAAGTGCAGCTAAAGCGGCGATAAAGCCCTTGCTAATATGCCCCTGTGTTTGCTAATTTGCAGGTGTTTAGTTAATTTGTGAAACACGAAAGTCTTGTTCTGTTGATGTATTTTAAACTGATGTTGAAGTAGAAGGGATTCTTTGTTAAAAAGAGCAAATGACCCAGAGAAACGAGTTTAATTGTCCCTCGAAAAGATCAGTAGCAACAATATAAAAGATATTTGGCTAAAGTCTCTTCTTAGTGGTCTGCGCTCTGTCTCCAAGAGCAGTAAAAACAAGGGACTTTATTACAAGCCCCTTCTGCCGCCAGTACGCCACTTTTTCCCACATTAAAAGTGGCGCACCGGCGATGCAAGGGGCTTGTAAATAAGCTCGCAAGGGGAATATGTACAAAGAAGTGGCGGAGTGAGGCATTAGCCGTCAAGGCTTAACGCCTCATTCCGCCTCTTCAGAAACGCAAGGCTGCACCATATTTACAAGAATATGGTGCAGCCTTGTGTTTCCCCCTGCGCTGGCGCTACACTTAGCAGTGTAGCGCCAATGCAGGCACCCTTGCACCATAGTGCAAGGGTGTCTGCGTACAGGGGAAGATTGTTTATCTGTAGGATGGTGTCCCTTCCTGCACATAAACAATCTTTAAATGCCGTTTTGTCACTTCTATGTGTGCTGCATTAAGCAAAATGTCATTTTTTAAAAGATTGTTTATGTGCAGGAAGGGACACCTTCCTTACACATAAACAATACAAGACGTTTTGCTTTTTCCATGTGTGCTGCACAAGGCAGCACACATGGAAAAAGCAAAAACGAGGAGAAATAAAGCATTTCTCCTTGTTTCGCCAAGGTAAGACCAGGATTTCCCTGCTCTTAATTTTGGCGCTGCCTCCTATTTACGCCACCCTTGTAAATAGGGGGCAGCGTCAAAATCAATGGGTGTTGCGGTGGAACCCGGACCGCAACACCCGCTTCCCACCCCTTTCAAGCTAAGCATAGCGTGAAAGGGGGCCTTATTTACAAGGCAGCGTTAAGCCACGTTAAGTGGCTTAACGCTGCCTTGTAAATAAGGCAAAGCCCCTATTGCCACAGGAATGTCGGAAAAAGTGACATTCCTGTGGCAATAGGGGCTTGTACATATGGCCCTAAGGGACATATATACAAAGAAGTGGCGGAGTGAGGTGTTAGTCGTCATTGGTTAACGCCGCACTCTACCACTTCAGAAATGCAAGGCTGCACCATATTTACAAGAATGTGGTGCAGCCTTGCGTTCTCCCTGCGCTGGCGCTACACTTAGCAGTGTAGCGCCAACGCAGGCACCATTGCAACATAGTGCAAGGGTGCCTGCGTGCAGGGGAAGATTGTTTATGTGTAGGAAGGTGTCCCTTCCTGCACATAAGCAATCTTTAAATGCCGTTTTGTTACTTCAATGTGTGCTGCTTAATGCAGCACACATGGAAGTTACAAAATGTAATTTTTTTAAAAGATTGTTTATGTGCGGGAAGGGACACCTTCCTACACATGAACAATCCAAGGCGTTTTGCTCTTTCTATGTGAGCTGCACAGGGCAGCACACATGGAAAAAGCAAAAATGAGGAGAAATAAAGCATTTCTCCTTGCTTCGACAAGTTAAGACCAGGTTTTCCCTGGTCTTAATTTTGGCACTGCCTCCTATTAACGCCATCCTTGTGTAAATAGGGGGCAGCCTCAAAATAAATGGGTGTTGTGGTGGAACGCCCAGCGCAACACCCACTGCCCACCCCTTTCACGCTAAGCATAGCGTGAAAGGGGGCCTTATTTACAGGGCAGCATTAAGCCACGTTAAGTGGCTTAACGCTGCCTTGTAAATAAGGCAAGCTCCTATTGCCACAGGAACGTCGGAAAAAGTGACATTCCCGTGGTGATAGGGGCTTGTACATATGCCCCTAAGTTCCTACTGCGTCAGAAGGGCGTTTAAGACAGGAACAGGGCGAGGCAGTTTTGAGAGTGCGACGTGAGTGTCTGAGATCGCTGTGCACTTATGCTTTGCTGTGGAAAATCAGGCACAATAGATGGAAAGGACATTGCCGAAAGAAGTGCACATAAACGATCATTCCCTGCAATGTAGGCACCCTTGCACTAAGGCGCAAGGGTATCTCTGTTGGCACTAGGCAGCTAATTTTAGCGCCAGAGCTAGGGAAAACACAGGGGTGCGCCGTATTGTTGTAAATATGGCACATTCCTGCGTTTTGGAAATGTCAGATCGCGGTGCAGCCAAATTGTGCGCACCTCCGCGCTCTGACATTTCATTGTAAATATGACCCAATATTTTTCAACAAATGAAACTAATGCATCCCAACTAAGGATCATATTTACAAGGAAATGGCAGAGCGCGTTACTGCGGCATTCGTTTGCAGCACTGCGCTCCGCATTTTCCAAAACGTGGGGATGCGCGTATTTACAACAATATGGCACACCCCTGTGTATTTCTTTGCACTGGCGCTGAAAATACCTGCCTAGCACCAACACAGACACCCTTGCACTATAGTGCAAGGATGCCTGCATTGCAGAGAATGATTGATTATGTGCAGGAAAGTGTCACTTCCTGCACATAAACAATCAATAATGGTGATTTGTTACTTTTATGTGTGCTGTATTCTGCAGCACACATAGAAGTAGTAAATCGTCATTATTTAGTGATCATTTATGTGCAAGAAGGGACACCTTCCTGCAAATAAGCAATCATTAATAGTGTTTTGCTCTTTCTATGTGTGCTGCACAATTCAGCACACATAGAAAATGGCATTAATTTTTTGCGCTGCCTCAGATTTACAGATCCTTGTAAATCTGGGGCAGCGTCAAAAAGCTGTGGGTGTTGCGGTAGAATGCCCATCGCAACACCCATTGCAAGCCTTTTCACGCAGATACCTACGTGAAAGGGTACCATATTTAAAAAGTGGCGTTAAGTCAGAAAAAGTGGCTCTACGTCACTTTGTGAATATAGTGCAGGGTATTGCGCCACCAGAACATCAGTAAAAGTCATGTTCTCGTGGCACAATCCCCTTGTAAATATGCCCCTAAGTGTTGATGCACCTCTCAACCAGTGGCGGCTCCTCCGCTAAGGCGGAGGAGCATCACCCCACTGCTTCAGCTGCAAGTTGAATGCAAAAAATAAAATGCTAATAATGTTCATTATTAAAAAAAGATCTGATATTTTTAAATTATTAAGACATTTGTTCCGAGTACACGTTGTAAAGAAATCCAACCCCCACTGAGTGTTACTTTCGTTCATACCATTTAAAGATGGCGCTCAATATAGGGAGGTAGAACTATTAGGTTCTTTTTGTTCACAAATGTGGCGTCGTTACCTTGCCGTGAACTTAACACGATGTATCTCTTAAATATCGATAGAGATAATCTGATGATTTCAAATTAATGGGACACTTGTTCCGGGGACACTTTGCAAGGATATCTGACCTCTACTGAGTGGTACTTTCATTTACACCATTTAAAGATGGCACCCAATATAGGGAGGTGGAACTATTAGGTTCTCACTGTTTACGAATATAGTGTTGTTTCCTTGCTGTGACTTCAACACGATGTATTTATTGCCATGAATTTAACACAATGTATTTCTTAAATATCGATAGAGATAATCTGATGATTTCAAATTAATGGAACACTTGTTCCGGATACACTTTGCAAGGATATCTGACCCCTACTGAGTGGTACTTTCATTTACACCATTTAAAGATGGCGCCCAATATAGGGAGGTGGAACTATTAGGTTCTCACTGTTTCCGAATATGGTGTCGTTTCCTTGCTGTGACTTCAACACAATATGGTTGTTGATGGGTCTCTCGAATTTTGACGTTTGTATGGGGTTTTCGCCAGTAATATCACATCAAATAACGTTAATATGCTGCGATTGAGTTAGTTTTAATTACTCTCTAAGCGTCTTTAAATATGGCGCCGGCTTTTTTTCCACACGATCGTCGTTGAGCATACCAGCATTCAAAACACAGGTGAAGCAAGTTCTGCTTGTTTTCAGGCGTATTTAAAGCCCGCATATTTTTCGAAACGGAGGATCTCTTCAGTCGGATGTCACTTGGGAGGTGTGGTCGACCGCTTATTGTGGTAAATGTTTGGGGGAACCCAGGCTCACAACTATTCCTTTGCGTTTTATGGGGTTAGGTTTGTGCCAACCTCATCCTTTGGGTTTACGAAATATAATTGTTTTTAAGGGAACATTCGAAGCTCCACGCCACTATAAATATAGTGGAGAGATATTGTAGTATGAGACTTTAAGGTATAACTCATCCTTATATCTAGGTTTATGATTTCTATAGGAGTTTCTTAACATGGGGGTATAACCCCCTTTTTTTGTCAAATTAAAATAGCGTAGAACTGAGTATGGTATACCGAAGGGCACTAGGTGTGTGCTCCTAGAGGATAGTCTTTTGAAATCCATCAGTGGTATGAGGGAGCTATACTTACAGCATGTCATGTGTCATAAATTTTCTTAGTGTCGTGTTCCTTTTTCCCTCTTTTTTAAAAAATTTTTTAGGCGGACTATATCCCCCAGGGGATTTCGTTTACTGATTAAGGGTACCCTCCCTTTTTGCGTACACTACTGGTTATTGGTACGATGAACAGTTTCTAATATTTGGTAAGTCTAACTAGGGATATTTCATGGCTTTTCCGTTTTTAAATAGGGTAGTAAGTGCAATATGAACAGGAGCCATTACTGTAGGTTCATTTTTCTTGGGTTCTTGATATTTTATGATAACCGAAGCATATCAGATCCTCATTATCATTTATTAGTATCCTTTGTGTTATTTCCTTTTCTTTTTCTAAGCGCCATATAAATAGTGTGAGGTTATTTATTCCATATAAATATTAATTTTCCATAAAAAGAAATATATTTTTTTCAAATGTTGTTGTCCCTTAAAAATGGTGAGGTTTCAAAGGTCACCTATTTGGGTGCTGAGGAACCAACCACATATGCTATTAACTTCAACAGTGTTCTATATAATTCATTATAGACGCTGATTTGGAGCTACATTATTACCGTAAAGATACCTATTCCTCGGACTACGGACATTGATTACTGAGTCCTGGTAGTTTGAATTAAGAGGTAAGGCTGATTAATTCAATTGAATTTACCTTTTGTTGTCTCCATTCTGATTCTTACTTTTCTCTATCTTGGGCTAAGTCTTTTGTGCTTTATTATAAGCAGTGTGATATCTTTCTGTAAGAACTCACACATTTCTCTCTTCCCTATTAATCCCCCGTTTTTATGTAAAATAAATAAATCTTTCTCCTGAACTGTTTCGTTCGCATATCTCCATGTGCTATTAAAATTGATGGATAAGCAATGTATAAGTTCTCTTTTTTTGTCTCCACAATGAATGCGATTATTCTACTAAATCTAAGCATGCTCTATTCAAGAATTTGAAATGTTGAATAGAATAAACAAGAAAATATAAGCTAATAGGTTTCTTGTATGTTATGCTGTAGTTCAGTATTCATTATGATTTTAAAAGGTTTGTGGTTTGTGGGAAGAAGGTTTTAAATTGTTATGTCATCGTTTGTTTATCTGTAAGATTGTAATAAGTCTTAATTATGTCCGTCAGTCAAGTGATACGATTTTGTGTATTATATATGTTTTATGTCACTTTGTTTGCAGCCCTGAAGAAGTTCTCGATGGCTTGTTGCCGAATAGAACGAAACGCGTTGGCTGCTTTTAAGAAAAATCTTATTTGGATGTGATAATAAAGGATTGAAAGAAACTACAAAGAGACTGAAACGTTTTTTGTTCAAGTGCACTGCTCTTTATGGAATATAACGTTCATTATTATCATTTTGTTTTTTGCATTCAGCTTGCAGCTGAAGCCAGGCAGGTCGTGCCGGGCCCGCTGGTGTCACAGGGGTAGGAGTGGTGGCAGCACCTAAAGTGCGCATAATGCTTTGGCCAGCAGTCTCGGGCCGGCCAAAGTGTCATGCACACTTTGCATCTTCTCCACGCTGGCTTTAACTTCAACTTCTTTAAAGAAATGATAGGGTCACTAGCACCGCTCTGGTCCAAGATCATCAACGCCTCACTTCTTCAAGGTGAGATCCCAGACTGCCTGAAGGCTGGCCTAGTGCTCACTATTCTCAAAAAACCCTCGGCTGACCCTGAAGACCTGAACAACTACCGACCAATCACAAACATCCCCACCCTGGCAAAACTACTGGAGAAATGTGTTCATGAACAACTGCGCAAACACATTGAGCAATTCCAGCTTCTCGACCTATTCCAATTGGGCTTCCGCACTGGCCACAGCACCGAAACGGCCATCACTCACATAGTAGACGGTGCTCTCACTTTACTTGACCAGAATGAAGCCTGCCTTTTAATTCTTCTCGATCTCTCATCTGCATTCGACACTCTCAAACATGACAATCTACTCTACCTCTTGGAACGCAGGATGGGGCTCTCAGGCACGGTCCTTAAATGGTTTTCCTTTTTCCTCAACAACAGAACCCAAAGAGTCAAAACCAATCAGACTCTATCCAACCCCAGTCCCTGCACACTGGGTGTCCCCCAAAGGTCCTCACTCTCCCCCACGCTCTTTAACCTTTTCTTGGAACCATTGACTGTAATTCTTAAAGCCTCCAACATCCAATATCACATGTATGCGGATGACACCCAACTCTACATGAAAATATCCTCCCCCGAAGACATCAAATCTCTCAACGGAACCCTGCTCAAAACCCTAAACTGGCTAACCTCCAACCATCTCAAATTAAACGCCCTCAAGACTGAATTCCTCCTATTTGCACCCGCTAGGCAAACCCCTACAGTTGTGAAATATCTCTGTAACCTCACCGCTCTCAACTGCAAACCACACATCATTGATTCCATGAAATCACTGGGAGTTCTGCTAGATAAAAACCTAAACATGCAAGATCACATCAGATCATCGACCAAAGGAGCGAACTTACAACTTTGCATCCTAAGAAAACTCAAACCCTACCTTCCCCAAGAAGACTTCAAATCGGCGGTGCAAGCACTTGTCATCTCTAGACTAGAATACGTCAGTGCTACTCTATGCGGTCTGCTGAAACTCAGCTTAGCCCCCATCAGAGGTTCTCTAAATGCTGCTACTAGACTCATCACGGGTTCCAAGAAGACTAACCACATTTCGCCGGACCTGAAATCGCTCAACTGGCTTCCTTTTGAGGCAAGGATCCAACTAAAGATTGCTTGTATGACCCATAGAGCACTACACTTCAACACCCCACTCTACCTGACAAATAAGCTGGAACTATCTGGTGGCTCCCGGACCACAAGGAGCACCGGCACACTGCTGCTCAAGCAAAAGAAATTTAATAAGCTTAAAACCTACAATCGTACATTCTCTGGCATCGCCCCGAGAATCTGGAACTCCCTTCCAGTGGAAACAAGACTGATTCCCTCTACACTTGCCTTCAAAAGGGAAGTTAAAGCTCTACTAATGAACAATGCGCTGAACTAGAAGCTTTTCTCCTCTTGCCTCTACCTTACTTAATACATATCGGGGCATATTCCCAAGAACGTGTGATAACCATCGCAAAAGTTACTTAACGCAACCTTCAACATCGCAGTCCATCGTGGGAAATTTACGCCGTGTTAACCAAGTATTCACAACACGGCGGTACCTTGCGATAGTCTCCAGATAACGCGTCAACTGACCGTGTTAAAATCAACGCCACGCTGCAAAAATGCGAAAGACGAACGCAAAAAAAGCTGCGATGAGGCCAATCGCGGTACGATAATCAGCGAAACCCAGCCACAGGCCTGCAATTCACACGCGTCAGGTGGGAACAATCACCATAAAAATAGAAAAAAAACAGACAAACAAATGCCAAACAACAGCGAAGCACAATGGACATTGCCGTAGCAAGTACGGAGGAGAACCAGAACCCCACAAGCCCCCCGGAGGACCATCCTGGGACTTCGGGGTCAGGGAAGGGCAAGGACAAGAAGAGTAGGAAGAAGCAGTTCAGTCCGCAGGAAAACAGGATCCTGATAACGGAGGTGACAGAACACCATCAACAACTGTTCGTCACCTCCACTGTGTCATTGGCAAAAACAAAATGGACTACGGCAGTCCATCGTGGACAAGGTGAATGCAGTCGGAGTGCTGAAGAGGACAATGGACGAGGTCAAGAGGCGATGGAATGATGTCAAGCGCAAAACCAAGCTGAAACTCGCCAACAACCTGAAGGCAGCAATGCAGACTGGAGGTGGGAGCCCAGTGCCACAGGAGGAGCTGGACGACATGGAGGAAATGGTGTCCACAGTCATCATTGGGGAGACGGTGGCAGGAGTTGGGGGCCTGGACACTGCTCAGCAGGACCTGACACAACAGCAACAGGGTGAGTAACGGCCAGGGCCTGGGGGGACGGGGGGAGATGGGCACAATGGCACACATGCACAATTAAGTTGAGCACATCTGCGGACAAACCATGCCCCAGACCACCAACTCCCACCAAGAGACCAATGTACCCAAGTATGCAACATGTCAGCACTGTACAAGCACAGAAGTCAAAGGCACACCTCATGAAAGGGATAAGAGGCAGCAAAATCTGAGCTGCAGGGGCGATTCCCCCAAAATGCAGCACACACATCACATGCAGAGCACATCTACATTGACAACGATGTGACACAATCCGCAAAACACCTACAACAGAACACAGGACACAACTGGCGCCGCTTGGGTGCAGACACTGGCAAATCAGATTAGGCATTGCAGGGAAATGTGCGTTGATAATGTACAAGTACAAACACACACACGTCTGTTGTCGAAATGTCCACTGTCCCCCATCAAATAGACAGCTCCTCCCAAACAGCCACAATGTACCCTGTCATGCTGTCTGCATGAAAACATGTACAATGCGACAACATACATGTGGACACATTGTTAAACTGCATCTCCCCTTCACATTGCAGAGGGAGAATCAATACCTCCTGCAGAGCCTACGCAGCCCACTTCCAGGAGCTGGGCAGCCGAGCTGCTACGAGGAGACCCCACCCCCTGCACAGACTACACAGCAGGCAGCACCCACCACCACTGCTGGCTCCCCGGACATCCACGAAGAACACATGGCCTTCGTGTTTTGGGGTCCCAGGAGAATCTGGCTGAACAGGTGCGGGTGGGCTTCGACCGCATGGCAGACAAACTAGATGCCATACATGGGTGTCTAAGTCCCATCAGGGACCACTCACGGTCCCTAACGGACACCCACAGTCCGCTCCATGCTCTCCAACGGACCATGGCTGACATCGCTGGAGCCCTGACTCAGAGATTAGTACAACTGTCCAGTCCGAGTGGCTCTAGCGATGTCACACAGGAGTTGGGAAACATGCGGAGGTTAATGGAGACCATGGATCGGGCGAATGCAGAACGAGCGGCTGCCACGGCTGCACACCAGCGAGAGGTAGCTGGGTTCCTCAATGACCTCAGGACCATCCTCGTGGCATTGCTGCCACAAGGCCTGGTGCGGATGCATGCTGCTGCCACCACTCCATCCACATCTCCGCCCCCTGATGTGTCACTGCCACACAGTGCTGGAGACAGAACACCACCACCCACACGTGAGGCACATGAAACAGCAGAGGACAAAGATGCAGATGATTCTGCCCTCATGGTAAGAAGGATGCAGCAGCATGCATCTCAGCCATAGGTCCGGCTTCAACTTCCACTGTCCCCCGATGCACTCTGCGACACTCACCTTGGACCTCGACATGGACTGCCATATGCTGTTTGATCGCCATTGACACAGCAATCAGACTGCGGACTGAACTCGTCCACTTCCTTTGGACTTGTCATTCCCTGAAGGACCCTGGCTGGCCCTCCACGGGACAACATCGTCATGTGGGGTTTGCATGGCCCTGTACTGCTCCAGATGCAACACTCCACTGAATGCGCATTAAACATTCATATTCACACAGATGTGTCATGTCTATGGTCTTTCAAGTGTGGAAGTATGGATGAATGTAGGCTCACTGGACTCCTCTAACGTCCATGTGGCTCATGTCGTAGCACAGGGGGCACAAGGTGACACTTTGCCGAATGCGGTCCGGGTGGCGCTGACACCACAACAGGGACACATGCATGAGTTACTTCCTTGTCCAGCCCAGTAAGGAACCACGCCCAGGGCCCCGGGGTCATTTACTCACCCTTACGCTGGACTGGCATACGCCAGGCCAGCCCACTCCGCTTACGCTCACAGGGGGGGACGGCAACGCTACATGTCCAATGTCTTTCCTGTAGTGATCTGCTGCTCACAGGTCTAGTTGTCAGCATGCCACAGTCACTCCCTCACGGCTGGTGTACACCCACACAACACCCATCCAGCACACGCGTCACAGGACATGGGACCCTGCCAATAAAAAGGGCCGTTTCCACTCTCTATCTGGGTGCATCCGTGTGGTGTCAATGTAGGCATGAGGGCCTCGGGCCCTGAAACATCACATTCCCCAGGACCGGAGGTGACATGATGGCGTCCGCAACACGATACCCAATCATACAGGGTCCATGACTTTGGGACACAGACTCGGTGGCACCGGATACATTGCGGCCGGCACAGGCACACCGCCACGGGACAGTGACTTTGGGTGCACTGAGGTAGGGGCACCTTAAGTGCTGAGCGGGTGTGCAGCCTGCGATGATGCCCCGTCCCAGCGGTCCGGACTGCTCAGGATTTGTGTGCCCTGCTGGACCGCAGTGTAGGCCACAGCCAGTGGGCAGCGCGGGCCTACCGCCACGTGGCGTCGCATCCCGGATCACAGAGTTAGTGGCACCTCAAGGGCTGAGCGGGTGTGCAGCCTGCGATGATGCCGGGTGCACTGGTATGTCCTCTGCCATGGCGAAATCATACCCAGAATCATATGTGAGACCTGGTGGCCTGCGGAGCGGGGCTGCATGATGTGGAGGGTGCCATGTCCACGGGCCCCGGGCATGTGGCTTGCAGCGGCACGTGGTGGGCCCTCATTGCTACACGCCAAGGGCGGAAGGTGAGCAGTGAGGCCTGGGTGCGCAGGGGCGGGCATGCACCGCTGGTCGGTGGGAGTGGCTGGGGTACATCTGCCTGGGTGCGCAGGGGCAAGCATGCATCGCTGGGCGGCGGGAGGGGCTGGGGTACATCTGCCTGAGTGCGCAGGGGTGGGCATGCACTGCTGGGCGGCAGGAGGGGCTGGGGTACATGTGCCTGGGTGCGCAGGGGTGGGCATGCAGCGCTGGACGGCGGTAGGGGCTAGGGTGCATCTGTTTGGGTGCGCAGGGGCGGACAGGCGATGATGTCTTGTGCAATTGTATGTACTTTGCCATTCATGTATCTGGACTCTGTTTCAGATGACGGATCTGTTTCAGATGTGTGACCTGGTGAACTGCACTGCATACCGGCACGTGGTTGGAGACACACCGGTGGCAGCAGGTGAGCAGTGTGGCCTGGGTGCGCATTGTCGGCACTCTCTCTCCCTGTCCATCTCTTCTGTTATCTGTGTCTCGCTCCCCCTCTCTGTCCGTCTTTCTCTCGCTCTCCCTCTCTGTCCGTCTTTCTCTCGCTCCTCCTCTCTGTCCGTCTTTCTCTCGCTCCCCCTCTCTGTCCGTCTTTCTCTGGCTCCCCCTCTCTGTCCGTCTTCCTCTCGCTCCCCCTCTCTGTCCGTCTTTCTCTCGCTCCCCCTCTCTGTCCGTCTTTCTCTCGCTCCCTCTCTTTCTCTCTCTCTCTCCTTCGCTCTCTCTCAGTCCTTTGATGTGTGCAAGACACACCTCCTCATCATGATTTTTGTCTTGCAGGCTGTGACCTATGGATTGTCCCGAGGGGAGCCGCCATGTGTCTTCATTTCTGTTCTGTGTTTCTTTGAATACATTTTCCTTTGTTACATCGAAGGTGTATGTGTGATGCTCATTTTTGTGACGACACATGCATGTCACCAAATGTGGTTGTGCGACATCAGACGGATTATTTGGTACATGATTCCGTGTGGTTGATGTGGCATGTCTTTGGCCGGGGGGGGTGCCTGGGAGTGGGGGTCCGGGGGGTGGTGGCGGTGGGTGTTGTGGCCCTGTTGGGGCTCCGAGCTGCATGATCAGTGGCTCCATGGCATCTGTTGCCCTTCAGGTGTGGCTCTGGGCTGGGCTCCATTTTGTGGTGCAGGCTGTGGTCCGACTTTGCACCAGGTCAGAGCAGGTGTTAGTTTCCTGATGCTAACGCGCCTTATCGCCTGTTTTGTGGTCTTGTCGCCGATCTGGCTGGTCGTTGAGAATGTTGCGGAGTGGTGTTTTTGCGCCTTTTTGCACGGGAACGCCTACTCTGCATCTCATTAGCGATAGTTGCGGGGGCCATCTGTGGCGATGTTTTTTGCAGCTGCTATCGCGGGTAAACTGGTGTTATGGGCTGTTAACACCAGCTTGTGAATGGGGTGATAAATTTATCACAACTTTGGCTGCGATAAAGTGCCGTTAACCCGGCGATGGCTCCTTGAGAATATGCCCCACTATTTGTTGCGACCCATTGTCGCCTGCCATATTGTCATTTTTGCTCTTGATGTATATTGCCCTACTTTTCATTCTCCCCCAGCCTTCTTCCTATGTCCACCATAATGTCATCTTTGCTCTTGTTGTATATTGTCCCACTGTTACCTTGATTTTTCTCCCTTAGCTGTTTTCCTATGTCTCCCTCAACCGTATGTAAAGAGCTCTGATGCCCTCTTGGGTCATGTTCGCGCTATCCAAAACTTTAAATAAAATAAAAATAAAATAAATTACAGCCTGCATGGAGAACATGCACAGCCTGTCAGCTCCTGTCTTAGCACGGCACCACGGCGCTCAGACCAATTACAACGCTAAGGCAGCGTTGTGATTGGCCAGGGGATTCTGGGAGGCTTTGTGCTTCCTACCGTAGAGAGAGGAGGATGGAGAAAGAAGAGGCGGTGGTCGGCGGTAAAAAGGTAAGTCCTTTTGTAAAAAAAAATGTCGAACCCCCTCTCTCCATCCCCCAGCCCCGCTTGCGCCTCACCAACCCTGGTCGGTAGCAGCCGCTACTGCTTTCAACGACAGGTCTCTTTATTGTGATTTAGCTGCCTGCCTGATAACCTATCTATCAGCCATATTTTGCATCTATGGATTTAGTAGCGATTAGCAAATGGGAAATGGAAAATCTAGTTCTGAAGCTTAATCTCATGTGACATTTTGACCTCTGCAATGAAAGGATTAAAAAGTTATTCTTGCTGTGTTATCCAACGCCCAGGGTGGATGCGGCTATCTCATTGCTTCACCAGGAAGATATGCATTTAATTCACTCTGTTGTAATGGATTCATGAAAGTATGAAATAAGTGTTCTCTTTAAATTGATAGAGGAAACTGTGAAATAAAGGGAACTGGGCTGTGAGGGGAAGTGAGGGTTGTGGAGGTGGGAGACAAATGTCTGTATATTTTGTAAATGCAGATACTCCTGAATGGATAGCGAAGTATGCATTTTTGCCATGTCAGGAACAATGGGGCTGATTTACAAGCCCTTTGTGCTGCTGATACATCACTTTTAGAGAGATATTTACAATGAAATGTTGGCGCGCAGAGCTGCTCTGACATTTCCTAAACACAGGCATGCACCGTATTTATAACAATGAAGTGCACCCCTGTGTTTTCTCTAGTGCTGCCTCTAAAATTAGCTGCCTAGTGCCAACGCAGGCACCCTTGCACCATAGTGCAAGGGCGCCTTCGTTGCAGTGAATGATTGTTTATGTGCAGGAAGGTGTCCCTTCCTGCACAAAACAATCCATAATGGTGATTTGTTACTTTTATGTGTGCTGCATTTTGCAGCACACATACAAAAAGGAAAAACGAAGAGAAATAAAAGTATTTCTCCTTGTTGCGCCATTCTAATGCCTGCTCTTGCATGGTGTTAGTTTTTGGTGCTGCCTCAGATTTACACCTCCTTGTAAATCTGGGGCATCGTCAAAAAGCAATGGGTGTTGCGGTGGAACGCCCACAGCAACACCCATTGCATGCCCCTTTCACGCAGATACCTGCGTGAAAGGGTACCATATTTACACAGCTGCGTTAAGCTTCAAAAAGTGGCTTAACGCCACTTTGTAAATATGGGGCAGGGCATACCGCCACCCGAGCATCAAAAAAAGTGACTCTCTGGTGGCGCTAAGGGCTTGTACATATGATCCTAAATATGGGAGGGAGAGATGTACCGGCAGCGACAGAGGCTTGTAAATAGGCCCCAATATCTTTTAAAGTCAGTTGCCTTACTTTCAAGGCTGTCCCAATTTATATATAACTTATTTGGTCTCCCAGAGATTTAAATGTTTTATTGAAAATTGCCCATAAACTGGTTAGGTGAGTGTGCAGCCACAGTTATATGTGTGGTCTGCGATTGCAGATGTGGGTGTGTGCATAGTTAGTAGACAGCTGGCAATAGGGAATTTCGACAAGGGGTGGTCAGAAAGTAGACTGATAGAGATTGCTCCTACATTGCTTCTCAAAAAGCCTGAACAAACTTTTCTTTGAAGAGGGAAATGTAACACACAATAGGGTATTTGTACAAGAACTGCCGCTAACTAACGCTAAGACCTGCGTTGTGGCGATAACAATCTTGCCGCCAACGTGAAAAAAGTGACAGCCAGCAAGTCAGCGGTCAGAAAATGCACTCTAATCAATGTGACGCCTCTTTTTTCACGTTTTCCGGGTAAAATAAACTACAAAAAGCTTGCGAAGTTCCCAAAACACAAAATCAAAAAAAAAAGCCCAGAAGAAACATGGAGGAAGCTGGACCCAGTAATGCAAGAGAGACAAAAAACCCTAACCCCTCAAACAGCCAGGAGGACCAGACAGAGACCACGGGGAAGAGGAACAGGAAAGCCAGGTTCAGCCAGCAGGAAAATGAGATCCTGATTGCGGAGGTGACAGACAAACAACACCAGCTTTTTGTCAGCTCCACTGTGTCATTGGAGACCAAAGAGGCAATATGGCAGTGCATTGTAGCCTAGGTGAATGCTGTAGCAGAGATCAAGAGGACAGTGACCGACTGCAAGAAGTGCTGGCATGATGCTAAGCGTAAGACCAAGCAGAAACTGTCCAACAATCACCAGGCAGCACTGCAGACCGGAGGTTGGAGTCCAGCGCCCCAGGAGGAGCTGGGTGCCTTGGAGGAACAGGTGTCAGCGGTCATCTGCAAGGAGTCGGTGGTTGGAGTCCAGGGACAGGATAGTGCTGAACATTTCCAGCTACATCAGCAACAGGGTAAGTAACAACCAGGGACTGAGGGAAGGAGGGGGAAGCAATGTCACTCATGCCCTACTAAATATCCCTCAGTGCACAACAACACCGTCTGCAGATCTCTTTCCAGACACAATGGTACCTGGGGGTATAGACACATGTCACCTAAGTTATTGAATATATATAAAGACACATAATGGTGGTGTCACTAACTTGGAATTCTGCACATAAAAAGAATACAATATAGAGCAAAAATAATATACTTTAGTCTACAAAATAAGGGCAACATGAACAAGCAAATGGGCATATTGACTGGAGACAACAAAAACTCCTTCAATGGGAAAGAGAGTCTCTATTAGGCCTTACTGAAAGCAACAGTTTTGAGACGTGTTACGGCTTGGACGGCATTTTTCAATCAAAGTCAATCACCATCTGTTTTACTCACAATACACTCAGTTTATAGAAATAGAGGAGATACTTCCAAGCTTCTCACTACCAGCTGTTATTTTCCAAATGAAGGAGTTTTTGGTGTTGTTGTTTGAAGGCGCTAACAGTGGCATCTTCTATCTTCACTACCTGTGGTAAGGTGCATGCCGGCAAAAGCCACAACTCTTGGGATACCCAGCTTGTAGTCCGCTTTCCCGCACGGCATGTTACCTAGCCAATGGCAAGAGGATAGGAATGTTTTAAATGTGGAGCAAATACAATGTTATGCACAAAGATATTAAAAAAGGCGGAATCACCTGAAACGCATCTGACAATATTAAAATTGAAGTTTGTAAACCAAGAGTGCTCCAGTGACTCCCTGATGAGGGATTTGATGATAAATAGGTTTGTGACGGTCAAAGCCACGAAGGATGCACCCGCCCATGAAGTTGTTCGGCAGTGATAGCGGCAATTGGAAGGTCGAAACGCGTCGTGGCGGTGGTGCGGGGCATCTAAAATAAAAAATTTCACTAGCACCAAGTAAAGGGTCCGGTTTCGTCTTTTCCCTGCGGATTGGATGTTGTTGGCGAACTCCATTCGATATATATATATATATATATATATATATATATATATATATATATATATATCTCTCGAGTTACCACTCCTTCGTGCTCTCCTCGCACATAAGAGATACGGACGATTTAGTTAGCTTGTTGCCAATGTTGCTCTTTATTTTTCAGTATATGGTGCAGTCGATCATGACGCGTTTCGGGCAACGCAGTGGCCTTGGTCACATGATCGCATTACGTGTACGTGGTTTTTTATAGGTTGCTTAAACTCAAAATGTGACACCAATCACTGCAACTAGATAGACATAAACGACATACTATGGCTCAGGTGATTGCTTCTTATACAGACTGCTATAGATATAAACGCATTCTTATGGCGTAAATATTATGGCTGTAATAATGAAATTACAACATATACCTTCAATATATGAGCAATGGTAATTCGGTATTGTTATATCTTCTCATAGGAAACAGAAATTAATGAAATGCACAAATGCAATTATTTCCAATACTTCAAATGATTGATAAAAAACAATACTTATACATAAATAGACTGTTCAATTTAAAATATAAATTATTACACTTATGTGTCCGTTATGCTTATGTTGAAACATATACGGAAGATATCCATGAATTCATATATAGTATGCTTATGCCACTTTATGAGGGACAAATAATGTATAGAAATGCACAAATGCAATTATTGTTGATGCCCATTCAGTTGATCAAAGAAATACTAAAAAATGCGTAAAAATATTTGAGCAGAATATAAATATGTAAATAGTCACCTAAAAGCCAATAAAAGTTATTCTTAATAAATAAGTAAAATCTATAGCATGTGCAAATACCGCAATGTAGACATAAATATATTCGCATTGTTTGACTTAAAATGATGTTAAAATACATTCTAATTGATGTCGCATCTAAAGTGCAGTGCTAACGTGTAAAGTGCAAAACTTAGTGCAAAATTAATAGGTGTAAAGTGCATGTATATATATAAAAGCTAGAAGAATGGCTAGCAGTGGAACCAACTAGCGCACATATATAGTTAAAATATATATATATTCATTTGTTATGTGGGTCTATTCTGGAAAGTGTAAGGGAGCCCCCTTATAATGTCACGCATATCTGTTCTTGAATATCGTCTAGTAGTATGCTGCACGGGTAAATAGGGATTCTGTATTATAAAAAGCAGTACTGACAGAGGTTTGTTAAAGGACATAGGTATCTAGTTCTTAGACTCAATAAAACTTACAAATAGTTGTGTAGGTTCACATAGGTTGAGACCCTGAGGGGACTTGGTATCGAGTTCAACTATGTATTTACTTTCTAGTTGTCTAAGCTTCTTCTCTCGATTACCACCCCGTTTGTTCGCTGAGACTGTGTCGATCACATAGTATTGGAGACAGTTTAGGTCGTTGTTATGTTCCAATTTTATGTGTCGAGCCACAGGGTATGCAGGGTCCGAATTTACTACAGCACGAAGATGTTGCAATATGCGTACATAGACTTGTAGCTTAGTGCTTCCTTTATAGCGAAGCCCACACTTACATTGTAACACATAAACCGCAAATTCTGATCGGCATGTGTAGTGGCCTTTCAGTTTGACCGGTGTGTCAGAAAAGGCCGCGGAATATGTAGTGGTATTAGTTCCAAATCTACAAGCACGGCTTGTGCTGCACTTGAAAAAACCTTTTCTAGGTGACAACCAACTTATGTATTGTCACATTCAGGGCTGATTTTCACTAAGTCATCACGCATAGAGTAAGCTTTTCGAAAAGTTAAATTGGGTCTCATGGGCAAAATTTGCTTTAATGTGGCGTCAGTCAGCACTATGGGCCATTGTGTATTGATAATGGCTTTAATAGCATTTGCTTGTTTGCTGTAAGTAGTGATGAGCCTACACTGAGTGTTTTCTGAGTCCTCGTTTGCTATGTTCTCAGATGGAATTTCCTGGGCTGAACTTGCTATAGTTGCTTCACTCGTCTTACTACATAGCAATTGCTGCCTGTTTTTACTGTTGGCTTTAGATAGGGCTATATCAAGTTTGGTTGGATTATAGCCTCTTTCTATAAACCTCTGTTTAGCTGCGTTTTGGTGGAAATCTAAGGCCTCTTGAGTGCTGCATGCTCGTCGTATCCTTAGGAACTCTCCATATGGTATGCTGGTAATCGTGTGCTGAGGATGGAAACTATTTGCATGTAATAATGTATTGCCAGTAGTGGGCTTCCTATACAAGCATGTCTCTATCTTGCCCTCTTGAGAGTAAACAGTAATATCCAGAAAATTTGTGGTGCACTGATCTATAAGTGCTGTAAATTTCAAATTCATTTCATTGCAATTGATGTTTTGTACAAGGTTTTGTGCCTGAATTTTAGATCCTTTCCAAATTATAAAAAAATCATCTATGTATCTCCACCATTGTACTATATGATGAATCCAAGCGACATGATGTTGTAATTTCAGGACATGCTCCTCCCACCAGCCACCGTGCAAGCAGGCATAGCTGGGGGAGTAGCATGCCCCCATCGCTACTCCCTGTAGTTGTTGGAAAAACTTGCCATCAAATGTAAAAACATTGTTGCACAGGCACCATCTAATCATTTTCAGTAACATGATATTGTGGTTATACATGGATATCGGTCTCTTTTTTAAAAAGAAATCAACTGCTTTTAACCCATCTTCATGCCTGATGCTAGTATAGAGGGCAGTTATATCTAGGGTAAGAAACATATATTCGGTGGACCATGTTTGCAAACTTAATTTGGAAAGGAAGTCATTTGAATCACGTATGTAAGTGAGGAGATTGGTGACAAATTCCTGTAGGTAATAATCGACATATCTACTTGTACATTCAAAGATACTGTTTTTCGCAGAAATAATGGGTCTTCCTGGAATAGGATTCACTCCTTTGTGGACCTTGGGGATGAAATAGATCGTTGGTGTTGTGGGGAATTCTTTGTTTAGAAAATTAAATTCATCTTTTGTTATCAGTCCATCTCTTTTCCAGGAAGATAGTTCGTCTTTGTAATTTTTGCTGATCTTTTTAATGTCTAATGCACTTATTTTTTTATAACACTCTGGGTCATTGAGATGTCGATATGCTTCAGCTTTATAGTCATCTTTTCCCCACAGCACGATGTCACCACCCTTATCGGATTTATTGATGACCACCGCTGTATTGTTCTTGAGTTTGTTCATAAGTTGAAAATACTGCGTTGTGCGTGGATTAGATGTTTGTGCTTTTCTTTTTGAATTTCGATAGAGCTTTTTCAGTTCTTCAATTACCCTATCATGGAATATATCCACCGCATCGCGGGGCATAACCGGCACAAAGGTGGATGGTGCTTTGAAGGGACTCTGGCCTGGCGCCTCGATCTCAACTCCTTCCTTGTCTGCTATGGATTGAGTACTGATATCAGAGATATGGATATCGTGTAGATCCTCTTGTAATGTATGTAGCGTGGTTAGTAAGGGCATCTCGCCAGCTGTAAGCCCAGTTTTTGATACCTGGATCAATGGTTCCTTTGCTTTGACTCCGTGATTTTTAATTGTAAAAAACTTTTTTAGTTTGATCTTTCGTTTAAACTGGTATACATCAACCCTGGTTTCACTGTAGTTAAAATTACTTTCCGGGCAGTAACTCAGTCCCAATGCCAATAGTTGCTTTTCTGCCAGATTAAGTTCGATGTTGGTCAGATTGATGATGGTTTTGTCAATTGTGTTTAGCGACGTTGCCACACTTTCTTTGGATATCCCCTGCCTTTGGAGCCTGAGGCATTTGCGCCTTTCGTAGCTAGGCCTTAGGCTGCCCGTGGCGGCCCCTGCGTTTGCCGCCCTCGGCAAAATCATAGTAGAGCGGGGGGGGGGGGGGGGGTAGCTGCCGCGGCCGATTTTTGCGGCCGCAACGGCCGCAGGTAAGAGCGGGTGGAAGGGGGGCCGGCTGCCGCCCGAAAACTCGTGCCGCCTGGGGCGGTCCGCCCCCATCGCCCCCCCCTAGCTACGCCACTGGTCTTCAGATGTTTCTTTTTTGTTTGATATTGCGTTTGTGTTCCTCGGTCGTAATGTCTGTTTCCGCTGTTCCCTGATAAAATCCATTTCTTCGGCATATGTTAAAAAGCCCATTCCTGATCTTGATATGGATACAGAGTCACCGCTTCTTTCTGACTCTGTGTCGCTAGGAATTGTGCTTGCATCCGATGCTGTGGCATACATATCGTTGTTGGTGTTAGGATTTATTTGGGTAGTCGCAGGCTTAATCAGTTTCTGTTTTTTGATTGAAACATATTTGCACGCGAATGTGAACACTTGTCCTTGTTCATGGTCATTTTTATCGCGCGCAAATTTGTATGCCTTTCTGTTTTTAATTACATCTTCCTGCTTTTTCAAACGTTCTTTCATTTCCTTAATGCTTTTTTCGATGGACTCCTTATTACTTGAATTTGTAAGTTTATCCAGTTCTTTGTAGATACGTGCAATTTCTGTCATGTTTGTGTCACGATCTATTTTAGCGTGTTTTATCAGTAAAGAGACTAACCTCATTGATGCCTCGAGATTGCTCTCCGCCCATTTCTTGAGTAATAATGGATTCGGGCTCTCGAAGCTGGGGGCGAGCATGATACGCAGACCTTTTGGAACCCTGCCAGCTTCATGATATTTCTCCAAAGATTTAACTTCCCACCATTTGGTGAGTTCGCTCTTGCTGTTTTTCTCGAGTGATTTTAATAAGCCTTTTATATCCGTGCTTTGGTCTAGATCATTTGTACTCCGATTGCTATTTTCATTTACTTTGGGTAAGTTAGTGAAAAGTTCCTCTGCTGCCATTTCTCTCTCCCGTAACGCCTCGTCCGACATTGCACCTATGCTATGATTGCTTTTATCAAGAGCGCATTGAAAGCAACTTTATCGATCTATATTTATATATATTACAAGGGAGTCCTCCAATTTGCCCCAATAGCAAAAAAACAGGATGCGGCACACCAGGAGACAGCACAATTGTTTATTGTGCACCAAAATCAAGGACCTTAATTGTGCTGTCTCCTGGTTTTTTTGCTATTGGGGCAAATTGGAGGAATCCCTTGTAATCTACAAACGGCTGCTGTCGCCGTAGGAGGGGAACCGCTAAGCACAGCGACTCTGTGAATATATATATATTATATATATATATATATATATATATAATATATATATATATATATATATATATTGGAAGCCATAAAACAATAGCAGACAGTTGGTGGAGCCCACTTGGGTAATCCTTGTTTCTTGGGATAAAGCTACACGCTATTGGGAGTGGTAAGGAAAGGTAACTAAACAGATTCTATTATAAAAGGGGCACACAAGATATCAGATGTGGCAAGGAAAGGTAACCAAACAAATTCAATTACAGAAGGGGCACATGCTCAAAGAAGTAAGTAAGCTGACTGGCTTCCAAAAATGGTCATAGGCATTTCCAGAATAGTATAGGTGGTAGATCCAGAGGGGTTAAAACATTTGAAAACTTACAGATGGACTATAAACTGATGGCTTCCCAGAGATAACCAGAGATAAAAATAAGTGAGGAAGGCAGCAAGCCACAGCCAAACAGTGATGGCTAACTGGCATGAATATGTGTATGGCAGCAGAAAAAGTGGTTTATATGGGGGGGTGGAAAGAGGAGGGAGGGGTGGAGGGAAATGTGATACAGTGAGGTGGTAGATGGAGAACTCAATACGGGTTGACATGGGAGAGGGGAACATCATCAAGCAGCAGCCCTTTTGCGCAGGGGTGACCTACTGAAGGGATGGATTACAGTGACCCTTAAAGCAGCAAAGAAGAATGGGGCACCTGAAAAATTTAGGGTTAGATGGAGGGGACTACTTTTATGATGTAATCATTGGCAGAGGGATCACGTAGGGCAGACATGTTTCAGTAATGTGTTGATCAAATGTACCATTGTGTACACACATCGTTGTCATTTTGACAATAGAATAAATAAAGTTCTAACAAAAAGGAAAGCAAATAGTTGTCTGAAAAGATCGTGATGATGCACTGCACAAGAGTGTGTCCTCATTAGTGGGCTTATATTCTGGAGTGTCCTTGCAGAACATCTGCCAGACTGCGATTTGGAAGAAGATGGATACATTTACCAAGCACTACTTCTTGGAGGAGATAGCATTAGACTCTTCGGTGACAAAACCAGTCTGCACAACCTCTTTCTTTAAGGTCATCCTGTTTCCTCCATCTTAATGTCATCCTGTTTCCTCCATCTTAATGTATTATGAAGTACTGACTCTTCTGATTTAAGCATGTGAATCTATGAAGAATCCAAATGCTGGAGAAAAAACAAATTACTTTTTCACCTTTCATAAATTAACATCTACCTAGCCTATTCCATTGTCAAAGGCTCACTGGTTGATCCCTTTCACTCATGTGCTTTGAAATCTGAGCTGCGGTGGACTTTTAGCAGCAGTGAGAGTGCCCAATACAGTCATCACATTGTTTAATGTTTGACTGCTTTTAAATTAGGTTAATGCGCTATTAAAAAGACTGTTCTTAGGTCACTTCACATTTTAACCGTGTTTAATGCTGTCTTAAACTACTGGGCATTCCCAGCCTGATGGTAGGGATTATTTCAATCATAAGAATCAATACAAGGTTCTGACTGCAAAGGTGAGATAGCTCCGATAGAGGGAAATATCTAAACCCTACTAGGTGCGCTTTTTGTTTCAACAATGACAACATCCAATTGATCTTCTCAAAAAAAGGACACAAACCCCTCTCCCACACATGATGGTATGGTTTATCACAGGGGTGCTTGTTTGCCAGATGTTGCTCGGCAGGCTCATTCAGAGCTCTTAAAATGAGCAGTTCTTTGGAATGTGAGAAGGGTCGCAGAGGTTTAAAATTGTATTAAGTGTAGGAAATTTGCTTTGCTTTAGTCAATATTCTCCTGACTTATACAAGGTTAAAAACAAAGAAGATGGGGTAAGGTATACTACTGAACTGGTGAATGCTGCTTCCTCCAGGTTTGTGGAGAAGTCTCCTGGTATTCGCTTCCTGGTTCATACAGATTCTTTTGTAGGACGTTGGGTAAGTTCTGTTACTAGTGATCATATGCTGATAATTCTCTTTACTATAAATTCTTATGTTTTCTCTCTATTTATAATCAGCTATTCCCTAAAATCACAGACATTTCCTTCCATTGAAGAGTGATCTGCAGTAACCCATTAGATTTTGTTTGTCTCTTTCATTTCCCTTTTTCCCTTTGTCTTCCCCAGACGTTTCCTGGTGTCTGCATTCACACTGTTCAGACAGAAAGGGGAGAATAGGGGTTCACTTCAATAGATTGGCTTTCAGAGCCCTGACAGTTTGCCAGCCCCATTTGTGTGATGAATCCACATGTAAACTCATCTCAAGTGACAGCCAAGGCCATCACTAAGATTCAGAAGGAGCTACGAATAGCTCAGTGGGAATAACTCCAGCTAAGAGGGAATTACCCTGACCTCAAGTGATGAAGTGACTAGTCATCATCAGGACGGAAGAGAAACTATCCCATTTAACTTCTTAAAGGTGGCCAACTGTGATACCTATGTGGTGGTACCACTTTAGATCCTCTGGAAATATATAGTGAAGACACGCAGACGTTCTAGTTGTTTTCGCACATGACTGCCTCAGGTTTTGTCTGGAGTGTGAATTAAGGCTTAGGTTCTTGCATGAAGGGGAGATTTGGGAATTAATGCAACATGTTGCATTCGGGGCCCCGGACAGTATCAAAAGAGGTAATCCAACGTTATTGCAGAAATGATGGACCTTTCAGCATTTGGAAGGGTGCCTTGGTGTCTCTATAAGCTATTTCTCATGGTTGAGATTTAGAGGTCTCAGAAATGAGAGAGAAAGTTATGGATCTGACTTGTTCCACTGCCACCCTTTTTCAGATCTCATTCTGATGATATGAAGGACAAAATGAAATCCAATTCAGATATTTAATGATGATGAGCTTGGAGGAAAAAAGACAATGGGCCCAATTCACAAAAGTAAACTGAGACGAAAGACTAACTTTACGACTTTTGGTATTCATAAAGAGCATTTACGTAAAAAGACAATGGGCCCGATTCACAAAAGTAAACTGACACGAAAGACTAACTTTACGACTTTTGGTATTCATAAAGAGCATTTACGAGTAGTAAATGCCCTTTTTGAATACCGAAACTCGTAAAGTTAGACTTTCGTCTTATTTTGCCTTTGTGAATCGGGCCCAATATTTTAAATCTTGCCATAGAACTTCTGAAACACTCACTCACCACTAGTTTGTACAACAGCTCTTCTGGCAGCACCAAGAGTTCACTATTATCAAAGGAGGCCAGTGGGAGCGACAGCAACAAACCAACAATCCACAGCTTTGACTAAGCATTTACTTTCCCAACGTACTATTGCAATTTCCCTCCAATAATAGGAAGCACTGCAAATAACCCGGCAGAGTAAATAAATATCATGACAACTAATAAGATGTGTTTGATGTTCAACTAAACACCTTCAACCATCATTTGCAGAAGGTCAAAATAGTACCATCAGTACACCTCATTATAAAAGCCCGCTGCTAGGAAATGTTAGCAATCAAAACAGTACTCACACATCTGTAGACAAGAATATTTGTTCATAGTTCTTCTTGGTGCAGTCAAAAATTCTAAAGAAATAAAGGAAGCAGTTTTAAACATACAAATGAAGACCTGGGGTAAACAAGAACAAAGAGAAGCCCCAGATGCTAGGATTTGACTAGATTTAATAGTGATGCTACGAGTCGACATAATATGCAAATCCCTTCATAACTGATTCCCAGCATCAGTAATAGAGAAATAAAAAGTAAAGAGACATAATGTCGCTGAGTCACTCTAAATGATTTTTGGAGGGCTTTAGCAGAGTTTGGCCCTTCCTGCACAAAAACAGTCCTGCCTGCAATGGGGGCACCCCTTGCACCATGGTGCAAGGGTGTCTACTTTGGTGCTAGACTGCCAAAACTGAGCAGGCAGAAAGGACTGGAATGCACCGTATTGCTTAAATGTAGTGCATTCCTGCCCTTTCACTTTGACATAGGGCAGTGCAGCAAGTTGCCTTGCTGCGCTTCGCTATGCCAAAATGCCACAACTGAGGCCCTAGGTTTACAAACATTACATAGCCATTACATTAGTGTGTAGGGTTAGAGAAATACACGTTTTGTGCCCTAAAATCCATCAAAAAATACCATACAAATAAGGTTGTTCTGAAAACTAACTCATTTTTCCTCCCAAAAATGCAGCTGAATTTCCATGTGAAACAATGAAAATGTAATCATTCCACTTTTTCAAAGTGGACCTATCTAGCAGGAATATCCCTCTATAACACTGCTGTGAAGAGGGTCCTTAGAACTTACTTATACTAGAAAAAGAAGATTCAGAAGTCCAAACATGTTTATTAACTATATCCCTAGATTAGAGGGTAACGTTACCATTCAAGCATTCCAGGACCCTCAAAATAGTTTATTGAATAGTGACTTGTTTCCAAAAGGTCAACAAATCACTATAGAATAAACTACCCAGCTGGTCAGAAATGCTTGAATCCCTTTTTTTGAATGCCTAGTGACCATTCTACAAGGGAAAACCAGCCCTTTCCTATGAAAAAACTGCGTTTTGGGCAATGTAAAATTGAGGCACAAGAACATCTAAGGAAATTTCAGATACCAATTACTGAATCGCTTCTAATTTCTGACCTATGCTAAGACTTTATTTTCATGCTGCTATATCTGTTCCTTAATGAATTCTTGGGGGCTTATTTACAAGCCCCTTGCGCTGCCTGTGCGTCACTTTTTTTGACGCACCGGGCGGTGCAGTGTGCTGGCCCATATTTACAAGGCCAAGCAAAGCCACCGTGCATGGCTTTCCAGGCCTTGTAAATACAGCCCTTTTTCACGCATCACTTTGCGTGAAAGGGGCATGTCATGGGTGTTGCTGTGGGTGTTCTCACACAAAATCCCTAGATTCCGCTGCATTCTCATATTTACAACATTTCGTAAACCTGGAAATGTGTCACAATCCTATGCCTCCCCAGGGGATACGTAAGGCGGTGCAACGAGGTGAAATACTTTTATTTCTCCTCATTTTTCCTCTTTATAGGCGTGCTGCATTCTGCCTCACACATAGAAAGAGGAAAACACCATCAATGATCGTTTTTGTGCAGGAAGGTGTCTCTTCCTGCACAACATCAATCATCCCCGCAATACAGGCACCCAAGGGTGCCTGCATTGGCGCATGGCAGCCAATTGTGCGCCAGCGCAGGGGAAAGGACAGGGATGCGTCATATTGTGGTAAATATGACGCATCCCTGTGCTTTTAAAATGACCGGCCCTGCGCAGCAAAATGGCTTGCGGCGTGGCGCTGTGCTGCGTCATTTTGTTGTAAATGAGGCCCTTGGTTTGCAAGTTTTTGAATTACACTTTAAAGGGCATATGATTTTTCCCCATTTCTTATTTAACCACTATTTATCAACAGGAACATTTAATATACCTAACGTTGAAAGAAATCCATTCATCTAGACAATTTTTATTTAAGCTTACAAATTAATAATGATCTAATATTAATGTTCCCATCACAGCACTGCTTGCAAGACACGGACAGAATTCGTCCTCAGAGACTACAGGTCTGAAAATTAATATAATATTTGTTCAGAATTGATTTCAAGCCTGCAGCCTGCTCTGCCTCTGGGACCCATCTGCGTGAAAATACCATCGCTTAATTACTGAAAGAACCCTTCACACAATAGAGGGACTGAGAAGAGAGCCACCCTTGATAATCTTCGCCTCCCACCATTCATTTATATTCACATTTTCATTACAAATTAAAATCACAGTAGAAAAACACAGTTGCTTTGATCAGCTTTAGGTGTATCCTCTCTGTGTTTTTTTACAGTTCACATATTAATTAAACTGCTGAGCCTCGGTGGACCCAGGTGACATTTAAATTACGCCAGCGAAATTTGCGTAGGTTCCTGAATTTCATGTAACACTTGTTACATGAGATTCTGAAAAGCATGCCATTACACCACATTATGTAATAAAACGAGTGCTTGGCAAAAGTTTACCAAAAGCACTCTGGAATAACGCAAGGCCAGAACGCAAGGAGCTATTACTTTCTCCTCTTCTCTTTTTCACGCAATTTATAATTGTGAAATGCGACCTCACATCAAAAAATGATGCAAGAATGCTGTTTGTACTAAAATATATTGATAAATGATGGTTTTCAATTTCGCTTAATTATGCGCAATTGTGCGTAATTTTGCCAAAATTATTCAAACGCAAAAAGCACACATTTTGCACACCCCTAGTCTCAGGTCAAAGTGAGGCCGCCTGACACCACTCAACTTATAAAATCTTCTTGGAATACTAAACAGTACACCTACTGAATGTGTCATATCATAGTGTTGGTATACTTTTAAACAAAGGTACTTTTTCCTGTCCATGAAAATTGGGGCTCCTGAAGCATGCAGCTCTTCTGTAACAGACGCACTGCAAACCAGTCAACTATAAAAACCACAATATAATGGAACCAGAAAGAGATGAAAGGCCTGATTCACAAAGGTAAACTTACACTTTTGTGTAAGTTTATGATTGTTTGCTATTCACAAAGGGATTTATGAGTAGTATCTTTACAAATGCGACTTCCGCACATAAGAAGACCTATCTTTTTATGTGCGAAGCCCACGCACTAGTAAAGATTCTACTCTTAAATCCCTTTGTGAATAGCAAACAGGGCAGGACTGGGAACCAAAACCGGCCCTGGCAAAGTGCTCTGCTGGCCCCCCGGGGGTTGGGGGTGCGGCCGAACACTTTGCCAGGGCCGGTTTCGGCCGATTTTGTTACATGGGCCGATATTGCAGCAATGCTGCAAAAACGGCCCTGTAACAAAAACGGCCCCCCAGGGGCCCAAAACCGGTCCCCACCCTAGTGGCCCACCGGGGAAACGCCCGGTGCCCGTTACGGCCAGTCCGGCCCTGATAGCAAACAATCATAAATGTACACAAAAGTGTACGTTTACCTTTGTGAATCAGGCCCAAGGGTTTTTCGCCCTAAGAGGTGCTTGGTTGATCCACACTTCCCCACAATTAACTGAGACAATGGCAATATATTTATTCCAGGTGGGGTTACACTCTGGTCGTATTTATTTGTCAAATACAAAATTAAAGAAAATATTTAACACCCACCAAAGAAGAAAAACTTTTTACACAATAGAAACATTCTTTGCATAAGGGAAACTTCACAGTCAGTGATTCAAACTAATCTAACACAATTCCAACAGACTTACAGAACATCAACAAAAATTGAGTTAGTGAGCCTCACATAATAGCCTGGAGACCAACCTCTCCATTTCCACTACATCCAATCCTCATGTGGGCGAAACCTTCGACATCCATGGGAAGTGATACAAAAACAATCCTCCAAAAAGGGATGCCAATCTTGGGCCCCTTCTCATTCCTACAAATATCATATTCAGGGATTCCACCCTAGCAGTGATGGCAGTGTCAAAAAACTCCTGTGCCCACACAACCACAAACCACCACAAACCACCTTGCATGTATGACCCCTGCCTCTGTGAATAGTCACACATGGAAATGTGCAGAGGAGCAACAGTTCAACAAAGGCCTAATTCTCCTCTCCATTTGTAATCCAGAAAATTAAAGAAGAAAAAGTTAATTCCCCACAATTAACGGTGACTTGCCCAGCCAGGACCTTCGCTATCCCCAACAGTCAGAAAAGGATGCCATGAACGCCCACAAGTTGTCAATAAAAAGATTGGATATCTTTTGGGATAATTGAACCCCGTCCCTATGAAACATTTCAGGTCTCTCAACAGGTTATACATCATTTTCTTAGGATTCCCCTTGGTGGAAAGCTTCAGCAACACAGCAGTCAAGCATCTTACTAAGACATTCATTAGCTTTGACCACATGCCTGCCCCCCATTTAATCTTTGAAATCAAATGTGACTAGGTTATCAGAAAAACTGTCCCTTACCAGGCAAATTTACCTACAATAAGTTCACTCAGCTGTTTGCGTTTCAAGGTGGTCAGACGGATTACCAAGGCCTGAGGCTGATCCCCTGAATCTTCTCACTTGTTCAACTGTATTACGCTGCTGTGCAAAATGATGGCCACCTATGCTCAGTCTCCAGAAGTGAACTGCGCCTCTGGTTTTTGTTTCTTGGTTTGTCACAAATAAGCCGCAGCGGATGACCGAAGGAATGACCAATTAACCAACCCAAAATTCGCCAACACAGTTTACATCAAAAAGGAAGAGAGACATTGAAATTTACAATAAATCAGGATTTACATACTGCTTATAACATGCTGAAGACTGTCTCATATACTCTTTGCCGAGCTTCACTGACTCCCGCCTCTGCTGCCATCATTGCTACCCGAATTCTGAAGGAGTGCATTGAATAATTTAATGGATCTATTGATTGTGATGCTAAAGCTATAGAGAACACATTCGAAAACTGTTTATCTTAGTAACACATTGCTGTTTTCATGTGTCAGGAAAGCTGTGGATCACGTCAGGAGGGGCAGTTGGGAGCAAATCTAGAAAAACCTAACTCTGCATGGGATAATCTGGGCTAGAAAGGGCTTCTCAGAGTGAAATTTCACAATCCTTCCCACTCTGATCAGTGTTAGATTGCAAAGTCTGATGACAACCTGATTATTACAGAGCAAAATATACTGTAATTAAATCGCCCTCAAGGTTGTGTTTGGATTTGCCAACCAGATCACTAACTGGAAAAGCCCCATAAAAATCAAGCCCGAATCCAACTGCAAATAATTTTTCTTCTTAAGGAGACATGCTGCCAGCAACCAGGGACGTTATAAGGAATATAAAAAGTAAACTCTGGCCCAGGGCCCTCACCTTTCTTGGGGCCCCATCATTAAGCTTTCAGGACTGTCCCAGACAGTGGCATAGTGCAAGCATGATGGGGCTGCTGTCACAATATGGATAGGGACTCCCAGGTCTCCAATATCTCATAAATATTCAAAGGCTTTGCACTGAATGAGGCCCCGCTGAAGGGCTGGGTTCCCCTTAAATATTTGGGGGCCAATGAAGAGGATTGTTAATGATCAGACCATAGGTGCTTAGGGGTTGAATGAGCTGAAAATGGATAATAAATTCAGAGTTGTTCCAAGCAGGCCACCCCAAATGATGTTTGGCCTGTGGCCCTCAAAATTCTTAAGATGTCCCTGCCAGCAACTGGGCTGAGAACTTGTGCAATTTGTATGTATCTAACTGTTGCTTTAAATCATGTCTCTATTGAGCTTGGCATGATCAACCCAGAGGACTTTCCTCACTAAGATGAGTGAGGCATTATCCCTACACCCCATCAGCTTATCAAAGAAGCTCAAGGCAGTGATGTGGCTTACCCAATGCTGGTTTACCCTCGGAACAAGTTCTTCCAAGAAGAAGTTAATAGACTCTACTAAAGATGTTCTCCATCCCTTTTGCAAGCACTATGGGGATATTCACAAAGAAGTGGCGGTGAGAGGCGTCAGCCCTCATTGGCTTAACGCCTCTCACTGCCACTTTGGAAGAGCCAGGCTGCACCCTATTCACAAGAATGTGGTGCAGCCTGGCGTTTCCCCTGCGACGGCACTAAGTCTCACGACTTAACGCCAAAACAGGCACCCTTGCACCAGAGCGCAAGGGTGTCTGCGAGCAGGGAGGTTTGTTAATGCACAGGAAGTTGGTTAACGCTGCCTTGAGAATAGGGCGCTGGCCCTATCGCCACTGGGAACGTCAAAAAAGTGGCGTTCCCGTGGCGATAGAGGCTATGAATATGCCCTTATGTCCCTATAATTTTGAAAGACTTTCTCATAAGCGCCACATGTTTTCTTTGCCAAGAAGGCCACTTTCAAATCCTTACAAGCAGGGCATCAAGCCTCCAACGCTCAGTTCAGAATTCTATCATCACCTCTGCTGCTCGTGAGTGGAATCTTCTCAAGTCCTGCAACTTAAAGTGAGTTAAGGCATCTGCCATATTATTAAACATGCCTGAGACATACTCCAGCCAAAAATATGTATTGTCATTCTAACAAAAGTGTACCAGATGCTTGAGTAATCTTAGCAATTAGCAACAGGCCTCCTGCCTATTGATTGCAAGTCCATCACTGCCATGTTGTGAGACTAAACATGGCATTCCTTTTCCTAAATCTATTGGGATAAATTGACAGTGCAACCACAATGGGAATCAGTTCCACAAAAGCAACGGCCCGGATTTACTAAGCCATTGCATTGCATTCTGCAGCACACATAGAAGGAGGAAAATGCCTCAAAGGATTGGTTTTGAGCAGGAAGGTGTCCCTTCCTCCACAAAAAGAATCTGGCCTTTAACACAGCACCCTTGCACCATGACGCAAGGGTGCCTGCATTGGCGTTAGGCAACACTCACTGCACCAGCACAGAAAGAGCAGGGATGCATCATACCTTAGTGGATATGGTGCATTCCCGCTCTCTCCTGTCACGCAGTGCAGCACGTTGTCTTGCTGAGTTGCATTGAATGACTTCTTCGTAAATCTGCCCCCTCAATTCCTAACCAGGCCTGGCTCACACCATTCAATGGGCCAGTCCCCCTGTACCATTCATCACCTTATGTTCCACAAATCCAAATACTGCCTGTAGCATCAGTATGCATGTCTAACTCTTCAATGGACACCAGGGGGCTGGCCACACAACCGCTCCATTAAACTGACATAGAAGGATCTTCACTTCAACAAATTTCCCTTAACCTCTGCTGACAATCTCATGTGGTAATGCTTGCGCCACAAAACTCAAAGCCCTCTTGCTATGAACAAGTGGTGTCCTTTGGAAATTATCCTTAATGTTACATTTAACTGACCAATGAGAACCTGAAGCTGAAGTAGAGTAGCTCCTCTTGTGATTCAAACAAGTCTCTATGGAATGAATGATTGTTGGAATCTTGTCCTCTCAAAGCCTGCCACTGAGTCAATATCAATGCCCAGGAAAGTGATGCATTTGTTGGATCCTGCAGTCGCTTTCCTTATCTGCAGATGGTGCCTCCAGGCAATGAATGGCATTTCTTCACCCAGACATTTGGCAGCAAAATTTCTCAAAGTACAGACAGGAAATTGTACACCATATCTGCATGCCCTTGTCAAAGTAGTAATCACCTGAAAATTGAAAACCCAGGAGACTGTAGTGTTTAGGGTGAACAGGCAAAAAGTCTATAGTATAACTCAAAATCAGCCTTCCCTAACAATGCTCCATGACCTAACTTTGTTAACTTGATGAATGCCCGATCAAAGGAAGCGTATTGCACAGAGCACACGTTGTGATCTATCACATCATTGACCGAAGCATCATTTCTTAAGCAGATAAGTTATGGATTACTCAATACTGTTCAGTTTTATTTTTGGGCACCACTCTTAGGGGTCATTACGATGGCGGAAGGACCGCCACCGCCAGACATGCGGTGGCGGTCCTTCCACCATCGGATCAGCAGGACTATCCCCGCCACATTACGATGGCGGGGGATCCAGACTGCGACTGTGGCGGACGGAAAGACCGTCCACCACGGAACCGCCACAGGCAATCGGACAGATTGCCTGGCGGAGTGGTCTGCATGCATAAAATGGTGGTGGTGCCTAGCAGGCACCGTCCACCATATTATGATGCAGGCTGTGAGCCAGCCTTTCCATGACGGCAAACACGTTGGCAAGACGAAAATCTACTGGGCCGTGAAGCGATTCGCTATCTGTTGATGATGATGTCAGGTCCAAGACATGGTATGCAGACAGAATATCGAGTTGGAAATGGTGACCTACACAAATATCGAGTTGGAAATATCGTGACACAGAAATATCGACAGCAAGAATATCGTGGTCAAGAATATCGAATTTAAGGTAAGAAATATCGCTTTCAAAAATATAGAAGTCATTAATATCGTTTGCAAAATATAGGGGCTCATTATGATGGCGGGATGGACTGCCACCGCCGGGCCGGCGGTGGCGGTCCTTCCGCCATCACAATGAAAATTCCCACCGCCAAATTAGGATGGCGGTGGGAATCATGAAGGTACCGCGGCGGTCCGCCCGCCATGGTCCTGCAAGGCGGTCCTTTTCCACCCGCCTTGCGGAACCAGGGCAACATTGCGGCGGTGCCGTGTAGGCACCGCCGTAATGATTATGATGTGCCCTTCCGCCTGTCTTTTTGCGGCGGATATCCCGCCTCAAAAAGACAGGCGGAGACTGGCTTTGGGGGCCCGTTACGGGCCCCCTCTGTGTGTGTGGGGGCTGCACTGGGGGGTACCCATGGTACCCCCTGCATTCCCATGCACAAGGTGGCAGGCACCACGTGGTGCCTGCCAAGTTGTGCATGGGAATGCACATCGTGAGCATTTGGCATTGCGAACGGTGCTGCAGCCAGCAGCACCGCCCGCAATGTTAAAAGGCATGGATGCGCCCGCCATTCTGGCGGGCACATCCTAATTGGGCTGGTGGGACCGCCGCACGTCTGGCGGCCGGTCCCATCACCGTTATGATGGCCGGTGGACTAATGTCCAGCCCGCCATCATAATGAGCCCCATAGTTGTTTAAAATATCGATTTTTAATTAGTGTCATGTATTTTAGTTTATATTTTAAATGTATGTGATGTATGTTTTCTTGTATAAGTATTGTTTATGTTTTTTAATATACGTGTTAAATTTTTAGTAGTTATCAATTTTATTTTAATTAAATTTTGTATTTTTAGTTCCGGAGCTGGTTGTGGGTTTATAGGGGAATATGGTGGGAAGTAATTTAATTATAATAAATTAATGAATATTTTTTATTTAATAATATTTATTTAATTGAGATTTTATAGTGTTAACTGTGGGAAGTAATTTAGTTGTAATTAATTAATAATTGATTGTTAATTAATATTAATTAATTGGTAATTAATTATGGTAATTGTGTAATTTTTTTTAGGTGTGGGTTATGGTGTTTATAGGGGTAAAGGGTGAGAAATAATTGTTGATTAATTAATAATTAGTTGTGAATTTATATTAATTAATATATTGAAAACTAATTATGGGAATTGTGTAATTAATTTTAGGTGCGGGTTGTGGGGATTATAGGGGTAAAGTGTGGAAGTAATTTATGTTTAATTAATTAATAATTAGTTGATAATGTATATTAATTAATTGATTGAATATTAAATATGGAAATTGCGTAATTAATTTTAGGTGTGGGTTGTGGGGTTTATAGGGGTAAATGGTGGGAAGTAATTTATGTTTAATCAATCAATAATTAGTTGATCATTATTATTAATTAATTAATTGATATTTAATTAGGGTACTTGTTTATATTTTTTGTGAGTGGGTTTTACTTTTACAGGGGTAAAGGGAGGGGAGTAAATTAATTTTGCTTACTTTATAATTAGTTGTTAAATACTATTAGTTTTTTAATTGAAAATAAGTTTTAATTTTGTAATACATTTTTTTACAGTTTAATTTTAGCTGTGTGTTGTGGGGATTACACGGGTACAGTGTGGGAAGTTAGTTAATTTTTATGAGTTTTAATTTGTTTTTTAATTAATAATATTTCTTTAATTGGTAATTAATTATGTTAATTATGTAAGTACATTTTTTTAATTTAAATGTGGTTTGTGAATTATGTGGTGTTATAGGGTAGAAAATAAAAAAAGTAAATTTATGTAATAATTAATGTTTTTGTTTCTAAATAATTTGTAATTAAAAATATGTATTTGTTTGACAATTATTTTTAATTTTATTTAATATAATATTTGTAGGTATTTGTCATATGTATTTAACTTTATAATATGTTTTTTTATTTTTTAAATATTAAATATATTTGTATTTTAATTTTTAACATATTTAAATATTTTTTATTTATTTTGTTTTTTAAATATTTTTGCTGTTGTTAACATTTTGTTTGTTTTTAATTTTGAACTGACTGTAGTGAGAATATTAATTGTTACCTCCTCCGCAATCCAACACTTTCCCTACTGTTGCACTCACTGGAGTGGTAATTGTAATTTTACTCCTCCTCTAGCCAACACTTTCCCTACTGTTGCACTCATTGGAGTGGGAATAGTAATTTTTACCCCTCCGCTATCCAACACTTTCCCTACTGTTACAATTATTGGAGAGGGAATAGTAATTTTTACCCCTCCGCAATCCAACAGTTTCCTTACTGTTGCACTGACTGGAGTGGGAATATTCATTTTTACCCCACTGCTATCTAACACTTTCCCTACTGTTGCACTCACTGGAGTGGTAATTGTAATTTTACTCCTCTGCTATCTAACACTTTCCCTACTGTTGCACTCACTGGCGTGGGAATAGTAATTTTTACCCCTTTGTTATCCAACCCTTTCCCTACTGTTGCACAGACTGGAGTGGGAAATTTGGGTTTAAAGATTTTTAAATAATTTAATGTTTTAATTTATAACATGTATTTTTTCATTAGATTTTATGTTATTTGTATATATGTATATATATATATATATATATTATCTACTGGCGTCGCCAGTAGATAGTTATAGTTAGGACCTATTTTCCATAGGAAATCCGCAACATTCTATTTGAAATAACTCTTGCGCCGGTTGACGAATCTTCGTGAAAGCTTCCAACTTGTTGGGGCGCTCCGCTCCTACCCTGAAAGTCTCGGGTTGATTCGTCAAGCGGGGGCTGAGAAAAAAGGGGGGTCCCAAAACGCGTTTTCCCCATTCATTTTTCCATAGGATCCTTTCATCGCGGCTACAGCCCGAACTGCTGAACGGAATTACACCAAATTTGGCAAAGAGGTAGCCCTTGGTTCAGTGTCGTGCCTTTTGCTTAAATGGTGTAAATCCGTTCAGTAGTTTCTGAGAAAATCACAAATAAAATCACATATATATCTATGGCCGAGTAGGGTCCGCGTACCCTCCCAATCACTAGCTGCATGCTAATTGGCTGTCAACACTCCAAATCAGGAAGTGTTGGCAGCCATTTTGTCCCTCGGTAGAACTGAGGGACAGAAACAAGTGCGCAAGAGCGCAAAAGGGAGCAGGGTAGAAACACCCTGACCCCCAGGTCTGGTCAGGGGTCCCACAAGGACCCCGTGGGCAGAAAAAGCATTTTTTTTTTAAACGGCGGGATGCGCTTAGGGTGCGCGGATCCCGCCGAGAAAAAAGAAACAAGTGCGCAAAACGCACAAAGGGGGCAGGGTAGAAACACCCTGACCTCCTAGGTCTGCTCAGGGGTCCCACAAGGACCCCTGGGCAGACAAAAGCATTTTTTTTTAAAATCGGCGGGATGCGCTTAGGGTGCGCGAATCCCGCCAAAAAACGAAGCGCAGTCTCCCGCGCTTCGTTGTCACTGGCATTGCCTCGGGTGGGCCAAGTCTGGGGGCATGGGGGGTATTTATAATATGTGGGGGCTGCTAAGGCTCCCAAGCCCCGGGGACCGCCACCCCCGGGGCTTTAAAAATAAATGGTACGGGAGGGCTCTGAGCCCTCCCGCAGCCCCGGGGACCGCCACCCCCGGGGCTTCTTTTTATTTTTTTTAAAAATTACCTGTGTGGGGGCTCGAACCCCTCACATGCCCGGGGACCACCACCTCCCCGGGCACTAAAAATTAACGGACCCCAGAGCCCCGGGGACCACCACCTCCCTGGGGCTGTGCAATTCAAGGGAGGGGGCCCCTCCTCCTGGAGCCCTTGATGGTCCTGGGAACCGCCACCCCCAGGACCGGCTCCTAGAGTGTCCCGGGGTGCCTACCACCGGGACACTGTAGTTTGCTATGGCAGGACGGGAGCCTCGCGGCTCCGTCCTGTCATATGCAAACTGCTTTGGATATTGGAAGAGAGCAGGAAACCTGCTCTCTCTTCCAATATCCAGCAGATTGCTTTCCACACGGGGAGCTGCATGTTAGCAGCTCCCCATGTGGAAAAGCAATGCCGGCTCCCGCAGGAGGCAGGGAGCCGGCATGGTCCATGGGGAGTTGGGGTCCCCCACGGACCCCAAAGGATAGGGCCAGCCCCGGGGATGGGGTCCCCGGGCAAAGGAGGCCTGAGGAGGGGGCCACGCAGCCCCCTCCTTAAAAATTGATTTAAAAGTGTGGCCATGCCCCGGGGGATGGGGTCCCCGGGGCCGGATTCGGACCACGGAAGGGGAGCCACTGCGCTCCCTTCCCGTTTAATTTAAAAAAAAAAAAAAAGGGATAAGGCCCTGGGGGATGGGGGTCCCCAGGGCCCAAAAATAGGAAAAAGGAAGGGGGGCCATACAACCCCTTCGGAAAAAAAACAAAACAATCGGGCCGCAGGCCCCGCCCTCTCCTTTACCACTCTGCAAACGCGCCCCCTGGCATGTTTGCAGATGGGGAACAATTCCCTAAACACTGGGGTCCCTAGGAGCCAACTAGCCCACCAGGAACCTCCAGTATGCGCCAGGGAGCTGCGTTGCAGAGAGGTGTACAGAGGCCACGCCCCTTTACACCTCTCTGCAACGCAGCTCTGTGGCGCTTTTGGAGGTACATGGTGGGCTACTTGGACTCCAGGGACCCTCAGGATTCAAGGGGACTTAATCCTCAACTTAAAACGCGCCACGGGGCACGTTTGCACAGTGGTGAAGGGAGGGGCGGGGCTTCAGGTGACATGTGTGCAAACAGGCCTCGTGGCATGTTTTAAGATGGGGAATTAAATCCTCTTCAATCCTGAGGGTCTCTGGGGCCAACTAGCCCACCAGGTACCTCCAGTAAGCGCCACGGAGCTGCGTTGCAGAGTGTTGTAAAGGGGCGTGGCCTCTGAACACCTCTCTGCAACGCAGCTCTCTGACGCATACTGAGGTACCTGGTGGGCTAGTTGGCCCATAGGGACCCTCGGGATTGAGGAGGAATTAATTCTCCAACTTAAAACGTGCCACACGGCGTGTTTGCAGACATGTATCCTCAGGCCCCACCCCTTTATTCACCATTGTGCAAATATTCCTCTAAAATCAGCCGAAATCCGAATTCAGATTTACTCACCTGTTATCAGGAGAGACCTCAGTGCTGCATCTTTGCGCCCAGTACCGATCCTGAAAAGTAATTCTAACCGTACTTACCAGTAACTTGAATTTCCTTCCATAGGCTAACATTGACTGGTTTCACTTGGAAATTCTTCTGTGTGTGGAGTTTTGGAACTTTATAATATTCCTCTAAAATCAGCCGAACTGCGAATTCCGATTTACTCACCTGTTATCAGGAGAGAACCCAGTGCTGCATCTTTTAGCCCAGCACTGACCTTGAAAAGTAATTCTAACCGTACTTACCAGTAACTTGAATTTCCTTCCATAGGCTAACATTGACTGGTTTCACTTGGAAATTCTTCTAAGTGTGGAGTTTTGGAACTTTATAATATTCCTCTTAAATCAGTCGAACTATGAATTCCGATTTACTCACCTGTTATCAGGAGAGAACCCAGTGCTGCATCTTTTAGCCCAGCACTGACCCTGAAAAGTAATTCTAACCGTACTTACCAGTAACTTGTATTTCCTTCCATAGGAATCCATTGTCTGGTTTTCAGCAGAAAAGTTTGTGTCGATTTTCACAAACTACAAATATTCCTTAAAATCGCCTGTATGACTTAAACGCATTCTTTCAACTGTTTACAGGAGATGCACCAGTGCTGGATCCAGGATCCACCACTGAGTAAGAAAAAGTAACGATAACACTACTTACCTGCTAAGTGAATTTCCTCCCATAGGATAACATTGGTGATTCTATGTGAAAAAGTTTGCGTGTCAACTTTTAAAATACAATAATATTCCTTAAAAATCACTACTGTAACTCAAAACGCTTTTACTCAACTGTTTATAGGAGATGTCCCAGGACTAAATCTAGGATCCAGTCCTGTGGTTAGAAAAGTAATCCATAAAGTAACTAATTGCATTTAACTAGAAATTCACATTGAGCTCAATGTTGCATTGTGTTTGAAATTGTGTTGCCCATTGCAACAACTGTAACTACTGTACTTAAAAGTCTATTGCCTATTTGCAAAGTATTTAAACTAAAGTAATTCATTCTGAGAAAGTATATTTTGTAATGTAATGTATAATGTAATTACAATGTAATTTAAAAAATAAAATATCTAAAAATAAATAGTTTAAAAAAATGTAGTAAATTAGTATCAAAAAAATAAATATAACAATTAATACAATTAAAAAATTGTCATTTACAAAACCTTGAAATTCACTGAAAAAAACCATAGGTTTCAGGCATGTTATAGTTAGAAATTAGCATTTAAAAACCTTACAAATTCACTGAAAAACCATAGGTTTCAGGCACGTTATAGTTAGAAATTAGCATTTAAAAAACCTTTGAAATTCACTGAAAAACCATAGGTTTTAGGGACAGTTATAGTTAGTTGGACATTGCACTCGTACAAAACCCGTGAAATTCCCCCGTTATAGTTAGTTCAGCTAACTATAACTCGCGCTACCCACAATGCACTGCTGATGACGTCACATATTACTTCACTCATGACATGGTCAGTGACATCACTGATGACATCACTGATGACATCTCAAATGACATCACTGATGACATCATCCATGTGATAATTTCATGCATCTTCTCACACCCTAATATAACTTTTGATACAACCACTCTAAATTACAGACTGCCATTCGCAAAACCATACACACTCCAATAACTATATACCCACTCACTGATTCTTAGGTCTACACACACACATCTACTCACTCACCCGTCCAGTCACTCATACTTACAGTCACTCAGTACAGGACTATCCTATGCACTCATACACCTATATAAACACTCACACACCGCCACTCATCCATAGAGGTACTCACACACCTAGTCAGTCATGCAAAAAATTAATCACACACCCATTTACTCACCTATAGAGTTATACACACACCAGCTCACTTACTCATACAAATACTAACACATTCTTACGCTCTTATACAATAACTGATACAAGCACACACGCATCCATACATCCACTCTCACAATCACACACTCTCACTTATAGCCTTTTAAATACTCTAACACACAGATATACTGCCTTTTACATATGTAGTTACTCGCACATGTACCACTGAGATATACATTCACTCACTAACACACCCATACACACACTCACCCACCCAAGCAGTCCATCACAGACGCACTCTTCAAATCATGCACCCAGTGAATCACCCACTCACACATCTATGTACAGAGTCGCACACACCCCACCCACACAAACACTCAGGCACCCATACAGATACTCAGACAACCAATCAATAACTCATATAGACACTCATGTAGCTATTCACAAACCCATGCAGCCACTTACACAGCAACAGACAGACGGATACAGACATTCACCCAGTTTAGTCACTAACCCATGCATTCAGTAAGATACGTTTAATCACTCACTTATACAGTTAGTCACGCACCTACTAAATCATCCATACAGACACTTATACAGCCACTCATTCTTCAATACGCCTTTCCCTATATATATTAAAAATATTTAAACTTTACAGAAACACAGTCACTAGATGATGTCATCAGTGATGTCCTTTGAGATGTCATCAGTGATGTCATCAGTGATGTCACTGAACATGTCATGAGTGATGTAATATGTGACGTCATCAGCAGTGCATTGCAGAGGCGCGAGTTATAGTTAGCTGAACTAACTATAACGGGGAATTTCATGGGTTTTGTACTGAGTGCAATGTCCAACTAACTATAACTGTCCCTAAAACCTATGGTTTTTCAGTGAATTTCAAAGGTTTTTAAATGCTAATTTCTAACTATAACGTGCCTGAAACCTATGGTTTTTTCTGTGAATATATATATATATATATCACTGAAAAAACCATACGTTTCAGGGACGTTATAGTTAGAAATTAGCATTTAAAAAACCATAGAAATTCACAAAAAAATCCACAGGTTTCAGGGACGTTATAGTTAGTTGGACATTTCACTCGTACAAAACCAGAGAAATTCGGCCGTTATGGTTAGTTGAGCTAACTATAACTCGCGCCCCCGCAATGCACTGCTGATGACGTCACATATTACATCATTCATGACATGGTCAGTGACATCACTGATGACATCTCAAATGACATCACTGATGACATCACTGATGACATCATCCACGTGATAATGTGATGCACCTCCTCATACCCTAATATAACCTTTGATACATCCACTCTAAAATACAGACTACCATTTTCAAAACCATAGACACACCAATACCTTGGTTTTTTTTTTAAAAATAATTCTTTTTATTAAAACATACATCGGTTCAAATATATTTTACAGAGCTCACAGCCCATTACTGAATAGCAATTGTGTACAGAGGAGAAGGCTTACATATCAACATCGGAGGTGATAGTCACCGCTTGGGGGGGACACTGGGATCAGTTCTAACAGGTGGCACATATATTCCTCCGCGAAAGTCGTTCCAGGGACTCCAGATTCGGACCCACCTTTTGGGGCATCCCCTGGTGGTATACACCATCTTCTCCCGAAACATACACCAATCTAGGTCCCTCTCCCAGGCCTCCAGGGTCGGTGGTGTAGCAGCGCCCCATAGCTGTGCAATGTTTCTCTTGGCTATCATGAACCCCAGGGTGGCCCATTGTGTCTGGTGAGTGCTCAGGTCTGTGGGTTCCCATATGTTTAAAAGACAGCGTCTCGCCTCCATCGAAAGGCGGATGTGCAATACTGCAAATATTACCTCAGGTACCCCGCGCCAAAAGGCACTAACGTGTTCACACTCCCATATGCTATGCAGGAAGGTTCCTAGATGACCACACCTTCTCCTGCACTCCCCACCATCCGCTGCCCCCATTTGGATCAGGCGTGGCCCGGTAATGTAGACCTGGTGAAGTATTTTTAACTGGACTAGTCTCAGGCGTGCCGGTATGGCTACCACCCTAGGGGAAGACACCGCCTCCCGCCAGTCTTCATCATCTAATTCGATGCCGTCTCCCATCCATCTTTCCCTTAATGTCTGGAGTGGATCCGTCGTGTTATTTATCAGCTTTTTATATATTAAGGAGATCGTCTTTGCTGGTAAGTGGCCGTCCAAGATTCTTTCCTCTAGGGGCGAGGCCTCCCGGGGTGCCACCCCCTTGGGCAGACGTGATTGGAGCGCATGCTGGATTTGAGCATATCTGAAATATTCAGTATCGGCTAGGCCGTACTCCGCCTCTAGTGTGGTAAAGGACTTAACTCCCCCTTCTCCCCAGACGTCTTTGACTCGTGCAATGTCAATGAGGTCCCATTTATCGAACCCCTTCGTCCTCCATAGACTACCCAGTAATTCAGAATCCCAAAGTGGAGTTGCCAACGTCAGTTTACGTCCCCACCCCAGGGAGTTGGTTGCTTCATGCCAGATTCGGACCGAGTGGTTAGTGGGGCCTGTTAGATTGTTTCTTTTTGGCCGCGAGTAAAGTGCCCTGTTATAATTGCCTCCGGAGAGGAGCCATTTGTCCATACCATAGCCAGGATCGTTGCCCCTCCCGTATGTACCATGGTTGATGGCCGCAAGGTGCGAGCCCAGTAGTATTTTTTAATGTCCGGGAGGCTTATGCCCCCATCGTACCAGTTTAGTGTCAATTTGTTTAGGGCGATACGCGGTTTGCCGTCCCAGAGCAGCTCTCTCTGACGTCTCTCTACCTCCCTGAAGAATTGCGCAGGTACCGGGTCTAGGGCATTTTGTAGTACGTAAAGAAATCTGGGTAAGGACATCATCTTAAACAGGGCCGCTCTGCCCAATAGGGAGAGGGGGAGTGCTTTCCAGTTAGCAATATCTTGTTTGAGTTTACGAAGGGGTGGAAGAAGATTTTGGGCGTATCGGGCCACGGGATCAAGGGAGATAAAAATACCCAGGTATTTAAAGCCCTCTGTAGTAATTCGGAGTGGGCAGTCTCTCGGGAGGATGGGGGGCTTCCCCTGGATGGTGAGCAGTACGGATTTGCCCCAATTAATGGTGAATCCAGAAAATCTCCCGAACACTGCCAGGATATCTAACACTACTATTAGGGATTTCCTCGGGGCGGCCAGATAGAGAAGAATATCATCTGCGTAGAGTGAAATGCGGTCCTCCCGGTCGGGGGCCCATCTCAGCCCTCGTATCCTGGGATCCCGTCGGATCCATGTAGCCAGTGTTTCCAGAGCGAGGGCAAAGAGCAGCGGCGAGAGTGGGCATCCCTGACGGGTTCCACGGCTGAGTGGGAACGTGGCCGACAGTTTGTTGTTGACCACTACCTGGGCCAGTGGTTCTTGATATAGGAGACGAGCCCACTGTATGTATTTGGGGCCAACTCCCAGTTTTGCCAGGACCGCCCAGAGGTATGGCCATTCGACCGTATCAAACGCCATGGTTGCGTCCAGGGACACCACCACTGCCGCCTCCTGGATGGTGGCCGCTCTACCCAACACTCCGTGAACCCTACGGATGTTCAGGGCAGTATTTCTGTGAGGCATAAAGCCTGATTGGTCTGGGTGCACTAAGTTGCTGATTACTTTTTGCAGGCGACTTGCCAGAAGCTTAGCCAGGATCTTGGGTTCGGCATTTAGTAGAGATATCGGTCTATAGGAAGAGCAGTCCGTCTTGGGTCTCCCCTCCTTATGTATAGTAACGATAGTTGCTATTCTTTGCTCCCTTGGCAGTCCCCTGCAGTCTCTAGATTCCTCAAACATCGCTTTTAGGTATGGTGCAAGTTTGTCGGGCCGCAGTTTGTATAGTTCAATGGGAATACCGTTTGGTCCCAGTGCCTTGCCCGGTTTCAATGAACGAATTGCTTGCGCAATTTCGTCTGTGGTTAGGTCACTATCCATAAAGTCGCGATCTGCTGAGGAGAGACATGGGAGCCTGATATCTCGAAGGAGGTCATGTGAGTCTTCTTCAGTGTGTGGGGTTACTGTCGTATAAATGTTTTGGAAGTGGGCGGCGAATCTGTCCACTATTTCTTGAGGTTCGGTGATGGATATGTCGCCCTCGACTTTAAGCTCCGGGACCAATCTACTCGCCCATTCTTTTTTGTCCAACCATGCTATTAGCTTCCCTGCTTTATCCCCTAGTTCATAGATTCTACTTTGTTGCTCCCTACCCAGGAGTTTGGCCGTACCTGTAACTAGAGCTTTGTACTCTTGTTGTTTCAGGCTTAGGAAATGGAGTTTCTCCGGTGTCACACAGGATTCTAGATCGCCTTCCAGCCTATATATGTCCGCCTCTATAGCGAGGACTTCTTTCTGTTTATCTTTCTTCAACCCCGCGATTAAAGACAGAGCCTGCCCTCGAATCACGGCCTTTAACGCTTCCCACAGGGACTGTGATGAAGATACGGACCCCACATTTTCGGAGAAGTACTCATCCATGGCCTTGTGGAGGTCACTACGGAGTTTCGGGTCTCGAAGGTACCAGGGATTAATTGGAGCCAGTCTACCCACTGCCACTTGATTGAGTACTATGTGTATCCACATCGGGGAGTGATCTGAAATGCCCCTAGCTAAGTGTCTGATTTCGTGTATGTGCGTGACTTGTGCTGCAGGGACCAGGCAGTAATCTAGACGGGAAAGGCTATGATGTACGCCCGAGTGGAAGGTGTGCTGTATCTGGTCTGGGTGGTGTGTTCGCCAGCCGTCTACTAACCCCATAGTGTCAAGAAATTCGGGCAGCCAGCGTGCAGAAGCTCCTATCTCCCTGGGGGGTATCTGTCCATTATGCCCGATACTACTGCATTAAAGTCTCCTCCAAGGACCAGGAGGCCATCCGGTACAGTAAGTAGGACGGAGCCCAGTTCGGCAAAGGTGGAGCCCTGCACCCCGGGGGCACATAGACCGACATGAATGTAATAGAGCGGCCTTCCCATGTGCCTGAAATCCCAGCGTATCTGCCCCTCACATCCGTCCACGTGGATTCCACATTCAGGGGAAGATTTTTTTAACCATGATGCCCACCCCTCTGGAGCCCGAGGTGAATCCTGCGTGTACGAGCATTTTGTACCCTCCCCTGTGCATAGCTCTACAGAGATTCCCGACCAGGTGAGTTTCCTGTAAGAGTACGATGTCTGGACCTTGACGTTTGATATATTGGAGTACCACGCTGCGCTTAATTTTGTCCCCAAGTCCGTAGACATTCCAGCTTAGTATTTTAACGTTCCTATCCCCCATGACGTTCGTGGTTTAGGTTGCTATGGGCAGGTGTCTCCGTAATCTGTATGACATGGGCTACCGATGTAATAACTATGCGACTGCATAAACAAACCCCCTCAACCCCCCAACTCCCCCTTCCCCCCAACATCCCCCCACCCCGCTTCCCTGCACTCTGGGCTCAGAACTGCCCATGAGATAAAACTTGCAGAGTGCCTGTCGCCCCAATAAAGAACTAATATTAGATAATGTGAGGACGTGACAGCCCGCGTTCCCATCCCCCTCGGGAGTGTAACATATTGACAAGTTCCCTACGTGGGATACACACCAATAGGTCCGAAAAATTGTCACTTGGCGGGGAGGCATCTCCCCGGGATCCGGACGCCTTATCGCCGTTACCTGTCCCAGCCAACCTCGATGTCTCGTCTACACTGGCAGGGAGTCCAGTTCAGGTCCTTCTCGTCAGATGCGGGCCTGAGAGGCCGCCTCTCCCCCATCCTTTCAATCTCGCAAGGCCCGCTCCGCCTGATATTCCAGCCAGTCTGCCGCCTCCTCAGGTTGTTCGAAGAACCAGATTTTCCCTTCGGCTTCTACTCGAAGGCGCGCTGGGAATAACATGGAGTATTTCAGTCCCTTTTCCCTAAGTTTCTGTTTCACAGTGGTAAAGGACCGTCTTTGACGTTGAACTCGTTGCGTGAAATCCGGGAAAAAGGAAATGTCGGCATTCTCAAAGCGTAGGGCGGCCCCCATTCTGGCGTTTTGAAGAATTACGTCTCTGTCCCGGAAGTTTAACACTCTGGCCAGCATTGGACGTGGGGGGGCTCCCGGCTTGGGGCGACCCCCTGGGACTCTGTGAGCTCTTTCAATAACAAAAAACTTACTCAGGCCCTTAGGTTTGAGATGTTGCAAGATAAGGTCCTCTACAAAGAGGTCAGGTGTCTGCCCCTCTGCTTTTTCTGGTACTCCTAAAATGCGCAGGTTATTGCGGCGTAGGCGTCCTTCGTAATCATCCAGCTTAAGTTCTGTGGTTTTCCGGAATGCCTGCATGTCCTGCAGTTCACCTTGGAGCAGGGCCACATCGTCTACCAGACTGGCCGTGGTGAGCTCAACCTGTTTAACTTTACCATTAAGTTTAGTGAGATCAGCCCGGATCAGGTTTACCTCAATGGCGATGGTGTCCATTTTGTGTTCCAGCGCAGTCTGGCCAGTGGTGATTGCCTTCATAACGTCTTTTAGGGACAGTTCCTGGTCCTCACCTCCGAGGTCTCTGCTCGCGCCACCGCCAGACTGTCTGCTCTGGAGCATTTCTTTCGGGAGGGCATAGCGGTCCAGCTTGTTGGTTTGCACCGGTTTCGAACCCCTTGCACCTGTGGTTTTGCCCTTCTCTGCTGCCATTATGACTCGTGGTCAATCCTCCGTTGCACCGCTTTGGTTCTGTGTCTGGAGTTATTGTGGGCCCACACAGCGTGGCGGCGAGCTCTGGCCACTGTCCGTCGTCCGCCGATTGTTCAGGCAATCTCCAGTTGGGACGCAAGGCACCTCCCCCTGGTTCCGGCTGGACCGGCCGGTCCGTGGAGGTCAGCCCCTCTGGGTGTAAGCGGGCGCCCTCGGTCCGCCACACAGCTCTATCTCCACGTCGGTCCCATCCACTGTCGGGCTGAGGGTAGGCAAGCTTTGGGGGTTTGTGTCCTCCCCTTCCTATTGCTGGTCACCGGGCCTCAGTATGGACCGTTGGATGACGTCCCCTCTTTACCCCCAGCAGGATCACTGCCTGAATCCGAGTCCCGTTTTCAATCGTCTGGGGGGGGAAAAAGGGCAGGGGAGGTGAGATGTGTGAGTCGGGTTCTTGCCACTGTCGCCTCTCCTTGGGCCTGCCTCGTTCTATCCCCTTGTCTGAGGGTCTCAGGGTTGTCTCACGGCCCCACCAGCTGCCACCACACGCCGGTACCTCTGTGCCACGGTGCACCTTCTATTCCCTCTGGTCCGCAATCAGGCGAGACACATCCCGGGCCGTAGCGCCAGCTCGCCCTATCTCCGTTGCCGCCCGCAGGTTTATTATCGCGCGGGTTCCACTTGGACTGCAGGGCGCGTCTCCGCCTTCTCGCCGGCGGCCGGACTCTCAAATTTAGCCCCCGGCTGCGAGTCGCGGGGAGGCCCGTTTCTTCCGGGACCCAGAACTTCCGCCCTGGACGTTATTGAGCGGCGGGGGTCAGCCTCGGAGCCCCCGCTTGTACATAGGTGTGATCCCCACCTCGGGAAGCCGGATCTGCATTCAGGATATACGGAGGGGAGACAGGATTCACGGAGCCAAAGGCTCAAGCGGCCATTTCGTGTCGGGTCTTAGCCACGCCCTCAATACCTTGGTTTTTTAAATGCTAATTACAAACTATAACGTCCCTGAAACCTATGGTTTTTTTCAGTGAATTTCAAAGGTTTTTTAGATGTTAATTTCTAACTATAACATCCCTGAAACCTATGGTTTTTTCAGTGAATTTCAAAGGTTTTTTAAATGCTAATTTCTAACTATAACATAGCAGTCGCGTTTGCAGAGTGGTGGAGAAAGGTGAGCGTGGCCTCCAAACACCTTTTAGCAATCCCACTGTGTGGGATTTACTGGAGGTAACAGGAGGGTGGTTAGCCCCAACGTCAGCCTTGGGGCCAACTACCCCTTTTATTACCTCCAGTAAGTCCCACACAGTAGGATTGCTAACTTGTTATATCAGGCCCCGCCCCCCCTGCACCACTGTGCAAACACACCCCCTGGCGCGTTGTAAGTTGGGGGATTAAGTCCCCTTGAATCCTGAGGGTCCCTGGGGGCCAACTAGCTCACCAGGTACCTCCAGTAAGCGCCACAGAGCTGCGTTGCAGAGAGGTGTTCTGAGGCCACGCCCCTTTTTACACCACGCTGCAAACACAGCTTCTGGCGCACTGCGGCTCGGAGGATGAAGTCCACTTGTGTCCTGAGGTCCTCAGGACACAAAGGACCTCATCGCCTCACCAGCAGTGCACCAGAAGCCGCGTTTGCAGAGTGGTGTAAAAGGGCGTGGCCTCGGACCACCTCTCTGCAACGCAGCTCTGTGCGCTTACTGGAGGTACCTGGTGGGCTAGTTGGCCCCCAGGAAGCCTCAGGATTCAAGGGACTAATCCCCAACTTGCAACGCCCAGCGCGCGTTGCACACTTGTTATATCAGGCCCCGCCCCCTCCCTGCACCACTGTGCAAACGCACCCCCTGGTGCGTTGTAAGTTGGGGGATTAAGTCCCCTTGAATCCTGAGGGTCCCTGGGGGCCAACTAGCCCACCAGGTACCTCCAGTAAGTGCCACAGAGCTGCGTTGCAGAGAGGTGGTCCGGGGCCACGCCCCTTTTTACACCACGCTGCAAGCGCGGCTTCTGGCGCACTGCTGCTCGGAGGATGAAGTCCACTTGTGTCCTGAGGTCCTCAGGACACAAGAGGACCTCATCACCCCACCAGCAGTGCACCAGAAGCTGCGTTTGCAGAGTGGTGTAAAAAGGGGCATGGCCTCAGACCACCTCTCTGCAGCGCAGCTCTGTGGCGCATACTGGAGGTACCTGTTGGGCTATATGGAAATTAACATGGGGAAAACGTGTTTTGGGACCCCCCCTTTTTTCTCGGCCCCCGCTTGACGAATCACCCCGAAACTTTCAAGAGAGGAGCTGACCGGAGCGCCCGGAACCGTCAACCGGCGCCAAAGATATTGGCAAAGCAAAAAACGCTTTTTGAATAGAAACGAGGTCCTAACTATTACTACCTACTGGCGACCGGCAGTAGGTAATATATATATATATATATATATATTTGTAAATTTTTATATAATTTTAAAATGATAAAATACATTTAAATTAATAGTTTATTGATTGTTTTAAAGTAAATATATATATTAATTATTATGTATGTGTGTTTAACTTTTTAATTAAGTGTATTTGTTATGTTTGTTAAAATGTATATTAAATCTACTTTTTTATATTCATTTTATTATTGAACATATTTAATATTTATTATTTTATTTTATATATATATATATATAAAAATAGATATTTTGCACAACTATATTTTTTACATCAATATTTTTTCTCAATATTTTTGTACGTACCTGTTTCAGTATAGGGAGTCGATATTTTTGCTTTCTATATTTTTTCATCGATATTTTTAACAACTATATTTTGTACATCGATATTCTGTCAGTGAACCCCAAGACATGCCCTGTAAAGAAAAGATCAGCAAACTTTAGTCTATACAATTTTTAAGATTCCCTACTCCTGAGATCTCATCTGGACATAACGTCAACCTCATGCAAAAGGTATCTAGGAGCATTAGCCTCACGAGGTCAGCACTAGAAGAGGCGCCCGACACAGAAGTTGGCAAGACCCTCTGGAAACCATCCTGTATCATGTCTTTGCCCCTCCCCAGGATGGTGAAAGCATCAGTGGAACAGAAGGAGTGAGAATCCTGGGAGCAACCAGCCTAAACTCGCTCCCCCTAATTGGGTTGCGCTTGCTCCAAAGTCCTGGTATACACCTGAGTATATTAACGAAGGCTTGCTGGAGTGCAGCCACAAGACTTGTTTATGGATTCAAGTATTTACATCCTGTAGTCTGATGTCCACATAATAAGAAAATGGTCCCCTTGGGCACAGGCTTATATCTGAAATGAAACTTTTGCATTTTGCCTTATATCTACATATCTACTTCCAAGCAGGTCCTGCTCATGCTCTACAAAGTGACCCTAAAGCTGAGAGATACGTTTTAGGCGTCACATTGTTGGAAAATTTATGAAATGTGTTACCACATGAATTATTTATAACAATGCGTTGTGAAATGAAAATTTGTGCTTTTTGTAATCTACAATTGTCCAGTAGCATATTAATTGAGAAATGCACAACCTCATGGGCAAAAATAGAGTAGAAGAGAAGAAAGAATGGAAGAGTTGTTAATGCCAGTGTGCACACTGGATAGTAGTTGATGATGAGTTGTAGTACTATGCCCTCAACGCCTTTTTGGAATCAAAGGCTAAACATCTTGAATAGGTTGTAACAAGAATACCCTCTCGGGTGAGTTGGGCGCTATACAAATACACATAACATAACAAGAGTCCCAAGAATTAGCAATAGAAACCAGCTAACAATGAAAATTAAGACATTTAAAAAAAAAAAAGTACAGTTACTGAAAATGTGTTGCTTTTACTTTGAATAATTTGGTTGTGGTCAGACAGACAGTGCAACATTTTTCCTAACAGAGTAAAGGACAGTTTAGCATCATCAAGGCATTATTATGAGTAAACCATGCAGAGACAGAAAACTGTGTAACATCAGCCTTCCTACTCTCATAGGGCACGAGTTGAAGCCACAATCACATGTGAGAAGTATTGTTTTCACAGTGAAAACATTTAAGAGAGGCTTTCTTTAATTTAAAGTTTACTAAATATCCCCAATACTAATCTTTGTTTTAGATTATAAATACTGGCTCGTTATTGAAAAGTAAATTTGATTTTAGTGAATGTATTAATTTATATAAGCCTGACTTTATTTTCGTCACGGAAACTTGGGCCTGCCACTCTTCTGGCTCACAAGTAGCCATGGCTATTCCGAAGGGCTAGTCTGTGAGTAGACATGACTGCCAGAATAAGTCTGGAGGTGGCCTTGCGCTGGTCTTCCGTGATGTTGCAATGTATCATTTTTATTCACCCCTTTCCACTCTAAAGCATGTGTATTTAACATTTAGATTAAGGATACTTTTACCTTTTCTTGTGTGCTCTCACTCCGACCCCCTGGGCTTAGAGCGTATTTTGCACTGACTCTAGGTTGGTTTTTTAGATCCTCTTATGAGCAAACCTAATATTACTATTCCTGGAGATTTCAATTTCCATCTTGAACTGCATAATAATAAAGATACTTCCATGATCATTTTTCTATGACTAGTTTTGGCTCAATCCAAGAAGTAAATACTTCTACACATTCGGCAGGTCACATGTTAGATGGTATTTTTACTAATAATCCCGATCTTCTTTTCAAAGCGACCTTTCCTCTTAGCTGGTCACACCACAAGGCTTTCAGTTTTCCCTTAAAAATACCAAGAAGGGTAAATTAATCTGCCGCAGCCTACCAGGCCTGGTATGCACGGGTATGGAATAATATTTACCCAAATAATCTTACCTTGACGTTGGCAATCAGGACACCAGTTTACTCTTCTGATGTTGACCAGGCTCTAGTTTCTTATACCGAATGGCTTACTACTGTACTGGACAGTTTAGTACCAATGAGAGAGGTCAGATAAAAATGATCCAATCCATCCCCAGCCTGGACAATCTTAGGCGAATGAAACAAAAATGCCTAGACAAGAACAAATATTATGGAAAGCACAGATCTGTTAGAATAATAAAATACAAAGAAATAGTTCAGGAGTATAAAGCATTGATCTTTGAAGAAAAATCCAAATATTTCATGCATAAGATAGTGCACAAAATTCAGATAAGGAGCTTTTTTTCAGTATTCACGGATCTTTCTAGATATGCAGTCCACCCCACTAATGAAGACATGGCACCGTCTTTTTGTGACAACCTAACGGTACACTTTCAGATGAAAGTCTACCAAGAATCCTGTCATTCTGATTCTCTTGACAACCACAGTGTTTTGGTCAGCAATCCAAAAGATCAAGGGCCCGATTCACAAAGGCAATCTGAGACAATAGTCTAACTTTACGACTTTTGGTATTCACAGAGGACATTTAAGACTCATATCTTTACGTCCGCAGTCAGTGCAGAATATCCGGCTTGGGCCATGCTCTCCGGCTCGGGCCATACACTCCGACTCAATCTGCTGCCTTAGCATTGAACGAACTTCACTGTCTCCCAGTGAGAAAGCAAGCTGCTTGCAAATCACTCTGTATTACTTTTAAAGACTTGGCCGGAACTGGTCCTCGGTATTTTAAAAATAAGTTTAGTTGGTACACTCCCAACAGATCCCTTCGATCCAGCTTCGGAAAAAAAGTTGTTGTACCTCGGCATCGACTGACCACCTGGGATGGTAAAGGCTTTGTGAGAAACTCCACCCTCCTTTGGAATGAACTTCCTCTAGATTTAAAAATAGCACCTTTTTTATTTATTTACTTTTACTTTATACAGCAGTGTAATTCATAATACAGAGAGTATATATCCCCCCCCAAAAAAAGGGAAACAACCAAGCATAATTCTTGCTACAAAAAGGGAAGTAATAGGGAGAGGGAAGGAGAAGATCGGCATCTTAAAAACAACACTCAAATAGAAAGAAAAAGAACAATGAAGCCGAATTTCAACAGGACTTAATCCTTCCATTGAAAGCTAGACCATATCTTCTCGCATTTCTTAACTGAACGCCAGCCCCTGGCTTTAGCCACTGCTCGTTCACATTCATAACTTTGCCGTAAAGAAGCCCACCAGTCACTAAGCTTTGGAGGAGATGGGTCGATCCAAGACCGAGCAATGCATAATCGAGCAGACACAATTGATATTGTAACTAAGGCACATAGATGTCACTTTAGGCCCCCCCTTATACCTCAAGAGCAGGGCTTTTTTTCCCAATGGGAGATCCCCCCCTAGCCGGGCTGTTAGAGTTAGAGTCACTTCCTCCCAGTATGTTTTGAGATTAGGACACTCCACAAACATGTGGGTTAGGTCCGCTGCCAAAAAATGGCACTTTGGGCAGAAAACTTTCTCTGAATCTTCGGTCTGTGTCCATTTAAAAATACGGCTGGGTGTATAATAAATCATAAAAATGGTTTTAATTGCTGTAACTTGAGTCTGACTGATACCACCAATTGATCTATTACCTCTAAGGCCTCCTGAATCTCCGTGACAGATACTTCCTTTGCCAAAAGTTCTGACCACTTTGAAGCCATTCTCACGCTGTCATCCGGGGCACCCTCCATCAGTTTTCTATAAAAGAGACCAATAGTGAGAGAATTTGATGTAGAGTATAGCTAGGTAAGAATTTCAGGCGGATCAAGGTCAACGCCCATGTTAGAATCGCGCTGGAAATAGTCCCTAACTTGGAGGTATTTAAAGAAAAAATTATGTGCAAGCCTGAACTGTTCTTGCAGTACAATAAAAGTCTTAAACCCTTTCGAGTCGTACAATTGCCCAACAGTGTTTAGCCACAGCTCTGAGACTGAGTCGTGGAAGATCTCTAGAAATAGGGGGTTAAACCATAAAGGGGTATGCGTATGTAAAGTCGGGAGTGAGTACCTATGAGTTATCTCCTGCCAAATTCATGTTATGTCTCTGATGGCCTTAAACCTCACTCTTTGGAAGTAGTTGGGGTCCGTCATTCGATGTATTGTATGTCTGATATCTGGACCCACTGCCAATTAAAAATAGCACCTACTCTTCTTATCTTTAGAAAAAAAAATTAGAAACTTGGCTCTACAGCAAATAATACTTCCAAGGTCAGATATTTATCACCACTGTGCTGCATATCTTCTTGTCTCAGATCGGTGCCAAGACGCCTCCGGGCATAAGAGTACTTTATAAAACTCAAAATAAAATCAACACTACAGTCAACTCTAAGTGAAGTGCACTTAGGGCCCGATTCCGATCTCGTAAGGAAAGCCCTCCATACGACTCGGATCTGGAGGGCTTTCCGAGCGAGACGTGCTCCGGGAGTCCGAACAAGCGAGTACGATGCTGCCATATGCTTACAGACTCGGCTCGCTCGGATTCCCATTGAACTCTATGGAAGCCTGTGTACAGACGCGTACACAGGCTCCGATAGCAAAAAAGGGGTGGGCGGGGAAAAGCGTACACCCTGTGGCAGGCACCCCATGTGGCCCGCCACACTGTGCATGCTTGGATCGGGGGACCCATGCGCACCCCCCCGTGACCGAATCAGAGGGCTCCGGGTAAATTTTATTCTGGCCCATTCATTACACTTCATCCGGCCCGAGCCAGAGAGTAAGGCCCGAGCCAGAGAGTACGACCCGGGTGCAGAGAGTACAGCTCAATCCGGAGATTCTGGCCAGACTGCGGACGTAAAGATACGACTCGTAAATGACCTCTGTGAATACCAAAAGTAAAAAAAATAGACTTTTGGCTCAGATTACCTTTGTGAATCGGGCCCCAACTCTTTAAAAAATGTCCTCATCGTCCAGGACAGCAAGTAAAGGATCTCATTCTTATGACGAAGTCTGGTGCTCCTTCTGATCCCTGCCCTCCGAGGATCATGCCACATGCACTAAGCATTATCTCTAGTCATCTTGCATCAAAATACAACATGATAATTGACTCGGGCTGTTTCCTTAAGGCTTGGAAGGAAGCCACACAAAAAAGCCATTTGCCGATCCCAAAGAGCTAATAAATTTTCAACCTGTATCTCTTTTACCTATGTGGCAAACATTTATGAGAAAGTGCTGAATAAACAACTTACGGCATTTTTGGATAATTATGATCTTTTTTATTCCTCCCAATCTGGCTTTAGACATGGTTACAGAACAGAATCAGCTCCTGGTGACAGCTACAGATGATATAAGAGCCATTTTTGACTGTGTCCGTGCCGCCGTTCTCATTGTGATTGATCATCTGGCAGCATTTGATAGTGTCTGCTACCAGGTGCTTCTGACCCTCTTACACCAGCTAGGCATCAAGGATAAGGCTCTACAATTGGTATGCTCCTTCATCTCAGTTCATCTCTAACCGTTTTTCCTTGCCTTGTGGGGTTCTGCAAGGTTCTTCGCTGAGCCCCACCCTTTTCAATCTGTAAGAGCAGGATCCTCAGGTTATTTAGCCTCTCAGTCATTTTGTATACTGACAATACCCAGATAATTGTTGTGATCTCTGATAATGTCAAACTTGCTGTGGCAAACTTTAATAAGGTATGCAAGAAGTTCTTATCTGGATAAGAAACAACTATCTTAATGCAGAACAAATAGAGGATTTTATCTTTGGGAAAGAGCCATCTATCTTTGTCGGCGGCCTGGTAGAACTTTAACTGGCCCAATCAAATCCGCTAGGAATCTATGAATCATAATTGATGACACAGTGAGTTATGCATCACACAACAAGAAGCTACCCTGACTCAGTGTCTGATTCTTATTGCAGGATGAGGCACACTATGCCGGTAAACTAAGAGGTGTTGGGCATCTCAAAAAAATGTATGGACTGTCCTCACACACCACCTGGTGTCATGCTTTATCATCGGCAGTCCTCGCTCTTTAAAAACCACGTTTGATAAAGAGCGGGTCTACACCTGGAGACAGGGAGGCACTTCTATAACTAAGTGGGGGCCCGTGCTAAGAAAAGTGAGTGAGTGATTTTAAAAACTGATGCAAAATACTGCGTGAAATTTTAATTGTGCAGAACGTGCTCGATATTAAAACTTAACGTGGGGACTAGGGGGTTAGTACCCCATCCCCATCTGTGTTGCCAACATGTTTCTGCCTAAACGGCCAGGAGGGTCCATGGCATTCATCAGGGCATGGGTGAAAAATGGGCTCCTATCTCGTCTCTAAGAGACAAAGATGAATCCACTTCTGTAGGTTGGCTCTGGTCCAACTCTACCATGACATTTTCAAAAAAACCTGTAAAGAAAATGTATCACAGCATAAGTGAAAATTTTGACTCACACTGGCACGGAAAGAAACAGACTGAGAAACATGCACAAGGTACATTGAAGTGCATGTGGTTGTGAGCACGTGTCACTACATACGTGGTGCTCAAAGATAAAAACAGTAGTGAGACCAGCTCACACTCTTACCCCAGATTAGAGGTAGGGATGTCCCATGGGAAGGGAGGATTTAAGGGACCCCTGTAGTCACACTCTAAGAACCAAGTTTTTATATTTTGGAGAGATCCAAACACGAGATAGTGATGGTTAGAAAACGTTTTTTCAAAGTTTTCAACAATGCATTCACTCATATTAGCAGTGGAGGCTAGCTTCATAAGTGTTTCACAGGCATCCATTCAACCCCCTTACTGCCTCAAGGTGCGTCCCTCGTGGTGCTCCTATGATCCGTCCTCGTTGCTTCCCCACTGGTAATTGACTGGGGGAGGAAGCGTGGTATATATACGAGACCAGAAAGGTAATTGATTGATTAGCTTGTGGGTGGGCACCTCCCGAGTGGTTCACGAGTTGCACCTGGGGTTAATTGCTAGTATAACGCGCCCCTGCCACATGACGCTGTATTTGCTCAACTCATTTCCGCTGTCCCAATCTTTGCCTGGCCGGTCTGTCATAAGTGCGTGGCTGACGAACGGAACCACTGTCTTGTGTGTTTGGCAGTGGGGAGGGGGCTTAGCAGACATGCGTGTCTGCTCAGGATAGAGCCATCTTTGTGTTCTGGTTTCCGCACGTGCGCAGAAGCGATGCGGAAGCGCATGCGCAGTGCGGAAGAAGGCAGAAATGCCTCCTTCATAGTGTCAATGACCGTGTTTGCGGTCACTTTCATTTTTCCCAAAATATGGCGGTCGGCTAGGGAGAACAAAGTGCAAATAATCATAGAAATATAGAACTCGAGTGTATTATTAAATGGCATTTTCTAGCTCCCGGGCATTTTCGAGTGCGAGTGTAACTTCTGCCATAACTAATGTGGAAATAACTATGTGGAGCATTCTATAAGTGATGTAAAATGCGAAATAGTCACGATGCTGGTGGTTGGGCAAATGTAAGGGTCCATATGCTATGGCACTTATAGACAAAGGTTTTTTGTCATAGACACCAGTGTTGGTTATCATACTTAAGTGGCTATTCAGCGGAAGGACAATACTTAGTACATATTCCAGTGAGTATTCGATCCAGATGTGTATTTATCCTTCTTTTGGTCTGACAGTGGTAATCCCTTAAGTAAGTTTAAGTCATATGGAGCCATGGTATCTCATCATTCAGGCCATGGTCGCATGATTTGAGGCGATACACCCATCTCTGTTCACGGATGTGTAGTTTCCTTTGTATGTTTGGGATGCCAGGTTGCATCTTCTCCAAGATGACCCATTCCAGGTCTTTATCGCAATGTCCTTGTTCCAAGAAATGTCGTGTTAGTTTGGTGTTATTCTTTTTGCACTTGATGATGCGCCGGTGCTCACTAATTCTAACTTTGACTTTTCGAAGTGTCATGCCCACGTAAAGAAGGTTGCAGGGGCACCTAATCATATATACCACATTTTCACTATTGCAATTTATCAGGTTCTTCAGGACCCTCGGTCTGTCTGTGTTTATGTCAACCTCCTTAGTTTGGTGGGAGTACTGACATGCCACGCAGTTTCCACAGGGGTAGTGGCCCACAGGTCTGTTTTGATCCCACAGAGTCAATTCGGTCTGCGTTTCTTTCGGTGATATTTTGGAATGGACTAGTTCGTCCCGGATGTTTACGTTTCTTTTAAAAGCGAACATTGGTGTGGTCCATTGTTTTCCTGCTCCGTTCAGTATACGCCAGTGTTTCCGGATGATGTTCTGGACTTTGTTGGAGATTGGGGTGTATGTGGTAACACATAGTATCTTGTCACTCTCTTGTTTATCATGGTGCTCCAGTAACGCCTCACGGTTATTGTTCTGGGCTCTTTTCCTTGCCCTCGTGACCATTTTTCTTGGGTAGTGGTGTTGGATCAACTTGTTTTCCAGAGACTGGCCTTGGTTGTCGTATTTTTCAAGTGATGAGCAGTTCCTCCTCACGTGGAGAAACTGACCCACCGGAAGATTCTGTCTCAGTCTTGGGTGAAAGCTCTCGTACATGAGAAGACTGTTTTTGTCAGTTGGTTTGTAATGAACCTTAGTTCGCAATCCTTTTTCATCTAGAGTGATCACAAGGTCCAAGAAGACGGCTTCGTTCTTGCTGATATTGTATGTAAATTTAAGGTGCTCGTCCCTTGTGTTGACCCATTCGCAGAAATCGGTGGCTTGTTGATGATTTCCATGCCAGACGATGAGGATGTCATCAATGTACCTGCACCATAACTTCAGTTGTTGTTTGAACGGGTTGCCTTGGCTGTAAATGAAGTCTTCCTCGAACTGATGTTCATAGAGGCACGCCATGCTGGAAGCAAAGGTGCTTCCCATGGACGTGCCCCTGATCTGGTGCTAGATGGTGTCGTTATACTCAAAGACGTTTTCTGTCAGAGCCATCTCTGCGCATTCCATGAAACTTCGTGGTGTGAGGAAATCCCATTCCTTTTCTTGAAGGATGTGTTCCACTACCGCCAGGGTACGTCTCTGGGGGATGCTCGTGTATAGTACTTCTATGTCCATTGTGATCAACCAGTCTTCTCTGGGGTCAATATCCATGTCTCTGAGGAGGCACTGTACATCCTTGGTGTCTTTAAGGTATGACGCTGATGTTTGAACAAAAGGCTTCAAAAACCAGTCGCAGAACTGCGATAATGGTTCGAGTACTGAGCCGATACCAGACACAATAGGTCTTCTTGGTGGTGGATCCTTGTTCTTGTGGATTTTTGGTAGGGTATAGAATCTAGGTGTGCGTGGGACATCACCCACAAGAAATTCAGCCTCATGTTTCGTGATCCAGTCATTAGCAATACCCTCCTCAACCATAGTTTTGATCTTGGTGGTGAGTCTTGGTGTCGGGTCTATTGCGGCGATCTCGTAGCTGTCCTGGTCTGATAGGAGGCCATGCACTCAGCATGGTATTTGTGTTGGTCCATTACGACAATTGCTCCTCCTTTATCAGCTGGTTTTATTACCAGGAGGGTGTTTTTATTCAGGTTCTCAAGTGCTGTCCTTTCTCCACGTCTCAGATTTTGAAAACCTTTATTTTGTGTGCAGTTGATGGCGTCTGCTTCTTTTAGAACTGCTTGTTCAAATGCCTGGATGTGGCAAGGAACAGACTGTGTGGGGGGTACAAAAGTGGACTTTTTTCTCGAGCCCGTGCTGTTCGTCGGATGTTCTTTGTCGTGATCTTTTCCCTCGAAAAAATCTTTCAGTTTCATTTTTCTGAAGAACTGTGCCAACTCTGTGCGGAGGGTGAAAAGGTCGTTCTTAGGGGTGGGTACAAACCCTAACCCTTTTGCGAGAACATTCTCTTTGTCTTGCGTCAAGGTGTGGTTACTGAGGTTCACCACGTTCGGTGCTATTTGTTCGTTGATGGTCCCTGTTCTCTCCCCTTGCTTCTTGTTACCACTATGTTGGGCGTTTGGTCTCTCCAGTGGACTCGGGCACCTTGTCTTTGGTTCTCTTGTCGTCCTCTGCCGCGGTTTCGGCCTCTGTATAAAAAAGGCGGTTGGCCCTGTTGGTACGGGAAACCTTGTGGGTAGAAGACTTACTGCCAGTAGCCGAAGTGTGGCAGCGGGGGTGGTAGTTGTGGTTCTTGATAGAATTGCATCTGTCCTCTCGTTGATGTTCCTTCGTCTCCACTCTCATTGCTGCTCCTCTCATCCCCGGAGCTGAAGGTCCAATTCATCGGGGTAGGTCTGAGTCTCGGTTGTCTCCTGTTTGTTGTCTGATTCTGTGGTCTATCATAATACTCATCCATCACATACGGGTATGTGGTCTTGTGGCTGAATTTCTGTACATCTTTCTTCAGTTTTGTCAATTTGAACTGAGTCAAATAATCCTTGCATTCGCTATGTTGGTTGTTGATTTCTTCCAACTTCTTCTTGAAGACCGATATGTGTACAGTTGTCTTCAAGTTGTTTTCACTGGTTTGGATGTCCACTAGTAGCAGGTCAGCTAGTTTCCTGGCCGTATTGATGATAAGTACGAGCTAGTCTTTTGTGCACTTCCATGCAATATATGACCAGTTCTTCCTAAACTCCTTGTTGTTGAGAAAGATACGCGGTTCGTTGGTAACTATCAATCCCCTGGGTGCGCTGTTCTTTCTTAGATACTCGGTCATGAAGGCGCCGTGGAGAGCAGTGCGGATCTGTTCCTTCTTATTGGCCACAAGTGCTTCCCACTTGTTAGAGTTTTTTAATGTCTTTGTAATCACAGTGTCTGCTAGTAGAGATGGTGTTTTTAGGATCTCAGCTACAGTGGCTTCGTCAAAAAGCCAGTTCATTAGCCAGGTCCATGATGACCACAGGGAGGGACAGGAACTAAGCAATTCTGTTAGTTCAATTGATGGGTGTAGTAAGATTACTTGGGCTTGGAAATGCCCCAAAGTGTGTTCCCACAGCCAGAAGCTGTACAATCACATATACACACAAAACCCTTTTAGTCAAAAGGGGAGGGAACAGGAGGCTATGGGGCGGTCAGGGTGAGCTGGCCTCCAAATGGCATGTATCACACAACTAACCCTGGGCGTAGTTCGCGTAGTCGCGCTACGCCCAGCTACGCATAGCTTCGCGAGCGTGCGTAGCTGCTTGTCGCGCCTGTTCGCGATGCGTTTTTCTTCCTCGGGAACGCGTTGTGCGTGTTCGGGACGCTGTTTGCATGCTCGGGGGCGCGAACTTACCCATGCGGTCGCCTATGGGCGCGGCCATCTTGTTTTTCACTTGTCCCGCCCATTCGCGATGCCTTATTTCCTGTTCCGGGTCGCGTATAGCGTGCTCGCGATGCGCATTTCATGTTCGGGAACGCGTCGTAAGTGTTCGCGACGCTTTTTGCGTGCTCGGGGAGAAATATCGCGCGAACTTACCCACGCGGTCGCGATGGGCGCGGCCATCTTGTTTTTCTCTCTATGCTATGGTTCTGGGCCTGCTTTTCTATCCTCCCTCAATCTTTGCAATCCTTAGTTTTTTACACTGTTTTTCAATTTTTCTTTATTTCTTATCTATCTCTCTCTCTGCCTAAGTCTATATTTTGCATTTTTTCTACTTTTTACTGTTTTTTTTTACTTTTCGACTGTTTTATATAACTTTCTTCTTTAAGCTCCTACTTCTTCCCCTAACTTTATTTTTCCCTTCTAACTTTTCTTTTCCGCCTCCTCCCAGTTCCACCCCAGAACCATGGTGAAGGGCAGCAGTGACGGCTCGAAGGGCAAGGCGCGTGCACCCAAGAGCCGCCGCCTACCTTGCGGCAGACTGCGCCCTGCAGGGGTGCAAGCCCGCCAGCTTTTTACTGAGGCGGAGGTGGCCGCCCTTGTTTTTTTCTTCAGCGCCACCTCCCCTTGACCTTGGCAGCAGGCGGCAGGCCAGGCTCCGGGTACCCGATCCAGGAGCGTCACCGCCGGTGGGCGAAGGTGCGCCGGGCAGTGTTTCGCTGCTCAGGGGTCCGGTGCACCCATAACCAGCTGGCCCACCGGTGGTCAGACATCCTCGACCGGGAGCAGGACCTGTTGGACCTGCTAGGTGTCGAGAGTCGTGGGAGCTTGGTGAGTAGCTAATATATATAGTAGTATAAGTATTGTGATTTGTGTATACATTTTTTACAAATAACAAGAATACTGCTGCTTACATTGCAGGTAAATTACGTTTCAAAATCTTCTGTGATTGTAGGACACAGGTGCTGGCCGCTACTCTTACTTGTTTGCAACTTTGCGCTCGCTTGTCCTTATTATTATGTAAGAGTTTACTTTAGAGAACTTCAGTTAGGTAATGCTATTTCTAGAGAGACTCTAGTCCTTCCTTTGTCCTCCTGTCAAATAGTGGTGGATGGATTGATAGTTTGTTAGTAGGTTTAGTTATTAGTTGATAATTTTTGAGCGCTCTGCGTGACGCATCCTCTGTCACTGAGTGCTGCTTACCCCAGTCCTTACTAGTAGAACCTTTTGTAGTTTGTTTAGTGAGTGGTAAGCTTGGCAGTGTCACTGAGCTGCAGAACATCAGACTTAACCAAACAACAATTTGGTGTATGCATTATGCACCAATTTATGCATGTGTCCTCCTTCTCATATATGCATTTATGAGGGCAATAAAAAAATGGAAATGCAGACTTAATGAACAATTGGCCCGCCTGGAATAGGTGGGCTAGGTCAGGTGGTACTTAGGCTTAGTTAGTGTTCTGGATTTTATTTGAATCAATCCGAATGAAACACTGAATTAGTGTTCCCAAATAAGTAGACTGTCCGTGACCGTGAATCCCACAAGCCAGTAGTCGATCGGATTAGATAGGTCAATTTTATTGCAATTTTTGGTTCCTAAAACGTTTTGAGCGTTTTTTAGATAATTTATTTGTTTCACAGCAATCATTAATGTTTGTGTCTTTCTTTATTATATCTTACATGATCACTGATCTGCAGCACCCAGGGGCAAGAAGACGGGGTCCGAGTCGGCGGACAACCACCAGAAGGACCGCTCCTCTACCGAGGGCCCTGCTGCTGGTCCCAGTAAGTCCTCCAGTGGTTAATATTAACATTTATATTGCCCTAACTTTTACTGCACCTTATTTTTCCAGAACTATTAATTATGGTTCCACTCCTAATTCTATTTTTTACAAAAGATTCTTTGATCTTGACTTGACTATCTGTTTCTAAATTCTGGTTATCCCTGCCTCTAAGTTCTAACTGCCTCTGCTATGAATGTCTGTACTACTACTATTAGTCTGTCGCTAAGCTTGCCCAGTTTGCATTGCCACTCTTTATTGTACGGTTTTGAATAAAACTCCGATTTACCAATAGCTGAGTCCAGTCCTTTCGGTTGTCCTCTTCTAGGCTTCTTAATCTTGAGGCTTTGACAATTACCACAAACAAAATGCCCAACCAGATATTTGACTATTTTTGATAGGATATAGTACAACTACTACTGATGTGTGGATTCTGTACAGCCCCATGCAGAACTATGCACAAGGAAATAGGATGTTGGTGATGGGAGTTTGGAACTTGGACGTTCCTCACACCTCAGTCAGAAGTGAACCCACAATCCCCTGAACGACTAGCTATAGTGTAGTGTCTCACTCTCATTAGGTCCCCGAACCCCCACCCGAAGATACTCAATGAGATTACACAACCCAGAACATAATATAACACCCTTTCGCTCACTTACTCGTGTAAGTCCACCACCTCCACTACCACCACACCAAATACCACAGAGTCTATGTTTAAGTTTAAAAGGTTTATTTTCAACTAACAAGCTCTGTATGTTGTTCTATAAAATTCAGTGTACTCCAGCCAGCTCCAACAGCTAAATGCATAAGATTAAAACAATAAACATTGTTACAACAAGTGCATGATGATTGATGATAGACAAAAGATCTGTGAGAATTCTGTGAGACTCCTCACCGTAGAACGTAGAATTACTGGTTACATGCATCATTCATAAGCTCTGTAAATCTCTGGTTCGTAGAAGGAAATCTTCTGCCTGAGAAAAATGGTGCGCGTTAGATAGTATAATGCAAGCATTTGTCAGTCCTGCCAAAAAAGTGTAACATGTTACTTATGGCTAAGCAATACGGACTAACCGAACTCCATAACAAAGTGGCTTGTTTTTCGACCTCTTGTACGCAACGCTCAGACAGTAGCTGTATGTGCTCATGTGGGCTAAAAAGGCGTCTTACTGTTACTGCACAACAAGCTGCGAGGTAACATGCGCAAAAGACATGAAGCGAAAAATGGTTGCATGGCTCAGGCTAACTTTGCAAAGAGTAGAGTATAGTATAATAAATAATGACCCTAGGGTCCATAACACTACTAGTGTCTACTGACTCTAGTACCCGATTTGGACTACTGAATGTGATGTATAATAATATGTATGTATTAACTTTTTTTTTCAATCTTGCTAGTGAAAAAGAAGAAATATAAATAGGGGGAGGTGTACACAGGCATCTAAAAATGTGTCATGTTTTTATCTAGGGGTAGTAGTGACCACTAGTGCCGGCGGGGCCAGCAGCGATTCGGCCATTCCGGAGGGGGAAGGAGATGCGGCACCTGCAGGAGCTACAGGGGGTGAGCCAGCAGCAGTGGCGGGCGATGGTAAGTTATATTCATTACGTATTGACATTGCACTAGCTGGAAGGGTGTTGAGTGACTTCACTCACTGTACTGTTGTTGAGACTTATTAGGTATGAAGTTGTAGTGAACATTATACAACGGTTGAAGAAGAGAAGACACCCTTTACTTAGCATTAGCAATGCAGTAGCAATAGCATTACCAGCGTGACTTGATTAACCAATGGCCTCTTCTATCTGACTCCAACTCAGCTGTGAAAGTTTTATGGAGGAGACTAAAAGTCAGATCAGATGACCTTGATGGATGTGTTGAATAAAAAGGGAAAGAAAGGGAGGAAGGACGGGCGAGATTTAATATGATTGATGACTGGCAGAGAAGGATACGTTGGAAGCATGGATATAGGTGGCTGATAGGAATCAGATGCATGTGTTGTTGAAGGATGGGTGGAAGGTGAAAGAAGAACGGATGCCTGCCTGGGTGGGCGACACAGTATGGGTGGATACTGTGGATAGCAAGAATCATCAGCGGTGTTTGGGGGAAACTCTAAGCCAAGGCAAGCAACGGAGTGAGTGGACGCATGGGTTGTTGTTGGCGAAACAAAGTAAGGTTTGTGGAGAGATTAAGAAGAATGATTGACATTTACTTAGAATGGATGGATGCATGTATGTATTCATCATAGACAGCATAGGTGGAGACTGTCACGGGATGCACAGTTTTAGTTTTAAGGGAATGTAAAAGAAACCGCGCCACAGTAGCAAAGCCGATGTGGGTAGGGGCAGGGTGGGGGTAGCAGTAAACAATGTATTACGCGGCCAAATACAGGTAAGTTTACTGTAAACATAAAAATAAATAAAGCGAATTTCATTGTGCGCACTGCACCGCCAAATGCGATGCAGTGGGTGCAACAAAATTACTTTTATTTCTTTATATGTTTACTTACCTGTAATTAGCCGTAATCCATAGTTTACTACCCCCACCCTGCCCCTCCCTACGTCACCGCCCGGCAGCACTCCCGAGTCACACCACCGACCGCTACTGACCTTATGTCGTCGTCCCATAAAAGCAATGATCATTGGATCAGATATATAATCTGCCTTTTTGAAGTAGCCAGGGCACTGTTAAAGTGAAATTGACCAATTGCCCTGCTTCATGTAACAGAGAGAGTATGGCCAGTGCCACCCGTAATAGAAAAATAAATATGAGCTTCCCCACCTGCATACAGTAGTAAATCAAACTAACGTGAGTCTGCGTCATGATGACTCGTATGTTTGTCTTGGGTGCAAGCATAGATGACCGAGCTGGCATGCCAGCTACAACCAGGTTATGTCATTTCGCTAAACTAGTAGAGATAAGAAGAAGACTGGTGTACTAGAGTCCATAGTGCTAGTATAATGCCTGAAACTCCCACAAATGTTACAGGCCGAGGAAGTGGGAGGATAGATAGATTATTATACCAGAAATGTTATGTACTGTGCTTCTTGCTAGTGCTAATGTGCCTTTATGTGTTGAATTAATTTTGTGTTACTGTTTTGCTAAGAGTACTGGTTACAACAATATTCTTTTTCTTTCTTGATATAGATAGTACTCCTTCCCAAGGCAAACCATCCCGGAAGGAGTTGGCAGCCAGGGCCCGGCACCGGAAACTGGAGGCCATCTGTGCCGAGTACCGGCGGCTGGTGGCTCAGGCGGAGGAGGAGGAGGCGTCAGCAGCAGCAGCCTCGTCCGATGCCCCGGGCCCCAGCCAGGCCAGACCTCCAGTGGTACGGCGCCGCAGTCTGGCAGCCGCCCGCCGCAAATCGATTGCAACCAGCACTGCTGTCCCCCACCCTGGATGCCACTGCAGGGCATTTCGAAGCAAGATTCTCCTCCGGGTGGCACGGCTAGAGGAGCAACTCGAGGAGCGGGTTAAAATTCTGGTGGACAAACACCTTAAAGCCCGCCGAATATAATAGGACCCTGTTGCATTGCCCCTTTTTTATTCGTTTTGTTGGTGGGTGGGAATTGGGCGTTGGGGTTTGGACTTTGGACATTCTTTGGACTTTTTTTCGTTTTGGACATTGGTTGGGGTTAGGGAGAGGGGTGGGTCAGGTGTGGGATAGTTTATTTTTGTTAGGGTAATAAATTATATTTATACTTCAACATACAATGTTAATGTTTTGTGGGGGTTACTGTTTTACAAATTAACGTCACATGGTTTCTTTCATTGCTGCTGCAGGGCCGCAGCCAGTGTTTGATTTAAATAATCTGCCGATGATGTAACACAAACAGATAGATGCGGTACCCCTCACTGAGTGATTTGTCCTACTAGTACTGTCAGTCTCTCCTCCTAGTCCATTATACCTCCCACCAAACTTATCTTACCTGTGATTGATGATGATTACGTTCGGCACAGCGATGGCTGCATGGTTTCCCAAGAGAATGGAGAAGAAGCCATGGTTGTGGTGGTAAAAGTAGAGTAGACACTGCCAGCAGCATTTGCTAAAAAATAAAAAGAGACAGTCACTTGCCTGAAAGCGACTGTGGGAGGAGTAGTAGAACGAAGTCAAATACAGTACAGAAGAAGACTGCCAAACAAACAATATTGCATTTGCAACTGCTAAAGTCAAATAAAACATAATGTTGGCGGGGACAGCCTAGTACAAGAAGTTACAAACTGTAGTTGTGTCGAGTGAGTCACTTAACTTAACACAATCGTAATTCGTAACCTTTACTGCTGATTGGTAGGAGTTTGATGATGAATCCAATCAATGCTGGCAATTAATTATGATGTACTATTAGCCGGTGACGGCTTGCACATAGACTGAGCATGGGTGGGCAAGCAGAAGAAGCTCCTCGCCCTGCCTTGAAATTTAATTAGTGTTGCTTTTACCACATCTGCCCCAGCAAGCGTGTGATAAATTGGTGTACATTTTATGTAGTCACATCACACCTCAATATAAATCACAGCCCGGGGAAGAGGGTTAGGGTTTGATGAATGGATGGGAAGGGGAGTTTGGGGAAAGGTTTGAGAAAGAAAAACAGTACGCATGGACAACAAAAGCAAAGCGCAATCTTGGCAGACAACCATGATCTTCTCCAAAAAAACTATAAAGGGAGAAAAAGGCAATGCATGCATGATGAAGATAACTTGATGGTTAATGAGTAGTACTTACTAACTCCTACTAGACAAGACAGTACAGGGCAGCAGTATATTCTATGCAATTTGCCTTGCCTGTAATATATGCCCTCAGACAGAGACCCAAATTCCATGTTGTACTGGGCTTACTTTTAAAGATAGCAAAGAAAAGTAAAAATAGTTGTAGGGATCAATTAGCAAACAAACAACAACACACAGTCGTAATGATTGAAGAGAAAAAGGATTCCAATTAATTAAAAGATGAATGATACTAAAGTTACTGTATTATCCTGGTCAAATTGTGGAGTTGAATCTCGTCCTTCCTCTTGGTCCTATCTTCCATGGACGCTCCGCACATCAATTTTGGTTGCCTTCCTGATGCGGATTGGTAAGGTAAATGTGAGTTGAGTCTCCCAGTATAGCACAGGGTAAAGGCCGGCCTGTAACGTCTAGATGGAAAAACAAAAGGGGTATTGAAAAATCAATGAATATAAAAAAGCATCAATTACGGTGGAGTCCAAGAAGAGAAGAGAGAACACTTTCAGACTGAGGCGGCTTGGATATATCGTGTATATTTCGTTTACAGCATTAAGCTACAACAACAACAGGACAGAACAGGCCCACCACAGCACCAGCCTGTGACCCAACCTCCATTTACCTTAATTTTTGACAGAGCCAGACAAAAGGCATAGATACAGCAACTTAGCATTTTCAAAATTAAGTGACAAAATCAATGCGCCGCTGTCTGTCACATAACTACACTGACTCGACTCCACCACTACATGGACATGTAGGTCTGCTGTGTTTACTTTCTTGTTGAATTGTTGTGTTTATGTTTACCTTATGCCACTTCATGAAACTGCAGTTATTCCTTGAATCATCTCCGATCCAACTGACTGACTGCGTGCAAAGATAGTATGGTCATCATCATGTTGTGGTACGTGTTGTCCTACTCCAACTCAGTCTGTAGTGACTCCGATTAAGTCCATATTCCATATAAAAAAATTGCAACAGATATTGGCCTGCACCTGCAGTAGTAGGAGTACAATCTGGTTATTAAACAACAAGAAGGGAAACATTGAGTGTCACTTCAGTCACTTTGTAGATTAACTAGTAGAGTAGAGTTCGACTTCATGCACAACACAACATCAACACAACAAACAACAGCAATCGCTCAGAGTCAGCAAGCATCCAATGCATTCCATCATTACCTGTCTTGCTCTTCTCTTTGGCTGAAAGATCATCAGATGCCTAGTTCTGACAGGTGTGTGTTTTTTTTTTTTACGGGGCAGTAGCCTCATCCTTACTCCAGTCCACATTCAATTCGAGTGTTAGTCGCTGTTTCGCTTTCCGTCTTATTCATCTGTGGCACTTTGTCACTGTTTAAGTTGCTTCACATGGTCAGCACTGTGATGATGGGCCGCGGCCTGGGTAGCGCTCATTGCTGGTCAATTGAGTTTGCACAAATGTCAGCAAGTTTCTTCGAAGAGTCTTGTCTTTCTCTGCCAAGTACCTTCTGTCCTGACAGTGAGGAGCTTTGGATGTCTGCCGAGGCTGTAGCCTTCGGACAGTGATGAGTTTACTTTTGGATTCCTGCCCAAGTTCTGACAGTGAGGAGCTTTGGATGCCTGCCGAGGCTGTAGCCTTCAGATAGTGATGATGATTTTCGGCTCGGAAACAAAACGGAGGATAGCTATAGTCACGTTTCACTTCTTATGGAGGGACTGTTAATGTTAAAGGCAACATTTCTTGTACTCCAATGTCTGGCTTGATGGAAATGTACTAGGGCGAGACAGGAAGATGAAGCAGGACTCTGAAGAGTGGACAGTTAAATGCACAGACGTGCAACTTCAATAGGGAAATAAAAAGAGAAGACGGTGGTGATGGATTTGTTGTGATTTGAACCAGAAAGACAGATACACAGACACATAAAGGAAGGACGAAAGTAACAATTTGAAAGCCTAGTTGTCAGGGAAGAGGAGCTCGTCCTCAAACTCTGGTGGTTCGCACAGAAGTAGGTCCTGTAACGCACTATTTACGTCATCCAAGTCGCTCTCCTCTTCCTGCTGTGATTCACGTATTTTGTAATCCGGTGGTATAAAGTGCTGATTCATTTTGATCATGGTTAACCTCTCCACGCTTTTGGCCAAGAGACTGGTCCTTTTCGAAGTTACAATGGCACCAGCAGCACTGAAAACACGCTCTGAAGAGACACTTGCGACAGGGAAGCCAGATACTTTATCGCCAGCCTGCTGAGCACTGTCCATTGGCTTCTTTTCCCATACCAATACAACAATGGGTTTCGATCCATGAAGACCTCTGTTGGGTCATCCAGATAGGCCTGGACCGTCCGCTCAATGTTCAGGGGTGCTCCGATGTGCTCGGCCTCTTTTGCCTTTGCATCAGCACTGGACTTACCATACCCCTGCCGTAGAAACCAATCAGTTGCACATTGTACTGTGGATGATCCTGTTCTTGCTGTTGTTGATGTTATTGTTGGTGTAGGTGACTGCTGAGAGGCAAACGCACTGCCCTCAGGCTCCAAAGTAGAACTTGACTCTGGATGCCCTCTAGTACTTGTTGTTATGGCCTGGGGTGGGGGGCCTGCAATTAACAGCCGTTCGTTTTTGAAAATAGTGGCTTCCTTAGCTATCAAAGTTTTGTAGTTGGCAACATCCACTTCCGAAAAAGGAATTACTGCCTTGCTGTTCAGAAATACTTTGTACCGTGGATCCAAAATTGTGGCACTAATGTAATGTGGTTGTGACAAAATTTTATTTTGAATCCTTGTATTTTCAGATAAGCGGCGGCTAAGGTCTCCGCCAAATGATATGCGTCTTGTTTGTTATCCACACCTGCGTACGTTTCAGACACCTCCTTCAGCTGTTGCTCTAGCATGTGCAACAATGGGATAGCTTGGCCCATAGTACAGTCCTCCCAGCTGACTTCACGTGTGAATATCTCAAAAGGAAGTAGCATCTCAGTCAGGCATTTAATGAGGTCCCATTGACCCATCTCAACGATCATGCCTCTCACAGTAGGTTCGCCTAATCTTTGCATGACATAAGCATTGAGTGGTATGTACAGTTCAAACAGACGATCAAGCATATAATAAGTTGAGTTCCAACGTGTTGGCACCTCCTGGATGAGCGCTTTGACTGGCATTTTATGCTCACGTTGAATGACCCTCAGCTGCTTCCGGGCTTTAAAAGAATGGCTGAAATGTGTGCATATTCTTCTGCAGGTAGCCAGTAAGTTGCTGACTTTGGATTCATTTTTCAAAAAGTCTTGAACAACAATGTTAATGCAGTGTGCCAAACACGGGACCCTGAAATAGCGACCATCTTCCATGGCCCTAACTACATTACTGCCATTGTCCGTGGCAACAAAACCAATGTTAAGCCCTCTTGGGCGCAGCCACTCAAAGACCTTGCTGTTAAACTCTTCCAAAATGTTTGCAGCAGTATGAGATTTCTCCATGGCAAACATGGCTACAGTTGCATGTTTGCGAGTGGCATGAAAAATCTCAGCAGCGTCAACACCAGCAGATATCTGTTCTCTAACCCCGCAAAAGAGATCCAGTGTGCAGTGATGCACATGTAATCAGTGGCTTGGCAACTGGTCCACATGTCTGTTGTCAGGTGGATACTCTGAACAGCACTCTGCTTCAAGGCTTTTCCAAGCAATTCCAGCACGTCGTGATGTAGTGCTGGAACAGCAACTCTGGCAAAATAGTAGCGGCTGGGAACATGCCATTTTGGGCAGATGGTTGACACAAATTCCAGAAAACCCACCCCTTCAACAAAAGAAAAAGGGAGAAGGTCCAGTGCTAACATTTTAGCCAGCTTCGCATTGTACAAACGTGCTATTGGGTGGTTGCGTTCGTACTGCCCCTCCCCACCAAACATGCTGATAATGGTAGGCTGCATGGTTTTCCTTTCTCTTATGCTCAACGCACTTTTTGGATTGCGGTACTCCTTGTCCTTGGTGTCTCAGGCTGACTCTTACTCTTGTGCCACTGAGATGTTGCTGAAGATGTGTGCGACGTTAACAACACTGCACTGCTGGGGTCAGGGACACCTTGTGTACCACTACCAGAGAGAATGTCTCCCTGTCCTTCCTCTTCCACCGTGATCGGATCTTCTACTCCTTTATCCCCACCAACACCAATGGTTGCAGTTTTTTTATGTCGCGAAGGTGGTCCTCCCAGCTGATCAAGTGGTGCTTTTTCAGATGGGTCATTTGGCCTCCGGTACCATAGTTTGTACCAAGTTTACCACGACTAACAGAGGTATTACAAATGGAGCATATAGCAATGTTCTCCTCCTTTTCGCTAACCGTAAAGAAGTCCCAAACTGGGGAGCTTAACTTTGGCCTCCTGCTGGAGGACCTGCCACTTCCAATGGCGGATGAACTGGAGGGTGTGTGTTGAATTTGACTCTGTGCTGCTGCTGTACCACTACCTACTTCTACTGAGGTGGTGGTTGTGCTGGTGGATGTAGGTCGCTGCCGGGCCTTTGCTAATGCAAATATGGAAGCTGTAGGTCGTGTTGGTGGTGTTACCTGTGGAGGTATGCGTGCTACATCCCTCGCAGCGATTTTGGATAGGGTAATAATGTTGGTCTCCATCTCCTCGGGGCCGGGAGTGATGTTCGTGATGACTGGCTCATCATCATCATCCTGCTGTTCTACATCGACCTCCATAAGTGTAAGGCTTTCTGGAACCTTCCTTTTCCCTAGCTTGGTCTTGGGACGTGGCTCCCTCTCAGGCTCAGTTTGTGGCTTCCAAGTGGCATCTAGATCATCAGAAGGGGGCTTGGCGAAGAACTTGATGGACTACCCCTCCTTTTCCTTGCTGGAGATTTGGAAGACAATGGATCTTCCGAATGAGTGGCTTCTTCTTCTACCTCTGCATGAGGCTCAATTTCCTGAACTGCCCCTACTTCGGGAGGAACAACAACTACTATTGCGGGCGGTGGTTGCGGCTGTTGTTGTTGACCACTTATCTGCTGTGTTTCCTCCTGCGTTGATTGGGTACTACTTTGAGATAGCGATAAGTTTATCTCAGGCTCAGCATCACTGCTTTCCACCATTAGGCTGGCTACCTCTTCCACACTCATGTGCTTGGGCCTGGGTTGGTGGGTTGGGCCCACTGATGCGGAGGTGCTGCCCCCAGCTTGCCCCCGGACACCGTTGCTGCAGGCGTAATTTTTTTCCCAAGAAAGGTACTGGGCGGCACACCAGACTTAAGTGTCACTTCCTTCTTCTGTTCCTTCTTCTCAATAGCAACTTTCTTGGCACTGGAGGACCTGGTACCTGCTTTCTTTGGGCCCATCTTCTTCTTCAGATGTCAGCAGCACTCAGTTGCAGAGATGTCTGGTCAGGTCACACGTCACGTTGTGTACAGCAGCAGGATGTCTGTCTGGCAGTGCAACGTGCAATGATGACACACCTCCTTCTCAGTCTTTGTGCACCTAAAAGCAAAAAAGCCAGAACAACATCAGTCAAACGACGATAGCACAAATCAAACAAATATAATATATAACTTAGTGTGTGGTGGTGGCCTCAATTATTAAATTTTAGAAACTCAGTGAACAACAACACACAGTGTAGCCATTTATGAGACTTTGACAACAAGGCCAGGGCTTTCATGGCTACTGTGTAGTGTGTACACTCTGGAAGAATAAGAATAGTAAAGAACAAAAACTAAAATGTAGTGGAGCATGTTTGGCCTAAATTTGTGCATCACGTGGGATGTATGCAGCATCAGGGAGCTGCAGCTGGCAATGGGGATGGATTTGGAAGCAGTAAGACAAGAGGAACAATGGAAAGAGTGACACGCAGGCCTATGTGGCAAAAACAGCACACTACTAACTACCACCACAAAATGGGCCCCAGCAACATGGTGACTCACAGGCACAAGGCACGGCAAACAATGAACTCAAGCAGGCCTACTATATATGGGCAGACAAAGGATGCCTGATAAAACACACACAGCTTTAATGCAAAAACTAAAATCCACATGGCTAAAAACAGTTTGGAAAGTTAGACAGCCACTACAACAACAACACATAATTATAATTACACACGCAAAAAAGGCATTTATTTAACACACCCAAAAAGTGAAATAGACCCTCCCAAAAAACCCCACATTTTGCAATTCAATCCAATGCCATCCATGGCCTAAATGATGGCAAAATTCAACAGACAACACAGAAACAGTTGTTATGCCCCCTTGATGACTACCTCTGGGCCTACTTTACTGGCAGACTAGGCCGCAAGCTTGGAGGCCTATGGCAAAAGCACAGTGGCTGGTCCCACAAAATGGCCGCCACCACATGGCCAGGCCACCCAACAACTTCCTTCCTCGTGAAAAAAATTGTAAAACAAAAAAAAAGTGACTCCTTGCTCACCAAACTACATCTAAATGACAACCTGAGGAGTTTTTGTGCAAAATGAACTAAATCATCATTTTCGAGAAGGTTTTATGCGCTCGAGAGATATTCTTCAGCCAGATTGTCAATTCTGCGTGTTCGGCATCGCGATCGTCACAAAAAGTCGTTATCGCGCGCGGAAACGTATATTGAGCGCGCGAAGAAGAGAAAAGTGTAAGTCCGCGTTGTCGCGCAGTGCGGAGGTGCCGAAAGTCCGCGAGCTGAACGCACAGGGTTACCTAGTGGCTGAAAAGGCCTATTTATTTAACACACACACAAAAACTGAAAAAAACCCACATTTTGCAAATAAATCCAATGCCATCCATGGCCTAAATGATGTTACAAATTCAACAGACAACACAGAAACAGTTTGTATGCACCCATGAGGATGACTACCTCCGAGCCTATTGGCAGACTAGGCCGCAAGCTTGGAGGCCTATGGCAAAAGCACAGTGGCTGGTCCCACAAAATGGCCGCCACCACATGGCCAGGCCAGCCACAACAACAAGAAAAGGAACACAAGACAGACAATGCAGGCCTATGGCAAAAGCACAATGCCTGGCTTTACAAAATGGCCGCCACCCACATGGCCAGGCCACCCGAAATAACAACAAAGTGAAGACAAAGGACAGGACCAGGCAGTTGGAGACTCTGGGCAACTTCCTTCCTCATGAAAAAAATTGTAAAGCAAAATAAAAGTGACTCCTTGCTCACCAAACTACATCTAAATGACAACCTGAGGAGTTTTTTGTGCAAAATGAACTAAATCATCATTTTCGAGAAGGTTTTATGCGCGAGAGAGATATTCTTCGCCAGATTGTCAATTCTGCGTGTTCGGCATCGCGATCGTCACAAAAAGTCGTTATCGCGCGCTCGGAAACGTATATTGAGCGCGCGAAGAAGAGAAAAAGTGTAAGTCCGCGTTGTCGCACAGTGCGGAGGTGCCGAAAGTCCGCGAGCTGAACGCACAGGGTTACCTAGTGGCTGAAAAGGCCTATTGATGTAACACACACCCAAAAACTGAAATACCACGACAAAACCCACATTTTGCAATTCAATCCAATGCCATCCATGGCCAAAATGATGTTACACTTACAACAATCCAACAGACAACACAGAAACAGTTTTTATGCACCCATGAGGATGACTACCTCTGGTCCTACTGGCAGACTAGGCCGCAAGCTTGGAGGCCTATGGCAAAAGCACAGTGGCTGGTCCCACAAAATAGCCGCCACCACATGGCCAGGCCACCCACAAGTTCACAACAAGCATAAGCCAAGGGGAACAAAGAAAAGACATGCAGGCCTATATGGAAAAAGCAGCACAATACTAAACTACCACCACAAAATGGCCCCAAGCCACGTTGTCACTCACAGTCACAACAGGCCATGGAAAACAATGAACTCAAGCAGGCCTATAATAATATGACCAGACAAAGGAGGCCGGCAGTGCTAAACAACATAGCTTTAATACAAAAATGCAAAAACGAAAATCCACAGGGCTACAAAAGGTTGGAAAGTTACACAACAAGCACACACACACATCCAACAAAGGTATATATATTACACCCAAAAAGTGAAATACACCCCAAAAACCACATTTAACAATTCAATCCAATGACATCCATGCATGCCCTACATGATGTTTAAATTCAACAGACACCACAGAAACATGCACCCATGGGTACCTTTGGCTCTAGTCTGGGCCTACTGGCTGAAATTCCAATCAAATAAAAACAACTAGGCCCCCACTGAAACTAGAGGCCACAACAATAAAGTTTAAAAACGATGGAAATCCCCCAAAAATGTAGGTACAAACAAGCCCCAATCAAACAAACAAGTACACCAATTCTCCAACTTACTTGTAAAATCTCAAATCCAAAAGTCCTCAAATCCAATCCAATGATATGATGCAGCAGACAGACACAAAAGTGATCCTTCCAGCTCCAAATCCAAATGAAAATGAACTGCACATGGACAAAGCACTGGGAGGAGCCTGCTGGACAGGAACAGGAAGTTTGAGAATCAGGGCACTTCCTTCCTCTTGGAAAAAAAGTAAAAAAGAAAAGGGACTCCTTGCACCAAAAACTACAGCCAAATCACAATCTGAGGAGTTTTTAGAGCAAAATCATCATTTTCGAGAAGGATTTATGGTGCTCGAGAGATATTCTTCGCCAGATTGTAGTTTCTTCGTGTTCGGGATCGCCATCTTACCAACACTGCCGCCGGAAGTCAGATCGCGCGTCCGAATGACGTGTTCGCGTTCGCACACTCTCGCGGGATCGTGCGGCTGGATTCCAAATCTTGTGGCGCCCGCGAACGGATAGGAAGTTGCGTCGGCGAACGCAGAATCACGGTAGGTCGTTACCGCGCACGCGAGAACGTATATTGAGCGCGCGAAGAAGGAAAACAGCTACGCTACGCCGCAAATTGCGTAGTGCCCGATAACTTCGCGTTCTACGCGAATCGCGAAGTTGCCGAAACTACGCAAGTTCCGCGAGCGTAGCGTAGTTCACCGCCCAGGCTTACACACAACAAGAAGCTACCCTGACTCAGTGTCTGATTCTTATTGAAGGATGAGGCACACTATGCCGGTAAACTAAGAGGTGTTGGGCATCTCAAAAAAATGCGCACAGAGTTGGCACAGTTCTTCAGAAAAATCAAACTGAAAGATTTTTTCGAGGGAAAAGATCAGGACAAAGAACAACCGATGAACAGCACAGGCTTGATAAAAAAGTCCACTTTTGTACCCCCCACACAGTCTGTTCCTTGCCACATCCAGGCATTTGAACAAGCAGTTCTAAAAGAAGTAGACGCCATCAACTGCACACAAAATAAAGGTTTTCAAAATCTGAGACGCGGAGAAAGGGCAGCACTTGAGAACCTGAAGAAAAACACCCTCCTGGTAATAAAACCAGCTGATAAAGGAGGAGCAATTGTCGTAATGGACCAAGACAAATACCATGCTGAGTGCATGAGTGCATGCGCCTCCTCTCAGACCAGAACAGCTACGAGATCGCCGCAATAGACCCAACACCAAACTCACCACCAAGATCAAAACTATGGTTGAGGAGGGTATCGCTAATGACTGGATCACGAAACACGAGGCTGAATTTCTTGTGGGTGATGTCCCACGCACACCTAGATTCTATACCATACCAAAAATCCACAAGAACAAGGATCCACCACCAGGAAGACCTATTGTGTCTGGTATCGGCTCAGTACTCGAACCATTATCGCAGTTCTGCGACTGGTTTTTGAAGCCTATTGTACAAACATCAGCGTCCTACCTTAAAGACACCAAGGATGTACTGTGCCTCCTCAGAGACATGGATATTGACCCCAGAGAAGACTGGTTGATCACGATGGACATAGAAGCACTATACACGAGCATCCCCCAGAGACGCACGCTGGCGGTAGTGGAACACATCCTTCAAGAAAAGGAGTGGGATTTCCTCACACCTCGAAGTTTCATCATGGAATGCGCAGAGATGGCTCTGACAGAAAACTTCTTTGAGTATAACGACACCATCTACCACCAGATCAGGGGCACGTCCATGGGAAGCACCTTTGCTCCCAGCATGGCGTGCCTCTATGTACAACAGTTCGAGGAAGACTTCATTTACAGCCAAGGCAACCCGTTCAAACAACAACTGAAGTTATGGTGCAGGTACATTGATGATATCCTCATCGTCTGGCATGGAAATCATCAACAAGCCACCGATTTCTGCGAATGGGTCAACACAAGGGACGAGCACCTTAAATTTACATACAATATCAGCAAGAACAAAGCCGTCTTCTTGGACCTTGTGATCACTCTAGATGAAGAAGGATTGCGAACTAAGACTCATAACAAACCAACTGACAAAAACAGTCTTCTCATGTACGAGAGCTTTCACCCAAGAGCACTTAGACAGAATCTCCCGGTGGGTCAGTTTCTCCGCGTGAGGAGGAACTGCTCATCACTTGAAACATACGACAACCAAGCCCAGTCTCTGGAAGACAAGTTGATCCAACACCACTACCCAAGAAAAATGATCACGAGGGCAAGGAAAAGAGCCTGGAACAATAACCGTGAGGCGTTACTGGAGCACCATGAGAAACAAGAGAGTGACAAGATAGTATATGTTACCACATACACCCCAATCTCCAACAAAGTCCAGAACATCATCCGGAAACACTGGCGTATACTGAACGGAGCAGGAAAACAATGGACCGCACCAATGTTCGCTTTTAAAAGAAACTTAAACATCCGGGACGAACTAGTCCATTCCCAAATATCACCGAAAGAAACGCAGACCCAATTGACTCTGTGGGATCAAAACAGACCTGTGGGCCACTACCCCTGTGGAAACTGCGTGGCATGTCAGTACACCCACCAAACTAAGGAGGTTGACGTAAGCACAGACAGACCATGGGTCCTGAAGAACCTGACGACTTGCAACAGTGAAAATGTGGTATATCTGATTAGGTGCCCCTGCAACCTTCTTTATGTGGGCATGACACTTCGAAAAGTCAAAGTTAGAATTAATGAGCACCGGAGCACCATCAGGTGTAAAAAGAATAACACCAAACTAACACGACATTTCTTGGAACATGGACATTGCGAAAAAGACCTGGAATGGGTCGTCTTGGAGAAGATGCACCCTGGTATCCCAAACATACAAAGGAAACTACACATCCGTGAACAGAGATGGGTGTATCACCTCAAATCATGCGACCATGGCCTGAATGATGAGATACCATTGCTTCATATGACTTAAACTTACTTAAGGGGATTACCACTGTCAGACCAAAAGAATGATAAATACACATCTGGATCGAATACTCACTGGAATATGTACTAAGTATTGTGCTTCCGCTGAACAGCCACTTAAGTATGATAACCAACACTGGTGTCTATGACAAAAAACCTTTGTCTATAAGTGCCATAGCATACGGACCCTTACATTTGCCCAACCACCAGCATCGCGACTATTTCGCATTTTACATCACTTATAGAATGCTCCACATAGTTATTTCCACATTAGTTATGGCAGGAGTTACACTCGCACTCGAAAATGCCTGGGAGCTAGAAAATGCCATTTAATAATCCACTCGAGTTTTATATTTCTATGATTATTTGTATTTTGTTCTCCATAGCTGACCGCCATATTTTGGGAAAAATGAAAGTGACCGCAAACACGGTCATTGACACTATGAAGGAGGCGTTTCCGCCTTTTCCCGCACTGCGCATGCCCTTCCGCAACGCTTCTGCGCACGCGCGGAAACCAGAACACAAACACGGCTCTACCGCGAGCAGACACGCATGTCTGCTAAGCCCCCTCCCCACTGCCAAACACCCAAGACAGTGGTTCCGTTCGTCAGCCGCGCATTTATGACAGACCGGCCAGGCAAAGATTGGGACAGCGGAAATGAGTTGAGCATATACAGCGTCATGTGACGTGGGCGCGTTATACTAGCAATTAACCCCAGGTGCAACTCGTGAACCACTCGGGAGGTGGCCACCCACAAGCTAATCAATCAATTACCTTTCTGGCTCCGAATATATACCGCGCTTCCTCCCCCAGTCAATTACCAGTGGGGAAGCAACGAGGATGGATCATAGGAGCACCACGAGGGACGCACCTTGAGACAGTAAGGGGGTTGAATGGATGCCTGTGAAACACTTTTGGAGCTAGCCTCCACTGCTAATATGAGTGAATGCATTGTTGAAAACTTTGAAAAAACGTTTTTCTAACCATCACTATCTCGTGTTTGGATCTCTCCAAAATATAAAAACTTGGTTCTTAGAGTGTGACTACAGGGGTCCCTCAAATCCTCCCTTCCCATGGGACATCCCTACCTCTAATCTGGGGTAAGAGTGTGAGCTGGTCTCACTACTGTTTTTATCTTTGAGCACCACGTATGCAGTGACACGTGTGCTCACAACCACATGCACTTCAATGTACCTTGTGCATGTTTCTCAGTCTGTTTCTTTCCGTGCCAGTGTGAGTCAAAATGTTCACTTATGCTGTGATACATTTTCTTTACAGGTTTTTTTGAAAATTTCATGGTAGAGTTGGACCAGAGCCAACCTACAGAAGTGGATGCATCTTTGTCTCTTAGAGACGAGATAGGAGCCCATTTTTCACCCACGCCCTGATGAATGCCATGGACCCTCCTGGCCGTTTAGGCAGAAACATGTTGGCAACACAGATGGGGATGGGGTACTAAACCCCCTAGTCCCCACGTTAAGTTTTAATATCGAGCACGCTCTGCGCAATTAAAATTTCACGCAGTATTTTGCATCGGTTTTTAAAATCACTCACTCACTTTTCTTAGCACGGGCCCCCACTTAGTCATAGAAGTCCCTCCCTGTCTCCAGGTGTAGGCACGATCTTTATCAAATGTGGTTTTTAAAGAGCGAGGACTGCCGATGATGAAGCATGACACCAGGTGGTGTGTGAGGACAGTCCATACATTTTTTTGAGATGCCCGACACCTCTTAGTTTACCGGCATTGTGTGCCTCATCCATCAATAAGAATCAGACACTGAGTCAGGGTAGCTTCTTGTTGTGTGATACATGCCATTTGGAGGCCAGCTCACCCTAACCGCCCCATAGCCTCCTGTTCCCTCCCCTTTTGACTAAAAGGGTTTTGTGTGTATACAGTGAGTTTTGCCCCTGACGTCAGCCAAGGCACATCTAGTGTTTTAATATTATCAGGCTCCTAAGAAAATGTTCCCCTTTATTTCTTTATCTAGGCGTAAATCAGTTGGCCTTGCCCTCATTTCTTCCCGACTTGATTATTGAAGTGCCCTCTATCTTAACATCAATCAGCTATCTACACAAGATTCAAAATATACAAAATGCTGCTGGCAGTTATTCTAAATATTTGTAACCATCAGTCAATCGTGCAGGAACTGATTAAGCTTCATTGGTTTCTGGTTAGGAAGAGGATGATGTTTAAAGTGTTTTGCTTAGCTGATAAAGCCACAATTTGATATCATGCCTAAAAAGGCATTACAAACAATTCATCTACAAACATAATACAGAAGCACAAATCGTATTTATAAGCTTATACTTTTACAATAAAACATTTTTTTGTTGCTAATATACTTTACCCCCTCTCCTACTAGCATTAAAAACAACAAATATTAGTTTTACCCGCTACCCTTCCACATCTAAAAGCATTAAAATCTCTCCTATTTCCTGTCCATAATAAAACAACAAACCTTAACTCCCTTACCACGGGAGTATTTCTTCAATCTCATTTCCACACAAGGTTAACATTATCTTTGTGCAAAATACAATCCACTTGGGTGCAAACTGGAGCAATAATATCATGGATGCAAGTATTTTTATCTCTTAGGCAAGTAAATATTAGATAAACAATTCATCAAGTGCAAAGAGCAATTTCTTATATTAAAAGATTTTTAAATGGTAATACAGGAGGAATTATAATTCAACAATCGTCTCCAGACCATACGCCCTTAGTTAAAAGACATTAACATGATTCATCCCTTTGGTCACCTAGATGGTGGCCTGCCAGTATGGGCGAATGCCCAACCCCAGTGCCTAAGGTTAAAAATCTAGGATTCATCTTTGATGACAAATTGACATTCAACAGTCAGATTAATAAGCTTTCCTCTACCTTCTAGTTTATTTTAAAAATGATCAGGAAAATCCACCCATTTTTCCCCCCCGATGCACTAAAAACACTAGTCACAGCCTTGGCCCTCTCCAGACTGGATTACGGTAATGCCCTATACATGGGGATCCAATCCCAGTACTTACTAAAACTGCAGCGATTGCAGAATGCAGCAGCCAGATTAGTACTGGACATCCCTAGGTCTGAGCCAGTCTCCCACAGATTAAGAGCCCTCCACTGGCTTCCAGTGGATAAAAGGATTAAATTTAAATCACAATGCTTGGCCTCTAAAGCTCTACATGGTATTGGGCCCCAGTTTTTGAGGACGCACCTGAAATGGTCTGTGCCGGCCAGAAGTTTAAGATCAGCTCATACAAAACTTCTACAAACACCTAAATTCAAGCAGGTCCGCTGGGGTGGAAGAAGTTTCCTGTTAGGGACAGTCAAGACCTGGAACCTTCTTCCAATCTCAATAAAGAGCAGCACATCGCTTATGTCTTTTAGAAGAACGTTGAAAACCTGGCTCTTTGCCAACTGATTCAGCTTGTATTCCATACCAGCATCACTCTGTCATACCGACTCTAGCACCAAGACGCCCCTGGGCATTCGTGCGCTGTACAAATTTATCAATCAAATCAATCATGATCTATACTAAAGATAATCACTTAAGGATGTGCAAAAATTGCTTTGTCCTTTGTGCAAAATAAGACAGCAATGTGCAAAGTGCATGTACTGTTATACCTAATACTATTAAGAAAAATTACCTTTCTACATAATACCCTTTCTTGTGTTTGGGATATAACTAAAACATAGCAACCTCCATATACCCATTCCCTATCCCTAGTGCAGCAGGCCTTTCTTCTTAATTAACTTAAAGACAACAGAGAAGAATTTCCCTACTCCATAACACATGAGTATATTGTTGCATCCTAAAATTAATTGCAAAAGACCCTTAGCATGTCAAATCTGAGTCGATCTGAAGGTCGGTGAGACTTGGTAAAACTCCATCTTTTTTTCTTTTTATCAGGCAGCTTCCTACTATGGGAGGTTTCTGAGGGGAAAGGAGCTGGAGAGGGTTGGGGTATTCATTTTGGTTGATACCTGGTAAAGAATGATGCTTTCTCTGTATTAGTCACTGGCCTTTGCATGCAAGTGAGGGTATGTTCTTCCAGAACACCATGCTATACATCTGAGACTGGATGAACAGCAAACAGTTAAAACTCAACTCTGATAAGACAGAGATCGTCATAACTAATAACAAAATAAACCACTGGAACCCTGCCTGTTGGCCAACAGAGATGGGCCCCACCCCAGCCCCTAGGACAGCCGTAAAAAGTCTAGGCGTTCATATTGGGGAGAATCTGTCCATGAAATCTCAGACAGGCACCGTAACGTCTTCCTGTTTCCTCCACCTTAGGAAAATCAGGAGATTCTTTTCAATGGAGGCAAGTATTCAAATCATCATTGCGCTAATCTTATATAGAATTGACTATGCAAACGTCCTCTACCTGGGACTCCCAAAAAACCTAAATAATAGACTTCAAATGGCGCAAAACCAAGCATCAAGAATCGTTTTCCAACATTTGAGACACTGCCACATTAAGCCACTGATGAAGAAGCTACATTGGCTCCCAGTGGCTCAACGTACCATATTTAAAACAGGATGTATCATCTTTAAATCACTCGACAACAAATGTCCTAAGTACATATCCGCCAGAATTCAAAAATACTCCCCGAAGCGCAACCTTAGGTCAGCCCAAATAAACCTCCTAATGGCTCTGAGATTCAAATGAAAGAGGATGGAGGGATGCTATTTTCAGTTCTAGGTCCTCAGGTCTGGAACTCATTCCCTACTGCAATCAGACTAGCAGAAAACTACATGTGCTTCAGAAGGATGCTGAAAACATGGCTATTTTTACATGCATACAGCTAAGTACTTGACTAGAATGACGGCTACTTGACCCAGTGCCAAGAGACCTATTGGTGAAAATGCGCTATACAAATTGCTTATAACATAACATGTGATGTATATCCCATTAAAAAGATTTGGTTAGCAAATTGAAGGTGTGTTTTGGGTAGCATCACATTGTCTCACGTGAGTGATCTTGCAAAACTTTAGAAAACAAGAACCCTGAAGTTCGACTCTACCAGCTCAGGGGCATATTATCAACGGCCAGCGATAATTATCGCTGGCCGTGATTAGCGACGTATTTCCTAACGCAGGCTATCTCTGGAATTTATCGCCCTGGTAGCGCGTTATTAACAACGCGTTTCTCCAGGGCGATAAAAATTCCAGAGATAGCGAGGTTATCGGCGGTTTGCAGGGAACATCGCTGGTTTTCCAGCGATGTTCCCTGCAAAGCAGCGATAACACTTGCTGATACGACCCTGTGGTCGTACCAGCATAATCCACCTCCTATGTCTAACATAGGTAAGTCAGGATTGTAGCAGACGTTAGATTTTGGCGAAAACAGCCGTTTCGCCAAAGTTTAACGTCTGCTTTAATCCTGTGGGCTGCCTTGTAAATATCGTGAAGTGAACATCGGCGATATTTACAGCGTAGTCCATCCGAGTACGCCCAGTAACGCCCACTTTGCATCTCATTAGAGATGCAAGGGAGCGTTAGGAAAAAGGGTGCTAACATGCGATTATGCATGTTAGCACCCTCTTGTTGATAGGGCGATAGTTTTATCTCCGTTTTTCTGGCTTTTAAAGCCAAAAAAGCGGAGATAAAGCCCTTGTAGATATGCCCCTTGGGGGCATATTATCAAGAACGGCGTTAAAATTATCGCCGGTTTAGCGGCAGAAAACTGCCGCTAAAGCGGCGATAATGGGCTTGATAATATGCCCTGGAGAATTCCAATAGAAGCCCAGGTTCACACCAGAACATGGACTTCTATTGGAATTGTCAAGGGCATATTATCAAGCCCATTATCGCCGCTTTAGCGGCAGTTTTCTGCCGCTAAACCGGCGATAATTTTTAACGCCGTTCTTGATAATATGCCCCTCAGTTCTTGCGACCTTTCTAAACCTGAATACCGGCAGTGGCGCTGTTTCTAAGGAGAATCAACAGCTTCGGAAACTGCAATAACGTCTCAGTGCTTTTCCATCCTTCCCGGTTATTCCTCCTAACAATGAAAGGTAGGCCTGATTACAGGCAATAAAATATGTCCTTTCTCAAAGTCTCTTTTTTATCTGGGATATTGAAACGCAGAAGCCTTCTCACAACTGCAGCTATCAATCAAGCGCCGGTATAAAGGTGTGAATCTGCGCCATTGTGCTGTGATGAATGGCCGCGGGCGGAAGTAACCGCTGACAGTAATAACACAGCAGCATTAAATTGTTTTGTTGCCTCGTTACGCGTTGATGGCGGGGTCCAGTCAGCGCCAAGCGATGAAGCACTCAGATCCCTCTCAATGAAAAGTCAAAGAAAGATGAAGACAAAAAAGCATCTTCTGCAAAACAACAAACAAACAAAAATATCCCAACAATGTCGGCAAGGCTGAAAGTACGATTTGTTTCTTTCGTTTGTTGACTTCTGTCAAATGAAAGTCTAGTAAAGCAGAGTTTGATTTCAGGAGAATAAAGTCGAGCCAGTGAGCCGGGTATCTTAAACGAAGTTCGAATTGTAGCGACGTCGGCACTTTTTCCGATAGAGGGCGCCATTTGAATGCCGTCTGATGGTACCTTGCGCTTGTACTGGGCCATGTGTCATATCTGCTGGACGAGAATTTGCTCTTCACTGCAGGTATAACGCATAAAGAAATGAGCAATAGTGAAAACTGTTGTAAATTATAGAACTAAGCAACGAAGTGGAATTTGCCTTTTCAAAGAAGGCTCCTATTTATAATCATGGCTAAGAATTTGTATAATTGAGTTAAATATGCTATTGCAAAACTAACAATATAAAACAGTAAAAAAAAATGCACTTCTTTTGAAAACGTAATAAAAAATATTACAAGCACCCTAGGTTAGACCCAGTATACACAGTCGGTCAAACTATGACAGCAATTTAACATACTCTCCGAAAAAAAGCTATTGTATGCTTTTCCATCCTTAGAGGAAGTGCAATAGGTGTAATTGCAAATAAATACTCGACTCTCACGAATCTTCAGATTAAAAACAAATGCCAACCATTACAATCACATTGCTATAGTATAAAATGTAACTTCATTGTTCTTGATGGCTTTTGAAAACTTGGCAAAGGCAGTATCAGCAATTTGACCAATGAAATCTATTGCAGTGATTCATGAAGCAACAGTGGGGCATATTCTCAAGGAACTATTGCCGAGTTAACAGCACTTTATCGCAGCCAAAGTCGCGATAAAATTATCGCCCCATTCACAAGCTGGTGCTAACAGCCGATACCACCAGTTTACTTGCGAAAGCATCCGCAAAAAACATCGCCACAGATGACCCGGCAACTATCGCTAATGAGATGCAGAGTAGGCGTTCCCGAGCAAAAAGCCGCGACAACACCACACCTCAACATTCTCAACGACCAGCCACATCGGCGGTAAGACCACAAAACAGGCGATAAGGCGCGTTAGCAGCAGGAAATTAACACCTGCTCCGACCTGGTGTAAAGTCGGACGACAACCTGCACCATCAAAGGGAGCCCAGCCCAGAGCCACACATGAAGAGCAACAGATGCCATGGAGCCACTCACCATGCATCCCAGAGCCCCGAGAGGGCAACAACACCGACCGCCACCACCCCCAGGACCGCCACCCCCCCCCCGGACCCACCCGGACCACCACAGAGGCAGCGCAGACAAAGACAGCGGACCTTCAGGAAATGCACCAGCCTCACAGACCTAACACCAGAACATCCTGAACATCATTGCCCACAGGCTGACGGTATCAACACAGCGGACAACCAACATCCCTCCGCAGACAAAGCTGCTTGCTGTGCTGCACCTGTTGGCCTCTTGTACCTCTCAACCAACAACCGCCAGAGTCGGAGAAGTCACACAGCCAGCCCCATCCAAGTTCCCCACACCTGTCCTGGATGCCATCATCAGCTAGGTACCCCAGTACCTATATGTCCCCCACAATGCGCAGGAACAGCTGGAGACCAAACAAGGACTATACGTCATAGCTGGATTCCCGCACATGTTGGGGCAATCGACTGCACACATGTCCTACTTGTGCCCCCTGCCGACACCGCACACAAGTACCGCAACAGAAAGCACATGCATCCCATCAACGTGCAGGCAATAGTGGACCACAGGGGACTCTTCACCAATGTCGTAGCCAACTACCCAGGCAGTGTGCATGATCCCTTCATCTTCCGACAGTCCAACATCAACCAGCGCTTCCAGGATGGCACCAATGGAAATGCACTGCACGTTGGCAAGTACCAAATGAACACACCACACCCCTCAACTCCACGATCATGCAACTCACAACTCTGGCACTGCACACGTCACAAAATCACATACAACATGCCAAACAACACGCCCACCCACCAGACACGACAGCACAACTTACTGTGGCAACCTTGGTTAGCCATGTACATGAGCCATCAACGGCATGGCACCCCAGCCACACAATACCGGAATGTGTGGAGAGGTGGGAACCAGGCATGTGCAAAGGAGGCAAGTCACCCATGAATGAGAATGTACACAATGCCAAGTGTGGCGGAGATGTGCTGGACAGACTGCAGTATGCAGACCACAGACATAGCCATGTCTACATGCACTGCTGGTGTCTGGAGTGTAGTGGACAGTGGACGCAACCATGTCACCCCAGCCAGTGGGGAAGCCCAAGGAAATGTAGCTTGTGACGTCCCCCCCTGTAAGCGTGTGCGAAGTGGGCTGGCCCGGCGTATGCCAGGCCAGCGTAGGGGTGTGAATAAAAAGCACGTAGCTCTGGGCGTGGTTCTCTTCCGGAATGCCCAACGTGTCTGCCAGGGCGGCGCCTCCCACCCGCCACGAGGCCGACGCCGTCGCCTTGAGCGGTGTGGCCTATGATCCTGTGCGCCTGATGCACCCCGGGCCGCTGGTCCCCAAACCCGTCATGCCCGCCACTCCGCAGCCAGGCCTCACTGGTCACTTGCCGAAACCGGCGTGTGTCAAAGAGGGCTCACCACGTGCCGGCGCAAGCTCCAAGCCCGAAGCCCGCGACCTTGGCAGCCTCCTCAGACCATCACGGCCTCCACGACACAGGCCCGCTTTACTCCTTTTTCGTTGACGTACTCCACCTCTGCCTCGGGCCTACACTACGGTCGAGTAGGTCACACATGTGGAACTGAGTCTTGATTCCTGCATGGCGGAGTTCATATCATTGTACGCAAGGAGACGAGTAAGAGGAAGACGCAGTTCAGTCCGGAGGAGAAAAGGATCATCGTTACGGAGGTGATCGAACACTGCCAACAACTGCTCTGGTGTCACTAACTCTGTGCATCACGGGCCATTGACACATGGCTGTGGGCCCCTGCTGACCACTGCCTCGGGCCTACACTGCGGTCAAGTAGGTCACACATTTGGAACTGAGTCTTGATTACACAATGGCCGAGTACACACTTTATGGCTGAGTTTATATCACTATACTCCCTTCGATGTGGTGACACAAAGTATGTGCATGGCATCCCAACCACACGTGTCTGTGGGCCCTTGATCACTACGCATTTGACCTACACTGCGGTCGAGTTGGTCACACATTGGGAATTCAGTCATGAATCATTTATGGCAGACTTGACATCATTGTACTGGCATCATCGCAGACTGCATCCCCTGTTCCCCGACATCCATGGACACTTTCTGGTTGAACTTTGGTGGCCACTGAGTCTATGGACTGGGGCTTGTCTTCATCATCATGTCGGTGATACTGACTTTTGTGGCAAAAACGAGGCTGTAGCATTCCACTCCACCATTTGCCGCTTCCGGCCGGCGTCTGCCCTCCGCATCATGCCCTGGAGGACACCTTCCACTGTCCCCCGCCAACCTCCGCTACATTCACCTTCGACATCGACGAGGACCCGCTCACCTCGCGTGGCCCTATCTCACTGCACCCAAAGTCACCGTCCCGTGGCGGTGTGCCTGTGCCGGCGGCAGTGCATCCGGGGCCACTAACTCTGTGCAGCTCAAGTCATGGCCCCTGTCTGATAGCATATTGGATGGCCTCTGGGTCGATGGACTGGGGGTCATCAATGCCATGTGTCTGTGGCCCTGCACTGTCCGCTGCCTCCGGCCTCAACTGCGGCCCACCTGGGCTCACACATCAAATCGAGTCCTGGCCTGCCCGGACGTCACATCACCGCAGGATGCACACGCCACCACCGCCAGGACCAACTCCAAACAACAGGTGCTAGAGTCGTAAGTGTCTTACTGCCAGACTATCAGAGTTGCTCACACCAGTCGTGGGTGCCACCATCAGCTTGTTCCCTTCTCAGCTCTTCAGGTGCCACTATCTCAGTGCACCACAAATCATGGACCATTCTGCTTGCATGTTGGGTAAACACTGTACTTTCTCCGGCTACCACCATGATGCTTCACAGGTGTTTCTGTTATGCTGGTGTTTTCTGTTTCCACTTTAATTGTAATCACTGTTCAAGTTGTTGCCAGCACCAACGACTCCATGAAGGCTGGCTTACACTCACCCCACACACATCCAGCACTTGCGTCACTGTACATGTGACCATGCCAATAAAGGTGTCGAGCGCACGTGCCCGTAGCCAGTTCAACGAACTATCTGAGTGTGTCCATGTGCCCATGATGTATGCATTTGTGCCCCGGGCACTACAACATTACATTGTGCCGCGTACAGAGGACGCAGCCATGTCACTGCTGGCAGCGGGTGGGACATTGCACATGTAGCTTTGTCGCCCCCCACTCAATACGTAAGAGGAGTGAACTGGGCCGGCGTACGCCAGTCCAGCGTGGGGGTGTGGATGATCATCCCGTGGCTCTGGGTGTGGTTCAGTACTGGAAATGTGCAAAGGCATGTGTCTCTGTTGCAGTGTGGGTCTCCGTTGGGGAGTGGAGGTGGGCCCTGATGGGACTTAGACACCCATGTATGTGATCTAGTTCAGCTTCCATGAGGTAGTACCCCACCCGCACATGTTCGGCCACCCCCTTCTGGCAGTCTGACACCTGGCCTTGGAATGCGATGTGTGCTTCGGTGGGCTGCTGGGAGCCAGCTGGGGTGGTGGGTGTGTCCAGCTGTGTTGTCTGTGCAGGGGGTGGGGTATCCTCGATGCAGCGGTGCTGCCCTGCTCCTGGAGGTCGATTGCCTAAGATGTCCATGGACTGTTGTGGGGCGTAGGTGTCGGAAGTGTGGTGGTCGTCTTCAGCATCACTGTAGAGTTGTCTGGTCTGCTCTGCTGGAGGTGTTGTTTGTCCCTCTGCCATGTGAAGGGGAGATGCTTGTTGACATTCTGTTGGCATGTATGTTGCCGCATTGTTCAAGTTTACATACAGACTTCATGACAATGTACATTGTGACTGTTTGGGAGGGGCGGACTATTTGATGCGGGACAGTGGACATTTGGACTATATGACGTAGGTGAGGTTGTACATGTACATTTGCATCTCACAGTTTCCTGCTGTGTCAGATGTGATTGGCCATTTTCTACGCACAGGCGGACCCAGTTGTGTCCTCTGTTCTGCAGTGTAGGTGTTGGACTGTGTACCACATTGTCGTCCATGTGGGTGTGCTGTCACTGCAATGTGTGTGTGCTGCATTGTGTGGGAGTCGCACCTGCAGCTGTGATTTTACTGCCCCTTATCCCTTGGAGGCGGTGTGCCTTTGGCTTTTGTGCTTTTGAGGTGCTGTGATGTTGGCGACTTGGGTCATTTGTGCTCTTGGACGGTTTTTGTACTCTTGTGCATTGTTTGTCTGCAGATGTGTTGTTGACGTCAGTGGTTGCTTGTGCAGGTGGATGTGTCAGAGTGTGACCTGCTCCTTTCCGGATGTGGTCCACACTCAGCCACCTCAGTCTCGTGGTGTGCACAGTGTCATGGTGATTGTACTCCAGCCATGCTGCTGGTCATGTGGTGTCACTTGCATTGTCAGTGTGGCTCTCACATACGCATCTTTGTTGTGTTTCGCACGGGTGCATGTGTGTGTTGTGTAATTGGTGATGTGTGGAGTGGGACCCCTTTGGGCACATGGTGAACGGGGGCCTACTTGATGTTTGTATGTGTGCTGCAGTGTGCCACAGGGATCAGGGACATGACCCAGGGTCATTGTGGGTGTGCGGTGTGCTACACGTCGTTGTGCATGTGTGCCATTGTGCCCGTCCCCCCCCGTCCCCACAGTCCCTGTTCGTTACTCACCCTGTTGCTGTTGTGTCAGGTCATGTCAAGCAGTGTCCGGACTCCTGACTCCTTGCACCGTCTCCACACTGATGACTGTGGCCGCCATTTGCTCCAGCTCCTCCTGTGGCGCAGGACTCCCACCTCCATTCGCCGTTGCTGCCTTCCTGTTGGCAGCGGGTTTCTGCTTGGTTTGGCTTTTCACATTGTGCCAGCGCATCTTGGCCTCCTGGACACTCCGGCTGCATTCCCGATGGAATGCCATTTTTCCGTCTGTGTTGCCAATGACACAGTGGAGGTGATGGACAGTTGTTGTTGGTGCTCTGTCACCTCCGTGACGACGATCCGGTTGTCATGCGGACTGTACCCTGTCTTCCTCTTCCTCTTCTCCTTGGCCTTCCCCGACCACGAGGTTCCTTGCTGGTGGTCTGTGGGGCTTGTGGGGTTCGCGTTGACCTGGGCACTCGTTCCGGGTGCCTCCATGTTGCTACGCAGTTTATTTTGTTTATGGTGTGTTTTTCTTGTTTAGCTTTTATAGTGCATTTTCCCGCATGACGCGTGGGGATTGCAGGCCTGTCGCTGGTTTTCACTGGTTTTTGTATCGCGGTTGGCCTCATCGCAACTTTATACGCGTTCGTGTTTCGCATTTTTGCGGCATCGCATTGATTTTAACGCGGTCATTTGACGCGTTATCGTGGGCCTATCGCATGGTGCCGCCAGGTTGGGAATTCTACGTTAACACGGCGTTGTTTTCCCGCGATAGACTGCGATGTGCAAAGTTGCGTTAAGCTAAACTTGCGGTGGTTATCACACGTTCTTGAGAATATGCCCCAGTGTGTTTTAACAATGGGCGTCTTAAATACACGTGACCCAGCTGTACAAAATTTAGACAATCAACTACAATGCATACAATACTGTATTTAAGCTTTGTCGTGACATGCACAACATGATGCAACTCCACTGCCAGACAAGGTTGATACTAACTCGGGCTCTTAGTATCTCAACCAGTAATAATTTGCCTAGGGCATGGCTACTTGCAAACATTCTACAAGGGGCAAAAAAGTTTGGTCGGTAATGTGTCCGAGGGCCACACTGATGCAAGCAGGGTGGTGGTCAGGGTAGGGGGAGGGGAAGGTAAGGTGTGTGTAGGGAAAGTGATGTATGCACATTTAGTAGCTTAATTGAATTGCACAACAAAGAACAAGAAAACCTTGGATCAATTCCTGCTTCCCTACTTTACTAAATTGTGTGATCTTAGGCAATTGGTTTATTTCACTTTCCCTCCTTTTTCTTCATTACCACATAGAAGAGAACCTTGAAATACATGACTTAAAGATATGCACTCTACAAAAGCTTCTCCTGTGTGTGATTCCGTATACTGTAATCTTGTTCAGAACGTTCAGAACATTCAGAACGCTCAGAATGCCGCAGCCAGACTGGTCCTCAACATCCCCCACCGCAGCCACATCTCTGAACACCTGGCACCAGTCAACAAAAGAGTCACATTCAAGCTCCTCACACGCCTACAAAGCCCTCCATGACGCCAGACCAGCATACCTGAACCACTGCCTATCAATCCACGTACCCACCAGACACCTCCACTCCGCCGAACTGGCCCTTGCCACCATCCCTCGGATACGCAAGACCAGGACTGGAGGAAGATCCTTCTCCTGCCTCGCCACCAACACATGAAACACCCTGCCTCTCCACCTCAGGTTATCCCCATCGCTGACCCAATTCAGGAAGGATCTCAAGGCCTGGCTCCTTGACTGAACCTCAGAGCCCATCAGGACCTACAGCCCCCCCACGCCTTGAGACCCTCACGGGTGAGTAGTCCCGATTAACAAACACTGATTGATTGATTGATGTATAATAGCAACCTAGTCCACTCAAAGGGTGCTCATTGCAGCTAATTTGCCCCTTAGTTCACTATAGTTGTCAGGATGGGGGGGGAAGCATGAATGTTTCTAAATCCATGTTTGAAAACTATCACTTTTAAAAAATACTTCTCAATACACCGATGTATTCTAATTTACTATGGTGAAACGATTCTGCTTGTTAATGAAAAACACTTTTTTAAATTAGAAACGTTCTCATATTTTTACACGTTTGCTGCAAAATGTTTTTATAATTGAAGGTGTTCCTAAAGTTAAGTAGTGCAGTCCACCCTAGTTACTTCCTTTCTTTAACTACAATCAACCTTTAAATAAATGTTTGCCCGTTAATTTAACATATTTTTAATGGTAATGCTGTTGTCAGTAAACAGCAGCCCATTGCTACTGTTGACCAGGGGGCCGCACGTAAGGGTCAGGAGGGCCGCACTTAGAGTATCACTGGCCTAGGACATAATTATATATGGGAAAAGACCATCCTATACCAAACAATCTTTAGACAAGTTCATACTGAGGGGCATTTTTACAAGGCTTCACCACCACCGGAGCATCACTTTTTTTGACGCCCCGCTGGCGCACACTGCTGAGCCATATTTTCAAGGCCACACAAAGCCACCCTGTATGGCTTTTCAAGGCCTTGTAACTGTGGGCCCCTTTCATGCATTACTCTGCGTGAAAGGGCCATTCACTGGGCATGCAACACCCATGCATTCTAACGTATTCCCAGATGTACAAGGTTTGTAAACTTGGGAAAGCATCAGACTCTAATGCCTCCCCAGGGGAGGCGTTAAAGTGGCGCAACAAGGAGAAATGCCTTAATTTCTCCTCATTTTTTGCTCTTTCAATGTGTGCTGCATTCTGCAGCACACATAGAAGAATGAAAATGCCATCTGTGATATGCAGGCACCCTTGCACAGGGTGCCTGCGGTGGCGCTAGGCAGCCAACTGTGCGCCAGCACAGTGAAAAGCACAGGGATGCGTCACATTGCTGTAAATACGAAGCATCCCTGCACATAATGACCCAGCTTGGTGCAGCAAGACGGTTTGCAATGCTGCACTGCGTCATTTTGCAGTAAATATGCCCCTGAGTTTATTGAGAAGGTTCTCCCCATCAATTTCCCCCCTAAAAAAACATCCTGCACTCCGTAATGGATGGTAATGCCATGCATTACTCTTGATTCAGATGCCTTACAAATTCCAAGAGGGGCAGTTATCGTTGCTACAAGTTGGGCAAAAATCTTTGCCCAGTTTGAGTCCTCTAATTCCAGTGCTTGCCAAAACAACCCCTGATAATTTCCTTTGTATTCCCACCTTCAATGAGATTCTCTACCCTGTTAGACGGGATTATGACAAGCACATAGTCTCAGCTCCAGGAGTACACCTTGTAAGATAGCAAAACTGGGCAGACTCAGTAAATGCTTTCAAACAAACCCATTTAAAGTAGCCCAACCTACTCTTGGGTGCTCTGATAACAATTTGGCTCCATACAGTGCCAAGATAATTATTTATTTTTGCTTTATGGATTTGAGTAAAGAGACTCTATATATCCTGCCGTATGTATGACCAAATTTAGATAAACCTCCCAAAACCAACAATACTCATGGCTTTCTGATGCTTAAATTATCTAACTTGTTTTATTTCAAATAGAATTTCATTCTCAGGTAATTATATGCCTGTGCTTGTTCAATCCTTAGCTCTGACAAGGACCACATATCCCTTGTGACTTGTGATTTGGCTCTGAAGACTATCACTTTTGCTGGATTGACATTTATTGTGAGCTTATGAATACGCATGCAGAGCATTACGGTCTGTTTTTAGGCACACAGAGGTGTAGTTCATCTGTAATATACTATCTGACTATGAAAGATATGAGAAATGAACAGCTCCCATCTTTGGAGAGAACGAATTGCTTTTCATTAAAGCCTTGGGAAGATCATACAGATAAACGTCACAGAGGACTTGGACCAGGACGTAGTCTTCCTCTGACCTATTATTTATCTCAGTCCACTCAGATGACCGTTAGAGCAATCAAGCTCAACCTGCACCCAGTTAATAGAATGGAGGCCTGTAAAATCAACAGTAATCCATCCAACATACCATATGTTGCAGTTTTGACCAGATCACTGTGCAGTCTACCAAGCTAAAAGCTGCCCGAAAGTCGACAAATCAGCAGCACAATTAGTCAGCCAGATCCATCTATCTTGGGATGGAGGCTCACAAGGCAAATGATTGGCTGTGTTATACTCATGAGATAGCCCCCAATGGTCAAAGTGGCTTATATTCTTTTCATCTGATCAAAATATGAGCTGTAGCCAATCTCTCTGGGCCAGGCATTTACTTTATGTATCCTATCCAAGAGAGAAATGAATCAATAGTTTGCTGGCCTCACTAAGTCTCCTTCCTTATGAATTGACTTAAGTGTATTATCATGTCACTTATCCAGGATTAAACCTATACTAATTACCTAGAGAAAGAATTGGGCTAGTAGTTTGGAACACAAATCAGCATTCTGTCTTAAACTGCGGAAGGCAGGTGGTCTGGCCCTGCTGTAGACAAAATTGTTTTCTGTACAATCTTAGGGGTCATTAACATTAATCAATCCAAATCTACTGTGTTTATTTTATTTCGATGTCGGAGGTATAGGGAGTGGTATCTACCATACGTTATTGATGAGTCAAGTATTAAATCATGCATCCTCAGAAACAACACTTTCCAAATGGGTATTGTTGGTGTCAGCAATTATTGAGCATCTGTCAGAACGTTGTTGAAGAATGATCATTCATTTTTTGCCAATTTTTAGCAAAATTACCATCTTTTTTCCCTCTGTAATTTGTTATAGTTACCTTTAAATGTATTTCATTCTTCTCAAATACCAATCATGTTAGTTTTACTGTACTTTCGAACGAATTCACTTTTCTGTTTTAACATCAAACACTCAGAATCTTGCCAACCTTTCTTTTCCTGAGATGACATTTGTGTGGTTATTCTTAAGTTATTGACCTAAAGTTAATAAAGACAGAGGGCCTGATATGCAGTCAGGCGGAGTACAGTTTATCAGGGTGTCAGAGAACACTACGTCCGCATCCCTGATGTACGTCCGTCCACCAAATTTAGAGATCACCACCAGCCCAGTGGTGATCATTGTACCTTAAAACCAAAGTTTAGAAACAAAAATGTTTAAAAAACAAACTCCAATTTGAACCCATTGAGGAACTGTGCTTTGGAAACCTAAGCTGGACAATGCCACGGGAATACAAAAAAACAACAGGGGGATGGAAACGTACCAAACGGTCAAAGTTCCAACTGCCCCACATGTTTACTGCGAGAACTCCATGATTGGGGAGAAAATGTAACCAAGTCAGCCAGATTTTGGGGACTTTTCACCGATAATTCAGGTCTATCTCTAATTTGTAAATCTAAAGCCAGCTGTGTCTAAACCAACCAAATGGGCGACCTTCTCCTTCTGGGTGTCCACATTACTTAATGTGTCAAAGTTCCAGAATGTGATTTACAATGGGAATATATTGCCCTTGTGGTAGGTGGAGGTCTGAAATGTGATGTGACTTTCCCCTTTCAGTCACAATTACAAATGCAGAGGAAACTCTCCATCATGTAGCTGGGAGGAGACACTCCTCCAATCTAAAGGTATGTCCATTGATATGTAACGCCTGACCAATTCTTCAGCATCTACAATTACTTTGCCGTAACATGCTCATCCCAGGTAAACTAGAGATGTAGCTTCACAGTTTGAGGTCTCCTAGAACTTAGAATAACACATATAGGGCCCGATTCACAGAACTAACTTAAGACAAAATCCTAAACTTACTACCATTTTGGTATTCACAGAAGGCACTTACTCATTTTGGTATTCACAGAAGGCACTTACTCATCAATGAGTAAGTGCCTTCTGTGAATACCAAAATTAGTAAGTTACTCAAAATGAGTAAGTTACTCAAAATGAGTAAGTAGGTGCCTTCTGTGAATACCAAAATGAGTAAGTGCCTTCTGTGAATACCAAAATGAGTAAGTGTCTTCTGTGAATACCAAAATGGTAGTAAGTTTAGGATTTTGTCTTAATTTAGTTCTGTGAATCGGGCCCATAGAAGTAAAAAATGACATGCCTTGGATGGTGATTCTTTGTTCTCTACGACTCTGCACAAGAAAATAGATAAACTGTATTTTATTATGAATATCAGAATTTAAAACATTATAAATTCTGGATAGCACAGGTGTACATGCAAGGAGAACTGGTGTATTGCAGGACTGAGTAGCGACATCAATAAAACAAATGTTTAGTTTGGAATCAGTATAAGCAGGACAGCTCCTAGTTGACTCATTGAGGTTTCACTCTGGTTTCTGTTCTGTCATGTCTCTTGGCTATTAAAACATTGGAATGTTGGGAGCTCCATGGAAAACAATGGAGTGCTCCGGACTTCTAATGGCCAGTAGAAGCCCGGAGCTCCAACGTTCCAATGTTTGTTCACAGCTGGTGCTGTGAACAAAGGCCTCTGGGAGCAAGAGGGGATTTCAATCCCCTCGGGCTCCATGAGGCCTTTGTTTTCCACAGTGCTTAATTTGTAAAATAATAAGTGCCAGGGCCCGACCAGGAGGCCACTGCAGCTTGCACCACCCATCACCCCTGTCATCCCTGCCAAAACAACTATTAACCATCTCTCTCGTCTGCAAGTGCGACAGTTCAGATTATTTCAGGTCCTCAAAGCTAAAGGAATGGCTGGGGAGGCAGGTATTAGTAATTTTTTAATGTATATTGTATTCATAGACAACCGTTGTTCCGTTCATCTCTAAATTAGATGAGCAGTGGCACCATGTGGCAGACTGTCATAAGGGCAGTGTTGACAATTAAGTGACAGTGCTGAGCACCGGAAACCAATTAAGTGCCAGTGCTGCGCACTGGAAACCACTGGCTCAAATTAAGCACTGGTTTTACGATTTAGAACAATTCTGCCCTCAGGGGCGGAATGTTCTAATAGCCTTAGAGCCCTCCATAGTGGGCTCTACCGGCCATTAAAGGCCTGCTCCCTTGTTAAAGGCCCTCGCACGCTGGAGCGGGCATTTAATGGTCAGTAAAGCCCACTATGGCAGGCTCTAAGGTTATATAGTCCTCAGTGTAGCTTGTGAAGCCATCTATATTCACCTGTATTCTGTGGAAATTTCCAATTTTTTCTGAGCTTGTTTCACTTTTACTGTATAGTTGCTTGTGCTATAGTAGTTGCTTAATAGCTATCCTTTTGGTGAGGAGTTTGAGTGGCTCTTGCCATACATATTTAGCTCACCTGATTACATTTGCTCTCTAACTATGGAGTTCTCACAGTAAACGTGCATGGCAATCTGAGCTTTGGTCTGGTTGGTACGTTGTCATCCCACCGCTGCGTCTTTATTCACTCAAGGCAATGTCCAGCTTAGGTATCCAAACCACAATTCCAAAATGGAGTCATTGTGCCAAAGGGTTCTGGTCTGTAAATGGTTCCGGCCCGCATTGGTGCGCAGTATGAGCACAAGAAGTATTCTTCCTCTGCTACTTGCACCATCCACACTTAATTTAACTGAACAATTTTCAATTCTAGTTTTGCTTATGTTTTCTATTGTTCACTTGACTTGGATATGTAGCTTATCTCCTTCCTCAGAACTGCAGTTGGTGATACTGTTACTCTCTTTGATGTTCTTTTTGTGGGCAGCTTGGACATGCTCCTGCACATGTACAGTTCTTTTTTTCCCATGTCCTGTGTCCTGCAATCGTTACCCCTTTGATAAATTAATTTTGCATGATGAAGTGGTCAGATAGTTCTGCTTTCCTCCTTAATGTGTTCATGTGCTTCCCTAGCCGGATGTCTCTCTGAGCACTCAGGCTCCAAACACTATGCTCTGCTACATAGCATGATCATCCCTGATATGGCCTGAGGTATACTACTAGAAATAGAAAATCATTTGATGAAAAAACACACTCTTCTGCGGTACTCGTCCAAGTCTCATGAGCAGCCAACAGATGTAAACATATCTTTGAAACAAACCAGAGGGATCAAAAAACAACATTCAGAGGACTACGGGGAACACTACATTTTCAAATCCAGGTTTTGCATACCATAAACAAAGCATTATTCTTTTACCTAAGAAGCTCATGAACTTTTTCAGATTGTCTTGGAACTCATTATTCATTTTGGATGTGTGTCTCAATATGCCAGACTTTCGGGTACCTACCTTATTCACTCGTGCATTGAGAGACTCTGACCTAGATTTGATATGAGCTCATGCAACGCAGCGCAGCACCCAAAGTTGCTGTGCTGCGTTGCATGTGAGGGACAGCACCATATCTACAGAGGTATGGCACTATCCCCTCTCTCCCTAGCGCCGGCGCAGAATTATGCTGCTGAGCACCATGCACACACCTTTGCACTGTAGTGCAAAGGTGTCTGCGTGATTCAAGCATAGGTTTTGTACTGGAAGACTATCTTTCCTGTACAAATACTGTACTTTGCAACTTTTCCTACTTTGTATGTGTGCTGTACAGATCAGCACTCATGCAACGTTGGAAAAGAAAGGAGAGATGAAAGTATTTCTCCATTTAACGCCTGCTTTCAAGTAGTGTTAATTTTTGTTGCAAAACCCCATCTGCTATTGTTAGTAGATAGGGTTATGCATCAAAACCATGGGTGGTCGCACAGGAACGTCCATGTACCACCCATGGAATGCCCCCAACTCGCAGAGTAACACAAAGCAGTGCTTCACACTAGTTTGCATTACTTTTTCGTACAAATCAACACAAATACCAATTTGCATTGGTTTGTAAATCCCCAAAAGATTTTGCATCAGGTCTGCATCAAAAAAAGTAACGCAAAACCTTTGCAAATCTGAGCCTCTGTGTTAGGAATCAAAACTATCCAATATCTCTGATGAAGAAGGTGCAGTTGGCCCTTGACCAAGAAAATGATGGCTGAGAACCAAATTTGAATTGTCCGCTTATGAGTTACAAAACCATGCTGAAAACTCAGATCACATCTTTATTCCAAATTTTGGAAAAAGTGTGAGGGTTGCTGGAAAGGAAAATTCTTATCTGTCGTTTCAGGTCAATGTCAACATGAAGCTCTAACACACACTCAGCCAAGAGATAATGTGGTTATTGGTATTGTAACTGATAGCAGAAGTCACACTGTGAACACCACAAGTGCTGAAAATCCAGCCAGACTTTGCAGTTCAACAAATATTAGTGCCAGTTGTGATGAGAACCTGTATCTGTGATAGGTGAAGTTCTAACACGTTTCATGGTGATACTCTTTGGTTGCTTACAAATGACCATTGACTGGCATGTAAGCATTTTAAATTCCTTTTTTGATAATTTTTCATTTTTAAGAGAGATTATGGATGCATACAGTTCTCCCTGAAGAGTTAGGGGCATATTAGCAAGACCGGCGATAAAATTATCGCCGTTTTAGCGGCAGGAAACTGCAGCTAAAACGGCGATAATGGGCTTGCTAATATGCGTTATGTAATTCAATAGAAGCCCAGGTTAGATGTCCTGCACATCTAACCTGGGCTTCTATTGGAATTCTATAACGCATATTAGCAAAGCCCATTATCGCCGTTTTAGCGGCAGTTTCCTGCCGCTAAAACGGCGATAATTTTATCGCCGGTCTTGCTAATATGCCCCTTAGTTTTAGCCACAAAACACATGTGGTCTGCCCTAATTCTTTGAGGAAACATTCGGTTGGATAGATAAAGTTTGCTAATAATCGTATTTTTGCCTATGGCCATTTTTTTTCTTCGTGTCTCTGATAGTTCAACCTGTTTGGATGCCTCAACCCATCTGCATTTAGAGGACAAAATATATTTTAAAGCAAACATAGAGTTAACCCAAGGCTAAATTATTGGAAGCGCCATAGCTAAATAGTGGACGTTTCTCATTAGACACTTTCATACCATCAGATGTCTGTGCTGTGATTCCAGATACAACTCTTGAGTCAGAAGGAGAGTGTGCCCGGTGTAAAGGTGTATTATCAAGGACGTTTGTTTCCTACTGAGCAAGCCCTTTTAACGTACCGGGATTGATCACAGACATTAGTTGGTACCTCAGAAAATTAGGGGGCATATTACCAAGGATTAGCGATATTTATCGCTAACCGCGCTTAGCGCGTTATTTGTTAACGCCACCTATCGCTGGAAATTATCGCTGAGATAACACCCTATTAGTAAGGTTTATCTCCATAGCGATAATATTTCCAGCGATAAGCGGCAAATGCGAGAATATCGCTGGAAAACCAGCAATATTCTCGCATTAACGCTAAGGTGGATTCAGCATTAGAATCCACCTCCTATACTTCAAACAGGTAAGTCATCCTCACTAGCAGGTGTTAAATTCTAGCGATAAACGCGCTTAGCGCGAATTATTATATCGCTTCGCCTGCCTTGCTAATAGGGGGTAGTGGTGTTAGCGACTGTTTTCAGTCGCTTTTAGTAGGGAACGCCTTCCTTGCATGTCATTAGCGATAATTATCGCTGACATGCAAGGCGATGGAAAACGCGGCCTCTAACGCCTGAAAGCTGTTGCTAACACCTGTTAGCGACAGCTTGCTAATAGGGCGATAAAACTATCGCCGCTTTAGCGGCAAAAAGTGCCGCTAAAGCGGCGATAAAGCCCTTGATAATATGCCCCTAGGTATTTTGACTTCAAATTGTAATAAGCCAACATGTCTCTAAGGCCAGGAACATTAAGCTATTTGCTTGCTGTAGTTGAGAGCTGAAACTTCATTTATTTTCGTGCGATATATTCTGCTGAAGTAAACAGCCCATAGCAAAGGGTAGTAGTTTGTGAACAGAAGTTGTTTGCTTTCTTGAAGTTAAGTGACAAGTAATTTCCAGTTAGAAGTTCCTCGCACTGCTAAAGTCTTACACGATTCCATTTACATCATAGTGTCTTTAATGGATTCTGCTTGTCTCTTCCATTAGCAACCTGACCCATTATTTTCTCTTAAATTTCTTCTCAGCAGGGGGGGGGGGGGCGGAAGTTACAACTGCATTAGGTATTAATAGGTTTTCATTAATGTCGCTATCTGTGCAAAGTGTTAAGTGTTTTTTCAAGCCCACCGTATTTATGTCCATAGGCCTTTAAAAAGAGGGCTTTCTTTAGATGGTCTCCAATAAATGATCTAGGTGTTTTTATCTCTACTAAATACATTTAGTAGATGGTCTCTTAGGAATGCAAAGATTGATCTTTCAAGTGTGAGGTCACCTGCTGCCCGAACGTTCCAGCACTTCTTAATTCATTTAGGGGCAGATTTACAAGAAAGTGACGCATCTGTACAGATGCGTCACTTTCCCTGCGCCACCCTTAGAAACCCTTGCGCCACCATAGATGCACCGGGGCAGATTTACAAGCCCCTTGCACCACTTAAGCGTCACTTTTAACATGGGAAAAGTGACGCAAAAGTGGCGCAAGGGGCTTGTAAATCTGCCCCACCGTATTTACAATACGGCGCACTATGGCGCAAGGATTGACAGATGCGTCAGAAATTCAGACGCATCTGTTGGCGGAAACGTCACGCATTGCTGGAGTCGTGTCGCAAGCACGACGCAACTCCAGCAATGCGTGTTGAGGCCTATTCCCCCTACACTGCGTCACTACTTACGCCTGCTTCAAGCAGGCGTAAGGTTTTGACGCAGTGGCGTCCTAAAAATCTTGTAGATTTCACTGCGTCACTTTTACGAGGCCTTCCTGCGTGGGAACGCCCACCCTTCATACATTATACCTGACGCAGGTATAATGTGACGCAGGGCTTTACAACGTGACGCATCTCCCTAGATGCGTCACGTTGTAAATAGGCCGTCTTTTTTGCGCCGCCGTTGCGTCAAAAAAAGTGACGCAATGGCGGCGCAAGAAGGCGCAAGGGGCTTGTAAATCTGCCCCTTAGTGTTCTGGTTGGACACAGAAGAGAAGGTTGTTACACAAACAATTTTGGTGGTTTCTGGTTTAGGGTTTGGTCTCGACAAAGTTTCCCTCGGGCAATACCATGCCCTTTTCAAAGGCTGTTTTACAAGACGTTTAGGAATGAATATTGCTTCAGGATCTTATGCAATGGTGTGAAGAGCTGGATCGGATTCCACTAGGGCTGGGCACAAAACTATTGATAACTTGTTAGACCTGGCACCATTGGCGTGGGTCTCCCTTCCATTTTTCGCTGTTGTCCCCCTGTTTTTGCTGGTGTTAGATGCTCTGGGCGCTGTGCCACTGCCATTCAGTGCCACAGCGCAAATGCTCCCTGTGTAAATATGACATGTGAATTGATATATCCATGATTGGCTTATTTTGTTTACCTGTTAGTCCCTAGTAGCTTGGCCTGTGTGTGCCCAGGGCTGGTAAACCAAATGCTGCTGGTGGGCCTGCAGCGCTGGTTTGCGCCACCCACAGAAGCAGCTTGTAAAGTGTGTCTCAGACCTGCCACTGGAGAGTCTGTGTGCAGTCCAGAACTGCCATCTTGGCTGTGAAGTGCACCCACTTCCCAGCCCCTGAACCTTCCCTTGGCATCATTTAAGTCACCCCTATGGTAGGGTGCATTGTGTGTGTAAGGTAGGACATGCCTTGGTGTGTGTAGCATGTCCTGGTAGTGAATTACACCCAATTTCTGTTTTTCACTACTGTAAGGCTACCTGTTCCCCATAGGCTAGAATGGGCAGTTTGACTATTACATTCTATCGTCCTAACTGACCCCAGGAACATGGTAGAAAAACGAATTTAGTATGCCTGAGCTCAGAATATTAAAATACATCTTTTAGTGAAGTTTATTTTTATATTCTGTGTTTGAAAATACCACTTTTAGAAAGTAGATATTTTCTTGCCTAAGCCTTCCAGTATGCTCTGCTGTTATGTGTATTGGCTGTCTGGTTTTGGAGGGACAGGGCAGGCTGAGTCAGACCTGGGTTGAATAGAGAGATCTGCATTTAGAGTATGGGGAGGGGTGGCTCCTTGACCTGAATAGGGCTGTGCCTGGCAAGGTGAATGCTGGCTCCACCTCCTACTGTGCGTCTGATGGCAGACCCCCTCTTTCTGAAAGGAAGGATGCAGCCTGGTAAACAAAGTGCTCCAGGACTGAGCAGAACTGGTTCTGGCTGGGTTCAGTGACTTGTAGCTTCTGAGAACAAAGACTTTTGGGGTATAAATATCTGTGCTGAAACCCCTACAATTTGTATTGCTCCTGGAAATCAAGACGAACCTCTGTCCGTGTAACTGAAGGAATCTGCAGGAGGTTACTATCCTTGTGCTTGTGTGCTGTTTCTTGGATTGGCCTGCAGTGGTTACCATTGGACTTGGAAGAAGAGGGAAAAGGACTTTTGAGAGAACTTTTATTAATCTTGCTAAAGCAATCACCCAAGGGCTAGGAGAGAGCTAGCCTCCTGTTGAAGTCTCAGGCACATCAGACTTCACCACCAGCCTCCTGATTCCTCCCAGCGAGGATTTCTATCTGCAGGTGAGGCTCCTGTGAGTTCCAGGGCCTCTAGTTTTACTACAGAGAAGAGAGTGCTGAAATCGTCGCTAACGAACGTTTGCGAGCCGCCGCAGCCGAGAGCGCCCGAAAAATCATCGCGCTGCTGCCGCCGAGTGCTCGCAACCAAAGATCGAGTCATCGCACCGAGATCATCGCTTCACGACATCGCAGCGCGGACGTCGAGCGTCCGCCATTTTCATCGCATCAGGATCGCCGCTCCCTCGCGGAGCGCCATTTCTTCGCATCGCAACCCGATCGCACACGCAACAAGATCGTCGCCTCGCCTCCTCCCTTGCGGCAGGGAGTCATCGCATCAACGGTCTAGCGTGCAGAAGTTTGTCGCATCGTCTCTACACGCATCAGCAGATCGGCGCATCATCCTCCCTCGCGGCAAGGATTTAACGCATCACAGGCCTCGCGTGCAGAAATTCATCGCTACAGCTTCTTTGCGACAATTTGTTGATTTTGCTACGAAATCCAGGTACTTTGTAGGTAAAAGGGTCGCAGAGACCACTGTTTTGAACTGAACTCCTCTTTGCGCACCTGAACTATTTTTGCAGCATTCCAAGAGTAATCCTATTTTACAGTATTGTGGCTTTTATCGTTATTGGTCTTGTGTTAAGTCTATATATAAAGATACTTATTTTTGATAACTACTTGTGTGGTGTCCCTTTGTAGTGTTCCTCACTGTGTTACTGTGTATGGTCATAAATGCTTCACACACTGCCTCTGAGATACGCCTAACTGCTCGTGCTACGTTACCACAGGGTTGAGCAGGGGTTATCAAAGGGTGGAACCCTCTCACTCTGACTTAGGAAGAAGGGTCCCTACTTGGACAGTGGCCAGCCATTGCCAACTAGAGACCCCCATTTCTAACATAACTGCTTTAGCCTCTTGGCTGTAGCACAAAAATCATTAGAAACTGGGGGTAATCTTTATACTTTTTTGTAGATTTCCAGGCTGCCTCTGACGTGGTGGAACATGAGATTTTGTAGGCACGGGGTCAGATTTACAAGAAAGTGACGCATCTGTATAGATGCGTCACTTTCCCTGCGCCACCCTTAGAAACCCTTGCGCCACCATAGATTCACCGTATTTACAATACGGCGCACTATGGCGCAAGGGTTGACAGATGCGTCAGAAATTCTGACGCATCTGTTGGCGGAAAAGTCACGCATTGCTGGAGTCGTGTCGCAAGCATGACGCAACTCCAGCAATACGTGTTGAGGCCTATTCCCACTACACTGCATCACTACTTACGCCTGCTTCAAGCAGGCGTAAGGTTTTGACGCAGTGGCGTCCTAAAAGTGGCGCAGTGAAATCTACAAGATTTCACTGCGTCACTTTTACGAGGCCTTCCTGCGTGGGAACGCCCACCCTGCATACATAGGGGCAGATTTACGAGCCCCTTGCGCCACTTTTGCGCCGCCGTTGCGTCACTTATGTGAAGCAGCGGCGACGCAAAACATGCGCCACGTTGCGCAATATTTACAACGTGACGCATCTAGGGAGATGCGTCACGTTGTAAACCCCTGCGCCACATGAAACCTGCGTCAGGTTTCATGTGGGCGTTCCGGTGCAGGGTGGGCGTTCCCTCGCAGGTACGCCTCGTAAAAGTGACGCAGTGAAATCTACAAGATTTCACTGAGTCACTTTTACGCCCATGCTGCGTCAAAACCCTGCGCCTGCTTGAAGCAGGCGTAAGGATTGACGCAGCACGTCGCGCTTGCGATGCGACTCCAGCAATGCGCCGCCTTTCTGTCGGGGGATGCGACACGCATCTGCCCATCCGTGCGCCACGGCGCGCCGCATTGTAAATGCGGCGCATCGGCGGTGGCGCAAGGGCAAACTTGCGTGACGCATCTTCCCTGGCGCAGCCCTGCTGATTTGCAGGGATGCGCCAGGGAACGTAAATATGCCCCATTGTACCTGACGCAGGTATAATGTGACGCAGTGCTTTACAATGTGACGCATCTCCCTAGATGCGCACGTTGTAAATAGGCCGCATTGTTTGCGCCGCTGTTGCGTCAAAAAAGTGACGCAACTGCAGCGCAAAAGTCACGCAAGGGGCTTGTAAATCTGCCCCTAAATTGGGAAGCATGGAAATTCAGGGTACCCTTCTGGGGATATTAAAAAAGCTCCACAGTGGAAATTGGGCTCGAGTAGAGTTGGGTACCAATGGTAGCCTCTCTCAGAATAACAGCATTAAAAATAGGCTCCGCCAAGGATGCCTGACAGCTCCAACTCTCTGGCTCCAAATGCCTTTGCCCTATATCTCCTGACCTCCCAAAAATCCTCTTAGGTACCCACTCCTTTTCTCCCAAAATGGGGGGTTCCCATTTATCGTGTCTGCTTTATGCAGATGACCTCGTCATTATGGATCGAACTAAAGTTGGTTTACAAAGGAAACTGGGGGAGTTTGAAAAGTACTGCCTTCAGAATAAGTTAATCATTAATTTTGATAAAACCAAAATTATGACCTTTGGTAAGAAGGAGTAGAGCTTTGCATGGTCTAATTAGCAGTCTAAAATTGTGGAAACCTCTCTATATAGGTATTTAGGTATGATTTTTAAAAAAATCACTGACTTGATCTTCCCACATTGAGTCACTAAAGCCAAAGCACTATCAATCATTACTGGCTTATGAACATTTAAAGGAGATTATGCTGGTCCCTCTCTCCAACCAGTTATAGTAAATTATAAAGCACTAATCTCTCCAAAAGTTTTGTATGGAGTAAAAGGAAACAGACTTTTGCAGTTTTACCCCCACTTTTTGCCTCCATTTGGACTACTAGCTGCTGGTATTTCGACTTTGAGAGTGCATTGAGGATTGCTGTCCAGACCTCAGTGCTAGTGTTCTGACCCATTGAAAAAAGGTATGTCGAATTAGAAATACCCAACTGGCAAGCACTGACTTACTATAAGTCCCTAGTATATGGTACCCATGGTACCAAGGGCATGTAAGGCAGAGTGTCCACCCAGGACTGCAGCACTGTTTGTGCCACCCTGTATGTGGTAAAGTGCAAAATGGCTCACAGCCTGCCACTGCAGACTGGAAAGGCAGTGCTTGCACTGCAAATTCAACTTTGCCATTACCATTAATAGCAAAGCCACCCGTTCCCTTAACAGTATATGTAAGTTTCCTCTAAGGAAGGCCTACAGAGCCCTACGGCAGGGAACTGTATATTGTTAGGATGGACATATAGGCTATATATGTCTGAGCAGAAAACCCCCTAAAAGTTGTCATTTTCCTGAGGAAAGTTTGTAGTCCCAATGGCTAACACATGGTTGCAGGCAGGCATCCCAGCCTGACTAACTTCTGAATGGGACTACCTAACTGGGTACTGTAAGTGTTAGAAATGGGGGTCTCTAGTTGGCAAGGGTTTGCACCTTTGTCCAAATAGGGACCCTTCTTCCTAGTCAGGATAAGGGAGTTACACTCCTAAAATAACCCCTGCTTACCCCCTTGGTAGCTTGGCACGAGCAGTCAGGCTTATCTTAGAGGCAGTGTGTAAAGCATTTGCACATAACCAACAGTAATACAGTGTAAGTACTACAAAAGGACACCACACCAGTTTAGAAAAATATCCAATATTTTTATATACTTAAGACAAGCCCAAAAACGATAAAAATCCACAATACAGTACTTAAAAATCTTCAGTTATCAAAATATGCTTGAAAAACAGTTCCTTGATGTCGATAGCTCCATCCGGGGCTATCACGGCGTCGTGAGCAAACAAATCCAAACAGTTCTGCCTGACCGCGGCGTCGCGGGCCTGCTGCGGTGTCAGGAAGACCCGCAAACAGTACCTTTTAGAAATGCAGGGCGTCGGCGACCTCTCGTTGAGCTCCCGAAAGCACGGCGTCCGCAGGCGTCGGTTCCAGAGGTCGGTGCAGGAGTCGTCGGGGCCCTCGAAGTCACACGCGTTGCAGATCGAACTCCTCTCTGTTGAAGTCAGGAGTGCTGGCGTTGGCAGGCGTCGGGTGCTGCGGTGCGAAGTGCAGCAGTGCGGCGTGCGGGGCCCTCAGGTCGCGGTGCGAGCAGCGGTTCGGTGGCAGCGTCAGGTGGCGTCGTCGGTGAGACCAGGGTCACGGTGCGAAGTGAATGCGGTGCTCGTCGCGGTGCTGGCAGGTCACGGTGCAAGCAGCAGCGTCGTCGTTGCAGAAGCGCTGTCGCCGGCTGACGAAGTGGAGTCGATGGCGCCGGCGTCGGTAGGCCAAGGCTGCGGTGCGAGAAGAGGGCGGTGCGTCATGTAACTTTACGAGCGGTGCCCTCGAACCACGGTGCACGCAGCGGTGTCGATTTCGGCGTGGAGCGGCGTCGTCGGGGATACCAAGGCGTCATCGTGAAGCAAGGCGGTGCGGAGTGCAGTGCCCACAGGTCGCTGTGCGAGCAGTGGCTCGGTGGCGGCATCGGCAGGCATCATCGGTGAGACCAGGGTTGCGGTGCGGCGTTGCGGTGGTGCCCTCTGCGGTGCCGTCAGGACACGGAGTGGGCAGCGCCGTCGTAGACGGTGTCGAGTTGCTTTTTCTTCTGTTGCAGCACAAAACACACAGTCCCCAGTGCTGAGGGCAGAAGAGCTTGAAGTCCTTGCTGTTCCTGAGACTTCTTGAACAGGGGGCAAGCTCTACCTCAAGCACTTGGAGAAACTCACAAAAGTAGATTGCAGAAAGTTCAGTCCAGTCCTTTCACTGCCCAAGACAGAAGCAGCCACTGCAGGCCAACACAGCAAAGCACACTGCAATGTGGTAGCTCCTCCTCACAGCTTCTCCAGCTCTTCCTTCTTCGCAGTCTTCTTGGTCCAAAAGAGTTCTAAAATTCAGGGGTCTGGGCCCCAATATTTAGATCCCAAAATCCTTTGATCTCTTAGGCAGAGAGTGTCTGTGCCCAGCCAGAACCGGTTCTGCCTTCTCTGGTGTGGCTTCCTGGCAGGAGGTGGAGATGGCATTGTCAGAGGCAGACCAGGCCCATTCAGGTGCAAGGAAATCTCCTCCCCCTACTCTAAATGCAGCCCAGGTCTATTCAGCCCTTTCCTGACCCACCTAGACTATCTGGAGCCACTCCTGCTCCACAGCCCTCTGTCATCCAAAACCCAGACAGTCAATCCACATTCCAGCAGAGGCACACTGGATGACTGAGCAAGAAAATACCTACTTTCTAAAAGTGGTATTTTCAAACACAGAATGTAAAAATCACCTTCACTAAAACATGCATCTTTAGATTCTGAGTTCAGGCATACTAAACTTTATTTTCCTACCTAATTCCCCGGGCCAGTTATGTTTATAAGATGTTATAAACAAACTCCCCATTCTGTCCTATGGGGAACAGGTAGCCTTGCAATAGTGAAAAACGAAATTGGCAGTAATTCACTATCAGGACATGCCACACACACCAGGGCATGTCCTTCCTTTCACATACACTACACCCTGCCCACAGGGGTACCTTGGGCCTACCTTAGGGGTGGCTGACATGTAAGAAAAGGGAAGGTTAGGGCCTGGCAAGTGGGTGCCCTTGCCAAGTCGACATGGCAGTACCAGACTGCACACAGGCTCTGCAATGGCAGGCCAGAGTCACATTTATGGGCTGTTTGTGTGGGTGGCACAATCCAGTGCTGCAGCCCACCAACAGCATTTGATTCACAGGCCCTGGCACACGCAGTGCACTTTACTAGGGGCTGACACATAAATCAAATATGCCAATCATGGAAACACCAATCCATAACACATTTTACCACCGGAACACTTGCACTTTACCACTGATCAGCAGTGAGAAAAGTGCACAGAAACACTATGCCAGCAAAAACAGAGTCAAAACCGGGAGGTCAGAAAGCAAAAACTCAGGGGAAACACGTCAAAAGATGCCACGTCTAACACATGTCCCCTCCAGCTGAAAGTAGGGAGAACTACCCACCCTCCTGGGAGTTCTCTTCACTAAGGCGGAAGAACCTGGACAGACCATCTGCATTGGCGTGTTCTGTGCCAGGACGGTGTTCCACCGTAAAGTCCATTCCCTGTAGGGAGATGGACCACCTCAGCAGTTTTGGATTCTCACCCCTCATTTGCATTAACCATCTGAGGGGCCTGTGGTCTGTCTGAACCCGGAAGTGAGTCCCAAACAAGTAGGGCCTCAGCTTCTTCAGTGCCCAGACCACAGCGAAAGCTTCCCTTTCTATGGAACTCCACCTCTGTTCCCGGGGGAGTAGTCTCCTGCTAAGGAAGACTACAGGCTGGTCTAGGCCCTCTTCGTTGAGTTGTGAGAGTACCGCTCCCACACCATGCTCTGGAGCGTCAGTCTGCACGACGAATTCCTTGGAGAAGTCGGGTGCCTTGAGCACGGGTGCCGTGCACATGGCGGCCTTCAGGGCATCAAAAGCCTTCTGGCAGGACTCAGTCCAGATCACCTTCTTGGGCTGCTTCCTCGAAGTCAGCTCTGTCAAGGGGGCTACAATGGTGCCATAGCCCTTAACAAACCTCCTGTAGTACCCGGTGAGACCTAAGAAGGCTCTCACCTCTGTCTGGGTCTTGGGGGGCTCCCAAGCCAGAATGGTGTCAATCTTGGGTTGTAGGGGCGCCACATGGCCGCTTCCTACGTAGTGTCCCAAGTACACCATGGAACCCTGCCTGATCTGGCACTTACTGGCCTTGATCATGAGGCCTGCCCTCTGCAGAGCCCTCAACACTTCACCGAGGTGCTGCAAGTGTTCTTCCCAGCTGGAACTGAACACTGCGATGTCATCCAGGTAGGCGGCACTGAAATCCTCCAGCCCAGTCAACACCTGGTTGACCAACCTCTGAAAGGTGGCAGGGTCATTCTTCAACCCAAAGGACATCACCCGGAACTGGTAATGTCCTTCTGGGGTTGAGAATGCTGACCTCTCCTCGGCCCCATCGGTTAAGGCAATCTGCCAGTACCCAGACGTTAAATCAAACGTGCTGAGGAACTTGGCAGCTCCCAACCGATCAATGAGCTCATCAGCTCTGGGGATGGGGTGCGCGTCAGTCCTGGTGACGGCATTGAGCCCACGGTAGTCCACACAAAACCGCAGTTCTGGAGTGGCACCGGGTGCAGCAGCCTTTGGGACCAAGACCACTGGGCTGGCCCAAGGACTATTGGAAGGCTCGATCACCCCTAACGCCAACATTTTAGAGACCTCCTCTTTAATGCTGGCCTTAACCCGGTCAGTCAACCTGTAAATCTTGTGCTTCACAGGAGGGCTGTCACTGGTGTCCACGTCATGGGTACACCAGTGAGTAACACCTGGGGTCAGGGAGAACAGTGGGGCAAACTGCCCCAACAACTGGTGACAGTCGCTCTGCTGCTCTGGGGTCAGTGTAGGGGAGAGGATCACACCTTCCACTGACCCGTCATGCTCCTTGGTAGACAGGAGGTCAGGGAGAGGTTCACTCTCCTCTTTCACCCCATCATCTGTCGCCAAGAGCATGCTCACTTCGGACCTCTCGAAGTGGGGTTTGAGGCGGTTCATGTGGAGGACCCTCACAGGGTTCCTTGGAGTCTGCAAATCCACCAGGTAGGTGACATCACTTTTGCGCTCCACCACCTCAAACGGTCCAGTCCACTTTTCCTGCAAGGCACAAGGTTCCACTGGGGCCATGACCCACACTTTCTGCCCAGGTTGAAATTCGACCAGAGTCGCATTCTGGTCATACCACTTCTTCATTTCTTCCTGGCTTGCTTCTAGGTTCGCCTGAGTGAGTTTCCTGAAGCGGGCAGTTTGGTTTCTGAAGGCCAGCATGTAACTAAACACATCCTGGGGAGTTTTCCTGGGAGCTGCCTCCCAGCCTTCCTTTACCAAACTCAGAGGTCCTCTCACAGGGTGACCATACAGAAGCTCAAAGGGACTGAACCCAAGAGACTTCTGTGGCACCTCCCTGTACACAAAGAGAAGGCATGGCAAGAGGATGTCCCACTTACGCCTCATGGGTTCTGTTAGACCCTTAATCATGCCCTTCAAGGTCTGGTTGAATCTCTCCACCAGACCGTTACCTTGTGGGTGGTAAGGGGGTGAACTTGTAGGTTACACCACACTCCTTCCACAGGGATGTCATATACTTGGATATGAAATTGGTCCCCCTGTCAGAAACCACCTCTCTGGGGAACCCCACGCGGGAATAGATCCCCATCAATGCCCGGCCCACCACTGGCACCGTCGTTGTCCTGAGAGGGATTGCCTCTGGGTACCGGGTGGCATGGTCCACCAAGACCAGGATGTACCTGTTGCCCATGACTGTCTTGGGATCCAGTGGCCCCACAATGTCCATCCCTACTAACCCTGGGCGGAGTTCCCGGAGTTGCACTACGCTGCACTACGCGAAGTGCAAAAAAAACTCTGCCACACTACACGGAGATACGCGAGTACAATAGAAAAATGCAGTTCGCGGTGATTGCACAGTGCCGGATGCTTGTCCACACTGTGCAATCATTGCGAACGGCACCTTGCACAGTGCAAGCGGTCCCTGCTTTCCTTTTCTGCTGCTCGAGTAGATTTTTACTCGAACTGCAGCTTTCTGAACGCGAACGTGCAGTTTCTCAACGCGAGCTGTCACGAGCATATGCGACCACTCGCAATGAGAAACCTGACCCCCCGCGTTGAGAAATCTCGCCGGGATGTTGATTTTCCACGCTCGCGCTCGCCAACTTGATGTTGACGATCGCGAACGAGGAAAAATCTCGCCGGGAGGTTGATTTTCCTCGCACGTGGTCGCCAACTTGATGTTGACGAACGCGAGCGAGGGAAAAAACTCCGCTACGCAACGTGAAGCGGAGTTTTTCGGAACTCCACGATCTCCGTGTAACGCGGAGTGCAGGAAACTCCGCAAACTCCGCGAACGGAGCGGAGTTCACCGCCCAGGGTTAATCCCTACACTTTCAAAGGGTGTTCCAACAACTGGAAAAGGTTGGAGAGGAACTTTGACCTTCCTCCCACTCTTACCACTTGCCTAGCAAGTTTGGCAAGACCTGCAATGTCCATCTGACTGCCTTCGCCTTTGGGGCCAGAAGAAGTGGGTGACAAGCCTGTCAAAGGTCTTGTCCTGCCCCAAATGTCCTGCCAAAGGCACGTCATGAGCCAGACCCAGTAGGAAGGTCCTGAAGCGCTGGGGTACCACCAGCACACAGGCTGACCCAGGCTCAGCGACCTTAGGCTCACTATACAGGAGACCATTCTCCCAGAAGATCCAATGTGATCCGGACTGATCACCAGCTGCCTGGTCTGCAGCCTGCTGCCGCAGACCCTCTAGAGACGGGCACACTTTCTGCTCCTTGCAGAATTCCTCCCTGGTGGGACCCCCTTCTTGCTGCCAATGGGTCAGCTCAGAGATGTCCCCCAGTTCAGATACCTGCTCCCCTGTAGGCACCGGCACGTCCCCCTCGAGGTCCTCCTCCTCCTGGTCCGTGGGAACATCAGGGGCCAGTTTCCCGCGCCCCTTGCCCTTTCTCTTGGCAGGGACTTGGGCCACTGTTTCAGGCTCCAAGTCCTCTTGATCACCCTTTCTGGCCGCCATTGACCGAGTGGACACGCATGCCCACTCTGACAACCCAAGCATCTCCAAGTGAGACCTGAGCTCAACATCCTTCCATAAGGACTGCTCCAGGTCGTTACCTAGCAGACAATCTACAGGCATGGAAGGGCTCACAACCACCCTCAAGGGACCTGAGACCCCCCCACTCGAAGGGAACCTGCGCCACCATACACTGGCGCTCTGAATTGTCCACAGCAATTACTTGGTGGAATGCCCCTGGGACTACCTGATTCTCAGAGATCAGGTGACACCGGACTGAGGTCACACTGGCTCCAGTATCTCTGAGAGCCTCTACCCTTTTCCCATTGATGGTCACCCAAGTGCTGTATTTCTTTGTGTTAGGGGGCACCTGGTTTCCTGGGACTATCTCACTGTCCCCTAGTGAGACGAGGGTCATTTCTGCGGGATCCCCACCCTCCTGTGGGTACTCCTCCTCCCCAAGCGCTACACTAGCCAACTCCTTGGACTGCACACCGGTGGGTGGCTGTGCCCCCTTAGGGCACTTGGGGTCCACCTTCATGTGACCACCTGGTCACATGCAAAACACTTGCGGGGGCCGGTCTCAGTAGGCTTCCCTGAAGAGACCCCTTGTTTCTTATCTCCGGGGGGATGGGAACCTTTATACTGGGAGTTAGTTTGGGGCCCTTTAGAGAACTCCTGTCCTCTACCCTTGTCCCCCCCACTTTTCTGCTGGGGACCCTGCCCACCTTTGGCTGAGTCTCCCCCAAACGCTTTCTTGTGGACCCGGGTACTCACCAAGCGGTCCGCCTCCATAGCAAGCTTCCTGGGGTCAGTTAGCTTACTATCAACCAAGTGCTGGCACAGATCTGGAAAACATAGACTAGACAAGTGCTCCCATGCAATCAGATTGTAGAGCCCCTGATAATCTGTCACATTACTGCCCTTCACCCAGCCACCCAGAGACCTGCAGAACGAATCTACACATTCCAACCAAGTGTTGGCATCAGACTTTTTATTGGACCTAAACTGATCCCGGTACTTTTCAGGAGTGAGTCCATACCTAGTGAGGAGAGCGTCCTTCATGTCAGCGTAGGTGAGGTTCTGCCCCTTACCCAAAGCTATCAAGGTATCCCTTGCTTCCTCTGGAAAGAGAGGCCATAACCCTGCCCCCCAATTCCTTTCAGGGACCCCATTCATGTGAATGGACGACTCGTACCCTTGAAACGTCCTCTGAATGTCATCACCCTTCTTGTACTCTTTGCCTACATTCTTGGGGATGTGCACAATTCTATCTGCCTGCACTGAGGAATTGCTGCCACCATCCGTGCTGGATTTGCTCCTCAATTCCAACTCATTGAGCCCACACTCATGGTCTAACACCATCCTTTGGGCCTCCATCTTGAGCCTCTCAAGCTCTATCTCGTGCCTCCTAGCTTCCCTTCTGTCCTCCAGCTCCTCTGGGGACAAACAACTGCTACCTGGCCTGGAGGGACCCCCCCTCCCAACAACACATCTTCCCTAGGAGTGGGCTCCTCTGCTCCCCACTAAGATCTCCAGACTGCTCGCTGGCATGTCTGGCTGCTACCCAGGCCCTCAGCGTCTTTTGTAGCTCTTCCTTCCTGATGAGGCCTCTGACTTGGACTTTAGGTTTTTACAAATAGCTTTCAGCTCCTTGACGCTGTAGGCTTCCAACCTTTCCTTCTCAAAAGCCACCTCCAAGGAGGCAAGTGATGATGCTGCTGTGTCAGGCATGATGCAGTAGGAAGTTGAGGTACCAAAAAGATAGGATCACAAAAATAGACCAAAAAACAGTATGTGGCACGTTATGGTCTGCGATATGGCAGTAGTGCACACCAATCACTGTAAGTCAAGTGCAAACGCAAGTCCTATCCTCACCGCGGACAACCAATGTTAGAAATGGGGGTCTCTAGTTGGCAAGGGTTTGCACCTTTGTCCAAATAGGGACCCTTCTTCCTAGTCAGGATAAGGGAGTTACACTCCTAAAATAACCCCTGCTCACCCCCTTGGTAGCTTGGCACGAGCAGTCAGGCTTATCTTAGAGGCAGTGTGTAAAGCATTTGCACATAACCAACAGTAATACAGTGTAAGCACTACAAAAGGACACCACACCAGTTTAGAAAAATAGCCAATATTTTTATATACTTAAGACAAGGCCAAAAACGATAAAAATCCACAATACAGTACTTAAAAATCTTCAGTTATCAAAAAATATGCTTGAAAAACAGTTCCTTGATGTCGATAACTCCGTCCGGGGCTATCACGGCGTCGTGAGCAAACAAATCCAAACAGTTCTGGCTGACCGCGGCGTCGCGGGCCAGCTACGGTGTCGGGAAGACCCGCAAACAGTACCTTTTAGAAATGCAGGGCGTCGGCGACCTCTCGTTGAGCTCCCGAAAGCACGGTGTCCACAGGCGTCGGTTCCGGAGGTCGGTGCAGGAGTCGTCGGGGCCCTCGAAGTCACACGCGTTGCAGATCGAACTCCTCTCTGTTGAAGTCAGGAGCGCTGGCGTCGGCAGGCGTCGGGTACTGCGGTGCGAAGTGCGGCGTGCGGTGCCCTCAGGTCGCGGTGCGAGCAGCGGCTCGGTGGCAGCATCAGGTGACGTCGTCGGTGAGACCAGGGTCGAGGTGCGAAGTGAATGCGGTGCTCGTCGCGGTGCTGGCAGGTCACGGTGCAAGAAGCGGCGGCGTCGTTGCGGAAGCGCTGTTGTCGGCTGACAAACTGGAGTCGATGGCGCCGGCGTCGGTAGGCCAAGGCTGCAGTGCGGGATGAGGGCGGTGCGTCGTGTAACTTTACGAGCGGTGCCCTCGAACCACGGTGCAAGCAGCGGCGTCGATTTCGGCGTGGAGCGGCGTCGTCGGGGATACCAAGGCGTCGTCGTGAAGCGAGGCGGTGCGGAGTGTGGTGCCACAGGTCGCGGTGCGAGCAGCGGCTCGGTGGCGGCATCGGCAGGCATCAGCGGTGAGACCAGGGTCACGGTGCAGCGTTGCGGCGGTGCCCTCTGCGGTGCCGTCAGGACACAGAATGGGCAGCGGCGTCGTAGACGGCGTCAAGTTGCTTTTTCTTCTGTTGCAGCACAAAACACTCAGTCCCCAGTGCTGAGGGCAGAAGAGCTTGAAGTCTTTGCTGTTCCTGAGACTTCTTGAACAGGGGGCAAGCTCTACCTCAAGCCCTTGGTGAAGCTCACAAAAGTAGATTGCAGAAAGTTCAGTCCAGTCCTTTCACTGCCCAAGACAGAAGCAGCCACTGCAGGCCAACACAGCAAAGCACACAGCAATGTGATAGATCCTCCTCACATCTTCTCCAGCTCTTCTTTCTTGGCAGTCTTCTTGGTCCAAAAGAGTTCTAAAATTCAGGGGTCTGGGCCCCAATATTTATATCCCAAAATCCTTTGATCTCTTAGGCAGAGAGTGTCTGTGCCCAGCCAGAACCAGTTCTGCCTTCTCTGGTGTGGCTTCCTGGCAGGAGGTGGAGACGGCATTGCCAGAGGCAGACCAGGCCCATTCAGGTGCAAGGAAATCTCCTCCCCCTACTCTAAACGCAGCCCAGGTCTATTCAGCCCTTTCCTGACCCACCTAGACTATCCGGAGCCACTCCTGCTCCCCAGCCCTCTGTCATCCAAAACCCAGACAGTCAATCCACATTCCAGCAGAGGCACACTGGATGACTGAGCAAGAAAATACCTACTTTCTAAAAGTGGTATTTTCAAACACAGAATGTAAAAATCACCTTCATTAAAAGATGCATCTTTAGATTCTGAGTTCAGGCATACTAAACTTTATTTTCCTACCTAATTCCCCGGGCCAGTTATGTTTATAAGATGTTATAAACAAACTCCCCATTCTGTCCTATGGGGAACAGGTAGCCTTGCAATAGTGAAAAACGAAATTGGCAGTAATTCACTATCAGGACATGCCACACACACCAGGGCATGTCCTTCCTTTCACATACACTGCACCCTGCCCACAGGGGTACCTTGGGCCTACCTTAGGGGTGGCTGACATGTAAGAAAATGGAAGGTTAGGGCCTGGCAAGTGGGTGCACTTGCCAAGTCGACATGGCAGTACCAGACTGCACACAGGCTCTGCAATGGCAGGCCAGAGTCACATTTACGGGCTGTTTGTGTGGGTGGCACAATCCAGTGCTGCAGCCCACCAACAGCATTTGATTCACAGGCCCTGGCACACGCAGCACACTTTACTAGGGACTGACACATAAATCAAATAGGCCAATCATGGAAACACCAATCCATAACACATTTTACCACAGGAGCACTTGCACTTTACCACTGATCAGCAGTGAGAAAAGTGCGCAGAAACACTATGCCAGCAAAAACAGAGTCAAAACCGGGAGGTCAGAAAGCAAAAACTCAGGGGAAACACGTCAAAAGATGCCAAGTCTAACAGTAAGGTTTCAAATTAATTGTGGCATTATATACAACTTGATGCCCTAGTCAAGATTAATGTCACTTTTAAAGTTAAGTAACTTTTATAAAGTTGCCACTCTGTACCCCAGCTAGTCCATTGGCCAAAGAAAAGCCCTGACACTCAGACAGCTTTCTGCCCACCTGGGTAGATGTGTGAATGACTCTCAGGCTCAGGAACAAAGGCAGTTGCTGCAGAGTGAGGTGTGACCTCCTCTCCCAGGAAGGCTGCATGGAGTATTAGCCCAAAAGTCAAGCTTCAAAGCGGAAGCCACCTTTGAAGGGCCACCTGTGACAACACATTGGAGCAGGTGGCTTTTGTTCCTGTAGATAAGATTGAGACAGGGACAGAGAGGAAAAACCTATCACCAAACTGGTTTTCCTATGGGCGTGTAGCCCGTAGGTAGCGCCTCCTCTGGGGTGGGCTACTAAGCTCCTCACAGTCGAGGAAGAGTTCAGATATCTTGAGAGTGGCAAGAATGTTGCACTCTGCGATTGCCGTATGCCGCACATCGCTGAAACTTTGTCGCCAAAGAGGAGGGGACTTTGGCTAGTGACAGCGTTGTCCTCTTGGGGAACTACCTGGGATATAATGGGCACTCCTGGCACCCTGAACTTCAGTACACTGTTGATTTGGAGAATGGATGAAGAAAGGAGTATCCTGCTGCCTTTGAAGCTGCACGAAGAGAGACTACACTATCGAAAAGGACTGCACCTGCGGCACTTTGGGCTAGTGAGATTGGACTGAGCCTGTGTCTCCTGGCTCAAGGAAAAGTTGATTCCTAGCCCCAGATCAAAGAAGTTACTCCAAGGGTCAGTGGGCTGTACCCCGGGAACAGCACCAGAGACATCAAAGCTGAGGAAGCCCAAACCGGCAGAGCAGTAGCCACTACTGAGGGATGACCGCAGGCTGCCGCCGGGGACACCAAGAGACAAATCCGAGATAGCCAAAAGTTTTACCTGTGTCTGCTGGACTCGGGAATGCCATCAGAGAGCGAACTGGTCATGGAGTCTGACCACCATGCTAAGGACAGTGCTGCCATAAAAGCAAACAACCAGCACAGGCTACTGACAGCTGGTAAGGCGTAAGGAGTGACGCAGCATGTTAGGAATAGGCATTCCTAACCATTGCTGGAGTTGCGTCGTACTTGCGACACGACTCCAGCAATGCGCTGCCCTTACGCCGACAAGATGCGTCACGCATCTGTCTATCCTTGCGCCACGGTGCGTCGCATTGTAAATGCGGCGCATCCATGCTGGGGCAAGGGTTTTTTCTGTGTTGCAATTGAACTGGCGCATCCCTGCTAATATGCAGGGATGCACCAGTTCTTGTAAATCTGCCCCTTTGTATTTACCATAATTGTGTTGTAGTTGGTGAGCGGTTTAGTTGGTGAGAGGTTTAATGTTCAGAGGGTCTGCAGCACCACCCCTCATAAGGATCTGCAGCCCACCTCCCAACCCGCAGCGCCTTGAGACCCTCACGGGTGAATAGCTGCACTTTACAAACCCCTGATTGATTGAGAGCAAGTTGAGACGGCCCGACGAACAGAGTGCAAGAAACACTTCGGTTATTTAGAAGTCAGCACATTTGACACGCTAATCCTTGACGTAGCTTGTGGACGTGACTGTAGGTGTCAGACATCATCACGCCTCCATGTGTGGGTGTCATTCCCCATATGCATCACACATCATCGCTACAGCAATGAAGATCTGACTAATCCAACTGATGTGTTTGCACTAGATTCGAGTAGGTTGAGTGCATGAAACCAGCTGTGTGAATTGTTTCTTTTGCTTCTTTTTGCATTCTTACTGTGCCACAAGAGTTCCAGGGTATTATATTAAAGCACAGTTGTATACATTTCTGCAAGCATTTGGAAATTTAAAAAGAAAGAACTTATAGGTTTCATTGATTAAAGCGACATAGCAGTTTGACTTACTGAGAATATCCCTTTAAATGGCAACCATTTTTATCGACAATAATGAAAATGCGTTCAGCATTATCCAGTCTGTACAACTAACAAGAAAAAGTATTTTATAATTTTTGGACCACTCTCTGGAATGTCGAATAGTGTTACTGCACTATTATTTATTTGAACCAGTTAGATTAGTTTATGAATTAATACTGTTTTTGTACTTTATTGTATTTTGTTGCCTTTTAAATTAGGCTTGCTTTTTAGTATGTTATATTATACTTATTCATCCTCATTTAAGAAGGTGTGGTGCAAATGTGGCAGCAGCAACACCCACAACACCCACAATTCCTTTCTGAGGCAGGAGAACCTGTGTTACTGTGGAACAAATGGAAAAAAATATTTGACTACTATTTGCTAGCTGTTGGCGAGGAGACATTTTACTGGCAAGGAAACAGGGAGTCCTCCTTCACATCCTTGGTGTTGAAGGGTGGGACATTTCTGAAAGTCTTGGTAAATTTCAACTGGGTAATAGTTCAATTGAAATGCCAATAACTGTTAGAGAAAACAATTTTATCCACACATTAATGTGATCATGGAAAGACATACTTTCTTCACCAGAGTGCAAGCTAAAGAAGAAAAGGTGTGAAATTGTGTTGAATTTGGTGAGCTCACAAATGTTCTCATAAGAGATCAACTGGTGCACTCCCAATGACTTGAGGGTGCAGGAAAAACTGCTAGCTAAACACCCATCTTTAAAATATGCGGTCAACATTGTTGAGGGGATTGAACGTGCATCATTTTGGGTCAGAAGAATGAGGGATGGGACAACAAATGTTGCTGAGAGACTAGTTAGATCGGTATTGGCCAAGGATATGTGTGAGGATGATAAGGAAATGGTAAAGAAGGTGGCTGGAGGGAATTACAGAATTTTACTAAATCCTATTAAAGATTATAAACTGAGATGTTACAAGTGCTGTAGCCCAGGAATCTCTCTAGCAGTTCCAACTGCTTTACCCAGGATTCTATTTGCAGGAATGGTGGCAAAAGTGGCTGTTTTACTAGGATGTGCAAGAAAATCAAGGTACAGAATACAGGGGAGGTTCAGGAAATTGATCAGAAGTTTGAGTTGAAGAGTCCCTCTGATAATGGTATTATGGGTCAACTGAAAGGTGTTGTGTTTGGTGGGTGTGTTTCTGTGCCAGAGTGCAGGAGTGATGTGAGTGGTAAAACAGTGGTGGTGTTAGTTGATTCTGGTTCTCCTTTTACCCTCATTGGTTATAAGAACTGGGAGAGTGTATTTGGTGAAGAAAAGCTGAAATTGTCACTACCTGATTTTACACCTGGGGGGATGGTGGTGAATAAAGTGATCTAATTGGTTATTTCAGTATGAACACTAATTTTAAAGGTAGAGAGACCGTAGGAAAAGTTTATGTGGTCATACGGGGAAACAATCTTCTGGGGTGGAGGCACTAGAGGATTTGGAGATCACGCTTAACCCCAATTCTCCAGATCAGGTATTAATTAGGGCAAAAGTTCGTGAAGATGAGGACATTGTGAGTGATTTTGCGGAGGATTTTTAAGGAAGGTTTGCGTCTTTTAGAGAACTTTGGGCATAGGAATGTTCTGACGGATAACAACCAGTTATATGCAAATTTAGGAAGGTGCCTGTTAGAAATGGGGTCTATAGTTTGCAGTGGTTTGCACCCCGTCCAAGTAGGGACCCTCACTCTAGTCAGGGTAAGGGAGTCACACAGCTAAGATAACCCCTGCTCACCCTCATGGTAGCTTGGCACGAGCAGTCAGTCAGGCTTATCTCAGAGGCAATGTGTAAAGCATTTGTACTCACACACAGAGTAACACAGTGAAAACATTACAAAAGGAGTCCACACCAATATTATTTGAATGAAACAAGACCAAAACAACAAAAATTCAATACACCCAAGTCAAAATATCACTTTTAAAAGCAGTAGCGGCTGCTGTGCAGGTGGAGCAGGAGGGGAACTAGACGAAAATGGGATGAAAGCAGAAAAAAGAGGAAAAAACAAAAACCTACCATAGGTTTGCCTACTGCTCTTCTGCTCCAAGTCTAGCTGCAGCTGCAACTGCAACACAGGCTCCCAGTGTCCCTTGCGGCCAATCCTGATGCTGCTCTCATGTTTGAAAGCAGCTTCAGGATTGGCCTAGGTGCTGAGAATTTGCGCTCCCAGTGAGACTGGGAGCCTGTGCTTTGCGGTCTCCAACCCGGCAACTCAGCTGGGGTTGGTGACAGCTCAGTGCACATGTATGTTTGGCCGGCCTGAGACGGCCGGCCAAACACACATGCACACTGATACCACTGCTCTTCACTACCTCTCCTGACTGCCCACGTGATGGCCCCGCCCCCAAGAATAGAACATGAAAAATAAAACAATAATTAACCCGGTTTATTATTTTGTAATTTTTCAAGTTTTGAGGCTGGGGGCGGGGGGAGGCGACGCTCCTCCACCTTAGCGGAGGAGCTGCCACTGTTTAAAAGGTTAAGCAAGTTTATTCCATAGAAATCAATGGATGCATTAGTTAAGCACAAAGTACCTTAGATGCGTCAAAAATCAAAGACCGTGCAAGGTGCAGGTGTGGAGGTGCCAGAAATGCAAAGCGATGCATCAGTTCCTTTCTACATAGGGGAGGTTATGCATTGGTTCCTTACTGTTGGGCAGGGGAGGTGATGTGTCGGTTCCTTACTGGCATTGGAGGTGATGTGTCGGTTTCCAGACACGCGGCCTCGGTTCCTTACTGCTACGCGGTGTTGATGAAGAGTCAGTATTGAGGGACGATGCATCGATGCAGCAGCGGTGATGCAGGAGCTGCGTCGATTCTTCAGCCGCAAGCAGATGTTGGAGATGGAGCGGGTGCCTCGGATATCGGTGACATGGTGCTCAGGACTCACGCTGCGGCGATTCTTCTGACACACTGCAACGGCAAGCTGGGGCCTGCAGTGAAAGCTGTGGTTGATGCTTCAAGCAGGAAGCACGCTTCGATTCATACAGCGGTGATGCGTCGATCATTTGCAGCGATGCGTCAAGAAAACAGAAGCTGGGAGTCGGTGCATGGATTTTCTTCTTAAAATCACCAGGCTATACTTCCAAGGGCCCAGGAACTGGATTTGGCACCACTTGGCAAGTCAGGACTCTCAGCAGAAAGGTGCAGGCACTGGTATGTGAAGTCTTTGAGATGGCCCTAACACTTCTCAACAAGAGGCAAGCATGCACAAGCCCATGGAGAACCTTGGAAGCAGGATGTAGAAAGCAAAGTGCAGTCCTTTTGCTCCAAGGAGCGAAGCAGCAAGCAGCAGGCCAATACAACAAAGCAACAGGAAGAGTGGCAGTCCCTCCAACAGCATCCAACTCTTCTTCCTGGAAGAATGTTGTTGTGCCCTGTGACACAAGTAGACGCTGGTAGCCGAGTAGAGTTCATAAGTACCTTTATTCAGTAGCTGGTCCAAGTACATCAAGATGGTATACAAGTACATCAGATAGGTAGTCCAGGTAGACAGGTGATGGTGATGTAGGTGAGCCTGGTAGTCAGGTGATGGTGATGTAGGTGAGCCTGGTAGTCAGCCCTTAGTTCCATGCAACAGCAGCCCCACCAGGAGCAGCCTGCCTGCTGCTCAGCCCATTTCTAACTGTCATTCCTCACTCACACAGGCACCCAACATTCCATGCATCACTGTATTCCCAACATTCTACTCTAAACACACACACACTGGCTGAGCAGCAGGAGAATAGTAAACTACACGATATAAGTAACCTATGCAGGGCATAACACATCCCCCTCCTTTTAAAATGAAAAACGAAAATTACAAATGCAGGTAAAGATTAAGAGAAAAACTATACACAAGAAAAATTACAAATGCAATAAACAGTTCAAAACCCAGGGATGTGCAATTAAGTAAACATCACGAGAGGGTCAGAGCCATTCGAACCAGAAAGAATGGATAACGTACAACAACCATTAAATTGAGTAAAATAACCCATCCTCTACCAATAAAATAAAATGAGAAAACTTCGTTGCGTATGGCAAAGGGCAAAAACACACCCCGCAACTCCGATCCCTACTGCAAGGGAACAAATGAGTAGACAAGATTCCTCACGTAAGGAAGCCTATGTACGTCATGAAGATGGGGCTAAAAATCCATCTTTCACCCCTCATGTGAGGGACAAACACTTGGGACTGTGACCCATAAAGCCATCCCTCCTGTAAGGGTCTATGGGGTATATTCACAAGAACGTGTGCTAAACATCTCCAAAAAATGTTAACGCAACTTTACACATCGCAGTCCATCATGGGAAAATAACCCCGTGTTAACGTGGAATTCACAACACGTCGGTACCATGCGATAGTCTCCTGAAACCGCAGACAATGTCCGCGATACAACCACCGCGACGGCGATAAAAATACAAACCCCAACACCAAAAAACGTGCGATGAGCCCATTCGCGATGAGGAAATCAGCGATAAGCAGCGCCAGGCCTGCCATACACACACGGCAGGCGGGAAAATCACTACAAAAGGAGTAAAAACACACAAACACAAAATGACCAACACCCAAGCACCATGGAGGCAGCCGGAGCAGGCGCAGAGGACGAGCGCAACCCCACAAGTACCCCGGACGACCAGCCCGGGACCACGGTGACAGGGAAGGGCAAGAACAAGAAGAAGAGGAAGACGAAGTACAGTCCGCAGGAGAATCGGATCGTGGTCACGGAGGTGATAGAACACCATCAACAACTGTTCGTCGCCTCCAATGTGTCATTGGGCACCAGAAACTGATTATGGTGGGCCATCGTGGACAAGGTGAACGCCGTCGGAGAGCACAAGAGGTCAATGGACGAGGTCAAGAGGCGATGGAATGACATCAAGCGCAAGACCAAGGAGAAACTCGCAGGCAACCAGAAGGCAGCAATGCAGACTGGAGGTGGGAGCCCAGCGCCACAGCTGGAGCTGGATGACATGGAGGAGCTGGTGTCGACAGTCATCAGTGTGGAGACCGTGGCAGGAGTCGGGGAACCGGACACTGCTCGACATGACACAACACCACAGCAACAGGAAGAGTAACCACCAGGTACTGGGGAGATGGGGGGAGATGGCCACAATGGCACACATGCACAATCAAGCAGAGCACAGTGCACACCCACAATGACTCTGGATCATGGCCCTGACCTACACACTGTCACAATGTACATTGCCATGCTGTCTGAATGTCAACATGTACCATGCGGCCACATACATGAGGACACATTGTAACACAGCATCTCCCCTTCACATTGCAGGGGCACCGTCAACACCTCCTGCAGAGCAGACCCAGCCACTCTTCACTGATGACGAGGAGGATACCCCCAGCATCGACACCCAAGCCCTCCAAGACATCATTGACATCATCCGCAACTCACCTCCAGGATCAGGGCAGCCCAGCTGCATCGAGGAGACCCCACCCACTCCACAAACCACCCAGCAGGAGGCACCCACAACCCCGGCTGTCTCCCAAGACCCCCCCGAACAACTCATGGCCTTCCAACGCCGTGTGTTGGAGGTCCAGAGGGAGATGGCTGAGCAGGTGTGGGTGGGGTTCGACCTCATGGCTACCAAACTCGACGCCATCCATGGGTGTCTGAGTCCCAACAGGGACCGCCTCCAGTCCCTAACGGACACCCACACGCCGCTCCATGGTCTCCAACGAGCCCTGGCTGACATTGCTGGAGTCATGACTCGGAGACAAGAGCACCTGTCCGCTCAGAGTGGCTCCAGCGATCTCAGCCAGGAGATGGCACGCATGCGGAGGCTCATGGACGACATGGTGCGGATGGAGGCGGAAAGGATGGCAGCCACCGCTGCACATCAGCGAAATGTAGCTGGGATCTACCATGCCCTGCATGTCCTCATCATGGCATTGCTGCCACAAGGCGTGGCGATGATGAATGCTTCTGCCCCCACACCATCGACATCTCCGCCCCCTGGTGTGTCAGTGCCTCCCAGTGCGGCAGGCATATCCACTCCGGCACCTGATGTGTCACTGCCACACAGTGCCGCAGCCGGTACTGCAACACCCACAGGCGGGGCAGAGCACACATCCGAGGACGAGGACGTGGATGGGATTGAGATCAGAAGGAGGCACTAGCATTCATTTCCGCCACCTTGCCTGTTTCTGCTTGGTGCCGCACATGGCCCCATGACCTTCCACTGACCTAAGAAACACTCCGCTGCACTCACCTTGGACCGCGACATGGACTGCCATATCCTGTTTGATGACCAATGACACGGCGACCACACTGCGGACTGTACCCTTCCTTTTCCGCAGTACTTGTCATCCCCGGATGGACTCTGGCTGGCCCTCCACGGGCCCATATTGTGTAGTGTGCTTGGCATGGACCTGTACTGCTCCAGCTGCAAAGCTCCACCGGATGTGCAATAAACATCCAATAAAGCACTGCTGTGTCATATCTTACATCATTCATGTATGAATGTGTGGATGAATGTAGGGACAGTGATTTCCCTTACGTCAATGATGCACATCTAGTGGGATGCCAGTCACAGTGTGCTACATTGCCGATTGTGTTCCGGGTGCTGTAGACACTACAACAGGGACACACGCATTAGTCACTTCCTTGTCTGGACATGGATTGAACCACGCCCAGAGCCTCCGAGTCATTGTTGCAAGCCCTGCGCTGGTCCGGCGTACGCCAGGCCAGACCACTCCCCTTACGCTCAGAGGGGGGGCCCACATAGCTATATGTCGCAGGCGTACACGCTGGTGGTATGCAGGTCACTGGTCTAGTTGTCAGCATGTCATGGCCACTCCCTGAGGGCAGGTTTGCACACACACTACACCCATCCGGCACAGGCGTCACAGGCCATGTGACCCAGCCAATATAAGGGGCCGACAACCTCACATTCCCCACTGTCGGTGGTGACTGGATGACGGACGCTCCACGGTTCTCAATCATAAAGGGCCCATGAGTTGTTGCGCACAGGGTTGGTCGCACCCGAAACCTTGCGCCCGTCATGGGCCTACCACCACGTGGCGCTGACTGGGGTTGCACAAGGTTAGTGGCACCCTAAGACTTGCACCCATCACGGGCCTACCACCACGTGGCGCTGACTGGGGTTGCACAGGGTTAGTGGCACCCGAAACCTTGCACCCGTCACGGGCCTACCACCACGTGTCGCTGATTGGGGTTGCACAGGGTTAGTGGCACCGAAATAGCTGAGCGTGTGTGCAGCCTGCGATGATGACGTATGCACTGGTGTGGTCTCTGCCATTGATGCCTCAGGACTCAGCATCATGTGTGGGACCTGCTGGGCAGAGGGGCGGCTCCGCATGATGTGGACCATGCCATGGTGGCGGGACCGGGGCCTGGAGCTTGCATGGGCATGTGGTGTGCCCACTGGTGGACACACCGTTGGCGGCAGGTGAGCAGTGGGCCCGGGGTGCACAAGTGCGGACAGCCAGCGCTAGCCGGCGGGAGGGGGTGGGGTGGGGTGCGGCTGCATGCGTGCGCAGGGACGGACAGGCGTTGTTGCCGTGTGTTGTGTGCTGGACTCTGCCATGATTGACTCTGGACTCGATTACAGATTGCAGACCTGGTGGCTTGCAGTGTATCCCGGCACGTGGTTGGAGACACACCGGTGGCAGCAGGTGAACAGTGGGGCCTGGGTGCGCAGGGGCGGCGGTGTCTCTCTCTCTCTCCTTTTCTTCCCTCTCTATCTCACTCTCTCTCTCCCTTCCTTTCCTTCTCTCTCTCTCTCACTCTCTTTCCTTTCCTTCCCTCTCTCTCTCACTCTCTCTCTCTCTCCCTTCCTTTCCTTCTCTCGCTCTCACTGTCACTCTCTCTCCTTTCCTTCCCTCTCTCTCTCACTCTCTCTCTCCCTTCCTTTCCTTCTCTCTCTCTCACTCTCTCTCTCCCTTCCTTTCCTTCTCTCTCTTTCTCTCTCTGCCTTTCTTTCATTCTCTGTTTCTATGTGTCTCGCTCCTTTGATGTGCGCATGGCACACGTTCTGATTTTGTGCTTTATTTTCCAGGCTGTGACATCGAGATTGTCCCGGACGGACCCGACAGGAGTCTTCCGCATTGGTGTTTTGTGTTGTATTTCAATAAAGTTTTTGGTTGTTACTTCAGTGCTGTGTGACTGTTTCTCATTTTTCTGGCCACACATGTGTGTTATTTTTTGTCAATGTGCGTCATCATGCGCTTTTTGTGGCTCTTGTGTCGTGCACGGTATGTGTATGTCCGGGGGGAGGGGGGGCGGGGCGGGCTGGGGGTGGTGGCGGTGGGTGTTGTGGCCCTCATGGGTATCGGAGCTGCATGATCATTGTGTCCATGGCATCTGTGGGTCTTCAGGTGTGGCTCTTGTCTGGGCTCCCTTTCATGCTGCAGGTAGCCGTCCTGCTTAACACCAGCAAAAGGCAGGTGTTAAATCCCTGGTGCTACCGCGGCTTATCGCCTGTTTTTGGTTCGCATCGCAGATCTGGCAGTTCGTTGTGAAAGTGGTGTTGTGGTGTTTTCGTGTGTTTTTGCACGGGAACGCCTACTCTGCATCTCATTAGGGTTAGTTGGTGGTGTCACCCGTGGAGGTAAATGTTGAGGCGGTTATCGCGGGAATACTTGCGTTGTCTGCAGTTTGCAACCGCTTTTGAATGCGGTGTTAAATCTGTCACCACTTTTGTTGCGTTAAGTTGGCGATAGATAACTCGGAGATACGTCCTTGTGAATATCCCCCTATGACTTTAACCATGTATATGGGACCGTAAGCCATGAAAACACACCCTGTGTAGGGGTTAAACATAATGTAATGTAATGGGAAAAGACCCATGGAAACCAACCCAGTGTAAGGGTTAAATGTAATGTTAATTGGAGAAGACCCAATAAACATACCCCGTGTAAGGGTTACCAAATCGAACAACTGTAAATGGGAACCGTACCCATGAACCGAAACCAACCCAGTGTAAGGGTTAAATGTAATGTTAATTGGAGCAGACCCAATAAACATACCCTGTGTAAGGGTTACCAAATCGAACAACTGTAAATGGGAACCGTACCCATGAACCCACCCCTGTGTAGGGGCTGCGTGTAACGCTTTATGGGAAAGGGACTCATACCCAAAACCCATGCCCATCCCTCATGTAAGGGAGAATGTAGTACAGCTATCCACTAAAAAGCTAGGAAAAAAAAAACATCCCTTGGGCAAGAAAACCTAAACTGTGGAAGCTGGCACACATAAACTGTGAACTTAAATCCCTCAAGCATAGATACTAAATAATGCAAACTCTTTGTGCGAGCAAGGCATAGAAAACGATTGCAGTAGGAAATTGTCAAACACGTAACTACGCCGGTGAGCGACTTCTCACCCGAGTTGCACATCAAGGCAAAGAAAAGCATTGCTGCGAAGACAGCAATTCCTAAGAAACTGGCAGAATGAACACTGTCCGCCTGTAGGTCCAATAAGAGATAGCCCATGTAACGACATTGGAAAGTCACTGCTAAGACATAGCAATCAGCAAAGGCAATACCGCAATAATGATTACCAGGGCAAAAAAAAACTTGTAGTTGCCCCCCAACTGTGTTCAAGCGTTCCGACGAGGACATGGAGAAAAAAGAAAAAGTACCTGAAGAAAGAAAAACTTGCATTCTCGAGTGATACAAGCAAGAAGAGACGTTGTGTAGAACATCCTCCCACGACGGCGTTCCTGTCGGCTTGAATACTTCAATGAACTTTAACAAAAATGCCACACCTGACAGAGACGTGGTTGGCAAAGTCGAGGGCCAAGCACATGCAATAGAGTAGAATGATCGCCAACCCTAAAATGGCCGCACGCAGATCACGTCGCGCCGGGTGGCTCCCTGCACGCCTATGCAGCAGAACATCCTTACAGCAGCGCCCAGCCTCACAGCATCGTCACTGAAGGCGCCTCGAGCCATCAGCGCGTCCTCAGCATGCAGGTAGGTGCGCGCGCTGGTTGTGACACGCGCCAGAGTTTTAAAAACGAGTGAAGCGGTTGAACTGGCGCAGGCTGCGCGATGGCTCAGAGGATGCTAATAATGAAAGACGAAAAGGGGCTCACCTCCAACGTTCACTCCAATGGTCCGATGCCAGTACACCACGCGTGGCCTAAGTGCTCCATGCCACTGTACTTGTAGAGTTGAAGGCAGGGAGCGCGATCTTTGCCAAAACGACCTCCACACAAAACCATAACCATTAGAAGCATCCAAGTACAAAATGTTCACAGCAGATCAAGAGCTTGGTATTTTCAAGCGACCATTTATGTGTGACCCAGTGCTCCAGTGCAGCAGATACGTATCATCTTGTAGATGCGCAGGAGCAAATAGAAACATTAAGCAGGCACCCTCCCAAAAATCATTTTTCAGGCACCTCCAAAATAGCGCCCACATCTTGAAATAGACAGACTTTGCGCAGGACAGATGGCCATGTAGATATTTGACATGTGCTGCATCCAAGCATTGTGTACACATGTAGAAAGACATTTTCAAGTAGCAAGCTTCCCTTGATGGCGCAGAACTTGTGGGTGTACACACAAACACACACTACAGCACGCTATTGTTGGGGCTGTCTGATGTACAGGACACTGGTGGGGCTGCGGAGTGTGCTGTACCAGTTTCTTTTGTTCCTTTAGTGGCATCTTGTGTTACGATGGATCCTCTTGTGTTGCTTCTTGTGTTGCCTCTTGTGTGCTTGATGTTGTTTCGTTTCCTAGTTGTCTGCGCTAGTAAGACATGTGGCTCCTTCTCACCCTGTGGACTGGTTAAAGATGTCATCTTCTACTTCCTTGACCAACTTTGGAGACAGGTAGGCAAGTGGGAAAGTCTCCAACTCGTCGCCAAAAATATGTTGTGCCCTGTGACACAAGTAGACGCTGGTAGCCGAGTAGAGTTCCTAAGTACCTTTATTCAGTAGCTGGTCCAAGTACATCAAGATGGTATACAAGTACATCAGATAGGTAGTCCAGGTAGACAGGTGATGGTGATGTAGGTGAGCCTGGTAGTCAGGTGATGGGGATGTAGGTGAGCCTGGTAGTCAGCCCTTAGTCCCATGCAACAGCAGCCCCACCAGGAGCAGCCCGCCTGCTGCTAAGCCCATTTCTAACTGTCATTCCTCACTCACACAGGCACCCAACATTCCATGCATCACTATATTCCCAAAATTCTACTCTAAACACACACACTGGCTGAGCAGCAGCAGAATAGTAAACTACACGATATAAGTAACCTATGCAGGGCATAACAAATGTCCTCAGTCCAGAAGTGTTCTGCTTTTGGGGAGTTAGATCTCCAATACTTATACCCCTTTCTGCCTTTGAAGTAGGCAAGCTTCAAAGGAAAGTCCTTGTAGTACACAAGACCCTGCCTTTCCCTGACCTGGCTCCAGACACACTACAGGGGGTGGAGAGAGCTTTGTGTGAGGACAGGCACAGCCCTATTCAAGTGTCAGTGACAACTCCTCCCACCACACTAGCTCAGGAAGGCCCATCAGCCTGGTGATGGGCCATCAGGATATGGAAAGCACACCTCAGCTCCCTTGTAGGGGCGGTGTCTCTGTTGAGGCAAGGGGGAATCGCCCCACTCTAGTTTTGCCCCCCCCCCATTACATGTACACAATATGTTGGTGGAGAGGTAGTTGAAACAAACTTTGTAAATGTGTATTTTGTTGTGCCCGTGCCAGCGGCAGTTTGCCTTCAGCCACGGGCTATTGTCGGGGCTCTGGTTTTCTGAAACGGGTGAGGCTACAATGTGATGGGCAGTGACTCAGCACACTCCACCTAGGCCCACAGAGTGTGCCTGTTGGGTTGGATGGCTGTCTTTCTCCGGACAGCCCGACATGCGCACTAGAGGTCTCTCTTCACCTTCACATTGGGAGATCGGGGGTTGATCAAAGTCACAAACCCCGGTCTCCAAATGAGCCCCGATTTTTCCTGCTCAAGCCAATCCTGGTGCTGCTCTCAAGCAGGGGAGCTGTGCCAGGATTGGCTAAGAGACGCAGTTGTAGTCTCCAGCTCCTCATGGCGTGATGTGGTGCTGGTTCCAGGCAGGAGAATTTCCTTGTCTCTCACGTCCTGCGTTTTCAGTCATCTGCTCTCTAGTTTGAAGCGCCTTGAGACTCTAACAGGTGAGTAGTGTGCTTTACAAACCCCTGATTGATTGATTGATTGACTATTCTCGCTGTCTTCTTTGCACCACTTTTGGGTTTCCAGAGGGGGTCGAAAGTAGGTATAGAGGGACACAGAGGGACCCTATGTCAATGAATGCGAAACATCAGCTGCATTTTGTCTTCAGGTGAGGAAACAAGTTTAACAAGCGACTTCAAGTAATGTTTGTTTATTTTTCCGAACACATTGCTGCTCATTTCATCTCCCAATTGCTAATTTTGATTCTTTGTTTTCCATCGGAAAGCTGGGCGTTTTTTGGCTGTGCTTGTGTTTTGTCTCGGAACGTTATTGGGCTTGATGTCAAAACGCAGGTAAAGCGTCTGGTCGAGAGTTGAAATTGAAGACATTCGAAAGTATAACATTGGGAGTCGGTGCTAAATTACATTCATTTTTATTCGGTTTTGCAGTTGCTTTGAAGCCTGGGCCCATGGATTGCAGGTAGAGATTCTTTTATGACATGTTGAAAGTTTGTGCTCAAGATTATTACAGGGAAGATTTGGCAGTTATGTTCTAGTTGATTGCTATGTCAATTGAAATGATTTCTTTCTGTTTATTTTTCTTTTCCTTGCTGTAATGCGCCTCTCCTTTTGAAGTCTGGAGGAAGCGTTCACCTGAATGGTTGTTTCAGTGCAGCAGCAACGGAGGAGTGTCAGTTCCACTGGGTCACAGGTTGTTGTGGGTGTCATTCACAGCCAACATTCTTGAGTCATTTGTTGATTCTGGCTGTTGTTCTTGATGTATGGAGCCTCCCAATTGCATCTGCATACAGCGATTGTTGCAGCAATCGAATGGGTCCATACGGAGAGAGCTGCACTCTTTGTTAATAGTATGGGTCTGGGGCTGTACAGGATGGACAGGTCAACAGTGTTTGGATGAGGCTGGTCTGCCTGGACTGGGATCAGACAAGGCTGTTCACTGTTTGGCAAGAAGAGTTGTGGATTGGTTGGGTGTCAGCTATGAGCAGTGCAATCACTGTGGGGTTGCCACACTTTCCACTGCACTTGACGTGGCCAGACTGACTGCAGGCCTTTGGTGTGGAGAAATCATGTCAAGTGGAGGCCATTGTATGCCTGAGCTGGTGTAGCCAAAAACTGTGGCCAGCCCATGTCAATGTGGATGCATTTGACATATTGAAAAGCCTAAATTTGGCCTTGGCTGGGTCACCTATTGGAGACTTGGAGGAGAGGGAGGAGGAGGCTGTGGAAGAGCAGAAGCTCGGAGGTGGAGGAGGGAGAGAGGCTGAGAGAGAGCAGAGGCTTGAGGTTGGAGAGGGGAGAGACTGAGAGGGGCGCAGCCTTGGAGGTGGAGGAGAGAGAGAGGCTGATTCATAACTGAGGCTTGAAGGTGGAGGAGAGAGAGACTGGAGGAAGAGCGGAGGCTTGGAGGTGGGGGAGAGAGAGGTTGGGGAGAGAGGAGGCTTTGAGGTGGATGAGAAAGGAGCTGTGGAGGAGCGGAAACTCAGAGGTGCTTTGTTGACCTTCTTGATTTCTCAGGTTTGCTTGAAAGTCACCATATGCTCACTCTTTTTTCGGATGTTTCTCAGGGTCTCTCCCTCGCCACAGGGCACTCATCCTGAGCTTTTACGCCTCACCTCTTTCAAATGTCACCAGCTGCCACTGCTTCCTTTGTGTGACTGTTTAGAGTGAATGCACAAAAGTTCAGCTGTTAGCCAACCTAGACATGTAATCTACAGACAGGCAGAGGCAGAGAATGGTTAAGCAAGAAATTGCCCACTTTCTAAAAGTGCATTTTCAAACATGCAATTTAAAAACCAATTTCACCAAAAGATGTAATTTTAAATTGTGCGTTCAGGGGCCCCAATCTCCAAATCTCTATATGCTCCCAATGGGAAATTACACTTAAAATGTATTTCAAGGCAATCCCAATGTTACCCTATGTGAGAGATAGTCCTTGCAATCGTGAAAAACGAATTTAGCAAAATTTCACTATTAGGACATGTAAAACACACCAGTACATGTCCTACCTTTTAAACACACTGCACCCTGCCAATGGGGCTGCCTTGGGCCTAACATAGGGGTGATGTACATGTATTGAAAGGGAAGGTTTGGGCCTGTCAAGTGGGTGCACTTGCCAGGTCGAAATGTCAGTTTAAACCTGCACACACAGACACTGCAATAGCAGGCCTGAGACATGTTTGCAGGGCTACTCATGTGCGTAGCACAATCAGTGCTGCAGGTCCACTAGTAGCATTTACAGGCTCCAGGCACCTCTGGTGCACATTACTAGGGCCTTACTAGTAAACCGAATATGGCAATCATGGATAAACCAATCACTTATACAGTTTAGACAGAGAGCATATGCACTTTAGCGCTGGTTAGCAGTGGTAAAGTGCCCAGAGGCCTAAAGCCAACAAAACCGGTCAGAAAAAATAGGAGGAAGAAGGCAAAGAGTTTAGGGATAACCCTACAAAAAGGGCCAGGTCCAGCAGTGCCCAACCTCATGCGTCAGCCTTTGAGCGAAGAGTTGGACAGGCTATTGTAACCAAGGGCTACAGTAGAGATTGAAACTTCGGAAAGGTTGGTGCTAGTGATTGTAGCAGCCAAGGATGACATTTGTGTACCTCTGTGATCTCAATTAGTGTATTTGATTTGCATGTCAACCATTGCTGAACATTTCAGGGACACTATGCATGCTGAGAGGAGCCAATTTAGTTAGCATGATGGATCTTTCAGCTGCATACCATCAGGTACATCCCCATGAGGATTCGAGGGCACTTACCTCATTTGTTATAGCTCTAGGTGCTTTTAGATTGTTTAAAATGCATTTTGGTTTGTGTTAGAAATTGGGCTTCTGATTGGCAAAGGTATGCACCCTGTCAAAGCAGAAACCACAATCCTAGTCAGGGTACGTCAGTAACAATCTCTAAATTAACCTGTGCTCACCCTCTGGTAGCTTGGCACAGAGCAGTCAGGCTTAATTTAAGAGGCAATGTGTAAAGTATTTGTACCAGGACTTCAACAGTAATAAAGTAAATACACGACACAAGAAAGATCCCATACCAATTTAAAACAAGCATTTGCAATGCAATAGGTCTCGCATTTGCGAGAGTTTAAACAATTGGCATTGTAAATGACAATGCCTTTTATTTATCTGTTTGTTAATTAACACATAAATAAAAGGCATTGGGGGATATTTTCAAGAACGTGCGATAATCATCGCCAAAATAGGCTAACGCAATTTTTCATATCGCCGTCTATCGCGGGAAAATAACTCTGTGTTAACGTCGTATTCTCAACACGGCGGTAACATGCAATAGTTTCCCGATAACGCGTCAAATGTCAGCGATAAAATTACCGGGACGGCGATAAAAATCTAAACGCTAACGTGAAAAAAGTTGCGATGGGCCCAACTGCGATAAAAAAATCAGCGATAAGCAGCACCAGGCCTGCAAGTCCCACAAGTCAGGCGGGAAAAACCACTATAAAAGCTGCAACAAAAAACCCAAACAAAACACAAACAACTGCGAAGCACCATGGAGGTAGCCGGAGCAAGTACAGAGGACAACCAGAAACCCACAAACCCCACGGAGGACCAGCCTGGGACCTCGGGTCAGGGAAGGGCAAGGAGAAGAAGAAGAAGAAGAGGAACCCGCGATTCAGTACGCAGGAAAACCAGATCCTCATTACGGAGGTGATAGAACACCACCACCAACTGTTCATCACCTCCACTGTGTCATTGGCAACTAAAAATACAATATGGCAGTCCATCTTGGCCAAGGTGAATGCAGTCGGAGTGAAGAGAAGGGAAGTGGATGACTGCAAGTAGTGCTGGACTGATGTGAAGCGCAAAACCAAGCTGAAACTCGCAGCAAACCTGAAAGCAGCAATGCAGACTGGAGGTGGGAGTCCAGCGACACACCAGGAGCTGGATGAGATGGAGGAAATGGTGACCCGAGTCATCATTGGCGAGACGGTGGCAGGAGTTGGGGGACCAGACACTGCACAACATGGCCTGAGCCAACAGCAACAGGGTGAGTAACGACCAGGGACTGGGGGGACGGGGGGAGATGGGCACAATGGCACACATGCACAATTAAGTATAGCACATCTGCGGACAAACCATGCCCAAGAGTCACAACTCCGACCAAGAGACCAATTTACCCAAGTCTGCAATATCTCAGCACTGTATAAACACAGAAGTGAAAGGCACACCGCCTGAAAGGGATAAGGGCCAGCCAAATCAGAGCTGAAGGGGCAACACACCCACAATGCAGCACACACACATAAGAATCAGAGCACCTCAACATTGACAACAATGTGGTACAAACTGCAACACTTTCACAACAGAACAGAGGACACAACTGCTGCCGCTTGTGTGTAGAAAATGGCCATTCGCATTTGGCATAGCAGGAAACTGTGAGATGATAATGTACAAGTACAACCTCACATCCCTGATGGTGTAGAAATGTCAACTGTCCCGCATCAAATAGTCATCTCCTCACAAACAGTCACAATGTACATTGTCATGCAGTCTGTTAGTAAACTTGTACAATGCGTGAACATACATGTGAACACAATGTCAATCTGCATCTCCCCTTCACATTTGAGAGGGAGAATCAACACCTCCTGCAGAGCAGACCCAACAACTCAGCACTGATGATGAAGAGGACCTCCCCAACATCGACACCGACGCCCTCCAACAGCTCACGGACAGCTTCGGCACCCCACCTCCAGGAGCAGGGCAGCCCAGCTGCATCGAGGAAACCCCACCCCCTGCACAGACCACACAGCAGGAAGCACCCACCACCACGGCTGTCTCTCAGGACCCCCACGACCAACACATGGCATTCCAACACCGTGTGTTAGGGTGCCAGGAGAAGATGGCTGATCAGCTGCGGTGGGGTTCGACCTCATGGCAGCCAAACTAGATGCCATACGTCGGTGTCTAAGTCCCATCAGGGACGACTTACAGTCCCTAACGGACACCCACTGTCTGCTCCATGCTCTCCAACAATCCATGGCTGACATCGCTGGAGTCATGACTCTGAGCCAAGAACAACTGTCTAGTCAGAGTGGCTCCAGCGATGTCAGCCAGGAGTTGGGACACATAAGGAGAATGATGGAGAGCTTGGAGCGGATGCAGGTGGAAAGAATGTTTGCCACGGCTGCACACCAGCGAGATATAGCTGTGATCTTCCATGCCCTGCAGATCCTTGTCATGGCATTGCCACCACAAGGCCTGGTGCGGATGAATGCTGCTGCTACTAGTCCATCCACATCTCCGCCCGCTGAAGTGTCAGTGCCACACAGTGCGGCAGACATTCAACCTCTGGCCCCTGATGTGTCAGTGCCACACAGTGATGCAGACTAAACACCACCACCCACATGTGAAGCACCTGACACATCAGAGGATGAAGATGATGATGAATCTGGCTTTGTGGTAAGAATGAAGTGGTAGCATTCATCTCCGCCATATGGCCTGTTTCAGCTTGGTTCTGCCCTCTGCATCATGCCCTGGAACAACACCTTCCACTGTCCCCCGATACACTCAGCGACACTCACCTTGGACCTCGACATGGACTGCCATATTTTGTTTGGATACCAATGACACAGCAATCACACTGCGGACCAAAGTCTTCCTCTTCCGATGAACTTGTCAATCCATAAAGGATTATGGCTGGCCCTCCATGGGGCAACAATGTAAAGTGGGGTTTGCATGGCCCTGTACTGGTCCAGCTTCAACACTCCACTGAATGCGAATAAAACATTCTAATTCACACAGATGTGTCATGGCTATGATCAATCAAGTATGAAAGTATGGATGAATGTAGGGACAGTGATTCCACAAAAAGGTACTCCCTGGGTAATGCTATCAATGCGCATGTATGGCCGTGACCCAGATAGGCAGAGAGACACACATTGTCATTCAAATCAACACTTATCACAGTTGAATACAAGTGAAGGTGCGTAGACTTTATTAGCATATGAGTGTCAGTAGGGGCAAGATAAGTGCCACAACATGCAGACCAATGCTGCAGTATGTCAGAATGAGGAACGTTGCCAAGCGTCGCTGTCCACTCCGGGGGAGTGCCTCACCTTTCACAGGTGTGTGTTAACCCGAGTTGTTGTCCGCTCATGTATTCGGAGTCCAGGCGAATGCTGCCATGTCCACTGTTGTTGTGGGATATGTGACCAGATCTCCAAGATGCAACAAGGTGTTGGGACATGTGCAATGGGTTCCATTCTGTTGTGGCTGCAGGTACGTAGTTACTCGTCCATGAAAGCGATTGCAGCTTCGTAGGCTACCATTTCCAACATGAGGTCGTTGTCAACTTCATCAAACAGGACGGCGAGGCAATCCATTAGCAGGTCCGGACAGATGTGCTGCGTCCACCCCCTTTCACCAATTAGCACTACAGCCCAATAGGGGAGCGGTTCAATGTGGTCACTGCACACAAGGATTTGTGCAATCTCCCAGGTCCAGCTGTCAGCATGTATGCCAAGTATCAAGGCATCCCATAAACGGGTATCACGGTGACACTCCTGGTCATGGGCCAACAGGGGGCGCACACACATGTCAAAATCCAGTTCAGCTACCGTCCTGTTGGATAGGCAGACATCCATGGACCACTCGAATATGCATGATCGGCAATGCAATACAGGCTGAACGCAGGTGACGTTGGCAAGGCGGAAGCTTAGCCGGTAACTGATCCGCAGCACTGCCAATGGCAGTGCCCCCAGTAAATGCAGCATACGTGCACGGTACAGTTCCACGTGACAGGGTTGTGCATGTGTCCGGGATGTTCTGCCATTGCGTTAGTGGCTCTGGTTGAAGCGGCACTGTTCTGACCTGCGCCAGTTCTGTGGATGAAATGCCACAGCTCGGATCAATGAGTTGTTTTAGTGTGCAACGGTTGTACGCCTGGGATGGTGTGGGAGTAAGTGTGAAGGCCATTCCATGCAAGATAACTTCGAGCAAGGACTTCTGTGTGTGGGGTGTGTATACGTTGGTATTTCATCGGGCTGTGCGTAGTGTGGGAGTCGTCATCAGCTGCTATAGTATCTGTCTGGGGGTGCCGGGCACATGCAATTCCGAGGTCGGAGGTGCAGATGTGCTTCCGCCTGATAGTTCAGACAAAGGAGCTTTCATCCCTAATGTTAGTTTGTCATCTGCTTGCATCCAGGAAATGTGATGTGGCTTGTTGGGGCTGGGGTGGGATGTGTGCGACTTTGGGATTCATGTTTGACATGTCTTGCATGTGGCAAATGAGCGGCATCACTGTGTGTTACGTTGCCTCACAGCTGCTCCTCCCTCCCCCCGAGCCTATTTACTTGTGTGCGCTGCGCGGTTGCATCACTTGCACTCCTACAGCACACCATTGTCATGCCTGTCTGCTCATGTCCACAAGCCTGACAACGACACTGTGATGTTGGCCATTGAAGGTGGGCAGCCACGTGAGTGTAGGCCTATGGTGAGGATAGGGCGGACACAGATGTAGAGTTCATGCCTGGCTGAACTCGCGCTGCGATTAAGGCTAGACATTTGGCTCATGCTGCGGCAATACAGATACACACAACACTTGGCATGTATGAGCCAAGACCCCGAGCGGTCTTGTGCTCCTTCATTTCTCCGTTCATGCAAGCCCGCCCTCCGGGTGCATGCTACATTGCAACATTGTTGATTGCGGGCTGGGTAGCGCCAACACTACAACAGAGACACACGCATTAGTCACTTCCTTGTCCAGTCCAGCACTGAACCACGCCCAGAGCCCCGAGCAAATTCTTCACACCCCTACGCTGGACTGGCGTACGCCGGCCCAGCCCACTCCGCTTATGATTACAGGGGGGACGACAAAGCTACGTGTCCAAGGTCTTACCCACTGCCTGAGGTGACATGGTTGCGTCCGCTGTCCACAGCACAATGTAATGTGGTAGGGCCCGGGCCCATCATGCATACATAATGACCTCACGGACACACTTAGATAGATAGTGGAACTGGCTACGGGCATGTGCGCCCGGCCCCTTTTTATTTCCAGGGTCACATGTCCAGTGACGCCTGTGCTGGATGGGTGTGGGGTGAGTGTAAGCCAGCCCTCAGGGAGTGGTTGGTGCTGGCAACAACTAGAACAGTGATCATCGGATCACACACACAAGACTCAATCATAAAGGGTCCATGACTTGTGGTGCACTGAGGTAGGGGCACCAGCTCTGACATCACACACACAAGACTCAATCATGAAGGGACCATGACTTGTGGTACACTGACTTAGTGGCACCTGAAGCGCTCAGCGGGTGTGCAGCCAGCAATGATGGCGTGTCCTTGAAGGTCAGGATTGGATTCGATATGTGTGAGCCCTGCTGACCGCAGTGTATGCCGGAGGCAGCGGTCAGCAAGGGCCCACAGCCACGTGGCGTTGACTTGTGCTGCACAGAGTTAGTGGCATCTGAAGCGCTCAGCGAGTGTGCAGCCAGCGATGATGGCGTGTCCTTGCAGGTCAGGATTGGATTCGATATGTGTGAGCCCTGCTGACCGCAGTGTAGGCCGGAGGCAGCGGTCAGCAAGGGCCCACAGCCACGTGGCATTGACTTGAGCTGCACAGACTTAGTGGCACCTGAAGCACTCAGCGAGTGCGCAGCCTGCGATGATGCGTCGTCCGGGCGGGCCGCACTGAAAGCAATGTCTGTTGCCTACTGGACTGCGCCATAAATAAACCAAGACTCAATTTGAATTGGGGGACCTGCTGACCGCAGTGTAGGCCAAAGGAAGTAGTCAGCACACACATAACTCCCCGGTGCTGTGCCGCTGGGTGCGCTGGGAGCCTGTGTCGCGGGAGCCAGCGATCGGCTGAGGAGGCTGGCGGTCATGGCGGCGGACTCGTGGCAGGGTGAGGGGTGCCGCCCTGGCAGACGCGTTGGCCATCCTGGAAGTGAACCACACCCAGAGCCCCGGCCTATTTATTCACACTCCTACGCTGGACTGGCGTACGCAGGACGAGCCCACTCCACTTACGCTTACAGGGGGTGACGACACAGCTACATGACCGAGATCTTCCCCACTGCCTGAGGTAACATGGTTGCGTCCACTGTCCACAACACTACAAACACCAGCAGTATATGTCCACATGGACATGTCTGTGCTTTGCATACTGAAGTCTGTCCAGCACATTACCGCCACACTTGGCATTGTGTACATTCTTTTTCATGGGTGACTTGCCTCCTTCACACATACTTGGTTCCCACCTCTCCCCACATTCTGCAATTGTGTGGCTGAGGGGCCATGCCGTTTTCGGAAGGTCAGCTGTCTTGTTCTGCGCTGCCTCTGTGGTAGTCCGGGGGGGGGATGGGGGTGGTGACGGTGGGTGTTGTGGACCTCTTGGGTCTCCGAGCTACATGATCAGTAGCTCCATGACATGTGTTGGTCTTCAGATGTGGGTCTGGGCTGGGCTCCCTTTCATACTGCAGGTTGTCGTCCTGCTTAACACCAGTAAAAGGCAGGTGTTAAATCCCTGCTGCTAACGCGCCTTATCGCCTGTTTTTGGATCGCATCGCAGATCTGGCTGGGCGTTGAGAATATCGCGAAGTGGTGTTTTCGTGTGTTTTTGCACGGGAACGCCTACTCTGCATATCATTAGAGTTAGTTGTCGCTCTCATCCGTGGCAATGTTTTTTGCGGAAGCTATCGCTGGAAAAATGGCGTTATTGGCAGTTTGCACCAGCTTGAGAATAGGGCGATAAATCTATCGCCACTTTTGCGGCGCTAAAGTGCCGATAAATCGGTGATAAGTCCTTGAGAATATGCCCCATTGTCATTTACAATGCCAATAGCTCAAACTCTTGTAAATGCGAGACCTATTGCATTTCAAAGAAGTGGCCGTCATTGTCCCGGGCTGCTTGGAAAGTGAAAGCACGCATGGCGCGCCGAATGTTGCAGGAAAGCATGTTGTTCTGCAGTAGCAGAACCTCATTAAAGAAAATAGTGCTTACAAGACTAAAAAAGACGTAACGTGTAACAACCGAAGTAAAAGGGCCAGTCCTCATGAGAGGTTACAAATGAAGAAAAGGCGGTACTAAGGAGGAACTAACAAGCCTACTAACGAATCAGAAGTCAGCATTTACGAAGGGCAATGACACAAGCCAATGACAAATATCGGCTAAGAGTGGGCGGGGCTTCTATTACATACTCCAATACAGCATACTGCAGAGAAGCGCATGCGCTACCCAGGCTCGACCTAAAAATAGAGAATAATTTTATAAATAAAGCAAGACCAAAAGAACAAAAATCCAAGCAGTAGAAGTCAAATATGAATTTTTAAAATGAAATGCAAAAATAGTGCTTAGAAGCAGAGGGTACTTAATGAGTTAATTAGTCACGCTGGATGGGGACAAAGTTAAGAATCCCAGACGCCCGCGATGGAGCGCAGACTGGCTACAGGACCCATGCAGGGCCCGATGAACAAAATTATGTTAATCCTTGTTGCAGCACGAGATGCGTCGATGATCCTCACTCAGTTGGGGTGTTGTGGCAGACGATGCGTCAGTTTTGTTGAGTGAAGCGCCAGTTATGAGTGGGGTAGTTCCAAATGCAATGTGCCGGGTTAATCCACGCTGGAGGGGCGATGCGTCGATTGTCTCCATGCAGTGGTGGCGATGCATTGGTTCCGAAGCAGTGGTTCATGAGGCCATGCAGCGGGTCTAAGTGCAATGCACTGGTCCGGTACCTGCAACAGCGGTAGTGCGGAAATCCCGATCTCACAGCAGGAGATGCATTTGTTCCAATCAGTACAATGGTGTTGATGCACAGGTTCTGACAGATGTAGCACTTTAAACTTACTTCCAATGGTCCTGGACTGGATTAACACCACTTGGTAGAGCAAGACTTACAGCAAGAAAAATCCACGTGCTCAGTTGTAGATGAAGATGAAGTCTTTGGTATCCTTGAGACTTTAGAAGCAAGAGCCAAGCAAACAAGCCCTTGGAGAGTACTTAGGTTCTGGGATATAGATATGCAGGTCCACTCCTTTTCATTCTGAAGCAAGAAGCAGCATGCAGCAGGCCAACACAGCAAAGCAGTTCAGCAAAGTGTCAGTTCCTCCTGGCAGCACAGCAGTCCTTCCTCCTGGTAGAATGCCCTCTGTTCCAGAAGTGTTCTGATTTGGTGGTGTCATTGGCCCAGTACTTATAGCCAGTTGTTCCTTTGAAGTAGGGAAGCTTCAATGAGATGCTTTGAAGTGCACAAGATCCTGCCTTTCCTGCCCTAGCTCTAGATTCTCTCTAGGAGGGTACGCAGTCCTTTGTGTGGGGACAGGACACAGTCCTTTCAGGTGCAAAGGGTCAGTTCCTTGCTCAGGATGGCCCATCAACATGCAGATGGATACTCAGTCACACTTACCCTTCCTTTGTGTGTGGCTGTCTAGAGGGAATACAGGAAGTCAGCTGTCACTCATCCCAGACATGTATTCTAGAGACAGACAGAAGGCACCAAATGGTTTAAATAAAAAGAAAATGCCAACATTCTAAAACTGCCTTTTCAGAGCTGCAATTTAAATACCAACTTTACCATCAGTTGTGTTTTTGAATTGTGAGTCCAGGGACACCAAATTTGGGCTTCCCATCCATTCCCACTTGGAAATTTCACCCATAAAATGTAAAAAGGCAATCCCAAGGCGTTCACATAGTAGGGTTAGTTGAACAATTAGATTCAATAAAACCCTAAAAAACCTTTTTTATTCATACCCCAGGTACCCTATAATTAAGGGAACTCTTTGGGTATACCTGTAGGTATTTTTTACTTTCTATTTTTCTTCTGGATCCCTACTTATAAAGCCAGATTTAATCTAAGAATTCCCATCCCTTTTTGGTTGAGTCTGCCCTGGTGTTATCACCCTACCAGGGTGTGGATAGGCGCTGAAGATGAAGCATGTCACAATAAAGTGATTGAGGCGTCTACCCCAATATCTTTGGATACCCAAGAGGAGAAGAGGAACCATACCTTTCGCCTTTTTATTTTCCTTCCTTACCCATTCCAGTTGCTATTGTGTGAGACAAATCCCAATGTTAACCTAAGGGAGAGATAGGCCTTGCAGTAGTGAAAAACAAATTTAAGTGTATTTTACTACCAGGACATGTAAAACTTACAAGTACATGTCCTACATTTTAAATACACTGCACCCTGCCCATGGGCTGTCCAGGGCCTACATTAGGGGTGACCTATATATAATCAAAAAGAAAGGTTTGGGCCTGGAAGGTAGGTTAACTTGCCAGGTCAAAAAGGCAGTTTAAAACTGCACACAGGGGCCCTGCAGTAGCAGGCCTGAGACATGTTTAAAGGGCTACTTTAGTGGGTGGCACAATCAGTGCTGCAGCCCACCGGTAGCATTTAATTTACAGGCCCTGGGCACATGTGGTGCACTGGGGATTCTAAGTAAATTACATATACCAGTTGTGGATAAGCCAATGTTACCATGTTTTAAGTAAAGAGCACATGCACTTTAGCACTGATTAGCAAAGATAAAGTGCTCAGAATCCCAAGGGCATCAAAACAAAGTGAGTAAAAACAGGAGATCAGAAGGCAAAAAGTCAGGGGAAACCACGCCAAGGTTGCCAAGTCGAACTGTTTGGCTTTTACTTGTTTTTGAAAACTGATAAAGGAAGTTATAGCTGCAATTATTAATGTGATGTTTTTCAGGACAATATCCTTGTGTATTCTAAGATTAGGATAACTCATGATCTGCTATTGAAACAAGTTCCGACCAGGTTAAGAAACAGTGGCCTTTACACTAGAAAAGAGAGAAGCGCAAGTTCAGGGTTTTTTACTGTGTCGTGTCTGGGCCATTCTATGCCAGGCGAAGGTGTCAGTCATATGTTAGATTCTGCAGATTCCATTATTAAGTCACCTGCTCTCAATGACATGGACCATGTTAGTTCTAATATTCCTCCAAATTTTGCCTGTGTTCTGCCACCTCTGAGATCATTGTTATGAATGGGAACCAAGGGGGTCATTAGGATGGCGGGCGGACTTGAGTCCGCCCGCCATCCTAGCGGTAACGGGACCGCCCGCCTGCCATGCGGCGGTCCCACCACCCTGATCATGATGCAACTGCCACCGCGGCGGTCGCATCTGGCGATTTAACATTGCGGCGGGTGCTGCTGGCTGCAGCACCCGCCACAATGTGAAATGGCCATGTTGTGCATTTCCCTGCACAAACCACAGCACTGCACATGGCTGGCGTGGACTCCGAAAACTGCGGAGACTGTAACCACACTGCCTAACAGATAAGTGACTATGCAATGTGCGTGACGTCGAACTGCGGTACACATCCCTGTCTGTCTATCGGGAGCATGGCCGGCGCACAGAACGGAGGCTCCGTAAAGATACCAGCATAATATTGCACGCGTTGGGCGACAACTGCCACTGCTGTATAAACAAGTTTGAAATAACATATATAGTTGGAGTGGCACTAGATCGCGGTTGACCTCCCACAATTTGCGGCAAAGCGCCGTAACTACGGGTGGCCATTTTGTCTAGATGACTAGTGTTTTGAAAACGGATGAACTCATCCGCAACTGCCAGCGCAAGCATCCACTTGAGCACCTGATGAAATAGTATAGACTGCCCAGTGCCAAGCCCTACCTAGCAAGGAAGCGGAAGGAAATGCAATCTCCTGCCAGATAGGTAACAGCACGAGCCTTAATTAGACGTAGGGGGAGACCGAGCGCCCTCACGAAACTGCGCACAGGGACTCTTCTGATCTGGTTGCAGCGCAGCATACAGCTCACATCGAAGCAAAGTGTAATACAACAGCAAACACAGTGTGCGAAGATATACGATGGTATAGGCATCGAGCAAGTGCACACGAGAGAAGCTGGGGCAGGCAAAATAGTGAACATAAGTTGAGACGCGAGCAAAGGTCCATAGGAAAGTGCTGGGGTCTTAAGAAGCTGCCTCTCCCTGCTGCGGAACGGTTTGCCAGATCTGACACCAGAGGGTGGCGGCGCTTGAGCCCAATGGAGCGCATCGCCCTGGAATTCCCTGAAACGAATCCGGGGGCAATTAAAGGCAAGATCGGAGGACAGTGTGCGAGGCCCCTCCCCCCCTGAGATAGCCATATTGCTGAGAAATGTGGCTGAGGTGGCAAGTAAGTGCAGAGTACATGGATTACAGCGTCAGCGTCAGCACTGACCTGGATCCTGTAAGTGGGGATCTGATGGGAGAGACCAGGGTCTGTGTGGGCCTACGCTCTGGGCCCTTCAGCGGGAAACCACAAGGAAGTCCCGAGCACAGTACTGAGGGTCCTGGGCCGACTGGGGGCAACCGTGTTCTTCATGGGGGTGAGACCGACCCGGGCATCTCCGTTTGGCAGGCTACTAGGAGGAAAGGGAGCCCCATGGGCATGAAACTGATCGCCATTAGGCTCCTTGGACACTCTGCGCAAGGTGCAAATCCCCGTTACTTCCTAGGATTGGGGCAATATCCGACTGGCCTGCTGATCTGGGGATACTGGATCACCGAAGGGGCAAGACCTGGCCAAGTGGGGACATCTGACACACCAATTTTCTAACAATGGCCTCCCTGAGTGGGCCCCTTTCCAAAGCACTCCTTCTCCCCTTGTTGGGGAGGGATCCAGCATTTATGCCCTTGAGTCTCAGAGACCCCTCTGAGAGAGTCCACAGCAACAAGGGAGTCTCACACAGTGGAGCGCTCGATGGAACTTTTGGACTATGCCCCCCTAGGCGGAAACTAACCTTTCTGTAAGTACTGCGGTGCCCGAGCAACCTTTGGCCGATGACCGGTGGAGCTGTCCAATGCAGCTATAGAGGAGTTTGGCTCTGGTTCACCCCTCGGCCGTCACCTACCCAGCCGGACATCAGACACTGTTTTTCCTCGTCTCCCCGTTGTGCCTCCTGCACCCTCCCCCTCCTCTTCCCTCCATTATTCTCCGTCTACCTCCCCTATTCCTTCCCTCTCTCCCCTAATCTTCTCTCCCCTTGCCTATTTTTTTTTTTTCCTCATGTTTTTTTGCTATGCTTTTGTACACATGTAATTCCTGTAACTACGCTCCAGTAACTGATGTAACTTTGTAACCATGTTCTGAAACAATGTTTTCCTCATGTAAAGCGCTCTGATACCTCCGGGTCTAGCCAGCGCTATATAAAACTCAATAAATAAAATAAACGTGGCAGGCACCGCGTGGTGACCCTGTCCATCAACTGTTGTTTTTGCATTTGTCACCCCGAGTGGGACGGGTATGCCCAGACGTGGGTCCCGTGCTCTCCATGCCCCTGGAATCAAGCTATCCTGGCTGAAGAGGGGTGAAACCCCGAAACCGGTCCTAGGATGCTTGTTTCCAGTCCAGGGAGAACCTGGCTTGGCAGTTCGGGCTGGACTGTTCCCATGAGGCACAGGGTCAAGACTGATTTGCATATGGCTGGGTTCAAGCTGGAATGGCATGGTGAGCAAAAAACGATGGATTTAGGCCCAGATCTCTGTACTGGGGTGAATGTATGACATTGTTCTGCATTCTGTCCATCAACTGTTGTTTTTGCATTTGTCACCCCGAGTGGGACAGGTATGCCCAGACGTGGGTCCCGTGCTCTCCATGCCCCTGGAATCAAGCTATCCTGGCTGAAGAGGGGTGAATCCCCGAAACCGGTCCTAGGATGCTTGTTTCCAGTCCAGGGAGAACCTGGCTTGGCAGTTCGGGCTGGACTGTTCCCATGAGGTTCAGGGTCAAGACTGATTTGCATATGGCTGGGTTCAAGCTGGAATGGCATGGTGAGCAAAAAAACGATGGATTTAGGCCCAGATCTCTGTACTGGGGTGAATGTATGACATTGTTCTGCATTCTGTCTATCACCTGCTGTTTTTGCATTTGTCACCCCGAGTGGGACGCCCAGACGTGGGTCCCGTGCTCTCCATGCCCCTGGAATCAAGCTATCCTGGCTGAAGAGGGGTGAAACCCCGAAACCGGTCCTAGGATGCTTGTTTCCAGTCCAGGGAGAACCTGGCTTGGCAGTTCGGGCTGGACTGTTCTCATGAGGCACAGGGTCAAGACTGATTTGCATATGGCTGGGTTCAAGCTGGAATAGCATGGTGAGCAAAAAAACGATGGATTTAGGCCCAGATCTCTGTACTGGGGTGAATGTATGACATTGTTCTGCATTCTGTCCATCAACTGTTGTTTTTGCATTTGTCACCCCGAGTGAGACAGGTATGCCCAGACGTGGGTCCCGTGCTCTCCATGCCCCTGGAATCAAGCTATCCTGGCTGAAGAGGGGTGAAACCCCGAAACTGGTCCTAGGATGCTTGTTCCAGTCCAGGGAGAACCTGGCTTGGCAGTTCGGGCTGGACTGTTCCCATGAGGCACAGGGTCAAGACTGATTTGCATATGGCTGGGTTCAAGCTGGAATGGCATGGTGAGCAAAAAAACGATGGATTTAGGCCCAGATCTCTGTACTGGGGTTAATGTATGACATTGTTCTGCATTCTGTCCATCAACTGTTGTTTTTGCAGTAGTCAAGAATGATGTCATATGTAATATTCACAAGCGCAGTGCAGGAACAAGAGGAAGTCTCATGGCTCCGCGCAAAAGAATTTCGTGAGGGGACAAGCCTGGACCCCAATCCGGAATACCCGTTGGACTCACCCCTTAAACTCATCATTTTCAATGGAAGAGCATCAGGCCACTACAGAAATGTGGATGCGTACACTTTAGCAAGACGAGACTTCAGCATGCCATTAATCTGCTTCACTGTGCCAGAAGCCGCAGGTCGGTAACTAAAGTGGACCCTTGGATCCACCTGTAAAGCTGCACACAAAAGCTTCAGCACCTCATTCATTAAGTGACTGCCACAATCTGCATCCAAAAGAAACAAGGATCCAGAGCATCTGACTCAGAGTCTTTGTCTCTCTCCACAACAGACACATTTGCTACAGGTTTCATAGTGGTTTGGGATCTCACTCCTGGATTTACAGCAGCACTTGTGCTAAGGACAATGAAAACATTTACAACTGAGGTCTGAAGTGGCAGCAACTGTGCTTGGCGGTGCTATTAGAGGAGCTAGACCTGCTTCAGTGTACCAGTAGGAATGGGCAGCCCTTGCACATGAAGACCTTTGTCACAACCCCATGTCCATAAGGCTGGCCTGACACTACCAAATGCCCGTTTCACAATCTGTTCCATGCCTGTAAGTTGTCGCTGTCCTGCAGGGCAACCTTACAATAACTTGCCCAAGGAGCTGTTTCTGTGTATTATAAACACCATCTTGTTGGAGGCCCATTTGTGCCTCCTAATGTGCCCCACATAATGAAAGGCAATGTCCCCAGTAAGGGGAGCACTCGGGTAGCACCCATTTCGATGTCACTCTGATTGGGACTACAGTTCCCAGAGGTCCCGGGCGGCGGCCATCTTGGGTGCAATTAGACATAAATAGAGGCCACACCCATTACCATGCGCTCAGTCTTGAGAGGACTCCAGCATGAGCGTTGTAATCTTCGTATCCGCCCATTTGTTTTTCTATATTGGTGGTGCAGTTCAGGACCTCCTTCTTTACAGTATTGCGGAAAGAAGGGGCCAACTGGCGCAGCGAAATTTCTACACCTGAACAGGTCACTCCTTTGTTCCTAGTTTTTTAAGTGAGGAATGATCCTCATGAATTTTGGCATTATGCAGTGCATAGCTCTGATTACATGAAGTCCTATATCCTTCTAAATTAAAGTATATACCACACGTTTCCCCAACTTTTTGCTTTCAATCTTCCTGTTTTGGTGCCTTCGTTTTTCCTGGCCTCAGGACGCTGTGCTCTTTACCATTGCTAACCAGTCCTAAAACATGGTAACATTGGCTTATACCCAATTGGCAAATTTAATTACTTGTAAGTCCCTAGTAACTTGGTACTGCCTTTAACCAGGTCCCATAAATTAAATGCTACTGGTAAGCCTGAAGAATTCTTTGTGCCACCCAACAAAGTAGCCTTTTAAACATGTCTCAGGCCGGACATTGTAGCCTGTGTGCACAGTTTTTAAACTGCCCTTTCAACCTCGTAAATAAACCTTTTTGCTAGTCCTAAACCTTCCTTTTTAATACATGTAAGTAACCCCTAGTGTAGGCCCTACACAGCACAGGGTGACGTATTTAGAAGTGGTACATGTACCTTCAGGTTTTACATGTCCTGGTAATGAAAAATCCTTCAATTCGTTTTCACTACTGCAAGTCCTTCCTCTACCATAGGATAACATTGGGTTACCTTATTACATTTAATAAGTGATAATTTTCAATTGGGAGACTGTAGGAAGGTTGAGTTTGGTCTCTAAAGAATTGTAATTTAAAACCCTCTTTAATGGTAAAATTGAATTTTACAATTCTGAAATGAGACTTTTAGAAAGTAAAAGTGTACAAAAAGTGATGGATGGAAGGCTTAAATTAATCTCAGCCACTGGTAATTACCAGTCCATCGTTATTTTGCCCACCATGCCACCTCAGTTGAACCCCGCTATATGTAAATCAGTCTTGATCCTGCTCCAATGGTAACAGTCCAGCCTGAACTGCCAAGCCAGGTCCTCCTTGAACCAGAACAAAAGCAACCCAGGTCCGGTTGCACCCCAGTTATGGGCTCATCAACCGACTACGACTTGGTTTCAGTGACACAGTGTGCACGGGACCCACATCTGGCCATATCTTTCCACTTATGACGACACACTAAAGTATATAAAAAGCGAGGGCGTAAAATGGAAAGGTTCCCTTGCTTTTTTCTTAGAACAACCATGAACCTCAATGTATACAACACCCGAACAATCTGCCAACCTATGCTACAAAAATATGGGTACATGTTTGTCAGGTGTATAGGAATTGAAGCTCTGAGAAGCTCTTCACCATCGATAAGAAGACAGCCAGGCTGTCTTGATCTTCAAGAACTGTACTGGAGTGAGGAACATCATCCACCATCCAGACTATTTCAATGGGTCCCTGTGTAAACTAGCTGGCCTACCATTAGACTGAGATCTCAGAGGTGGACTTCCATTGGAGTACAGGAAAGAGAAGATGTCACTCTTCAGTCAGCAAATACTTCTACTGCAAATATCAGGGGGGACTGACTGTCAGGCTCAATACCTTGTATTTGTATAGGGAATGGGGGTGGCAGAATGTGGGCATCAGATAAAAGGCCTTATGGCTCATTTATTCAAGTTTGCCCAAGTACACATCTGGAGCCCATAAATGTCATGCAGAGTTTTTTGACCTGTGACCTTGCATTGGGCATTTTTTAAACTTCGATCTGTTTTAAAGACGTAAGTTAAAAATACAAAATGTAATCACTCAAAGCAAGCATGCATCATGGTACTGGAGTGGCACAATACCCCGCTTCAAGTGCCTACATGCTAGTGTATTTGACATGATTGTAAAAGTGCATTGTGCCACTTTATAAAAGTGGTACTGTGTCATGTGCTTGACTTATACAATTGTTAAACATTGATTTATCATTTAACTGGTCTTTGTGGTATATTCCAAGGCACACATTTTTATGCCAGCTTATGGTTCTATTTATTTATTATTGCTACCAAGAATGCGCCTTACTTTTCCAAACACATACAAATTCCACTAACTCAGCCCCAAGGCAAACCATGCCCCAAGTCACCCACTGTCCTTTTTAGTTGGGTACACTATGCCACTTGGTAATTTTCAGTTTCACACCTCCCTAATATTATTGCCTAAGCTACACCTCTGGAGAACAGGCTTCCTGATTTCAATTGCTTTTCCCCTAGGCCCCATGTCTTCCCCAATGAAAGGATCTGAACAATAATTTTTTGTTTTAATTCACCTGACATGCTGAACGTTCATGTTTTTAAAATAAATACCTGCCTACCTTGTCTCCAACGAGCTGTTCCTTAACCTCGCCAATGTCTATCTATATATATCATATATATGTGTGTATGTGTAGTGAGAATCTAGTTTAGCGCAAAATGGTGAAATGCAACTTTTATTAAAAAAACTCTCCGCCATCTATCGTCTTTAAGCAACTCAGGGGAGATTTACTAGCTTTTGCGCCGTGTTTGCATCACAAAAGTGCCGCAAAACGATGCAAAATCTTTTTTTTGTAATTTACTTTCCAGCGCTAAACTTGTTTAGCGCTGGAAATAAAGGAAAAGTAGTGCGAAGCAGTGCATTGCGCTTCTTCGTGTTACTTTGCGCCATGGGGGCGTACCAAGGGTGGTGCATGGGCGTTCCCTTGCAACCACCCAAGGTTTCTCACGCTAAACCCAATTTACTAAAAACAGTAGATTGGGTTTAGCGTGAGAAAACTGCGCCCTTTTCAACTAGGCGCAAGGAAGGAGAAATGCTTTCATTTCTCCTTCCTTTTCCGACTTTGCATGCGTGCTGCACTGTGCAGCACGCATACAAAGTGGGAAAAGCATTCCCTTGTGTCTAGCATAGTATCTTGGACAGGAAGGGTACCCTTCCTGTACAAAACCTATGCTGGACTCATGCACACACCCTAGCGCTGCGGCCCTAAGGTGTGTGCATGGCGCACGGCAGCTGTAATCAGTGCCGGCGCAAGGGAAAGGGGAGGAGATAGCCATATCTTTGAAGATATGGTGCTCTCCTGCTCCCTCCCTGTTGCGCAACGCAGCAGAGCCTCAAGGGGGCTGCGCTGCGTTGCGTGATTTGTCAGTAAATCTCCCCCTCAATAGCTAAACAGGATCATCCAACTCTACAGCAAAATCAACCTCTTGGAGTATCCACAAATGCTGCAGGGAGTCATCAATATTGTGTCTCTAGTCATTTCAATCTTAAAAGTCAGTAGTGTGGTATGTGAATCCACAGCCCAAAAGAAGAAAAAAAATGCATAAAAGATGGGGACATGGCGCATTTGATTTAAGACCCAAACTTTATAAAGAGGCAGACTTGCTCCCTTACCTGCCTCTGTGCAATTTTGGGGGTCTCGTAATTGAATTAAGCCAAGGCCCTGGCTTGGGAGGCTATCTGCTCTACTTCATGCCTTGTCCTCAGGACAGGAACAACAGACTGTTAGTGGGAAGAATAATATAGCAGCATAGGTTAAGTTGATCAGTGTTGACGTCTTAATATCATTTGTCTCTCTCCTAGAGACCTTTCACCCTCAAGAAGCCTTGTTGCCTCATGCTGGGGTACACCAATAAAGCAAACAAGAACAAGAAACACTAGAAAGCAGGTAGGCTAGAGAACTTTGGGAAGTGCAAGAACTTAGTAATCATTATTTCCTTTGTGTTTCAGATCTCCTTTCCATCTGCTCCTACCCCCATTCCTTTACCTCGCCTGTCCACACTTGGAGACCGCAGTGTTAGAAAGCAGCTTTGGTGGAACCTGTAAGGGGGGCCCTAACTAGCATCCAGTCACTTCTCAGGAAAGTGGACACTGAACCTGGGAATTCCTGTCACTGTATTCCACCAGTGCACTCGCACTTAAGTCGACAAGGGGTGGGGATCCTCCTAAAGTCTGTTTCCTTACAACAGGATGATCTCCTCCTCCTCGGTGGACAAATGTATGTGGGGGAGGTTGAGAAGCCAACAATTCACCCAAAAATCCATAACTAGAGTCATGTCATCATTCTCACTTCAGTCTAACCCCCCGCCCCCTTGTGCTTTTTTTCTCCCTGTTCTTCCACTAGTTAAGACGGGATACATCCTAACTTCCTGAATCATATTTTTCCTTCATGCTTCCTGTTCTGCATCCCACTTCACTTCCATCCAACCATTAACTATCTTTTTGGATTTATTCTGATATTTTTGCTTCTCTTCTGCATCTACTGCCCACTCCAATGCATTCCAAGCTTCGTGCTGGGCTGGTGTAGGTGGGGGCTTCATTTCATACATCCCTTCTCAAATTCTTAATTATTCTTAGTTTGAAAGTACCATAGGGAAGAACTTGCAGGGGCCCTTCATTCATAGTGATCTTATTCCATTGTTTGAGCCAAATATAAGTGTGTAACCCAGCATTGGTTTGTCATTTAATCAGCAGGCGTACCCTCGGGAGGGGACTCCTCATCTTCACAGACAGGTATTCTTACATCATCACTAAATAAAGCACCTAATGTCTTGAAAAACGCCATCTTTACTCCGTAAATAACATAGCACAATTCAATGAAAGTGAACCGAAATAACTGGCAGTTCTCAACCAATCACTAAGCAAAACGCAACAACACTAACTCCCAAACTCAGCACCACATTACGAAACAGTTCACTCACAGTATGGCACTCTCTGACGTAATGATCAATCCCAGGTGGCACACACACCGACTGACCAATATATGCATGGGACCTTATAATGCAACTTGCAGCACCCACAGTGGCTCTCACTCCTCAGGGATCAACTTAGCACAAAAAATTATTAAGCAAATGAAAATTCTTGTCCACTAAAAGAAGGTTCAAAGTACACAATTGCTCTAGGTGAATCGTAGAATAGTACCCTCTTTGTTCCATCACACAGACAACGTAAAATCTCGACCTGCGGGAAATCAAATCACACTGATTAGTGTGGTTGGCTCTTCTGCACAGAAGGATTAATACAACACCAATCTCAATTAATACACTCTCTCCATAGAAGTTAATAAAAACCCTTTCTCATGTGCGCCTGATAGTGCTTCACGGTCTGACACCACAAACCCACAGGAAAGTTACAACATAATATACTCAGGGGCCTATTTATGAAAAAGTCATGCAGTGCACCACAGCAAGTAACCTTGCTACACTGTGTGACAGGGAAAGGGCAGGAATGTTCTGTATTTCAGGCAATATGGCGCATTCCTGTCTTTTTCTCTGCTCTGGCGCCCTTTTGGCAGCCTAGCGCCAATGCAGGCACCCTTGCACCATGGTGCAAGGGTGCCTCCGTTGCATGCAGGATTATTTTTATGAAGGAAGATGCATCTTCCTGCACAAAAACAACCTGGAGAGGCATTTTCCTCTTTCTATGTGTGCTGCAGATTGCAGCACACATTAAGGCAGTAACGAGGAGAAATAAATATATTTCTCCTCGTTGCTCCTCTCCTGGGAAGGCGTATCTTTTTGGCTCATACCCAGGTTTTCCAGTTCTGGTAAATCTGGAAAAGCTTCAAAAACCATGTGATTTGCGTCAGAACACCTATGCAATACCTTCCCAGGGCACAGTAAGGCAACACAGAGATTTGGGCTGTGTTGCCTTACTCCAGATTTATGGAGCCACCCAGAGGCACGCAAAGTTGCCTTGTGTGGCTTCATAAATGTGACTTAAGGTTTGCATCGCTCTCGCACCACATTGCGTGGTGCAAGAGTGATGCAAAATAGCTCATAAATAGGTCCCTTAATGTTTATCCTAGGATCTTAGACTTCGTTGAGGCCAATAACAACAGCTTCAACTTTTCAACAAGCTCTTTTCTCTTCATAAGCGCACGTGAAATACATAAGGCAGCATCACAAATCACACAACAACACAGAGGCTTCTGGACTCAAAATAGACACCACACCGGACAGCATACTAACTCGTCAAAACCCACAAACACCACAATGATCTACAACACAAGCAAAGATGCATAACCCTACTATACTCACACTCCTATGTCACTGCAACGGCTCAGGTATGCAGGAACACCACCAATTCTTCAAACTGGACCATAGGAACCTCAGAGAAGCAGACTGATCTAGGGCAGATTCTGGCAGAATTTAGGGCAAATTCTAGCTATCTACGCCTTGAGTAAGAACCATCCTCTGATACCATCTTGATAGCGCAAGAGATAAGGATAGTGGGGCATATTAGCAAGACCCACGTTAAAATTATCGCCGTTTTAGCGGCAGGAAACTGCCGCTAAAACGGCGATAATGGGCTTGCTAATATGCGTTATAGAATTCCAATAGAAGCCCAGGTTAGATGTCCTGCACATCTAAACTGGGCTTCTATTGGAATTCCATAACGCATATTAGCAAGCCCATTATCGCCGTTTTAGCGGCAGTTTCCTGCCGCTAAAACGGCGATAATTTTATCGCCGGTCTTGCTAATATGCCCCAGTGTTTGCCCTGCACAAACTTGGCGCAAACTTGAATCTCCACTATGTCCACTGGGATGGGCCGTTATCTTGAGCTGAGGCTAAAATTATAAATGCAGCAATATATCAATGACAGGGAATCAGAATTTTTCCCACAGTAATGAGAGGTTTATTTGCAAATTAGTAAATCTACAATCTCAAATCGAATCATTTAAGCAAAAAACAATAGTCACATGAATATAGCATGTATGAATATAATCCAGGCAATTCAATTCGGGAAGTGAAAATACACATAATTAAAAACAGCATATTAAAAGTGAGATAAAATTCTGTTCCCATAAAGGGAACGTTGCCAATGCTAAGCTAAGGTTGTGGGTAAGTCATAAAATTCTGAAGCAGCAGGTGTCAGCAATTACAGCATCACAAGTAGAACCACATGAAGGTTCCAAACAAGAAATGTACTTTCTCTAGAAAGTACGTCTATGAGCTTAAATATAAGGATCAACAAAAATACATTTTTAACGAGAACACAGTGAGGCTGGTGATTAAAACAAAAAAAGTTATGTACCCCAAGCAAAAAAATATGTTTACTGTTAAAATGGAGTCGGGCGCCTAGGCCAACTCATGTCAGTGTTAAGATGGATATATCCCAATTATAGCTAGATCATAAACATATAAATCGCTGTTTTCACTAAATGTAAAATAACGTGCACACATATAAGCATATAAGCATGTTGCAAGTTAGCATAATATTAAGCACAAATAAATAATGATGACTTTGTGTCACCACTTGCAATTGTGCTGCCCATTCTGCACCTATTCCATGAGGAAGGGTAGTTTGCACAACTGCTGTTCATGTTGTATGTTCAATGTGAAGAAAGGAAGCCTGCGCTGCAGTTACCCAGCTGTAAATGTTCTGTGAGGGAGGGAAGTTGGTGCTGCTGCTGCACATGATGTATATGTTAGGTGAGGAAAGTGAGTCTGCACTGCTGAGTGCCAGCTCTTTGTGTTTTAAGAGCATCGTTTGCACTGCAAATGGTGTTGTACCTGATGTGTGGGACAGGGCATCTTCTATGCTGTACCTATTTTGAGAACATGTGACACTTTCATTGCTGATGGGGTACTGTACCTGTTCACCTGGTCTGTGAGGATTGCGTGCACTCCTGGTAGAGTACTGCACCTAATTTGTTAGAAAGGGAAGCTTGCAAAGGCTGTGATGCATTTGTTCTGTGAAGATGGGAAGTTTGAACAACTGATGAACATGGTCCATCTGTTCTGTGAGGAGGGAAATTTGCACTGCTAAAGGTTAGTTATAGACATTCTGTGATGGGTGTTTGCTCTGCTAATAGTATGCTGTACCCATTCTGTGAGGGAGGGAAGCTAGCACTGTAGCTGCCCATCTCATGTATCAGAAGCATTAATCATGCACACTGCAGTAGACTTGTCAATTGATGCAGAGGGGGTGCATCTGGCCATGAATCCAAAGCTGGTGACCTTTACTGTGAGTATCGAGTGGATATTCTTGCCTTTTCGGTAATTCTGCATGTTCGCAGATTTGTGTGCAGAGCATGTAAGACACACGTCAATAAATCAATCAAAATTTTGTAAAGTGCAGCAAATCACTAGTGAGGGTCTTGAGGTGCTGGAGATGTTTGCTGCTGCGTGGTGGGTTGTTCATTGAAACATCCAGGTCTTGAGTTCTCTCCTGAATTGTTGGAGCGATGTTGCGGTCATGAGGTGCAGGGGAAGGTTGTTCCTTACCTTGGCCGCGAGGTGCGAGAAGGAGCGTCCTCTCCTGTTGGTTTGGCGGATCCGTGGGGTGTCTGTGAGGGAGAGGGAAGCAGATTGAAGGTGTCTGATCGGTTGTTGGAAGGTGAGGCGTTGTTGATGCTGGTCCCTCATTGTGCAGAGCCTTGTAAACGTGGGTCAGCATGTTGAACTGGCATCGCTTCTGGATCGGGAGCCAGTGTCGTTTCTTGAGGTCGTGGTGTGATGTGGGTGTTTCTGGGGAGGTCGAGGACAAGTTTTGCCTCTGAGTTTTGTATCATTTGGAGTCTTTTCAGGAGGTGTGCAGTGATTCCTACGTAGATCGTGTTTCCATAAAGGAGTCTACTGGTGATGAGGGCCTGCATGACGGTCCTTCTGGTGTTGACTGGGAGCCACCTGAAGATCTTACAGAGCATGCGAAGGGTGTAGAAGAAGGTGGATGAGACTGGGTTGACTTGTTTCTTCATAGATAGCTTGCTGTCCAGGATGATGCTGAGGTTGCGGGCGTGGTCTGTTGGGGCGGGCTAAGTTCTGTGGGTCAATATGCATCTGTCCATGGCGAGGTGTTGTTCCCAAAGATGAGGACTTCTGTGCTGCCAGAGTTGAGTTTGAAACTAAAGAAGGATTGGGTCCTAAGCTAACTGGATGGGACCACCAATAGTTATATACACAAAAGTATCCAGTAGCTCCTGTTAGAGCTTATTAAAAACCGAGCCAGTGGAATCAATTCATAGGCTCGTGTGATTTATTTCACAATTTTTAGATTATTCTGTAGATTCATTAACATTCAAATCATGTCAAAGATTGAGGGAACACAAATTAGTGAAATTTTTCAACATGTGAAGTACATAAACAAATAACACATATAAACAATCATTACAAATGTGTGTGATACATCAGTAATTTATGTGCGATTATAGAAAAACACAAAAAGGGTAATTAAAGCACCAGTCCATAAATCAAAAGTAGCAATCAGGTGGAGTAGCAAGTCAAAACTTGCAAACCACTGTACATTCTCCTGCCTGTATGCACAGCTCTGGGGATCCTATGAATCAAGTTTAGGGTAACTGGGGAGGGAGATTAATTGAGCCTTCTCCCTAAGTCATCAAGGTAAGCTTTTCCCAGACGCTGTTGTCAACGCGTTTCCAACCCCATCAGCATTCAGGGGATTTCATCAGGACTTGGACGTGGTGAAGTCTAGTAAAAAAAGTCAAAGAAAGACAAGGTGTGTGTTACTTACACCTAACAACCTAATAGAGGTGTGTTAATTCTCCATTGTTGCGCTAAGCACATAAAGAATAGTACCTTGTACTATGATTACAGGGTGCTCAATAGTGTTCAGAAATTTCTGGCACTGGATTTGATGGTGAGGCCTGTCGGGGAATAAGATTGTTCGTGAGTGATATGTTTAATATGAAAAGAAGCGTCCCTGTTTATCCTTTATAATCAGAAACGACTTGCCTGCGTCGATGGCGATTCTTAATTATGCAGATTGAAGCCAACGGTTGCTGTGTCAGTTCAGTTGGAATGCCTATTTGGAAAAACACGAATGCTTATTGTCCCTTACAATCATACCGGATACACTAACGCGCAATGTGTGAGACGTAATACTAATCTCAGGTAGTTTTTATAAGATTTATTTAAAAAAACAGGATGCTCCTAAAAGCGCAACGGTTACATGCTTAATGGTCTGGCTGCTACGGACATTTCTGAGCTTTAGTCACACGTGTAAAATGTAGTGAGTCCTCATACGTGGGTTGTTGGAGGAGCAGCAGGCTTATAAACGAACGTGCGTCCCTACGATGAACTTCGCATGTAAATGGAGCTAAATGTATCAATATGAACCTGTGTGGGCTCGGGAGTATGGCTTCCTGGAACGCGAGCGCGTTACTCTTTAAGCATTTAAGAAAGTGTGATAAGCGTGTTGTTTTCTGGCGGAGAGCAGGGTCAAATAAGTAATTAGCACGCAGCTCTAGGGAGGCATAAAGCGGTTATTAACTCACTGTTTTGTCAGACGTCTTAACGCGATCGTGTTAGCAGGAACCAAGCCTGTCTCTGCCGCTGCTACAGTAATATGAGTGCATAAGTGAAAAGCAAGACCGGAGTGGATTTCATGAATCGTTTTTGAGCAAGTGTGTTCTGGGAAATGTAGTCAAGAGTCAAGTGTGTTTAGTAGATGGAATGTATATAAGGGCACAGGAATTATAGTTTTGACTACAACCTTGCTACTTCATACATTTCATTAAGCCCTGTATGTACTGTGTCAAATTTTAAAATAAGGTACGCTTCTTTTTGTAATAACAACCTTTCAGTATCTCCTCCTCGAGGATTGGGTGAGATCGAACAGAGTATGGTCCACTTAAAATCTCTATCAGTGTGAGCCTTTTCTACGAAGTGGCTCACCATGGGCGCCGTCAATGTTTTGTTTTTTATGCGTGATCGGTGTTGTACAATTCTATGTTTTGCCTCCTGAGTGGTTTTGCCTATGTAAAGCTTTGGGCATGGACATTGTAATGCGTATGGAGCGAAGCAAGCGTACGGACACTTTTCGCTCCATGCTGAATCTTAATCCTATACAAGGACACCACAAATGTGGGAATTGCTCCGTTTGCAACATGACCATCGAAGGCAACACCTTCTCGGATGGCCAGACAAATTGGCAACACAATGAATTCACCAATTGCAAGACACGGAATGTAGTTTACGCAATACAATGTCCATGCCCATAGGCAAAACCACTCAAGAGGCAAAACAAAGAATTGTACAACACCGATCATGCATAAAAACAAAACATTGACGGGCGCCCATGGTGAGCCACTTCGTGAGAAAAGGCTCACACTGATAGAGATTTTAAGTGGACCATACTCTGTTCGATCTCACCCAATCCTCGAGGAGGAGATACTGAAAGGTTGTTATTACAAAAAGAAGCATACCTTATTTTAAAATTTGACACAGTACATACAGGGCTTAATGAGATGTCTGAAGTAGCAAGGTTGTAGTCAAAACTATAATTCCTGTGCCCCTTATATACATTCCATCTACTAAACACACTTGACTCATGACTACATTTCCCAGAACACACTTGCTCAAAAACGATTCATGAAATCCACTCCGGTCTTGCTTTTCACTTATGCACTCATATTACTGTAGCAGCGGCAGAGACAGGCTTGGTTCCTGCTAACACGATCGCGTTAAGACGTCTGACAAAACAGTGAGTTAATAACCACTTTTATGCCTCCCAGAGCTGCGCGTTAATTACTTATTTGACCCTGCTCTCGCCAGAAAACAACACGCTTATCACACTTTCTAAATATTTAAAGAGTAACGCGCTCGCGTTCCAGGAAGCCATACTCCCGAGCCCACACAGGTTCATATTGATACATTTAGCTCCATTTACATGCGAAGTTCATCGTAGAGCAGCGCGTTCGTTTATTAGCCTGCTGCTCCTCCAACAACCCACGTATGAGGACTCACCACATTTTGCAGTGTGACTAAGGCTCAGAAATGTCCGTAGCAGCCAGACCATTAAGCATGTAACCATGCGCTTAGGAGCATCCTGTTTTTTAAATAAATCTTATAAAAACTACCTGAGATTAGTATTACGTCTCACACGTTAGCGCTGCTAGTGTATCCGGTATGATTATAAGGACAATAAGCATTCGTATTTTTCCAAATAGGCATTCCAACTGAACTGACACAGCAACCGTTGGCTTCAATCTGCATAATTAAGAATCACCATCGACACAGGCAAGTCGCTTCTGATTATAAAGGATAGGCAGGGACGCTTCTTTCATATGTAAACATATCACTCACGAACAATCTTGATTCCCGACAGGCCTCACCATCAAATCCAGTGCCAGAAATTTCTGAACACTATTGAGCACCCTGTAATCATAGTACAAGGTACTTTTCTTTATGTGCTTAGCGCAACAATGGAGAACTAACACACTCTATTAGGTTGTTAGGTGTAAGTAACCACACCTTGTCTTTCTTTGACTTTTTTACTAGACTTCACCACGTCCAAGTCCTGATGAAAGCCCCTGAATGCTGATGGGGTTGGAAGCGTGTTGACAACAGCGTCTGGGAAAAGCTAACCTTGATGACTTAGGGAGAAGGCTCAATTAATCTCCCTCCCAGTTACCCTAAACTTGATTCATAGATACTCCAGAGCTGTGCATACAGGCAGGAGAATGTACAGTGGTTTGCAAGTTTTGACTTGCTACTCCGCCTGATTGCTACTTTTGATTTATGGACTTGTGCTTTAATTACCCTTTTGTGTTTTTCTGTAATCGCACATAAATTACTGATGTATCACACACATTTGTAATGATTGTTTATATGTGTTATTTGTTTATGTACTTCACATGTTGAAAAATGTCACTAATTTGTGTTCCCCTCAATCCTTGACATGATTTGAATGTTAATGAATCTACGGAATAATCTAAAAAATTGTGAAATAAATCACACAAGCGTATGAAATGATTCCACTGTCTTGGTTTTTTAATAAGCTCTAACAGTAGCTACTGGATACTTTTGTGTATATAAGTGTTGAGTTTGAGGCAGTTGTCCTTCAGCCAGTCAATCACATTCATCATGCATCTATGGAAGTTGGCTCGGGTGGTGGATGGGTCTTCGGACAGTGACAGGATGAGCTGGGCGTCATTGGCGTAGAAGATAATGTTGAGACCATGCAATCTGATGGTGTCAGCTAGGGGGGTGATGTAGGTGTTGAAAAGGATGATGCTGAGGGGCGATCCTTGGGGGATGCCGCAGATGATCTTCTTGGGCTCTGAGGTGAAAGGTGGGGAGACAGATCCTCTGGGTTCTACTGGTGAGGTATGAGGCGATCCATTTGGGGGCAGCATCTCCCTGGATCTTGATATGGTGGAGTCTGTTGATCAGGATGTGATGGGAGACGGTGTCAAACACAGGTCCAGGAGGATGAGGGCTGCTGTTTCTCCGCGATCCAGGAGGGCCCGGATGTCATTGGTGGCTGCGATCAAAATCACACTGAAATCCATTTAGTGCTTCCTACATCCAAGTGGTACCTACGATGAGGGGTTGGAGAGAGACCAATACAGCAGATATGAATTGTTATGTTCCTCCAGCACATTTAAGGGGGCCTTTGTAGTGGGTAAGAATTTAGTCCCTTTCATGTTTTGGGAGTTTTTCTGTGCCCTTTCTTGGCCCAATGTTCACTGGAAAGGATACCCCCACAGGCCAACTGGTGTTTAAGTGAAAACGCCTTGCTTTCCTTTGTGCCCTTGTTTTGGGTTTCTCAAAATATGAGAGTCCCGGCTCTACCCCATCTTCCTGCTCGCATCTTACAACAATGATTAGTCTAATAATTAAAAAAGCCAGTACTTGATCACAATCAATCTCAAAGATGACAATTGGAATACCAAACTGCTGACTACAAATTTGGTACAAAAATAGGGCAGATGGTTCCAGCCAGTGTGCCAAGATTTATCTACTCGATTCTGGGGTCTCAACACCCAGTGGTGACTCAGAACCTAAGTGCTTGAGAGTTAGGTCAACTACTGCCAACTCTCCTTATCAGGTTCTGCAACAGAAAAATTGGGACTACGTCCAAGACTGCCAGGAGGAGATGCTTCGACCTTCCTTCGAGGGAGATAGCTGATTGACTGCTAAGGTGTGGCATTAGATGTACGTTTTGCAAGGGAGATGTCACTCAAAAGGACAGGGGCAGAAATGGAGCCTCAGCATGACAGCCAAAATTGGACTCACCACTATGATTGGAGGTCGGCACTTAACTCTGAAACTCCTCAGCAGTTTCCTCAACTGGTAGTGTCACTGACTCTGATTTCCTGGTTCACCACTCAGGAAAGTAGACATCAATCATGAACAAGTTGGCTGGGCTGGTGCAAAGACACTGACTTCCTCGCTGCATGAGCTATGAGATGCACCCCACTCGGAGTGATGCTGCTCCACAATCAAGAAAGATGGCAGGCGCAGCTTGCACTACCAAAAAATCAAAACAGACAATAGGTTACAGTGCAACCTGGGACAACACTGAACCTTGAGAAAAGAGGGGAACGGAGTAAACACAGACCCTATCTTGGCCTGCCTTCCAAGGACACAGTGTTCCTGAAAAACCACAAAGGAGGTTTGGGGATTTTTACACATAGGGTACCATTAAAGATTATCCTGTTTAGCCTGTATCCCCAGTAACCACTGAATATTATAAGAATTCTCGTCTTCCAATATGTTATATACAGTATTACGTTTTGTTTGATTTAGTAAAGTGCCTCTTTTTTAAAGACTAAGCATTGTCTGGACATTAAACTATATTAAATGACTTATTGAGTTCAGACTAACACAATACTACTTCCATGAGCCAGCCATGGACTGCTCAACTTTGTTACACAGAAAGTCAATTGCGATAGGGGTGTACTTGGTGCTCAGTTTTGGGCTCTATTGTAAAGTTAAGCCCGAGGACACGAGTGGTACAAATCTGGGCCCGATAACCCATGTCTGACTTGCGTTTACTGAAAAAAGTACCACAAAATGCATAAGGTTAAATCCTACAGAATTTTATGTTCTTCTACGAAATATGAAAATTGATTCAGCTGTGTAGTAATATACACCATGAAGTGCTAAACTATAGTTCTATATAATTATTATTACTAGTGTAATAGCTATCAACATGTTTCTATCAGTGCCTCTTCGTCGTGTTTCCCTGGCCTGTCTTTGCCATTTTAGGTAGCTTCCTTCTGTCTAGCCATGTCTGTGCAGCAGGGACGGACTGACTGTACCGCGCATCGGGTGTTTCACGGGGAGGCTGGAAGGGTGGGTCCGGTTTTGGAGCAGAGTGTCCGGTTGTGTTACCGGGGGCTGCTTTTGCATTAGTGCTGCAATATCGGCCCCCAGCAACAAAAGCAGCGGGCAAGCGTTTCCAGCCTCCCAGGGCCAGGCAGCGCTTCCCCATGGGCTGGTCTGAGAAAACTGCCAGGGGTGCTTTGGGTTCCCAGTCCAGCCCTGCTGTTCAGGGAGGTGTAGTCGATTTCCACGGTGTTCCATGTCGGGCCTTGCCCATGTTTAGCCTTTGTTGCATGCGTGTGGGGTGGGGGATGGTGTGCCAGTTCCTTTCCATATTTTGTCTAGTTGTAGAATGGTAAACGTGTATATGGTTGGGGATGGTTCGCAATGTACCACAGGTACCATGTACCCCTAATCAGATAGGAACCCTTGTCCTTAATTCTGACCTCTGTCCTCACTTGCCTCCCCTCCTTTTGCATTTACCTACAAACTAGTTTTCATCTGCTGTGCAAGGAGTGATTGTTGGACAGGTAAGAGGGGTTGACTTGGACTCAAGTGTTTCCCATCTTTTTCATGTCTCTGCTTGGTTCCAACTACCCTTCCATTTGTTATTTCTCTTCAAGTCATGCTCCTACGAAAGTACATTATATGCCTGTTTTAATGCCCTCGGGTGACAAGACAAACTACTGTGCCTATTATGCACATAATGTTGCTGCAAGCCGGCTCGGTGTTTGATAGCTCAATAGCACATCTTGCTCAAACAGTACTTACACATCACCCTCAACATAAGTATATATGAGACATAGGGGGATATGTACTAGGAAGTTGCGGAGCGCAGCGTTAGCCTCCTTGGCTTAACGCAGCGCTCCGCCACTTCAGTAACACAAGGCTGCACCATATTTACAAGAATGTGGTGCAGCTCATGCGTTTCCTCTGTGATAGCGCTAAGTTTAGCAACTTAGCGCTCAGCAGGCTACCCTTGCACCAGAGTGCAAGGGTGTTTGCGTGCAGGGGAGGATTGTTTATGCGTAGGAAGTTGTCCCTTCCTGCACATAAACAATCCTAAAATGCCAGACTGTCACTTTCATGTGTGATGCTTCATGCAGCACACATGAAAGTGACAAAATGGCATTTTTTTAAAAGATTTATTTATGTGCAGGAAGTGACACCTTCCTGTACATAAACAAACCATGGCATTTTGCTTTTTCCATGTGTGCTGCACAGGGCAGCACACATGAAAAAAGCAAAAACGAGGAGAAATAATGCATTTCTCCTCGTTTTGCAAACTTAAGACCAGGGTTTTCCTGGTCTTAATTTGGTGCTGCCCCCTATGTATGTCACCCTTGTACATAGGAGGCAGCATCAAATACAATGGGTGTTGCGGTGGAACGCCCACCACACATCCACTGCACTCCCCTTTCACGCTAACCATAGCGTGAAAGGGGGCCTTATGTACAAAGCAGCGTTAAGCCACGTTAAGTGGCTTAACGCTGCCTTGTACATAAGGCGCAGCCCCTATCTCCACCACAACGTCGGTAAAAGTGACGTTGTGGTGGCGATAGGGGCTTGTACATATGCCCCATAATTCCTTGAACGATCATGCACACAAAATGGCTCCAAACCATACCGTTGACTAAGTGTGTGCGACCTCCACAGTACATAATCAAAATGTACCTACCCATCACCCACAACAACAGTACACATTAGACACAACTCCTGTCACCGTCATATGCGCAATACCACTCTCATCAATTGGCTAAGCATTTATTCTCTCAATAGTACATGATTTAAAATGATACTGCCAAATTATATCCTGCCATGGATATAAATAGCCATAATGAGGACGTTAAATGAAACCTACTTCACCCACAAAAACACAGCATAAAACCACATAGATAGTAAAGTTTCCTCAAACATTAACAACCACTTAAAGCCATGGAATGGCAACTTTGTACTTCAGTAGAACGAAACAAACTACTTTTTTCGCCACACAAATCCCCTCATGTAATCTGCATATATTTGAATTTGTGATATTGTTTGTTTATTACCGATTAAGAGGGAGAAATAAAGAGGAGTCACTAGTTTCCTGCTATGCAGATAACCATATTGTACAAGGAATTATAGCTCAGATAGTTTCAAACTTTCCATTACTTTAGTTTGGAGTGCCTTATGTCATTATACATTACTAGGCATTTCTACTGTTTCCCTGCTTTCACCTAGCCTGCTCTCCCTGATTCCTTTATTTTTCCAAGCTGTCAAACATTGTTTTCCTAAGGGCCTGGGCAACTATAAGGCCTGTTCCAAATGCCCTTTCTAGGCCTACATGTTGATCTTTGGTCTAGGTGGGTGCTGGGCAGTGGCGGCTCCTCCGCTAAGGCGGAGGAGCGTCACTCCACTGAGCAGGTCGAAAAAGGAAAAAATAAAATAATAATAACTCATTGTTATTATCATTTTATTTTTCCCCTTGCTGAGCTGGGTAGGGGTGGGGCTGCTCTGCTCACTGAGCAGGGCAGGGGAGGAGTGGTTTGCCCACTCCAAGTGCGCATGAGGCTTTGGCAGGCGCATTTTACATGTTCTCCATGCAGGCTGCATTACATCCTGCATGGAGAACATGCCCAGCCTCCCATTCTCTGGCTGAGTGCTGATCCACGGTGCTCAGACCAATCACAACGCTGCATTGCAGCATGGTGATTGGCTATCAGGAGGCTGGGAGCTGGGTGCTTCCCGCATCCTGCTGTGAAAGCGGTCAGAAGAGGACCCAGAGGAGGTGGCGTCGACGGCGGGAGGCAGACAGGTAAGTGAGTATTTTAATTTTTAAATTCATTCCCCCACCACCCCTGCGACCCGTATTTAAATTTTTTATTCATTCCCCTGCCCCCGTGACCTGCCCCCACCCCCCCCCCCACTGCCTTCAAATAACAGCTGCCACTGGTGCTGGGCCTTCTCTCCTTGGTTCCACGGCTCCACATTGCTGTGTAAAGAAACTGGACTGCAGTGGACAGCACAGTGCAGACTGGCTTACTGGAGTCCTGCACTGACTGCCTAGGCTGACATCACACTGGGACCTTAGAAGGCGGCTTGCCCAACAATACATTGAGGCTAAGCAGGCAAGGTAAGAGTTCCTCCTCTAGTCTACTAACACATTTATTGGCTTGTCTCTGGTAAGGCTGAATGCCAAGGGATGGTGGAAATGCGGATGGGGTTTAGGAGTCGGAGATAAGATGATGTTTATATTTGTTACACTTTTTTAAATGTTTGTCTTCTTGACCATCTTAGCCCTAATAAATAACCTCTTGAGTTTTTTGCTTATGACTTTGTATTGGGCATTTTCTTAATTCGTGCCTGGTTAAAGAACCCACAGTTCATTGATTCAAGCAAAACACATAAGACATTGTAGAAGTGGCACAAAACAGGACCCCTTGTGTGCACGTACTAGTGTATATCATGGGAATGGTGCCTTCCATTATGCAGCTTTGTAAATGCGACACAGTGTTATATGCTTGGCTTGTGGCACTGTCTTGTATTATTTGTTGTGCAACCCAACTTTCATTTTTTTAATTATTGGTGAATTGAGTAATGCTAAATTGGATAACAGTAACGTTTATTATATATAGTGCTTAAAGAAACAGCAGAAGAGCAATATGAATCTATATGTAACAGAAAAAAGTGTTTCATTATTATTACTATGGTCATTATTGTTATTAATATTAATATCATTATTATTATTATCATTATTATCAATTGTATTATCATTATTATTAATATTGTCATCATCATGAACATTATTTTTAGACAGTGATAACCAGGCATAAAAAAAGAGTTTGCATTGTTCTATATAAACCACAGAACAGCAAGGAAAGTGCCATAACCCAAAAGATTTAGGGGCAGATTTACAAGCCCCTTGCGCCACCAGTGAGTCACATTTTGTGATGCACTGGCAGCGCATTTTTCTGCCCCATATTTACAAGGACAGGAAAAGCCAACCTGCGCTGCTTTTCCTGTCCTTGTAAATACGGCCCCTTTACACGCAGCACTTCGTGTGAAAGGGGCGTTCCATGGGTGTTGCTGTGGGTGTTCTCACGCAACACCCATGGAACCTGACACATTTCCAGATTTACGAGAAATCATAAACCTGGAAATGCGTCTGAATGCTACGCCTCCCCAGGGAGGCACAGCGAGGAGAAATGTATTCATTTCTCCTCGTTGTTTTCCTCTTTCTATGCGTGTTGCATTCTGCAGCACACATAGAACGAGGAAATAACCTCAAATGATTGGTTATGTACAGGAAGGTGTCCCTTCCTGCACATAAAAAAATCCTTTAAATAAATGACGTTTTATAAGTTCTATGTGTGCTAATGCAGCACACATAGAATTTGGAAAACGCCATTTCTGATTGTTTATGTGCAGGAAGGGAACCCTTCCTGCACATAAACAATCATCCCCGTGACGCAGGTATCCTTGCACCATGTCATATTGCTGTGCCACGCTGCGTTAGTTTGGAAGCACTGGGATGCGACATATTTACAACAATATGTCGCATCTCTGTGCATCCCCCTGTGCTGGCGCACAAACTGCTGCCATGCGCCAATGCAGGCACCCTTGCACCATGGTGCAAGGATGCCTGCGTCACGGAATGATTGTTTATGTGCAGGAAGGGTTCCCTTCCTGCACTTAAACAATCAGAAATGGCGTTTTCCAACTTCAATGTGTGCTGCATTAGCACACATAGAACTTGTAAAACGTCATTTATTTAAAGGATTGTTTATGTGCAGGAAGGGACACCATCCTGTACATAAACAATCATTAGAGGTTATTTCCTCGTTCTATGTGTGCTGCAGAATGCAGCACGCATAGAAAGAGGAAAACAACGAGGAGAAATGAATACATTTCTCCTCATTGCGCCTCCCTTTGCCTCCCCTGGGGAGGCGTAGCATTCAGATGCATTTCCAGATTTATGATTTCTTGTAAATCTGGAAATGTGTCTGGTTCCATGGGGGTTGCGTGAGAACACCCACAGCAACACCCATGGAACACCCCTTTCACGCAAAGTGGTACGTGTAAAGGGGCTGTATTTACAAGGACAGGAAAAGTCACGCAGGGTGGCTTTTCCTGTCCTTGTAAATATGAGGCAGCAAAATGCGCTGTCAGTGCGTAACAAAAAGTGACGCACTGGCAGCGCAAGGGGCTAGTAAATCTGCCCCTGAGTGTTTACTCTCAACAGCATTTTTTACCATGCCTATCAGAATCGGCACAATGAAAACTTTCACTGTGAAAGACTACAAGGGCACCATCGTTTACCATAGAGAGTTCTTGGAGCTACAGCTAATCGATATGAAGTATGCAGATGCACAAATAAACATTGTCTCACCCTGACATAAAATTTATCAATTTCCAAACCTAATTTTCTCAAAGAAAAAGCACTCCAGTACAATGGTGTGGCTGTCATCGGTGTATAGATTTTTGCCAGTAATTTATATAATGATCTATTGGTGCTTTTATTTCTTTTAATGTTGCAGCAGCAAGTGTTCTCTTTAGACGTACAGCTGAAATGCCTCTTACAAAGTCTCCTGTAGGATCTCCAGGGTTACTTAAAAATCAATAACTTTCCAGATGTGTCACCCTGAGCCGTCTATTGTGACTTTGTCTCTAGTGTGAACAGCTGAGTCTCTGTAACATGAAAGTGTTGACAATACAGTTTCACACAGTACAGTAATAAATAGGAAAATATCTTCACAGGAAACCTCAGGAAGATCATCAGAGCTATTTTAAGCTTTTAAATCATCACAGATGGTTCAACCAGAGCCATTTGTCACTCTGTGTAAGGAAACAGCACCTTATGGGTGTCATATGAAAGTGGATAACTCAGAAACACCTGAGCAAAATCAAGATTAACAAGGTAGGATTATTTCTGCCTCAGTTTTCAGTATTATAGAGACAGCTGCTGTATGGAATGACGTACCTTCAATAATGAAACAAGGAACTGAATTAGGATTAAGTGGCTGATTACGATGTTGGTCGGAAAGGCTCCGAATGGCATTCGGTTTGTCCGAATCCGATTCGGAACCCGTCTTTCCAACCGAATCAGAAAGCCTTCCAACTGACCAATTACGTAGTCGTAAACCATATGGACTTTCCGACTCGGTTCCGAACGGCATTCGGAGTAACCGAGTCATTCGGAGCTGACTCATACGGGTCTATGGAGCGCATTCCCGACCAACGTATTACGATGTCGGATTCGGACAGGTTTTCCGAATCGGTTGTTCTGACACGGATCGGCTGTCGTAATCCGACTTTGGGGGCCCGTAGCAGGCGCCCCTTTACCCGGGGCCCTCCGAATGGGGCCTGTGGGGGTACCCATGGGACCCCTCTTCAATACCATGCAGTGTGGCAGGCACCATACGGTGCCTGCCACAGGGTGCACGATTTTCCCCACCCACCCCTTTTTTCAATGGGAGCCTGTGCAGTCATTCGGAACACAAGCTCCCATTGAAGTCAATGGGAGTCCGACCGAACGGTGTTCGGAACCATCGTAATCGGTCATTCGGACTCCCCAAATCTGATTCGGTCGGAAACCATTCCGAGACCGAGACGGTCGGAATGCTTTCCGACCGACATCGTAATGACGCCCTTAGTATGGAAAAACCAAAAATCTCTGCTGAAAACTTTTGTACAGTATTAAAATAGTTTGAAACAGGGACATCACAAGAGTCACACGCGCTTTTGAATTTGTGCAATGGATTAGTATTGCATGCAGTCCCTATATCAGATAAACTAGCAGATGCCATTGTAAGAGGTGATGCAGCAGATTGGAAAAAGCCAAACTCTGACTAAAAGGCAAGGTTTATTCTTGATTGAAAATGGACCTCATCAGCCACATAAACAGCATTACCCAACGAAACCCAGAGAATGACCCATTGAACCAGAGTATTTTCAGTGCCAAAAGGTTTGATGAGTATCCCTATCTCAACTATAGTGATAAAGCTGATGCAGCATTTTGTTCTGCCTGTTCTCTTTCCCCACCTTCAGTTGGGCAAGTAAAACTAAAAATGTCCGGATTTTAAAGGTGTACAAAAGTGGCACAAATTGAAAAGCCAAGGATTGAAAAGTGTTGGAAAGTTGCCACTACATTTCAATAGTGACATCCATACGATAGCTGTGCAAATCATTAATGTATTTAAGAACAAAAGAAAAAAAAGTTGGGTGCTCAACTCAAGAAAGACACACATTTGCAGTCCAGGAATATGTCACTCTCCAAAAGAGTGATATAATACTAAATATGTATTGAAAGGAAGGGATGATGACAAAGATGGCATTTATCAACAGATGGGGAAGCTGATATGTTCCTGGGTGACAACATTAAAGGGCTGGTTGGATAATGCAATCCTTCTACCAAACCATATTATATATATGAGTTCCACAAGTCAAAATCAATTCCTAAATAATGCATCTCATCATGATCACCTTACTACAGTCATTCAATAAATGTGGTAAATGATCTCATTTGGATTTGTGTTCACTATGCTACTGATGAAAAACCCCAGGATCAAAACAAAATTTGCTGTTGAACTCTTGTAATAAGAGGAGCTTGACATCTTGCAAGCTAGTGATGTGATGCGTCAAACGCTAGTGGTCCTGGACCACATGCGTGATAATGAGATGGAAAAAGATTAAAAGCTCAGTGTGGATGCTGAAAGGCAATTTCACACACATCTTTGTCTACCTTGTAAGACATTGGTGTATTAGCGGAAGTCCTTGTCAGGGTGAACCCTCAAAGTCACTGAGCTAAACCCCCTGGTTGCTATGTCACAAAGCAGACAGGCTTAACATTAGAGGCAATGTGCAAAGTATTTGTTACCCAAAGAGTAACAAAGCCAAAACACAATACAAGTAAAATCCCAAGACGATTAAGAAAAACAGAGAGTAAACTTTAATAAAGCAAAATTACACCAAAATGACAAAAGTCTAAAAAAGAAAACAGGTGTTATGAATTTTTAAAGTGTAAATGTGAAAATAGAACCAAAAGAGTGTTAAGCGGGATACTGCATCACTCTCCTATCTGGTTTCGATTGTCTGCTACCTAGGCACAAGCTAAGGCTGACTGCAATGGAGCACAGGTTAGACACAAAAAACAAGTTTGACACAAAAGGATGATTTATCTTCAGACTAAGGGGCCGATTACGAAGTCGGTCAGAAGGCGGATTCTCCTAGATCGTGTAGGAACCCTTCCGACCGACTCGGTTGGTTTAGATTCCGACTGACCGATTACGATGTTTGTGGTCGGAAGGTAAACCATGCGGTCATTCCAATTCGGTTCTGACTGGCTCTCGGAGTATCGGTGTCAGTCAGAACCGCATCGTACAGCCCGATGGACAGCGTTTCCGACCTCGGGATTACGATGTCGATTTCCAACAGCCTTTCAGAGGAGGCCTGTCTGACATGAAAAGGCTGTCGGAAAGTAACTTTGGTGGCCCCTGGGAGGGCCCCCTTCATCCTGAGGCCTCCGGTAGGTGGCTGAGGGGGTAGCTAAGGGACCCCCCTGTAAAACCATGCACTGTATGACAGACAGGGTGCAGGGTTTTCTGCACACACCCCATTTCCCCATAGGAGCCTGTGTTATGGCCGGTTGTCGGGCAGAACACGAGCTCCCATAGGAAACAATGGGAATCCGACCGAACAGTGTTCGGTCTCATCGTAATCGGTCAGGCGGAAAAGCCGACCGCGAGTCGGTCGGTCCCGATTCTGAGACGATGTCGGGCGGAAGGTTTCCGACAGACATCGTAATCGGCCCCTTAGTCTCTGAAATGGAAGTGAAAAATCCTCCGCGGGTGAGGCAGCAGGCAGAGGTCAAAGAGGTCTCCACATCATCAGATAGCGGGTAGTGGAGATCATGATGAAGCCTTTAACACAGTTAAAGTTCCGAGTGGGAGAAATTTGAAATGTGCCCCAGAGAAGGTCCCTTGCCAGTCGATTACTTTTCACGCCTTTCTCCTGGTGAAGATATCTACTTTCAGACTTAGTCACTTTTTTGGAGCTCAGATTCTTCTAACGGGGCAAGGTTGTAGACGAAGAGGACTCTATGAGGTTGGATACCTTTCCTGCAAGGTCCTGATGAATCAGATTTGTTGTTGTGGTAAAGCTCTGAGGGGGAGAAACCTGAATTTTTGGCCCAGCTGCAACTCCCCTCCATTGTATTGGCTTGGCAGGTTGGTCCCCATCCTCCAGAGGTCTTGGAAGCCAAAACGTTTCTAAGTCCCAGGTTTCAGGAAAAGTTAGGAGGAGTACACTTTGACACCACCTGTGGGTAAATACCCACTCCAGCGCAGGCCAGCAGCAAAGTCTAGGGCAGGTCTAGTTCGAGTCTGGTCAGCTGACCAGTTACAGAAAAAGGCTTCTTGCAGCTTGTTGTGTCTCTAGAGAATGTACAGGATGTCAACCCTCTGATCCTTGGATTCCATGTCTTTGTTCTAGGTACAAGAGGGAGAGCAGGTTCTGTTCACACTCTTCTCATGTCACGGACAACAGGTCTAGTCCCCTTCTGTTTTTCCACAGGTCCAGAAAGTGTTTTGGGGAGGGTACTGTGGGCGCCAAATTTATGCCTGGCACTAGTCTATGGGTGGAGGAAACTCCTGGTCGCTCCCTAACCTTTGTGTAAAAGTCCCCATGGCCCACCATGGCAGTGTCGCAATGGAAAGGAGCAACCCCTCCTCTGTGGTCGCTCAAAACTGGTTCTGGCGGCAACTCCTCTGCCATTGAGATTGGTGCCTGGCTAACTAAAGTGAAAAAGGAGGGGGCAGGCATCAACCCACAAGGAGTAAGCTTATTCCTATTCACAAATTGCAGTTCTAAAGTTACTCCAACCAAAAATGACCCAAAACAGTTGTAAAGGTACTTCAGTTCAAACCTCAAACAAGTGATACTGCATCACTCTCCCATAGACAATAATGGAGGTAGGGACTTAAAATAAAACCCATTGGATATGATGTTACATTAAATAAAATAATTTAAACTAGTTGAATAAATGCATACATTTAATTTAATTTAAAAGAAAAATCTAAAATGAAAACATATTTTTCTTCAAATGTAATATAGTTCAATACAATTTATTTAACATTCTTCTTTTGCTAAAATACCAAGCAATTACTTTAAATTAATGCAATACATAAATTTTAATATTGTTAATACATTATATATATATATATATATATATATATATATATATATATATATATATATATATATATTCACTGAAAAAAACCATAGGTTTCAGGGGCGTTATAGTTAGTTGGACATTTCACTCGTACAAAACCATAGAAATTCCCCCGTTATAGTTAGTTCAGCTAACTATAACTCGCGCGCCCGCAATGCACTGCTGATGACGTCACATATTACATCACTCATGACATGGTCAGTGACATCACTCATGACATCACTGATGACATCTCAAATGACATCACTGATGACATCATCCTTGTGATAGAGTGGCAGACCTCCTCTCACCCTAATATAACCTTTGATACACACACTCAAAAATACAAACTAACATTTTCAAAACAATGGACATACCAATACCAGTTACAACACACCTATTCAGTAATTCCAAGATCTACACACACATCCACTCATTCACCAACAGTCCCTATACAGTCACTCATGCATGTACTCACTCATCATATGTACTCATACACCTATACATCCTGTTACACACCGCCACTCAGCCATAGAGTTACTCACACACATAGTCACACATGCAAACAAAGTATCAAACATCCATTTACTTGCATATACAGTTATACACACACTACCACACTTACTTCTACAGAAACTTACACATACTTACTCTCTTAAACAATCACTTATAGAAACACCTACTTATTTGTACAGGAACTCTTCCAATCTCTCACTCTCACATATACTCACTTATATACATCAATACTCACATATACTAGTTTAAAACATATGTAGTTACTCATAAAGACACTATTGAGACAGTCATTCACTCACTAACACACCCATACACATACTCATCCACCTATACAGTCCTGCACACATGCTGTCTTCAACACATACAAACAGTGAGTCACTCATTCATGCATCTATGCACTAAGTAATACCCCCACCGAACCATACAGACACTCAGACACTCATACTGATACTCAAAAACCAACTAATAACCCATATAGACACTCATGTAGCTACTCACCAACCCATGCAGCCACTTATACACAAAGTGAGAGACTGATACAGATATTTTCATATTTAAACATTACTCACTAACCCATGTATTCACTAAGATACACTTAGTCAGTTATACAATCAATTTTACAAAAAAATCATCCATTTAGACACTTATATACCCATTTATTCTTCCATCGACCTTGAGATATACATATATAAAACATATTTAATTTTCAGAAAAACACACATTCACTGGATGATGTCATCAGTGATGTCATCAGTGATGTCATCAGTGATGCCATTTGAGATGTCATCAGTGATGTCACTGACCATGTCATGAGTGATGTAATTTGTGACGTCATCAGCAGTGCATTGCGGGTGCGCGAGTTATAGTTAGCTGAACTAACTATAACGGGGGAATTTGTATGGTTTTGTACGAGTGAAATGTCCAACTAACTATAACGCCCCTGAAACCTATGGTTTTTCAGTGAATTTCTAAGGTTTTTTAAATGCTAATTTCTAACTATAACGTGCCTGAAACCTATGGTTTTTTCAGTGAATTTCTAAGGTTTTTTAAATGCTAATTTCTAACTATAACGTGCCTGAAACCTATGGTTTTTTCAGTGAATATATATATATTTATTATACTATGTATACATGTGAAAATGTCTCGGTCCCCTGTTTGCCTCGGTGGCACAGAAAAAATGGGTGGAACTGACGTCAGCACGCCAACGAGGTCCTCTTATGGCTCCGATGACGTCATACGGTGTCGCGAGCGGAGCCGTGCACGTTGACGTGGGAGAGCTAGGAAAGAATTTCCGTGGAATGCTGGTGCAGGGGATATTCATCTAAGTGTTCAGGCTAGTCCTTTGGGAGCAACTGTTTATGTTGCCACTCCAGAAACCGAAACCAGTGATCCGAGGGCAGAGGCCCTGCAGATGGCACACGAGGTGGGGTGCCCAGTCGTGTGCACCGGCGGGGCAGCGAAGTGACAAGCACTACAACCCACAAAAAAGGTAACGAGGGCACTGAATAACACAGGATCTTCTATTTGTATCTGGCAGGAACAACGAAGTTAAAATGCCCTAGTACCAAAATGTAGAATTAGTGCTACAACGGTCTTCAAGAGGACCTGCGATGCCGCTTCTGCCTCCCGTACCCTGGAGGCGGCACATGGGTCACGCGGTACGGTCATACTGCAGTGGGACGCACACTCGTTGACCTCTCATGGCACTGCTCCACACTTCAGGGAGGACGCTTTCCATTAGCTATGTTTTCTGATGACATGTCGCGCCGGCCCCGTCCAACAGCAGAACTCTTTTAGATCCAAACAGACTCTTCCACTCTCTCACCGGAAGTGAAACCAGGCCACGCGGACACTTTCACAATACAACAGCCGGGAATGCACTTTTCGGTAACAAAACCACATTCCTTCCTCCTAATTAATCAAATAAACGTCTCACTGAAGAACAGGGGCCAGCTTTGATCGGTAAACAGCTGTTACAACGACTTTTACTTTGCGATACCATTACAACGCATGCATTACCACGCATGCGTTGTACATCACAAAGTCATTACTACGCATTTTTAGAACGCATGGTCATTTACCACGCATGCCTTTACAACAAATTTTGTTGTAAAGGGATGTATGGTAAAGGACCATGCGTTCTAAAAAACATGTAGACGATCCATGTCGTTGTAAGGAAACAGGCTGTTCCGTTTCCTCACAACGACGTGCACTGCCCCTCAGAGATGACTTGAAGCAGGAACCACGAGGAGAGAGGAACCATGAGGAGTGAGAGGTAAGGGGGATTGGGCATGGGGTGGGGGTTTCTTTTCTAGGGTTTAGGGTTGTGCAGTGGTGTTTGGGTGGTGTAGGGGGTCATGCTGGGGGTAGTGTTTTAGGGTTTAGGGTAGTGCAGTGGTGTTTGGGTAGTGTAGGGGGTCGTGCTGGGGGTAGTGTTTTAGGGTTTAGGGTAGTGCAGTAGTGTAGGGGTCGTGCTGGGGGTAGTGTTTTAGGGTTTAGGGTAGTGCAGTGGTGTATGGGTAGTGTAGGGGGTCGTGCTGGGGTAGTGTTTTAGGGTTTAGGGTAGTGCAGTGGTGTTTGAGTAGTGTAGGGGGTCATGCTGGTGGTAGTGTTTTAGGGTTTAGGGTAGTGCAGTGGTGTTTGTGTAGTGTAGGGGGTCATGCTGGGGGTAGTGTTTTATGGTTTAGGGTAGTGCAGTTGTGTTTGGGTAGTGTAGGGGGTCGTGCTGGGGGTAGATTTAGGGTTTAGGGTAGTGCAGTGGTGTTTGGGTAGTGTAAGGAGTCGTGCTGGGGGTAGTGTTTTAGGGTTTATGTTAGTGCAGTGGTGTTTGGGTAGTGTAGGGGTAGTGCTGGGGTAGTGTTTTAGGGTTTAGGGCAGTGCAGTGGTGTTTGTGTAGTGAAGGGGGTCATGCTGTGGGTAGTGTTTTAGGGTTTAGGGTAGTGCAGTCGTGTTTGTGTAGTGTAGGGGTCGTGTTTCAGGGTATAGGGTAGTGCAGTGGTGTTTGGGTAGTGTAGGGGGTCATGCTGGGGTTAGTGTTTTAGGGTTTAGGGTAGTGCAGTGGTGTTTGGGTAGTGTAGGGGGTCGTGCTGGGGGTAGTGTTTTAGGGTTTAGGGTAGTGCAGTGGTGTTTGTGTAGTGTGGGAGGTCATGCTGGGGGTATATTTAGGGTTTAGTGTAGTGCAGTGGTGTTTGGGTAGTGTAGGGAGTCATGCTGGGGGTAGTGTTTTAGGGTTTAGGGTAGTGCAGTGCTGTTTGGGTAGTGTAGGGAGTCGTGCTTGTGGTAGTGTTTTAGGGTTTAGGGTAGTGCAGTTATGTTTGGGTAGTGTAGGGTGTCGTGCTGGGGTAGTGTTTTAGGGTTTAGGGTAGTGCAGTGGTGTTTGGGTAGTGGAGGGGGTAGTGTTTTAGGGTTTAGGGTAGTGCGCCCAACCAGCCACAATATCTGTGGACAAAGGGGATCCTGACTCTTTGGAACGCTCCGTCAATTGAATAATTTGGGTCAAGGGCCCTACCACGTCCAAGACCTATCAATTCCTTTCTTGGGATCCCTCATATACTTGGAGAAAAAGGTACATAGTTTCTCATCAATTTCAGGCGTGTGTGCCACCTTCCCCTTCAGTGAGGGCCTGGGGCATTCTCCCCTCATCCTATTCCTGACCTCCCTTTCAAGGGGTTGATGGATTTTCCCCACCCCATACTCTGCCACTTTGGCGTCAGGTGTCCACTCTGCCGACCTAGGATGGTAAATTTGGGTAGGCTCGAACATGTCCTAGTGGCCCCTGTCTCCAACCGGGGACTGAGAGGAGTGGGACTCTGGACGCCAGGGACGCCCCGAGTCCTTATCCTCATCGGAGGAGAAATCGTCCTCCGATACACCCTCTCCCTCTAAGGGAAACCCGCTGTCGGGGTCTACAATAGTGGTGACAGTGTCGCAATTTTCTCCGGGCCCCTCCTCCTCCCGTCGGGGTGCATGTTTTAGCGTTCACGCACTCTTGATGAAGGTCTCCGTAAGTTTATCAAATCTTTCCAAGTGCCCCGCGTTATGCTTAACGGCCCTTTTATTCCCCATCTGGGAGCTACTTGGACCCGCCACCACCAGATCTGGGTCACTGAACACCCCAGGGATGCTTTTCACCAGCTTATCAACCTGATCCCTAAGAGGAGCCAGCGCCCTAGAAATAGCCAGAGAGGGGCTTGGTCCACTGCTGGAGGGAGAAGTTGGGGGCCATTCCTCCTCCACTTCCTGGTAGGAGGAGTAAAATGGTCTTCTGGAGAAGACATGATAGCAGAGGGTGTGAGCACAGAACAAATGCCCTTAAAATCCATAAGACAGCCCCCTCGCCGGTGCTCCAACAGCTGGGCTTTCCCCGGAGCTGTTATAAGAATAGACTGAGGTGCAATACCAATTACCACCACCAGGTGGCGCTGGTCACTAACATGGCCGTGTGGGGAAATCACCGCGTAGCGGTGTCAAAATTAGGCGAGGGTTGGTCGGGAATCAAGCGGACACTAAAGGAGTGACCGGATTCCCAAACGCGCGTAAAGACCAGCGGGAGCGCTCGACGGAGCTGCCTCGCTCGGACCAGACGCGCCTGACAGGATCTCACCGTGCGCAGAGCACACAGCGGGAGAAACTGCAAGGGGGAGAACGCACTCGGGCAAGAGCCTGCTGCCAGGGAATATGAAACAATACCATGGCATTTTGTTCCTTTTTAAATTAAATGTTTTAAGTGTTACCAGTTTATTCCAATCAAGATGGCTTCAGGTGTGCCATACCTTTGTCATAAGTAAGGCTGTTAGCACTCTAGTTGTTCTTTAGAACACTCTGGGAAGCTGCAGTAGAACACAAAGGCATCAACTGACAGACTGCTCCTGTTGAAATATAGCAGGAAGATATTTGAGATCTCACTTAAAACATGTCCTAATTTTTCTTTCTACAGCACTAACCATAATTTCTATGGCAAAATGAACCCCCTCATTTTGTTCCTTTTTAAATTAAATGTTTTAAGAGTTACCAGTTTATTGCAATCAAGATGCTTCAGGTGTGCCATAATTTTGTCATAAGTAAGACTGTTAGCGCTCTAGTTGTTCTTTAGAACACTCTGGGAAGCTGCACTAGAACACAAAGGCATCAACTGACAGGCTGCTCCTGTTGAAATATAACAGGAAGATATTTGAGATCACACTTGAAACATGTCCTAATTTTTCTTTCTACAGCACTAACCATAATTTCTATGACAAAATGAACCCCATCATTTTGTTCCTTTTAAATTAAATGTTTTAAGTGTTACCAGTTTATTCCAATCAAGATGGCTTCAGGTGTGCCATACTTTTGTCATAAGTAAGGCTGTTAGCACTCTAGTTGTTCTTTAGAACACTCTGGGAAGCTGCAGTAGAACACAAAGGAATCAACTGACAGTCTCTGCCCTTGTTGGATGTACATGTTTTACTGAGAATGTCAGACTTCATTCTCACATGACAGAGAAAGATAATGTGAATTTACAGAAAATATGCTCTCATTTTAGCTTCTGGAGCACCTTCCAAAACTGTATGGGACAAGCATGTGAAAATAGTTTTCTCTCAAACATGATTCATGATATCCCAGCAGAAGGTTTTTCACAGGGTAAAATCACCTTAGAACACACCACAATTCCTGAAATTAGTATGGTACCATCAGCAAATGAATTCTAATGTAACTAAAGTCTGTTATCACCCTTTATAGTTCTCCTTTTGGTAACCCTCAAAATCTTCGATTCACTACAATGCATTTCAATGGGGTACTATCATTTATATTGGTCCCAAGATGGCTGCCAGCAATTCCAGGATGAAGTGCTGACAGCCAATCAGATCTCACGATGACATGTGTGGTTAGGCTCCGCCCAGATATAAATGTGTTTTCTTTTCAAATTTCTCAGGAACGACTGAACGGATTTACACCATTTAACCAAAAGGCACGACTCTGAACCAAGGGCTACCTTTTGCCAAATTTGGTGTAATTCCGTTCAGCAGTTCGGGCTGTAGCTGCGATGAAAGGTTCCTATGGAAAATTGCATGGGGAAAACACGCTTTGGGACCCCCTTTTTTCTCGGCCCCCACTTTACGAATCACCCAGAGACTTTCAGGATAGGAGCGGACCGGAGCACCCCACGAGTTTTGAAAATTTCGCGAAGATTTGTCAACCGGCGCCAAAGTTATTTCAAATAGAATGTTGCGGATTTCCTATGGAAAATAGGTCCTAACTATAACTATCTACTGGCGACCGCCAGTAGGTAATATATATATATATATATATATATATTCACTGAAAAAACCATAGGTTTCAGGCTTGTTATAGTTAGGAATTAGCATTTTAAAACCTTTGAAATTCACTAAAAACCATAGGTTTCAGGCCTGTTATAGTTAGGGTTTAGCATTTAAAAAACCTTTGAAATTCACTGAAAAAACCATAGGTTTTAGGAAAGTTATAGTTAGTTGGACATTGCACTCGTACAAAACCCGTGAAATTCCCCGTTATTGTTAGTTCAGCTAACTATAACTCGCGCCCCGCAATGCACTGCTGATGACGTCACATATTACATCACTCATGACATGGTCAGTGACATCACTGATGACATCACTGACATCATCCAGTGACTGTGTGTTTCTGTAAAGTTTAAATATGTTTAATATATATAGGGAAAGGCGTATTGAAGAATGAGTGGGTGTATAAGCATCTGAATGGATGATTTAGTAGGTGCGTGACTGAGTCTATAAGTGAGTGATTAAACGTATCTTACTGGATGCATGGGTGAGTGACTAAACTGTGTGAATGTCTGTATCCGTCTGTCTGTTGTTGTGTAAGCAGCTGCATGGGTTTTTGACTAGCTAAATGAGTGTCTATATGGGTTATGGATTGGTTCTCTGAGTATCTGAATGGGTGCCTCAGTGTTTGTGTGGGTGGGGTGTGTGTGACTCTGTGCATAGATGTGTGAGTGGGTGATTCACTGGGTGCATGGTTTCAAGAGTGTGTCTGTGATGGACTGTATGGGTGGGTGAGTGTGTGTATGGGTGTGTTAGTGATTGAATGTATATCTCAGTGGTACATGTGTGAGTAACTACATATGTGAAAGGCAGTATATATGTGTGTTGGAGTATATAAATGGCTATAAGTGAGAGTGTGTGATTGTGAGAGTGGCTATATGGATGAGTGTGTGCTTGCATCAGTGATTGCATAGGAGCGTAAGAATGTGCTAGTATTTGTATGAGTAAGTGAGCTGGTGTGTATAACTGTATAGGTGAGTAAATTGGAGTGTGATTAATTATTTGCATGACTGACTAGGTGTGTGAGTACATCTATGGATGAGTTGCGTTGTGTGAGTGTTTATATAGGTGTATGAGTGCATATGATAGTCCTGTACTGAGTGACTGTAAGTATGAGTGACTGTACGGGTGAGTGAGTAGATGTGTGTGTGTAGACCTAAGAATCAGTGAGTGGGTATGTACTTATTGGTATTGGAGTGTGTATGGTTTTGAGAATGGCAGTCTGTAATTTAGAGTGGGTGTATCAAAAGCTATATTAGGGTGTGAGAAGATGCATGAAATTATCACATGGATGATGTCATCAGTGATGTCATTTGAGATGTCATCAGTGATGTCATCAGTGATGTCACTGACCATGTCATGAGTGATGTAATATGTGACGTCATCAGCAGTGCATTGCGGGGCGCGAGTTATAGTTAGCTGAACTAACTATAACGGGGAATTTCTATGGTTTTGTACGAGTGAAATGTCCAACTAACTATAACTGTCCCTAAAACCTATGGTTTTTTCAGTGAATTTCAAAGGTTTTTTAAATGCTAAACCCTAACTATAACAGGCCTGAAACCTATGGTTTTTTTCAGTGAATTTCAAAGGTTTTTAAAATGCTAATTCCTAACTATAACAAGCCTGAAACCTATGGTTTTTTCAGTGAATTTCAAAGGTTTTTTAAATGCTAATTCCTAACTTTAACATGTCTGAAACCTATGGGTTTTTTCAGTGAATTTCAAAGGTTTTGTAAATGACAATTTTTAAATGTATTAATTGTTATATTTATTTTTTTGATACTGATTTACTACATTTTTTTAAACTATTTATTTTTAGATGTTTTATTTTTTAAATTACATTGTAATTACATTATACATTACATTACAAAATATACTTTCTCAGAATGAATTACTTTAGTTTAAATACTTTGCAAATAGGCAATAGACTTTTAAGTACAGTAGTTACAGTTGTTGCAATGGGCAACACAATTTCAAACACAATGCAACATTGAGCTCAATGTGAATTTCTAGTTAAATGCAATTAGTTACTTTATGGATTACTTTTCTAACCACAGGACTGGATCCTAGATTCAGTCCTGGGACATCTCCTGTAAACAGTTGAGTAAAAGCGTTTTGGTTACAGTAGTGATTTTTAAGGAATATTATTGTATTTTAAAAGTTGACACTTAGAAACTTTTTCACATAGAATCACCAATGTTATCCTATGGGAGGAAAATCACTTAGCAGGTAAGTAGTGTTATCGTTACTTTTTCTTACTCAGTGGTGGATCCTGGATCCAGCACTGGTGCATCTCCTGTAAACAGTTGAAAGAATGCGTTTAAGTCATACAGGCGATTTTTAAGGAATATTTGTAGTTTGTGAAAATCAACACTTTGAAACTTTTCTGCTGAAAACCAGACAATGGATTCCTATGGAAGGAAATATAAGTTACTGGTAAGTACGGTTAAAATTACTTTTCAGGATCAGTACTGGGCTGAAAGATGCAGCACTGAGGTCTCTCCTGATAACAGGTGAGTAAATCGGAATTCGTATTTTGGCTGATTTTAGAGGAATATTTGTATGTTTCAAAATCGACACTTAGAAACTTTTTCAGCAAAAAGCAGGCAATGATATCCTATGGAAGGAAATTCAAGTTACTGGTAAGTACGGTTAAAATTACTTTTCAGGATCAGTACTGGGCTGAAAGATGCAGCACTGAGGTCTCTCCTGATAACAGGTGAGTAAATCGGAATTCGTATTTCGGCTGATTTTAGAGGAATATTATAAAGTTCCAAAACTCCACACTTAGAAGAATTTCCAAGTGAAACCAGTCAATGATATCCTATGGAAGGAAATTCAAGTTACTGGTAAGTACGGTTAAAATTACTTTTCAGGATCAGTACTGGGCTGAAAGATGCAGCACTGAGGTCTCTCCTGATAACAGGTGAGTAAATCGGAATTCGTAGTTCGGCTGATTTTAGAGGAATATTTGTATGTTTCAAAAATCGACACTTAGAAACTTTTTCAGCAAAAAGGAGGCAATGATATCCTATGGAAGGAAATTCAAGTTACTGGTAAGTACGGTTAAAATTACTTTTCAGGATCAGTACTGGGCTGAAAGATGCAGCACTGAGGTCTCTCCTGATAACAGGTGAGTAAATAGGAATTCGTAGTTCAGCTGATTTTAGAGTAATATTTGCACATTGGTGAAGGGAGGGGGCGGGGCCTGAGGTGACATCTGTGCAAACGCGCCCCGTGGCGCGTTTTAAGTTGGGGTATTAAGTCCCCTTGAATCATGAGGGTCCCTGGGGTCCAACTAGCCCACCCTGTACCTCCAGTATGCGCCACGGAGCTGCGTTGCAGAGAGGTGTTCAGAGGCCACGCCCTTTTTGCACCTCTCTGCAATGCAGCTCTGTGGCGCTTCTGACGTACCTGTTGGGCTAGTTGGCCCCTAGGGACCCTCAGGATTGAAGAGGATTTAATTCCCATCTTAAAACGCACCACGGGGCCTGTTTGCACACATGTCACCTGAAGCCCCGCCCCTCCCTTCACCACTGTGCAAACGCGCCCGTGGCGCGTTTTATGTTGGGGGATTAAGTCCCTTTGAATCCTGAGGGTCCCTGGAGTCCAACTAGCCCACCATGTACTTCAAAAGCGCCACAGAGCTGCGTTGCAGAGAGGTGTAAAAAGGGGCGTGGCCTCTGTACACCTCTCTGCAACGCAGCCTCTGGCGCATACTGGAGGTTCCTGGTGGGCTAGTTGGCCCTCAGGGACCCCAGTATTCAAGGGAAATTACTTCCCTTCTTAAAACGCGCCAGGGGGCGCGTTTGCAGAGTACTGCAGGGAGGGGCGGGGCCTCCAACACGATTCCGGTCGTTTTTTTTTTTTTTTTTAATGGGAGGGGGCTGCGTGGCCCCCTTCCCTGGCCACTTTTGGCCCCGGGGACCCCATCCCCCGGGACCTGAGCAATTTTTTTTTTTAATAAAAAAACGGGAAGAGGGCCGCGTGGCCCCCTTCCCTGGGCCTGTATTGGCCCCGGGACCCCATCCCCGGGGCATGCCCTCGATTTTTTTTTTTAAATTTGGAGGGGGCTGCGTGGCCCCTCCTCAGGCCATTTAAGGCCCCGGGACCCCATCCCCGGGCCGGCCTTGCCCTTTTTTTTTTTTTTTTATTTGGTGAGGGGACTGCGTGGCCCCCTCCTGGCCACTTATGGCCCCGGGACCCCATCCCCGGGGCCTGGCCTCTGGTTGGGGTCTGTGGGGGTCCCCAATCCCCCACAGTCCCAGCCGGCTCCCCGCGTCCTACGGGAGCCGGCATTGCTTTCCACATGGGAGCAGCTAACATGCTGCTCCCCATGTGGAAAGCATTGGTTTGCATTTTGAAAGAAGAGCAGGTTTCCTGCTCTCTCTTTCAAATGCAAACCAAGTCTAGCTATGACAGGACGGGAGCCGCGAGGCTCCCGTCCTGTCATAGCAAACTACAGTGTCCCGGGGTATGCACCCCGGGACACTGTAGGAGCCGGCCCTGGGGGCGGCGGTCCCCAGGGCCATCAAGGGCTCCAGGAGGGGGCCGTGCGGCCCCCTCCCAACCATTTCACAGCCCCGGGAGGTGGTGGTCCCCGGGGCTTTGGGGTCCGTAACGGACCCCCATATTCAAATCTTTAGTGCCCCGGGGAGGTGGCGGTCCCCGGGGCATGTGGGGGCTGGAGCCCCCACACAGGTGAAAATAATTTTTAAAAGAAGCCCCGGGGGTGGCGGTCCCCGGGGCTGCGGGAGGCCAAGAGCCCTCCTGCACCATTATTTTTGAAAGCCCCGGGAGGTGGCAGTCCTCGGGCTTGGGGCCTTAGAGGCCCCCACATTAAATTTAAACCCCCCCACCATGCCCCTGGGACTTGGCCCACCCGGGGGCAAATAAACATCGAAGCGCGGAGACCGCGCTTCGATTTTTTTTTTTTTCGGCAGGATCCGTGCACCCTGAACGCCTCCTGCTGATTTTTTTTTAAAAAAAATGCTTTTTTCTGCCCAGGGGGTCCTTGTGGGACCCCCTGAGCAGGCCTAGGGGGTCAGGGTGTTCTACCCTGCCCCCTTTTTGCGCTTTGCGCACTTGTTTCTGTCCCTCGGTTCTACCAAGGGACAAAATGGCTGCCAACACTTCCTGATTTGGAGTGTTGACAGCCACTTGACAGCCAATTAGCATACAGCTCGTGATCGGGAGGGTACGCGGACCCTACGTGCCCATAGATATATATGTGACTTTACTTTTGATTTTCTCAGGAACTACTGAACGGATTTACACCATTTAAGCAAAGGCACGACACTGAACCAAGGGCTACCTTCTTGCCAAATTTGGTGTAATTCCGTTCAGCAGTTCGGGCTGTAGCTGCGACTAAAGGTTCCTATGGAAAAATGAATGGGAAAACGCGTTTTGGGACCCCCTTTTTCTCGGCCCCGCTTGATGAATCAACCTGAGACTTTCAGGGTAGGAGCGGAGCGGAGCGCCCCAACAAGTTGGAAACTTTCGCGAAGTTTCGTCAACCGGCGCAAGAGTTATTTCAAATAGAATGTCGCGGATTTCCTATGGATAATAGGTCCTAACTATAACTATCTACTGGCGACCGCCAGTAGATAATATATATGTATATATATTATCTACTGGCGGTCGCCAGTAGATAGTTATAGTTCCAACCTATTATCCATAGGAAATCCGCGACATTCTATTTGAAATAACTCTCTTGCCGGTTGACGTATCTAAGCAAAATTTTCAAACTTTGTGGGGCGCTCCGGTCCGCTCCTACCCTGAAAGTCTCTGGAGGATTCGCCAGCGGGGCCGAGAAAAAGGGGGTCCCAAAACGCGTTTTCCCATGCAATTTTCCATAGGAAACTTTAGACACGGCTACAGCCCGAACTGCTGAACAGAATTACACCAAATTTGGCAAAGAGGTAGTTCTTGGTTCAGAAAGAACCCTTTTTGTTAAATGGTGTAAATCCGTTCAGTAGTTGCTGAGAAAATCAAAAGTAAAAGTACATATATTTATCTATGGCCGAGTAGGGTCCGCGTACCCTCAGCGCACCCTGCGCGCACCGTCCCGATCACGAGCTGCATGTTAATTGGCTGTCAACATTCCGATTCAGGAAATGTTGGCAGCCATTTTGTCCCTCGGTAGAACCGAGGACAGAAACAAGTGCGCAAAGCGCACAAAGGGGCAGGGTAGAAACACCCTGACCCCTAGGTTTGCTCAGGGGTCCCACAAGGACCCCTGGGCAAAAAAAATAATTTTTTTTTAAATCGGCAGGATGCGCTCAGGGTGCGCGAATCCTGCCGAAAATCGAAGCGCGGTCTCCCGCGCTCGATTGCATTTGCCCCGGGTGGCCCAAGTCCCGGGGGCATGGTGGGAGTGGGTATATTGTTTGTATGGGGGCCTCAAAGGGCCCCCAAGCCCCGGGGACCGCCACCCCCGGGGCTTTATAGAAAAATGGTGCGGGAGGGCTCTTCTGCCCTCCCGCAGCCCCGGGGACCGCCACCCTCGGGCTTCTTTTTATTTAAATAAGGTGTGGGGGGCTCCAGCCTCACACGCCCGGGGACCACCACCTCCCCGGGGCACTTATAAAATAAATGTGGGGGTCCATTACGGACCCCAGAGCCCCGGGGACCACCACCTCCCCGGGGCTGTGCAATTTAAGGGAGGGGGCCGCGCGGCCCCCTCCTGGAGCCCTGGTGGCCCTGGGGACCGCCACCCCCAGGAGCCGGCTCCTGCAGTGTCCCGGGTGCCTACCCCGGGACACTGTAGTTTGCTATGGCAGGACGTCCTGTCCCGTCCTGCCATAGCAAACTGCTTTGGATATTGGAAGAGAGAGCAGGGAAACCTGCTCTCTCTTCTTATATCCAAAGCCGATGGCTTTTCCACATGGGGAGCTGCATCTTAGCAGCTCCCCATGTGGAAAAGCAATGCCGGCTCCCAAGGGACGCGGGGAGCCGGCTGGGACTGTGGGGGGATTGGGGACCCCCACAGTCTCCAACGTGATGCCAGGCCCCGGGGGATGGGGTCCCCGGGGCCTTAAATAGCCAGAGGAGGGGGCCACGCAGCCCCCTCCAAAGAATAAAATGTAGAAATAGAGGCCATGCCCAGGGGATGGGGTCCCCGGGGCCAATACAGGCCCAGGGAAGGGGGCCACGCGGCCCCTTCCCGTTTTTTTTTACATTTTAATAAAAAAAGGGGTAAGGCCCTGGGGGATGGGATCCCCAGGGCCCAAAAACAGGAAAAAGGAAGGGGGCCACACAGCCCCCTTCAGAGACAAAAAAAAAAAAAACGGTCGGGCCCGCAGGCCCCGCCCCTTCCTTCACCACTCTGCAAACGCGCCCCTGGCGCGTTTGCAGAGGGGGAACGAATCCCCTTGAATACTGGGGTCCCTGGGGCCAACTAGCCCACCAGGAACCTCCAGTATGCTCAGAGCTGCGTTGCAGAGAGGTGTACAGAGGCCACGCCCTTTTTACACCTCTCTGCAACGCAGCTCTGTGGCGCTTTTGGATATACCTGTTGGGCTAGTTGGCCCCCAGGGACCCTCAGGATTCAAGGGGAGTTAATCCCCTGACTTAAAACGCGCCACGGGGCGCGTTTCACAGTGGTGAAGGGAGGGGCGGAGCTTCAGTGACATCTGTGCAAACGCGCCCCGTGGCGCGTTTTAAGTTGGGGGATTAAATCCCCTTCAATCCTGAGGGTCCCTGGGGGCCAACTAGCCCAACAGGTACATCCAGAAAGCGCCACAGAGCTGCGTTGCAGAGAGGTGTAAAAAGGGGTGTGGCCTCTCTACACGTCTCTGCAACGCAGCCCCCTGGCGCATATTGGAGGTTCCTGGTGGGCTAGTTGGCCCCTAGGGACCCTCAGGATTCAAGGGGACTTAATCCCCAACTTAAAGCGCCACGGGCGCGTTGCACAGATGTCACCTCAGGCCCCGCCCCTCCCTTCACCATTGTGCAAATATTCTTCTAAAATCATCCGAAATACGAATTCCGATTTACTCACCTGTTATAAGGAGAGACCTCAGTGCTGTATCTTTCAGTCCAGTACTGGTCCTGAAAAGTAATTTTAACCGTACTTACCAGTAACTTGAATTTCCTTCCATAGGATATCATTGCCTGCATTTTGCTGAAAAAGTTTCTAAGTGTTGATTTTTGAAACCTACAAATATTCCTCTAAAATCAGCCGAAATACGAATTCCGATTTACTCACCTGTTATAAGGAGAGACCTCAGTGCTGTATCTTTCAGCCCAGTACTGGTCCTGAAAAGTAATTTTAACCGTACTTACCAGTAACTTGAATTTCCTTCCATAGGCTAACATTGACTGGTTTCACTTGGAAATTCTTCTAAGTGTGGAGTTTTGGAACTTTAAAATATTCCTCTAAAATCAGCCGAAATACGAATTCCGATTTACTCACCTGTTATCAGGAGAGACCTCAGTGCTGCATCTTTCAGCCCAGTACTAATCCTGAAAAGTAATTTTAACCGTACTTACCAGTAACTTGAATTTCCTTCCATAGGATATCATTGCCTGCTTTTTGCTGAAAAAGTTTCTAAGTGTTGATTTTTGAAACATACAAATATTCCTCTAAAATCAGCCGAAATCCGAATTCTGATTTACTCACCTGTTATCAGGAGAGACCTCAGTGCTGCATCTTTCAGCCCAGTACTGGTCCTGAAAAGTAATTTTAACCGTACTTACCAGTAACTTGAATTTCCTTCCATAGGCTAACATTGACTGGTTTCACTTGGAAATTCTTCTAAGTGTGGAGTTTTGGAACTTTAAATTATTCTTCTAAAATCAGCCGAAATACGAATTCCGATTTACTCACCTGTTATCAGGAGAGAACCCAGTGCTGCATCTTTTAGCCCAGCACTGACCCTGAAAAGTAATTTTAACCGTACTTACCAGTAACTTATCTTTTCTTCCATAGGAATCCATTGTCTGGTTTTCAGCAGAAAAGTTTCAAAGTGTCGATTTTCACAAACTACAAATATTCCTTAAAAATCGCCTGTATGACTTAAACGCATTTTTTCAACTGTTTACAGGAGATGCACCAGTGCTGGATCCAGGATCCAACACTGAGTAAGAAAAAGTAACGATAACAGTTTTTACCTGCTAAGTGAATTTCCTTCCATAGGATAACATTGGTGATTCTATGAGGAAAAGTTTCAAAGTGTCAACTTTTAAAATACAATAATATTCCTTAAAAATCACGACTGTAACCAAAACGCTTTTACTCAACTGTTTACAGGAGATGTCCCAGGACTGAATCTAGGATCCAGTCCTGTGGTTAGAAAAAGTAATCCATAAAGTAACTAATTGCATTTAACTAGAAATTCACATTGAGCTGAATGTTGCATTGTGTTTGAAAATGTGTTGCCCATTGCAACAACTGTAACTACTGTACTTAAAAGTCTATTGCCTATGTGCAAAGTATTTAAACTAAAGTAATTCATTCTGAGAAAGTATTTTTTGTAATGTATAATGTAATTACAATGTAATTTAAAAAATAAAATATGTAAAAGAAATTGTTTCTAAAAATGTAGTAAATCAGTATGAAAAAAATTTATATAAAAATTAATACATTTAAAAAATGTCATTTAAAAAACCTTTGAAATTCACTGAGAAAACCGTAGGTTTCAGGCATGTTATAGTTACAAATTAGCATTTAAAAAACCTTTGAAATTCACTGAAAAAACCATAGGTTTCAGACACGTTATAGTTAGAAATTAGCATTTAAAAAACCTTTGAAATTCACTGAAAAAACCATAGGTTTTAGGGACAGTTATAGTTAGTTGGACATTGCACTCGTACAAAACCCGTGAAATTCCCCCGTTATAGTTAGTTCAGCTAACTATAACTCGCGCCCCCGCAATGCACTGCTGATGACGTCACATATTACATCACTCATGACATGGTCAGTGACATCACTGATGACATCTCAAATGACATCACTGATGACATCATCCACGTGATAATCTGATGCAGCTCTTCACACCCTAATATAACCTTTGATACACCCAATCTAAATTACAGACTGCCATTCGCAAAACCATAGACACTCCAACACCAATAACTACATACCCACTCACTGATTCTTAGGACTACACACACACATCCACTCACTCACCCGTACAGTCACTCATACTTATGGTCACTCAGTACAGGACTATCATATGCACTCTTACTCCTATATAGACACTCAAACACCGCCACTCATCCATAGAGGTACTCACACACCTAGTCAGTCATGCAAATAATTAAACACACTGCCATTTACTCACCTATACAGTTATACACACACCAGCTCACTTAATCATACAAATACTAGCACATTGTTACGCTCTTATACAATCACTGATACAAGCACACACTCATCCATACAGCCACTATCACAATCACTCACTCTACGCTTATAGCTATTTATATACTCTAACACACATATATACTGCCTTTCACATATGTAGTTACTCACGCATGTACCACTGGGACATACATTCACTCACTAACACACTCTTACACACACTTACCCACCCATACAGTCTATCACAGATGCACTCTTTAAACCATCCACCCAGTGAATCACCCACTCACACATCTATGCACAGTCGCACACACCCCATCCACACAAACACTCAGGCACCCATACAGATACTCAGACAACAAATCAATAACTCTTATAGACACTCATGTAGCTATTCACAAACCCATGCAGCCACTTACACAGCAACAGACAGATACAGACATTCACCCAGTTTAGTCACTAACCCATGCATTCAGTAAGATACGTTTAATCACTCACTTATAGAATTAGTCACGCACCTACTAAATCATCCATTCAGACACTTATACACCCACTCATTCTTCAATACGCCTTTCCCTATATATATTAAAAATATTTAAACTTTACAGAAACACACAGTCACTGGATGATGTCATCAGTGATGTCATTTCAGATGTCATCAGTGATGTCATCAGTGATGTCACTGACCATGTCATGAGTGATGTAATATGTGACGTCAACAGCAGTGCATTGCGGGGCGCGAGTTATAGTTAGCTGAACTAACTATAACGGGGGAATTTCACGGGTTTTGTACGAGTGCAATGTCCAACTAACTATAACTGTCCCTAAAACCTATGGTTTTTTCAGTGAATTTCAAAGGTTTTTAAATGCTAATTTCTAACTATAACGTGTCTGAAACCTATGGTTTTTTCAGTGAATTTCAAAGGTTTTTTAAATGCTAATTTGTAACTATAACGTGCCTGAAACCTACAGTTTTTTCAGTGAATATATATATATGTTTAACTTTAAGTTGGATTCATTTCTAATTTAAGACTTCAGGAAAAAAAATTAATAAATATATTCAAAATAATGACTTTTTAAACTTTATATTAAGTTGTTAATGTGTTAGGCATATTGACATGTGACAGGGTAGAACTCTTTGTAGTTAATTAAGTTCCTGGGCTCAGTCCAGATGGTCATCTAGTCACAACCTAGGCCTTTGTCTCAGCACTGGGAGCAAGTTCACACTTCATCAAAAGAGCTATTCAGCTGCCAGGTGACAGTTAGGCTCATGCAAATGATGAGCATCCGTAGGCTTTAGGCAGAAAAAAGTTAACTTTCTAAAAGATAATTTTCCGAAATATTTATTACAAATCCAACTTCACCAGTGAGTTGGGCTTGCAATAAATATCTCAAAAAGTACAAGAATCAAATATATAACTGCCTACTAGCGGGAGATAACAGTATTAAATTTAATATTGTATCCCAATATTTTTCTATGGAAAAGTCAACCCTAATACAGTGAAAATAGCTTTTAGGCCTTTTTCACTGTAAGGACATGTTTAACATTAGACTTTTAAATGCCCTACTTTTGAATACCGTGCACACTGCCTCATGGGCAAGAATGCCTAATTAGGGGTGACTTATTAATATTTAAAAGGAGGGTTGGGCCTGTCAAAAGGGGTCATTTTACATATCTAATCTGCAGTTTAAACCTCCACAGTCAGGTTACACATAGCAAACCTACAGTCATGTTTAAACTATCACTGTAGTGGATGGCACAATGTGTGCTGCAGTCAACTGGTTATACACTTTTGTACCATATACTATTGACTTATAGGAGTATTTTATATGAAAATGAGGAGTATGAAATTTTCATTACATGTTGAAAAGGGGAGCAAAGACACTTTACCCCTGATTAGCAGTGGTAAAGTACACACAGTTCTACAGCCAGCAGAAAGAGTCTAGGCAAACATCTAGGGCTACACCACGCAAAAGATGGTCATTTCCAACACATGTAAAATTTCAGTATGCTTTAATGGCAATCCAGACAAAAGATGAAAATTGAGTACCAATACACACATCCGCAGCTATTTAAATTTATGAAGCCTCTGCATTACTAGCAAGGTGAAAAGAATAAACAGTCCTACCATGGCAGTCTGATTTCTGTATATTTGTACCTATCACTACCCCTACTCTGAGAGCATAGTGGGTGTACCCTGTGCCCGATCTAAAAGGTTAGCCTGATCCCCCATACCTGGGCCAGGGGATCGGCCGGAAGTGAAATTAGCAATCCTTCCCGGCAGGATGGAAGATCGGCATCAGCAGAGCTGCATGTCAAACACAGGATTCCTTACAAGACAGTCATGGCCAGAGTGCTCCTCTTACCCGTGAAGGGCAGAGCACCGCTTATATAGTAAGAACCACTGAGTGGTAGAGGCATAGCTCTGATGCAATGATATGTCTAGATGTTAGAATCTGCCTCCGAACGGGCAATGCATGCACTAGGATATCATGTTCTGTGTTCCTAGCCTTGAACGAAGTGTACAGATTACATAGCAAGAAAGGCTTTCGGAAAACAAGCAGCATGTATAACATCTTCTCAGAATAATATTGTGCAAGCATACAACATGTAAAACAATTTTGCTAAAACAATGTCAGTCTAAAATGTGTAAAATGTAAAAATAAAATGGGGAACCAAAGTGGACCCAAGAAGGCCTCACAATACTAGTGCTACCTCCAAGAATATCAAAAAGGCAAATTTAGTTGACTTTAATAATTTATGTTACTATTTTCCTGACTACCTAAAGGAATCTTATTTGGATATTTGGGAGACAGAAGCCGAAATGATGAGTAGAGCTATCACTAAACCAGGGAAAACTACTCTGCATGAAGCAGCTCATCTCCTATGTGGCATAGTTAACATTTAGCCACATATTAATTTGACTCACAAATTGGCACTGCTTGTACCAGTTATTGTTGCAAGTAATGAACATAGCTTTAGATTACTAAAACTGGTAAAGATTTACCTTAGATCCACAATGAAAGATAAGCAATTAAATCACTTGATGCCTATTACTTGTAAAGCAGATATGGCTGGTGAACTGAATTTGGAAAGCATAGCTTGAAGGTGGAGGATTTTAATGGAGCAACATGTTTCAATTTAAGGTCCCACATTTTACTGCTCCTAGCAACAAATCATATATTGCTTTTCATATTGGTTGCACATATTTGATTTGGAGTATCAGCCATTTCGAGAATTTGGTCCTATGTATCCCAAAAGTTGATTAGAACAAAGAGAAAACTGTTCCACAGAATGTTCCCAATATGTACAAAAAACAATATAGAATGACAACAGACCAGTTGAATACTGAAACACACTGTACAAAGGTTCCAGACCTGTGGAAACAAATCAATATAATGCATTTAATTGGTTAGGTACAAATTGTAGGTATCCAACTTTAGGTACATCGTCAAATGTTTTAAGAAAATGCAAAAAAACGTTAGTTATAATATACTGCAGTCTGCAAAGATAAATATACACATAAGTAAATCCATACGTCCACGTTTCCTTTTACACTTTTGATTAACTTTATTACTTTGGGCTGTTTACTAATTCCTATTGTAAAGTTGCTCAAAAGTGTAGATTTACATATTAGGTGGACGCTAATTTACGAATGTAAAGTCATTACAGCCAAAATGGAGCAATAGTAAGTCCAGCACCACACATGGCCAACCACTCATACTACAAAACCCTCCCTTGGACAATAATGAAGTTAGAGACCTATAATGCTGAATTAAAATAATGTATTTTGACATTTAAAAAAAAAAGATATAAATTAAATTGAATGCTAAATTATTTGTATATCTTTTAAACAACGATATTTTTATGTTAAAATATTTTAATAGCCATTTTAAGTTTAAACATAAATGTGAGTTAATTAGATCTATACATACCTTTTTGTAATTTGAATACTTAATAATTAAATAAGAATATTTTAATTTAGCTGGGTATCTAGCAAAATAATTTTTATTTAAAATAATATATTACTATTAATTTGATAATTATGGAAAGCAATATGTTAATAGTTTAAAGTTACTACTAGTAACTTTTCACTTGTAGGGAAAGGTCTCTACCACTACGGTAGAGATTACCAAATGGTAAAGTATAGGTAAAAGTGAAATACATTATTGAACTTTAAAATAATTTTAAATATTAATGTTAAATAATTGTATACATGTAATTTGATAACAATATACCAACCTAATATACATTTTAAAAAGTCATTATTTTGAATATATTTATTTAATTGTTTTCCTGAAGTCTTAAATTAAAAATTAATCCAACTGAAAGTTAAACACATATAGATGTATATATATATAGGGAAGGAGAAGTTCCATGGCACAATAAACCGTTAAAATAAACCCCTGGAAGAGTGCAGCGTTTTTTGGTGAAAAATATTAATTCGAGGCGAGTCCGGCCTTGCAGCGCGCACCTGGCTGTGTGACAGTGCGCCCTTCGTGTGGACAAATTTGGTGGATAAATATATATATATATATATATATATATATATATATATATATAATATATTAACAATATTAAAATGTATGTATTGCATTAATTTAAAGTAATTGCTTGGTATTTTAGTAAAAAAAGAATGTTAAATAAATTGTATTAAACTATATTACATTTGAAGAAAAATATGTTTTCATTTTAGATTTTTCTTTTAAACTAAATTAAATTTATGTATTTATTCAACTACTTTAAATTCTTTTATTTAATGTAACATCATATCCAATGGGTTTTATTTTAAGTCCCTACCTCCATAATTGTCTATGGGAGAGTGATGCAGTATCACTTGTTTGAGGTTTTAACTGAAGTACCTTTACAACTGTTGTGGGTCATATTTGGTTGGAGTAACTTTAGAACTGCAATTTGTGAATAGGAATAAGCTTACTCCTTGTGGGTTGATGCCTGTCTCTCCCGAAACCACTCCTTTAACTCTCTTTATCCTCCCTTAATCCCTTCCATGTAATTACTTGTGCAGAGATTTTGCTGTCGAGTGGAGCTCTCAGCACAGAAGTGGATAAAAGAGGCAGAGGCAGTACCACTGCATGCAGGTTTGTCAATACCATTTAGTAGTACGTTAGTAGTACTATTGCAGTATTATTAAACATACTACAAAATGCTATTTGTACACACCCCCCTTTGAGTCTGATGCTAACGTGGGTTGTAGCTTATTGCTCTAAACATATTATTTCTACCATGAATGTTGTTACTTTTGAAAATCAATTGAAACCAGGGCCACTGGAAGTATGCGATTGTACAGTCACTGCGTTTTTCGCATAATTATTGATTTGCCACATTTGCCCAAATAATCCATTGACTGCTGCATAATTTGCAGATCTAAAAAAAAAATCCTACCTCAAACAGTTTAAAAGTTAGTAAAAACACAACAACACTTGTTGCCGTGGAGTAGAAGGCCCTTTTCTAAGGCTGACTGGTAAACAATCTGCTGTTTATCGCTATATTTGTGTGTTAAACTGGTACCAATATCCAGACAGTGTAAATAAGTGTAAAAATGGAAAAATAATGAAGTGATACTATCACAAAATGTGTCACATTATGGCGCATAATTTGCCTATTCTTGCCGTATAATTGACTCAACCCTGTCACATATTTTGGCCTTCCTCTGCCGCGCAATTCCTGCGGCACTGATTAAAACTAATGTTCCTCAGCCTGTCCATTATCCCCTACTGCTGCGCCCAACCTGACTCTATTCTTTACAGTTGGGTACACTACATTGCTTGTTGGAAAATCTCAGACTCACATCCCCTTAACATTATTGACTAATCTACCCTGTGGGTGCAAGCAAAATTTCATATAAGAAATAAAATGGTAAAACGCTTCTTTTTCACCCCCACTTTACATTTTTTTCCATGCACAGATCTTCAGGAAACTCGGCATGCCGACCCTTTGCTAAATAAGCTAGTGGATTACAAGAGGATTGCAAGATGTCTTGCAAATCTGACCATGGGATCAAAATCTATAACCACATCAAAAATGTCTTTTCAATCAAAAGTGTGAATTAACCATAACTACACGTCTGATTTGCATATGGTTGGTTGCTGTCTGACATAGCATGGTGGACAAAAAAGCGATGAACTGGAACATGGCCCAGAATAAATGCCAGGGCTCTCTTTTAATTGAAAGTATTCCACTTATCATTTTTTTTTTACCTCTACAAGACTGGGTATTAGGCATGAGTATTGGGAAATCAATCTTCAACACTCCTTATTCTTGTAGTTTGAAGACTTGGACCTGATTCACAAAGGCACACTTACCCTTTCTGTTTGTTTGCTATATCCAAAGGTATTTTACTAGCAGTGTATTTATGACTGCTGATTCTCTGTACATAAAAAGATAGGACTGTCCAGTACTGTCAAAGATAGATGGTATTTTGACCCTCTAAGGCATCGAGTTTGGGGATCTCTTCAGGACGGGGGCACATCAGTCCAAATCATAGATTTATAGAGGACAGAAAAATAGGCATTCAGAAACATCTGTGAGGGGAAACCGTGTGAAGGTGCTAGAATAGTAGTGCAAAAAATTCTCTTAATTTGCAAAGATGTGTTATTGTATCAATCTTTTAAAAATGTATCAAACAGTATAGATATTCATAGAGGACCAAGAAAGGATGGTGAAAACTATTTACCCCTTTACTGTTGCCAGAGAAGAATTATTGATGGTGATGGGAAATTCTAGTCAGTACCTTATCAGGAAAATGCATACAAATCAGCTGGGGACAGCAGATCAAGGGAAATGGAGAAAATGGGGAGTGTTACCCCCATACTACTATATTAAAAAGTAACACGTCAGAAACACAGCCAAAGAGGTTAATGAAACTTATAGAGAGATTGTATCATTTGATATGAAAATCAGAGAGGGTAAAGTGGTAGAGAAAGCTAAGGCATTCCTTGACAACTTATAGCATACCATTGATAAGCTTCCGTCGATTAATCTAGGTCACAAAATGGACAAATTACATAAGGATTCCACAAGGTACATGAAAGAGATTGTTTACCCATACCTTCAGAAAGCGTACCTAATATCAACCACATCCAACACAGAGCCAGTGATACCAGAGCAAAAATTACAAGACAACTGTTACATTATCAGATTTCACTTTTGATTCCAATGAATACAAAAGCACCTTTTTCCACGTTCAACTAATCCCACCTCAAGTCTAACAAACCCTTAACCTCCACAAGTTTTTTAGGTCAAAGAGGTCCTCAACTGGGAAGCAAGAGATGACCAAGGTGTCGTATGGCTTGTACCTCTCCGGTAAAACTGTGCATTTGTTGGACAACATAAACTTCAGGATTGTGCCAGACTGATTCCTTGCACACCCTCAGGATATGTTGGCCTATAGTCATGCTAGCTCACAGCACGTCCAACCTTATAGGGTAACAAATGTGTGTGCAACCTTAGAACATGACAACCCTGATCCCCCAAGGAAATTGTGGTAACAGATTTAGAATCCTTTCATTTTGACTCTCATTCATACCCAAAGAAATATACAAAAAATAACCAGCAAAGGCATTTCTATATTATTTGAAGCATTGTGATTCTTGTATAAAATACATGTGCTGTGATAATCAGTAGATTGAAACAGAGTAGAATAATTAGGATTATGAGATGCATGAAAAAGATGAACAATTCCACCATTGTGCTAAAACAGTGAATATATGTTGGCATATAAATACTGTGTATAGTGTACTCCTACCTAGCGCTCCCTAGCCTTGTCTTGTCTAGGGTGGATGATCTGCCAAATCCCTGCTGGGTGGTCTAACTTTCCATTAACTGCAGGTAAGTGCCATCAGGCTGTCTGTCTTGGTGTAGAGCTGGACATCCCTTGTGTTGGTGTTTAATTAAACATTGGTAAATAGGAATCAGCTGAGCTGGAATTCCAGCATGCAGTGACCTTGCAGCGTCAGCTAAGTGCTCCTCTACCTTAAACAAGGAAGGGGTTCTGTGTATATATAATAAACAGCACCCATTTGGCCATGTTGAAAACCCAGTCAGGCCACAATTGTTTATTCTAGTTTGATAGATTTGTCGCCTACCGAACAATAACAGCGATGACATTTGCCCAGTGAACTTTATCCCTGTACTGAATGTTCAACGTGTCGTGATAGTGGAAATGTAAGCAATGCCGATTCAGAGAATGTTATGCTGCATTGACACGAATGTAAATATATGGCAAAAGTCGTTGGCCCTCATTATGATGTCGTGCGGATGCGCGTCTGCCTGCGACCGTTTCAGGGAAGGAACCACCCAACCGTAGGTCGGTGGTTCGGACACCCTAATTTGGATGCGACCGCACATAGTGCGGTCGGAAACATCAATTTCCCAATGCCCGCAGCACAAGTTCCCATTGAAAAATGGAAGTTTGTAAACATCCCTGCATTGTGTGGCAGGCACCTGATGGTGCCTGTCAGACGATGCAGGGATGTTGAGGGGGGCCCATAGGTGCACCCCAGGCCCAAATACAGAGGGCCAGGGGGCCTCTAGCAGGGCCCCCAAAGTCAGTTTCCGACAGCCAATCCATGTTGGAAAGGCCGACATGGATTGGCTGTCGGAAATCGACATCATAATCCCGCCGGCGAAAACGCCGTCCTTAAAGGATTATGAGGAGTTTTTGACCGACCGACGGGCTGCTTGAACCCGTCGGAAAGCGTTGGTCGATCCCTCTGACTGCTGCCTCCGTTCTCACGCATCCTAATGCTGCGGTCAGACCGCAGCAGCAGATGGCGGTCAGACTGCAACCAATGGTCCGACTGCTATCATAATTAGGTCCATAGGGTTTAAAAGAGAAGGCAACTTTAGAAACATGAGCATGCAAATGGTGGTGTTCCTTACCAGGCCTATCCTGACCACATGATGACACACACTCCTTGGACATAAGACAAGTAAAGCTATCCCTAGACAAATGCTAACATATAAGGGCCAATAAGTATAAAAAGCCCTACTAAAATCTAAAAAAGCATCAGCAAAGAGAAAGCCATTAAAATCATTAAAAATATAAAAGCTGTATTAAAACAAATTTCAAAAAGCAATTTTTCATTTAAAAGAAAGTTTCATTAAAATAAGTCCCACGACTCAAAAACTGCCAGACTTTTTATGTGTTCTGAGAGGTAGACAAAACATTGCTGTTCCCAGCAACAGCAGACGATGTTCCCAGAGGCACCCATTGGATCAGATCCATAGAGCAAACATGTTGCCATCCATCCCCCTCAGCAGCTGCTGAAGGAGGAGCAGCCAGTGCAGGATCCGCAGAAGCCAGGCCAAGATCCAGATCACTAGGAGCAAAGGCATCCATGGGTGGCTCATGGAATGCGTTCAGAAGCAATGGCAAGAGAAAGGGACAACAGTACAAGTGGGGCGTTAACGGACTCACCAGTAGGTCAATCTCCAGAGACAGAACAAGTTGCGTTCCTAGGTATATGTCCAGGGCACACTCAAAAGTGCATAGAAGACAGCGGAATACGGGCTACATGCAGTGTAGCCACACAGGCCTAAAGGACAAGAACCAGTGTTCATTTAGTTCCTGAAGCAAGAGTGTGCCAAAACAATCTATCATGCATTCGCGACACAGGAGAACATGTAGAAGTGGATGTTCCATTTGGCTTCTTGATGGGACATCCATTGCGGAGCAGAAATAGTAAAAGCAAAGTCCCAAAAATCAGGAACAGGGCCAAATATGCTTCCCAGCGCGAAGTGTATGAATGATGGAACAACTCTGAAGACTGTCTGGAAGGTACTAACCAGCCCAGAGCCAATTGTCTTAAGAACGTGCACCACTCAGGCAGTACTAGACATGATAAAAATGCAGTGCACAAGTTCCCCAAAATGTAGTGGGAAATTAGTGCAGAGTAGCGGCGACTGTATCTCAGAAGAAGACCTTGCAACTCAAAGATCAGGCATCTCCTTTGGAGATGTTAAGTTCATATCCTTCTGGAACAATAAGTCTTTCAGTCTGCTTAAAGCTTCAAAGTGCACATTTGAAAGGTTGATTGAAGGCTAAAGCATCGACTCCCTAAGTGTGCGGGCAGGAGTAAACAGTACTTGTGTGCAGCAGGTCATGACTGCAGAAACCGTTATCAGATAGGCAATGCCCAGTTTCATACCACAGCAGCACTGAACGTTCAACATCAAATACTTCCCATTCAAGAGTAATCTGAGAGCCGGACGGATCACCGCAGCTGGGGAACCCTTCAGAAAGCATGACAAATTTGCCATGGATGCAGTACATGCACCATGAAACAAAACCTCCCTACACACCAAGGAATGTCCTAAAGTATTCTCGCAGCCAGTCCCGCTAAGAAAGACTTCTGTCTCACCATTCCTACAGCAATATCTAAAAGGTAAGATCCATGACTCATGCTCATATCCTTTTCTTAGCACTTCATATCTGCCTCCTCGATGGTGATGTAAACAGTATTGGAAGTGAAATGTCGGAATTGGCAGAGAAATAAACCAGTGCCTTATCAAATCCGCTGAAGGTATTTCTGCTAAAGTGAATGGTAATTTCTCTAACTTCTCTATGTGTAACATAGTGTACCTCTTGTACTTTCTTGCCATGATGGTTTGTTGTTTTGTTAGATTGTAAAGTATAAACAAGCTAGTGGCATTAAGGTGTTGCCACGGTGCGCGACCGGCCCAAAGTGTCTGAAGAGTCCAGCTCAGTAACATAATCACTCTAAGCTGTGACGGCCCATGTTGTAAAGAGGGCATGTCATTCTGCATGATGTCTATTGCAGATGACATAATGTTACCCAGAGAGTATATCCTAGTGGACAATGTAGTCATACCATTATCAACTGCTGCTAGAGCCCTTTCTAAATTTGCCCTGTCAATTTCGCACAGTCTCTCAGCAGCTTCCTGTTGTGAAATCATCCAAACTTTGTTGTAATTGCATACAAGAACTGCTTTTGAAATGGTTTTCAAGGACTTAACAAGTCCTGTAGTCCCATGTCATCAGAAAGAAGGGACAAGTGTTGTTTCACCTGAGACAATGTTGACATTTTTTGCCGATCTTGGCATAATCCCAACACTGTAAGTTGTTACCACCCCGAGTGTTGTGTAGGCGTGTAACATAGGTCGGCCTGCTGATCTTAAACCCTTTGGTGTCACCTAGGAAATGTGGATGACATTCGTTAGTATCTAACAGCCACATTAACTATCCCCCCCAATTGGTCCCCGAAGAATTGTATGAACCATTGCAAAGCATGGTGTCTAATATTTCCTCTGTGTAATTTGTGAACCATTGCCAGTTCGCAAAAGATGCAAATGTAGGAATGCTTTAGTGTATTTAAATCATTTATCTTAGCCGAAACTAGACATGAAGTCCACTGCACAGTTTTGTTCAGGAAAATCATTTAATGTGGTATTTGGCATTTTCTAAATGATGCCTCGTTCCCCTGATCCTGCAAATCGTAAGTTCCCCAAATGGATTTTAAATGAACAGCGTCTCTCCAAAAGTGAAACCCTTGTGTGGATAGCTGGGAAAAAAGATGCAGAACATATCAACTTTGTATCAGTGAACATATTTGTCTTTGTTGGTGATGGTAGGAGCCTGTAATAATAAGACCTCGGGTCAGATGGATTGTGACTAGAGAAATATGCAAACTTCTGTGCAAACGTTTGTGAGCTACCCCATGGTGGTGTAGGGCAGTGTTCCCATTGTGTGTAATTAAATACTACACGTGGAGTACTTGCCTTATTCAAGAAGTGGTGGCCATAATGTTGAAAACAGAACATTTCATCATTTAATTAGTCATACCATCATACATATCATCAGAGTTAAAAACAGTGGAATACTCTAGATCTTCTATCATTTCATGCACTATATAAATGTCCCAATCATCTGAGATGGTACTAGGGATGATAATGTAATTTAAAGAAATGTAGAATACGTATGGTATTTGCGAAAGATCAGTTGGACCAAATATATCATACAATACCCTATCCCAAACAATTCCAACAGGAACCAGAACAGAAGAAATCTTCACCAGGGAAAGGTCTCTTCGCACTTTGTGTGATGAAGAATTGGGTATTAAAACCAAGCTCACCAAATGTACAGCAGAACGTTTTGGGAGATAGAGTCCATTCAGAAACAGGATAAACGCTATCACAAAACCAATCCAAAGGACAAGGAAAAATTAATGAAATTGTAAATCCAAAGGTATAACCAAGGAGGAACTAATTACATATTCTTAAGCCAAAAATAGAATACATGCAATCTACCTCGGAAATGTAGAGGTTGCTCAGATGAATCTGAAGAGATGTAATCAAAATTGAGAAAGTAGCCGGAGACTGTTTGATGTATTTTTGGCAGCTCTGGAGGCTGTGTAGAACTTGGAGTTGGCTCGAATTGTGGTACATTGACATAGATACCATCTGCGTTGGGTTTCCGAATAGAAATCTGTGTTTCTGTACAAGTTGTTTGTATAGTAGTTGTTGATGTAGCAGATAGAAGAGATACTTCATTACTAGCTATCCCCAGCTGGAGAGTAGCAGCTTCATCGCTGGTCAAAGCTTCGAGTGGGACCTCCTGTATAGTAGTGAGAGAAGACAGGTAACTATTCAGGTTCCCACGTGGCCTACTGTGTAGAACCAGCTACATGATGCGGTTTGATGAGATCTAATGACACAAATCTCTTGTTTTTGCAACCATCAAGGGGCGGTAAAAGTACAGTTCTGGTACCTTCAACTGTGCTGGTACTGTCGAAGTCAGGTACCCACATCTTAATCCCAGACATGATCTCTTAGGGAGTCCGACCACCCAGGCACGCCCAATCTTCCCATGGTGTCTTTGTAATCCTTGGAGGTGAACGCCGGACTGGCTAAGTTAGGCCCAGGAAGAAACAGTGCCCTTTTACATGTACATGCTTCTTAAGTTGCCTTCTTTTCCACACGATGACTTTTGACGCACATTTGCTTGCGTGACAGTGCAGGATTAGTTTCTTTGAAACCACATTGCTTACAATTTCACTTCGTAAGTACACTATCACAACACCTTGAACATTCAGTACAAGACCTGAACACACATTGTGCAAATGTTGTTGTTTATTATTCGTCCATGAGGCAACAGGGCTATCACAGAGACAATAAACAATGTCAGCATGGCTGAAGCCATGACACACAAGCATGTATACTGGTATTTTAAATACACACACATTTCCGTGCTCAAAGTAGAGGAGAACTCTGTTGTCATGGCGAGGTAATCGCTGTGCCGGAGTCTCAGCCCAGCTGATTCATGTTTACCTGCAAGGAGGGATGTCCAACTTACGACCAAGATGGGGACCTACATACCTTGCCATCTGGTAATGGGGACTTAGATCATCCAGTAGGGGATTCTTGGCAGAACACCCGCCCTAGGCAACTAGGTTAGAGAAAGCATAGTAGGAATAGACCATATCCACTACTTATATGCCAGCATATATACACTGTTTTAGCATGATGGTGGAATCGTTCAATCTTTTCATTGTCCTTATATTGCTAATCACTTTTATCTGCTTCTGTCTATTAATCATTGCAGTGCATTTATTTATACAATAACCACAATGGTTCAATAAATATTGAAAATGCCTCTTTGTGTATTTCTTCTGCATCTCTCTGAGTGAGCATGAGTGACTGAGTGAAAAGGTTCTAGATCTGTTAGCATGATTTCCTGGGGAGTCAGGGTTGTCATGTTCTGAAGTTGCCCAAACCATTTGTTACCTTGCCAGGTTTAGGAGAACCTATGGTGGCAGTGTGAGCTAGCAGGTCTATAGGCCAACATATCCTGGGGGCATGCATGGAATCAGTCTGGCACCATCCCAAAGTTTATGTTGCCCAACAAATGAACAGTTCCTACTGTAAAGTGGAAACCATACAACATGATCCTGGTCCAAATGGAATATGCCAACTGCATATGTCCTGATGAAGCCTTGCAGATCTTTTTTAATAGTTCGGGCATCAGTCGATCGCTGTGGCCAGAGCCATACGAATTGAGAGCAGGAATTCATTGCAACCAAGATGTATTTATAAGCCCCATTTGATTGTAAGGGGCCTGGGTGGTCCAGATAAACAAAAGCGAGTAGATTGTTTGAGATTCATAGAGGTGTCTGTGGTGGACGTGCTACAGTGAAACCCTTCATCTGCTGGCAGATGTCACATTTAGGGACTTGACCCACCCATGCGAGTGAGGTACCATTTTTATCGGGAGACCTGGGGGAACACTGGGTGGTAGGAAATTTGTGGATCCCTGCAGATTCCAGAACTTTCCCACACAGAAATTTGAGAAAAATTTGATTTTTCAGCTAAATTTGAGGTTTGCATGGGATTCTGGGTAGGAAAACGTTGGGGGGTCCATGCAAGCCATACCTCTCTGGACTCCCCTGGGTGTCTAGTTTTCAGAAATGTGTGGGTTTGGTAGGTTTCCTAAGATGGCCGCCGAGCCCGGGGCCAAAAACCCAGGTGACCCCCCTTGCAAAACCAGGTTGTTTTGTGATAGGTAATTTTGATGTCTCCTCAATACGTTTTGGGCCCTTGCCTGTCACGGGTACTTGCCCCACCCACGCGAGTGAGGTACCATTATTATTGGGAGACCTGAGGGAACGCTGGGTGGTAGGAAATTTGTGTCACCCCAGTGATCCCACAACTTTCCCACACAGAAGTTTGAGGAAAAGTTGATTTTTTTCAGCTAAATTTGAGGCTTGCAGGGGATTCTGGGTAGGAAAACGTTGGGGGCCAATGCAAGCCATACCTCGCTAGACTCCCCCGGGTGTCAAGTTTTCAGAAATGTGTGGGTTTGGTAGGTTTCCCAAGATGGCGGCCTAGCAAGGGGCCAAAAACCCAGGTCACCCCCGTTGCAAAACCAGGTTGTTTTGTGATAGGTAATTTTGATGTCTCCATAATACGTTTTGGGCCCTTGCCTGTCACGGGTACTTGACCCACCCACAAGAGTGAGGTACTATTTTTATATGGAGACCTGTGGGAACGCTGGGTGGTAGGAAATTTGTGTCAGCCTGGTGATCCTACAACTTTACCACACAGAAATCTGAGAAAAAGTTGATTTTTTCATCACAATTTGAGGTTTGCAGGGGATTCTGGGTAGGGAAACTTTGGGGGATCCACGCAAGCCATACCTCCATGGACTCCCCCGGGTCTCTAGTTTTCAGAAGTGTGTGGGTTTGGTAGGTTTCCCTACTTGACCCACCCACGCGAGTGAGGTACCATTTTTATCGGGAGACCTGCGGGAATGCTGGGTGGTAGGAAATTTGAGGATCCAAGCAGATTCCAGAACTTTCCACCACAGAAATGTGAGGAAAATGTGTTTTGTTTTACAAAGTTTGAGGTTTGCAAAGGATTCTGGGTAACAGAACCTGGTGAGAGCCAGACAAGTCACCCCATCCCGGATTCCCCTGGGTGTCTAGTTTTCAAAAATGTATAGGTTTGCCAGCTCTCCCTAGGTCCCGGCAGAGCTAGGGTTCAAAATCTACAGCTTGGCACTTTGCAAAAAAAGGGGCATTTTTTATTGTGAAAATGTGGTGTGTCCACGTTGCGTTTTGGGCCATTTCCTGTCGCGGGCACTAGGCCTACCCACACAAGTGAGGTACCATTTTTCTCTGAAGACTTTGGGGAAAGCGGGGTGGGTGGAGTTTTGTGGATCCACACAGATTCTAGGACTTTCCACCACAGAAATGTGAGGAAAATGTGTTTTTTTTAAACTAAGTTTGAGGTTTGCAAGGGATTCTGGGTAACAGAACCTGGTGAGAGACACACGTCACCCCATCCTGAATTCCCCTTGGTGTCTAGTTTTCAAAAAAGTACAGGTTTGCTAAGTTTCCCTAGGTGCCGGCTGCGCTAGGGCCCAAAATTCACACGTAGGAACATTGCTAAAAACAAGTCTGTGCCTAGTGGGCTTTCTGCCGCCCTGCAGGGGGAATCGGGGGGGGGTTTGCCCCGATATGCCCCCAAGGGGGGCAGAAACACTGTGGTTATTTTTTTGTGGGGTGAGGGCATTGGTATGCCCATTCTGGGCAGCCCCCACACATAAAAAAAGCCAGCATACTTGCTGGCGCCTAGTGGGCTTTCTGCCCCCCCTGGGGGGCAGATCAGGGGCCACTGCCCCCATCTGCCCCCAGGGGGGGGCAGAAAGACTGTGGCATTTTTTTGGGGGGGGTGTGGGCATTGGCATGCCCATTCTGGGCAGCCCCCACCCCTACATCATAAAAAAAAAATCCCTGGTGCCTAGTGGGCTTTCTGCCCCCCCCGGGGGCAGATCAGGGGCTACTGCCCCCATCTGCCTCTGGGGGGGCAGAAAGACTTGCATTTTTTTGGGGGGGGCGGGGGCATTAGCCTACCCATCTTGGGCAGCCCCCACCCCAACATAAATACAAAAAAGAAATCCCTGGTTTCTAGCGGGCTTTCTGCCCCCCCCGGGAACAGATTTGGAGCTACTTCCCCCGTCTGCCGCCCGGGGGGCAGAAAGACTTGAATTTCGCTGGTGGGGGGGGGGGTCATTGTCATGCCCATTTTGGGCAGCTCCACCCCAACATAAATACAAAAAAAAATCCCTGGTTTCAAGTGGACTTTCTGCCCTCCCGGGGTGTCAAATTGGGGTCTACTGCCTCCGTCTGCCCCCCGGGGGGCAGAAAGACTGGAATTTCTCTGGGGTGTGGGGGCATTGTTATGCCCATTTTGGGCAGCCTCCACCCCAACATTACAAAAAAAAGTCTCTGGTTTCTAGTGGGCTTTCTGCCCCCTCAGGGGTCAGATTGGGAGCTACTGCCCCTGTCTGCCCTCCGGGGGGGCCAGAAAGACTGGAATTTCTCTGGTGGGGAGGTGGGGGATTGTCATGCCCTTTTTGGGCAGCCCCCACCCCAACATAAATACAAAAAAAATCCCCGGTTTCTAGTGGGCTTTCTGCCCCCTGGGGGGGCAGATTGGGGGCTACTGCCCCCATAGGCCCCCCAGGGGGGGCAGAAAGTCTGTTATGCCCAAAACAAATTGGGGGAGCAAAGGCCCTTGCCCAAGGGGCTGCTCCCCCCTCCCTGGTGTCTAGTGGGTGGATCCCTGCTTGGAGATTGCCCTCCTGGGGCCATCCCCAAGCAGGGATCCACTAAAGAGGGGGTACCATTGGAAAGGGGAGATTCTCCCCTTTCCAATGATACCTCTCCCGTCTTTCTACGTGCTCGGGGGCTGAGATAGCCCCCTGAGCACATAGAAAGTGAAACTGAAATGAGCCTATTGGCTCATTTTATTTCGGTTTCTGTGCAATGAAGTCAGCGCAACGTGCGCGCTGATCTTCATTGCACAGAAACAACAGAGACAGCCTCGGGAGCTAGGGAAGCCCTTCCCCAGCTCCCGAGGCTGTCGGGGGGGAAAAGTAAATCCCTCTGGTGCCCGCACCAGCGGGTTTTCCCCTGCCATGTGCTAGGACGGCCGGGAGCCGTCCTGCACACACGAGTACCGTGGCGCAGGATGGCTCCCGGCTGTCCTGCGCATGGAAGTTGTTAAAGTTTCTTCAATGTGTTTGGTGGTTGTAAAAGTGCACACTTCTCTAAGAAGTGTGTTGCAAGGCTTTTGATTTCACTTGACAGCTCGCATCCCAGAAACAGGATATTGAGGTGGGCAATCTTTGATTATTTTAAATTAAATCTGCAGCACATGTGAGCGAATCCTAAAGCAACGCGATCCACTCTTGTCACGTGTGCAGAAAGGTCATCATCTGTCAAGTAAATGTCATCGACATAGGACAATGCATGGTTGTTAAAATGTTGTAAAAGTTCTGTAACCCGGGCTGAAAACAGCCCAGGGCTGTTCTTAGACCCCTGGGGCAAACGACAGAATTGTTTCTGAGAACCCAGCATACTAAATGCATTCAAGTACCTGCTTTCAGGTGCTATATTTTAGCAGAAAAATCCATATGAGATATCTAGTGTTGTTTTGTATTTTTTACGCACTATATTGTTCATTAGTGATCCGTTGTGTGTGTTTTGTACTGTGAATGTATGTGTAGCTGTATTTAGATGTCTGTAATCTAATACTAGACAATATGAATGGTCAGGTTTCATAACTGGACACAAGGGATTATTCATAGGAGCGGTGCAACTTTCTATTACACCTTGGTATTCAAGTTGTGTGAGAATCTCTCTAGCTTGTTGTTTAGCCTTGCTTTTAATGGGCTTTTGTCTTTGAGGTTGTGGGGCTGACCTCACTGGTATAACATGATACGAGGAACCGTCATCCCACCCCACATAGTTGCGGTATAACTCAGGAGCTAGCGCTAATGCCCACTCCTTGGCGAATGAAAGTTTAACTGATTCTAGAACGAGGTCGAAAAAAGTAGATAAAATTACCATCTCTCCCTCTGGCAATCCATCACAAATTCAGATGGCCAATCCTTTTTGGCCAAGAGAATGTCGTAGCCAAATGGCAAGTTCTCTCAAAAGACAACATTAATGTATCTCAGTATGTCCCCATCCAATTGGAGTTGCATCTCATATAATCGATGCAGGACACTTACCCTAGTATCCGGTGTTTCCACCTGGATATATTCACTCAACGCTACTGCCAAAAGACAATCCATCAGCGTGACTTCTGCTTTGTGTCCAGCATGGTCAGAGCCCACTCCCCACGCAGAAGCAGTTTCCTCAATATCCGTGGCATGCTTGACTTTCAGTCCAGATACCTTCTTCTTTTTGAATTGAGGCTTTGACTGTTTAGGCTCGTCTTCCTTTTTTAATATGTAGTCAGAAGGGCGTTGTGAGTCCTACTTCAGTTTTAAGTACTCCTCTGATATGCGCTTTCACCGTCCACCTCTCTGCCATCGTTTCTCGGATAAATCCTGAAAGGAACGAGAGGAACGTGTATCGGTATCCTGATACCTGTCAGGCATCTCAATATTATCACAGTTATGCAAATTGTAGCACTTGTCAGTGGCCTCCTGCTGAGGCGATCCGCCCTGTGATTTAGTCTTTTCTTTATGATTTTTATTATCCCACTTCTTCTTCATAGAAGAGTCGGGTGCTTGCTTTGAGTTATCCTTTTCAGAATTATTCTTAATTTGATGTTTACTAGGTCTGGCTCCCAAATTATCTCTCCCCATTGTTGTGTAAGTTTCTTCGCTGGTGTATAGCCAATGCTGCTGCTTCCCCTATAATGTTATTTAAAATAATGTCGGACACTGCGGAAAAATTGCCCCATCAGTTTCATCCCAAAATCCAGGGCAGGGGCTGCCCTGTACTAATTTTGGACCTCTTTAGGCACCTCTAGCAAAACAGCTAATGAGGGGGTACCATGAGTTCTGGTATATACCACAGCAAAGACTGTTCCCCAAGTGGTGCAGTCTTCCACAGGGAGAGCCATCCCCGTTGGCAAGCATATGGTGAGAATTCTGTGCTTTTCCTGGGGTCCTGTATAGGGAAACACTGCTTCAAGTTGACTTGTTTTTTTGTGCAATCCAGAACGGAATTTCCTCCCGTCTGGTGGGAATTTTACCCATAACAGCATTGATTGTCTGTGGACCAATGCCTGGTGTAGCCAATTGTGGTTGTGTCGCTTGAGCAGACCTCACGGGATTGACTGTCATTGTTCGTATGACGAACTGGGTCAGGCATCTACATATGCCAACTAGACCCACATATAGTCTTTGTAACTGTGTTGCTGCCATATTAGCTACATTTGGGTGTGGTGTGTAAGCTGCGAAGATTGCCCATGTTGCTACCTCACTGCTAAGGGGACCTAGTCTAACTTCTTCTATAGTGTGTGGTAGGGCATCTTCAATCCAATTTCTGTGATCTTGGTATGTTAATGGCATCTCTGGAGGTTCGTAAGCTGTATAGTTATTTGGAACGTCAGCTGGAGTGTAAATGTGAAACAGCTTTGTTTGATCATCGGCTGCAGGTAATGTAACCCATGAATAGAATACCTCTGTTGTAATGCTTCGTGAGCCTCAACCACAAAGGTAACATCCCCACCCGTAAGTGTGAGATCACATTGTAGCAGCTTCTGAGTAACCACATATCTGCAGTTTGCAGGCATGTTAAGTGCTGCTGGGTTAACCATAAGAATATGTGGAATTCAGAGAGAGTACCACTGTGGGGTGATCCTTTGAAAGGTCCATCCTTGAACAGCCTAAAGCCAGTACGTAGGCTTTACCTACTCAGCTGAGGAGGATTTTTTTGTCCTAACACCAAAGACGTCTCTCGTTAATAGGTGAGTACGGGTGTTTGTGTATACAAATGAAACCTACTCAGGTGATCCATTAAATAAGAGCTCAACCTAGAACGTTGGCAGCGCCATGTCGTACGGCTTTACCTCTCCGGTAAAACGGTGCATTTGTTGGACAACATAAACATCATGATTGTGCCAGACATATTCCCTGCATACCCTCAGGATATGTTGGCCTATAGTCCTGCTAGCTCACAGTGCACCATCTGCACCCCTAACCTTACAGGGTAACAAATGTGTGTGCAACCTAAGAACATGACAACCCTGATCCCCCAAGGAAATCGTGGTAACAGAACTAGAACCCTTTTGTTTGGCTTTCATGCATACCCAGAGAAATACTCAAGAAATACTCAGCAAAGCATTTCAATATTTATTCAAGCATTGTGATTCTTGTATAAAATATGAGCGCTGTGATAATCAGTAGAATGAAACAGTGTATGATTAATTAGCTTTATGAGAAGAGTGAAAAAGATTAACAATTACACCATTGAGCTAAAACAATGAGTTTATGCTGGCATATAAATACTGTGTATAGTGTACTCCTACCTAGCGCTCCCTATCCTAGTCTTGCCTAGGGTGGGTGACCTGCCAAATCCCTGCTGGGTGGTCCATTACCTGTGAGTAAGATTCATCAGGCTGTCCGTCTTGGTGTAAAGCTGGACATCCCTCGTGTTGGTAAACAGGAATCAACTGAGCTGGAATTCCGGCATGCAGTGACCTTGCAGTGTCAGCCTAGTGCTCCTCTTCCTTAAACAAAGAAGTGGTTCTGTACATATAATAAACAGTACCCATGTGGCCATGTCAAAACCCCAGTCACGCTACAATTGTTTATTCTAATTTGATAGCTATGTCACCTACCGGACTATAACAATAATGACATTTGAGCAGTGAACTTTATCCTTTGTACTGAATGTTCAAGATGTCCCGATAGTGTGCCTACGAAGTGGAAATGTAAGCAAAGGCGATTCAGAGAATGTTATCTTGCATTGTTACACACGCAAATGTATGTCAAAAGTCATCATGTTTATAAGAGAGGGCCACTTAAGAAACATGAGCATGTAAATGGTGGTGTTCCTTACCAGGCCTTTGCTGACCATGTGACAAATGTAAATAAGCAGGGTTGTTACAGTAAGCAGGCAGAAGACCCACAGACCCGCAACCCACATTGCGGTTCGTAAATGTTAGACCTGTGAGCCTTAGATTAGTCTTCCCCCCAATATTTTGCCTTCCTCCTCCATTCTTTTTGATCTTGTTTTTGCTAGCATTAGGACTCTGTGCATTTTACCACTGCTAACCAGGGCTAAAGTGCATGTGCTCACTCTCTAAAACATGGTAATATTAGCTTATCCCCAATTGGAATATTTATTCTATTCATAAGTCCCTACTAAAGTGGTGCTACATGTACCCAGGACCTGTGCCACCCACTTAGGTTGCCCTTTAAAACATGTCTCAGGCCAGCCATTGCAGAGCATGTGTGTGCAGTTCAAACTGCCACTTCGACCTGGCAGAATAAACCTTTTGCCAGGCTCACACCTTCCTTTTTAATACATACAAGTCACCCCTAGAGTAGGCCCTGGAATGCTCAAATGGCAGGGTGCCATTTATTTAAAAAGTATGACATGTACTTTTATGTTTTACATGTAGTGAAAAGCTCTTAAATGTGTTTTTCACTGCTGCAAGCCCCATCTCTCCCAACAATGAACATTGGAGTTCCCTTATTACATTTTATAAGTGTAATTTCCAAATGAGAAGAGATAACTGGCTCAATGTTTGGTATCTCTGGAATCCTCATTTAAAATCCTAACTTATGATGAAGTTGGATTTTAAAGTACAGTTCTGAAAATGCCGCTTTTAGAAAGTTGGAATTTTTTTTGCCTTAGCCATTTGGTGCCTGCAGTCTGTCTCTGGTCACATTACTGGATGTAGTAGACAGTTGGGCTTTGTGTATTCCTCCTAGACAGCTACACACAATGGGAGCTTAGGTGGGACTGGATGGGCCAAGACTGGCAGGATGGGAGGGAGGAGCTGGGCCCAGCCTCACTTATACCTCAATAGGCTGTGTCCTATCTCCACACAAAGGGCCTAACAATCCTTCATAGTCCCTTCAGCCAGCTTGGAGCAAGGGAATTCCATGCACTTCAATGCCATTGTCTAGAAGCTTCTCCCACCTTCCAGAACCAGGGCACCAGGGTATAAAAGAGGGACTTTAGACACTAACTCTTCAGTACAGTTTTGGACCTGTGGAGTCTCTGCCAGGAACAATGACTGCTGTACTGCTACAAGGACTGTCTACCCACAAAATGTAATTAGTACGGATGAAACCTGCACATTCAACATGTGTTTCATCCTAAAAAAGACTTCCTCAGGGCTGCTAACATGAAGCATCCAAAAGGCTGCTAGCACGTGATTTGTACATCAATTAATATTGATTCACATGAATTACATAAAGCTCAAAGATTTCTCCAATGTCAGTAACAGGTTTTCCATTCAATTCTTTGAGCTTCATGTAATTCATATGAATCAATATTAATTGATGTACAGCCTTTTTGGTGCTACACCTTAGTAGTCCTGAGGAAGTCTTTTTTAAGACAAAACATGCGTTGGCTGTGTGGGTTTCATCTGAACTAATTGTATTTTAAGGACAGATTATACCACATTAGGGACATACATATTTTTCTATTCTATGTCAAGCTCTAAAAACACAATATTGTTATGAACAAATAAACTGTAACACTGTCATGAATAAATAAGTTTCTCTGTTTACCAAACTGGAATATGACTGTGTCTTACTGTAAATGCTTGTGTGCTCCAGACATCAGTGAAATATTGTAGGAGTCATTGCCTTGGCAGTGTACTTGTTCGCACCTCTTGGCAGCAGGGGTGCAGTCCATGGTAGCACTTTATAATATTGCTTTTATTACTGACCACACTTGTAGGGGGTATTTGCGATGAATGTATTCTACTCACTGCTGCCGAGTTTGTAATAGTTGTTACCCTCATGACTGATGTTTCCTCAGCATCCTCATAACTGATGTTCCACCAGCTCCCTCATGACTGATGCTCCCCCAGCACCCTCATGACCGATGCTTCCCCAGTCTCGTAATTCTATTGCGCTTCAATACCTGAAAGCGTTCCCCAAATCCCTTGAGCCAATGTATTAACTGCTCTCGCTGTTACTAGGTCTTTGGTGTGGTTTTCCATTGACTTCCTGCAAGCTTCCCCCAGAATCTTGTGAGCCAATGGCAAGCCTTGCTCTCGTTGATCCTGGGGCCTTGGTGTTGTTTTCCACTATGCACGTTCAAGCAAAAATGATAAATTAGTTTCCAGTTGTTTGGTTCCGATCAACAAGTAGCACCTGCCCATTCTGTAAGTTCAAAGAGAGTGTACTAACACTTTTTTCCCCCAAGGTTCAAGAACCTTCCAGACGGCCATGTGCCCCACGTGCCACATATGATCTAGCTACATCCATTGTGCCTTCGAGAGGGTATATAACCCCCACCCATACCTGAATCATGGCTTGGCCTTACTCCCTGTGGAACAAGCTTCACCCTTCCCACTCACCTGAAGAATCTTGCAACAACCAAGAAGCGCTCCAGTCTCCTTCAAGTCCATCTGAACCAGTGGCTCCCGTGGCACTAGCTCCCTTGACGTCTTCCTCCTTGCTCCCTCCTGAACAGCTACTCCGGAGCGCCTGTGACTCTCTGAGTTAAAGCCTTGAGATCTTCTTCAAACTACAGTCAAGTGGAAGAACTAGGCTAAGTACCTGATATCAGGTTCGTGCACACTAAACCTCCTCGAGTAGTAACAGGACAGAGTATCCCCGTCTTCAAAGACTATAGACGTTTCCTACAGCGCTTCTTTTGTGGTTATACTTCGGACCCTTCCTAGAACTTTGGTTCTAGAACAGTATCGTGCAAGGATTGAAGACTTGAGCTCCGTGTTTCTCTGATGAACAGTAGTACCCAGAGAAAGCACTTCAGAGTCTTTTTTATATGTATGAACCTTGTACCGAAATCTGTGATTTTGATTATTCTGCTCTCATGTTGTGCTGCTGATGAAACCTGTAAGTGCATGCCACTGAAGTCAATGTATGGTAACTGCATTTAGAGATCTGCTAGTGTACGGATAGTAATTGCCTCCTCTTATTATTTCCAGTGCATTGCATCATCTCAAAAACAGAGGTTCTGGTCCCAGGCACATCTACATCAAAAACGTAGAAGGTCTCAGAAGTGACAGATCCTGTTACGCAGTGTCGCACAGCCGCAGAGCAGATCCAATACCGCAAGACTCACTTTTCTTATTTTATCTCAGCCTTTCTTCCTCCTGGGGGACAGTGTGTGTTCTAAGGTTTTGATTCTTGGGCATTTGCTGTTCTTGGGAGGGATAGGAGGTCCAGTATTGGCTCCAGTATCGTCTCTGTGGTTGGGATCAGGTAAGTGCATGACAATGACCGTCTCCAAAGCGAATGGGACTCTTGGCACAAAAAGTTAAAACTGAAGCGGTTCTAATCTGGGACTATATCCAACCCACGCTCCATCACGGTCAACCTGAACTTTTGACTTTGACCTGGTCCAGAGCGACCAGATAGCCGCAGTTGGGCTTTAAGCTTTTAAAGTCTGAATTGCAGTTTATTCTTTAAAAATGTATAACTACGGTTCTACTGATTGGATTTTTGTTGGTTTGGTCTTGTTTTATTTATTAAACCAACCTCTATTTTTCTAAACTTTGGTGTGGTGTTTTTACTGTTTTACTGTTTGAAGTTTTGCACAAATACTTTACACGTTGCCTCTAAGTTGAGCCTAACTGCCCTGTGCCAAGTTACCAAAAGGTTAAGCACAGGTTAATTTCAGGTTTGCTTGTGCCCTACCCTGACTAGGATTGTGGTTGCTGATTGACCAGGGCTCACAACGCAGACAACCAACAACCACATTTCTAACATTGGTGGCAGCGGTGGGATAGGACTTGTGTTTGTGCAGTGCCATACAGTGATTTGGTGTACACTACCAATCCTTATCTGAAACCAAATTGAGTTTTGAATTCTCCCTGATTGGCCTTCTTGTTTTAAACTCATTCTTACTCTACTTGACTGAGTGTATCTATCGCCTCACCTGCAAAGATGGAGTTTGAGCTTGTCAACCTGGAGAGCTACACTGTGACTCAGCTCAATGAGTTTTGCTAGGAGAAGTGGCTGCCTGCTAAAAGGAGCACCAAGAAGGCGGTACTCCAAAAAGCCTTCAGAGCATGTGCAGAGGCCCACCAATTGCCAGTCACAGCAGATGAGGAGGGGGGGTGAGAAAGGATATGAACAGGACCCACAGGAGGGTCTTGGAATGCAGCCTGTTGAGGAGGGGGTAACCTACTCCCCAGATTGAGAATCCCCTCCTATCCACAGAGGAGCTGGCGAAGAGGAAGGTGGAGAGGGAGTGCAGGCTGGAGATGGCTAAGCTCAAGATGGAGGAAAAGAGACTGGCCATAGATTCAGAACAAAATAAACTGGCCATGGAGGAGAAGAGAGCTGTGGCAGACAGCCTTAGGGAAATAAAGTTGAGCCTGGCTCATGACCTGAGTCTTAAGGAGCTGGACATTAAGGCCAGACAGGCAGAGTCCAGCAGTGAAGATGACAGCATACCTGCAGGATCTGCCGGAGATAAAAAGGTCCAAACCCCCAAGTATTTGGTGCCGAGTTAAGTGGTGGAAGATGATATTGACAAATGGTTCTCTGCCTGAGGTAGCCCTGAGAGTTTGCAAGATCCCAGAAGAGCACAGGGTGGTGTGTTTGTGGAAACACATTCCCACAGTGGTGCGGGACACACTTATTACTTTAGAGGTTGAGGACAAAACCAGGTACACCCCCATGAAAGCCATCTTGGTCGCTAAGTTTCGATTGACCCATGAAAAGTGCCGCCAAAAGTTCAGGGACAGTCAGAAACTCCCCAACTCGTCCTTGGTGGATTTTGAAGATTACTCCTGCAAGGCACTGAACAGTTGGGTGCAGGGCAGAAAAGTTAATTTTTACAATCGGTTGTACAATCTGATTTAGAGAGAGCACATGCTCAGTATTTGTTTTCCAGAGCTGTGCCAGCACCTAGTTGACAGCAAGGTTACTGACCCCAGGAAGCTTGCTGAGGAAGCACAGCTCTGGACCAGCACCAAAGTGTCCAAAAAGGTATGGGGGGAGTCCCACAAGGTCCCAAAAAACTCAAAAATAATGAGTTCTCAAAATGCACCCAAAATAATTTCTAAGGGAGTAGTGGTAAGCAGTCCCTGACTGAGCCTAAAAGGAAGGGGTTCTTTATTAAGCAGACAGGGACATTTGTACACCAATGCACAGAATGTTACAAGAATGGGCACTCCAAGGGCGACTCCAAATTTTGTAAGAGGGCACAGCCCCCCACCGATGGGCAGTCACTTGGGTTGGATAGTGTAGTGATCTGGGAAGAGGTAGTCCCAATTAGCTTTGGGGAGCAGGCACACGTGACCCTTGTTTCCTTGGGGTGGATAAGGATATGGTGCCAAAAGCCCATATGCCTGCTAATATTTCTAAGTACAGGTAGGGGGTCACCATCAACATGCAATGGGTGGAGGCTCTGAGGGACACAGGAGCCAGCATGACAACTATGAAGTGTCAGCTGGCGTCCTCAGAGCAGGTCCTCTTTAGCACATTCTACCAAGTCTTAGTCGCCAACAATCCTGAGAGACATCTACCAGTGACTCTGGATCCCTTTGAGTGTGGGGGATCTCAGGGTCTCTAAAAGTAGCTGTGAGCTCTGCCATGTCTGTAGATTGTCTGTTGGGCAACGACCTGTAGCACACTATTTGGAAGGAGGTAGAGCTCAGATCACACTTGGAGATGTTGTGATTGCCCGAATGGGTCTATATAACCACACGGTCCATGGCTGCCTGGAAAGGGAGTCAAGGGTGACTAGAGCATGGAATAATGGCCCAGACAGCCGCCAAGAAGGAGAGGAGCAAGGGGCATGGGAAACTAGCCCATGAAGTTCCCATGGTCGAGAGTGACAGGGCACCTGAAGGGGAGGTCCCTGAGCCAATGGGGGAGGACATTGCCACCCTGGGTGACCTCCATAAGCATGCTGGTTGGCAACATGAGGATGGGCCCGCCATGGAGGAATTCTGCTAAGCACAGAGAGAGTGCCCCACTCTAGAAGGCTTGAGGCAGCAAGTTGTGATCCAGACAGCAGGAGACACCTCTGGGTATCACCTCATCTATTGGGAGAATTATCTATATAGCAAGCCTAAAGCTCTTGGATCAGGGGCAGCCTTTGTGCTGGTGGTCCCCCAGTGTTACAGGACCTTCCTATTGGGTTTGGCTCATGACATATCCCTGACAGGACATCTGGTGCAAGACAAGACCTTCACCAGGCTTGTTGCCGACTTCTATTGGCCTCGGATGAAGACTGCCTTAGATGCAATACGTAGATCCTATCCCACCTGCCAGGCCAGTGGGAAGTCAGGGAAAAAGCTCAAGGTTCCCATGACCACATTACATTTCATTAGCCCTCACTTTGAGAGAGTAGGCATCAACATTATTGGACCCTTGGACCCCAAGACAGCTTTAGGCAACAGGTTTATCCTGGTCTTGGTGGACCATGCCACTCGCCACCCAGAGGTCATCCATCTGAGGTTGGTAGCTACACCTGTGGTGGCCAGGGCCATGATGTGGATTTTTTGCTCATGTGGGGTTGTCCAAAAAGGTAGTGTCTGACAGAGGTACTAACTTCATATCAGTGTAAAAGAAGGCCATGTGGGATGAGTGTGGGGGTAATTTACAAGTTTTGCACACACTTTCACCTCCAAGCAAATAGTCTTGTGAACAGATTCAACAAGACCTTGAAGGGCATGATAATGGGCCTATCCGAACCCACGAGGTGTAAGTGGAACGTCCTCCTTCCATGCCTTCTCTTTGCCTACAGGGAGGTGCAACAGAAGGGAGTTGGTTTTAACCCCTTTGAACTCCTATATGGCCACCCTGTTAGGGGACCTCTTAGCCTCGCACGTGAGAGGTGGGAGCCAGCTCCCAGGAACCCCCATCAGGATGTGATCAGCTGGATGCTGGCCATCCGCAACCAGATTCATCACTTCTGGAAAAAAGCAAAAAGTAATCTTGAGGCCAGAGGTTATGAAACTCTGGTTTGACCAAAAGGCCACTCTGGTAGAGTTTCAACCATGCCAGAAGTTGTGGGTCATGGAGGCTGTAGGGCCCGGAGCTCTCCAGAATCACTGGACAGGCCCATATGATGTGAAGGAACGGAAGGGGGAGTCCACCTACTTGGTGGATCTCAAGACCCCAAGAAACCCCTTAATTGTGCTCCACACGAACAGCCTAAATCCACACTTTGAGAGGTCCGAAATGAGCATGCTCCTGGTGACAGATGAAGGAGTGAAAGAGGAGAGTGAGCCTCTACCTGACCTCCTGTTTGCCCAGGAACGCGATGGGTCATTGAATGGTGTCAACCTCTTCCCTACTCTGACCACAGAACAGCAGAGTTGCAAGATACTGTGGCAGTTCGCTTCTCTGTTTTCCCTCACCCCTGGACTTGCACACCTGTGTGTCATGCCATAGACACTGGAGACAGTCCACCTGTTAAAAATAAAACAGGTTGTCAGAAAAGGTGAGGGCTAGTATCAAGGAGTAGGTCTCTAAGATGTTGGTGTTAGGGGTAATTGAGCCCTCCAAGAGTCCCTGGTTCAGCCCTGTGGTGCTGGTACCCATGGTGGCCCCATCGGGTGCCACTCCAGAACTTAGGTTTTGCGTGGATTATAGAGATCTCAATTCCGTCATGAAGAATGACGCACACCCCATCCCCTGAACTGATGAGCTCATAGACAGGCTGGGCACTGCCAAATTTCTCAGTACTTTTGATTGAACATCAGGGTACTGGCAGATCGCTCTGAGCGAGGGGTCATTCTCAACCCCAGTGGGCCGCTTCCCATTTAACCCCTTTACCGCGGCCGAAATTCCACTGCGGTGCGGCGGCTTTGAAGAGTGGGCGGGGCCGCGTCCGCCAACGGACGTGCGCAGCACTACGGAGGTAGTGCTCGCGACGGCCGTTGGCCGACAGAAGCAGCGAACGGGTTAAGGTGATGCCCTTTTGTTTGAAGAATGCCCCTGCCACCTTTCAGAGGTTGGTTAACAGGGTCCAGGCTGGGAAGGAGGCATTTTGTGCTGCTTACCTGGACGACATAGATGTCTACATCTCAAGCTGGGAGGAACACCTGTACAACCTCCAGGAGGTGCTTAAGGGCCTGCAACAGGAGGGCCTGACTATCAAGCACAGTAAGTGCCATATAGGGCAGGTTTCCGTGGTTTATCTGGACCACGTGGTGGGCAGGCATAAGGTGCAGCCCCTCCAGGCCAAGATTGAAACTCTCCTGGCCTGACAACACCCTAAAACATAGACTGAAGTGAAGGCCTTCTTGCTCTTTACTGGTTACTATAGGAGGTTTGTTAAGGGCTATGGCACCATTGTTGCCCTTTTAACAGAGCTGACTTCAAAGAAGCAGCCCAGACAGGTGATCTGGACAGAGGGCTGCCAGTAAGCTTGTGGTACCCTCAAGGAGGCCATGTGTACAGCACCCGTAATCAGAACTCCTGATTTCTATAAGGAGTTCATAGTGCTGGCAGAAGCTTAAGAGCATGGCATAGGGCTGGTCTTAGCACAGTTAAAAGAGAAGGGCCTTGACCACCCGGTAGTCTTCATTAGCCGGAGGTTACTTCCACAGGAACAGAGGTGAAGTGCAATTGAAAGGGAGGCCTTTGCTGTGGTCTGGGCACTGAAGAAGCTTAAACCATATCTGTTTGGGATCCTACTTCCGGGTTCAGCAAGACCACAGGCCCCTCAGATGGCTCATGCAGAAGAGGGGTTAAAATCCCAAACTGTTGAGGTAGTCCATCTACCTACAGGAAATTACTTTACGGTGGAACACCGACCTGGGTCAGACCACGCCAATGCTGATGGTCTATCCAGGTTCTTTCGCCTTAGTGATGAGAAATCACAAGGGGTTGCGTAGGTCTTCCCACTTTCAGCTGGGGGGGACACATGTTAGACCAGTCAGACTTAGGGTGGTCTTCCTCCAAACATTTTGACTTCCTCCTCAATTTTTTCCGACCTCGTTTTTGCTGGCCTTTACCACTGCTAACCAATGCTAAAGTACTTATGCTCTTTCCTCTAAACATGGTACCATTGGCTTATACCCCATTGGGATATTTATTTTACTTATAAGTCCCTTTCATTGTGGCACTACATGTGCCCAGGTCTGTAAATTAAATGGTACTAGTGGACCTGCAGCAGTGATTGTGTCACCCACTTCAGTAGACCATAAACATGTTTCGGGCCTGCCATTGCATAGCTTGTATATGCAGTTTTGAACTGTCAAAATAAACCTTTTGCCAAGCCCAAACCTTCCTTTTTAATACATATAAGTCACCCATAGGCTAGGCCCTGGACTGCCCCGAGGGCAAGGTGGAATGTACTTAAAACATAGGACTTGTTCTTTTAAGTTTTACATGTCCTGGTAGTGACAAACTCTTAAATGTGATTTTCTCTACTGCAAGGCCAATCACTCCCATAGGATAACATTGGAGTTGTCTTATGACATTTTGTAAGTGTAAATTTCAAATGGGAAGAGATAATCAGTTCATGTTTGGTGTCTCTAGAATCACAAATTAAAATCTGAACTTTTGGAGAAGTAAGATTTTAAACTGCAATTCTGACAATGCCACTTTTAGAATGTTGGCATTTTCCTGCCTTATCCATTTAGTGCCTGTAGCCTGTGACTGGTCACATGACTGGGTGTAGCTTACAGTTGGGCTGTGTGTATTTCTTCTAGACAGCTACACAAAATAGGGAGCTTAGGTGTGTCTGGATGGGCATCACTGGCAGGATGGGAGGGAGGAGCTGGGCACAGCCCTGCTTATTCTTGAATAGGAAGTGTCCTGCCTCCACACAAACGGCTGCATACCCCCCATAGTTAGTCTGGAGTCAGAGGAAGCAGAATTTTGGGGGACTTCAAAGTGAAACCTCTAGCAGCTTCTCCTCCTCTTCAAAGACACAACTGAGTATAAATACTGGACCTCAGACCTGTGGTTACTCTGTGAAGAAGAATGACTGCTGTTCTACTAAAGGACTGACACTCTGCTGGACTCCTGCTTTACTGTGCTGACCTGCATCCTCTTGCCCTCTTGCCTGGGTGAGAAAGACTGGACCTGCATCTCTTGAGCACAGAACTCAGAGTGACTCCAAGGGCTAGTTGGACTTCGCATGACAAGCCCTTCGACATGATCTTCGATGCCGATGCAACAGGCCCTCGCACCGCAGCCTCACCTCATCTTGGAACCGACGCATTGCTTCGGCTGCATGCTGCGTGCTGCATCTTCGATGCAGACCTACACAACAATCCACAAACCTGGATTGAAGCCACTTTTGTTCAGCTTGCCTAACTGGGTCCCTATAGCTGGCCTACGCTCCACTGCAGTCAGCCTGAACTTGTGACTTTGTCCCGGTCCAGCAAGACCAGATATCCACAGATGGTGCTTTATGCCTTTTGACGCTATTCTCATTAAAACATTTAAAATTGAATATCTCCGGTTCTACTAGTTGGATTTTTGTTGTTTTGGGCTTGTTTTATTTATTAATAATTACTCTGTTTTTCTAACTCTGTTGTGAATTCCTTTTGTGGTGTGTTTTTACTGTGTTACTGTTTGAAGTGATTCACAAATCCTTTACACATTGCCTCTGAGTTAAGCCTAACTGCTCTGTGCCAATCTACATGAGGGTTGAGCACCCTTGTGTCTCTGACAACTCCAACTCGACTCTTGATGGGATTTTATTATTTATGTCACATTGAACACATAAGCACTTAAGCACTGGTTATTTTTTTTTATGAATCAATAATTATTCCACCTAAGGTTTTCAAACTATTAAAACTCACTAGTTTTACTTTTTCTTTGATTACTTTGCAGACTTGCCTTGAAATTGTTAAACTAAGACACAACACATCAAGAAGCTCAAATGGCCAGTTGGAGCGTATAATTCTAAAATGCCTGCAATTATGAACAGCTTTTATAAATGTTTCCCTCACTACACTTCTATTGAGCCTAAACGTGACAGAAAGTTGTCACTTAAGTGAAACTTACCTAGTGAGAAGGTGACAACATCTTCTCAAAAAGAAAATGTGAGACGTTCTTGCAACTAAGATACAAATATATGAACAGACTGCTGAAATCACTAATTTCCTAAAATCACACTTCCTGTTGCCAACATTAAAAGCGAGTCTATACTTTACTATGAAATGCAAGAAATGTCCAAATGCATTATCTGAAATGAAATAGCTTCTAGGCCTACTAGAGCCATGAGATTTAGCTTGTATATTGAGGCTAAGCGGCTCTGCAGATGATTAAAAACCAACATCCGCATTTTATTACAAGATATACCAATGCACGCTGTGATATACACGTTCTGGGGAACATCAGGATTATAGCAATAGGAAATCATAATTATAATTCCACAAAATGCTTAAAATAAATATTTTTCCAGAGAAATCAATGTAAACACACTGGCCCTCATTTATGAGAACAGACGCATTGCTGCAGTGAGGCAGCGAGGCATCAGAAAACTTGAGCTGCGGTATGTCATTTTCAAATGCCTCAGGTGTGCTGTATTTACGGTACGGCACACCATGGCTTAAGGTCCCATGGTGTGTCAAAAAAACATGACGCCTCCGTGGAACAGCTGCCACAGAGAAAACTGATGCATTTGCAGCCACAGTGACGCTAGGCTGCTAAGCAGCACGTAAATCAACGAAAATCACCCTAGCATCACATTGAGCGCTTCAACGCCTCGTCAGGGGTAGTAAGCACTATATAAATGCAATTTCAATTGGAGTGCGTCATGCATCAAAAAGCCATTAAAAAGTAACGTATTTGAAGAAAAAATATTTCCCCATACCTCAAAAGGGAGAGATGGAGTGGGCAGTAGGTAGCAGCACCCAGGGCAACAACCCCAACAACCCCAGCACCAGCCAAGATGTCCAGATAGATCCCCAGGTGAAGAGGAAGAGTAATAATTTTAGTGAGGAGGAGAATCAAATTCTGATTACAGAGGTGACAAAGTATGAAAAACAACCCTTTTTCACCTCCAAATTGCCATTAGGGAAGAAAGAGGCCATTTGCCAGTCTATAGTGGACAAGATTAACAGTGTCAAGCAAGCTAAAAGGACAGTGCCAGTGTGCAAGAAGCACTGGCACGATTATAAATGTAGGACCAAAGAGAAAGTAGAACCTGAAGGTAGCCATGCGGACAGGAGGAGGAGTAGTCCCTGAGGACCAGGAGGAGCTGACTCCCTTGGAGGAGCAGGTGGCATCAGTCATCCCAGCAGAGTAGGTGACAGAAGTTCCCAGACAGGACAGTTCTGATTATGAGGACCAACAAGACCTACAGGGTAAGTGGCAACAAGGGACAATATGCCCAAAAATGTCATACGCTGTATGATTAGTGGCCATAGGCAATGCAGGCACCCTGGTGACTTGGTGAAAAGTGTACAGTAGTGATGTCATAAGTGAAACTCCGTTCAGTATAGCCATCATGATAAAGAATGCTATCACTAAGGCTGATGTGGATCTTACCTCAACTCACCCTCCCCGGCAGGGCAGGCCAGCAAGCTGTGAAACTGTGTTGCAATGTGTGGTATGACACAAAATAGCACCCTTGTCAGACTGTAGTCTTGCGGACAATGTAGAGATAATGCCTTCTGAAAGGCAATTACAGTGAATCTTAGCCACAATTTCTACTAATAACATATGTCCTACACAGCAATGTTGAACTGAAAGTGAATGAGAATAACATCTATATGTCAGCCAAAGTAACTCATGTCAACATCTATCATAGATCACCATTAACATATTCCAATTCCATTGCAGATGGAGGAACAACACCTCCTGACCAGCAGCCTGTCCTGAATGACCAATCTGTTGGTGATTACATCCTGCCCTACATGGATGATGACACCTTTAGGTAACTCCTGGACTCCATTGGAACACCTTCTCCAGTCATGGCAAGGGGTGACAGCATCCCTGGGTCTCCAGAGGAACTGCCTACCCCAGAACATGCCCCATCAGCCAGCCAAAGCCCAAACTTGGACTCCGAGGACCCCCAACTTGTCTTTCAACAGCGATCTGTAGACGTCCAGCAGCAGCTGGTAGATGAGATGTAGGAGGGGATGGAGACCATTGCGGGCACCTGTAAGTGCCTCAGTCCCAATAAGGATACCTCTGAGGCAATCAAAGGCACCTACCCTTTGCTCCATAGAATAGAACTTTCCCTGGCTGACATTGCTGGTGTCATGAGGCAGAGGCAACAACAACAGCCCTGCCAATGTGACACTAGTGAGGTTGCCACCCAGCTGGGGGCCATCCGTACCATCCTCCAATCTATGGAGCAGAAGCATGACGCCTACATTGCTGCTATGGGTGTCTTCCACCACACCATTGTTGCCTAGCTGACAAGCCATCAGGCCCTTGTCAGAGCTCTGCTGACCTCCTTACTCGCACAGACAAATGCTGTCGGGTCAAAGGAGCCACATCTTCAGGCCCTAATGTGTGTGTGCCTCATATGCCTCCTGCACAAACATCACCACCCTCAGGGGAGGCAAAACACACATCAGAGGAAGAAGATGTGGACTTCACCAATTTCCGGTTGTGAACTACCCAGTAACTGGGTAGTCTGTGCCTCTTGGCTAGTTTCCCATTGGACCTGTGTTAATTATCATACCATCGCCCTTGCCATCTGGTACTGTCCCGTTTTTGTATGTCCACCTGTTAATCTGATCAATTTGTGGACTGTCAATGAGGCCTACCTTCCCTAATGGCAATTTGGACCTCCTCCTCACTGGAATACTTCTCTCCTCGATTTGTCACATGAAATGTATCCCCCATGGACTCTGTCTGGACATCCTTTGGCTCTAAAACAATGTTGGGGCTGTTGCTGCAAGAACTGCTACTAAGAATTAGCCAATAAATGCACTACCTTGAACCTGCCTGTTGTATGCCTGTTGCAGATAGGACTAACTAGACCACAGTGGCTGTGCAGACCCAAAAGGCACTTCCTACCATCTCAAGGAAATTGGGCTACAGTCACTATCACATGCTCTTGTTGGACAAGGTCAAGCATCATGGACCTCCCCTCCCATGGCATTATATTGCAAACCCTTTTGAACTATTGAATGTCATGGTGTGACAATAAACATCGTTACCTTGAGTGCCACACAGTAAAATATGCCAACTAATCACACAACTGCAGAACTGCAGAAATCGGGTCCTGTGAGGCATGTGAGCCACTAATACATTTTCACACATCCACAGATATCTTGCTGAGTTACCATGACAATGTCATCATGCACATTTGTCAGCCTCAATGCTTAAACTGAAGATATCCTATGAGTACTATCATAATGCATGCACTGACAATATGCAGATATTTATGGCTAGACTCCTTCTGTATAGCATCATATCTATGCCACTCAAGGATAAAGAAGCTCAGTGCTACACATTAGATGTCATTAAGCATGAACTGCAACTAATAAGTACTTGAGGTCCGGTGTCAAATGATAAATGGGGTAATAGGGCACATTGGGATAAGTAGGGACATTGTGTCCCTTTGGCCCTGAGAGCCCTCACATGCATTGAATGTCAGTGTAACCACACATGACATCAGTTGTGCTACATACACACATAACAATATAGAGGAGCCAGAGCACAGACACAGGAATAAAACTATGCATTCCCAGGGTAAGAGGAAATGTGAGACCTATAACATTCAAATTTAGCAAGTAGTCTGCCAAAGTCACATGCATGAAATGCCACACTTAGCAAGTATTCATTGCCAATGATAATCTAGATTATCCAGGCAGGTAGGGACCACATCGATGATTGATAAACAGTGGACAACAATGTCTTCTTAATACAATGGTGCAAGGGTGAGTCTATAAGTGGCATGCACCAGTGTGTGTCCCTGCACATCCAGGAATGAGTAATATTGAGGGACAGAACCATCCAGACTATACATGCAACATCTCGTACATACACAGTGCAACAGTAGGTGACTATCTGTGTTGGGCTGTGAGTCAATTCACATGGAGAGGAGCACTCACAGTGCATAAAGAATGGTGAAGAGTACTTAGTGACTCAAATGTGAGGTACACTGACTCTTATCTAAAATATAAAGCCTACCTACACTAAACCTTTCCTAAACACTAACTAACTCTATGACTAACTATCGAAGAAAATATTAACTAAATCTAAACACCCCCCCAACATGGTCCAAAACAAAGTTAAAAGGAGTTGGGAAATCTGGAGCAGGGCCTCCTCAGTTGTGTCCTGCCATCTCCGCTGAGTGGCCTGCTCCCTCTTGATTTCCTCTGAGCTGGAGGTGATCTTCTTAAGTTCTCTTAAAATGAAGTACTTAGAGAGAGACACCCCTCTGACTGGGGCTCCTGGCATGTGTGGTTGGCGTTGGCGTTGGTGTTGCTGACGACGTAGCCACTGGTACCTGGGCTGGTGGAGCCAGTTGCTGGCTTGCACCTGCTGTGGTTTGAGAGGTTGAGGTTGGTTTGCCCACTTATGGACTTGGTGAATGAGGGACATTCCATGACCCGCTGCCTTGGCACGTGTATAAATCTTTTCCATTTTACGGTACCCCTTTGCAACCTTTCTGATGTGGCGATACCAGTCCCTCCACATGTCGAATGTCTTGCGATCTTCAGCTGGCATTATGTGGGGTGGTAATGGTAAAACGTTTTTAGCACAAGCTGTACATGTATAGGATGTGTGTGAAAATGGTTGACATTATAACACAATCATGCATGCATGATCAGACCAACTCACAAAATTGAGATGGATATATGCACAAGATACTGTCACTACATGGACATCCCCTACTTGATCAAGGAAAATAGAGTCTGCTGCCATCTTTTTAAATTAACTTCATCTAAATATGCTCGTAATGAGATTACACCATATCATACCTAACAATGATTCACACTCATGATGATGTATAGATTTCATATAGGACACATGGTCCTGAGTCAGTAAATTGGGTTGAGGGATTGCATTATGCAAGGGGGCAGAAACTTTCACATACATATATGTTAAAGTTATTAAGGTGATGCAATCCAGGTAGTGTGCCTCTATGTTGCATACCCCATCTGGGGTCTCAAAAGCCACCAAGCATTGCTGATTTAACTTAGTCAGTGTCAGGTAGCCCATACATGAATATGTGTATGTCAGTTACTTCCTGCAAAACATGACTGGGGTAGGTTTCAATTATGTACCCTCAAGCAATTGTTGGGAAATGTGAAATGTGTGTTCTGGTTGACACTTGTAGCCAAAATATGCTTGATCATATTTCAACATTTGTTAATGCACACATCATCACAAGCCTGCATTTGGCTGCACACATCATGATTTAGTCAATGCTTCTCTGTAGTGTGTATATGCATGCCAGAGCAAACATCAGAGCAAAACATTATAGCATATAATGTAGACACCATTGCACTATTACTATGAGGGGCAGATGGAAAAGCCCCTATTGCCACAGGAAGATCACTTTTTGTGACGTTTCCGTGGCGATAGGGGATTCGCCTTATTTACAAGGCAGCGTTAAGCCACTTACCGTGGCTTAACGCTGCCTTGTAAATAAGGCCCCCTTTCACGCTATGCTTAGCGTGAAAGGGATGGGCAGTGGGTGTTGCGGTGGGCATGCCACCACAACACCCATTGATTTTGACGCTGCCCCCTATTTACAAGGGCAGCGTAAATAGGAGGCATCGCCAAAACTAAGAACAGGGAAAACCTGGTCTTAAGTGGACGAAACGAGGAGAAATGCTATATTTCTCCTCGTTTTTGCTTTTTCCATGTGTGCTGCCTTGTGCAGCACACATGGAAAAAGCAAAATCCATTTTATTATTTACGTACAGGAAGGTCCCCCTTCCTGCACATAAACAATCTTTTAAAAAATGACATTTTGTGACTTCCATGTGCGCCGCATTAAGCAGCGCACATAGAAGTGATAAAATGGCATTTCAAGATTGTCTATGTACAGAAAGGGGTACCTTCCTGTACATAATCAATCTTTCCCCTGCACGAAGACACCCTTGCACTATGGTGCAAGGGTGCCTGCGTTGGCGCTGCACTGCTAATTATAGCGTAGGGGGAAATGCAAGGTTGCACCATATTGTTGTAAATATGGTGCAGCCTTGTGTTTGTGAAGTGGCAGAGTGAGGCATTAAGCCATGAAGGCTAACGCCTCACTCCGCCACTTACTTGTACATATGCCCCTGAGTGAGGCTGAAGTGTTCCTGAGGCTGCATTACAACAGCCATACCTCATAGTAGGCCAAGAAATAGAAGATCTTGGTAATCACATGATGATGATCAAACACATCAGTCAGTCAGTCAAATTACTTTATTCGATCGAAGTTCAAAATAGATCATATAAGTACAAGCATACGTAAAAACATCAATTTATGGAATGTGTTAAATAAAATTTAAAAGTTAAAAATAGTTGATAAAAAGAGAACAGATTAAAATGCATCTTTCATTTCAGACTATTGGTGCAATCTCCTAGTCTTTAGAGAGAGGAATAAACAAGAAGCAACACGATACCAGACAAAGTAATCGGGTAACATTTGATGGAAGAAATAACCTGGGCGACATTGTCTAAATTCATGTTTGCGCATAATAGGGAATTTGAACCATTTGTAGTGCTCCAAATAAAATTGGCAAAAGAAAAAAATGTGAAGGTTTGATTGAGAGGACACACCGTCACATGGGCATGGCAGCAGAGTTTTGGGGGAGAAAATGCCCGTTGGATGACCCAGCATACAGGAATTAAGGTTTAGACGAAACCTTAGTAGTACAAATCTGTGACAGTGATTTGTTACAAACAATAAATATGAGGGTAACCCCTCAGTTAAAACCAGTCCCTCTAAATAAGATAGTACCATATATTTATTCCTATTAATTTTGTATCTTTCTTTGGCCCTTAAGTTTAGAAAACGACTTTTAATTAAATTTTTTGAAATATTCAAACATTTGGCTGGAGTTTCAAATATGGATTCTAAACCTAAGGACGTTATGGTGCTTTTGAAATAGGAGATCCAAGGGATCATATGTACATATTCCAGATAAGGCAATCTTTAATAATCTGTTGAGTAAGATTGACAGATTCTCTTCTCCACATAGAATGCCATAGGAGAATTGGCGCTAAGCCAACGTGGTCAGATATATAGGTGACGTCCAGTTCGAGGTGGCAATTAAAGTCAGAACAACTTCTGGGGAGGGCTACTAGTTTTTTCCAGAAAGTGTCTTCTATAATTTGAAGTGGGGCAGAGTTAGTATGCCTCCATACCCCAGCCCCGGATCACTGACAGAATATCGAGGAGCAAAATATCGACCTGCCAAAATATCGAGGAAAAAATATAGAATGCCAGAATATCGAATTCCTATCTACAAACAGGTAAGTACAAAAATATCGAATCCAAAATATCGTTGTAAATAATATAATTTGTTAAAATATCGAATTTTTAAATGTCTTAAAAGTAATGTAAAATTAATGAAATAATAAATATAATTAACTAAAACATACTTAAAAATACTTAAATAACCTTAAAATTAATAAATATTTAATGTAAGTTAAAAAAAAAAATAAACATGCATTTTTATTTTTTAATACATATATATTAACTTAATATTAATAAAAAATATTCAATATTTTTAGCGTAGGATAGCGGGAGGGTAAAATTTACTATTCCCACTCCAGTGAGTGCAACAGTAGGGAAAGCGTTGGATAGCGTAGGGGTAAAAATTACTATTCCCACTCCAGTGAGTGCAACAGTAGGGAAAGCATTGGATAGCGGGAGGGTAAAAATTACTATTCCCACTCCAGTGAGTGCAACAGTAGGGAAAGCGTTGGATAGCGTAGGGGTAAAAATTACTATTCCCACTCCAGAGAGTGCAACAGTAGGAAAAGTGTTGGATAGCGTAGGAGTAAAAATTACTATTCCCACTCCAGTGAGTGCAACAGTAGGGAAAGTGTTGGATAGCGTAGGGGTAAAAATTACTATTCCCACTCCAGAGAGTGCAAGAGTAGGGAAAGTGTTGGATAGCGTAGGGGTAAAAATTACTATTCCCACTCCAGTGAGTGCAACAGTAGGGAAAGTAATGATTTAATATTTAAATAAAAATAAATTAATTATCAATACCAATCAAAAATTTATTAAAATTAATTACCAATTACAAAATATTTAATAATTAATAACACCAATAAATATTATTTATTAAAAATTAATTACCTATTAATAATTAATTAACAACCAATTAATTTTCAATACCGAAAATTAATAAGTAATAAGAAAAATACCAATTAATAATTAATTAACAGTAAATTAATTATCAATACACAAAAATAATTTCAATAATTACTTAATTACAATTAAATTACTTCCCACCCTATTCCCCTATAAACCCACAACCCGCTCCGAATAATAAATTAATACAATTAATATAATTATCAATTAATCAATTAATAAAAATTAATTACCAATTAATAAAAAATAATTACCAATTAATAAAAATTAATTACCAATTAATAATTAATTACCAATAAATTAATTATCAATACCAATAAATAAAAATAAATAATTACTTAATAACAATTAAATTACTTCCCACCCTATTTCCCTATAAACCCACAACCCACTACAGAACTAAAACGCAGAATTAAATTAAAAATAATTAATAATTCCTAAAAATTAACATTTAATTTACTATAATTAAATTACTACCCACCCTATTCCCCTATAAACCCACAACCCGCTACGGAATTAAATTACGCAAAAATTAAATAACATAAAATTCATTACTTTAAAAAATTCAAACATACATTACAAAAATAATACATACTTTTAACACATATACTAACACTTAAAACACTATAAAAAAATTCGATATTTTTAACAACTATATTATGACTGTCGATATTACTAACTCGATATTATGGAAATCGATATTTCTTACCTGAATTTCAATATTCTGCACCACTATATTTTTGCTATTCGATATTCTGTCCATTCTATATAAAAACTCGATATTCTGTCCAGTCGATATTTTTTTTCTCGATATTATGACTGTTCACCCCCAGCCCCATAAGTAGCTACAGAGGTGGATTTCGCCGTGTACACTTTTTTAATAACACCCAGAGGTTTAGAGCCTAGTTTTCTGATAAAGGTATGCAGGGCAGTGATGCTTTTTTCCACCATTAAACCCGTTAGTCACCATATGGGTCCATGTTGCCAATCTATCAAATGTGACCCCTAGGTATAAAAATGCATCCGTCTGTGCCACATTTCGGCCTGCTATATACAAAGATGGAGCTTTCTTTGTCCTGTATCCAGTCACTAAAAAAAGACTTCGCCTCATTGACTTATAAACTTAAATTTTGCATAAACTTCACATACTCCTCTATCAGTTTCTGGAGCGCCACACCAGTATGTGCGACGAGCACCGCATCATCTCCATAGAGGGGTATGGGAATACAAACCTGATTCACTAATGGGACGTCCAAAGTAGGGTGTTATAGGGGTGCCTCCACGCCGTTGGTATAAATATAAAAAAATGAATGGGGCAAGAACGCACCCCTGTCCTACCCCCGTAGTAATAGGGAACCACCTGGTGCACTCTCCCTGTTTCCCATAGCGGACATAAGCCAAAGCCCTCAAATATAACTGTCTAATGAAAGCAATGATTGCCTCATCGATGCCCATCTCCTCCATGATTCTCCATAAGTGGTAGTGGGCAACACAATCAAAGGCTGCGGATAGGTCCATGAAAGCCATGTAAACCTTACCTTGTTTGGCTTGGGTATATTTGGCGATAAGCATACTCAAGTTGAGACACTGATCTAATATTCATTTCCCCTTTTTAAAACCATATTGGGCCGGAATCAAGATTTTGTTTTGAGTGGCCCATTCCTCTAATCTGTTCAGTAAGACTCGCCCCATATTAATGAAACACTCCTGTAATTTTTTGCCTCTGAGTTATCACCCTTTTTATGAATAGGGATTATAATGGATTTTGACCATGAATCTGGCGGCCCACACTAGCAGTTGCATGAAAAACATTAGTCAAGACTGATCCCCAAAGGTCCGGGTGCTCAAAAAGAAAATCTATTGGAGCACCATTCGGGCCGGGGGCATTGTTACTGGAGCAGTGTAACAGTGCTTCTCTAACTTCCAGGTGGTTAAAAATGAGAGTGGGCTTTGTAATCAGTGTAGTGCTTTCCAAGGAAGATTGACTACCTTCACTTCTTTGGCCAAATATTTTAGAAAACTATGAGACCCAAGTGTCTAGGTTAAGGTCTGCGGCGCTTTTCAAAAAAGGGGCATTAATTACTGTCCAGAAGTCCCTGAAATTATATGTGAAGGTAAAATTGTTCCCAAGCCTCCTCCTTCTAAGGGGCCGATTCCTTAAAAGGGGCCGATTCCGATTCGGGCCGGAAAACGTACCGACCGACTCGGAGCCGGAATAAATACCGACCGACACGTACCGGTGCAGCCCGACCCGCAAAGTACGATGAAAAGCGTGCTAAATCCGACCGACTCGTACGGAACACAAGCCGAACGACCGAGCCGCGCGGAAAACAGCCATCCGGCCGGAAAAGCACGCGAATCAAACCGACCGACACGCACCAGGAAGAATCCCGAACGAAACGTACCCGCGAACTCCGACCCGCCAAGTACGATGCAATGCGTGGAAAACACGACCGAGTCGCACGGAGCCCAAGCCGCACGACCGACACGCATTCAAAACTGCGAGCCGAAGCAACCCAAAACCCCGCGACCGACACGTACGCAGCACAGAAAACAGCACAAACACAGCGTGAACGAATCGGAGAGTCTCGCACGAGACAACTGGAGGGTCCGACTCAGTCACAAGAACGTCTCCTACATGCACAAAAAGAACCAAGGAAAAAAACACAAAAAGGCCAAACAAGCTATCACAAAGCAAATAAATACTAGGGGGAAACAGGAACAAAGACACACCACAACTCCACCCATATAAAGGACACAAATCCCTACCATGATCCCTTGCAAATTCAAATTACCTGCCAGCACTCAACACCAACAGACAGCAACCACACACACACTCACAGCTCATCCATCACACAAGCCACACACCAGCAGCACCACAACAAATAGCACCCTCACATACACCCAGCAAAACACACACTCACACACACATACACGTGTTACCATCCTTGTGGGGACTATGTGTGAATACCTGCCTTGTGGGGACTAACCTTTCCCAATGTTTTTAAAATACACTAATAACAGAAAAATGTTAAGAAAAAATTCATGATACAGGATCCTGCTTCAAATTTGCAAATATATTGTTATTTAATCGTGCGCACAGCACCATCCTTGTGGGGACTTGAACACGTGCTACCATCCTTGTGGGGACCTTGTCCGTAACATTATTTGTGACTGAATACAGTCGAAGGCACATGGCTAAATGTTTATTTTATCAACAATATACACAAACAACATTATAATCTATTCATATATGAATTGCTGCATATATACTAGGGGTATACATTAAAGACAGATTATGTTAATGTGCCAGAAAATATCATATCACGCTTAAAGAAAGACACTTAAAGCTGTATTTAACCTATTTATTAGTGCTTAAAATTTTAGGAGATAAGGGAACTAACACATAAAGAAATTAACATATGGAACTAAGGAATATGGTCAAGTGGAACCCAGAGCTTGATTAGCTGCTAACATTTTTGCCAAAATAGATGTTCAAGTCCCCACAGAGATAGTGGGTGAAGATCATTGTGTTTAAGTCTCCATAGAAATAGTGTGTACATTCAAAGCTTAAATCCCATTATAAAGAGTGTGAGGCTAATGAGGTTCAAGTCCACACAGAGGTTGGGTGTAATTATAGGAATGCTCAAGTCCCCACAGAGATGGTATGTTATTATAGCGATGTTTAAGTCCCCACAGCGATAGTGTGTTATCATAGAGATGTTCAAGTCCCCACAGAGATGGTGTGTTATTATAGTGATGTTCAAGTGCCCACAAAGATAGTGTGTTATTACAGTGTTGTTCAAGTCCCCACAAACATAGTGTGTTATTATAGCGATGTTTAAGTCCCAACAGAGATAGTGCTTGAAGGTGATTTTGTTTAAGTCCTCATTAAAATAGGGCACAATTCACAAAGGTAAACTTAGACCAAAAGTCTAACTTTACTACTTTTCAATATTCACAAAGCCCCATACAGAGAATGTGAAGCTGATGATGTTCAAGTCGAAGCAAACACAAGGAGATGATGGACGGAGCGCTGAAACCTTTCAGTCACTCACCCCCAGTCACAGATCTGGGTTAAATCCATCATCGTTCTTTAGCTCACTTCGCCACCCCAGTTCAGACCCAGCTAAATGCAAATCAGTCTTGACCCTGTGCCTCATGGCACCCCCTGGTGCTGCAAGTCGAAACAGAGCCTGTGTTTAAATACAGGAATGCTCAAGTTCCCACAGAGATGGTATGTTTTTATAGTGATATTCAAATCCCCACAAAGATAGTGTTTTATTATAGTTTTTTCAAGCCCCCACAAAGATAGTGTGTTATTATAGCGATGTTTAAGTCCCCACAGAGATAGTGCATGAAGTTGATTCTGTTTAAGTCCTCATTAAAATAGGGCCCAATTCATAAAGGTAAACTTAGACAAAAAATCTAACTTTTCTACTTTTCAGTTTCACAAATGTAAACTTAGACCAAAAGTCTAACTTTACTACTTTTCTGTATTCACAAAGCCCCATACAGAGAATGCGAAGCTGATGATGCTCAAGCCAAAACAGAGCTTGCGTGTAATTACAGGAATACTCAAGTCCACACAGAGATGGTGTGTGACTATAGTATTACCACGGTCGCCAAAGAGAATGTGTGTGATTATAGACATGCCCAGGTCCCCACAGAGATAGTGTGTTATTATAGACATGCCCAGGTCCCCACAGAGATAGTGTGTGATTATAGAGATGTCGAGGTCCCCACAGAGATAGTGTGTGATTATACACATGCCCAGGTCCCCACAGAGATAGTGTGTGATTATAGAGATGTCGAGGTCCCCACAGAGATAGTGTGTGATTATAGAGATGTTGAGGTCCCCACAGAGATAGTGTGTGATTATAGAGATGTCCAGGTCCCCACAGAGATAGTGTGTGATTATAGAGATGTCGAGGTCCCCACAGAGATAGTGTGTGATTATACACATGCCCAGGTCCCCACAGAGATAGTGTGTGATTATAGAGATGTCGAGGTCCCCACAGAGATAGTGTGTGATTATAGACATGCCCAGGTCCCCACAGAGATAGTGTGTGATTATAGAGATGTCCAGGTCCCCACAGAGATGGTGTGTGACTATAGAGATGTCCAGGTCCCCACAAAGATGGTGTGTGACTATAGTATTACCAAGGTTGCCAAAGAGAATGTGTGTGATCCTAGACATTTTGAGAAATATATATTCATGCTGAATCATTGAAAATTAGGTGGAAGAGTTGTGTAATGTTGGGCCATGGAATTTAAGACAGAGGCAGGTTCAGATTAATGCTTTGTCAAAGACAAATGTACCATTATCTTTGTCCCAAATACTCAAAGTCCGTTTTTACCCTTTTAAGATGTACTCCACTCATGGATATTCTCCCGGTATGATTTTTGCAGATTGATGGTTATATAATCTGTTTTGGAGGAGTTCCCCAGTCTACTCTCTATGCAGATCAGAAAAAAGTATTCAATTAAAAGTTGTAACCCTCTGAGGGTTTTTGAGGCAATGTATTGGAGATGCATTAGCATGAACTATGCAACTAGATCATATAAATAAAAGGAAAAGAATGGAGTAAGCATGTATCCCTGCCGCACCCCTTTATACATGGTGATGCATTCTGCCAGTTAACCCTGACTAGCCCTCCACACCTGGGCATAACTGTCATTGAGTAAGCAGATTAATGTTGATAATATGTTACTAGGGACCCCCATCCTCTCCAAAACTGACCAGAGTTTTGTTCGTGGGACTAGCTCAAATGCAGGTTTTAGGTTCACAAACGCTACACCACCCTATTATACTCTGCAACACATCACTCCACTCTACAACACTCTTCTCTACACTATGACATTCTACACTTGTCCACTATACAACACTCTACTCCACTGCTACACTCTACACCACTCTACGACACTCTACTCCACTCTATGCCACTATACAAAACTATACTCCAGTCTACAACACACTATACAACTCCAGCTAGGCCACTCCACACCACTTTACTTCACTGTACTCAATGAGACACTATTGCACTCTACTCCATTGTACTTCACTACTCCACTCTACGCCACTATATGTCACTCCACTCAACGACACTCTATGCCACTTTACTCTACCACAATGTATGACACTCTACTCCACTGTAGCCACTCCACTCTACAGCACTCTCCTCCAATGTATGCCACTCCACTCTACTCCACACTACCACACTATACAACACTCCACTCTACAGCACCACACTTTGTCACACCACTCTGACAGTCCACTGTATGACACTCTCCTGCACTCTACTCAACACTACTCTACTCTACACCACTCTACTCTATGCCACTTCACTTTATGCCCCTACACCGTATGCCATGCCACTCTATAACACGCCACTCTGCTCTACTATATGGCAGACCACTCTACACAGCTCCACTCTACTCTGACACACCAATGCACTCTACTCCACTTCTCTCTACTCTACAACACACCCCTCCACTCAATCTACTCCACTCTGTCACTCCACTCTATGCCACCTCACTGTACACTATTCCACTCTACGCCACTCCACTCTAGTCCACACTACCACACTGTACGACACTTCATTCTACAGCACTCTACAACAGTCCACTGTATGACACTCTCCTCCGGTCTACTCTACGCCACTACACTGTACGACACGCAGCTCTATGGCGCAACACTCCACTCTAATGTATGACATGCCACTCCACTCTTCTCTACGGCATGCCGCTCTACGCCACTCCACTCTAAACCTCTATGTTACACGCCACTCTACGCCACTCCACTGTTCACCACTCCACTGTACGCTATTCCACTCTATGCCACTCTACTCTACCCCATTCCACTCTATGCCACACCAATGTATGCCACTCCACTCTAACACTACTCCACTGCATGCCACTCCACTCTACAACGCCCCACTCTAGGACACTCCATTGTACGATAGTCCACTGTATAACACTCTCCTCCAATCTACTCTATGCCACCGTGGCACCAGAGATGAAGGAGGTGAAAATCTCCCTGCAGTGTAGTCCAAGTCCAAGCATGGAGCATAAGGAAGCAGCTATGATTAGTGCTGCAGGTACAGTGGCACTGGGCAGAAGCAGGGTGAAGAGCCAACAAAAGCCTGATCTTGACATTAGGAATTAGGGCGCTGCTACTGTATTGTTTTGTTCAGTGATTCATGTGGGGTGCCGAAGCACATTTTTGGACAGGTGCATGCTACCCCATGAGGGAGTGTGAGGCTGGCAGAGGATGTATTTATTATCATTCTATGTGTTTTGATTTCATGGATGAGTGACCAGAGAGGTGCTCTTTTCTTGTCTTGGGGCATAGTGCATATGAACGGAGCAGGATCCGTGAGAGATCGTCACGCAAATTATAATATAGTTAGAACTAAAATAAATAGGCAGCACTCGCCAAGTCAGATGGACAGCAGGGTGATGTGTGCAAATACACTAAAGGGATAACCAGAGAAGGCCTAGTAATCGTTTTGGCAACGTCTGCAAGGCAGAGATCCTGTCAAGTGTGTAAAATGATAGCGTGTACACAATTTGCTTAGTTTGTTTTTGTTTAATTATGCAAAAGTTCAGGAAAATTATGCGAAATCACATAAAATTACGCAAATGCAAAATACATTATTTAGTGCTATATTTGAGCACGAAATGAGTTTTGCAATTTTGCAGTAAAAACATAGCACGAAAAAACATAAGTGGCATAAGGAAAAGGCTCTCATGTTCTGGACATTTGTATTAGTCCCATGCATTTGCGATAAACTTTTGCCACAAATGCCACATAGTTATGTGAGGTGGCACTGGAATTTGTATAACAAGTGTAGCATGAAATTCTAGAAATTACATGACTCAAGCAGCTTAATTTAAATTTCAACCGGGTCTCAATAATATGCCAAATGGTAATGATGGGAGTTGGTGCTATGAGAAGTAGCCATTCACCTTTTTTTTTAAAAGGCAGAGATACTGCCTACTTATGTACAATTATATGTCATTAACGATAGAGAAGAACACCATGAGATGTGAAAAAACAGTCCATTAAAAGACTTTTAACTAAAATAAATGCTGCTGACGCGGGGATCTTACGTCGGGTATGTTAAGAAAAAGAAGATAATTAGACTTTAAGGATCTGCTTATAAAAAACACACAAACATTAGCAGGCAGGCAGTCGCTAGTTCAAGTCAAAGCTATAGGTTTTCCTTTTGCTTCTGTAAAAAAGTTATGACATCAAAGCGCAACATAAATGTGTTTTTTTAGCCATTTGCCTATTCACATAAGTTATAGAATGATAATAATCGACTAAAGACTTCAGGAGCCCACTTCCGCTCTATTAGTTGGGCGGTCACACTTGAGCGGCCAGATTGTAACTCCTAAAAATAATATTATAGCCATTGTACGATGTTGTGCAGTATGTGTAACAGTAATGTGGAACTATTTTTCAAAACCACTGCTGATTTTTATGAGTTTAATTGATAAATTAGGATAACAATTTTTTTTTAAACGGTTGCAGCTTTGAAAATGTTTATTTTTCACTGCAAAATATGCAATACTTTTAAGCTTGTGTGCTGTGGGAATGTAAGAGTTTGATAAGTGAGTGCAGTTCATAGAAATCTACAGACACAGGTGTCAGGAGGTCAAAGCAGCTCGGCTGGAGCTGGGAGTGTCAAGGTTAGGCCCTTTGTCATTCAGTGCTTATTCGCTGTAATGACAATGAAAGCCCTCACCTGCATATCAACAGGAGGGGGAAGGGACTGTCTCAGAGGACGGGAGTGGGAATAGCGCTTTTTTTTCTCTTTGAAAGTGTAATGTCTTGGGTATGGAGTAACAGGAAATGGGGCTCCTATTCTTAAGCTAGGGCAAATGTGCATTTCAGCACATTGAAAGATTTATGTGGAAATTGCTTTTAAAGATGTCTGTAAACCATTTTTGAGGAGAATAATTAAGAGCGCATCTCTAGCAAAACAAAAGATGTCATTTTATATCTGAAAATATTTTATACAATCTCAACTCTCATTACGTCGAAAGGGTATGTCTGAAAAACACACACGTTGAACAGTTTTGGATGTGCTTGTGCTTTTAATATTATTGAGCCACATTACATATAATTGTTTGCCTATCATCCCATAATTTGGTCAAGTCGGTTTCTGTTTAGAAATATCGATTTACATGGGGTCTAAATCTTGGGCTATTAAGTCACATACAAATATGTGCAATATACTTAGCCCACGAACTAATACTGCACAATTTGCGCAAAATATATAGCCCGTAAGCATATATGTACCTTTTTCTCAGTGTGAAATTCTGACAGCTATTGCCTCATTTTCAGGGCCTCTGTAGTTTTCATTCAGTCTCAAACAGGTGTTTGCGCTTGAATCAGCATTATAAATTGAATGTACAGTTCGCACTGGCTATTGACTTCTCTGTACATATTTCACTGGCTTAAACATGGTGAAAGTGTTACAGCTCAGAATGAGAGAAAACGTGTTATTACCATGCTATTCTCTTTTCCAACCCGCGGATCTCGCAATAGGGAGGTAATACTACACTGTGAACCCAGTGTAGTCTTTATTTGCCCGGATATTATTCGCTACCAGATTTACTGCAGGCCTCAAAATGAGGGCCTAATGGACATAGTAAAAGAAGCATTGACAAAGCCAATATGATCAGAGTTACTTTTACAGAAATTATTGTGCTTAATTGGCAAGTTAAGTTTGTGCATGAGTGTGAAGCTACTACAAAGTACTGCGGGGGTGCATACTCTTGTTGCAGTTCTAACAGGGGGTGGATGATGCGGGTGCACAGACTCAAAAGAAAGAGCAGGCTTGGAGCATAAGTTCTAAGAATTGCTCATGACCTTCTGTAGCCGGCTGACTGTTCTTTGTAAAGTAACCACAAAAGATACAAGTTAAGCACAGACAAAGCCGATAGTTTTGACTTTTCTAAAGGAACGTCTATTGAGTTGCTCATACTATGGGGCATGTAAGCGAGGAAAACATGCATGCTGGGTCATTAATATATTGGCACAGTTACTTAGGCTTGTAACCAACAGTCTATAGAGATTCCTTATACATTCGGTAAGCAAAGGTTACCTAAAAATTTGCTTACAAGCTGTACAGAGACCCACAATGTGTGCAGTCCATCAGCACAGGCCACAGACCCCACGGTGAGTTCGGACCACTGAAAATGACAACTGTGAGACCCCTGATATGTACACCTCAACTGCAAAGTCACGAAGAAAGAGAGGCACCCACAGTAATGTATAATTTGTAGTAGTGCTTCTTTACGCACTGGTGGTATATAAAAAGGCAATATTACCTATAGAAGTGACAGTATTATGGTTCCTATATTATGAGCTTATATTACAGAGAAATATAAACATTCCTATTGTGTGTCTGTTTCCTTTAAAAGGGCTGTCAAATTGCCAACTGTTTTTACTGATCATATATGACTTTCTCTAAAATATCAAAAGAGGGGGCAACATTATCGGAGTAAGAGAAGCAAGGGGCACATGGTGTTATTAAGAGCTCAGTTTGTTGCCTGTCTTGTATTTGAGGACACTATGCAGAGTTGAAAGGGTCTTATTTCTAGTATGGCTGATATGACAGATGCAGCGCAGCAGATGGGTGTGAAGAGCTCAATGCAACCTACTTCCAGGACTCAGAAGGCTAAGGATCAAAGTGCAAACTGGTTAGGAAAGAGCACTGGGGCAAATCTATTGTTATTGCAGCAGGCACAGTGGCACCAGGGCTGAAGGAGGTAAAGAGCTGAGTGAAGCCTGCTCGATGACCATGCACGGAGCATAAGCAGGGCCACTGGAATTATGTGGCAGGGTTGAGTAAATTATGTGGCAAGAAAAGACAACTTATGCGGCAATATGTGTCACATTTTCGGATATTACTTCATTATTTTGTCATTCTTAAACTTGTTAAGACTGTCTGGGCAAGTGTCAAGAGAATTTTTAGGGTTCAGGGTGGGTATGGATTTTTGGGTGGTAAGGTATTTTTTTAGGGTTTAGGGTGGGTGTATGTTTTTGAGTGGTTAGGTTTTTTTTAAGGTTTAGGGTGGGTATGGGTTTTATGGGTGGCAAGGGAATTTTTAAGGTTTTGGGTGGGTGTGGGTATTTGTGGGGCAAGGGAAATTTTATGGTTTAGGGTGGGAATGGATTTTTGGGTGGCAAGGAATTTTTTAGGGTTTAGCATTTGTATGGGTTTTTGGGTTTCAGGAGAATTTTTAGGGTTTCGGTGGGTATGGGTTTTTGAGTGGTAAGAGATTTTTTAGGGTTTAGGGTGGGTATGGGTTTTTAGGTGGCAGGGGACCTCTTAGGGATTAGGGTGGGTAGGGGTTTTTGGATGGCAACTGAATTTTTTAGATTATGGGGCCGATTCTGATGCGGGTTGGAAAAGCTTCCCGACCGAATCGGTTGGGAAATGGTGTCCGACCCACTCAAATCGGGAAAGTCCGACCGGCGGAGTAGGATGCATCCGGATGCTTCCAGATACGATTTGGTTGAACTCCCATTGACTTCAATGGGAACATTTGTTCCTAACCGCATCAGAATTGGGCCCTCGGTCGGGAAGACACGTTCCCGATCCGATTTGGAAGGAGCAAATGCCGTTAGGAGGCCTTCCTAACCGCATCAGAATCAGGCCCTCGGTCGGGAAGCTTTTCCAACCCGCATCAGAATCGGGCCCTTAGTGTGGGTATGGGTATTTGGGTGGAAAGGGATTTTTTAGGGTTTAGGGTGGGCCTGGGTTTTGGGTGGCAAGGGAACCTTTAGTGTTTATGGTAGGTATGGGATTTTGGGTGGTAATGAATCTTTTAAGGTTTAGTGTTTGTATGTGTTTTTTGTGGCAGGGGATTTTTTAGGGTTTATAGGAGTATGGGTTTTTGTGTGGCAAGGGATGTTTTAGGGTCAAGGGTTGGTATAGGTTTTTGGGTGGTAAGTGGATTTTTAGGGGTTAGGGTAGGTGTATATTTTTGAGTGGTAAGGGATTTTTTAGAGTTTAGGGTTTTATGGGTGGCAAGGGAATTTTTAGCGTTTAGAGTGGGTGTAGGATTTTTGGTGGCAAGGGATTTTGTAGGGTTTAGGTTGGGTATGGGGTTTTTAGGTGATATGGGCTTTTTTAGGTTTTAGGGTGCGTATGGGTTTTTGGGTGGTAGGGGATTTTTTAGGTTTAGGGTGGGTATGGGCTTTGGGTGGCAAGGGAACCTTTAGGGTTTAGGGTGGGTATTGGTATTTGGGTGTTAACTCATTTTTTAGGGTTTAGCATTTGTACGTGTTTATGGGTGGCAAAGGATTTTTTTGGGTTTAGGGTGGGTAAGGTATTTTGGGTGGGAATGGGTTTTGGGTGGCAATGGAATTTTTTGAATTTAGGATGGGTATGGGTATTTGGGTGGTGAGGGATTTTTAGTGATTAGCATTTGTATTGGTTTTTGGGTGGCAAGGGATTTTTAGGGTTTAGGGTGTGTATGTGTTTTTGGGTGGCATTGTATTTTTTAGGGTTTAGGGTGGGTATGGGTTTTTGGGTGGCAAGGGAATATTTAGAGCTTGGGGTGGGTATTTGGGTGGGAAGGGATGTTTTAGGGTAGGTATGAGTTTTTGGTTGGCAAGGGCATTTTTAGGGTTTAGGGTGGGTATAGGTTTTTGGGTGGTAAGGGCTTTTTTAGGGTTTAGGACGGGTGTGGGTTTTTGGATGGCAAGGAAATTTTTAAGGTTTATGGTGGGTGTGGATTTTTGGGGGGCAAGGGAAGTTTTATGGTTTTGGGTGGGTATGGGTTTTGGGTGATATGGGAATTTTTAGGGATTAGGGTGGGGCGTGTTTTTGGGTGGTAAGGTATTTTTTTGGGTTGAGGTTGGGTATGGGTTTTTGGGTGGCTTGTGAGTTTTTATGGGGTTAGGGTGGGTATGGGTTTTTTGGGTGGCAAGGGATTTTTTGAGGTTCTGGTGGGTATGGGTTTTTGGGTAGTAAGGGATTTTTTGTTTTAGGGTGGCAAGGAATTATTAGGGTTTCAGATGGGTATCATTTTTTGAGTGGCCAGGGAATTTTTAGGGTTTTGGGTGGGTATGGGTCTTTGGGTGGCAAGGGGTTTGTTAGGGTTTAGGGTGACAATGGAACTTTTAGGGTTTAGGGTGGGTATGGGTTTTTGATTAGCATGGGAATTTTTAGGGTTTAGGGCGGGTGTATGTTTTTGAGTGGTATGGGGTTTTTTAGGGTTTAGGGTGGGTATGGGTTTTATGGGTGGCAAGGGAATTTTTAAGGTTTTGGGTGGGTGTGGGTATTTGTGGGGCAAGGGAAATTTTATGGTTTAGGGTGGGAATGGGTTTTTGGGTGGCAAGGAATTTTTTATGGTTTAGCATTTGTATGGGTTTTTGGGTTTCAGGAGAATTTTTAGGGTTTTGGTGGGTATGGGTTTTTGAGTGGTAACAGATTTTTTAGGGTGGGTATGGGTTTTTAGGTGGCAGGGGACCTCTTAGGGATTTGGGTGGGTATGGGTTTTTGGATGGCAACTGAATTTTTTTAGATATAGGGGCCGATTCTGATGCGGGTTGGAAAAGCTTCGCGACCGAATCGGTTGGGAAATTGTGTCCGACCCACTCGGATCGGGAAAGTCCGACCGGCGGAGTAGGATGCATCCGGATGCTTCCAGATACGATTTGGTTGAACTCCCATTGACTTCAATGGGAACATTTGTTCCTAACCGCATCAGAATTGGGCCCTCGGTCGGGAAGACACGTTCCCGATCCAATTTGGAAGGAGCAAATGCCGTTAGGAGGCCTTCCTAACCGCATCAGAATCAGGCCCTCGGTCGGGAAGCTTTTCCAACCCGCATCAGAATCGGCTCCTTAGTGTGGGTATGGGTATTTGGCTGGAAAGGGATTTTTTAGGGTTTAGGGTGGGCCTGGGTTTTGGGTGGCAAGGGAACCTTTAGTGTTTATGGTAGGTATGGGTTTTGGGTGGTAATGAATCTTTTAAGGTTTAGTGTTTGTATGTGTTTTTTGTGGCAGGGGATCTTTTAGGGTTTATGGGAGTATGGGTTTTTGTGTGGCAAGGGATGTTTTAGGGTCAAGGGTTGGTATAGGTTTTTGGGTGGTAAGTGGATTTTTAGGGGTTAGGGTAGGTGTATGTTTTTGAGTGGTAAGGGATTTCTTTTTAGAGTTTAGGGTTTTATGGGTGGCAAGGGAATTTTTAGCGTTTAGAGTGGGTGTAGGATTTTTGGTGGCAAGGGATTTTGTAGGGTTTACTGTGTGTATGGGTTTTTGGCTGGCAAGGGATTTTTTAGGTTTTAGGTTGGGTATGGGGTTTTAGGTGATATGGGCATTTTTAGGCTTTAGGGTGCGTATGGGTTTTTGGGTGGTAGGGGATTTTTAGGTTTAGGGTGGGTATGGGCTTAGGGTGGCAAGGGAACCTTTAGGGTTTAGGGTGGGTATTGGTATTTGGGTGTTAACTCATTTTTTAGGGTTTAGCATTTGTACGTGTTTATGGGTGGCAAAGGATTTTTTGGGGTTTAGGGTGGGTAAGGTATTTTGGGTGGGAATGGGTTTTTGGGTGGCAATGGAATTTTTGAATTTAGGATGGGTATGGGTATTTTTGTGGTGAGGGATTTTTTAGGGTTTAGCATTTGTATTGGTTTTGGGTGGCAAGGGATTTTTAGGGTTTAGTGTGTGTGTGTGTTTTTGGGTGGCATTGTATTTTTTAGGGTTTAGGGTGGGTATGGGTTTTTGGGTGGCAAGGAATATTTAGAGCTTGGGGTGGGTATTTGGGTGGTAAGGGATGTTTTAGGGTAGGTATGAATTTTTGGGTGGCAAGGGCATTTTTAGGGTTTAGGGTGGGTATAGGTTTTTGGGTGGTAAGGGCTTTTTTAGGGTTTAGGACGGGTGTGGGTTTTTGGATGGCAAGGAAATTTTTAAGGTTTATGGTGGGTGTGGATTTTTGGGGGGCAAGGGAAGTTTTATGGTTTTGGGTGGGTATGGGTTTTGGGCGATATGGGAATTTTTAGGGATTAGGGTGGGTGCGTGTTTTTGGGTGGTAAGGTATTTTTTTGGGTTGAGGTTGGGTATGGGTTTTTGGGTGGCTTGTGAGTTTTTATGGGGTTAGGGTGGGTATGGGTTTTTGGGTGGCAAGGGATTTTTTAAGGTTCTGGTGAGTATGGGTTTTGGGTAGTAAGGGATTTTTTGTTTTAGGGTGGCAAGGAATTTTTAGGGTTTCGGATGGGTATCATTGTTTAAGTGGCATGGGAATTTTTAGTGTTTTGGGTGGGTATGGGTCTTTGGGTGGCAAGGGGTTTGTTAGGGTTTAGGGTGGCAATGGAACTTTTAGGGTTTAGGGTGGGTATGGGTTTTTGATTAGCATGGGAATTTTTAGGGTTTAGGGCGGGTATGGGTTTTTGGGTGGCAAGGGAATATTTAGAGCTTGGGGTGGGTATTTGGGTGGTAAGGGATGTTTTAGGGTAGGTATGAATTTTTGGGTGGCAAGGGCATTTTTAGGGTTTAGGGTGGGTATAGGTTTTTGGGTGGTAAGGGCTTTTTCAGGGTTTAGGACGGGTGTGGGTTTTTGGATGGCAAGGAAATTTTTAAGGTTTATGGTGGGTGTGGTTTTTTGGGGGGCAAGGGAAGTTTTATGGTTTTGGGTGGGTATGGGTTTTTGGGCGATACGGGAATTTTTAGGGATTAGGGTGGGTGCGTGTTTTTGGGTGGTAAGGTATTTTTTGGGTTGAGGTTGGGTATGGGTTTTTGGGTGGCTTGTGAGTTTTTATGGGGTTAGGGTGGGTATGGGTTTTTTGGGTGGCAAGGGATTTTTTAAGGTTCTGGTGAGTATGGGTTTTGGGTAGTAAGGGATTTTTTGTTTTAGGGTGGCAAGGAATTTTTAGGGTTTTGGATGGGTATCATTGTTTAAGTGGCATGGGAATTTTTAGTGTTTTGGGTGGGTATGGGTCTTTGGGTGGCAAGGGGTTTGTTAGGGTTTAGGGTGGCAATGGAACTTTTAGGGTTTAGGGTGGGTATGGGTTTTTGATTAGCATGGGAATTTTTAGGGTTTAGGGCGGGTATGGGTTTTTGGCTGGAAAGGGAATTTTTATGGTTTAGGGTGGGTGTTGATTTTTGTGGGGGCAAGGGAAATTTTATGGTTTTGGGTAAGTATCGGTTTTAGATGATAAGGGAATTTTCAGGGTTTAGGGTCGGTGTGTGTTTTTGAGTAGTAAGGTATTTTTCGGGTTTAGGTTGGGTATGGGTTTTGGGTGGAAAGGTATTTTTTAGGGTGAAGGGTGGGTATAGGTTTTTGGGTGGCATGTGAATTTTTAGTGTTTAGCATGGGTTTTGGTTTTTGGGTGGCAAGGAATTTCTTTAAGTTTAAGGTGGGTATGGGTTTTAGGTGGTAAGGGATTTGTTTGGGGTTAGGGAGGCAAAGGAATTTTTAAGGTTTAGCGTGGGTATGGGTTTTTGAGTGGCAAGGGACTTTTTAGGGTTTAGGGTGGGTATTGTTTTTTGATTGGCAAGGGAATTTTTAGGAGTTAGGGTGGGTATGGGTTATTGGATGGCAACAGAATTTTTAGTGTTCTATATCTTTTGCGCCGGTTGACGAATCTTCACAAAATGTTCCCAAAAAAGTGTGCCGGTGATTCTAGTTGGGCATGGTAAGTTTCGGGGGCATAGAAAAAGGCAGAGGTAAAAAAAAGTGCATTTCCCATGTTAATTACCTAGAGTCTTTACACACTCCTGCAGTCCAAACTGCCGGACAGAATTATAAAAAAAAAAATCAGGAGAAAAGTAGATTCTGTTCTGGAGATCATGCCTGTTATTATTTGGTGTAAATCGTTCAGTAGTTATTGAGATATTATAGGAAACCAAATTTGTATATCTGGGCATATGTGGTACTTTTGTAGTGCCTTTGTATTTATGTTTAAAACTCATAAACTTTTAGAAAACACTAACAATCACTGGATGATGTCATCAGTGATGTCATTTAAGATGTCATCAGTGGTGTCATGAGTAATGTCACTGACCATGTCATAAGTGATCTAATATGTGAGGTCATAATCAGTGCATTGTGGGGGCATAAATTATAGTTAGCTCAGGTAATTATACCTGCTGAATTTCACTGGTTTTGTACGAGTAACAAACGTTCCTGTAACCTTTGGCTTTTTTAGGGAATTTTTAAGGGTTTTTCATTCTGTTTTCTAAGTATAATGACCCTGTAACCTTTGTTTTTTACAGTGAATTTCTATGGGTTTTTTTACCGTTAAGTAAGATGCCCATCACAATGTACAGTGGGGGGTTAAACACAAGGTCTGGCCTGGCATTGTGCTGCCCCCACCCAAGCTTGCTGCTCCTGCCCACCCCCCTCCTTGCTATCCATTGTCCAAGTCCATGACCCTGCTCCCTCATTACAGCCATTTGTGGCTATTGTTCTGCCACTGCCCTTCCTGCCCCATCACCCTCCTCCCTACCCTCTTTTGTCTGAGTCTGTGCACGAGCCCCCTCGCTCCTGCCCTGCATGGTCTGATGTGCTGCCACTGCTCTCCATCAAGCTTGATGTCCCTGCCCACTCCTCCTGCCCTCTGTTGCCAAATTCTATGCCTCATCATTGCCCTCCTGCTTAGCCTCTGTGCTTAGCTTGCTGCCCCTACTCTCTTTCCACTTTCCGTCTGATGTCTGTGTGCATGCCCCTGCTCCCCTCTGTCTGCTCACCATATTCCATGGACCTGCCACAATCCTATCTACTCCAAGTATTCTGTTGAGCTGCCACTGCCCCTTTCACCTGCCTGGCATCGTCAGATGGCTGCCGCCTGTCCCTGCTACCTCCACCCTGCCTGTCAAGTTCCATGCCCCATCCCTCTCTCCTGTCCTCCAAGATCCATTTTGTTGCTACTCCCTTCTGCCTCCATGCTCTGTTTTGCTGCAACTGTTCCTCCTGCCTCCCCTGCATGGTCTGTTGTGAAGCCCTTCCCCTGCCCTCTTTTGTGTGTGTCCAGCCCATACCCCTGCCTTCGGTCCTCCATGGTCCTTTGTGCATGCCCCTGTCCCCTCCCTCTTGCCCACCATGGCCGTTGTGCTGCCATTAACCCTCCTGCTTGCCATGCATAGTCTTCTGTGCTGCCACATCCCCTCCCACCTGCCCTGTGTAGTCAGTTTGCTGTCCCTGACCGCCCCCACCTTTCCTCCAACGTCTGTGTGTATAGCATTATAGTCTCACTGTTGCCCTCCATGGTGTGTTGTGCTTCTGGTGCCCATCCCTTCTGCCCTCCATTGTCAGATTGCTGCTCCTGCCTCCTTGCCCCCTGACTCCGTTTTCCATGTTCAGACCTCTATCCCCTCCTTCCTGCCTTATCTGGTCCTTTGTCATGCCCCTGCCCCCTCCCTCCTGCCCTTCATGGTCCGTTAGGCTGCAACTGTCCCTCCTGTCTGTCCAGTATGGTCAGCTTGCTGCCGTTGCATCTTTCCTCTCTGAGTGTTAAAAATATATAGTAAGATAGTATAAATTGTAAATTAGTAAACATTATGTACTACTAATGAGTGATGCTATTTGTAACACATTATGTGAGTGTCTGTGTGTATCCATGTGTGAGTTGCTGTTGAGTGGCTCTATGGGTGTGGGAGTAGTTTTATGGGTGTGTGAGTGGTTGTATGGGAGAGTGAGTGGTTGTACTGGTGTGTGAGTGGGTATGTGAGTTGCTGTTTGGGTGAGTGAATGACTGTGTATGTGGCTCTGTCAGTGGTGTATGAGTGGGTGAATGGGTATGTGAGAGGCTATATAGGTGAGTGATGCAGTGTGTGAGTGGCTGTATGGGTGAGTGAGTAAGTGCAAGTGGCTGTATGGGTGAGTGTGTGCTTGTGTTAGTGACTGTATAGGTGAGTGAGTACCTGTGCTAGTGTATGTATGAGTAAGTGAATGGGTGTGTGAGTAACTGTATGGGTGAGTGAGTTGCTGTGCGAGTGACTGTATGGGTGAGTGAATAGGTGTGTGAGCAGCTGTATGGGTGACTGGCTCAGTGTGTGAGTTATGTTATGTTATATAATTTGTAAAGCGCATGGCGGTCCCGGCAAAGGGATGTCCCAACGCCTATATGTGTGGCTGTATGGGTGATTGAGTGGGTGCATGAGTTGCTGTATGGGTGATATAGTGGTTGTGTGAGTGGGTGTATGGGTGAGTGGATGTGTGAGTGGCTCTGTGGATCAGTGAGTGGATGTGTGAGTGCTTGTATGGGTCTGTGAATGGGTATGTGAGTGGTTTTGTGGGAGTGGGTGTATGAGGCTTTCTATGGGGTGTGCGTGGGTGTGTGAGTGTTTCTGTGGATGATGTCATCAGTACTATATATATATATATATATATATATATATATATATATATATATATATATATATATAAATAACTTGAGATAACTATAACTGGTGAATTTCAGTGGTTTAGTTAGTTTCAAATGTTATGTTTTACGTGACATTTTCACCTAACTATAACATCCCTTTTAACCTTTGTTTTTTTCAGTGGTCATGTGATCAAGGCTCCTCGGAGCCGAAACGTTATGGCGACACAGCAATAAAATATTCAAGAATCGACTAACCTGGGTCCGTGTCCGTAAATTCAGCGAATGCTTGGAGAACGCGGAGCAAAGTCATATATATATATATATTATATATATATATATATATATATATATATATATATATATATATATATATATATATAATCTACTGGCGGTCGCCAGTAGATAGTTATAGTTAGGACCTATTTTCCATAGGAAATCCACGACATTCTATTTGAAATAACTCTTGCGTCGGTTGACGAATCTTCGCGAAATTTTCAAACTTTATGGCCCGCTCCGGTCCGCTCCTACCCTGAAAGTCTCAGGGTGATTCGTCAAGCGGGGGCCGAGAAAAAAGGGGGGTCCCAAAACGTGTTTTCCCCATTCATTTTCCCATAGGAAACTTTAGACACGGCTACAGCCCGAACTGCTGAACGGAATTACACCAAATTTGGCAAAGAGGTAGTTCTTGGTTCAGAAAGAACCCTTTTTGTTAAATGGTGTAAATCCGTTCAGTAGTTGCTGAGAAAATCAAAAGTAAAAGTACATATATATCTATGGGCACGGAGGATTCGCGCACCCTGAGCGCACCCTGCGCGCACCGTCCCGATCACGAGCTGCATGCTAATTGGCTGTCAGCTGGCTGTCAACATTCCGATTCAGGAAATGTTGGCAGCCATTTTGTCCCTCGGTAGAACCGAGGGACAGAAACAAGTGCGCAAAGCGCACAAAGGGGGCAGGGTAGAAACACCCTGACCCCCTAGGTCTGCTCAGGGGGTCCCACAAGGACCTCCTGGCAAAATTAAAAAATCGGCAGGATGCAATCAGGGTGCGCGGATCCTGCCGGAAAAAATAATCGAGCGCGGTCTCCCGCGCTCGATTATTTTGCCCCCGGGTGGCCCAAGTCCCAGGGGCATGGTGGGGGTTAAATTTATGTATGGGGGCCTCAAGGGCCCCCCAAGCCCGGGGACCGCCACCCCCCGGGGCTTTCTTTTTACAATGGTGCGGGAGGGCTCTGAGCCCTCCCGCAGCCCCGGGGACCACCACCTCCCCGGGGCTTCTTTTTGTTTTCATAAAAATTAAATGTGTGGGGGGGCTCGAGCCCCCCCACACGCCCCAGGGACCGCCACCTCCCCGGGGCACTAACAAATTAAAATGGGGGTCCGTTTTGGACCCCCGAAGCCCCGGGGACCACCACCTCCCCGGGGCTTTGCTGATGTGGGGAGGGGGGCCGCGCGGCCACCCTCCTGGAGCCTGTGGTGGCCCTGGGGACCGCCACCCCCCAGGGCCGGCTCCTGCAGTGTCCCGGGGTGCCTACTAGGTAGAACCGAGGAACAAGAAACCAGTAAAACAACTGCGTAAAACACAAAAAGGGGGCAGGGTAGAAACACCCTGACCCCCTAGGCCTGCTCAGGGGGTCCTATGAGGACCCCCAGGGACAAAAAAAATGTTAGTTTTTTTTAAAAATCGGCGGGATGCGCTCAGGGTGCGCGGATCCCGCCGAGGAAAAAAAAAAACGAAGCGCGGTCTCCCGCGCTTTGTGGTTAATTGGCCCCCGGGTGGGCCAAGTCCCGGGGGCATGGGGGGTTTATTTAATAATATGGGGGGCCTCTAAGGCCCCCCAAGCCCCGGGGACCGCCACCCCCCGGGGCTTTAAAAAAATAATGGTGCGGGAGGGCTCTCGGCCCTCCCACAGCCCCGAGGACCGCCACCCCCGGGGCTTCTTTTTTAAAATAATATACCTGTGTGGGGGGCTCGAGCCCCCCACACGCCCGAGGACCGCCACCTCCCGGGCACTAAAAAAATGCTAATTTGGGGGTCCGGAACGGACCCGAGCCCCCGGGACCACCACCTCCCGGGGCTGTGCATGTGAAGGGAGGGGGCCGCGCAGCCCCTCCTGGAGCCTGTGGTGGCCCTGGGGACCGCCACCCCCAGGGCCGGCTCCTGCAGTGTCCCGGGGTGCCTACCCCGGGACACTGTAGTTTGCTATGGCAGGACGGGAGCCTCGCGGCTCCCGTCCTGTCATAGCAAACTGCTTTGGTTTTTGGAAGAAAGAGCAGGAAACCTGCTCTCTCTTCCAAAATTCAAAGCAGATTGCTTTTCCACACGGGGAGCTGCATCTTAGCAGCTCCCCATGTGGAAAAGCAATGCCGGCTCACGCAGGACGCGGGGAGCCGGCGGGACCGTGGGGGCATTGGGGACCCCCCCACGGTCCCCAACGGAGAGGGCCAGTAGAGGCCTCAGGAGGGGGCCACGCAGCCCCCCTCCATAAACAAAAATATATATTTGGCCATGCCCCGGGGGATGGGGTCCCCGGGGCCGGGATTGGCCACGGGAGGGGAGGCCCACGCGGCCCCCTTCCCGTTAATTTTTATTTTATAAATTAAAAAGGGGTCAGGCCCTGGGGGATGGGGTCCCCAGGGCCCAAAAATGTAAAAGAAGAGGGGCTACACAGCCCCCTTCCAAAAACAAAAAAACACGCAATCGTGCCGAGGCTCCGCCCCCTCCCAGCAACACTCTTCAAACGCGCCCTGTGGCGCGTTTTAAGATTGGAAATGAATTCCCCTTCAATACTGGGGGTCCCTGGGGGCCAACTAGCCCACTGGGAACCTCCAGTATGCACCAGGGGGCTGCGGTGCAGAGAGGTGGTCCAGGCCACGCCCCTTTTTACACCTCTCTGCAACGCAGCACTGTGGTGCTTACTGGAGGTACCTGGTGGGCTAGTTGGACCCCTGGGACCCTCAGGATTCAAGGGGACTTAATCTCCCAACTTAAAATGCACCACGGGGCACGTTTGCACAGTGGTGAAGGGAGGGGGCGGGGCTTCAGGTGACATGTGTGCAAACAGGTCCCGTGGCGCGTTTTAAGATGGGGAATTAAATCCCCTTCAATCCTGAGGGTCCCTGGGGCCAACTAGCCCACCAGGTACCTCCAGTAAGCGCCACGGAGCTGCGTTGCAGAGTGTTGTAAAAGGGGCGTGGCCTCTGAACACCTCTCTACAACGCAGCTCTCTGGCGCATACTGGAGGTATCTGGTGGGATAGTTGGCCCCTAGGTCCCTCGGGATTGAGGAGGAATTAATTCTCCAACTTAAAACGCGCCACAGGGCGTGTTTGCAGACATGTCACCTCAGGCCCCACCCCTTCCTTCACCATTGTGCAAATATTCCTCTAAAATCAGCCGAACAACGAATTCCGATTTACTCACCTGTTATCAGGAGAGACCTCAGTGCTGCATCTTTGAGCCCAGTACTGATCCTGAAAAGTAATTCTAACCGTACTTACCAGTAACTTGAATTTCCTTCCATAGGCTAACATTGACGGGTTTCACTTGGAAATTCTTCTAAGTGTGGAGTTTTGGAACTTTATAATATTCCTCTAAAATCAGCTGAACTACGAATTCCGATTTACTCACCTGTTATCAGGAGAGAACACAGTGCTGCATCTTTTAGCCCAGCACTGACCCTGAAAAGTAATTCTAACCGTACTTACCAGTAACTTGTATTTCATTCCATAGGAATCCATTGTCTGGTTTCACTTGGAAATTCTTCAAAGTGTGGAGTTTTGGAACTTTATAATCTTCCTCTAAAATCAGCCGAACTACGAATTCCGATTTACTCACCTGTTATCAGGAGAGACCTCAGTGCTGCATCTTTGAGCCCAGTAAAGATCCTGAAAAGTAATTCTAACCGTACTTACCAGTAACTTGAATTTCCTTCCATAGGCTAACATTGACTGGTTTCACTTGGAAATTCTTCTAAGTGTGGAGTTTTGGAACTTTATAATATTCCTCTAAAATCAGCCGAAATACGAATTCCGATTTACTCACCTGTTATCAGGAGAGAACCCAGTGCTGCATCTTTCAGCCCAGCACTGACCCTGAAAAGTAATTCTAACCGTACTTACCAGTAACTTGTATTTCCTTCCATAGGAATCCATTGTCTGGTTTTCAGCAGAAAAGTTTCAGTGTCGATTTTCATAAACTACAAATATTCCTTAAAAATCGCCTGTATGACTTAAACGCATTCTTTCAACTGTTTACAGGAGATGCACCAGTGCTGGATCCAGGATCCACCACTGAGTAAGAAAAAGTAACAATAACACTACTTACCTGCTAAGTGAATTTCCTCCCATAGGATAACATTGGTGATTCTATGTGAAAAAGTTTCCAAGTGTCAACTTTTAAAATACAATAATATTCCTTAAAAATCACTACTGTAACCAAAACGCTTTTACTCAACTGTTTACAGGAGATGGCCCAGGACTGAATCTAGGATCCAGTCCTGTGGTTAGAAAAGTAATCCATAAAGTAACTAATTGCATTTAACTAGAAATTCACATTGAGCTCAATGTTGCATTGTGTTTGAAATTGTGTTGCCCATTGCAACAACTGTAACTACTGTACTTAAAAGTCTATTGCCTATTTGCAAAGTATTTAAACTAAAGTAATTCATTCTGAGAAAGTATATTTTGTAATGTAATGTATAATGTAATTACAATGTAATTTAAAAAATAAAATATCTAAAAATAAATAGTTTAAAAAAATGTAGTAAATCAGTATCAAAAAAATAAATATAACAATTAATACATTTAAAAATTGTCATTTACAAAACCTTTGAAATTCACTGAAAAAAACCATAGGTTTCAGACATGTTATAGTTAGGAATTAGCATTTAAAAACCTTTGAAATTCACTGAAAAAACCATAGGTTTCAGGCACGTTATAGTTAGAAATTAGCATTTAAAAAACCTTACAAATTCACTGAAAAAACCATAGGTTTTAGGGACAGTTATAGTTAGTTGGACATTGCACTCGTACAAAACCCGTGAAATTCCCCCGTTATAGTTAGTTCAGCTAACTATAACTCGCGCCTCCGCAATGCAATGCTGATGACGTCACATATTACATCACTGATGACATGGTCAGTGACATCACTGATGACATCACTGATGACATCATCCACGTGATAATCTGATGCACCTCCTCACACCCTAATATAACCTTTGATACACCCACTCTAAATTACAGACTGCCATTCGCAAAACCATAGACACTCCAACACCAATAACTACATACCCACTCACTGATTCTTAGGTCTACACACACATCCACTCACTCACCCGTACAGTCACTCATACTTACGGTCACTCAGTACAGGACTATCATATGCACTCATACACCTACATAGACACTCACACACCGCCACTCATCCATAGAGGTACTCATACACCTAGTCAGTCATGCAAATAATTAATCACACTGCCATTTACTCACCTATACAGTTATACACACACCAGCTCACTTACTCATACAAATACTAGCACATTCTTATGCTCTTATACAATCACTGATACAAGTACACACTCATCCATACAGCCACTCTCACAATCACACACTCTCACTTATAGCCATTTATATACTCCAACACACATATATACTGCCTTTCACATATGTAGTTACTCACACATGTACCACTGAGATATACATTCACTCACTAACACACCCATACACACACTTACCCACCCATACAGTCCATCACAGATGCACTCTTGAAACCATGCACCCAGTGAATCACCCACTCACACATCTATGCACAGAGTCACACACACCCCACCCCCACAAACACTCAGGCACCCATACAGATACTCAGACAACCAATCAATAACTCATATAGACACTCATGTAGCTATTCACAAACCCATGCAGCCACTTACACAGCAACAGACAGACGGATACAGACATTCACCCAGTTTAGTCACTAACCCATGCATTCAGTAAGATACGTTTAATCACTCACTTATAGAGTTAGTCACGCACCTACTAAATCATCCATTCAGACACTTATACACCCACTCATTCTTCAATATGCCTTTCCCTATTTATATTAAACATATTTAAACTTTACAGAAACACACAGTCACTGGATGATGTCATCAGTGATGTCATCAGTGATGTCATTTGAGATGTCATCAGTGATGTCATCAGTGATGTCACTGACCATGTCATGAGTGATGTAATATGTGATGTCATCAGCAGTGCATTGCGGGGCGCGAGTTATAGTTAGCTGAACTAACTATAACGGGGGAATTTCACGGGTTTTGTACGAGTGCAATGTCCAACTAACTATAACTGTCCCTAAAACCTATGGTTTTTTCAGTGAATTTGTAAGGTTTTTTAAATGCTAATTTCTAACTATAACGTGCCTGCAACCTATGGTTTTTTCAGTGAATATATATATATTCACTGAAAAAAGCAAAGGTTACAGGGACGTTATAGTTAGGCTGACATTTCACTCATACCAAACCAGAGAAATTAATCAGTTATAATTAGCTGAGACAACTATAACTTGCACCCCCGCAATGCACTGCTTATGACCACACATATTACATCACTCATGACATGGTCAGTAACATCACTGATGACATCTAAAATGACATCATCTAGTGACTGTGAGTGTTTTTGAAATGTTTATGAGTGTTAAATATATATACCAAGGTGCACTGATGAATCAGTGGGTGGGTGAGTCCCTGTATCGATGATTCAGTGGATGCGTGACTGACTGTATAAGCAAGTGATTAGGTATCTCAGTGAATGTATGGTTCACTGACTAGCCTGTCTGAATTTCTGTATTAGTCTGTCGGTTGGAGTCTAAGTGGCTGTATGGGGGATTGATTGGTTATATGAACACCTGTATGGGTGTCTGACTGCCTGTGTGGGTGGGTTCCAACCCTTCAGCCTGGGACGACTCCTGGTGGCCAACATCACTGGGAACAGCCCCGCCACCCACCGACCACGTACGCAACCTAGGGGTCATCCTCGACCCCACCCTCTCCATGACTAAGCAGGTCAACGCCGTTTCCTCATCCTGCTTCAACATCCTCCGAATGCTCCTCAGGATCTTCAAGTGGATCCCCACCGAAACAAGAAAAACAGTCACCCAGGCCCTCGTCACCAGCAGGCTGGACTACGGAAACGCCCTCTACGCAGGAACGACGGCTAAGCTCCTGAGACGGCTGCAACGCATCCAGAACGCCTCTGCACGTCTTATCCTTGACATCCCCGACGCAGCCACATCACACCCACCTGAGAGACCTGCACTGGCTCCCTGTCAACAAGAGGATAACCTTCAAGCTCCTCACCCACGCACACAAAGCACTCCACAACTCCGGACCAGCCTACCTCAACAGACGACTCCGCTTCTACACCCCCACCCGCCAGCTCCGCTCGACCAGCCTCGCCCTCGCCACAGTCCCCCGCATCCGGAAAACGACCGCCGGCGGCAGATCCTTCTCCCACCTCGCCGCCAAGACCTGGAACACCCTCCCCACCAACCTCCGACAGACCTAAGACCTACTGGCCTTCAGAAGACTCCTCAAGACCTGGCTCTTCGATCAGTAGCAGCACCACCCTCCTCTTCCCCCAGCGCCTTGAGACCCTCGCGGGTATGTAGTGCGCTTTATAAGTGACATGATTGATTGATTGATTGATTGAGTGAGGGGGTGTGTGACTGCCTGTATGGAAGAGTGTGTGGGTGATTCGGTGACTGTTTGGTTTACTGAGTGTGTATGTGAGGGGCTGTATGGGTGAGTGAGTATGTTTATGGCTATGTGGGTGAGTGGATTTGTCAGTGGTGTATGGGTGAGTAACTGGGTATGTGAAATACATCATGGGTGAGTGATGGGGTATATGAGTGACTGAATGTGAGAGTTGCTACATGGGTGAGTGTGTGCTTGTGTCAGTGACTGTATAGGTGAGTGAGTACGTGTTAGTATCTGTATGAGTAAGTATGTGGGTATGTGTGTGTGTGACTGTATGGGTGAGTAAGTGGCTGTGTGATTGACTATGGGTGAGTGAGTAGGTGTGTGAGTAGCTCTATGGGTGACTGACAGAGTGTGTGAATGGGTGTATAAGTGGATATGTCAGTGGCTGTATTAGTGAGTGGGTGTATGAGTGGCTGTATGGGTGAGTGGATTTGTGTGTAGAGCTATGAATCAGTGAGTGGGTGTGTAAGCACTGGTATGGGTCAGTGAATGTGTTTGTGAATGGTTGTGTGGGAGTAGGTGTATGAAAGGTTCTATGCGGGTGTGAGTGGGTGCATTAGTAGTGTAGATGATGTCATCAGTGTTGTCATTTGAGATGTCATAAGTGATATCATCAGTGATGTCACTAGCCATGTCAAGAGTGATGTAATATGTGAGGTCATAAGTAGTGCATTGTGGGGGCATGAGTTATAGTTATCTCAGGTAACTATAACTGCTGAATTTCTATAGTTTTGTACGAGTGAAATGTCAGCCTAACTATAACGTCCCTGTAACCTTTGTTTTTTAGTGAATTTCTAAGGTTTTTTAAATGCTAATTCCTAACTGTAACGTCCCTGTAACCTTTAGTCTTTGCACTACACATATTACTATATACATACTTCTTTCAAAGCATGTTTGAACACGTATTTTTGTACTAAGTATCTTTAAAAACCATCTTTCAGACCTATTTTCTGTTACTGTGGTTATTCGGGATGTCGCGATGACGTCGTTAACCGCGACAATCGCGCCTTTTCCATAAAGTCTAAAACACATATATCCACACATATTACAGTAATTAGTTCACTAGGGGTTTTTCTTATCTGAGTGAATATGTGAATAGGTACATAAGTGTGTGACAGTCACTGGCTAGTATGTAAAAATATATATATGTATATTTTTATATTTTCACCAATATTTGACAATGACGTCGGTAGTCGCGATGTCCCCGCGACGGTATACGGGGGGATGTACTGGCGGTCACGTCGTCGTCGCGAATATCGTGCGTGATTGAAAATATCTATTTTGGACACATAACTTGTGTCACTAACACCCCTATTTCTCAAACATGGGGTGAGACTACCTCCACTCTGACCCCTTTTGTTAGCTTTTTCAGAAATTTTCAGCCCCGAGAACCATTCCGATCAACAAAATGGCAGCCACAACTTTCTGTTCAGGTTACGTCCAGAGGAATTGTTGCGAAATATCCATGCCCAGAAATATCACAATTTTCCGCCTAAATTTCAAAAACTACTGAACAGATTTACACCAAATAGGCAAAAGGCACTTCCTTGAACCAACATCTACCTCCCTGCCAAATTTGGTGTAAGTTTGGCTGCAGCTGTGGCTAAAGGTTCCTATGGGAATTAACATTACAAACCCACCCTTATTTCACACCCCAAATTCTCAATCCCCACTGTACAGATCATCCCAAACTTTCCACGACAACCAGAACCTACCTTGACACTATTTTTTGAAAATTTTCATGAAGATTGGTCAAACAACGCCAAAGTTATATGCAAGTCAAAAAATGCTTTTCCTATTGAAACTTTGGTCCTAACTATAACTACCTACTGGCGGACCTCCCCGCCTTGTAGCCACAGGGGCCGCCACCTCCCCAAGGCTTTAATTGTAATTGATGCAGGGGCGTGCAGATCCCCGCAGCCCGAGAGACTGCCACCTCCCTTGGGCTAAATCAAACAATGGAAGGGGGACGCGTTGCTCCCCTCCTGGAGCCAATAATGACCCTGGGGACCAGCACCACCCCAGGGCCGGCTCCTGCAATGTTCCAGAGTGCTCACCCCTGGACATTGCAGTTTTCTATGGCTTGGCGGGAGCACCGTATCCGCCAAGCCATAGCAATTTCTGCTCCGCTTCGTACAAGCGAGAGCATTAAAATGCTGCCGCTTGCACGAAGCAGAGCAGAATTGCTTTTGGACAGAGGGAGCTGCATGTTCAGCAGCACCCTCTGTCCAAAAGTAATGCAGCTCCTGCAGGACGTGGGTAGCCAGAAAGGAAAAATGTATTTTAAAAAGGGCAGGCCCCAGAGGATGGGGTCCCCAGGGCCAAAATCCGCCCAGGGAAGGGGTCGCCGTGTGGCCGCCCTTTCTTTATTAAAAAAAATGTTTAAAAAAGAAAAAGCCGGGCCCCAGGGATGGGGTCCCTGGGGAGGGGGTCCGGGTAGCCCCGTCCCCATTCTAAAAATACCTGGCCCCGGGGAATGGGGTCCCCCAGGGCTAAAAACCAGCCAGTCAACCAGGAATGCGCCAGGAGGCGCATCTGCAAAGTGGTGGAAAAAGGGAGCATGGCCTCCAAAGACCTCTCAGCAATCCTGCTGTGTGGGACTTACTGGAGGTAACAGGGGAACACCATGGTGCAAGGGTGCCTGCGTTTGTGCTAAGCTGCCAAAAAGGCACCAGCCCTGGAGAAAGGACAGGATTGTGCTGTATTCTTTTAAATACAGCGCATTCCTGCCCTTTCCCTGTCAATCAGTGCAGTGCTGCAAGGTGACTTGCTGCGCTGCACTGCATCACTTCTTCATATACGAGTCCCCAAGTCCATAGAGGCAAGGCAGTTTCGGGAAAATGCATGATATGCGTCTGTCATAACTTATGAAAAAGCCCGCCCTTTTAGTTTATTTCAACACACCCTTTTTCTTGTATTATCCCAACTCCGAAACACAAACATATACACTGTTCACAAACCACGGTGAACCTCCATTCTTTTAACTGAAAGAATGTTTTTAGGTCGAGCATTCGAGACCTTGTACATACTTTAGTATATACTTCTCTTGGGCTTAAAGTCATTCCCCTGCTTTTCATTTGTTTGTTTCAGTGTCCTTTAAAAATCCTTGCTTGTTAGTGGTCAGTTCTGCCTCTTTGTCCCTCCTCTTTCTTTTTCATTCCTCCCATGGAGCAGGGACTAAGTACTGTATGCTTATGCTCTGGTTCTGTATCTGTTCTTTGAGGGACTATTTCCTTATTTTTTTCCTGCTTGTCTTACACTGTGGGTGCATGTTCAGCTACTATGTTCATAGCTGCTTGCATCTTAATGGAACATTCATCCCTCCCACCTCCTCACTTGCCCATGCATACCCACCCCCACCTACCCCAGCGTCAGTACAACGCAGCATTTCCCTAAATCAGGCAGTGTTTCCTTTGTTCTGACTATCAAAAAGAAGAGCACCGTAATCAGATGGCGCCTGCTGTGTTTAAGCAAGGCGGCCGGGTGACTTTCTTTTATCATCACGGCGATAAAAGAAAGACATACAGCAGCTTCCTTCGACTTCAAAACAGGCTGAATGTGTGCAGACCAACTGTGCACCGAGGCCCGTGAGGCTGCTCTTCACTGCACACAGCCTGCCCCCTGCTTGGACCCTCCCAGCACCTGGCTTGGTCTCAACCCCCTGGAACAGTTTCTTTTTGTGGCTGCTGCTGGCCTCAGTGCCTGAACAATACGGCGGCCACCGAGATCACACTGCAGATAGTGAGCCGTGCATGTCGGGGCCACGGGGTTGGTCTGGATTGCAAAATGCGATGCAGCGTGCGTAACGAAATTCGTTTTATTTATTTATATGTTTACTTACCTCTAATCGGCCGTAATCCGTAGTTTACTATCCCCCACCCTGCCCCTCCCCTGCCCCACGTCAGCGCCCGGCAGCACCACGGGCCGCTACTGCCGGCTCTCGGCGCACAGGGCTTCATGCCGTTCGCTGGTGCAGGAGCATTCTCTATCCTCATTTAGGGGGTCATTACAATGGCGGAAGGCCCGCCACCGCCAGCAGTGCGGTGGCGGGCCTTCCGCCATCGGAAGCAATTTCCCCCCGCCACATTACGATGGCGGGGAATCGCTGCGACGCGGCGATGCAATACCGCCCGCCACGCTTCTGCCACAGGCAATCGTTACAATTGCCTGGTGGAGCGGTCAGCATGTGTAAAATGGTGGCGGTGCCTAGCAGGCACCGTCCTCCATATTACGATGCTGGCCGCAGCCAGCCTTTCTGTGGCGGGTAAACCGCCATTGAAAGGCTGGCGGGGATTTGTTTTTCGGGGCCCGTTGTGCTGGGGGAGGTGGTTGTGCACTGGGGCATTGCCCAAAGGCACTACATGCATTTTTACTATTGCGGCGGGTGCTGCAGCCAGCAGCACCCGCCGCAATGGTAAACATGCAAGATGCGACCGCCACGGTGGTGGTCGCATCATAATTTCATGTGCAGGACCGCCGCGTTGCAGGTGGGCGGTTCCAGGCGCCGCTACGGTGGCGGGCTGACTCGAGTCCGCCTGCCATCATAATGACCCCTAAGCCTTTTTGTGTTTGTGCGCCCCCAACAAAAAAAGCTATAACAAACAAGCATTAGAGGAGGCAGGAAAAAATTGGCAGCATTCCAAAGACAAGAAAACTAGACGTTTTTTATGTTAGTTCTTTTTTTAATATGGTCGTTCAGTTGTACATAATGTCTTTCATGGTTATATATAAGGTAACAAAAATGCTTATAACACCATTTATAATAACTTTTAAATGCTTATAACACTTTTTTATAATAACTTTTCAACATGCTGCACAGCAGCTATGCTGCTCTAAAACATAGCTTAAAGACATTGGGAAAGCCAAAAGCTCTGGCTAAACACTTATAAGGTCCCAAGGGTGGGGCCTATTGGCTATGCCAATGCTTGTTTGAAATAGCAGAGACTTTTTGCAAGTAGGAGTTTGATTAATTTCAAAAATGCATCCCCCTTCAAAAAGACTCAAAAAGAAGATGGTGAGGATTTAGAAATGATCAAGGAAAAGTAATGGCTAGAAGCTGAAATATGAATTTAAAACGAAATAAAGCATTGGTGCTTTCTAATAAAACAAAACAAGCATTGGTGTTAAACTTTCTGCACGCCTGTGAATGTGAAGTCACTGTGCTGTTCCGTTCAATAAATGCAGTTGTACATGGTGCTTAGCACTTTTTAAATCACGAGGGTGCCTTAGTTACTGGCATTTTTATTTTCTAGCGCGAACTTGACCCAAGGGCATTGCATGGCTCGGCTGTGTTTTTCCCCTAAGACACCAGGAGAATAAATGATTTTCCCATAATCACTTGAGGTTTAGCAAACGCTGGGACTCGAACCAGGATTCCAAGGTCCAAAGTAGGCTGCTGTAGCCTTTATAGGAATGCTACTGCTGACCATTTACTGCACTTGAAAACAATACTTTTTACACGTTTTTCGTGAGCTTGGACAAACGTGTTTGCTATAATCACAGACACGCATCTATTCTGTGAACAGAGACAAAAAAACGCTTTGAGCAGATCTTCAGCCTTTCAGCGAGTTGCACCTATTGCTACTTGCTCCTGGCCTCATGCTCTGTCTGCTCACATAGCAAAGGTGTGTGTATTAGGGTGCAGGAGCGCCCATACCCCAATCTCTGACAGTCACGGCCAGCAGGTATCAGCAAAGTTCTTTACTTGCGCTTTGTTATGCAGATAGGTGCATTTGCACATCTTTGGCTGACCATGGAAACGTCCTGGCGCCCTTTCTTTTTCTTTGCACAGGAAGGCTGGGCAGAGCCTTTGGAATTCTTTTAACAAGAATCTAAAGAACCATGTAATTTTAAACTAAATGTCAGCACACAGCCGAATATCAGGATATATTTAGAGGCACAGGTCAATCATTTGCGGGGAATAATAAAAACGCTGCACAGGAAGGGTCTGATATTTTTAAGCCCTTCTCAGTTTGTAAATTTACAGTACTTTGATATGTTGGTTATTTTTTCAATAGCTTTTTATCTTTAACTATGATTTTGTACAGGTTGTTTCTTAAATTCCTACAGTTACATTGCACGATAGAAATTCAAATAAACGAAAACTCTGTTTAAATGGTGATTTTTCTCTGTTAGAGGCCAGTGTATCGTCGCTATCACTACATTAGTTTTTTGTCTGCACTTTTAACAAGTGGTTTGCTCATCTTTTGTGTTGCAAGGACACTTAGGGATAGATTTTCAAACATTTTGTGCTGGGCTAGCATCACAAAAGTGACGCTAACCAGCACATGTTTTTTTTCAAATGTACTTTCTAGCACAAAAGTTGCTTTGCGCTGGAAAATACCCTAAAAGTAGCGCAAAGCAGCGCGAAACACTGCTTCACATTACTTAGCGCCAAGGGGGCGTTACATGGGTGGTGCATGGGCATTCCTGTGCAACCATCCATGTCTTTTGACGCAAAATCCTATCTACAAAGAATTGTAGACAGGATTTTCGCCAAAAGTTAACACCACTTTAAAAGAGGCGCTAACAAGAGAAATGTTTTTATTTCTCCTTTCTTTTCTGACTTTGCGTGCGTGCAGCACACATACAAAGTGGGAAAAGCTTTTAAACTGGTCTAGGCCTGGTATTTTGTACAGGAAGGGTACCCTTCGTATACAAAACCTATGCTAGACTCACGCACACACCCTAGAACTATGGCGCTAAGGTGTGTGCGTGGCACTAAGCAGCTGAAATCAGCTCTGGCACTATGGAAAGGGGAGGATCAGCCATATCTCTAAAGATATTGTCCTCTCCTTCTCCCTCCCTGTCACGCAATTCAGTGCAGCCTCTTTGGGTGCTGCATTGCTTGTATTTTTGAAAATCTCCCTATAGGGATAGATTTTCAAACATTTTGCACTGGTTTAGCATCACAAAAGTGACACTAACCAGCACAAAATGTTTTGGGGAAAGTTACTTTCCAGCGCAAAATTTGTTTTGCGGTGGAAAGTACACTAAAAATAGCGAAAGAAGCGCAAAGCACTGCTTTGCATTACTTAACGCCAAGGGAGCCTTACATGGGTGGTACATGGGCATTCCCATGTAACCATCCATTGCTTTTGACGCAAAGCCCTATCTACAAAGAATTGTAGACAGAGGTTTGCACCAAAAGCTAACGCCACTTCAAAGGAGACGCTAACAGGAGAATTAATTTGATTTCTCCTTTCTTTTCAGACTTTGCCTGCGTGCGGTACTGTGCAGCACACCTACAAAGTGGGAAAAGCCTTTAAACTTGTCTATGCATGGTATTTTGTACAGGAAGGGTACCCTTCCTATACAAAACCTATGCTACACACACGCGCACACCCTAGCACTATGACGCTAAGGTATGTGCATGGCGCTCGGCAGCTGAAATCAGCACCAGTCCTAGGGAGAGGGTGGAGAGAGCCATATCTCTGAAGATATGGTGCTCTCCTGCTTCCTCCCTGTCACGCAACGCAGCACAGCCTGTTTGGGTGCTGCGTTGCATATTTATTTTTAATTTGCTGCATTGGGCTAAATTTTCAAACATTTTGGGCTTGATTACCATCACAAAGGTGATGCTAACCATCACAAAAGTTTTGGGAGAATTTACTTTCCTCCGCAAAACTTGGTATGCGCTGGAAAGTACCCTAAAAGTGGCGCAAATCAGCGAGAAGCACTACTTTGCTTTACTTAGCACCAACGGGGCGTTACATGGGTGGTACAGGGGCATTCCCATACAACCACCCATGCCTTTTGATGCAAAACCCTATCTACCAATAATTGTAGACAGGGTTTTGTGCTAAAGATTAACACCACCTCAAAGGAGGCGCTAACAAGAGAAATGTTTTTATTTCTTATTTCTTTTCCGACTTTGCATACGTACTGCACTGTGCAGCACACATACAAAGTGGGAAAAACTTTTTAACTTGTCTACGCATGGTATTTTGTACAGGAAGGGTACCCTTCGTGTATAAAACATATGCTTGACTCATGCACACACCCTAGCGCTACGGCGCTAAAGTGTGTGCTTGGCACTCTGCAGCTAAAATCAGCACCAGCGCTAAGGAGAGGGGAGGAAAGAGCCATATAAAAGATATGGCACTCTCCTGCTCCCTCCCTGTCATGCAACGTAGTGCAGCCTCTTTGGGTGCTGCGCTGCATAGCATGTATTTTTTTTAAATCTGCCCCATAGGGTATATTTTCTTCTGGACCAGTTCATATGCACTTTGGGGATTGGCTGCCAGTAGAGAATCTTCAAGCGGAAATAAGTCCACCACAGGAATGGTATGGCATGGTAATTCTGCTGCTGCATCAGGCCCAGCTCCAGGATTCTACATCTAGGAAGACTATGAAGAAGCCTGGGTGGGCCATGAAGGTACATGGGGGAAGCTGGAAAAATTAACAAAATTATTTTGAGATCTAAATTATTTTGAGATCGCTGTTTAGACTCTGACAAAATCTTTCTGAAATATACATGCCTAAGAAACGAAAGTAACATATGTTTAGCAATGTTCAATCTAGTGGGTCGCTCTGTGGCCGTGCCCAGAACCCATTTTCCTGTCTTCGACTTAAAACTACCTTCTAATGGGAGCTTGCATTCTTTTTCTTTGGTTGCAGTGGAGTATTGTGGCAAACCGAACTAATAGTTTGTGAATGGGTGATGGATCTGATAGCATCAGATTTCCTCCATAGGGGCTTCAAATCTATCCTTATAGAAGACTACTCAGAAGGGTTTGAGGGACCCCGGTGAAAGACTATTTGTAGGCATCTTTAATGAGGCATTCAGCTCTTCCATCATGAGCCAGGAATCTAACATTTCTCTGTTCATCCATGAGACAAGGACGATTGATTTTGCCTAGATTATCTTAATAATTAATGATTTTTGGGGTGATTGGTGCAAATGCAGTGTCTGAAAAGTCTTGAAAGCCCTGATTATGGGCAGGCGACTGTACCTATAATTTTTTAAATACCATACATTTAGTTGAACTGTAGAGTTAAGTATAATAAACCTATAATTCCCTATATATACTTGCCTTTTGATTTTTTTGTCCATATTTGTGCTTCAATATTAAGGTAGGACAAAATTTAATTATAATATTTTAGTACCCTACCCTATAACTTTTCATGTCAAAATGTACACTCAGCTCCTCTTGAAGAATTGTTTGGAAGGCTCAATCCCCCAGGGCCTCAACTCAGAGTCATCATCTTGGTACATTAGGCCGAGCTCTCACTAATTCATATATCAAGGTTAAATGGGAATGGTCTGACATAGTCCTGCCCGAATTCTCCATTCCAACACACTAGTCAGGTTTCTCCCTACTAATAAAAAGCCAGTCAATTCTTGTAGATGATCTATGTGGTTCAGAGTAAAAACAGCATGTACCATCTCCCGGGTTTTACAGCCGATAAATATTGACTAGACCACTCTGCACAGGCATGTCTCATAATTGTTTCATTAACCAAGTTTCAGCATTCTTCATTGGAGAGGTCCGATCCTGAACCTTTCCTATCACGCAGTTAAAGTAACCTGCCCAAATTGCTAGAATAAGTATAGAAGGTTTCACAACATCCATTAACTTGGCGAATCCACCACTGCCGGTGCCTATGGATTCAATAAACACCGTTTTCTTCCATCTTTGAATAGATTGGATAGGAGGCCAAGTAGAGTCTTCTATGATTGTTTTCAGTTTCTTCTGGCTTTAAGTGCATTTCTTGCAGAAAAAATATTTTAACATTCCTATGCTTCTTAAGTGAGCATACTGTATCTTTTTGTGCAATTATTCAGTCTATGGACTTTTTCAAGTCGTGTGTTTAAACTTTCCTGTAAAAGTAATTAATACAGAAGGTTTCATCTGGACCCTACAACGAAGTAACATATTTATCTGAATTGCAATCCCTCCCCAGGTCCTAGCATCATCCAGCCTGTTGTCACTTCATGTGTCACACCACAAATACAATCTTCTTTATGCTCACTTGCTGAGATTGTTAATATAGTGTTTGCCTGGATACCAAGGTTGGCAAGACACTCTGCTACAAGGTGAAGGTGCTTCACAATCCATTGCTGAGTAAGGGGACTTAGCACCCATTGGCAAGTAGATCATTTGCTAACCTGTTGCTGTATGAAAGTTTTCGTAGATGCTGGTGATATTGTTTTTGAAGAATGAGGACAGCTGGGTGCCTAGGTCTTGAGAGGAGGTTACATTGGTGCAGCTTGCAGCCGAAGTGGTGAAGCATTTTCCTATGGGAAAGATTTCCTTGGACTTGTTGGAGTTGCTTTCGATGAGGTCGGTGACCATGGAGCATTTGGTGGTTCTGATTTGTTGATAGTAGATTCTGAGGATGGATTTGCCGGTGCTCTTTTAGGTGTCATCCTGCCTTTATCCCCATCTGCCTTCAAGTTTGTTGCAGTGGCATTTGGTGAGCCTGAGCTCTTCTGTTTTCCAGCTTGCTTGTGGTCTGGTTCTTGTGGGTTTGAGAGGCACCAGGGTATCTGCGCAGGCAGTGATCTAGGTGTTGAAGTTGGAGATAGATTCGGGAAGTTTGTTTTTGCGTCAAGGCTGGTGGTGTAGGAGTTCGTAGAGCAGGATATTTCTGAGATCTTGTGATGCTGTTTCTATGGTGTTATGGCATGGCTATGCTGAAGTTAATGAGGGTGTGGTCAGACCAGGTGATCGGTATGGGCTTGTGTCAGAACCCTGTTCAGAGGGCCATGGGGCAAGCAGGGGTTACCGGGCCCAACCGAGGTGGTTGGGGCATTTACTCCTGCTGTCCTGGGGCCCACTCTACTATGGATCCCACTCAGCTGAGTCATATGCCTCCTTCTTCACCTGACTCTCAATTGGTAACGTAGCCCGAGCAGTCAAGGTTCCCTCAGAGGGAATTGTAGATACAGATTAGTAGACATGACAATTACCTCGATGTGCACGCAGCATCCACAATAAATGAATGTCCAGTCAAATATATATTTTGTATTACAGAAGTATTTTAATTCTAATTCTACACATGCAAAGTTATGATGGTAAAAAGATCTGGTCACTACTTATAATCATCACATGGTATGCTGCCACTACTGCACTTGTGTTGTTTAATTACTGGTGAAGACAGTAGCCTTCCACCACTGTGAGGATAGTGCTTTTAGAGCCCCTCCCGGTCCAACATGAGTGCAGTCCATGAGACAGGCCTATGTTATGGCGCACACACATGATCCATGTTTGCCTATGTCAAAAAAGTCAGCATTAGGGATCCAGACAATAATAAAGTTGGGTACTTAGGGCAGGGGTACACATCTTTACCATGCAGAGGACTTATCCTTCCCAACAGCTTGTCTACTGGGAGTTTGCTGAAGGTGGTGAAGATGGGGTCCAGTAGTTGACCGGCAGCATGCACGGGGGTCTACTCACTGAGAGAGTCTGAGGTTGGACAGGCCCTCGAGGATGTTGGCTGTGTTGAGATCAGTGAGGTCCACGAGTTGGTTGTTGACGTCACCAAGTAAAATAAAGGCACTTGAGTCAAGAATCAGGGAGGGGGCAACATTTGCAATGGTGCCACTGAAGTTGGCGCTTGTTTGGGAAGGCGGTAGATAACAGTGCCACCCAGGACGTAGTTCACAATGATGAGGAGTTTGAAGGTCAAGTGTTCCATGTTGCTGGTGGTGCTTTCCAAGGTGGGTGAGAATTGGATGGATTCTTTGAAGATGACAGTGATTCCGCCGGTCTGTTTGTCTTGTCTTGAGATCTTGTATCCAGGGGGACTGCTGCGGCAATAACGTGAGCAGACGATGAAATCGAACAGGTTTCGTCAGGAAGAGAAGGCCTGGTGAGTGGTTGTGTAACATATCCCAAATTTCGGTGGTGTGTTTAGTGAGGGAGTAAATGATGAAAAGTATGAAGGATATGGAGCGGTGTGGTTTAGTAGGGGGTCAGGTATGTTTGGGCATGTGTTGAGTATGTTGGGTGTGTGAGGGAGGAGTGAGATGGGTGTGGGAGAGTGTATGTGAAACAGCAGATGGTGCAGCAGAATGCACCTTCAGTGTTGGGTGGTGAAGCTCAGCAGCAGCACTGGCAGATGTGACCGGGGCTTAGGGCGTGAACGGTCATGGTGGGGTGGCGATGGGGGAGGAGGGTGGGAGGAAGGTTAGGGGTCCTGGAGATAGGCTTGGCTTTTACATGCTTTTGGCATGGCACGTCTGCATTACAGCCTCCATTAGGTGAAGACAGTTTGACAGGAAGCCAGTCATGTCACTTCCTGGGCAGATGGATGATGGGAAAACCACTAAGGTCATTTCATGTGCAGATGGATGATGGGAAATTACTTTCCTTGCTCAGCTTCTTCTTTTAAAGACCGCTTTGGCGGTAAAGCAGTGATGTCACTTCCTTTGCAGAATAATGCTGGGAAATCCAGTGATGTCCCTTCATGTGCAGATAGATGATAGGAAATCCAGTAATATCACTTCCTTGCAGTTGGATGATGGGAAATCCTGTGATGTCACTACCTATGCAGATGACTGAAGGTAAATCATTGATATGTAGGATTGTGAATTGGAATTTTGAAGGGACGCTATAAACACACCCCTTCCAAATTGTGATTCGTAATGCATTTCTAAACACATTTTTCAATTCGGTAACCAGTTACCGAATCGCTAAATAAGTTTAGTACATTTGTAAAAACTAATTAGCTGTCACAAACCCTGTGAATTATCAAAAGCAGGGTTTGTGACCGCTAAATGGCATTGTACATCTAGCCCTAAATCTCTAATTGGAATGTTTTGAAAGGAGCATCACAACTATGTGATAAACAGCATGAAGCTGTAATTTCATAAGCATGCAAAAGTTGCCAATATTGTGCACATACTTTTCATTCAGTTTGCATAACAACAGTAACATTTATATAAATAATAAGTGACACATGAAAAACTGCATGATGGATTGTCACAAACAACATGACTGTTGGTAATCTCTTAGCAAGATAATCTGTAACATTTTACGCATGACTGAATCTGTTTGGTCACCTACAGAGTATCATGGAACCAGTCTGTAAAGACCTTCAGCCCCTCATCAGAGATAATAAGAGCTATAGAAATACCCATATCATGCCATACCATCTTCCCTATACCAGACTTCATAGTTAAACTGCTACTGGGGCTAAATGCTGTTCCTAACATAACCCTTTGTTTTAACAATTTTTAATCAGAGTAACTTTGTATTATTAACGTCTGCATCTATATCTAGGAAATCTGCAAATATGGATGCGCAGACAACTACTTTGCATGTCTTAGCTGCAGAATTTAGGCCCTTGTATAGAAAAATTATTTTTGTGTTGTGTGTTTAATGTACACAGAATATTGGAGGGGTGTAATGTGAAATGATACAAACATCGTTTGTGTTTCACTATTTGACAGAAGTACTAGTGCTTATAGGGTTTGCAGACAGGCAAAATGAAAAAATATACAGCGCAAAAAATACTCTTACACAAAGGGTACAGTTAAGGCTTAGGTTAAATTAAAAACGCTTAAGCGCTATATTATACAGAATGTGGGTGTTAAGTTCCGTTTTCCTCTCAATGTTGTGACGATTTAATGAGAAGAGCTTGAGCGTGATTATAAAAATTAGGGCTAACAACCCTGAGTGGCCATTACTATAATTCCAAATGCGGTGGACTGTAATGTATGTTTTTCAGGGTAATTTGTTCCCTTCTTTTTTGATAGCTCTGTTAATTAAAAATATGTATACAACTACAAACACTTTGCAACATTTTTTGCTGCAGTCACACATGTTTAAAGCTTATATTCTACCAGTATTACTTACTCTAGGGGTAACTATGTTGTGAAATTAGATTTTCACTACACCGTTATTTCACAAAGTTTGAATAACACGATATTAAAGTAGATATATATTTTGTTTTATATTTGCAAACGTAGCCTTATACCAGAGCTCTCACTGCAGCTCTCCGTTTCCTACCAGATGCACCTGTCATACATGTCCCTGAAGCTCACTTTTCTCTGCTCGGAAGGCAAAGACTCGTTGCTCCTAAAAGTTTGTTAACGCTCGGAGGTTCAGAGGTGGCCTGGGGGATGGAAGCCGTTGCTCAGCAACTGTTCATATGTTAATGTGATCAATTAACTGTTTTAAGCTACAGCTGAAAGCAGGGCGTGCCATGCAGCCGAGGCCAGGTGAAGATACATGGCATTTAGCACGTTGTTATATGTAGTTGCTTTCTAGTTGGGCTATCAGTCCTCTTCGTGTAACTTTGAAAACAATTACTAGTTCCACGGAAACCGAATATTTTAAAATCGGCAAACTCTAAAGAAGTCCAGCTGCACGCAGAACCTACATGGAAAGTGTAAAATAATTAAAACATATATTTCTTTCTGGCACATTTGTCACATAAGCGAGTAGGGCATTTCTCCAAATGCAGGTTTATTGACAGAATATGCTTAGAAGGAACTTAAGGAATGGTTAAGAACACTTCATCAATAAATTCTATTATAGGTGCAAGACTTTAATATTCTATCTTCCTAAAAGCACAAACGGAGGAATTGCAAAATGTGTGCACACAGTTTCTCATATAAAGGACACCTTCCAACTTCAGACTTAATTTCGATTCGGACGTGAAGCTAGAGTTACCGCCTTTATTGGACTTCCAATTATGAAAACACGTCGCATTTCAAATGGCCCAGTGAATGACGCACTTGCTGCTGACAAATGCAGCAATGTGCAGGTCATGTTGTTGAATCCCAGCAAGGCTGACTCGGACATCGATTCTTCTGAGGTTGGTAAATTGAGTTCCATGGAGTTGGACAAAAGTAACCACTATTTTTTACAATTCTTATAAATAACAGGAGTGAGTTATGAAGCATATGGTATTAATATGCTGTTTCTTTTACTATAGGTTATGGGTGAACAGCATTCATAAGTACGCAGTGTCATTTCGACTCAAGTACAAAAAATGGGCCATGCCACACTTAATATTGGAGCGCATATTTTGAACATGCTTTTGCAACCTGCTTTTTAGTAGATTGTAACAGCACATGGAAATGGTGAAGTTCAAAAACTAAATGTGTGCATTACTGCCATGTTTTTTAAACAGATTGGTAAATCTAGTGTAAAGATTCACCCACATTTGTGCTGCGGTATTTTTTGCGCCCGCTATTTACAATACGATCTAAATGATACCTTCAGTGTCATGTTACAGATTTTCTCACTATCGATTTTGCAGAGCAGTCATAATTTAGCTTTGGCTGAAAAGCTTCTCAGGGCATAATAATGCATGGATTAGTTACTTGTAATCTACATGCAATCTTATCCCCCACATTCTGACCTCAGAGAAATTGCTGTGAGGGAACTGTGCTCTAGGAAAAACACTGCGACCCAGATTTACAAAATGATTACGCAGCGCAGTGGAGCAGCCGCAAATGCTGCGCTGCATGAGGAGGAGAGAGAAGGAGAGCGCCATATTTACAGAAATATGGTTCTCTCCTCCCCTCTGCCTAGCACAGGCGCAGAAAAGTGCTGCTGTGCACCACACACACACCTTTGCGCCATAGTGCAAGGGTGCCTCTGTGAGTGTAGCATAGGTTTTGTAGTGGAAGGAAACACTTCTGTACAAAATACTATGCTTAGACTAACTTTGAAACTTTTCCCACCTTGTATGTGTGCTGTGCAGTGCAGCACACATGCAAAGTAGGAAAAGAAAGAAGAAATGAAAGCATTTCTCCGTGATAGTGCCTGGTTAAAGTGGGAGCTTTTTTATGACGCAAAACCCTGTCTACTTATTTTAGTAAATAGGGTTTTGCATCAGAAACTACTGGGTGGTTGCACGGAATGCCCATGCACCACCCATGGAAGGTCCCCCTTGGTGCTAAGTTATGCTAAGCAGCAATATGTGATGCTCTGCGCCATTTTAAAGTGATTTTCGAGTGCAAAAAATGTTTTGCGCTGGAAAGTTAATTAGTAAAAAAAGATTTTGCGTTGATTTGGGTGACTTTTGTGATGCAATCACGGCGCTACATCTTAGTAAATATACCCCCAATCTTGTGGTTTTGCTTTGGGGCAAAATTGCTGCACAATTCTGAGTGTTTCTGCTCAGAATGAGGGATAATAATATGTGCAATCAGAGCTATCACACTAAATTTCCACACTTTCTTCCTCTTTGCTAGCAGTTTCACCATGTATATATTGGCAGGTAGTACCGGACAAAATTTGAACATGGAAAATACACAGGCATGCTCAATTGGAACATAACTGAGAATATCATGAACAGATGCAATGTTTTCCCAAATCTAGTCACTCACTCACCCAGCCATCATCTAAAAGATCATATTCCATAATGTATTTTAATATCTAAACAAAGGCAAACCAACGTAAAGATTCAGGATACCTGGCACAAGCAATAAAGTGTAACAATGTGCATTGATAACTCAGTTATTTGCAAAACAATCAGATCAGTTGATATCGTATTGCAGTGCAATGCACTACCATTCTTTAAATGCAGATAAGGTCAAACAGCAATAGTGAACTATTCTTGGATTTGAAACTGACCCAAATTGCATTTAAAAGTGTTTATCAAATCACTACAAATTTTCAAACACAAAAGTCTTAATTCAATAGTAAATAAAATGTCATTTGTTATAAATAGAGAAAAAGTTAATGTGTATAAAAAATATTTGGATAAATGCATGATTCAGCCGTTTTTCCTTTTAAAGGTCTGTTTTTCTGCTGCTATTGTGCTATTCTGGTGAACAAGGTGTGTTTAAATGCAAAGTGTGTTTAAGGCTGCAGTACCGTCTCCTGTCTACAGGGGCAGTGCTCAGCAAAAATATAAACACACTTGAAGAAACACAGGTCCCCACAAGGCAATTTTTAAAAAAGTTGTAAAAATCGACACAGATGTCTCTGAAGTCATTTTATATCATTTAGAAGACATTGCCTTGTGGGGACTTGGGTTCAGGTCCCCACAGTGCAATCAAGTCCCCACAGCGTGAGTGTGTTATCACACCCAAGTCCCCACAAGGATAGTAACACAAACCCACCCTCCCTTGCACACCAACACACACATCACACACCAGCACCACCCAACACCATGCCCCCAAAGAAGAATCACAAGTTCCTAGATAGTGAATTGGAAGTCCTGGTAGATGAGATCCTCAGGGTAGAGCCACAGCTGTTTGGCACATTGGTCCAACAGACACCCATGGCGCAGAAAACCAAGATGTGGGAGAGGATCGTCGACAGGGTGAACGCACAATCACCATGTTTGCGCACAAAGGTAGACATCCAGAACAGGTGGTATGACGTGCGCAGGAGGGTCAAGGAGCTGTTGAAGAAGGACTACATCTTGAGCCAACACACCAGCAGTGGCCCTCCTGCCAAACCAGTATACCTCAAGCCCTGGGAGGAGAAGGTGTGGGCCATCCTACCACCAGTGAGCGTCTATGGACTAGAAAACATCCCAGAGCCTGGTGAGTACACAACAAATGTACACAATATTGTGCCACAATACACACACATCACTGTCAAGGGGAGAGTCAAACCATGCACCCTTAGCAAATACACACCAACCAAAATAGATCATCCCAAAATGTGTATGTCAGCCAGATAAACACAATACATGCCAGCTCATAGTGAAATGTAACTGTGTCATGACATGTACAAACCTAACAACAAATACAGCTAGGCGGTGGCACAAATATAACCAACAAACACAGTCAGACATGTAGCCACCACCACAAAACCCCCTCACAGGGAAGCACATTGAAAGGAAGGAATACTGTGTATGCTGGGCAAGTCAGTGTAGCCAATAGCATCATGGGAGTGGTAGTCACAGAAATTGCCCACCCTCACAATGCGCACATCAACACCACCATGAACCATGCCCACATCACAGATAGTGCAAAACAACTGACAAGATGGCTGACACTGGCTACTGCTGTGGGGAGCACAAGGCCCTGCTGGCAACTGTGCACCAACCAACAGCAGGACACCACTGACTGACATCCTGAAAGACAACTTGCACTCTCTGCAATGGAAGCACGTTCCATGGTGGGATATCTGGCTGGGTGGGAAGGAGGACTCACAGCACTGACCATAGTCACCAGCAGCTCCACCCACACACCCCTAACACAAACTACACACAACTCACCTGGGAGAAAGCATTGCCTCACACACCAATCAAATATCCCACAAAGAACCACAACCCTGGGTCATGCAGTGTGAAGCACAGGGACACACATGGGACTTGTAGCAAAACAAACCCCAGGATAACACTGTCAGCCATCTTGTCAGCACAGGCACACAACCCCACAGGGAAGCTGAGTCAAAAGGAAGGAAGCATGGGCATGCTGGGAAGGGGGTGGAGGCAAAAGCATGATGGGAGTGGTAGTCACAGCCCAACATCCCCCACCCACATGGCCCAGCAAGAACACACCCAAGCATGCACACCTCACAGGGAGTCAAAAGCCACTTCAAAGATGTCTGACACTGGTGCTCTGTTGTGGGAGCACAAGGCCATGCTGGGAACTGGCCAACAACCAACAGCAGGACACCACTGTCAGCCATCTTGCCATTGCTGTCACACCCACACACAGTGAAGTACACTCAAAAGGAAGGAAGTATGGGCATGCTGGGAAGGGGGTGGAGGCAATAGCATGATGGGAGTGGTAGTCACAGCTCAACATCCCCCACATGGCCCAGCAAGCTCACACTGAAGCATGCACACCTCACAGAGAGTGGAAAGCCACATCAAAGATGTCTGACACTGGTGCTCTGTGGTGGGGAGCACAAGGCCATGCTGGGAACTGGCCAACAACCAACAGCAGGACACCACTGTCAGCCATCTTGCCATTGCTGTCACACCCACACACAGTGAAGTACACTCAAAAGGAAGGAAGTATGGGCATGCTGGGAAGGGGGTGGAGGCAATAGCATGATGGGAGTGGTAGTCACAGCTCAACATCCCCCCCACATGGCCCAGCAAGCTCACACTGAAGCATGCACACCTCACAGAGAGTGGAAAGCCACATCAAAGATGTCTGACACTGGTGCTCTGTTGTGGGGAGCACAAGGCCATGCTGGGAACTGGCCAACAACCAACAGCAGGACACCACTGTCAGCCATCTTGCCATTGCTGTCACACCCACACACAGTGAAGTACACTCAAAAGGAAGGAAGTATGGGCATGCTGGGAAGGGGTGGAGGCAATAGCATGATGGGAGTTGTAGTCACAGATATTGGTCAGCCTCACAATTGGCCCATCAACACCACCCTGAACCATGCACACATCACAAGGAGTGGAAAACAACTGACAAGATGGCTGACACTGGCTACTGCTGTGGGGAGCACAAGGCCCTTCTGGCAACTGTGCACCAACCAACAGCAGGACACCACTGACTGACATCCTGTAAGACAAATTGCACTCCCTGCAATGGAAGCAACTTCCATGGTGGGATATCTGGCTGGGTGGGAAGGAGGGCCGGATGTCAACCAAATACAACCAATGCAGACCATGTACACACCCCAACATTCACATGGAAATGCCCAAATAATGCAGGACAATGTGCTACACCAATATCAACCCCTGACTGTGACAACTTAGGACAATGCAATGTACAGGCCCGCATCCAGAGGCACAGTCACAACTGTCAGGTGTGTCAACCATTGATGCCTGCAGAAACATAACATACATTGTGTGTGTCTCCCTAAAACAGGTGATGATGGGGACACAGCAGCAGGCGCTGAGGAGTCCCCGTCCCAGGCTCAAGAGGATACGGAGCTCACTGGTGTGGAACAGCCTCTGCCCTCCTCGGATGAAGAAGACCAACCTGGCACCTCCGGAGCAAGTCATCATGCAGCACCAGCAGGACCACCAGCTGCACCCCCTGCACCCACCCCTCCAACGACTGTCAACACACATACCACCCCTGCCGACATGGAAAGACCAAGGAGCACCACCACCACCAGCACAGGGACCCTGGACCAACGTGGGGCCATGGACACCAACACCACCAACAACTCCCAAGGGGCCCAGGGTCACCTGTGCGTGCCACCTCAGGTACTGCACGTGTCGCCAGGGGTGGTGGGAGGGTGGGAGACACAGGTCACTGATCGCAGAGGGGTCTGGACTGCATGATGACCCACAACTGGCACGCATAGCCGATGCGTACCAGTCCAGCACCGGAGAGCTCAGCCAGGTAGTGGGGCTCCTCAGGGACATTAAACAGCAGCAGGCTGCCCATCATGCCCGCTTGGACTCACACATGTCCCGCGTGGAGTCCAAGTGGGACACACTGCAAGAGATGACGGCGGTGCATAGGGACATATTACAATGCCTCCACCAGATGAGCAGCAACCAGTCAACACCTCCCTGTGTGCCCACAACATGGTGCTGAAACAACTGCAACTGCCACAGGGAGGGAGGATGACTCTGGCGGAGAGTCCCCTGCACTGCAGCAGCCTGCACTTGAGGGTCCCCCCCAAAGATGAGGGGCCGGTCCGAGGAGGGGCAAGTGAGAGGCCGATGGCCATGTGCAACCCCCAGGAAGCCAAAACCTGTTCTGGATAATCACCTTTGTGCGCAAACTGTTCACCCTGTTGACTGCAACACAACTCTCCCACATGACATGGGGAGCTCAAGTTGGACCAATGTCTCAGATAACTGTGGACTTTACTCTGGACATTTATGCTACCAGGACTTCCAAATCATCTAGGAACTTTGGATTACAATCACAATGTACAGCACCCACCATCCTGTGCACTATACTCACACATGTATGTCAATAAACTCACTAATACAGCATACTTGCCTCTGTTGTGATTCCTACGTTGTCTCTGAAGTGGCGATGATGATCTGGGAAATGACACTGTGCATGCTAACTGCTACAGCAAGTACAACACCGGCATGTGAGTCATGGCGACGTCACACATATGAGGGAGGCACACCACCAGGGCTACACAACACATACACACCATGGCCATCTGACTCATCGCCTACACTGATGTTGCCAGGAAATACGTTGCATTGCACAGACCCAACACCTATTCACAGTCTGTGTTAACTAGCCCACTGGTGCAGTAAGCAAATGTCAGTCAGATGTGTGACCACAGACAACGCACATCACAAAGTGAAGCACAGGTTTATTACACATTTGCAACATGTTGTAACCACCACAGATGCAAGGTAATCCCACCTGGCAGTGGGCACACAGTCAACAAGTTTAGAAGGAAGGAAGTCCATGGGTGTGGTGCACATCACCTGTAGGGACACGACAGCTACCACCCTGGAAGTCGAATCACGGTGTCGGGGATCACAGTTGACCAAACGACTCTGAAAGTACCCTGTGAAGGACAGAAATGACACACAGTCAAAAGCACTGAAGAACAGGACAGAACTGCAATACTCATGCCCAATACATGTCACAAGATACCCACCCAGAACCAAGTTAGCATGTCAACACTGTTGGGGAGTACAGACTACCTGTAAGGACACATCGCTACACGCATACAGTCATGTAGCACATGCACACACTCAAACAGCACCAGAGCACCACCAACACATATCATGCAAACTCACATCAGTTGACATGACATCTCTGGATACTCACATTCAGCTGAAGAAGTTGGTGATGAGCTGTGTGCGGACATCACCATCACCATCATCATCATCACTGGCATCGTGTTCCAGGCCAGGATCCTCCACAGGCGGCGGACGTTGGTCATCGTCATCCAGGATGAGAGGCAACTCCTTCCGCACTGCCAGGTTCTGTAGCATGCAGCAGACGATGACAATCTTGCACACCTTTGCCGGGGCATATGGGAGGGACCCTCCTGTCTTGTCCAGGCAGCGGAAGCGGCTCTTCAGGAGACCAAATGTCCGCTCAATCACTCTCCTCGTCCGACCATGTGCCTCATTGTAGCGCATCTGGGCTGGTGTCACAGGGTTCCTGAGGGCGTCAGCAACCACGGCATGTTGGGATATCCGGAGTCACCTACATACAGACAATTGCACATTAGCTGAGTTGGAAAAGAGGGTGGAACACTACATTGCAGAACACACACAATGGTACAAAGTCAGTACACACCAACAAGCCAGGCACGCTGGTTCCGCATCTGTGACATCATCCTCGGGATGCGACTACTCCTCATCACGTAGGCATCGTGTGCAGAACCGGGGAAACGGGCACACACGTGTGAGATGGTCATATCTGCAAGACAGACCACCAGTGCATTGACCGAGTGGTAGTGCTTGCGGTTCCTGTATGCCTGCTCCTGGGCCTGTGGTGGTACCAAAGCCACATGTGTCCCATCAATGGAGCCAATGACATGCGGCATCCTCCCCAGGGCATAGAAGTCACTCTTCACGCCAGTCAGTTGCTGGAGTCTAGGGAAATAGATGTACTGGTTCAGGTATATCAACATAGCCTCCAATACATCGCGGAGCACACGGCTGAACATGGTCTGTGACATCCCACCAGCAGTCGCCAGAGTGTGTTGAAAGGTACCGGTGGCAAAGAAGTGTAGGGCTGCCATCACCTTCACCTTGGGGGTCAGCGCTGTAGGATACGGCCGGCCAGGTTGCAGGTGTGGTGCCAAGCGCACTGCCAAATCATCAATCAGCTGCCTGGTGAAGCGGTACCTTCGGATGCTGTCACGTTCCACCATCGTTGCCAGGTCAGGGAATGGTCTATGGACAGCTGGTGCCCTGCATAGGTGAAGACAGAAAGATTGTCAGTCACCCCACATATGTGGCATTGAACACACTCAATATCACATGATACATCATTATGAGGCACAAGTACATGATGTGTGCAGTTCCGTAAGGACATGTATGGCACATACATGGCCAACATCCAACATCACAGTTCAACAAGTGGCATCAATAAGTCCCAGGTTGTGCCATTGGGTATCATGAGGACGTGTCACATTTCCCATCTCCTGCTGCCACGTTACAAACACACCCCACAGTGACATGTGAGGACAGATGTGCCCCAGGCATCACAGCCCAATGACAGGTAGATTCCCAGGGACCCTGTATTGCCACATGGACACTGGCATGACATGGCGTATCATGTATACACCACAGCAAAACAACCATGACCCCCACAGGTAGTGGTCCCTGTTGCCTCGGCAGGACAGACATGGACGTCTGTGACACACACACGCACAACATCAAAGTCCATGCACAAACAACGTGGATGTGGAGACTGTCTCCCATTGTGCACATGAAATCAGAGACATTGTAAACACAACATGCACACAGACTGCGGAGGACCATCACTATTGTGCCAATGGGTCAGCCTGGGTTAAACATACCGTCCCACATGGGACTCAGGGGGCATGTGACATGACATACACATACACCACCGTGAAATGTGACCATGCCACATGCTCAGATATGAACAGTTGCACATCACAGTGGTCATGTACACGAAACACCAAGGATACTGTCCCCATGAACACGTGCACAGCCTGGGGGTGGCTGCCCCAAGTGACACCCACAGAACAACATGTTCACCCCCATACACGGAATAGGTAATGCAGCCTTACATGCCTTAGGATACAGTTTGGACAGGCTGTGGTGTTGTAGGTGTGCCCCTCACTCCCATGGGAAGTATATGTGGCTGGCATATGTTCACCTGTGACAGGCATGGTGACATATGCCAGTGACATGTACAGGGATGCGTTGGACAGCAATGGACCGATCGGTGCGCACACATTGGCCATTGCATTCAATGTGTGCTGGTACAGCGTTGTATTCGCAATACGCGTTGGACAGCAATGGACCGATCGGTGCGCACACATTGGCCATTGCATTCAATGTGTGCTGGTACGCGTTGTATTCGCAATACGCGTTGGACAGCAATGGACCGATCGGTGAGCACACATTGGCCATTGCATTCAATGTGTGCTGGTATGCGTTGTATTCGCAATACGCGTTGGACAGCAATGGACCGATCGGTGCGCACACATTGGCCATTGCATTCAATGTGTGCTGGTACGCGTTGTATTCGCAATACGCGTTGGACAGCAATGGACCGATCGGTGCGCACACCTTGGCCATTGCATTCAATGTGTGCTGGTACGCGTTGTATTCGCAATATGCGTTGGACAGCAATGGACCGATCGGTGTGCCCGGCCGGCCCATTGCAATCAATGTGTGCGAGTACGCGTTGTATCCTAGGTACGCGTTGAACAGCAATGGACCGATCGGTGTGCCCTGCCGGCCCATTGCAATCAATGTGTGCGAGTGCAGCGTTGTATCCTAGGTGCAGCGTTGAACAGCAATGGACCGATCGGTGTGCCCGGCCGGCCCATTGCATTCAATGTGTGCGAGTACGCGTTGTATCCCGGGTGCGCGTTGAACATCAATGGACCGATCGGTGTGCCCGGCCGGCCCATTGCAATCAATGTGTGCGGGTACGCGTTGTATCCTAGGTACGCGTTGAACAGCAATGGACCGATCGGTGTGCCCGGCCGGCCCATTGCATTCAATGTGTGCGGGTACGCGTTGTATCCCAGTGCACGCGTTGAACAGCAATGGACCGATCGGTGTGCCCGGCCGGCCCATTGCATTCAATGTGTGCGGGTATGCGTTGTATCCCGAGTACGCGTTGAACAGCAATGGACCGATCGGTGTGCCCGGCCGGCCCATTGCAATCAATGTGTGCGGGTACGCGTTGTATCCCGGGTACGCGTTGAACAGCAATGGACCGATCGGTGTGCACCCATTGGCTATGGCCTGGCCTGGCAACGGACGCGTTTTCAAATTTTGAGCGAGTCTGATGCTGGAAATTCAGTTGGTCACCCACAACAATGTTGCAAATTCATGGGTGTCATGAAGTTGAACTTTTGAAGGATGCTGTGGGCGTGTGTAAGTGGTGCAATTCCATGGATTGGCCAGATTCAGAAGATGCTAACGACTTGGACCTATCACTTTGGACACATGGGACAGTAACTGCCTCTGCAGCACACATATAATGCTGGCTGTTCCCCTGAGAGCTCACTTGCCTGCACTACATGCTCCAGGACGACATCTGCCACCACCACTGCTGCTGTATCTGCACCCTCTGGACCCTGCAATGGCACGTACTGTGGAGAGAGCCCCAGCCTTCAGCACTGAGGAGAACCAGGCCCTGCTGGACAGCCTCCTTCCACAGTACAGCAAGCTGTATGGGAAAGCAGGGGAGCAGGTGAGTGTTCTGTCCACTGCCTTCCTAAATGTGCATGTTGTCTGACTAGCAAGGCTAACAGTCTGCACGCCACTGGCTAGCAGGCTCACTGAGTAGTTGTCACCCCCCATAGTGTGTAGTTACATGCACTGGACAGGTATAGTGCAGTGACAGTGCATTTAAACAAGGTTTTACTTCCCAAGCAATGATACCATGTAGTTACTGCTGGCATACTGTCCATGGCCATCGTTGCACTGCCTGTGTACATCATGTGCCCCTGTGATTGAGACATGTATACACAACTGTGTAATGCACGGATATGTTGCATGTGTAGTAATAGCATTCTCACTTTGTCATCCTCACAGGTTGATGCCCACCAGAAGCAGAAGATATGGCTGACCATCGTCCGGGCAGTGAGATCCGTGGGGGACTACAAGCGCCGGATCCGCAACTGCCAGAAGAGGTGGCAGGACCTTCGGGGCTGGACCCGGAGGATCGCACGGGTCCAGCTGAAGCTGTCGCCTCCTCGCAGGAGGGGCGGACACCGGACCCTGACCCCCCACATGCTCAGGATCCTGGCGGTGGTCTTCCCTGATCTGGATGGGCAGCTGAAGGCCAGGGAGCAGCACGGAGGGGTGAGTCCATGACTGCATTGTGTACTCTGTCTGCCATGCTATGTGCCCTCCTCTGGCCTGGTTAAACTTCCACAGCACATCAGTCATGTGGTCCAGGACCCATGTCCCTCGATTGTGCACTGCCCACTCCTCATCTGATACCCAGGTGTGGCCCTTGCAGTCAGGGAATTGTGTCACTTGGGTACTGTGTCCTTGCAGTTTGCTTGACTCAAGGTGGGGGACAGCATATGTTCCCCTAACTGTGGTGGGCATCATGGGTGGGTCCATTGCTTACACAATGCCTGTGTTCTGCCATGTAATCTGCGTGTTACTTTGATCTGTGGTCCAATTGTTGAGCTGATCCACCACATGTGCCTGGGGTAACTGGCACACACCCAAGCTGCGGGTGGGAACAATGTTTGGGCCCCAGGAGTGTGTATATTACGTGTGTCACACATACTTAGCCAGCTGCCTACTGTCCAGGGTTCATCCCTCATTCATGTGGGGCAGGATAGTCCTGCCTACTCCAGGCCATGCAATGCACTCTGTACTCCCACTCCCGTGTATCAGCTGACACATTGTGCTCAGTGATATGTCCCCTCAGGTGTCAGCCTCTGTGTCAGTGTGCTGTGGCTTCGATGTCAGGACTGCTGGGGTGTTTATCGGTTGGGGCTCAGCATGCCACCAGAGATGTGACCATAGGAGACGATACTTGTGTGACACATAGGTGTTTGAACACCTGACCGTGCAGACTGGGGTATGCGAATGTGAGGTCCATGCAGCTGTTTCCCATTCACAGCAGATTGTGAGGTGCTCAGGTTCAGAGGCTTGTGTTACAGGTCACCCATATGTCCAATCAGTATGACCTGGACAGATAAGGGTTCAGATGATGTGGTGTGTGGGGGATGTACATGTGCACTTGTTCAGCTCCAGGACTTGCATTCCCCATGACCTACTATTGTGACACAGTGCAGACTGTTGTTGTGTGGCTGCCCTGCCCATGTGACTGGAGACAGTGATGTATGACTTAGCAGGCATGCCTGTGCCATGGCATGTGACTTCCTATGGGTGATCCTGCAGGGGAGTGACATGTGCTACATGCACACCATAGTGGCAATGGCTATCAGCATATGGGTGCATCGTGGTGTCTGTCGCTGGTATGCATCACATGCATTTCATATATCTGACTCTGGGCATCACTTTCATCCGGGCACCTGTACTGACTCAGTGGCAAGAGTTGTGATGTGTGCATGTTCACATGCTTCACCGTGTTCTCTGCACCGTCCAACTACTGTGTAGGTGGTGCATGTGTCCACACTGGGGTATTGCCAGCCAACGGACGCCAGACAGATGGGTGCAAGGCCAGGTGGGATGTGAGTGCCATGGTTGACGATCAGACTGACAATTGGCTTCTCCTATTCTGTTTGGGCAATTTTAGCAATGTTCAACTAAGGATGCCAGGCCTTGCTCTGTATTGTGCTGTACTTACTGTGGTGTGTGCGTTCGGTGCAGGTGACTGATGTCTGTCTGTTTCCCTATTGTTTGCAGATACATCCACGGCCACAGGAGGGGACAGCTCCATGGACCAGGAGGAGCCGCAGAGCCAGACTGGGTCAACAGCCGAGGAGTGGTCGGAGGGACCCAGTGGCACGGGGGCGAGGGGAGCCACACGGAGGAATCCTCAGCACCATCCACCTCAGCTGAGGACCACAGCAGCTCGGAGGATGACTCCCTTATGGAGGCGGGTGTCAGCAGCCACCACACCCCAGCTAGTGTTGCTGTCCCCGCCACCACCACCACCACCGCCCTCCCATTGGCTCCCATTCCCGAGGTCCGTGGAGGCTCCCATGTTCGGGAGCGTGTCTCCTTCGGGCCAGGCACCGCACCCCCTGCCCCTGTGTCCCCTGCTGCCCTGAGTGAGGAGTCTGTGTACCTCCTTCACCAGCTCCATGTAAGGCAGACAGCGATGCTGAGTGTCCTCCATACACACACCACTCTGTTGACTCAGCTGGTGTCGTTCATGGAGGGCATCTCATCGGGCATGTCTGCCCTACAGAGGGGCAATAGGTCCATGGACTCCTCCCTGACGGCAGCAGTGTCCCTCCTCCAACAGTCCCTCACCCCTCCTGTCTCTGCCCCATCCACACTACCCAGCACCTTTCCTGTCCCAAGCACACACACACCGGCACAGGCACACACCAGCACAGACACGAGCAGCACACACACACACACGCCACAGACAAGACGCACACGCACGCACAGTCAGGGGACTGAAACCACACTCACAGGGGTTGGGGCCCAGTCATACACACACGCATCCACGAGCACTGCGCAGTCCACAGTTGCCTCTCCCTCCAAAGCCCCCTCCGTTGCCTCACCTGCAACCCCAAAGACCCAGCGGCTCTTCCTCAGTGACCTCGGCCTCTTCCCCTCCGATCCAGCTGATACAGCATTCAGGGGGAGAGGAAGCCCACCCACATGGAGCGGAGTGCCCCTCGCCACCGGACACCCTCCCCCAGGCGCAGACCGACTGAGCGCCCCCATCCGCAAGTCCCCCCGGACCCGGAAGAGCAAGACCCCGCCGCCGCCCTGCAGCTCAGGCACCAAGTCTCCTTCCTCCATCCCTCAGGCCCCCACTCCACAGGTGCCCCCACCACACCCTGCCCCAGGTTCCCCCACCCACAGATACACCATCCCCAAAAGGATCAGGCCTTCTCCCCTGCCCTGCTTCCGGCCCCACCCCCGCTGCGCTTGTCTGTGCCACTGGTGTGGAGACGGTGTCCTCCCCCTCTGTCCTGCCCACCTTACCTGATCCCCATTCTCCTCCCCTGGAGGTAGGCACTGCAGTGGAGTCCACTACCACCCTGTCTGACTTGGGCACTGCAGTGGGGAACCTGTCCACTCCATCTGCACGGTCCCCTGCAGTCTTGCCGGCACCCACACCATCAGAGTCATGCCCCCCAGTTGTGCCGGCACACACCATGTCAGACACCTCCACTGTAGTTGTCAGTGGCTCTCCAGCACCCACCACCCCTTCCCTGCCTCCTTCTGGTGAGCCATGATCCTGTCCCTGCGGTGCCTGGCCTGCCCCCCGTATGCCCCTCCGAGGGGATTGTCCCTGGCTTTCATCAGTGCAGGCATGCGTAGGGTGACATCTGCCACTGTCACCCTGTTTTGACTTTCAAGTTGGACTGGCCATTGGCCTTTGTTAAAAGTTTTGCTGGACATCAACTGTTAGACCCACATATGCTGAATAAAGCACCTTTCTGTTCTCTAGTGCTTTTGCTTCTGATGTACATGTTGTTGATGATGCTAACCATGCCCTTGCTGCAGTGATGGTGATATTTGGTCTCATGATAATGAAGTGTTACTGTGCAGGAACACATGTGGTCCAGGGGAATGTGTCCTATCCTGTGGTGTATCCATGTCATCCTTAGCAGCATCTGAGGGTGTCATATGTTCAATATTTGGCAATGGGATTTCCTACTTACATTAGCAATTTCACATCTGTGGCTTCCACCCCCGAACACATCTGTTGTGCCTGCCATTGTTCAATTCGTCTACTTCCCTGACCGTGTGGCCATCTCCACTGGACATGCAGGTTTGGGCATCAATGGGGAAGGACTCATCTGTGTTGTCAGTGCAACATTGCTATACAAGTGTGTTGGATCTGTGCTGATGATTTCGTTGGCACTCCCATGACCAGGCTGATGTGACGGGAGCATTCATTTGGTGCTAATTGTTGAGTGTGTGACCAAGTGCTCAGCTGACATGATGGAGCCCTACTGAGGCAACATATGGCACAGCTTTCCTCACACAGGAGTGGAGTCCCCTCATGGCAGTGTGTACTCCTGTGACATTGCCTGCGCCCAAGGTGTGTGTTATATGAGCATGTCTGTGTGTTCACTTCCGTTTTGCTGTGCATGCTGGGATCCCTAGTGTTGTACCTGTTTGTGATGCTTGCTGAGTTGACCTATGTTCCCCCAAGTCTTCTCCCTGGATTCTCTGTGATGTGGGTGCATGGCACATTACTGGTCATCAGGGTGTCACCCATAGGTGTGTTTGCTGTCAGGGCTGAGTTTGTGTGCAGACGCAGATGGGTCACAGTCAGGATTCCCCTTTGCACTTGTTGTTTACACCTGCCACGTGATTTCCAGTTTGTGTTATCTTTCAGTTATTGTGACACGTTGTGTGTGTGACTGCTGGCACTCCTCAGGGTCCGGGCTGCAATGTTGGTAGTTGTCTATGTGTGTTCTTTGTGGGTGTCCTTGGCTTCTTCATTGGTGTGTGACTGTGGCTGGGATCCCATTGGTTGGTGTGGTATTGCCGTCATGTCCATGTACAGCGTAGTGTGCAGTGTGTCAGACATTCAGGAGTCTTGTTTAGTGGCCATGTGTGATGTGTTTCTGCACCTTGGTTCCCACCCACCACCCTGGGATTGTCATGGGTGCATGTGCAATGTCACCAGTGCATGTGTGCTTCACTGCTGCACATTGTTGGAGGTCGAGGTGTGTGGTGTTGAGTGTGTGCAGATGAGAGTTGTTGCCCGGCTAGACCCCTGCCTCCATGTTGGCCTTGGCTTACTGGCCGTGCTGATTGATTTGTGCTTGTGTAGGTGTGATGGTAGTTTGTTGCTCAGGACACATGACTGTGGTTCACAGTGTGAACGACATCTAGCTTTGTCATCACAGTGGGATTGTAATGCAGCCCAGGGTCACCACATTGTGGGGACCCTGGGGGTAGTGCTGTGGTGTCTCTGTGTCTTGCTGTGTCAGTTGCTGTTCCTACATGCTTGTGTGACATGTGTGATTTGTGCTCTCTCACACCTGACAATGCCTGATTGCCCACATAGGGGATTTGGATCCATGAGTTACCTTTGTGTGGCACTGTATGCACATCTGTGTAATTGGTATTCAGGCCTCCTCATGTGTTGTGTGGTTGCCTGGGGACACTGGCACCTCCCCCTCACCTGTTATGTTTGATGTGCAGTGTGGGTCTGCCTGTTTGTGTTTGTGCATCTGCACCACTGCATTGGCATATCTTTGGTGTGCCATTGGCTGTATGTTGTTTGGTGGGTTTCCCCTGCTGTCCCTGGGACTCCTAGGTCATCGGTCAGCACAATGATCATGGTTTGTGTGTCCCATTGCTGCCATGGTATGGTTTCTGTTCACCTCACATCTACAGTCTCCACAGGGTATCTGCATTTGTGTGCCCATTGGTGCAAATATGTGGGTCTGCATTCTGATGGTCACTTCTGTCATTGTGTCATTGATGAATGTTGACAGTGTCAGCCCCCATGGGTGTTGTTTGTCTGCACATGGCCAAAGGTATGTCTTATTTGCACTGCAGTATTTGCCTCCCCCAATCTATGTTGCAATGGGACACATGCACTACTTTGCCACTGATGTGTTTTATGTTCTGTGACCAGGAATCATCCATGCAGTTTGGCAGTTGCAGCTTTTTCTTTGTCAACACTTGCATTTTGGTCTCTGTGATGATGGGGGTTTGGACCCCATTGCCACAATGTTCAAGATGTGCTTCAGCTATGGGCCCCCACACTTACATTTTGGTCACTGTGATGATGGGGGTTTGGACCCCATTGCCACAATGTTCAAGATGTGCTTCAGCTATGGACCCCACACTTACCTTTTGGTCACTGTGATGATGGGGGTTTAGACCCCATTGCCCCAATGTTCTGAATGTGCTTCAGCTATGGGCCCCCACACTTACATTTTGGTCACTGTGATGATGGGGTTTGGACCCCATTGCCACAATGTTCAAGATGTGCTTCAGCTATGGACCCCACACTTACCTTTTGGTCACTGTGATGATGGGGGTCTGGACCCCATTGCCACAATGTTCAAGATGTGCTTCAGCTATGGACCCCACACTTACCTTTTGGTCACTGTGATGATGGGGGTTTAGACCCCATTGCCACAATGTTCTGAATGTGCTTCAGCTATGGACCCCACACTAACATTTTGGTCACTGTAATGATGGGGTTTTGGACCCCATTGCCACAATGGTCATGGCCTGCTTGCATTGTGGGGGCCACACACATATATGTGTGGCACATGTGATAGGGGGTCACATTGTATGTTCAAAGTCATGTTCAGTGTTGTAGGCATTTGACACAGTCTACACACGCTTGTCATGGTGTTGGGGGATGTCTTTTCTTGCATTCCCTAGGTTGTGGTGTGCTGGTTGTGTCATGCATTGTCCATCCTATGAGTGGGGGTGGTGTTGGTGGTAGGCATCTGGCACCCCCTGGGTAAGGGTGGTAGTAGTGGTAGGCATCTGGCACCCCTGGGTAAGGGTGGTAGTAGTGACAGGCATCCAGCACCCCATGGGTAGGGGTGGCAGTGGTGGTAGGCATCTGGCACCCCCTGGGTAAGGGTGGTAGTAGTGGTAGGCATCTGGTACCCCCTGGGTAAGGGTGGTAGTAGTGACAGGCATCCAGCCCCCCATGGGTAGAGGTGGTAGTAGTGGTAGGCATCTGGCACCCCCTGGGTAAGGGTGGTAGTAGTGACAGGCATCCAGCCCCCATGGGTAGAGGTGGTAGTAGTGGTAGGCATCTGGCACCCCCTGGGTAAGGGTGGTAGTAGTGGTAGGCATCTGGCACCCACCTGGGTAAGGGTGGTAGTAGTGGTAGGCATCCAGCCCCCCATGGGTAGAGGTGGTAGTAGTGGTAGGCATCTGGCACCCCCTGGGTAAGGGTGGTAGTAGTGACAGGCATCCAGCCCCCCATGGGTAGAGGTGGTAGTAGTGGTAGGCATCTGGCACCCCCTGGGTAAGGGTGGTAGTAGTGACAGGCATCCAGCACCCCATGGGTAGGGGTGGCAGTAGTGGTAGGCATACAGGCCCCTATGTGTATGTGTGGCATTGGTGAGGGCCATCCCGCCCCTATGGTGCTGCTGTTGCTGGTGTAGGTATTTCTGCATCCCTCTGTGTGTGATGTGTCGGGTACGTGTAGTTTGTTTTAGTTGTTGGTGTCTGACTTACCTTCTGCGCCGTACGCGTCCGTGCCTGTTCCGGTAATAGAGGTAGAATATTGGTAGGTTCGGCACGAAGGGATTCATGGTTGGTTCGTCTCGTTCGTCTTTCTCTTTGCTTCGCCTCGTCCTCGTCGCTGGCGTGTTCGTCTCGTAGCCGTGGATCGTGTTGTGGCGCGAATCGGAGCTTATGTGCGCCTCGCCCGGATGCTTTGACGTGCCGTGCGTAGCGACGGGTTCGGCGCGTACAGGATGCGCATCGTACTTGTCCGGTCGGACGGGGCTGCATTTTTACTTCCGTGCGGCTCGATTCTACGATTCCGGATCCGGCTCGGTCGGGGAACAGGACCTGGATTGGGTGAGTACGACTGGGTCGGAATCTATGCTGTTGTGCCCATCGTACTTCGTTCGGAATAATGTGCGGATCGGTCGGGAAACAGGCATTCGCATGGCTTTTTTCCCGACCGAATGGTGTTAGGTGCGCCTCCGACCGAGATCGGAATCGGCCCCATAGTTTTTTTATCTAGCCTTCCTAGCTTCTTTGTATAGCTGACAGGAGAGCTTAACTTGTTCCGGATCTCTTGGTACCGCTCTCAGGGCCTTGTGCAAGTTTGATAACGATTTGGTACAGGTATGATCAAACAACCTAGGAGCTGAGGAGTTACCAGGTGGGACTTGTTTTGTTAGCTTATTCTTTACATCATCCAAGATTCTCTCGAAAGCAGTCACCAACCTGACTGAATCAGTATTTATATCCAAGCAAGTCATAATATTGTTTTGTCTTTTTGCGACAACCAAAGGGACAATTTTCTTCTTATTAATCTTGTCCCACTTAAGTACAATCCCATTTCTTCTTATTATGCAGGGTTTTTGATACATTAACTACTGGGCCTGTATTCCTTTCCAGACCATTTGACAAGATATAGTCGCGTGGTCGCTAAAGTTTAAAAAATTTGTTTTAATATCATAAAATAAAGATTTCAGAGATACTGAAACTACCAGATAATCAATGGTTGAACCCTGAAGGTTATTACCAAAGGTTTTGTCTAACATAACTGTAATTGTGGCAATAGAATTCATGATTTCTAGATCCTTTATAATAAGGAGTCTATTAAGCGTATTGCCATGGGCGGTAAACAGTCAGAATATCGAGTAGGAAATATCGACTCGCACTAATATCGAGTGCAAAATATCATGATACAGAAATATCGACTGCCAGAATATCGTGGTCAAGAATATCGAGTTTAAGGTAAGAAATATCGTTTTCCAAAATATCGAAAACATTAATATCATTTGCAAAATAATAGTTGTTAAAAATATCGTTTTTTTAGTTAGTGTTATTTATTTTAGTATGTATTTTAAATGTATGTGCTATATTTTTTTGTCTAAGTATTGCATTTTTTTAATTTATGTGTTAAATTTTTAGAAGTTATTAATTTTATTTTAATAAAATTTTGCCTTTTAGTTTCGTAGCGGGTTATGGGTTTATAGGGGAATAGGGTGGGAAGTAATTTAATTATAATAAATTGAATATTAATTTTTATTTATTAGAATTGATTTAATTTTGATTTTATAGTTTGTTTTGTTGTTTTTTTTAATTCTTTTTATTGGGTTTTTAAACATGAGACAATACAATTACAGCATTAGTCATGCAGGAGCACACATATTTTGGTCATTATACAGATGTCGTTCTTTCCTCTCAATTACAGTTCATGGCGTAGCGAGGTGTTCCAAGAGTCCATAATATCTTTGCGGTTTTCCTTCATTATTTATAAAGTAGTATAATGTGGCATACAACTGTAATTTATAGTGGCATCGTTTATAGTTACATATTTGTCATTAGGGTTGGCTGTGTTATGTGTTAGAACGGCGGCACCCTATTTGCCAGAGCAGGGCCTGTGAGTCATGCATCCCGGGTTGCCGGAGGAGAGAGGGGAGGGGGAGATGAAGTGGCGGCGTGGGGTGCGTGGAATGCAGTGCCCATATAGATTGCTTGGTGATGGCTCTACAATTCTAGTACCTCTTTGGAGGCATCAGGGGCGGCTTCCGGGTGTGCAAGGAGGTAAGCCCTAAGAGGGTCCCAAATGTCCTTGGGTCGTGAAGCTCGAGGGAGCAGTTCAGCATAATTTGTCAATTGTTCTTGGCAGTGAATTAGGTCAGTAAGCCAGTCCTTAAACTTTGGTGCTCGTCCTCTGCCCCACCTACAGGCAACCCGGCGTTTAGCCATTAACAAGGCAGTGGCGGTGTATCGGAGGTATGGCTTAGCAAGAGTGCGGTGTATCCCAGTATGGCGACCAGTGGTGTGCGTTCCAATGATAGCATTGTCATCTGGTCTAGGGCGTTGAAAACCTGATCCCAGTAGTCACGTATCCCTGGGCACTCCCAGGCTAAATGAAGGAAATCTGCCCCCGGAGTGCTGCATCTATCACAGCGGTCTGTGCCTTTCAGTTTGTACTTATGCATTTTGACAGGGGTGTAGTATAATCAGTGCAAAAATTTGTAATGCGTGATGCGCAGTCTGCTACTCACTGAGATTTGTTCTGTTTGCAAACAGCAATAGGTCCAGTGTTCGTCGGTAAGCACGTATCCTAGCTCCGAGTCCCAGTGTGCACGAGAGGGACAGGGGTGTACCTCCTGTAGAGTGTGTATGGTGTGGTATAGTGTGGATACCATATGGCCCGGGGATGTTGCGCGAAGCATCAATTGCAGAGGGGCCAACGTAGGAGGCTCTTGGGGGAATTCAGGGGTAATGGATCGCATACCTTGGCGGAGCCTTACGTAAAAGAATACGTCCCGGGAGGACGGCTGGGCATCAGGGAATACTTGATCTAGTGTCCGGAATTGCCCATTCTGGTAAAGGTCACCCAATGTTTTGATGTGAGTCCGCTCTAAGAGCTTGTGAAATCCCACCTCCTGGAGCAGTTGCATTCGCGGATGGTATGATAGGGGGAGCAGCGGTGAGTAAAGCATGGGACATTGTAGTAGAGACGAGATGCGGTTCCAGGCCGCGATAGTGCAGGAGACCGTGGTAGGCGTCTTGTCTCGTGGCAGGGGGGTTATATATATTGCGCCATCTAGAGGTACAGGGTCAGCCAGCCAGTGTTCCGCAGCAACGTGCGGCATATAATGAGGGGGGTGAACCCAGTAGTAAGCATAGTGTGCCTGGGCACATATATAGTATAGTTCAAAATTCGGGATGTCGAATCCCCCCAGGGAATAAGGTCTAGTGAGTATGTTCCATTGCAGTCGTGATTGCTTGCCTCCCCATACTAATCTAATCATTTCTGATTGTAGCGCCTTGAAAAAATGCCTCCCAGGGTGGTATGGGATATTGAGGAATAAGTACAATAGTTGTGGGAGAACCACCATTTTAATCAAAGAAGCACGGCCTGCTAGAGAAAGAGGCAGGGCTTTCCAGCGGGTGACACTGTCTGTCATGTGATCCAGGGCAGTACCGTAATTGAAGCGCATTAATTCCTCCCTGTCCCTGGTGATGCGAATCCCCAGATACCGCATGTCCGAGTGACACCACTCTAGTGGGAAATCTAGGGGGAACGGCTGAGCCGTGTAAGTGAGAGGGACTATTTGTGACTTGCCCCAATTTATTTGAATTCCAGAGAGTTTCCCAAAAACAATGAATTCCCGCAAGAGTGGGTTTATATTATCTTGCGGGTCTCTGACGTAGAGAGTAATATCATCCGCATAGAGTGAAAGCAATATTTGGCGTAATTGACAACGTAGTGCCTTGTCCTGGTGGTGTTGTCGTAATTTTGCCGCCAATGGCTCTACCACCAAGGCGAAGAGCAGGGGAGAGAGTGGGCACCCCTGTCGAGTGCCTCAGGTTATTGGGAAGGCAGCAGATAGGTGACCATTGATGAGGACTTTGGCTGTGGGGATGTTATATAATAGTCGGATCCAGGAGAGAAACAGTGGAGGGAAGCCCATACGTTGTAGGATTCCTAATAGGTAATCCCATTCGACGGAATCAAACGCCTTCGTGGCGTCTAAGAAAACCGCTGCCAGAGGTAAGTCGGGATCGACATTATGGAGGATTGAGAAGAAGGTGCGGAGGTTGTGTGTTGTCGCCCGTCCGGGAATGAAGCCCGCCTGGTCGGGGAGACCTAGCTTCTCCATGAGCAAATTTAAACGGTTGGCTATGACTTTGGCAAAAATTTTAGTGTCGCAGTTGATGAGGGACAACGGTCTATAGGAGTCGCAATGTATGGCTGGTTTTCCAGGTTTGAGTAGGGAAGTGATGAGTGCCTCCCTCATGGAGGGGGGGAGTAAGCCAGCGTCAAGGGCATCTTCGTACACTTCCTTAAGGATGGGGGCTAGGAGGTCAATGTATGTTTTGTAGAATTCAATGGGGAGCCCGTCTAGGCCTGGGGCCTTGCCTGATTTCATTTGCATTATGGCTTCCCGTATTTCATCTATCTCAAAAGGGGCGCAGAGAAATTCCCGTTGTGAATCACCCAGCCATGCCAGCGCCACGTCATCTAGATAATTTTCCAGATCGAGGGTGTCGTGTCTATTGGATGTGTACAGCGAGGAGTAATGTGTGGAAAATGTGTTGAGAATATCAGTGGTGTCTCTGTAGAGTGCATCACCTGGACCAGCTATTTCTAGGACATAATTGGAAAAACGTGGTCTTCGTAATGTTTCGGCCAAGACCTTCCCTGGGCGCTCGCCCTCGCCATATCGTCGGGCCACCCAGTGTTTGCCGCTGAACTTCGTCTCACGGTTCGCAGTATTGGTGTATTCTGTGAGTTTGTCTCAGAACGTGCGACGTGTCGGTCCATCGGCACCTGTCGCGAGTTTGGTCTCCAATGCCTTGAGCTCAGCTTCTAATTTTTTCAGCGTTCCCTGTATGTCTTGTAGGACGCCTGAGCTTTTCGAGATGCAGAAACCCCGAATTGTGACCTTGAAGACCTCCCAAACCACCTCGACAGTATCTACAGACCCTTTGTTTTTCTGTAAAATCTCTTGGATTTCCTGCCCCAGTTCGTCCTGAAATACCGCATCTAACAGTGTTAGGGGGGGTAGCCTCCAGATGCTGCGCGGGAGACCGCAACCCGGAAGTGTGAGCGCTACTTTCACTGGAGCATGGTCAGAGTATATGCGTGCCAAGTGTGTCACAGCCTGAAGCTGGGGATCTAGTCCTCGTGTGAGTAGGAAGTAGTCCAGGAGCGCCCAGGACGCATACTGAGCGGCGAAGTGGGTGCCTTCAGTAGTGAGCGGGTGAAGGTGGCGCCATGCATCTAGTAGACCATTTTCTGTAACTATGCCGTTCATGACTTTGTGTGACCGGTTGTAGTGGTGTACCGAGGGGTTGGATCTGTCCACGGTTGGGTTAAGAGCGACATTAAAGTCCCCGCCCCATATTATGTGTGTAGACCCTATCGCCGCGATCTTACCCCAAAGCACTGTGAAGAAATCGGGGGAGTCGATGTTGGGGCCGTAACAGCAGGCAAGGGTGACCGATTCTGTGCCTAGCCTGCCACATGCGAGGCAGTATCGCCCATGTGGATCATGTTCTGACCCAATCAGGGCGAAGGGAGTTCTTTTTTTGATGAGTATAGCCGTCCCTCTGGAATAAAAAGAATAAGAGGAAAAGATCCTGTGATCAGCCCATTTATGCGCGAAGGTGTTCTTATGCTTGGGATGTACGTGGGTCTCTTGGAGCATCGCAATGTTGGTCTGGTGCCTGTATAAGTATGCCAGTATTTGGCGGCATTTCCTAGGGTCCCCCAGCCCTCTAACGTTCCATGTGAGGATCTGTAAAGTATGGGGGGGTTGTCAGGTTAGGCATAATCTGTGGTGGGTTATGGAAGATCAGAGTGTGGCTGCGCCATTTACATGAGGTAAGTAGGAAGAACAACGACAATGATACATCTGGTTGTCATGAGTGTCTCGTGCACTGCGAAAGAACTTCAGGAACAATCCCCATCCCGCCCCCACCCACTTGAGCATCCCAAACATGCCAGTAAGAAGTGTCCCGCCCCCCTCCCTAATCCCCTGTAACTTCATGAACATACTGCGTATAACTATGCAGTGTAGAAACAAACTAAAGGGGGAGCACCCTCGAGGGGGACTCCTAGGTGCTTGCGCTGTCTCGCCCCACCCTCTGAGAGCTGGAGCGATGGAGTAGGCAAAAGCTCAGAGAGGGCGTGGGTGCTCGGTGTTAAATGTCATACAGTTCCAGTGTGTCACTTGTCACTGTGCCGCCACGGTCTGTCCAGAATGCGAACATGGCTTGGTGCCGGAAGCAGTTATTCAGAATTCGGAGATATTGATCTCGGTGAGGAGGTCAGAGAGACGGATGCTCTGTTATTGCGTTTCAGGCGTTTCAGGAAGTCATCTACTTGGTGCGGCTTAGTGAAAAATGTTTGTTTGCCTTGGTGCGTAACTCGTAAGCGCGCCGGGTAGAGTAGGGCATAGTCAATTTGGGCCTCTCTTAATTTTTGCTTGACAGGCATGAACTTGCGTCTTTCTTCTTGGACAGCTGCTGTAAAGTCTGGGTAGATGGTAAAGTTATTGCCTTCAAAAGTGAGTTGGCGCTTCTCTCGGGCAGCTTTAAGGGCAACATCTCGATCTGGATAATTGAGGAGGCGGGCTATAATAGGGCGAGGTGTGCTTCCTGGGGGAGGCCAAGAGCCAAGGGATCGATGTGCCCTTTCGACAATGAACTGTGACGAGAAGGATTCCGCTCCTATTGTGTCGCGCAGTAGTCTTTCTATATACTCTTCCATCCTGCCAGTATTCGTGCTCTCGGGAATGCCAAGGACACGGATGTTATTCCTTCTACTGCGCGCTTCGAGATCCTCGTTTATTGCTGCAATGATCTTCAGCAGTTTGTCCATTTGCGCCATGTTGGTCTGGAGGTGAGCAGTGGAGTCCTCGGTGTCGGAGATACGACGCTCCGCTTCTGTAATGCGTTCCTCGTGTCCTTCCAATTTGTGCACAATGGCGTCCAGCCGGTTATGCATGGTGTCCATTTTGTCTGCAAGGGAGGTGAGGCTTTGGCGCATCTCCAGGAGTAGGGCTTTCATGTCATCTTCGGGAGTGGGCGCCGACCGGCTTGCAGGTTCAGCTCTGGCTTGGTCTGGGTCTTCCTGCAGTGTGCGGCTGCCCTTCTTGGCCTCGAACGTCAGCCTCGGCTGCCGTGTGCCTGGTTTCCCCATGTTTGATATGTGGAGGGCACCTGAACAGCCCCTGCCAGTACGTGCTCTGTGCCTAGAGTCCCTCGGCGTGGCAAGGTCGTCGGGTATGTCTTCTCCGGGACCGTTGCGGCCAAACAGGTCGGTGGTAGTGGCAGCACCGGCTATTTCTCGGAGTCAGGGTGTCTGATGGCGAGTGGATGGGAGGCACAACAGCGTGTCCCAAGCCCAGCAATTATTGCAAGGGTCACGAAGCTGCAGGAATACCCGGCCTGCCGCCTGGAGTCAGCGTCTCAGTGCACCAGGTGGGCCCCCAATAATAGCGTCGCTGTGGCGGTCGTGGTGGGTGGTGGAGGTTGTTGGGTTGCAGTTCTGGGGCGAGGGTGTGCTGCGGTGGAGATAGTTGGGGGTCTCATTTGTCAAGGTTTCGGCATCAGGAGAGGAGTAGCATCAGGCACCCACAACGCTGGCTCTCGTGTCTGTGCGTGAGGCTCCAAGATGACCGCAGCGCTTATACGGAGTCGTCGGTGAGCTATGGAGGACCGCCACCCATGCCCGGATGAACTGCGCTGCCGTATCGTTGGCCGCCCTTTAGCGGGGTTGTAACGGCATGGGACTCAGGACAGAGGTGTGTGTGCTCCAGGCGTTTGTTGCACCTTTAGCACTAATATGCTGGCGTTTGTTGTTTGGTGCCCCAGGAAGTCAGTAGTGGCCTCGCGCCCACAGGAGTGGTGTGATTGTGGCAACGGTCGTGAGTTTGCTGGAGTGCAATGCCCCCCGCCATTGCAGGTACGCGGAAACACAGTCCCAATATTAACTACTGGAGGTGGAACGGGGGTGCACCCACCATCGTTGTTGATAGCGTCAGTCTAGAAGGGCCACTCACCTCGTAGTGTTTGTGTGAGTGAGTCTGCCGGACTGCAATGCCAGGCTCCCCCGTTCTGCGCAGCATCATGCACCGAGCAGCACCACAGCAACAGTCAGCAGTATGCCGCCCGCCTCGATCTGCGGCGTTGTGGCATAGAAATGCAGTCGCCTCGATTGCTTGGCAGTTTCGGACCTCTGGCCAGGCTTTTTGGGGCAGATGAAATGTTCTTGTGGCGAAATCAGTGGCGGGGGCCCGCTCTCCAATACGCCGACGTCAGGAGTGAACAACAGGCTCCCGCAGCGCTCGTTCTGCTATCGGAGTGCTGAGCTCTGGTAGGTCTGCCGTGTCTTTGTGAAGCTATCAGCGAGCCGTGAAGCGTGCCCCCGGTGTGCTGATGGCCTGTGCTGCATCTGTGTCAGCCCCCCTGTGTCAAAGCTGCAGTGGCGCAGGAATGAAGGCTGATGTCTGTGTGCCCCCTGGTGCTCGTCTTGCCACTGGTGGTGATACGCCGGCGTCCGTTAGCTATGGCCGTTCCAAGGCCTCAGGTGGATGGTGGCGGCCCAGCGCCCGTAGGTGTAACGGGATGGCGGCGGCCTGAAAGAGGTTGTTTGCGGGAGTGCGGGACCTCTCCGTAACTGCAGGTAAACGGGGAGGGATGCTTGATATTGAGGGTTGGGGGTAGGGTGTCAGCACACTCACCGCCGCTATCGTTCGTGCCAAGTTCACTGTGCGCATCAGGTGCGAGGACAAGGCACCTCGTGGGCACCGCGGCGCTGCGTGAGTAGGTCCTTCGGGTCGTAGTTCCAAGCGTCTGCGTCCGTCACAGCGTCGTTCTTCCAGCGATGTTCTAGCAGCTGTCAGCTGTGCGCCATTAGCAGGAAACTTTCAGCGCTGTTGCACAGGAGTGTAGACGCTTCATTACTGCTGGTATTCGGCGGTAGTGATCTTCTGGACAGGATTTTTGGGCGGATTAATGCACCGAGCGGCAGGAGCCTCACACAAGTGCGGCCATCTTGCTTGTACGCCACCTAGCGCCCCCTGATTTTATAGTTTATATTATTAATTCATTAATAATTGGCTGTAAATCTTTATTGATTAATTAATTGGTAAATATGTTAATTGTGTCATTTTTTTAGGAGTGGGTTGTGGGTTTATAGGGGAATAGGGTGGGAAGTAATTTAATTATAATTAAATTATTAATATTTTTTCATAATTAATATTTATTTATTTAATATTTTATATTGTTAATTGTGGGAAATAATTTATTATTAATTATTTATTAATTTGTTATTTATTATTCATTAATTAATTAATTGGTAATTATGTTAATTGTGTGATTTTTTAGGAGTGGGTTGTGGGTTGATAGGGGAGTAGGGTGGGAAGTAATATATTTTTAATACATGAATAATGCTTTTTATATAATATTTATTAATTATTATTTTATAGTGTTAATTGTGTGAATTAATTTATTAATAATTATTCATATTTTTATTGTTAATTGTTATTAATTAATTAATCCATTGTTAATTAATTATGTTAATGGTATAATTTTTTACGGAATTGTTGGTGGCATTTGTAAGGTAATACGGTGGGAGGTAATTTATTTTTTATTAATTAATTCTTTGTTACTTGATGCTAATTAATTAATTACATTTTAATTTTATCATCTGTGTAATAATTTTGATGTGTGAGTTGTGGTGTTTATAGTGGTAAATGGTGGGAAGTAACATTTTTAAAATTAATTACTTATTTGTTGTTCATTGATATGAATTTATTAATGTAAAATTAGTTATGGAAATTGTGTAAATATATTTAGGTGTGTGTTATGGTGTTTATTGGGGTAGATGGTGGAAAGTAATTTAGTTTACATTAATTAATCATTAATATTTATTTATTAATTGTTAAATATTTTTGGTAATTGTTATTTTTTTTTTGTTTGGGGATTTATGTTGTATAGCTGTAATGTTTGGTTACTACAATAATTGTGACCTTTTTAAATATGTTTTTTAATTATTAATAATTTTTAAATTGATAATTAATTGTGTTAATTATGGAGGTACACTTTTTTATTTAATTTAGATGTGTGTTGTAAATTGTGTGGTGTTATACGGTAGGAAAAAAATATTACATTTATGTAATAATAATTTTTTTAGATTACAATTAATTTCTATTACAAAATATTTATTTGTTTGATAATTTCTTGTTAAAATAAAAAAAATAATCTTTTTATGTAAATTTTATATATTTTTTTCAATATTATATGTTTCTATGTTTTGTAAAAAATTATAATAGATATGTTTTGTTTTTGGGTGTTTTATTATATGTTGTATAGTAGTTGATATTTTGTTTGTTTTTAAATTTGAATTTTCTTAAGTGTGAACAGTAGTTTTTACCCCTTTGCTATCCAACACTTTCCCTACTGCTGCACTCGCAGGAGTGGGAATAGTAATTTATACCCCTACACATTCCAACACTTTCTCTACTGTTGTACTCGCTGGAGTGGGAATAGTAATTTTTACCCCTGCGCTATCCAACACTTTCACTACTGTTGCACTTGCTGGAGTGGGAATCGTAATTTTTACCCCTACGCTATCCAACACTTTCACTACTGTTGCACTAGCTGGAGTGGGAATAGTAATTTTTACCCCTACGCTATCCAACACTTTCCCTACTGTTGCACTCGCTGGAGTGGGAATAGTAATTTTGACCCCTACGCTATCCAACATTTTCCCTACTGTTGCACTCGCTGGAGTGGGCATAGTAATTTTACCCCTACGCTATCCAACACTTTCCCTACTGCTGCACTCTTTGGAGTGGGAATAGTAATTTTATCCCCTCCGCTATCCAACACTTTCCCTACTGTTGCACTTGCTGGAGTGGGAATAGTAAATTATTCCCCTTCGCTATCCAACACTTTCCCTACTGTTGCACTTGCTGGAGTGGGAATAGTAATTTTACCCCTACGCTATCCAACACTTTCCCTACTGTTGCACTTGCTGGAGTGGGAATAGTAAATTATTCCCCTCCGCTATCCGACACCTTCCCTAGTGTTGCACTTGCTGGAGAGGGAATAGTAATTTGTATCCCTACGCTAGCCAACATTTTCCCTACTGTTGCACTCGCTGGAGTGGGAATAGTAATTTTTACCCCTACGCTATCCAACACTTTCCCTACTGTTGCACTCTTTGGAGTGGGAATAGTAATTTTATCCCCTCCGCTATCCAACACTTTCCCTACTGTTGCACTTGCTGGAATGGGAATAGTAAATTATTCTCCTTCGCTATCCAACACTTTCCCTACTGTTGCACTCGCTGGAGTGGGAATAGTAATTTTTACCCCCACGCTATCCAACACTTTCCCTACTGTTGCACTTGCTGGAGTGGGAATAGTAAATTATTTGCCTCCGCTATCTGACACCTTCCCTACTGTTGCACTTGCTGGAGAGGGAATAGTAATTTGTGTCCCTACGCTATCCAACACTTTCCCTACTGTTATTATTATTATTATTATTACAGCTTATAGAGCGCATGGCTACCTCCAACGGAAGTGTCCCGGCGCTAGTCACAGGTGCAACAGGTGAGGACTCACGGTCTTGTGTGGAGGTCTAGGGTAGGCCAAAGAGCCAGGTTTTCAGCGCCTTTCTGAAAAGCGGTTCAGAAGTGACCTTCTTAATGTGTACTGGCATGGAGTTCCATAAGGCAGCGGTCTTTACTGCAAATGCTCTACCGCCAATCCTGGCCTTTGCAAAACGTGGAATCACGAGCAGTTCCTGTTGAGCAGATCTTAGGACCCTTGTCTGGCGGTATTTCTGCAGCCTCCGCTTCAGATAATGTGGACTGTTGCAGTCAATGTATTGTAAAGTGTAGGTTTAAGAAATATTACATATTTTAATATTATAATTTATAATATAATTTTTATTTTTTTTATTTTTATGTTACAGGTGTATGTATATATATATATATATTTATTTATAAATTGTAATATATTTCTAACATTTTATAATTAATTAAAATTATTATTTATTAATTATTTTTAAGTAAATATATATATATTACATTTTAAATATGTATGTTTAATTTATTTTTACATTACATTTATTACTTATAATTGTTAAAATATACAAAGAAATCTAAAAATTGTTTTAAGTTAAATGTATTATTTAATTTATTTTATATTATTTTTTATACGTATAAAAAAAACGATATTTTCTACTTCGATATTTTTAACAACAATATTTTTTTGTTCAATATTTTTGTACTTACCATTATGAAGATAGGAGGTCGAAATTTTTGACAACGATATTTTTGTCACGATATTTCTGTAGGTCGATATTTCTGGTGTCGATATTCTGTCAGTGATCCGCCAAGGGCATTATGGGTGAAGTGTGGGATAGGTTCTCCATCCTCATTGGTAAAGCCACATATCGGTTTAGTTAAAAAGCAGCAGCTATGCGCAATAAAGTCCCCCAGCCATTAGATACTGGGGGGTATATGTACAAGACTGCAGCTAACTAGTGTTAGCGTTAGTTATCAGCAGTTTTCTTAATGCGGCCTAGCACCAAAACTATCACCCTGTTAGCGATGTATTTACAATGCATCGATACATGGCAATAGTAACAGCTAGCCGCAGTGAAAACTTCCGCTAACACTAGCGTCAAGGCGATAAAAATGTTGACGTTAGCGAGCGAAAAGTGACGAAAGGCCCGTTAGCGGCCACAAAACTCATGTTAGTCAGCCCAACGTGACTTTGTTTTGCCTCTAGAGGGAAAAATAGCCTATAGGTACACCTCGAATGAAACATAGGAAATAAAACCAATGGAATGCAGAAAGGAGCAGCCAGGGCCAAGTGCAGCACAGATCAACAACCCGCCAAACCCCTCAACAACCAGGATGACCAGCCAGAATTCCATGGAAAGAGAAAATGCAGATTCAGGGCTACAGTTATGAAACAAGGCACATCGCTGGGGAAAACCAGTGAAGCATCACTTTTCATAGCGCCCTCCTTGCAACACCATGGCAGCCAAAACCTTGAAAGCGGGGACAGTCCCCGGGGCCCGGACGCCTCGCTGGGGGCTGTGGAGTTGCTGGGCCATGGTTGTAGACATTGAGGCGTCGGCGATCGCCCTAACCTGGTAGTGAAGTCTGGCAGGTCGCATGGAGACATGTTGCTGACCTGTGTGAGAAGGCGGCCTGATGCCCCTTGGAGCTGTGAACGGTAGAGGCGCTCCTGCGCATCAACGTAGGGAGGGCTGCATCGCATCCCAGGCGTCACCACTACACCGGGGTGCACGGAGATTACCAATGATGGGCCACACCTCTCTGCGTCACAGGCCGGAGGATGTTGCGCTGGCCAGATGCTGTGGAGGGTGTGGCCCTGGAGCTGCGCCAAACTTGTGTGGTGGGAGCGCTGCAACTTCATGGCTAAGGGGGCCCTGTTGCATCACCTGCATCAGAAGGTTCACCAGCTGACTTGGCGCGACTGCTGTACCCAGGCTTGTGAAATCCGACCTGGCTGAGGCTCCTGCTGGCTGAGTCACAGATTTGGAGAGAGCGCAGCACATTGAGCCCCGGTGTCAATGTCCAGGTGAGGAGAAGGTGGGACGCGTAGCGGAAAAGGCCCGGGGGCGAGTCGGGCCCAGGCCTAGCACCTGTGGGTGACGCACACTGTGCCCTGAGCAATCCCTGCACTGCAGCTGACATACATCAGGGACCTCACAAGACTGGTGGGGGACTCCATTAACTGGCTCAAGTCGCTGAGATCAGCCATTGGTGGCAGTGGGTTCCAGGAGCACGGGGACGGTTCTGGCCCAGGCCCTTGGGAATGCAGCTTGATCCCCCGTTACTCGCTGGGGAACTGGGGAACCCAGAATCTGGTCGCCACTGTTAGATCAGAAGAGGCAACTGGGTGGTGCTGCCTTTCCTTGCCCCCTGTTAGTTTGTTTTTGGGTGTACGAGGGACTAACCCTTAGTGGACTTCCTCTTCCCACAGTGCTGCACTGTCTGGTTGCTGCTGCTGCTGTCCCCATCTGCTGCTGCTGGTTCCTCTTACTCGGAGTTCAGGTGTTCAAGTCCCTCCTCCACCCACAGGCTCCTGCCTGCGCCTTATCCCTGGTGGCCCAGTGGTAGAGGGTCACTGCTCTGCAGCTTGACTACCCTCCTGTCCCTCTTTTCTGCTGTTCCTGTTCTTCTTTCCGCTCTTCTCTGTTGCTTTTCTACCTTTGTCTTTTTTTAATCTTTGCTTTGTTTGGCTTTGTTTTTCCTGTGCTTTTTTGCATTTCCTTTTTCCCTATCCTCTTCCTCGTGGCCGCTGCAATCCACAGCTTCCTGCCCCCTCCAGTGTCCTTTCCTTCGTTTAACGCCTCCCAGCTGTCCAGCCCCCCTGCAGCACTACCTAATGGCGGATGCTGTGCAGCCATGCGCAGCAGGTGTGCCACTGGTGCTCTGAAGGTCAGCCAAAGGCAAGCCCGTCTGCATCCGTCCAGCCTTGTACTGCACCCAAAACCAGGGACCCTGCCTCTCAGACACTCCACTGCTAATACGCCAGCACCCTCCTCGCCCTCATCCCTGGACGCCACGCCGCCTCCCATCTAGCATCACCGAAGAATAACCTTGCACCCTGCGCCTGCTGAAACTGCAAACGCACCTCCTGCCACATCAGTACACCAGCACCTCTTACCGCCCAGCCGACCAATAGCGCACCCGAACGGCTCAACTGCTTCATCCTCAACGTGCGGTCCCTCAACAAATACGCCACAGAAGCCTCCTCAATTCCACCTCTTCAGACATCGCCTTCTTCATGTATACCTGGACCAACCTCTGCTACGATGGCTACAAAATCACCCGCAAGGACCACCCCGACCATCCAGGAGGAGGCATTGCCATCCTCTACAAAAGCACACTCCCACTGACCACGCACTCTAATGACCCAACGGCGACCATGGAACAGGAAACAGCCATAACATCGCATCGCCTTCTTCACGTAAACCTGGACCAACCTCTGCTACGATGGCTACAAAATCACGCGCAAGGACCACCCCGACCGTCCAGGAGGAGGCATTGCCATCCTCTACAAAAGCACACTCCGACTGACCAGGCACTCTAATGACCCAATGGCGACCATGGAACGGGAAACAGCCATAACATCGCATGCGTTACATCGCATGCTTTTACAATGCGGTTGTTACAACGACTGCGTTGTTACAATGCGAGCCATTACAACGCAAGTCGTTTCAACGACTTGCTGTAGGGGGCACACTGGTGTTGGATTTACAATCCAACACCTTCCCTGCTGTTGCACAAACTGGAGTAGGAATAGTAAATTATACTTTTCCTAAGTCCAGTGCGCCCCCTACGGCAAGTCATTGAAACAAGCCCCCCCACACTTACTTTTAATTTATGTTGCCCCAGGGAGGTGGCGGTCCCTTGGGTTTGGGGGGGCACACGAGGCCCCCCACCCAAAATGTAAAAATGCCCCGGGGAGGTGGCGGTCCCCGGGGCTGCGGGGGCCTGCGTGGCCCTGCAAATATTAATAACATTGCCCCCGGGACCTGGCCCACCCGGGGGCTTCTACAAAACGAAGCGAGGGAGCCCAAGCTTCGTTTTTAAAAAAAAATTCGGCGGGATTCGCGTATTTCCATAGGAAACTTTAGACACTGCTACAGCCCGAACTGCTAAACGGAATTACACCAAATTTGGCAAAAAAGGTAGCTTTTGGTCCAGAAAGCACGCTTTTCTTTAAATGGTGTAAATCCATTCAGTAGATTTTGAGGCATTTAAAGATTTACAGATATCGATATTTGAAAATTGTGAGATCTGATTGGCTGAAACCTCCCGATCACGAGCTTGTTTCTGATTGGCTGCCAGCACTTCAAAACCAGGAAGTGTTGGCAGCCATCTTGTGACTCGGCACCAAGTCACAGAAAAGGTTTAGGTTTAGGTTTAGGTTTAGGGATCTGCAAAGCGCATGGCTACCCGCAGGCATCCCAGCGCTGGTATGAAACAGGACAGGAAGATATCTTGTACAGAGATTAGGGGAACAGCCATGTTTTAAGTCTCTTTTTAAAGGACAGAAAAAAAGATATGAAAAACAAGAAAAGGGGGCAGGGTAAAAACACCCTGACCCCCTAGGCCTGGTCAGGGGAGGGCCAAAAAAAGCATTTAGATTTTTTATTTTCGGCCGGAATCGCACTGGGTGCGCGAATCCGGAAGAAAAAAAAACAAAAAAAAACGAAGCGCGCTTCATTTCTTTTAAGCCCCCGGGTGGGCCAGGTCCGAGGGGCAATCCCGATTTATGTAGCGGGGGCCTGCAGGGGCCCCCACAGCCCTGGGGACTGCCACCTCCCCGGGGTTTTGCTGATAATGTGTGGGGGCACGTGGGCCCCCGCAGCCCCAGGGACTGCCACCTCCCCGGGGCTTCTTTCAGAAAACTGTGTGGGGGTCTCCTGTCCCCCCACGCTGCCCCAAGGACCGCCACCTCACCGGGGCATTCCTTATTATGGGGCGGGGGAACCTCACGGGCCCCCCCCAAGCCCCGGGGCTGCCACCTCCCAGGGGCATTACTTTAATTCGAAAGTGTGGGGGGGCTCCTGCCCCTCCCCACTCTGGCCCAGGGACCACCACCTCCCCGGGGCTATGTTTACGTTGGAAGGGCGGCCTCGCGGCCCCCCTCCTGGAACCCTCCATGGCCCTGGGGACCACCACCCCCCAGGGCCGGCTCCAGCAATGTCCCAGGGTGCCCACACCCGGGACATTGCAGTTTGCTATGGCAGGGCGGGAGCACGGCTCCCGCCCTGTCATAGCAAACTCTGTTTCGCTTCATGGAAGCGAGAGCAGGAAAACTGCCTCCATGAAGTGAAGCAGAATTGCTTTTGGGCAAAGGGAGCTGCACCTCCTCACATTAGGGTGCGAGGAGGTGCATCAGATATTAAGTGGAGGATGTCATCAGTGATGTCATCAGTGATGTCATTTGAGATGTCATCAGTGAAGTCACTGACCATGTCATGAGTGATATAATATGTGACGTCATCAGCAGTGCATTGTGGAGGCGCAAGTTATAGTTAGCTCAACTAACTATAACGGCCGAATTTCTCTGGTTTTGTACGAGTGAAATGTCCAACTAACTATAACGTCCCTGAAACCTGTGTTTTTTTCAGTGAATATATATATATATATATATATATATATATATATATATATATATATATATATATATATATATATATATATATATGTATATATAAAAATATATAAACATGAACAAAAACAGTCTCTTCTGATGAAGTAACTGAAGGGACACAGCGGGGTTCTCGGGAAGAGTCTTTAATGCAGCATAGGCATGACGCGTTTTGGTATAAATACCTTTCTCAAATGCCATAACATCACAGTTTTCCCTCCAACCTTACTTTTAAATTATCTGGACACTCCCACAATTAATTGTAGTCCAGCTGAGCCATATTCGCATTTCCTGCTTCCCTGTAGTCCACATTGGTGAACCACAGTACCCAGCGTGCACCTCTCCGGATAACTGGGTAAGTACTGATTTCGGGCTTGTTCAACTCTTAGGGGTCGATTCCGATTCGGGCCGGAAAACGTACCGACCGACTCGGAGCCGGAATTAATTCCGACCGACACGTACCGGTGTAGCCCGACCCGCAAAGTACGATGAGAAGCGTGCAAAACCCGACCGACTCGTATGGAACACAAGCCGAACGACCGAGCTGCATGGAAAACAGCTATCCGGGCGGAAAAACACGCGAATCGAACCGACCGACATGCACCCGGAACAATCCCGAACGAAACGTACCCGCAAACTCCTACCCGCCAAGTACGATGCAACGCGTGTAAAACACGACCGAGTCGCACGGAGGACAAGCCGTACGACCGACACGCATAGAAAACTGTGAGCCGGAGCAACCCAAAACACCGCGACCGACGCGTACGCAGCATAGAAAACAGCACAAACACAGCGTGAACGAATCGGAGAAGCCCGTACGAGACAACTGCAGGGTCCGACTCGGTCACAAGAACGTCTCCTACATGCACAAAAAATACAAAGGGAAAATACACAAAAAAAGGCCAAACAAGCAATTACAAAGCAAATAAATACTGGGGGGGGGCAGGGAACAAAGACACACCCACAAATCCACCCATATAAAGGACACACATCCCTACCATGATCCTTTGCAAATTCAAAATACCTGCCAGCACTCAACAGACAGCAACCACACACCCACAGCTCATCCATCACACAAGCCACACACCATCAGCACCCCAACAAATAGCAACCTCACATACACCCAGCAAAACACACACTCACACACCTTCACCTGCACACCAACACACACATCACTCACCATCACCACCCATCACCATGCCCCCAAAGAAGAATCATAAGTTCCTAGATAGTGAATTGGAAGTCCTGGTAGATGAGATCCTCAGGGTAGAGCCACAGCTGTTTGGTACACTGGTCCAACAGACACCCATGTCGCAGAAAACCAAGATGTGGGAGAGGATCGTCGACAGGGTGAACGCACAATCACCTTGTTTGCGCACAAAGATAGACATCCAGAACAGGTGGTATGACGTGCGCAGGAGGGTCAGGGAGCTGTTGAAGAAGGACTACCTCTTGAGCCAACACACCGGCAGTGGCCCTCCTGCCAAGCCAGTATATCTCAGGCCCTGGGAGGAGAAGGTGCGGGCCATCCTACCACCAGTGAGCGTATATGGACTAAAAAACATCCCAGAGCCTGGTGAGTACACAACAAATGTACACAATATTGTGCCACAATACACACACATCACTGTCAAGGGGAGAGTCAAACCATGTACCCTTAGCGAAAACACACCAACCAGAACAGAACCATCCCAAAATGTGTATGTCAGTCAGATAAACACAACACATGCCATCTCATAGTGACATGTAACTGTGTCATCACATGTACAAACACAACTACAACTACAGCTGGGCAGTGGCACAAATATAACTAACAAACACATCCAGACATGTAGCCACCACTACAACACCACCACACAGTGAAGCCCACTGAAAGGAAGGAATACTGTGTATGCTGGGCAAGTCAGTGTAGCCAATAGCATCATGGGAGTGGTAGTCACAGATATTGGTCACCCCCACAACTGTCCCATCAACACCACCCTGAACCATGCACACATCACAGTGAGTGGAAAATAACTGACAAGATGGCTGACACTGGCTACTGCTGTGGGAAGCACAAGGCCCTGCTGGCAACTGTGCACCAACCAACAGCAGGACACCACTGACTGACATCCTGAAAGACAACTTGCACTCCCTGCAATGGAAGCACGTTCCATGGTGGGATATCTGGCTGGGTGGGAAGGAGGACTGACAGCCCTGACCATAGTTACCAGCAGCGTTTCTCACACACACCCCTAACACAAACTCCACACAACTCACCTGGGAGAATGCATTGCCTCACACTCCAATCAAATATCCCACAAAGAACCACAACCCTGGGTCATGCTGTGTGAAGCACAGGGACACACATGGGACTTGTAGCAAAACTAACCCCAGGATAACACTGTCAGCCATCTTGTCAGCACAGGCACACAACCCCACAGGGAAGCAGAGTCAAAAGGAAGGAAGCATGGGCATGCTGGGAAGGGGGTGGAGGCAATAGCATGATGGGAGTGGTAGTCACAGCTCAACATCCCCCACCCACATGGCCCAGCAAGCTCACACTCAAGCATGCACACCTCACAGGGAGTGGAAAAGAACTGACAAGATGGCTGACACTGGGTACTTCTGTGGGGAGCACAAGGCCCTGCTGGGAACTGGGCACCAACAAACAACAGGACACCACTGTCAGCCATCTTGCCATTGCTGTCACACTCACACACAGTGAAGTCCACTCAAAAGGAAGGAAGTATGGGCATGCTGGGAAGGGGGGTATAGGCAATAGCATGATGGGAGTGGTAGTCACAGCTCAACATCCCCCACCCACATGGCCCAGCAAGCTCACACTGAAGAATGCACACCTCACAGGGAGTGAAAAGCCACTTCAAAGATGGCTGACACTGGTGCTCAGTTGTGGGGAGCACAAGGCCATGCTGGGAACTGGCCACCAACTAACAGTAAGACACCACTGTCAGCCATCTTGCCATTGTTCTCACACACAGTGAAGTCCACCCAAAAGCAAGTAAGTATGGGCATGCTGGGAAGTGGGGTGGAGGCTATAGCATGATGGGAGTGGTAGTCACAGCTCAACATCCCCCACCCACATGGCCCAGCAAGCTCACACTCAAGCATGCACACCTCACAGGGAGTGGAAAAGAACTGACAAGATGGCTGACACTGGGTACTGCTGTGGGGAGCACAAGGCCCTGCTGGGAACTGGGCACCAACAAACAACAGGACACCACTGTCAGCCATCTTGACATTGCTGTCACACTCACACACAGTGAAGTCCACTCAAAAGGAAGGAAGTATGGGCATGCTGGGAAGGGGGTATAGGCAATAGCATGATGGTAGTGGTAGTCACAGCTCAACATCCCCCACCCACATGGCCCAGCAAGCTCACACTGAAGAATGCACACCTCACATGGAGTGAAAAGCCACTTCAAAGATGGCTGACACTGGTGCTCAGTTGTGGGGAGCACAAGGCCATGCTGGGAACTGGCCACCAACTAACAGTAGGACACCACTGTCAGCCATCTTGACATTGCTCTCACACTCACACACAGTGAAGTCCACCCAAAAGCAAGTAACTATGGGCATGCTGAGAAGTGGGATGGAGGCTATAGCATGATGGGAGTGGTAGTCACAGATATTGGTCACCCCCACAACTGTCCCATCAACACCACCCTGAACCATGCGCACATCACAGGGAGTGGAAAACAACTGACAAGATGGCTGACACTGGCTACTGCTGTGGGGAGCACAAGGCCCTGCTGGCAACTGTGCACCAACCAACAGCAGGACACCACTGACTGACATCCTGAACGACAACTTGCACTCCCTGCAATGGAAGCACGTTCCATGGTGGAATATCTGGCTGGGTGGGAAGGAGGACCGGATGTCAACCACATACAACCAATGCAGACCATGTACACACCCCAACATTCACATAGAAATGCCCAAATAATGCAGGACAATGTGCTACACCAATATCAACCCCTGACTGTGACAACTTAGGACAATGCAATGTACAGGCCCGCATCCAGAGGCACAGTCACAACTGTCAGGACACGCTGGGATAGCGAGGAGGTGTGCTATTGGCCCCCCCCCCTTGTTTCGCTGATAAGACGGAGTTATCGACCCGTGACAATGAATCTACGCAAAAATGACTAAAGAGTTTCTTCGATTTGTTTGAAATCGCGGCAAGGGGCTGTATCCACCATTCTTTATGAGATCATTTCGTGTGTGGTATCCATAAATGGACCTCCCTAAATCCTACGGAAGAAGAATTCTATCGTGATCTTCTGTATTTTTATCTTGAACGTCCCGGAGAAGCCTTCGTTGTTGGCTCTTTCCTCCACGCCCTCGTTCTTTAAAAAATTACATTGGGCATACTTGGAGGCCATGAATATGGGTGTTTTGTCCCACCCCTTATTGTCCATCTTCGCCCTGATGAAGGTGTAGCCCCGGCTGGGGCAACACACCGAAACGCGCGTTGGCGTTATTCGTGTGGGGGCAGCTGGATTACCTCTAACCCTACCCCTTGATGACTTGTAATTTCTTTGTCATCCTACCATCTTGTGGCCTTTATGCACAATTTTTACCTGATATCATTCTTTTAAAGTTGTGTGATTGATGTGTGAGTCTTTTTGATGAAGCCTGGGAATGTATGATGATATGATTGTTTTGTTTGAAATAGGTGTGTGGGACGATATATATATGTCTTTTTGAACGCTGTCTTTTTGATTATCAATTATTGTTATTTTTGTTATGTGTTTCTATAAACTGTTGAAATGATTATCCAATTAATAAAATGATTATTTAATTTGTAAAACTTGATGTAACCACTTATTCTTTCCTTGATCTGCTCCAGAGATAGAGGATGAATTTCAGGACCCTTGTATAGGGCCATGTGTTGACAATACGGGGCAGGTTATTTCTTGCATTTCTGGTGTTCCTTATTTCCCCTGCGTACCTGCCCCCATCTAGTCAGGGGTCCCCCTTCTTATTAGTGTCAACCATTGATGCCTGCAGAAACATAACATACATTGTGTGTGTCTCCCAAAAACAGGTGATGATGGGGACACAGCAGCAGACGCTGAGGAGTCCCCATCCCAGGCTCAAGAGGATACGGAGCTCACTGGTGTGGAACAGCCTCTGCCCTCCTCGGATGAAGAAGTCCCACCTGGCACCTCCGGAGCAAGTCATCATGCAGCACCAGCAGGACCACCAGCTGCACCCCCTGCACCCACCCCTCCAACGACTGTCAACACACATACCACCCCTGCCGACATGGACAGACCAAGGAGCACCACCACCACCAGCACAGGGACCCTGGACCAACGTGGGGCCATGGACACCAACCCCACCAACAACCCCCAAGGGGGCCCAGGGTCACCTGTGCGTGCCACCTCAGGTACTGCACGTGTCGCCAGGGGTGGTGGGAGGGGTGGGAGACATAGGTCGCTGCTTGCAGAGGGGTCTGGACTGCATGATGACCCACAACTGGCACGCATAGCCGATGCGTACCAGTCCAGCACCGGAGAGCTCAGCCAGGTAGTGGGGCTCCTCAGGGACATTAAACAGCAGCAGGCTGCCCATCATGCCCGCTTGGACTCACACATGTCCCGCGTGGAGTCCAAGTGGGACACACTGCAAGAGATGACGGCGGTGCATAGGGACATATTACAATGCCTCCGCCAGATGAGCAGAAACCAGTCAACACCTCCCTGTGTGCCCACAACATCTGGTGCTGAAACAACTGCAACTGCCACAGGGAGGCAGGATGACTCTGGCGGAGAGTCCCCTGCACCGCAGCAGCCTGCACTTGAGGGTCCCCCCCCAAAGAAGAGGGGTCGTCCGAGGAAGGACAACTGAGAGGCTGATGGCCATGCACAACCCCCAGGAAGCCAACACCTGTTCTGGATAATCACCTTTGTGCGCAAACTGTTCACCCTGTTGACTGCAACACAACTCCCCCACATGACATGGGGAGTACAAGTTGGACCAATGTCTCAGATGACTGTGGACTTGATACAGGACATTTCTGCTACCAGGACTTCCAATTCATCTAGGAACTTTGGATTGCAATCAAAATGTACAGCACTCACCATCCTGTGCACTATTCACACACATGTATGACAATAAACACACTAATACACCATACCTGCCTCTGTCGTGATTCCAACGTGGTTTCTGTCATGGAGATGATGACCAGCGAAATTACACTGTGCATGCTAACTGCTACAGCAAGTACAACACAGGCATGTGAGTCATGGCAACGTGACACATATGAGGGAGACACACCACCAGGGCAACACAACAAATACACACCTAGGCCATCTGACTCATTGCCTACACTGATGTTGCCAGGAAATACGGTGCAATGCCCAGACACAACACCTATTCACAGTCTTAGTCAACTAGCCCACTGGTACAGTAAGCAAATGTCAGTCAAATGTGTGACCACAGACAACGCACATCACAAAGTGAAGCACAGGTTTATTACACATTTGCAACATGTTGTAACTACTACAGATGCAAGGTAATCCCACCTGGCAGTGGGCACACAGTCAACAAGAGTAGAAGGAAGGAAGTCCATGGGTGTGGCGCACATCACCTGTAGGGACACGACAGCTACCACCCTGGAAGTCGAATCACGGTGTTGGGGATCACAGTTGACCAAACGACTCTGAAAGTACCCTGTGAAGGACAGAAATGACACACAGTCAAAAGCACTGAAGAACAGGACAGAACTGCAATACACATGCCCAATACATGTCACAAGATACCCACCCAGAACCAAGTTAGCATGTCAACACTGTTGGGAAGTACAGACTACCTGTAAGGACACATCGCTACACGCATACAGTCATGTAGCCCATGGACACACTCAAACAGCACCAGAGCACCACCAACACATATCATGCAAACTCACGTCTTTGACATGACATCTCTGGATACTCACATTCAGCTGAAGAAGTTGGTGATGAGCTGTGTGCGGACATCACCATCATCATCATCACTGGCATCGTGGTCCAGGCCAGGATCCTCCACAGGTGGCGGACATTGGTCATCGTCATCCAGGATGAGAGGCAACTCCTTCCGCACTGCCAGGTTGTGTAGCATGCAGCAGACGATGACAATCTTGCACACCTTTGCTGGGGCATATGGGAGGGACCCTCCTGTCTTGTCCAGGCAGCGAAAGCGGCTCTTCAGGAGACCAAATGTCCGCTCAATCACTCTCCTGGTCCGACCATGTGCCTCATTGTAGCGCATCTGGGCTGGTGTCACAGGGTTCCTGAGGGGCGTCAGCAACCACGGCATGTTGGGGTATCCGGAGTCACCTACATACAGACAATTGCACATTAGCTGAGTTGGAAAAGAGGGTGGAACACTACATTGCAGAACACACACAATGGTACAAAGTCAGTACACACCAACAAGCCAGGCACGCTGGTTCGGCATCTGTGACATCATCCTCGGGATGCGACTACTCCTCATCACGTAGGCATCGTGTGCAGAACCGGGGAAACGGGCACACACATGTGAGATGCTCATATCAGCAAGACAGACCACCAGTGCATTGACCGAGTGGTAGTGTTTGCGGTTCCTGTATGCCTGCTCTTGGGCCTGTGGTGGTACCAAAGCCACATGTGTTCCAGCAATGGAGCCAATGACATGCGACATCCTCCCCAGGGCATAGAAGTCACTCTTCACGTCAGTGAGTTGTTGGAGTCTAGGGAAATAGATGTACTGGTTCAGGTATATCAACATAGCCTCCAAAACATCGTGGAGCACACGGCTGAACATGGTCTGTGACATCCCACCAGCAGTCGCCAGAGTGTGTTGAAAGGTACCGGTGGCAAAGAAGGGTAGGGCTGCCATCACCTTCACCTTGGGGGTCAGCGCTGTAGGGTACGGCCGGCCAGGTTGCAAATGTGGTGCCAAGCGCACTGCCAAATCCTCAATCAGCTGCCTGGTGAAGCGGTACCGTCGGATGCTGTCACGTTCCACCATCGTTGCCAGGTCAGGGAATGGTCTATGGACAGCTGGTGCCCTGCAGTGCATAGGTGAAGAAAGAAAGATTGTCAGTCACCCCACATATGTGGCATTGAACACACTCAATATCACATGATACATCATTATGAGGCACAAGTACATGATGTGTGCAGTTCCGTAAGGACATGTATGGCACATACATGGCCAACATCTAACATCACAGTTCAACAAGTGGCATCAATAAGTCCCAGGTTGTGCCATTGGATATCATGAGGCCGTGTCACAGTTCCCATCTCTTGCTGCCACGTTACAAACACACCCCACAGTGACATGTGAGGACAGATGTGCCCCAGGCATCACAGCTCAATGACAGGTAGATTCCCAGGGACCCTGTATTGCCACATGGACACTGGCATGACATGGTGTATCATGTATACACCACAGCAAAACAACCATGACCCCCACAGGTAGTGGTCCCTGTTGCCTCGGCAGGACAGACATGGACGTCTGTGACACACACACGCACAACATCAAAGTCCATGCACAAACAACGTGGATGTGGAGACTGTCTCCCATTGTGCACATGAAATCAGAGACATTGTAAACACAACATGCACACAGACTGTGGAGGACCACCACTATTGTGCCAATGGGTCACCCTGGGTTAAACATACCATCCCACATGGGACTCAGGGGGTATGTGACATGACATCCACATACACCACCGTGAAATGTGACCATGCCACATGCTCAGATATGATAAGTTGCACATCACAGTGGTCATGTACACGAAACACCAAGGATCCTGTCCCCATGAACACGTGCACAGCCTGGGGGTGGCTGCCCCCAAGTGACACCCACAGAACAACATGTTTACCCCCATACACGGAATAGGTAATGCAGCCTTACATGCCTTAGGATACAGTTTGGACAGGCTGTGGTGTTGTAGGTGCGCCCCTTACTCCCTGGGAAGTATATGTGGCTGGCATATGTTCACCTGTGACAGGCATGGTGACATATGCCAGTGACTTGTACAGGGACGCGTTGGACAGCAATGGACTGATCTGTGCGCACACATTGGCCATTGCATTCAATGTGTGCTGGTACGCGTTGTATTCGCAATACGCGTTGGACAGCAATGGACCGATCTGTGCGCACACATTGGCCATTGCATTCAATGTGTGCTGGTACGCGTTGTATTCGCAATATGCGTTGGACAGCAATGGACCGATCTGTGCGCACACATTGGCCATTGCATTCAATGTGTGCTGGTACGCATTGTATTCGCAATACGCGTTGGACAGCAATGGACCGATCTGTGCACACACATTGGCCATTGCATTCAATGTGTGCTGGTACGCGTTGTATTCGCAATACGCGTTGGACAGCAATGGACCGATCTGTGCACACACATTGGCCATTGCATTCAATGTGTGCTGGTACGCGTTGTATTCGCAATACGCGTTGGACAACAATGGACCGATCTGTGCGCACACATTGGCCATTGCATTCAATGTGTGCGGGTACGCGTTGTATCCTGGGTACGTGTTGAACAGCAATGGACCGATCGGTGTGCCCGGCCGGCCCATTGCATTCAATGTGTGCGGGTACGCATTGTATCCTGGGTACGCGTTGAACAGCAATGGCCCGATCGGTGTGCCCGGCCGGCCCATTGCATTCAATGTGTGCGGGTACGCGTTGTATCCTGGGTACGCGTTGAACAGCAATGTACCGATCGGTGTGCCCGGCCGGCCCATTGCATTCAATGTGTGCGGGTACGCGTTGTATCCTGGGTACGCGTTGAACAGCAATGGACCGATCGGTGTGCCCGGCCGGCCGGCCCATTGCATTCAATGTGTGCGGGTACGCGTTGTATCCTGGGTACGCGTTGAACAGCAATGGACCGATCAGTGTGCCCGGCCGGCCCATTGCATTCAGTGTGTGCGGGTACGCGTTGTATCCTGGGTAAGCGTTGAACAGCAATGGACCGATCGGTGCGCATCCATTGGCTATGGCCTGGCCTGGCAACGGACGCGTTTTCAAATTTTGAACGAGTCTGATGCTGTAAATTCAGTTGGTCACCCACAACAATGTTGCAAATTCATGGGTGTCATGAAGTTGAACTTTTGAAGGATGCTGTGGGCGTGTGTAAGTGGTGCAATTCCATGGATTGGCCAGATTCAGAAGATGCAAACGACTTGGACCTATCACTTTGGACACATGGGACAGTATCTGCCTCTGCAGCACACATATAATGCTGGCTGTTCCCCTGAGAGCTCACTTGCCTGCACTACATGCTCCAGGACGACATCTGCCACCACCACTGCTGCTGTATCTGCACCCTCTGGACCCTGCAATGGCACGTACTGTGGAGAGAGCCCCAGCCTTCAGGACTGAGGAGAACCAGGCCCTGCTGGACAGCCTCCTTCCACAGTACAGCAAGCTGTATGGGAAAGCAGGGGAGCAGGTGAGTGTTCTGTCCACTGCCTTCCTAAATGTGCATGTTGTCTGACTAGCAAGGCTAACAGTCTGCACGCCACTGGCTAGCAGGCTCACTGAGTAGTTGTCACCCCCCATAGTGTGTAGTTACATGCACTGGACAGGTATAGTCAGTGACAGTGCATTTAAACAAGGTTTTACTTCCCAGGCAATGATACCATGTAGTAACTGCTGGCATACTGTCCATGGCCATCGTTGCACTGCCTGTGTACATCATGTGCCCCTGTGATTGAGACATGTATATACAACTGTGTAATGCACGGATATGTTGCATGTGTAGTAATAGCATTCTCACTTTGTCATCCTCACAGGTTGATGCCCACCAGAAGCAGAAGATATGGCTGACCATCGTCCGGGCAGTGAGATCCGTGGGGGACTACAAGCGCCGGATCCGCAACTGCCAGAAGAGGTGGCAGGACCTTCGGGGCTGGACCCGGAGGATCGCACGGGTCCAGCTGAAGCTGTCGCCTCCTCGCAGGAGGGGCGGACACCAGACCCTGACCCCCACATGCTCAGGATCCTGGCGGTGGTCTTCCCTGATCTGGATGGGCAGCTGAAGGCCAGAGAGCAGCAAGGAGGGGATGAGTCCATGACTGCATTGTGAACTATGTCTGCCATGCTATGTGCCCTCCTCTGGCCTGGTTAAACTTCCACAGTACATCAGTCATGTGGTCCAGGACCCATGTCCCTCTATTGTGCACTGCCCACTCCTCATCTGATACCCAGGTGTGGCCCTTACAGTCAGGGAATTGTGTCACTTGGGTACTGTGTCCTTGCAGTTTGCTTGACTCAAGGTGGGGGACAGCATCTGTTTCCCTAACTCTGTGGTGGGCATCATGGGTGGGTCCATTGCTTACACAATGCCTGTGTTCTGACATGTAATCTGCGTGTTACTTTGATATGTGGTCCAATTGCTGAGCTGATCCACCACATGTGCCTGGGGTATCTGGCACACACCCATGCTGCGGGTGGGAACAATGTTTGGGCCCCAGGAGTGTGTATATAACGTGTGTCACACATACTTAGCCAGCTGCCTACTGTCCAGGGCTCATCCCTCATTCATGTGGGGCAGGACAGTCATGCCTACTCCAGGCCATACAATACACTCTGTACTCCCACTCCCGTGTATCAGCTGACACGTTGTGCTCAGTGATTTGTCCCCTCAGGTGTCTGCCTCTGTGTCAGTGTGCTGTGGCTTCGTTGTCAGGACTGCTGGGGTGTTTCTCGGTTGGGGCTCAGCATGCCACCGGAGATGTGACCATAGGAGACGAAACTTGTGTGACACATAGGTGTTTGATCACCTGACCGTGCAGACTGGGGTATGCGAATGTGAAGTTCAGGCAGCTGTCTCCCATTCACAGCAGATTGTGAGGTGCTCAGGTTCAGAGGGTCGTGTTACAGGTCTCCCATATGTCCAATCGGTATGACCTGGACAGATAAGGGTTCAGATGATGTGGTGTGTGGGGGATGTACATGTGCACTTGTTCAGCTCCAGGACTTGCATTCCCCATGACCTTGGATTGTGACACAGTGCAGACTGTTGTTGTCTGGCTGCCCTGCCCATGTGACTGGAGACAGTGATGTATGACTTAGCAGGCATGTCTGTGCCATGGCATGAAACTTCCAATGAGTGATCCTGCAGGGGAGTGACATGTGCTACATGCACACCATTGTGGCAATGGCTATCAGGACATGGGTGCATCATGGTGTCTGTCGCTGGTATGCATCACATGCATTTCCTATTTGACTCTGGGCATCCCTTTCATCCGGACACCTGTACTGACTCAGTGGCAAGAGTTGTGATGTGTGCATGTTCACATGCTTAACCGGGTTCTCTGCACTGTCCAACTACTGTGTAGGTGGTGCATGTGTCCACACTGGGGTATTGCCATCCAACAGACACCAGACAGATGGGTGCAAGGCCAGGTGGGATGTGAGTGCCATGGATGACCATCAGACTGACAATTGGCTTCTCCTGTTCTGTTTGGGCACTTTTAGCAAAGTTCAACTAAGGATGCCAGGGCTTGCTCTGTAATGTGCTGTACTAACTGTGGTGTGTGCGTTCGGTGCAGGTGACTGATGTCTGTCTGTTTCCCTATTGATTGCAGATACATCCACGGCCACAGGAGGGGACAGCTCCACGGACCAGGAGGAGCCGCAGAGCCAGACTTGGTCAGCAGCCGAGGAGTGGTCGGAGGGACCCAGTGGCACGGAGGGCGAGGGAGCCACACCGAGGAGTCCTCAGCACCATCCACCTCAGCTGAGGACCACAGCAGCTCGGAGGATGACTCCCTTATGGAGGCGGGTGTCAGCAGCCACCACACCCCAGCTAGTGTTGCTGTCCCCGCCACCACCACCACCGCCCTCCCATCGGCTCCCATTCCTGAGGTCCGTGGAGGCTCCCATGTTCGGGAGCGTGTCTCCTTCGGGCCAGGCACCGCACCTCCTGTGTCCCCTGCTGCCCTGAGTGAGGAGTCTGTGTACCTCCTTCGCCAGCTCCATGTAGGGCAGACAGCGATGCTGAGTGTCCTCCATGCCCACACCACTCTGTTGACTCAGCTGGTGTCGTTCATGCAGGGCATCTCATCGGGCATGTCTGCCCTACAGAGGGGCAAAAGGTCCATGGACTCCTCCCTGACGGCAGCAGTGTCCATCCTCCGACAGTCCCTCACCCCTCCTGCCTCTGCCCCATCCACACTCCCCAGCACCTTACCTGTCCCAAGCACACACACACCGGCACAGGCACACACCAGCACAGACACGAGCAGCACACAGACACACACGCCACTAACAAGACGCACACGCACGCACAGTCAGGGGACTGAAACTACACTCACAGGGGATGGGGCCCAGGCACACACACACGCATCCACGAGCACTGCGCAGTCCTCAGTTGCCTCTCCCTCCAAAGCCCCCTCCCTTGCCTCACCTGCAACCCCAAAGACACAGCGGCTCTTCCTCAGTGACCTCGGCCTCTTCCCCTCCGATCCAGCTAATACAGCATTCAGGGGGAAGAGGAAGCCCACCCACACGGAGCGGAGTGCCCCTCGCCCCCGGACACCCTCCCCCTGGCGCAGACCGACTGACGCCCCCACCCGCAAATCCCCCGGACCCGGAAGAGCAAGACCCCGCCGCCGCCCTGCAGCTCAGGCACCAAGTCTCCTTCCTCCATCCCTCAGGCCCCCACTCCACAGGTGCCCCCACCACACCCTGCCCCAGGTTCCCCCACCCACAGATACACCATCCCCAAAAGGATCAGGCCTTCTCCCACTGCCACTTGCTCTTCCGGCCCCACACCCCCGCTGCGCTTGTCTGTGCCACTGGTGTGGTGAGGGTGTCCTCCCCCTCTGTCCTGCCCACCTTACCTGTTCCCCATTCTCCTCCCCTGGAGGTAGGCACTGCAGTGGAGGCCACTACCACCCTGTCTGACTTGGGCACTGCAGTGGCGAACCTGTCCACTCCATCTGCACGGTCCACTGCAGTCGTGCCGGCGCCCACACCATCTGAGTCATGCCCCCCAGTTGTGCCGGCACACACCATGTCAGATACCTCCACTGCAGTTGTCAGTGGCTCTCCAGCACCCACCACCCCTTCCCTGCCTCCTTCTGGTGAGCCCTGATCCTGTCCCTGCGGTGCCTGGTCTGCCCCCCGTATGCCCCTCCGAGGGGATTGTCCCTTGTGTGTAGCAGTGCAGGCATGCGTAGGGTGACATCTGCCACTGTCACCCTGTTTTGACTTTCAGAATGGACTGGCCATTGGCCTTTGTTTCTTTTTTTCTGGACTTTAACTTTTGAACCCACATATGCTGAATAAAGCTACTTTCTGTTCTCTAGTGGTTTTGCTTCTGATGTACATGATGTTAATGATGCTAACCGTGCCCTTGCTGCAGTGATGGTGATTTTTGGTCTCATGAAAATGAAGTGTTACTCTGCAGGAACCCATGTGGTCCACGGGTAATGTGTCCTATCCTGTAGTGTATCCATGTCATCCTTCGCAGCATATGAGGGTGTCATGTTTTCAATATTTGGCAATGGGATTTCCTACTTACATTAGCAATGTCACATCTGTGGCTTCCACCCCTGCACATCTGTTGTGCTTGCCATTGTTCAATTAGTCTACTTTCCTGACCGTGTGGCCATCTCCACTGGACATGCAGGTTTGGGCATCAATGGGGAAGGACTCATCTGTGTTGTCATTGCAACTTGCTATACATGTGTGTTGGATCTGTGCTGATGATTTCGTTGACACTCCCATGACCAGGCTGATGTGACAGGAGCCTTCATTTGGTGCTAATTGTTGACTGTGTGACCAAGTGTTCTGCTGACATGATGGAGCCCTACTGAGGCGACATATGGCACAGCTTTCCTCACACAGGAGTGGAGTCCCCTCATGGCAGTGTGTGCTCCTGTGACATCGCCTGAGCCCAAGGTGTGTGTTGTATGAGCATGTCTGTGTGTTCACTTCCATTTTGCTGTGCATGCTGGGATCCCTAGTGATGTTCCTGTTTGTGATGCTTGCTGAGTTGACCTATGTTCCCCCAAAGTCTTCTCCCTGGGTTCTCTGTGATGTGGGTGCATGGCACATTACTGGTCATCAGGGTGTCACCCATAGGTGTGTTTGCTGTCAGGGCTGAGTTTGTGGGCAGACGCTGATAGGACACAGTCAGGATTCCCCTTGGCACTTGTTGTTTACACCTGTCATGTGATTTCCGGTTTGTGTTAGCTTTCATTGGTTGTGACACGTTGTGTGTGTGACTGCTGGCACTCCTCAGGGTCAGGGCTACAATGTTGGTAGTTGTCTATGTGTGTTCTTTGTGGGTGACCTTGGCTTCTTCATTGGTGTGTGACTGTGGCTGTGATCCCATTGGTTGCTGTTGTATTGCCGTCATGTCCATGTACAGCGTAGTGTGCAGTGTGTCAGACATTCAGGAGTCTTGTTGAGTGGCCATGTGTGATGTGTTTCTGCACCTTGGTTCCCGCCACCCCCCCTGGGATTGTCATGGGTGCATGTGCAATGTCACCAGTGCATGTGAGCTTCACTGCTGCACATTGTTGGAGGTCGAGGTGTGTGGTGTTGAGTGTGTGCAGATGAGAGTTGTTGCCCGGCTAGACCCCTGCCTCCATGTTGGCCTTGGCTTACTGGCCGTGCTGATTGATTTGTGCTTGTGTAGGTGTGATGGTAGTTTGTTGCTCAGGACACATGACTGTGGCTCACAGTGTGCATGACATCTAGCTTTGTCATCACAGTGGGATTGTAATGCAGCACAGGGTCACCACATTGTGGGGGCCCTGGGGGTAGTGCTGTGGTGTCTCTGTGTCTTGCTGTGTCAGTTGCTGTTCCTACATGCTTGTGTGACATGTGTGATTCGTGCTCCCTCTCATCTGACAATGCCTGATTGCCCACATAGGGCATTTGGATCCATGAGTTACCTTTGTGTGGCACTGTATGCACATCTGTGTAAATGGTATTCAGGCCTCTTCATGTGTTGTGTGGTTGCCTGGGGACACTGGTACCCCCCCCCCCCTCACCTTTTGTGTTTGATGTGCAGTGTGGGTCTGCCTGTTTGTGTTTGTGCATCTGCACCACTGCATTGGCATATCTTTAGTGTGCCATTGGCTGTATGTTGTTTGGTGTGTTTCCCCTGCTGTCCCTGGGACTCCTAGGTCATCAGTCAGCACAATGATCATTGTTTGTGTGTCCCATTGCTGCCATGGTATGGTATCTGTTCACCTCACATCTACAGTCTCCACAGGGTATCTGCATTTGTGTGCCCATTGGTGCAAATATGTGGGTCTGCATTCTGATGGTCACTTCTGTCATTGTGTCATTGATGAATGTTGACAGTGTCAGCCCCCATGGGTGATGTTTGTCTGCACATGGCCAAAGGTATGTCTTATTTGGACTGCACTGTTTGCCTCCCCCAATCTATGTTGCTATGGGACACAAGCACTACTTTGCCACTGATGTGTTTGTTGTTCTGTGACCAGGAATCATCCATGCAGTTTGGCAGTTGCAGCTTTTTCTTTGTCAACACTTACATATTGGTCACTGTGATGATGGGGGTTTGGACCCCATTGCCCCAATGTTCAAAATGTGCTTCAGCTATGGACCCCACACTTACATTTTGGTCACTGTGATGATGGGGGTATGGACCCCATTGCCACACTGTTCAATATGTGCTTCAGCTATGGACCCCACACTTACATTTTGGTCACTGTGATGATGGGGGTATGGACCCCATTGCCCCAGTGTTCAAAATGTGCTTCAGCTATGGACCCCACACTTACCTTTTGGTCACTGTGATGATGGGGGTTTGGACCCCATTGCCACAATGGCCATGGCCTGCTTGCATTGTGGGGGCCACACACATTTATGTGTGGCACATGTGATAGGGGGTCACATTGTATGTTCAAAGTCATGTTCAGTGTTTTAGGCATTTGACACAGTCTACACACGCTTGTCATGTTGTTGGGGGGATGTCTTTATGTTGCATTGTTTATGTTGGTGTGTGCTTGTTGTGTCATGTATTAGCCATCCTGTGAGTGGGGGTGTTGTTGGTGGTAGGCATCCAGCCCCCCATGGGTAGAGGTGGTAGTAGTGGTAGGCATCTGGCACCCCCTGGGTAGAGGTGGTAGTAGTGGTAGGCATCTGGCACCCCATGGGTAAGGGTGGTAGTAGTGGTAGGCATCCAGCCCCCCATGGGTAGAGGTGGTAGTAGTGATAGGCATCTGGCACCCCCTGGGTAGAGGTGGTAGCAGTGGTAGGCATCTGGCACCCCCTGGGTAAGGGTGGTAGTAGTGGTAGGCATCCAGCCCCCCATGGGTAAGGGTGGTAGTAGTGACAGGCATCCAGCCCCCATGGGTAGAGGTGGTAGTAGTGGTAGGCATCTGGCACTCCCTGGGTAGAGGTGGTAGTAGTGGTAGGCATCTGGCACCCCTGGGTAAGGGTGGTAGTAGTGGTAGGCATCTGGCACCCCTGGGTAGAGGTGGTAGTAGTGGTAGGCATCTGGCACCCCTGGGTAAGGGTGGTAGTAGTGGTAGGCATCTGGCACCCCTGGGTAGAGGTGATTGTAGTGGTAGGCATCTGGCACCCCCTGGGTAAGGGTGGTAGTAGTGGTAGGCATCCGGCCCCCATGGGTAAGGGTGGTAGTAGTGGTAGGCATCTGTCACCCCCTGGGTGAGGGTGGTAGTAGTGACAGGCATCCAGCCCCCCATGGGTAGAGGTGGTAGTAGTGGTAGGCATCTGGCACCCCTGGGTAGAGGTGGTAGTAGTGGTAGGCATCTGGCAACCCCTGGGTGAGGGTGGTAGTAGTGGTAGGCATCTGGCACCCCCTGGGTAGAGGTGGTAGTAGTGGTAGGCATCTGGCACCCCCTGGGTAAGGGTGGTAGTAGTGGTAGGCATCCACCCCCATGGGTAAGGGTGGTAGTAGTGGTAGGCATCTGGCACCCCCTGGGTGAGGGTGGTAGTAGTGACAGGCATCCAGCCCCCCATGGGTAGAGGTGGTAGTAGTGGTAGGCATCTGGCACCCCTGGGTAGAGGTGGTAGTAGTGGTAGGCATCTGGCACCCCTGGGTAAGGGTGGTAGTAGTGGTAGGCATCCAGCCCCCATGGGTAAGGGTGGTAGTAGTGACAGGCATCCAGCCCCCCATGGGTAGAGGTGGTAGGCATCTGGCACCCCTGGGTAGAGGTGGTAGTAGTGGTAGGCATCTGGCACCCCCTGGGTAAGGGTGGTAGTAGTGGTAGGCATCTGGCACCCCTGGGTAGAGGTGGTAGTAGTGGTAGGCATCTGGCACCCCCTGGGTAAGGGTGGTAGTAGTGGTAGGCATCCAGCCCCCCATGGGTAAAGGTGGTAGTAGTGGTAGGCATCTGGCACCCCTGGGTGAGGGTGGTAGTAGTGACAGGCATCCAGCCCCCATGGGTAGAGGTGGTAGTAGTGGTAGGCATCTGGCACCCCTGGGTAGAGGTGGTAGTAGTGGTAGGCATCTGGCACCCCCTGGGTAAGGGTGGTAGTAGTGGTAGGCATCTGGCACCCCCTGGGTAGAGGTGGTAGTAGTGGTAGGCATCTGCAACCCCCTGGGTAAGGGTGGTAGTAGTGGTAGGCATCCAGCCCCCCATGGGTAAGGGTGGTAGTAGTGGTAGGCATCTGGCACCCCCTGGGTGAGGGTGGTAGTAGTGACAGGCATCCAGCCCCCCATGGGTAGAGGTGGTAGTAGTGGTAGGCATCTGGCACCCCCTGGGTAGAGGTGGTAGTAGTGGTAGGCATCTGGCACTCCCTGGGTAAGGGTGGTAGTAGTGGTAGGCATCCAGCCCCCATGGGTAAGGGTGGTAGTAGTGGTAGGCATCTGGCACCCCCTGGGTGAGGGTGGTAGTAGTGACAAGCATCCAGCCCCCATGGGTAGAGGTGGTAGTAGTGGTAGGCATCTGGCACCCCCTGCGTAGAGGTGGTAGTAGTGGTAGGCATCTGGCACCCCCTGGGTGAGGGTGGTAGTAGTGGTAGGCATCTGGCACCCCCTGGGTAGAGGTGGTAGTAGTGGTAGGCATCTGGCACCCCTGGGTAAGGGTGGTAGTAGTGGTAGGCATCCAGCCCCCATGGGTAAGGGTGGTAGTAGTGGTAGGCATCTGGCAGCCCCTGGGTGAGGGTGGTAGTAGTGACAGGCATCCAGCCCCCCATGGGTAGAGGTGGTAGTAGTGGTAGGCATCTGGCACCCCTGGGTAGAGGTGGTAGTAGTGGTAGGCATCTGGCACCCCTGGGTGAGGGTGGTAGTAGTGGTAGGCATCTGGCACCCCTGGGTAGAGGTGGTAGTAGTGGTAGGCATCTGGCACCCCTGGGTAAGGGTGGTAGTAGTGGTAGGCATCCAGCCCCCCATGGGTAAGGGTGGTAGTAGTGGTAGGCATCTGGCACCCCTGGGTGAGGGTGGTAGTAGTGACAGGCATCCAGCCCCCCATGGGTAGAGGTGGTAGTAGTGGTAGGCATCTGGCACCCCTGGGTAGAGGTGGTAGTAGTGGTAGGCAACTGGTACCCCCTGGGTAAGGGTGGTAGTAGTGGTAGGCATCCAGCCCCCCATGGGTAAGGGTGGTAGTAGTGACAGGCATCCAGCCCCCATGGGTAGAGGTGGTAGTAGTGGTAGGCATCTGGCACCCCCTGGGTAGAGGTGGTAGTAGTGGTAGGCATCTGGCACCCCCTGGGTAAGGGTGGTAGTAGTGGTAGGCATCCAGCCCCCATGGGTAAGGGTGGTAGTAGTGGTAGGCATCTGGCACCCCCTGGGTGAGGGTGGTAGTAGTGACAGGCATCCAGCCCCCCATGGGTAGAGGTGGTAGTAGTGGTAGGCATCTGGCACCCCCTGGGTAGAGGTGGTAGTAGTGGTAGGCATCTGGCACCCCTGGGTAAGGGTGGTAGTAGTGGTAGGCATCTGGCACCCCCTGGGTAGAGGTGGTAGTAGTGGTAGGCATCTGGCACCCCCTGGGTAAGGGTGGTAGTAGTGGTAGGCATCCAGCCCCCCATGGGTAAGGGTGGTAGTAGTGGTAGGCATCTGGCACCCCTGGGTGAGGGTGGTAGAAGTGACAGGCATCCAGCCCCCATGGGTAGAGTTGGTAGTAGTGGTAGGCATCTGGCACTCCCTGGGTAGAGGTGGTAGTAGTGGTAGGCATCTGGCACCCCCTGGGTAAGGGTGGTAGTAGTGGTAGGCATCTGGCACCCCCTGGGTAGAGGTGATTGTAGTGGTAGGCATCTGGCACCCCCTGGGTAAGGGTGGTAGTAGTGGTAGGCATCCGGCCCCCCATGGGTAAGGGTGGTAGTAGTGGTAGGCATCTGTCACCCCCTGGGTGAGGGTGGTAGTAGTGACAGGCATCCAGCCCCCCATGGGTAGAGGTGGTAGTAGTGGTAGGCATCTGGCACCCCCTGGGTAGAGGTGGTAGTAGTGGTAGGCATCTGGCAACCCCTGGGTGAGGGTGGTAGTAGTGGTAGGCATCTGGCACCCCCTGGGTAGAGGTGGTAGTAGTGGTAGGCATCTGGCACCCCTGGGTAAGGGTGGTAGTAGTGGTAGGCATCCACCCCCATGGGTAAGGGTGGTAGTAGTGGTAGGCATCTGGCACCCCCTGGGTGAGGGTGGTAGTAGTGACAGGCATCCAGCCCCCCATGGGTAGAGGTGGTAGTAGTGGTAGGCATCTGGCACCCCCTGGGTAGAGGTGGTAGTAGTGGTAGGCATCTGGCACCCCTGGGTAAGGGTGGTAGTAGTGGTAGGCATCCAGCCCCCCATGGGTAAGGGTGGTAGTAGTGACAGGCATCCAGCCCCCATGGGTAGAGGTGGTAGGCATCTGGCACCCCCTGGGTAGAGGTGGTAGTAGTGGTAGGCATCTGGCACCCCCTGGGTAAGGGTGGTAGTAGTGGTAGGCATCTGGCACCCCCTGGGTAGAGGTGGTAGTAGTGGTAGGCATCTGGCACCCCCTGGGTAAGGGTGGTAGTAGTGGTAGGCATCCAGCCCCCCATGGGTAAAGGTGGTAGTAGTGGTAGGCATCTGGCACCCCCTGGGTGAGGGTGGTAGTAGTGACAGGCAGCCAGCCCCCCATGGGTAGAGGTGGTAGTAGTGGTAGGCATCTGGCACCCCCTGGGTAGAGGTGGTAGTAGTGGTAGGCATCTGGCACCCCTGGGTAAGGGTGGTAGTAGTGGTAGGCATCTGGCACCCCTGGGTAGAGGTGGTAGTAGTGGTAGGCATCTGCAACCCCCTGGGTAAGGGTGGTAGTAGTGGTAGGCATCCAGCCCCCATGGGTAAGGGTGGTAGTAGTGGTAGGCATCTGGCACCCCCTGGGTGAGGGTGGTAGTAGTGACAGGCATCCAGCCCCCCATGGGTAGAGGTGGTAGTAGTGGTAGGCATCTGGCACCCCCTGGGTAGAGGTGGTAGTAGTGGTAGGCATCTGGCACTCCCTGGGTAAGGGTGGTAGTAGTGGTAGGCATCCAGCCCCCCATGGGTAAGGGTGGTAGTAGTGGTAGGCATCTGGCACCCCCTGGGTGAGGGTGGTAGTAGTGACAAGCATCCAGCCCCCCATGGGTAGAGGTGGTAGTAGTGGTAGGCATCTGGCACCCCCTGCGTAGAGGTGGTAGTAGTGGTAGGCATCTGGCACCCCCTGGGTGAGGGTGGTAGTAGTGGTAGGCATCTGGCACCCCTGGGTAGAGGTGGTAGTAGTGGTAGGCATCTGGCACCCCCTGGGTAAGGGTGGTAGTAGTGGTAGGCATCCAGCCCCCATGGGTAAGGGTGGTAGTAGTGGTAGGCATCTGGCAGCCCCTGGGTGAGGGTGGTAGTAGTGACAGGCATCCAGCCCCCCATGGGTAGAGGTGGTAGTAGTGGTAGGCATCTGGCACCCCTGGGTAGAGGTGGTAGTAGTGGTAGGCATCTGGCACCCCCTGGGTGAGGGTGGTAGTAGTGGTAGGCATCTGGCACCCCCTGGGTAGAGGTGGTAGTAGTGGTAGGCATCTGGCACCCCCTGGGTAAGGGTGGTAGTAGTGGTAGGCATCCACCCCCCATGGGTAAGGGTGGTAGTAGTGGTAGGCATCTGGCACCCCCTGGGTGAGGGTGGTAGTAGTGACAGGCATCCAGCCCCCCATGGGTAGAGGTGGTAGTAGTGGTAGGCATCTGGCACCCCCTGGGTAGAGGTGGTAGTAGTGGTAGGCAACTGGTACCCCCTGGGTAAGGGTGGTAGTAGTGGTAGGCATCCAGCCCCCCATGGGTAAGGGTGGTAGTAGTGACAGGCATCCAGCCCCCATGGGTAGAGGTGGTAGTAGTGGTAGGCATCTGGCACCCCCTGGGTAGAGGTGGTAGTAGTGGTAGGCATCTGGCACCCCCTGGGTAAGGGTGGTAGTAGTGGTAGGCATCCAGCCCCCATGGGTAAGGGTGGTAGTAGTGGTAGGCATCTGGCACCCCCTGGGTGAGGGTGGTAGTAGTGACAGGCATCCAGCCCCCCATGGGTAGAGGTGGTAGTAGTGGTAGGCATCTGGCACCCCTGGGTAGAGGTGGTAGTAGTGGTAGGCATCTGGCACCCCCTGGGTAAGGGTGGTAGTAGTGGTAGGCATCTGGCACCCCCTGGGTAGAGGTGGTAGTAGTGGTAGGCATCTGGCACCCCCTGGGTAAGGGTGGTAGTAGTGGTAGGCATCCAGCCCCCCATGGGTAAGGGTGGTAGTAGTGGTAGGCATCTGGCACCCCCTGGGTGAGGGTGGTAGAAGTGACAGGCATCCAGCCCCCATGGGTAGAGTTGGTAGTAGTGGTAGGCATCTGGCACCCCCTGGGTAGAGGTGGTAGTAGTGGTAGGCATCTGCCACCCCCTGGGTAAGGGTGGTAGTAGTGGTAGGCATCCAGCCCCCCATGGGTAAGGGTGGTAGTAGTGGTAGGCATCTGGCACCCCCTGGGTGATGGTGGTAGTAGTGACAGGCATCCAGCCCCCCATGGGTAGAGGTGGTAGTAGTGGTAGGCATCTGGCACCCCCTGGGTAGAGGTGGTAGTAGTGGTAGGCATCTGGCACCCCCTGGGTGAGGGTGGTAGTAGTGGTAGGCATCTGGCACCCCCTGGGTAGAGGTGGTAGTAGTGGTAGGCATCTGGCACACCCTGGATGAGGGTGGTAGTAGTGACAGGCATCCAGCCCCCCATGGGTAAGGGTGGTAGTGGTGGTAGGCATCCGGGCCCCTATGTGTATATGTGGCATTGGTGATGGCCATCCCGCCCCTATGGTGCTGCTGTTGCTGGTGTAAGTAATTTCTGCATCCCTCTGTGTGTGTGTGATGTGTCGGGTACGTGTAGTTTGTTTTTGTGGTTGGTGTCTGACTTACCTTCTGCGCCGTACGCGTCCGTGCCTGTTCCGGTAGTAGATGTAGAATATTGATAGGATCGGCACGATGGGATTCAAGGTTGGTTCGTCTCGTTCGTCTTTCTCGTTGCTTCGCCTCGTCCTCGTCGCTGGCGTGTTCGTCTCGTAGCCGTGGATCGTGTTGTGGCGCGAATCGGAGCTTATGTGCGCCTCTCCCGGATGCTTTGACGTGCCGTGCGTAGCGACGGGTTCGGCGCGTATGGGAAGCGCATCGTACTTGTCCGGCCGGACGGGGCTGCATTTTGGCTTCTGTGCGACTCGATTCTGCGTTTACGGATCCGGCTCGGTCGGGGAACAGGACCTGGATTGGGTGAGTACGACTAGGTCGGAATCTATGCTGTTATGCGCATCGTACTTGCTCGTTCGGAATAATGTGCGGTTCGGTCGGGAAACAGGCATTCGCATGGCTTTTTTCCCGACCGAATACTGTTAGGTGCGCCTCCGACCGAGATCGGAATCGGCCCCATAGTGAGGGCTGGAGGAGTGCAATTAAAATGTCCAGTTGGCTAAAAACAACGTTGTTGCTGCAGAAAGTATCTCCTCCCCAGTCCCCAACGTCCAGCCGCATATACCAGATTTCAGCATGTCCCGAGACTTCAATATAATGATTGAGTCCCTCCGTACAGTGACGGGCTGCTGCTGCAGAGGAGACATACTTGTGCTGTATGCGGCGGTCTGGAAACTCCCAATACCTTGGAAAACTCGCAATCTTGCCCATCTTGTACCAGACACTTCATGGACGGGTCCCCCAAGCGCGCAAGTGCAGGCACGTGAAACATGAACAAAAACAGTCTCTTCTGATGAAGTAACTGAAGGGACACAGCGGGGTTCTTGGGAAGAGTCTTTAATGCAGCATAGGCATGACGCGTTTCGGTATAAATACCTTTCTCAAATGCCACAACATCACGGTTTTCCCTCCAACCTTACTTTTAAATTATCTGGGCACTCCCACAATTAATTGTAGTCCAGCTGAGCCATATTCGCATTTCCTGCTTCCCTGTAGTCCACATTGGTGAACCACAGTACCCAGCGTGCACCTCTCTGGATAACTGGGTAAGTACTGATTTCGGGCTTGTTCAACTCTTAGTGAGGGCTAAAAATATATATACATATATATATATTTACCTACCTTAATCACTTTTACCAAGTGTACGCCTTTACCACGCATGCCTTTGCGTTGTAAAGACATGCGTGGTAAAGGCATATTCATGGTAAAAGTTTGCGTTGTGATGGTAGGTCGTGGTAAATGTACTGGTGTAGTAATTCCCGTGTTGTAATGGCATGTGCGGTATTAGTACGCATTGTAACGAGATATATTCCTCCCCGGGTGAAGGGTCTATGACCCCCTGGAAAACATGATTTTGAACACAGCATTGTAAACAGTGCTTTAACATATGCTTACAGGTAAATCTTATAAATTATGCGTTTCGTTTCATTTTGAAAACTCTTTATTTCGGTAAAATGCCATAAACGAGACAAACATTTAAAAACATCGAACACTTCAATTTAAAATGTAAAGATAGGCAGGACCATATATAATTAAAACAAATATGGTTAATAAATGAAATAATCAACTACCTATTAAAATTCCATCAACATTAAATACTCATGTTAAAAAAATTATAAAAGCGGGCAATAAGTTAAATAAGGTTACCGGTTATTATATATTTCTTCTTTACTTACCACATACACAATAAAAATCTGGAAACAGCAAACACAGTTGAGGGCGTCAAATCGGTCTGTAGAATTCTGCAAGCCTCGAGATGTCTAGTAATTCCTATACATCTGCATAAAGGGATTATCCATTTTGCCCTTGCCATGCTGTATGTCTGACAAAAAAGCATCATATGTGCTATGGTTTCCTTTCCATGACAACAAGTTGGACAACTCAGAGCAGCTGGGTCTGTTATCTTGGCCCATCTTGAGGTGAAAGTGCAAAGTGGCAGTGTCCCATATCTGAAGTGCATATACAAATTCCTGGCCAAGGTTGGCACAATGTCATCTAATAAGGGTTAAATTCTGTATATATCCTTAATCATTAGGAATGTATCTGTTATTTTACCCAATGTCGATGAAGTTAATAATACATTTTGTCTGTGTGATTTAAAGCGATTCTTTATTTCTCTAGCTGTAATGGCACAGCAACTGGACACTGAGTCATCCCACAATTTTCTTAATCCCAAGTCATTAAAGGAAACCCTGATGTAATTTAACCGTGGAAGTTCACCTGAGGCGGGATCACTTAAAATGTCCTCTAGGCCCTTACGATAATATATGAATTCTGTGGTAGCCCAAACTTTTCTCCAGAAGGTCAGGGGTCTGAGCGCTGCTGTTTCCGTGATTGATCTAAGACCGGTATCCAGTCTTAGGGGAATCAGGGCGGTGCTTGCCGGTAGGTTTAACACCTGCCTCAAGAATCTATTTTCCACAAGCTCTTGGTTTTTAAGGTCTTTATACCCCCATAGCTCTGCTCCATATAGGGCCACCCCCAGAGCCTGACTAGAGTAGATCTGAACAACTGGGGAAGATGGTTTAAAGTAAAGGCCCCAGTGTATCTTTTGCAACCCTCCGATTTGTTGCTCTAGTTTGATCCTTCGTTTGGTAATGTGGTGGGCCCATTCCATCGTTCCACTGAGGGTGACACCCAAATATTTAAATAATTGCAACTATGCTAACCTAGTATTTCATATTTACATTACAGCTTGGTGACACATATCTGATTATGGCAAAATCATTGAACATAGCTAGTCAGCATACAGTCCTGAACTGGCTGGAGCACGTAATTCAAATGTATCCATCATCACTTGGTTGAAGCATGGCTCAGGCATGTGATGTATTTAGTTATGCTGCGCAGCATCATGTCAGTCTACATTGTACCATGACACCTAGCTGCACTGGCCTGCATCAAAGTGAAAGGGCAGGAATGTGCCATTTGGATAACATATGGTACATTATTTTTCTTTCCCTATGGGCTGGCGCCATTTTAGCAGACTAGCGCCAACACAGGCACCCTTGCACCATGGTGCAAGGGTGTCTATGTTGCATGCAGGATTGTTTTGGTGCAGGAAGGGGTATATGTCTGTAGATAAAAACTCCTGGGAGGCATTGTCATCTTCTATGTGTGCTGCAGCATGCAGCACACATGGAAAGAGGAAAAATACAAAGAGGTATAAAGAAAAAACTCACTGTTGCACATCCCCTGAGGATGTGTACGCTTTTGACTTATCCGAAGGTATACATGGCATTGTAAATTTGTTGATGCACAAAAATCCATGATTGTTGCAGGGGATCACCCACCACAATGGCCATGGAAGGCTCCCCTGGCACTGAGTAAGCAAAAGCAGTAATTTGCGCTGCTTTGCCTTACTCCATATCTTTGCAGACATTCTAAGGCACGCAAAGTTGCTTACCATTGACTCATAGATAGGGTTGAGAGGTTTACGAAAGCACTGCATCACTAAAAGTGATGCATGGCCCAACAAGACTCTCAGGGGCATATTTACAAAGAAAGTGGCGGAACGTGTCGTTAAGCCTAGAAGGCTAACGACACGCTCCATCACTTTAGAATCGCAGTGCTGCACCATATTCAAAAGAATATGGTGCAGCTCTGCGTTTCCCCCTGCGCTGGCAATAACTTCATCTGCCTAGCGCCAACGCAGGCACCCTTGCACCATAGTGCAAGAGCGCTTGTTTTGATGGGAAGATTGTTTATGTGCAGGAAGGCCCCCTTCCTGCACATAAACACTCTTGAAATGCCGTTTTGTAACTTCTATGTGTGCTGCTTGATGCAGCACACATAGAAGTTGCAAAACAGCATTTTTTTAAAATGATTGTTTATGTGGAGGAAGGGGGACCTTCCTGCACATAAACAAGCATTTGTAATTTGCTGTTTCTATGTGTGCTGCACAAGGCAGCACACATGGAAACAGCAAAAACGAGAAGAAATAAAGCATTTCTCCTCATTCAGCCTGTTTAAGTCCAGGTTTTCCCTGGTCTTAATTTTGGCGCTGCCTCAAATTTATGCTGCCCTTGTAAATAGGAGGCAGCGTCAAAATCAATAGGTGTTGTGGTGGAACGCCCACCACAACACCCATTGCCCGACCCTGTCACGCTAAATACAGTGTGAAAGGGGGCCTTATGTACAAGGCAGCGTTAAGCCACCTAAAGTCGCTTAACGCTGCCTTGTAAATAAGGCAAAGTTCCTATCGCCATCACAACATCAATAAAAGTGACGTTCTGGTGGCGATAGGGGCTTGTAAATATGACCCTCAGATTTATGCCACAAAGGTCATTTACATTCATTATGTCCATGATTTCCTCACATTTTGATATACATCTTGGATGTTGCAGTCACTAAAATGCATTTTAAAAATGATGTGGAGTACATGCTTTTATGTAGCATGAATTAAATAGCTACTTCACAAACATGAGACAGAACAGCCATACATACCAACAGGTCTGCCAGTCTCCAGTACCAGGAGGGCAATGAGATTGGCCTCCAGTGCCACCACATCAGCCCAACTATGCTTCATCTATCGTACAGTACGTCGCACCTCAAAGGTCTTCCTGTGGTGCAAGCGGACACACTCCCATTTGCCTTTTTTATCTTTTTCAGGGTATCCCTGGCTCACCGTGCCCCCAGCCGCAACCATCCTCAGCAGGTAATGCATCACCAATAAATGAGCCTACTCAACTCTGGCTTGTAAAAATTCTTCTCCCTCCCCGACATGTCACTATCCATCCCACTAACACCATGGAAAATAACTAAACACCCAAACTACTTAAACTACCCCTATAAGAAAACAACCCAGAAAGACAAACTCCCAACAATACAATGACAAAAAAATCACAAAACTAGACAAAATGACAATTATGGACAACAGTGACACAATTTAGAGACACAGAGCACACACAGACAAGACCAAACAATCACCAATCGCAGACAAACTCTCAAAAACCACCAACACGCAGGTCAGACTAACAGAGAGTAGGAGACAGTGAAAGTAACTCACCCATTGCTTCATTTCCTGCCTGAGTTGCCTTCCGTTTTCGACAAATGTTTTGGTTTTTCTGATGCATCGGTAGTGAATTTGATATTGTAAAATTAATGCACAGTGCATTGGCACTAATGCTGGTTTGTACACCCATTCGCATCGATGTGCTGTTACAAAGAGTGCAACTAGTGCAATGTGCCATGCATCAGGGGCAATGCGTGGTTTGTGACACATGCTACTGGCCCAATGTATGAGATGTAATGCAGATGAAAGATAAAAACAAGACATCACAGCTTGTTCCAACTGACATTGGTCCTACAGTTATAGCATACAAGTCCGAAGTTTGGTTATGTGTGTCAGTTAACTGGTCATAGTGTGCTTATGTGTGACATAATACCAACTTACTTGTGACATCTAGAGTGACAATTTATTGAGAGTGTAATAATGTAATGTTTGCAATGTATTGAGGCATTGAGTTAATTATCTTCATTTAGTGGTTTGAAATTTCCTTGGGGGTACGTTGTTAGCTGTGGTGAGGCTGCAGTTATGTAATTTATGCGTAACTACATCCAGTGTTAAATGGTACTTGGCACAGCTGTGGACTGGGTTGGCAGCACTTGTCGGGTCTGTGTGACAGAGGGCAGTGTCCAGATGGTGAAAAACGCTGGGTCACCTGGTGTAGGCATGAAAAGTGTCAATATTACTGAGTGACACAGTGTTTCACTTATAGATGCATTCGCTTTTGCTGCACCAGATATAGGCTCCTTGAATGTTGCTTGGAGGTACCCATACACACACAATGGTAACTTATGTTCTGACACATAACAAAGCACTTGCAGTGAAAAATGTGCTAGTAAGTAATACATTTCAAGGTGTGAAATTACAAGGTCTTGTACCAAAAAATCTTCAAGCCACTTCAGTTCTCTATATGAGCTGGGTTCTGCATCACACATAGATGGTGGAATTAGACTCAAAGGACTTTACTATTAGCAAGAGGATGTCCATTCATGCACACATACATTCCTGCATGTGTTATTTGTTTCTCTGCTCCATGGTGCAATTGTGCCTGCGTAGGCCCTAGCCATCCAAAACAGCAGTGGGACAGGGATACGTCATGATTGCTTTGTATTCAGTTATGAATAGTACATTACTTGCAATGTCCTTTCATACACAATCATGCATTAGGGAGTATATCAGTGCTGCACTGTGTGGCTATGCATATTCTATGCCCCTCTGTTTACAATCACAGGATGTTGGTGGAACTCAATTATGATGCACATGTGTCTGACGAAACCAACATCATGACGTGCAGCACACACATTCAGCTCACAATGTTTGGATCTATACTCCATTTGAACTGTGCTTGAGTGTCAGAAGGTGAACACATGCTTGCATCAAACACACTCTCAGAATGTGCACACTGTTTCACCTTGCGAGATTTCAGTTGTCTATGTCTTGCTAAGGCACATGCATTTGGCACATGACTGTAACACTCCGCTACAGACCTTTTGTATACGTCTTAATCAAGTTGAGGAGATGTGAGTGTTTTGATGTTTACAGTGACTGTGACATAAAATTGTAAACACAAAGACAGTGTATATACATTTATTTACATTTTGCTGAAATCAGTTCATATGTCAGATTTAGTCCATCAGTAACAGAACATTTAGGAAAAGAAGGTCTGTACAATGTGGGTGTGTCGTCTATTCCCAGTCACTGTATTTTGGATCTCTCCATCCTCATCCTCCATTGGGTCCTGCTCATGATGGTCCACATCCCATGGGATATTTGTTTGGACACAGATGTTGTGGGGAATGGCACATACTAGTTTGATAATGCAGACCAAAGGGGGCAAGTATAGCAATCATGTCCAAGAATCTGAACCGGGACTTCAGCACACCAAAAGTTCTCTCCACAACGTTCCGGGTCTTGGTCAGTGCCTGATTGTTGTGCTGGTCCGCCTCAGTCTTGGGATTTGCTACTGGGGTTATGACTCATGTCTGGAGACCATATCCTTGGTCAGCTGAAAGTTCCAAAGAAATAACACCTGTCAATGATTTAGCTCTCTGTTACAGCCATATTCCTGTTCATATCTTTTATGTGTACTGAATCACTCACACACATTTCTGACGGTATTTCAGAATATGTATTGCTTATACAGTTGGCCATAGGTTTACACATGTCTCTTCCATTTCTCTGTGTAACTGCAAATGATGAGCATGGCCTGATACATTGTACTGTTCCACATCCTAACTTTAATGTTTATCCAGTAACTTACTGTGATGGCTATTTGGAGATGTTCCTGATCACTCTATATTATGTGCTCTCACTACATGTGTGAAGGGACAGATTTTTGATCAGATATTTGGCTCGTTGGTCCTCTTTAGGATGCAAGTGACATTGCCAACATGTATTATACTCACACATAAATATGTCCATGGTAAGTAAGCCTGGGCGTAGTTCGCGAAGTAGCGCTACGCGAAGCTACGCAAAGTGCAGTTCGCACTACGCGAACTACGCGTAGCACTACGCGAACTGCGTAGTGCACTGTTCGCAATGATTGCATAGTGCCGGATGCTTGTCCGCACTGTGCAATCATTGAAAACGGCATCTTGCACAGTGCGAGCTGTCTTTTACTGCCGCTCGAGTAGATTTTTACTCGAGCGGCAGCTTTCTCAACGCGGACTGGTAGTTTCTCATCGCGAGCGGTCGCGAGCATACGCGACCACTCGCAATGAGAAACCTGACCTCCCCGCGTTGAGAATCTCGCCGGGAGGTTTATTTTCCACGCTCGCGATCGGCAACTTGATGTTGCTGATCGCGAACGAGGAAAAAGTCTCGCCGGGATGTCATTTTTGCTTGCTTGCGGTCGCCAACTTGACGTTGAGGACCGCGAGCAAGCAAAAAATGACCGCTGCACTACGCTACGCTACACGTGTTTGCACTGTGCTACGTGCAATTCGCGTTGTGCGAAGTAGTGCAAACTTCGCAAACTACGCGAGCGTAGCGTAGTGCTTTGCCCAGGGTTAATGGTAAGCCACTGATGTCGTTGTTGGCCTACATGACATTGGCACAGTTATTTCATAGTACTTGACCATCTGATTTTGGTGCATACATGTGGTGCAGTTCAAACTTGTCACATGGATTATAATGGTATTCATTGTCAGGCTTAAACTATTGTTTTTGGCAGATGAGTTGTATTGGTGCGCTTTCATTGACACATGTGTATTGCAATGTGGGTCATCTTTCTGTGGGACACACTGATGTTGTTACAAGGATCTGTCTACTACAAAAGTGGACACAATACATTGGTTTTTCTAATCTATGTGTATGACTCTAACTTGGAGAAGATTGTGTACTTCTATACCTTGATTTTTTCTCATTGCTGTGGCACATTGATATTGAGATTGGTATTCTGAGTACACTGTGGTGTCTTGTCCAGGTTGGATTTACTTCTATGTTGATGACTGGTGTATGACATGTTTGGCAGCATTGTGTTTGACTTTGTGAGTTTCACATTGCTGGATTCATACGCTTTCCATCTGGGCTACTTACTATACAGAACAGGTGAGCCAACACATTGGTTACATCAGTCAATGCGGGTGTCTGCCTATGTGTATGTGTGCATGTAGACTGTCAGTATTCCTGAGACATTTATGTGTTTTGGACTGTTGGAGTCACACTTTTACCCTGTATTGACATTTATGCATGTCTGGGGCCTACACTGAGATGGCATGCCACACATAGCCTTTCAACATACTTCTTCCTGTGTTGCTCCTGAAACTTTAATCAACATACATGTATACTGCCATGTGTAACGCACTTGCTGATTTCAACAGTACTTGTTCTCACACTACTGACCTTGTAGACCTTTGATAGTTACCAAGATTTGTTAGTACATTGAGGAGACGCTCGCCTCAGACTTTTCGTTTGTGTTGCCTTTGTACTCTTAATTATCTTGTCTGTCATGCCACATGATTTCATTAATTATTCCGTACCCATTGCAGTTGATGTGGTTCCATCCATCCAGACAGAGTGAAATAACATATTGCTACTCACTGACATTTTGTCGCTACTGTCAATGACATATTAGAGCGTGCATGTCAATTTGGCACATCATTGTGTACACATTGCAGTGCATTGTTCCCACTATATGGACATGACACAGGGGCCCATATATTTGGCAAAGTGGCACTGTTCAGTGGAGCAAATCACCTGTCTGCACTAAGTCACTGAGAAAGGGCAGTAATGCACAGAAGTTATGCCATACAGCACATTTCTGACCTTTCCACTTACACAGGCACACAATGTGCTGCCTAGCACAAAAACACACACACTTGCTCTATGGTACACAGGTGCCTGCATTGCATGCAGGATTGTCTTTGTTCAGGAGGGGGCTCCTTCCTGCACTTGATGAACCCTCAGAGTCATGATCGTCTATGTATGTTTGCCACAGACTGCAATACACATTGGAAGTGGGAGTGACTTGGATGACTTCAGTTCATTTTCCTTGTCACATCAACTGAGGAAACCCATTAATTTGTCACATTCCAAAGTTTACATGGTGTGGGATACATGACATGCCTCATGAACCATGGGAATTGCATGGAGATACCCCCACAACTCCCATGGAATGCCTCCCTTGCACACAGTGATGCTACACTGCATTTTGGCCAGAGTTGTATTGCTCTGTACCTTTATCCCATTCAAAGGCGCATAAAGTGGCTTTGCTTGTCTTAACATGTGTAACTAGAGGATTTGCATTATACTTGTACCATGATGCATGGTGCATGTATGAGGCACACCCCTCATAGATATGGCCCTATCTCCGTCAAAAGACACAGAGATGGCTATTATGTCATGCATTTCTTACTATTAGTAGGTCTGTAATATACTTCAGTTTTGCTTACCAATAAGTAGTCCATTCCCATATCGGCCATTCTGGAAGTGGTCATTGATGATGGAGTGCCTGAAGTAGGCCTGGGCGGTGAACTCCGCTCCGTTCGCCGAGTTTGCATAGTTTTCTGCACTCCACGGAGCACGCAAGTTTTTTCCTTGCGAGCAAAGAAAATCCAACGCTAGACCACCTCCCAGCAAGATTTCTCAACGCGGAGGTCACGGATGGTCGCGACCACTCACGTTGAGAAATCATCGTTCGCGTTGAGTAAGCTGCGGCTTTAGTAGAAAATCTGCTTGAGCGGCAGAAAGAAGCAGTGCCCTCTTGCAAAGTGCATGGTGCCGTTCACACTGATTTTCCAGCGTAGGACAAACACTAAAAATCAGCGTGAACTGTGTGACCTAACGCATTCTGACACTTGCTGAACTCGTAACGCGGCAGAGGTTTTTGGTCCAGGCCTAGCCTGAAGATGGAAGCATCATGGCTACTCCCTGGGTATTTTGCCAGCACATTTGCAAACATCCCCCAATTGTCCACGATGGCCTGGACATTGATAGAGTATGTGTGCGTCCGGTTCCTATACTAGTGTGCTGTTGCTGCAGGGAGAACCAGTTACACATGTGTGCAGTCCATGGCACCCACCACATGTGGAAATCTGGCAATGGCAGAAAAACCTTGCTTGGTGTCCAGCTGCTGTTGTTATGTCTTGGGGAAGTGGAGGTAGTGGGGTGTCAGGCGAATGATGGCATTCAGAAAAGAGGGTAGAAAGGCAGAAAAAGATGGCTGCAATATTCCTGCCACTCTGGCTGTTGTGGTCTGGAATGACCCAGATGCCAAAAGGTGGAGGACAACCATCAGCTTGACCTGTAGAGGGATGTTGGTGGTCCTGACAGTTGGTGGCTGGAGTCTAGGCACTATCTGGTTCAGCAGTTCTATTATGGACTCCCTCTTGAGTCTGTAGTATGTGAACACCTCATCCTCCCTGAGGTCAATGAGGGAAGTCCGTTGGCGAAAAAATGCACTCCCTTCTTCTGTGCTGCCTATGTGGTGGGGTTGGGGGTCAAGGGGGGGGTGGTCTCCTCGCAACTCCCAGATGCAAAATTAGCACTTTATGGCATAGTTGAGCTTTCCAAACAGTTTTGTGTGGCTTGTCATCATGTACCACGGCCAATGCATCATTACTTATGCCTGGATTGCCAATGCGCAGGAATTGTGATGCATTTCAGTCTCTGAATGATGTTGCTGAAGATACATCACACATTGTTAAAACCATAAATATCACTGTGCGGGTTTTATGATGGATTTTATGGGGGAACGCCTACCTTGAATATATTAGTCTCTGTGTGGCGCAGCTGGTTCTGGCACAGGTATTTTCTGACACAGGCCTACCAAAACTGATGCATTTGGCCACATGTGTCTACTTGTAAATATGGAGTACTGCCTGCGCCGAATCAAAATTTGTGACGCAACGGCAGCTCAGGTGGCTCATAAGTAAGCCCTGCCATGTTTCACTTCACTGCCTCTTAAAAGTGCGGACCATAAGTATATAGGATAGTAAGGTATTGTTGAATCTTGGGCAATAGTTGCATCATTTGCCGAAACAGCAATTTCTGCAAAGCATACTGTAGTCCAGCAAACACATCTCTTAACAAGTTATTTATCTTAATGTTACTCATCTTGAAGTGATGTTTTTCAACATCAGCTTTATGTTAACATGTTACCAAATCTTATATTCCCAGATTCCTGCACACGACCAATACGTGTGCAGTTAAGTCTTCATTAATGTCATTGAATGGCTAAGACCCTTTGAGATATTTTTCATGAAAAATGTGTTGATACAGAGTATTAATGTCAATGTTACTTTCTTTATCCATGAATTCTGTTCAATTAAAAAAGATGTATTGTTGAAAGACTCTGGAAACCATAAACACTGGAGCAAACACTTTATGTTCCAATGTCTTCCAAATGACAACCTGTGGCATAGGTAATCAAGATTCTGAAATATGTTTAAAGAAGGGTGCCGGGGGGGTACGCTTGTAAGCAATTGTGCCCACGTTTCACTGTAAAAGTGGGTCTGCTCCTTCTTAAATTAATAAACAAGACAGCAATTAACAGCACCATGTCCCACCATCTACCAGGGCCCATTATAAAACATCAACTCCCTGTATAAAAGAAACAGCTGACTTGCCTCATCTTCAAGATGCCAAGAGAAGGGCAGTGAGATATAGTCAGTGGAACCAGGCAGTCCACCAGGCAGTCCAGGCACCAGGTTTACCAGAAGGATCCCATTTCTACCCAATGGGTGGCAACTGCAATGGAGATTTGTGCAGGAAAGGTGACTGCCCAGGTCTGCTAACTGAATGGTGTGCACTATTTGTATTTTGTATTCATGTTTTATAGAGCACATTATGCCCTTAGGTGTCAAAGCGCTAATGATCTAAAAGAAGCAGCCCTCAAGAAGCAACCCTCAAGAATGGGGGAAATCAGGAATGAGAGAACAGCCACAGCCACGTCTGCAGTTGTTTTTGAAAGGCCTTATGAGAGTCCATGCTGGCTATCTGAGGAGGCAAGGCATTCCAAAGTTTGGCCTTTGCTCGAGAAGGCGCGGCCTCCCCATATAGCCTTCTGAAATTTGGGAATGGCCACTTTCCTCAAATAAGACGATTTCAGTTGTCTTACTGGGCAGTGCCAATGAAATGCAGACCTCAGAGCAAGTGATCCTTGCTGGTGCAAGGCCTTATGTACCATACAGAGGGGCCGATTCCGATCTCGCTCGGAAGGCCTCCGAATCGGATTTGGCATTACCGGATCCGATTCGGAGCCCTTGTTCACGACAGAATCGTACACAGGTCCAAACGACCAAGTACGATGCGAAGATCGCGTAAGCGCCGACCGAATCATTTCCGGACCCGAACCGCTCTGTACGTCTTGTTCGTACACGATTCGTGCCGCGCAATGGAGCCGTATTCCGACCGAGCGAGTACGATGCACGATTCGGACAGCCGCTTCGCCTCGGTCTCAGCGAGACAAAACAGCTGTCGGAAGCGTACTTTGGGGGGCCGTATCAGGCCCCCTTTCACCCAGGGCCCTCAGAATCGATCACAGGGGGTGTCCATGGGTCCCCCCGAACTCAGCATGCACAGTGTGACGGGCAACATGGGGTGCCCGCCACAGGGTGTACGCTTTTCCCCACCCACCCCTTTTCTGCTATGGGAGTCTGTGTACGCGTCTGTACACAGGCTCCCATGGAGTTCAATGGGAGTCCGAGCGATGCGAGTCCGTCAGCATACGGCAGCATCGTACTCACTCGTTCGGACTCCCGGAGCACATCTCGTTCGGAAAGCCCTCCGGATTCGAGTCGTACGGAGGGCTTTCCACACGAGATCGGAATCGGCCCCAGAGACTTTAAAATGTACTCTCTGTGAGATCGGTAACCAGTGTAAAGAGCTGAGGCCCTCTCTTACTGAGAGCCGCTTAGGTATATTTAGGACCGGACGGGCCGCCGCATTCTGGATCATCTGAAGTTGAGGAGAAATGTATTGATATATTAAGATATGGTGTATTGCAGTAGTCAAGCCTGGATGTCACAATCGCTACTGCAGTTTTAAGTTCGGAGGGAACGAAGGGAAATAATTTCCTCAACATATTAATGATGTAGAAACAGGTACTGGGTGTTCTGTTGACTTGTGAGTCAAAAGCAAGCCTGTTGTCAAAAATGACTCCTAAGTTCGTGAACAGGGAAGGAAGTCATCACAATCGTTCATGGGCCACCAAGCTAAAAGCATTATCCAATGGGAGGTGAATGTGGACGTGCCTGCACTGTTAGACACTGCAACATTAATGATAGACTCCTATTTCCAATTACTATAATTCCATTCGACATTCCTTATTTTGAAATTAATCTTCATTACCACTTCTGTGTAATTTATTCACATCCATTATATAAAGAATCTATTTTTATAAAATTGCAGAGAAGTGGTAATAAGGATTAATTTCAAAATACGGAATGCGGAATGGAATTACGGTAATTGTAAATTAGAGGTTGTCGCATACCTCCTTGGGTTGGACTTGAATAATACCAGTGGGGCTTGTCTTGAAGGTGAAGGCGCCGGACCACATATTTCCAAACCCTCCACCATGCCTCTCTTCCAGAGCAGCAACCACCAAATGAGTGATTCACCAAAGACTTTCCCCTCTGAAAGTACTCACCCATGCATGTCCCGGTTCCCAAAAATAAGTGCAATTGGTGCTCACTGGTAACCAACAACAGAAATTAACCACTAAATATGTGAGCAAAGAATCGGGTTCTGAAGAACAGAACGTGCAGGCAGACTGACAACTTTAAAATATGGTAAGGAGCAAGTAAGTAATGCGCAGGTGTGGAAGGATGGGGAAAAGGGAGCATTATGTGGTCAAGCTCTGTTGTATGCAGGATGGAACGAGAGGACATGAGACAGGTGGGTTGGGGGGACTAGGACATCTGCCCACATCCCAGAAAAACTGTCAAAAAACGAGGCAGACGTCTGAACAACTATGATATAATGAACAACTAGAATGAAAAATGAAAACGTAGAAGAGGGTTGCAGTCAGACATATAAGCACGTCCCTTGTTAATAGTATGCTGTTCAAAATTGCAAAGTTTTCCCTGCAAACCTGAGTGTTTTCTCAAAATTTCACAAGCCCTGTGAAGTTCACCAAGGTAGCAAATTTGAAAAAAACTCTGCTAAAAAGTCTTGCAAAGTAGAAAAAATGACCACAGTCCTTTTTTTGCCGGATAGTTCTCTTATTTTATTTTCGTAAATATATAGGTTTGATCAAAGTAAATACATTATTAATATTATTGTTATTAGTAGCAGTAGTAGTAGTAATAGTAGTATGGATCTTGTGTGCATCTTTCACCTTAAGACAATAATACCTATCTCTGTTAAGGTTCTCCAAACAGACGCATCTTACTTTTTGAGGCCAGTTGTCCCCTTTTCACTCACATGTGCATGCATTAATGTGAACCATGTGTATGTTTAAAGCAGAAGTGATTTTCACAGACAGTTTGAGCAAGCAAATGTATTAAAAGTGATAAAAATATAAAATGTCAGCTGAAGCCGTACAAGACGACAACATATGCCTTCTTTGTGAAAGATGCCCCTTCACAAGGGATGTGCTAATATCCCAGGAAATTCACACGCTGGTGGTATTGCACTGATACGCTCTGAAGCTGAATCCACTCCTTAAACGCTGCTTTTAGGTTCCTTCAGTGAAGAAGAGACAATTTACAGATTAGCCAATTGAAGAATAAAGGATGCAGACGTTGCCTGCTTAGCTAATGAGAAAGGGACTGTAAGCTTGTTAAATTAAGGACTGGTGGAAGAGCGAGTGTTCAGTACTAATCTGAAGTGAAGAATCTTTCAACTATCCTCGGATATCTACTGGACGCCAAATCTAATCCATGCCCCGGCACTTAGCAATAATATGTCAGCAATTCAACATACTTCTATTACCTCCAACCCAGTGCTTAATTTGTAAAAACTGAAGTGCCAGGGCTCTCGTCAGGAGGCCACTGCAGCTTGCACCACACATTTCCCCTGCCAGCGCTGCCAATGATGGTAACAACACAACTACGAATTATCACACTCCTACAAATGTGACAATTTGGACTATTGCAGGCCCCCAAAGCTATTAGAATGACTTGGGCGGCAGGTAATAGTAATTTTTCATGTATATTGAAATAATACTTAACTGTGTTGTGGTCAGCTCTAAATTGGCCAGACAGCGCCACCTTGTGTCAGACTGTCACAAGCACTGGTACTGACAATTAAGTGCTGGTGCCGAGCACCGGAATCCAGGGCTCAAATTAAGCACTGCTCCAACCTGTCCTCTGAGTGAAGCTGAACCTGTATGTGACTGATGCTCCTGTACTACAAACATGTAGGGCTGCCACACATAAAGTGAACCATGGAAGGGGTACTTTAGGTGTCCTGAATAGCTGAAGAAATAGGGCGGCACTATTCCACCACCTTAGACTGTTGAAAATGATTGCTTGTCATTGAACCTTGAAAGGGATTGTGGTAGCATGTACAGATATATATAAAGTAAACAACAGAACAACAGAACACAACTAAATAACGCATATCAAGCAACATTGCAATGCAATTAAAACATAAATCATCCCTATTATTGCTTTTGCTACCTGCCGAACCGTGTTAAAAATGTTTTGATACTTTCTCTGCTCTGTTCGTGCAAAATGTTTTATACTTATTCTGATTTGTGTTGTAAAGCGCTGTGATACCCTACTCTGGGTCTTGTTCACGCTATAGAAAACTCTAAAAAAATAAAAAAAGTAATTGAGTACACCACAACAAAAAATCATAACAGAATACAACACAGCAACAACATTACATCGCAGTAATGCAGCACAAAGCACAGCAGCACAAAACCGAACACATCGCCACCACAACAAAATGCCACACAACGGCGCTTCTCCTCTTCCAATTTAAAAATAAAGCCCATAGGGGGTGGAACTAGAATACGAAGGTGACTGCACAGGGAAACTCCTATATCCAACCGGCAGCTAGCCGGGCGACCCCTCTCCTCATGGATATACCAATGGGAGTTCAGTGCACCCTCAATATTTGGGGTGGAGTGGGAGGGATGGGCGGGTGTTGGGCGGGATTTTGTAATTTTGTAATCTTATTCTGAGGCCGCATACTAGTGCTTTTCTCTTTGTTCATTCTGATTGCGATCCAAATCACTTCCTCAGAAAGAGGCAACTGTGTTATTCTATAGACCTAATCTTTTGAGATACAGGCAGTTGATTGTAATGCACTATGTTGTGATATGCTTAAGAAAATCTAAAAAAAAACAATGTTGACAACAAAATGGCACACAACAAATATTCACAAACATTTTTGTCACACATTACCACCGCCAGAAACCCACTTTCATAATACTGTGGTAAAAGGTGTCTGCACTAAGCACTGCCTTAGCGTTCCCCAAATACATGAAATTGTGCCGATCAAAAATGGTTTGTGATTTGGCGCTGTAGTGCCAATCAAATCGTGAATCTAGTATAGCCCTATGCCGCTGAACAATACTACAGATAAGTAATTTTTCCTGAGTGTCCTAAGGCAGGAAGCTGGTTTACTGTCTAAGATACTGTGCTTGAATCCTCAAGAGCTGGGTTCTAATCCTTGCTTTGTCCCCTAGCCTGCAACATCTCAGGCTTCCGTATTTATGCTTTTCCACTCTCTGGTTCACATTATAATTGTGGTAGTGTGAACCTGCACAAGACTTCAGTGAATTGTATGATTTAATCCAATTACTTATTATCACACACATTAATCATCAGATTGTTTTGTAATCAGCCTCAAACAGGCAATATCCATCACATTGTTCTATCTTTATTGTTACCGCCTTCAGATCCTCCTGCCTCTTGCTAGAATATAACTTTTATCTGCAAAGCATTAGACTGCTTATGAAGCTTTATCTTCGTAGTATCAAAAACCTAAAAAAAAGATAAATAACTTTCTGTTTGTATTTCTTCGACATTCTCTGACACTGCTGCTGCATTCTTCATTTGCTGTCTTTTCATGTTATGCTGAGATTTTGTAGTAGTGCACTACTACCTCTAGAACTGATGCCCACTACATATACAGGGCCTGGTTCAGAGTTTGATGGACTGGGTATATATTTCATCACATATGTGGTGGAGTACACTGTCTGCTAATCTGACTATCCACCCGTCCTTTGAAAAGTCAGGTTAACCATCATTTTTAGGTCTCGCCTAGCGATGCAGCGCATGCGCTGCTCGCTTGCGAGATCTATTGTTGTCGATTTAGCTTCCGAAGCGGGGACAGGAGATGTGCACGCGCCCGGACAGGCGATGTGCACGTGTACGGCTCGAGGCACTTGAGCACAACGCGTGCATGGCGCGCTTTCACTTTCCTAGTTTAGTTTGCTGCCACTTGATTTGATCACTTTCCAAGGAAGGGAGCCTCCCTAATCCATAACGAGCATGACTCTCCATATACGAGTTCAATAATGTTTTCCTTTCCAGGGCCAGCGGAGCAGCGCCATATAATTGAGTACCATGCGGTGCTCATCTGAATCTTTCGTGCTCTATTTCCATAGTTCACTGGTGCAGAGTAATGGCTTATCTTGTGGCTTATTTTAATTTTAGTGTATTTTATTTTTACATTTTATAAAGCGGTACCTTGTTTACAGAAGGCTCGAGATCGCGAATGAACATCCATTTCACTGTAAAATAACGACTTTGTTCAAACAGGTATTTATTTCAGCGTTCTGAGAATATTCCTAGTTTACTTCAGGTGTCTGTCGCATAGATCAGAATGCTAATATTTAATAAACTTTACTGTATTTCACATTATTTTACATATTGTCAAGGCGATAGATGCATAATTAACATATTTGCTGCGTGGAGGCTTTGTCACAGCAAGTCATTTGATATCGGAAATTTTACTCCCTAGCACGTTTAGAGCTGCGCTACGGCCCCGCGACGTCACCCGAGGATGTCTTTACATGCTGGCGCTGTTTGCTTGCCTTCATTTGAACGGAGTGATGTCAACGAGGGAACTGCTAGCACAGGCAGCCCTTTGATCCACCATTCTTCTGGTATTCATACCGAGAGAGTGGTTGCTGCCTTCGTTACGAAGGAGGAAGCATAAATGTGCCATGCAGTCTAGTACAAGGGCATAATGAATTTTGAGTTGTGGTATAGATTTGGCGAATCGTGGGCCTGGAGGCAGGTGTGTTGTAAGGGGTGAAGTGGGATCCCTTCAAGGAGTCCCAAGGAGGCTGAAAAGTGGGACGCGCTAACGGGCTCTGTCAGCCTGCTACGAATCTGCTGCAAGCCGACAGCCGGGGTGGGACTCGGTCCCCCAGACAGCCTCGCACCTGCACCTGGGAGAGGGAGGGGCCTCTTCTCTCTAAAATCCACAACAGTCTCCCGCAGCGCTGGCCGTGCCTACGTGAAGCCCAGGCCAAGGGCGGGTCCGTCCTTGCCCGGAAGAGGCCGGGCTGGCCCACCCCCGACATCTGCCTTCAGAAGACCCGCTTTCGGAGCCTCGGGGCCTGGGCAAGGGACTCACAAGGTACAGCGCTTCATTTTATGTTTTCATTTGGCGCTCTAAGTAAAGTGAACTGTACGTGATAAGGTCTCTGTCCGGCTCCATTAGTAGGGGAGGGCGACTGCTTGGGTCGCGTCTCTGCTGTCTAGTACTGTGCAGCTGCATTGAGCATAGACCACTCCAAGCACTTAGCAACAATGGAGAAATGGACATGTCATAACAAACAGCAAGCTCTGCCCCAGCAACACCCTTCTTCTTTGCCCCTAACCTCTATTGACTGCGTATAGGTGAGTGCTGCACCAAAAGCCCACTTGCGTAAAGGGGGTATTGTCTTGGGCCCCGCCAAAAACGGGAAACCCAAGCAAACAACTAGGGCGGGGGCCAAACGGAAGAAGCTCAACGATGGGACACCCGACAGCAGAGAGTTCCTGAACCCCCCCCCTCCAGACTCAAACATGGGATTCACAGGCAGTGCATGAGATTCCTTGGGCTACCCAGTATGGGTGTCGAACTTGGTGGTGGACTTTCAGGTTCAGTTTAGATCCATTGTAAAAGATGAGCTTAGCTCCCTGGTAGCCGACCATTGGGGGAGAGGGGGAGCTGACTCTAGCTGTCAGACAGATATTGCTACTTCAGCACCTGGAAAAAGGCCAGAACTCCCATATGCCCAAAATTCCATCCCCACCACTGATACCAGCAGGGCCAACCACAAGGCCAAGAGTGAAGACTCAGTACACCCCAACATGACAACCAAGAAAGATTGTATGTACTTGCAGGGGTTTAGGTCCAGAAGGGATGGGGCTGGGTAGGAACCTAGTATAGAGGCTAGGGGTGAGAAGAGCGCTTTGCCTTGCATTAACCTACCCCTGCTTCGTCCTCGTATATCATGGTTCTAGTAGGTGTACCCGAGATCAAAATGTTATTTGCCGACTGTAATACTGGTTCCTTGTTTGTCTGTCCCCTGTCTGGTAGTTGTTGCTGCCTCTCCATCATAGGCCTCGGCCCCTCCGTCTCTGTTCTAAAAAATGAGGAGTGTTGCATGTGGTACTGGATGCATGTGCACTGGTGCTGGGTCTTGCAATGTCCTTGCCATCTGAGCTGACTGATGATTCAGATAAAGTAGCCCGACGTGGTACATATTGGTTGTTCGGTGCAGTGTAAAAGTCCGGTCTTAAATAAGGGTATACTGATTCTATGCTGAATCTATATTTGCCTTTGTGGACTTTCTCTATATTTTTGCCCCACTGTATCGAATGGAACTCCTCTATTGTCTATTGTCTTGTGTAGTGAGTCTAGTGTTGCCTTGGCATTCTCCACTACCCCATTAGTTCTGATCTTATCCTCTAGCTTACCTATTTGCTGTTTGAGTATGTTGAGCTCTTCAAGAGCAGTATCTATAGCCAGTACCTTCCAGTGGCAGGGACAGTTATTACTGCAAAGCAAAAATTATTTTTGAATTTGTCGTATGTAAAGATCACTGGTATGTTCCTAACCTGTAGACCAACTGGTATAATGTCTGCTTTGAGAAACTCTGTCACAGCAATGGGGGGCATCTGCCACCTGCATTTCACCCTGAACACACTGGGTTTTTGGGTGCGAGGCTGCGAGCTGGTCCTTGACAGTGCTGTGTGAGGAACCTAATGCTCCTCATTTGTGTCTGCACATTGTGTGTGGCGCTGGTGCTCTTCATTACCAGAGCCTCTGAGTACACATGTGAGGAAGCAAGAGACAGCAGTAGTGACCTAGGGGGTGTGTACAGAGGTGCAGCAGTGACTCAGGGGGTGGCATGACTTGTGTGAAACAGCTGGATTTGAGCCGCTACTTCCACTCCACCACCACCCCTGCAATAGGCAGCACACAGAGAGTCCCACAGATAGCAGATGCTGTGCCGATACCTCTTGGAGGGGATGGGATCGAGGTAAACTCCGTCTGGCCTGTGATCAGAGAGCTCATGTGGCGCGACTCCCCAGTCACTCTTCCCCGCCTTTGCCTTTCATCCTGTTCCAGCACAGGGAGAGTCCCGACAGTTTCGGGACTTTCCTCGGATCCCAGAGCTGCCGGCCACAGCCCTCTCCCCGGGTGTCTCACACTGCAAGGGCGCTGCAGGATAGAGATGTGTAATTAAGTGACAGGGTCTGCGGGCGTTGACACGGCAGCGGGGAGCCCGAAGCCCCCACTGTTTATTCTGCTCTGACCCTCTCATCAGGGCCGGACTGGGAACCAAAACCGGCCCTGGCAAAGTGCTCGGCTGCCCTCCCCCCTCCCCCCCCCTCGGGGGTTGGGGGTGCGGCCGAGCACTTTGCCAGGGCCGGTTTCGGCCGATTTTGTTACAGGGGCCGATATTGCAGCAATGCTGCAAAAACGGCCCTGTAACAAAAACGGCTCCCCAGGGGCCCAAAACCGGCCCCCACCCTGGCGGCCCACCGGGGAAACGCCCGGTACCCGCTACGGCCAGTCCGGCCCTCTCATTACAGAAGCACCGAGAACCAACACAGAGATCTGCCTATAGAGAGATCCTCTGCCCCTAGCCCTCGGCCCCATAGTCAGTGTGTAGCAGTTGTAGGCCGGGGCATCCTTTTAAAGCTCTTGGTTAGTACTTAGGTGTTTGGTTCTTTCACTGGAATAGAGCTTTACACCGGTGTGACTCCTGACTTCAGTTTACACAAAAGGAAGAGTGTCTTTTGCATTTTGTCTTTCCGGTGAATCAGCTACCTGAGCCTCGTGTCTAAAAACCACCTTCTGAAGAGCGCCCAGTAGTATGACATGCTTTCTACGATGCGGAAGGTAAAGGCAGCAAGCGGGGAAATGACTATAATTTGAAAACAACACCAGGATAGTTTCCAAGCTGCTGATCAAAACCTCGTCACTGAGAGACCGTGTCCTACCTGCAATCACACAGAATGAAGCAGGGGCCCCTCCAAGTTAATCCTTTCAGGCACATTAAACAGACGTCAATCTTAGATGGAACTTCATTGTTGTAATCTGCTTGTGACATACTGTGAGGATTAGACAGCAGTGGGACAACGGAAAAGATGAAACATCAGTCCAGTCCATGTGATGTCTGGTCTGTCATTTTCCAGGCTTATGCCTTCCCTCCACCTGTGCAATTTGCCCAACAAAAAGCGTCTCACAACTTTCAATTTTGAGAGATGTGATTTTCAAAGTGGACTCACCCGGAGTTCATGCTTTCTTTATTCACAGGTTAGTGTTAATATGTGGACTAACACCTCTAGAGAGGGGTTGTGTTGTATGGCTCGAGTGTCTACGTTTCGAATATCTGATCTGTTTTGTACCTATGGATGTTACGTAAATGCACACGTTGACCGCACCGGCGATAAGATAGCTGATCAGGATATGCTACAGACAGTCATGGGCAACCATGAGTTTCGCGTTCTCCATGGTGGAAGTTGAGTGTGACAGGTTACAGAAACTTTTCACTGCATCACACAGATGTGCCATAAAGTTTACATAGGACCGGCAGAAAAATCAAATTACAATACTGATGATTAAATAAAAGTACCAATAACTGGTTCCAAGGTACAGTGAGATTCCCTGGAGCCTTCTTCACATTCCATTAAATATACCTTTGGCAATCGCTGCATCCCACGGGAACTGTTCGTTGCTGGAATCTCCTCCATGGCTGGTTAGATGGGTGAGTGTGCCCAGTGTCATCTCGAAATATGTACCTTAGAGGTGGATGGTAGTAATTCCTTAGGCGTATAGTGCTGCGAATTAACAAGACCATGGGGCGGCTAGCACTAGACGTATGCTATTTTTATGTGATGCTTTCCAGCATGTCACACTCTGACGAATCACACGGGCTATTTCAGGGCACACCTGCTTTGACTATTTGTAGGCAAGTTCACCTTGAGAGAGATAATTTATTCTGTTTTATCTGTGTTTGAGATATTAATAGGCTTCCCTGCAGACGGCTTTCCACTGTGCTGGCGCCCAGCTTCCAGACAGTAGGGTCACTGACCAGGAGCGGCTAGTTAGACTAATTTGATGGGGGTGCAGGGTTAATATTAAAGTTATTCCTTTTAGTCATCTGTGTGCCCCGAGACCTGCTGCTCTTGACTCGCCCACCACTTATAAATGTCACTAGCCGCTCCTGGAAGTACCCTTGTTTGGTGGAGATTTACCTCTTTGTAGTCTGGTTGTCTTCCCTATAGGATGATTCATGTTATCACATATTTCTGGCTAAAGACGCGCAAGGAACAATCATATTGCCGAAACGCACACAAGGTTCTTGGAGACATTTCCTCATGGTCCAGTACGCAGATGTAGTGTAGAATACGCACTGGACATTTACCCAACGAGGTAGCACTCAGTAATTAACCAGTAGAAAGTACTCCAGTTGTGTAGATATTTTGTGCAAAACTATGGACTCTTTTTGGGTAAAGGGACAGGTGAGGTTCCGTTCTGGCCCAATCACTCAGACAGCTACTGACACCCCCCCACACAGACACTCAGACACCCACTCACTCACCCATTCTGCTACTCTCACATCCACTCACTAACCCACACAGCCACTCACACACCCACCTACACACTCACTCAGAGACTGATACAGCCACTAACACTCCGACATAACTATTCGCTCCTAACCACTCACACAGCCACTCATACACCGATTCACCCACAGACCCATGCAGCCACTCACACACCCACTCACACAACCTATACAGCCACTCACACACCCAGTCTCAAAGGGTACAGGTTACAGTTAGGAAATAAAATGTAAAAAACCTTCAAAATTCACCCCCAACAAAACCTGAAGGTTGCAGAGACGTTCTATTTAGGAAATAACATTAGAAAACGGAAGAAATTAACTGAAAAAACCAAAGGTTACAGGTATGTTATAGTTAGAATTTAAACTTTAGAAATTCACTGAAAAAACCAAAGGCTACAGTAACTTTATAGTTAGGCTCAGATTTCAACAAAGCCATAGAAATTCAGGAGTTATAGTTACCTGAGCTAACTATAACCTACGCCCCCGCAATGCACTGCTTATGACTTCACATATTACATCACTCATGACATCGTGGCTAACATCACTGATGACATCTCAAATTACCTCACTGATGATGACATCTACAGAACCACTCACACACTGTCTTACACACTCGCACAACCTCTCATACACCCACTCACACACCCATACAACCACTCACACACCCATACAACCACTCACACCAACACAACCACTCACACCAACGTTCTCATCCACGGAGCCACCCATTCACACATACATACTCACACAGCCACTCACTCACCCATACGACATATCATACACCCACTCGCATCCACACAAACACTCACATACCCATAAAAGTACTCACACAACCAATCACTCATTCATAGAGCCACTAACATCCCCTCACTCATACTGCCACTCACACACCCACTAACTCACCCATACGGCCACTCATGCACCTACTCAGTCCCCACTTTTAAATTGGCGCTTCTTTCAGAGTCTCTCGTGGACCCAACAGTCTATATTTTTTTTTACCTTAATTTTTTTTAAAGCTACTGAATGGATTTACACCAAATCAAAAAAGCACAGTCTGCAGACCAAGATCTAGCTTCCTACTAAATCTGGTGTAATTCCGTTCAGCAGCTTTTGCTGTAGCCCTTCTTAAAGAATTCTATGGAAAATCCACAATGATTTTGCGTTTTGGAACCCCCCTTTTTTCTCAGTCCCCCGCTTGACAGATTACCCCGAAACATTCCGTGCACAAACTAGTAAAAATGTAACACCTTTTTGGAAAGTTTTGTGGAGATTCATCTAACTGGGCCAAAGTTATGAGCAACAAAAAACGTTTTTCCTATGGAACAGCTGACTGAAGTAGAACTACCTAGTGGCGACTGTCACTGGGTAATATGTATGTATATGCATGTATGGAAGTTGAAGTCTGTTTTTATTATTCAAAATCTTTAAAACGTGCCACTCGTCATTTCCATCCAACAAACTTGACTTTTTTTTACAAAGCGAAAACTCTTTTCTCTCTGAGAGTGTTGTGCCCGTAGCAACAGTGACTTGATTGAGCCTCTGTATGAGTTCGGGCTATAATTCAAAGTGTATTGGTTTTGCCGTATTGGAGAAAAATGACGCGGTCAGTGGAAGTGCTCCAGATGTACAGCAGGCTGCGCGGCATGGAGAACGGCAACGGCCTTGTCTGCAGCATATTTAAGTGACATCATTCGGATACTTAAACACAGGCTCCATTGTTTGCTTACAGAGTCTTTTTAGTAAAAGATAGCCAAGAGATGGGTCCTTTGGGCCTGTTCTGTCGGCTTTATATGCTTCTTACACAGCTGTTTCCCCACAGAAAATAATTAGAAAATGGCAGTGTCCCAGGCTCATAAAGTGCTGATGAAAACGGCCCTGAAAATTATTGGGGTTACAGTAGAAAGAGCTGATATTGTAAGAGGTAATGTAACGAAACATTTGTTTAAGCCATGCACTGTCTTGTGCTTATTGACTTTACTTTCAGTTTCTCCAAAAGCACATGTGGTCATCAAGCAGGCTCTAATGATGTCCCTGCATAGAATGGCTTGAAGGACTGGTAGTTTCTGATCTCCATGTACACGTGCCGCCAACATCAAAGCGAGGCTTCCTTGGAAGTCGGTGAGAAGGATGCATGTTTCACAGAAATGAACTGCCTTGTTCTGACATTATTCAGACTTACTGACCAGCGGTGGACCAAGCACCACCATGTCTAGATTGTGGAAGTAGAGCGCAGAAATATTACTTTTTTACGTGTATCCTTTTTCAGTATATTTAACAACGCTGAACATTTTCTAACTGAGCCTTTAGAAAAAGGCTTATTTTGCTCGTGAGTCACAACTAATAGCTCCTTTGTGTGTGTGTGTGTGTGTGTGTGTGTGTGTGTGTATGTGTTTTTTGCACAGTTTTTTGTAGATAAGGACCAGAGACGGCTTTAGGTTCCCGAAATGTATAAAAAAAGAAGGGCTTTGGAGCAGCCCTCTTCATCGAATGGTTTGTTCGGCTGTCACTCACATTACCCATCTTTTCTGTCCATGTTCTGCTCCTCTAGAACAATTAAACCTACTAATTACCATATTCTGTCTTTTTGCTAGATTGAGGCATGCTTTGGTCAGTGCGAGCCACTTTCTCTCAGTGATTGGTTATTCCCGCTCGCAATCTCTCTAGTCCCTTTAGTGAAGCCTTCCTTCATATCTTCATATTACTGCATGTTTAGTACCTCTCACTATTAGTCTGTAGCAATTCCCTTTACGCGTTTTCATTTAACTTTTCTCTCCACTACCTACTTTTTCAAATAACTTCACAAGTGGTTATGTAGCCAGACCACTGGTTTAACAAGCATTTGCAATGCAACAGGTCTCGCATTTACGCGAGTTTCAGCTATTGGCATTGTAAATGACAATGTCTTTTATTTATCTTTTGGTTTTTGTAACATAAATAAAACGCATTGTTATTTACAATGCCAATAGCTTCAACTCGCGCAAATGCGAGACCTATTGCATTGCAAATGCTTGTTTTAATGGCTGGGAGCCTGCTTACTCTATTGTCAGAAATCCAAAGGCCTGGTGGAGTTGGGTCCATCGGTGTGGGTACATCAGACTGTCCTCCCTATTTGAGTGAATGGTCAAATGTATTTTTTTCTGTTTGAGACTACCCTGGACAGAAAAAGTAGGTAAAAAAACAATACACTGGGAGAAAACTCTGACCCTGTCAGAGTCATTTTTTCTGTTTTTCGAAAACAAAACACCTAGTTTGAAAGTCTGTCTCATTGCCTGCACCTTCACCCTGAACGAGGATATTTTTGTGAATATTATGTAAAACGCTTTACCCGGAGCTCCGTTCCTACTGAAGCTAGGGCCACACTAAGTGTGTGGGTGCTCCGACCTTGCTGACACCTGCAGGTCTCTTCAGCTATAGCAATGAAATACAGAACTTGACATAAAACACAGCGCCTCATTTACTATATTTTGGCACAGGGAAGCACTGCAAGCCTTCCCGCTGCCCTGCCCTACGTCAAAAGGAAAGGGCAGGAATGTGCTGTATCTATCAGATATGGCACATTCCTGTCCTCTTTTAAGCACTGGTGCACAAATGGCTGCCATACACCAACGCAGGCACCCTTGCACCATGGTGCCAGGGTGTCTGCATTGAAATCAGGTTGTTTTTTTTGGGGGGGAAGGGGTCACCTTTCATCATAAAAATAACCCTTACACCACACCTGGGGAGGCGCAGGCTTTTGACGCATTCCCAGGTTTACAACAGAAAATCGGGAAATGTGTCAAATGCCATGGGTGTTACATGGGAATACCCATGTAATGCCCATGGCACACCTCCTCATCGCAGTGTGAGGCAACGCAGTGACTTGTGCTGCATTGCCTCACACCATATCTGCAAGGCCATGAAAACCCACGCAGGGTGGCTTTACGTGGCCTCATCGATGTGGGTAAGCCTAGCGCACAGCCGGAATGTAATTAAAGAGACGTTCTGGCATCGCACTAGGCTTGTAAATAAGCCCCAAAGTGTTTTGAAAAAAATGGTGAAAACCTAGGGCCTAATTTGCAAAAAATTGATGCAGCGCTGCATCGCAATCCATTTTCCTGCGCTGAGCTGCGTCATATTAACAACAATACGATGCATCTGTGTGCTTTCCCCTGCGCTGGTGTCCAAATGGCTACCATGCGCCAGCGCAGGCACCCTTGCGTCATGTTGCAAGGGTGCCTGCTTTGCGGGGATGATGACTTTTGTGCACAAAAAATATAATTGATTGCATTTTCCTCTTTCTTTGAGGGCTGCAGAATGCAGCACACATAGACGAAAAAGTGAGGAGAAATACTTTTATTTGCGCCACTCCTGTGCCTCCCCTGGGGAGGCGTAGGATTCTGAGGCATTCCCAGCTTTACAAAACTTAGTAAATCTGGGAATGTGTCAGGTTCCATGGATGTTGCATGGGAACAGCCACAGCAATACCCACAGAACGCCCCTTTAACGCAGAGTAATGCATGAAAGGGAGCCATATTTACAAGGCCATAAAAAGTCAAGCAGGTTTACTTTATGTGGCCTTGTAAATATGGGCAGGCACACTGCGCTGCCGGTGCGTCAAAAAAAAAGAGGTGCACTGGCGGCGCAATAGGCTTGTAAATGAGGCCCCTAGTGCATTGACAGATGTTAAATAGGGATACACAAAATTCAAATTTGACGTGCAAAACGTATAGATGACAAACCTTACGCATCGTGGAGTTTGCAAAATTTGTCATCTCCAAATTTGTGTGTTTTGGGGTCTTGATTCTAGCACAATCTGGATGTAGAGGATTTTTATCACGCATGTTTAAAAAAACTTTTTTAAAATTATTATTTTATTATTCTTTTAGGATAAAACAAATACAAAACAAATAAAACAAAAATCAGATCAGTAACCGATTCATTAAGAATAACGAATAGCAAGAAATCAAACAAGAACAAAGATTTAATATTGATTGCTTCTATTTTGAATATAAGTGCTATTTCCGCTCAATACATTTATTATGCAGATTCCATATTATTCAGAATTTCTTTACGGATACATTCCGAGAGGGACAGAAATTCTCCTAAGTGTATAACGAGTAAACTTATCTCGCCAGACTTGGAAGCTCAGATGATCACTAGAATTCGAATTTGTTTTGATTAAGGAAAGCCCAAGGAGGCGTGCTCTGAAAACAAAATCATGTATCCCTCATTTCCACTCCGGTATCTTACCTCCATCTGTTTCCTATAACCCTGTATTCCTGGAAGGATTAAATGGCTCCTGAGGCATAAAACAATGAATACCTATGTAAAGATTCAGCTGCAGGGCCAGAACATATGTAATCAGGTAACCAGATGCTTGCCAGATTACAAAGGGCAGGCATTCAAGAAATAATTAATTCTGTGCAGATTGTCATAAGTTTAATATTTAAACCACATACTAAAATACTGCATTCTGTGCAGACTACTGTCTCAACAGAGGAAAAAGTTAAGAAGACGTGGTGTGTGCCATCAGAATAGTTAATGCATAGGTGATGGAAGTAGGGGTGGATAGATGCTGGAAGTAGGGGTGCTGGGGTGCTGCAGCACCCCAAAAATAACCGAGCTGGAGTTCCCAAGATAAATTAGCAATAAAAATGCCTTTAAATGTAGTTTCATCATGTCACATTTGCTGTGCCTTCAAAGACAGAGGTCAAATGTCAGGCTAGTCTTCTGACAAATTGCTGCTTTTTCTTTTAGGATTGAAATCGGTGCTTATTTTCTTTTTTTTATTGTAAAGTGAGAGGATTTTGCAAAACGAGCTATGCCACAATCTTGATGGTGAGAAAGGAAAGGATGCAGTACGTTTGTTTTTCTAACAGACAGCAAATTCTCAATACCTAAAAATGAACTGTACATATATTAAAAAATATATTAGCAGCTAAGAAAGAACAAATAAAGCACTCTTTTTGTAATTCTGAAGGGTGATGGAAACAAAGATTTTAATAGGATCAAAACACATCAACGCTTGGTGATGCGCAAATGACAAAAATTCGCTTAAACCCGTTTTCCACCCATTATGATTTGTGTCCCGTACAGTTGAATCAGTAAAACTGTATGTCTGTGCAAATGTAATGGCCATATCACTGGTGAATGTACCATTTGTAAATCACAGTGTGCTACCACACCATACTTTGGTTATATATTTCCGACAATGTGCTCTAAAGTGCACCAGTGGCTACACAGTACACCCCTACCACGAATGGGCATGGATCATTTGTTACACTTGTTCTTTGCGTAAAGCTTGTATTTTTCACACTGATGTAACATTATGGCAGCACCTGATGGAGCAGGGGAAACGAAATATTTTTGTACCCCTATGAAATTAATGACCTCATAACGCTAATGATACTAACCGTTTGAAAACGCATGAATTAATCAACAAATACATCTTTTTAGTAGACATTACACGTGGGCAAACTGCTAAATGTAGCAAAATCTAATTTATTTACAAAATGCGAAGCAATTAACATTAGTATTGTGATTTGCATAAAGAATAGAGTGAATTGCATGATTTGTGTTGCGTAATAGAATTGTATTGTGGCAAAGAATGCAGATGGTAAGTAAAATGGCTTTAAATGTCGCTTCTGCTAGGTAATATCTAACACGGGTCTTTAGAATGGCGGGTGGTAAACAGAAAGGCATATTTTCCATATTTTAATTTCTATTGTGTTTGTTCTTATATTAGTTCCGTTCGGGCCTGCTAGGCCATGCTTCTAAAATGGCCGCTGGAAAGGACGAGATCGCGTGCGTTGAACAAGATGGCCCCCACGCAGCCTCAGTGCGAATGCTCCAGTCACGTGTATGCGGCCTGTGCTCGGAGTGAGAGATGTCAAGGCCAATCTGACCTGCAATGAAGAGCGTGCCAAGTGTTCAGCATATATGCCTGGGAATGGATGGAAAAGACAAGCGACAGGGAATGAACTAATGTGTGACCATCAAAGATTGTTTCAAAAGGGATGAACAAATTGGACTACTTTTGGATAACGTGGTCATGAAACTTATTGTGTGCTTTATTGTCCCCAAACCGGTTCGAACAAGGAGGGCGATGAGGTGACCATCACCACCCCTCCAATGGACCAATTAGCGTGATTCTTGCCCCTAAAGATTGCAACTTTTGAATGTAGTGAGCCAGAGAATAGGATATAAGAGAGTCTGCTCTGACGTTGTGAAAAAACATGCTTATTATTTTTCCACCTTGATGCTGCGAGAGACTCTGTTATTTTGGACTCTGAACTTTGACTGGGGAAGGAAAGAGATCGTTGCGGGAATTCTGCCCGGGAGGTGCGTCCGAGGAGGTTAGCGGGACAGTCAGTCAGTTTGGGAGTCCTATCCTGTGATCTGCGGTTCATCTTCTTTTGGTGAACCATTCTTGTCATCGCCCAGTGGCCGAGGGTAATGCATAATTTCTCACTTTTCCTAAAACCTTTCTTAAAATGTTTATTGATATTTCTAAATGTTTTGCTAAATAAAAATGTTTACTTATTTGCTTGAAGAATTTTAGATAAAATGATATTCTAACTCTAAAATTAGTCTGTGGTTCTTTAAAACAAAGTTTATGATTTAATAAATGTTAAAGGTTTCAATTGTCATTGAGCTGGTCTTAATCACCATCAACTGATTCTACTAGTTGGTCCATTGACCGAATAGCGGAGTACCTTGTTGTTTAGAACCGACAGGATTCGAAGTCAATGTATATAATGTATAGGTTATAATTCTGTCATTTTAATAAGGTATCCCGCTTGTCCAGCAGCTCATTCTCCTTAGTATTTAATCCAGAAATTGAATGAATGCATGTATGCGGTGTCATGGGCCCCACCGACATAAGTTGTGTGTAGGTGTTTTTCCTGGATTGGTGTCATAAGGAGAAATTTATATTAGCCGCGCTGGATCACACCCCTACTCTGAAAATTGTTCCAGCACCACTGAGTTATGTTCTGTCATGTTAGTGGAACTTGGTATAGCGCAACAACTCACTCCCAAGGGGGTATCTCAGGGCTCCACTGGATCAGGACAAGACAACCAATCAGAATATCCAGTTCTTCAGAAGTTTTTTTAAAGCTATTGAAGTCTGAGAAAGATGGAATATGAAGGGGAAGCTTGTTCCAGTTGTGAGGGGCAAGGTAGGAAAACAACTGGCTGCCGTATCTTGACATGCAAATGCGGCGGGGGCAGTAGTGAGCTAGGGCAGTAGTGAGCAGCCACGGCCCGGTGGGGGAGTATTTCGACAGACGATGACGAGGGAAAATTAATTATTTATTTAATTTTCCCTCGTGGTCGTCTGTTGAATCCCCCCCCAACCCGGCCCCACCTCCCCACCACTCTTACATGCATGGGCCATGGCTGGTAGTGAGTACGTTTCTCCTGTAGGTAAACCAGACCCTTGCCAACCTGAGATTTATGAATGAGACAGAGAAATTTGAACAAGGATTGTTTTCTCACTGAAAGCTAGTGAAGAGCTTTGAGCGTCGGAGCCGACGGGGAGCCTGGAAGAAGCTTACTAACCAAGCGTGCAGTCGTATTTTGAACGACCTGCAATTTAGAGAGGAGTGACTCATTGATCATATCAGCAAGGCGTTCCCTAATCAAGATGACTCATTATAAGAGCTTGAATTAGAGTTCTCCTTGGCCTTAGTGACAGCCAATGAAATATTTTCTTAAACAGGCGTATAGTGCAGAAAAAAGCACCACAGATAGACATTATCTGTTCTCTCATCGAAAGGTTCTCGTCAACCAGAATGCCAAGATTTTTAATTGCCCTACTGTGGCAAGGTGCTGAACCTAACTCAGAAGGCCACCAATCATCCGACCAGTAGGACTGAGTGCTAAATTCACTCCTCAGACTCAGGATGTAGAAAATACATGTCTTTAATGAGCAGCACAACATCGCATGTCTTGACTCAAGGCATCGCAGTAGAAATATGCCCTCAGAGCATTCCACATTCTAAACAGTCCCTAGCAACAGTAATAACACATTCAAAGCATAACAAGAATACTTATGAACAAAGCATGCACCATATGTTTACAAAATAAATAATACAATTCAGAATATAACACATCTCCCTTTTGCAAAAACACAAAACAAATGAATAAACTGTGAAGTCTTTAAACTTGCAAGGTGCACATCTCGTTCTGCAGGTCTCCTTGACTCTAGATGCCACAGACTCACATGGTACAGTTTCCATTCTACAGTTCAACCAAAAATCTCCACTCCCATGTTCTTCTTCCACCTCATGACCATAGTCTTCAACCAGTTTACCACCTCTGATGTCTTTGCATCTTGCCACACGTCTGACATTCCAAACTTTACAATTCTGCGTGACCACACTGTTAAGGTTCACCTTTACAATTTTGAGAGCTTTGCTGAATGTAGGCATACCTTTTGATATGATGCCTGGCAACCGAATCTTGACCCAATCACCGACATGAAAATTGGGCCTTTTAACTTTCCATTTGGCAACATACCAATCCTTCATTTTATTCTGCTTATTTCCCACCTTTCTGCCAACTTGCTCCACATCCACATTCACATTTCTTTTCCCACCTCTTCTTGAACCACCACGGACACCATTTTGTGGTTGGATTTCTCCCTTTGAGCATTCTAAATGGGCTAATCTCAGTGACCGTGTGGGCAGTAGTACGATGCATCCAAATCTTTTCCCTTAACTCATTCTTCCATTCAACTCCACACTTGCGTTCTCCCGTTATTCATTCCTTCAAAACACGGTTAAACCTTTCTACCTGTCCATTCCCTTGAGGTTCATAAAAGGCAGTGGTAATATGGTGAATGCCGCAATGCACAAGAAATTCTTCCATTTCTTTAGACTTGAATTGGACACCATTGTCCGTGATCAGCACTTTAGGATACCCCTCTCTTGCGAATATCTCCTTGAGAATTTCAATGACCACATGGGTAGTGATATGAGTGACAAACTTGACTTCAGGCCATTTCGAATGGTAATCAATCACAACAAGAGCAAACCTTGCTTCTTGCGGTAAAGACTGAAAAGGTCCTGAAATATCCATGGCAACCTTCTGCCAAGGAAACTCCGGCCAGTCTACCGGCTTCAAAGGTGCAGGAACAACTCTAAGACCTCTTTCACTATTCACACAATCTTCACATTCTCTTACAACACGATCCACCATTCTGTCTAAATCCGGCCACCAAAAACTGGACCTAACCAGCCTTTTCATGGAGGACATACCCAAATGCTGCCTATGTGTCAACTGGAGAATAACATCTTGCATCCCACAGGGGGAATACATTTACCACTCTTAAACAATAATTCCCCTTCTAGCTCTAACTCATCCACAACCTTCCAAAAAGGTCAAATTTCCAGCAACAAAACACTTTTCTTGGGCCATCCCTTCAACACATACTCCTTCACATTTTTCCACAATTCATCCTCCTTGCTCATCTCTGTCCACACTTTTTCATGAATGCCCTCAAAATCCTTCTCCACAACACCCTTAATGGTGGCAATAATATCTTCTTCTTGTTTTACTGCATTCTCATCATCATCACTACATGGCAGCCTGGAAAGACAGTCCGCCATGACATTCCTCATCCCTGGTACATGTTCCACTTTAAAGCTATACTCTTGTAGTCTGGACATCAACCTAGCAATGCGGGCAGTAGCATTTCCACCACCCCCAGGTGACAAAATATGAACAAGCGGCTTGTAGTCTGTTCTTAGTAAAAAATGACTTCCCCACATATAGTTGCGTAAGTGTTCAATGGCCCACACACAACCCAATAGCTCTTTCTCAATTACAGCATACCTTCTTTCAGCTTCACTCAATGTCCTAGATGCAAACACCTCATTCCATTCCTCTTTTCCACACCTCTGGGACAACACTCCCCCTAAACCATACATGCTGGCATCCACAGTAATTATGCATTCTTTACCCATACAAAATGTTTTAAGGGTGGGTGCCTCCAAAATATCATTTTTGACTTGTTGAAATGCGCATTGTTGCTTATCGGACCACTCAAATTTTACATCTTTCTTGTCAAAGCACGTAAAGGCTCCATCTTTGTTGCAAAATTCTTAATGAATTTACTAAAATATTTGCACATTCCTGCAAATGATAGTAACTTTTCTTTGGTGTGTGGTGCAGGAGCCTTCACTATGGCATCCACCAAAGATTTTTTAGTAACAACTCCTTCACCAGATAAAGTGCGACCCAAATATTCTACAGAGGGGCGAAATAACTTACATTTAGCTTTCATTAACATCAATCCATGGTCCTCAAACCTCTTGCACACCTCCCCCAGAAGAGCTAAATGCTCCTGATGATTCTTGGAATATATAAGTATATCGTCTTGGAAACACTTTACAAATGAGTCATTGTCCTTGAATATGTGGTACATAGCCCTTTGAAACACTGATACCGCTGACACTAAACCAAAAGGCATCCTCTTAAATTGGTACAACCCCAATGGCATAATAAATGCAGTGTAATGCCTGGAATCTTCTGTCAATTCTATTTGATGATACGTGGATCTTAGATCCAACGTACAGAATACTGCAGCTCCTTCTAACATACTCACAACTTCATTTATATTGGGGAGAGGATGGCAATCAGCTATTATGTTAGCATTTAACGCTCTTAAATCCACACACAACCTCAAAGATTGATCTCCTTTTCTCGCTAAAACTATGGGAGAAACCCATTCTGAAGATTCTACCTCTTCAATTATGTAGTAGTAATAACTTTATTCGGTAGCCAGGTACCATCAAAGTATACAAACATATCACATTACAATAAATACATCAGAGTACTTTTTTTAAATATCTTCCAGCACAGTTCAATTTCCCTGTTTTTTGTTGTTGTTTTTTTTTATAAAACAAATAGAGGCCATTCAAAATTCCTTCTCTCAATTATTACTAGCGCGTAAAAACAGAAGCTGTGGACAGGCTAGGCTATGTGCAAATAGTGCAAACACCTTAAAACATGTAAAATTGACCCTTATACTTAATACATGAAATGCATAAAATACATAAAGTTCATAAAGTTCATAAAGTTGGCACAATTAAAATCAAACAATGATTAAAAAAGAATTAATCTAAGCACTAGAAATCAAGTTTAGCAATCTACTGCGTTTGTGCCAAACTGCCTGTAAAAGTTTGCTCACAGCAATAACAATAACAGGGGTAGTATCGCTTTTTAAAATTCTAAAAGCCACTAAATATTTGTTCACCTTCAAATTATGACACAAGGGAATAATCCATTTCCGGCGTGGGCCATGGTAATGAGGACAGAAAAATAGTATATGTACCTCATTCTCATCTCCCAGGTCACACGCTGGACAGAGACTGAGATTTGAAACCTTATGCCATTTATTAGTTAAAGATCTTAAGGGTAGAGTACCAAATCTGAAGCGAATATAAAGGCTTTTAGCTAAAGGAGAGGAAACAAAATCTAAGAATTCCTCAAAACGGGAAAAGGGTTTAATGTCTAAAAATCTATTCGTCAGTGTGCCTACTTGCTGTTTATTAAGATAACTGTCTTGGATATAAACCCAGTAGCTAGATTTCATAATATTAAGATCGGTTTTACTCATATTTTCCGGATTAGTCCAGAATCTTGTTAAGCCCAGTTTATTGAACCAATTGGAAACATGTTTGACCCAGGATATCGACTTGGCACCCCTAATAGAGAGCACTTCAACGAGGCAATCTCTAAATTCCTTTAGCTCAGGGGTGACCCAAAGCCGAATCCAGTAAACAAGTGGTCTTAGAGAAGCTAGATCTGCAATTCTTTTGAGTCCTAAATCCAAGAACAGGGGAGTTAGCGGTGTACTGTTGGGAACAGAGACAAGCCGTCTTCCAAATCTATTTTCTGCGGCAGTAAGTAAAGCAACATCAGCACATCCCCAAATCTCGGCTCCATATAGAGCAGCCCCTTGTGCCTTGCCGCGATAAACTTCTATAGCCGGCGAGACAGCATGAGAGCTTGTTTGCCTATGCAGTCTACTAATAGCATTTGCTCTATGCTCGAGTAGTAACATGCTTTTCCTGAGCTGATTGTTCCACTTCAAGCTCTCCATTACCTTGACTCCTAAATAATTGAAACTCCTCACCCTCTCCAGTGTTTCCTCCCCGGCACATACGACTAAGTTTTTGGCCACTCCCTTCCCAAACACCATAAACTTGGTTTTACTAGCATTGAGCTCCAGACCCATTGACACACAGAAATCTGTGAATTTGTCAACAAGGAGCTGGAGTCCCATTGCAGTCTTGGAGATGAGAAGGGAGTCTTCGGCAAACAAAAGGTTCGGTACCTTGCTGCCGTTCTGTGTAGGGGAATCATTTCTGCAGTCCTTCAGGATGTCAGCCACTTCGTTTATATAGGGAGTAAAGAGCGTAGGAGCAAGGACACACCCTTGACGCACCCCCCGCTGTATAGGAATGCGTTCGGTTAGCTCTCCTGCGTGCCCACACCGCACCTGAGCAAAGTTATTACTGTGCAGTTTGGACATGAGATGGATCAGGTTCCAGGAACTCCCATCCTATGCAAGGTAAGCCACAGGCTAGAGCGGGGGATAAGATCAAAGGCAACCCTAAGATCGACAAACGCCACAAAGAGCTTCTGTTGTTGAAGTAAGATATATTTCCAATATAATGAGGCAAATCTGGAAACTTGATCTATAGTGCTCTTCTTAGGGCGAAATCCTGCTTGAAGGGCTGACATGATGTTATTTGTGTCTACCCAATGTAACAACTTGTCCAAGATTTGCCTTGCAAAGATCTTCTGGGCATTGCCAATTAGGCTAATTGGCCTATAATTAGAGGGCTCACAAGCGTTACCCTTCTTGAATATTGTAACAATCTCTGCCCCTCTCCAGGAATAAGGTATCTCTCCCCCTTGTGCTATAGCATTGGCAAGTAAATTAAAATACAATGCCCAAATCTCAGGTTCTGATTTATATAGATCCCCTGGAATCTTATCAGGTCCCGGTGCCTTAGCAGTTTTCAACGCGGAGATGGCATTAGCAGTGTCTTCTAAGCTAAAGGTAATAACTGAACCATGAGAGTCTGAGGTATCACAGCAAGGCAAATCCATAAGAGGTCCTACGTTACTACATGTACTTAAAGGGGCATCAGTCGGTAGCTCATACAGATTAGAAAAATGAGATACCCACTTATCAGCCGATATAAGATGTTGGTAACTCTTTGCGTTGTTGTCCGCTCTAGTTTGGGCCACTGTGCGCCAGAACAGACGGTTATCATTTGTTTTAACTGCAAGCAACATGTCCTCCTAGATTCTATCGTCCCAGCTCTTTTTAGCCTGTTTTAACGAGACTTTATAAGCATGCCTGGCTTGGCTATCTGACTCCTTTCCCCTCCTAGAACAGCATTCCTTAGGGAACATTTGGCTTGTTTGCAAGAAAAATCATACCATTTGATATTTTTCCCCAGGGCTGACTTCTTGTGGGCCACATCTTTGTAGAACACCGGTTGCAGCTCTTCAAAGAGTAAGTTATGAATATTCAATATTGGGATTTCCAATTCATTCATCCCTTCATAGTTTTTAAAATGATTGATATAGAGCCCATATATCTGGGCCCGCAAAAGTGGGTTTGCCATAACTTTAGGCCAGGAGACATAACGTCTACAGTTGGATAAAACAGGTTCGGGCACGACTGTGTAGCATGTGTTTGTTACCCTAGCTAGTGGGGCTCCGACTAGTGATACTACCAGGGGATCATGATCACTGTTAGGTCGCCTATCTACTCTCATGTCGGCTAAAAATGGCCATAGCCTCACATCTAGGATAGCAAAGTCTATAACACTCGCATGATTACCTCTTCTAAAAGTGGGTGCTCGATCAGGATCTGAGGTAGTGCGACCATTACATGCCCTCAGTCCTCTGCCCACTGTTATAGAGCCTAGCTTACGTCCTGTTGCTGTAAAGTTTGTTTGTGGCTTCCCAGTTAATGCTCTAATACCCATTGTTCATCCTCCTCTTCTGTTAACTCGCTAATATAAGATGATGGCTCATAGGATGTGTTAAAATCTCCTGCTAATATTATTTTTGAATTCGGGTGAAGTGAATCTAAAATTTCTTCAAGAATAAAAAGATTGGGGTATTCAATATTAGTCGCAGTTGTTCTTACATAGATGTTTAAGAAGACCAAAGTCAGTCCCGACTGTAACAAAGCAACAACCCCCATTAGGTCTAAGCATTCTAATTGTAATGGAGTGTATGACTTAAATACATTGTTTTTTATGAGGATCAAGAGGCCACCTGAAGTCCTCCCGAAATGTTCTGGTGGTTTGGCTTCTACACTATAGTTCATATAGCCATCAACAAAATTTTTTCCTGTTGCCCAGGTCTCCTGAAACATACAGACGTCATGCTTACTTATATAGAGTAGCCAATCAGGGTCACCCACTTTAAGTGGAATCCCCGCCAAGTTCCAAGATATTAAGCTAATGTTGTTTTGTGTTTGAATGACCTCATGATCAGCTATTTGTGGAAGACTTAAGCTAGGAGCCACAGGTATAATGGTTGGAGTACCATCCATTCTTGCCCCATCAGGACAAAGTCTATCAGGGTTCTTGCTAATCCTACTTAAGCCTAAGGTATCATCCAGGAGTATTTCATCCCAGTCTCTGGCCCCATTCAAATTTGGAGTCGCACAATTTGTGATTTCCCCCACCCCTGTGTTTCTCCTCCTGCCACTGGAGAGATCTAAAGCATCATCAACAGGGTCGGCTATCCCACATGCTAACATTGTGCTAGGATTTGTACAGATATTCCTTACATGCTCATTACTCAGTCAATAGACGGCATTCAGATTGGAGACAGGTGTTGAGTGGCTAGCCTGCATAGTTTGATTGCGAGATTGCACTGGGGAGCCTTCAAGATTTCTAATGTTAGGAGGAAATAGTTGCAGCCTAATCCCAGACGCGTTGTTCCCCAGAAGATGGCAAGTGCGGAGTTCAAATTTAATCATATTCTCCACTAGCTGTCTGTTGCACAAGGTGACCTGTATACAATCAAGGGCAACAATATCTGAGGGACACCGCCTGGCTTCCAAAATGTCAGATCTAATCATTGAAAGGCATTTGCGCTCGGACCTCAGCCAATAAATTACTTTGTTAATTAGCGCATCAGCATCTTCATAAGCTCCAGGGTTTATTTTAGGCACTCTCATCAAGTAAATTAAAATTTTAAAACCTTGATGAGATCTTCCTTGGGTGTTTGCAGTTTGAGTTCTTAAAGGGTAATCACGCTGGGAAGAGAGGACAGTTTTTGTACATTATCCGAGTAGGTGGGAAGGGTTGCATTAACATTGCCTACTCCATCCTTAGCCAGTTTAACATTAGCGACCTTGCTATTGGATACTACTTGATTTAAGAGCCTCGGGGGTCGCATAAACTGATTTGCATTAGGGGCCCTTAGAGGTTGGGTAATTTCCGACACCTTTTTAGATATTTGAATAGATCTTAAGGCAACAGTGGATTTTTGTGCCCGTTCTGTTCCATTAGAAACTACTGCCGCTTCGGGAGAATGTTGTTCTGTATGAGATGTCGTAAACAGTTCAGCTGGACTTGCTTATTTGCAATGGCAAAGGGAACTCATCTTTTGCAGCAAAGAGACTTGATCCTCTAGTGAGACAACCATACTGCTAAGACGGTTCAATTTTAAGTTTAATGTTAATGGAGTTACTGTCTCAGCAGGTGTCCCGATGCCTTGTTGAGTCTCATTATCAATTTGACCCACATGATTCGTCCCGGGCTGGGCCTGCGGTAAATGTGAATGTAGCCTTCGGTGCCTTCGGGAGATTGAAGAGGGTCAAATCAATTTTGACAATGGATATTGGGAGCAATAATAACTTCCGGGAAAAGCGGACATTGGGCGTAACTTATTTGTTCCGTGAGTTCTGTTTCCTTATGTTTAGACAATAAGGAAGCTGTATCCTCTACAAGTTCAACGATTTCGGTCTGGGGGTGATCTGAAATGGCAAGATTTGCAGATTGTGCAGTAGTCGGATTTTGTTTTTTTTTTATTTTTGCATTTTTGAATATAGCCGGAACCTTCGGAACTTTATCCTTCCCCTTGTCGGTATTTAATGGATTTAGTAGAGACTAAACCTCCTCAATTAGTAAGTCAATATCCGCCAACGTTTCGGTATCAGCGTTTGCATGCGGGTCGACTATCAGCTTCTTATGTCCTGGTTTCCTAGGTTTTTTTGCATTAATTTCCGCCCTCGGGAGGTCACCAGCTTTCCTTTTGCCCATATTATGAAATGAAATTTCCCCCTAGAGACAGCGCAACCCGCAAAAGAAATACAAATGAAAAGAAAAAGAGAATGTGACTCACTCAGGAACGGTGAAGCCTGTAGGAGGTGTCAGGGTAGTCCCTCACAGATATTTTGAGAAGTCACTTCTTGGTGAGGAACCAGGTCAATACACCATTACATTATCACAATCAGGAAAACTAAATGAACACGAGCAGCAGCAACACCCCGGCTACAGATTTTAGGGACAGGGCCCGGCCCGGCCTCCTCCGGTCAGTGAAGGGCAAGGATGGGTCTGCCCTTGACCCGGGCGCGGCCCGCGCGCGGCCCCCGCGCGTCCTGCGCGGCCGGAGCCCACTGTGCTTTTTGAAGCGCCTCCTGGCGCTGCTGATGACGTCCGGGGTTCAGCCTGGACCCTGTAGTCTCTGTGGCCCTGTCCTGGCCCCGGTAGCAGCAGAGTTAGTGGCAATGAAGTGGGCGTTGCGTGCGGCGGGAGCCCGAGGTGCTTTTTGAAGCGCCTCCTGGCGCTGCTGATGACGTCCGAGGTCAGCAGTGCAGCCTGGATCCTGTAGTCTCTGCGGCCCAGTCCTGGCCCCGGTAGCAGCAGAGATAGTGGCAATGAAGCGGGCGTCCCCTTTAAGTATGTCTTCTTTGATCATGTCTTCCAACATCACTTTCAATTCTTGTCTAATAATAATCGGAACATTCCTTAACTTTTGCTTCACAGGAAATGTCCCATTTTTTCTTTTAATCTTGTGAGAGTATCCTGTTAATTTACCCAATTTGTCAGAGAAAACCTTAGGAAATTAGAAACTAATGATCTCCTCATCACATTTGTCTTCTATAATGAGAACAGGTTCACTACTCCTGGGATTTAATATAATCCCTAGTTTCCACTGGTCCTTCCACCCAAGTACATTCGCCCCTCTTTCTGCCACATACATCTTAATTTGAGTCTTCCTACCTTTAAATTCTAATTCAACAGGATTGTAGCCAATGACATCAATAGCGGTGCCATCAAAACTCTCAGCCACAATATCAGAAGGTCTCAATTTGTCAATGTCTAAACACTCTCCAAACTTTTCCATAAAGTACTTTTTAGTGATTATGGTCCATGGAGAACCTGAATCTGCCATGAGTTCCAGGTGCTCACCCAACACTTTAACAATACATTTGGGTGGACCTTTGACCCCTACTTCTACATCCTTACCACTTTTAATAGACAGGACCACTCCTTTACTATGACCATCCACATTACCACACTCACAATTAATGTCATGTCTCCCAATTTCACCTAGAAAAGACACTTTACCTCTTTGGGTTAAATTTTTTTTTTTTCTTAGATCTCTACAAACACGAGCAAAATGTCCTGTCCGCCCACACTTCACAAATTCTTTTCCAATGGCAGGACAATGAGCAAAGGAAGCAATGTGATTAGTGCTTCCACACCTGTAACATACTGTAGGTCTCCCTTCATTCTTTTTCTTGTACTCACGTCCATTACTTACACTACAAAGATTGGCTTCTGCACAGGGCCAAACTGGCCGTAGCAGGCACCGGGCGTTATCCCGGTGGGACACGAGGGTGGGGGCTGGTTTTGGGCCCCATGGGGGCCGTTTTTGTTACCGGTAGCAGGCAATATCGGCCTCCTGTAACAAAATCGGCCGAGACCGGCCCTAGCAAACAGCTCGGCTGCACCCCTAGGGAGCTGGCCGAGCAGTTTGCCAGGGCTGGTTTCCGTTCCCAGTCCGGCCCTGCTTCTGCAGTATTCACAGAGCACACATCCTCACTATTAGGATCATTCTTACTAACCACAGACACCCATTCCTCTGACTGCTGCAAAGCTTTAGCAATAGCAATAGCATCCTGCAATTTATGATCCGCTATAACTGTTCCTGTATTTTTTACTCTTTACATGGACTGCAATCTGATCTCTAATCATTTCATCTGTCATTTGTCCAAAATTACATGACATAGAAAGCCCTCGCAGCGCTGTCAGAAATTCATCAAAGGATTCATTCTCCTTTCGCGCCCTGGTATAAAATTTGAACCTATTGAGTGCAATGCTGGTAGTAGGTTTGAACCTGAGTTCCATCCTAAGTAATGCTTCCTTGTACACATCCAAATCTTCTTCTTCTACTTGTGGTAAGCTCCTGAAAACAACTTGATCCTCTGATCCTAAGCAGTGTAGCATTATACTTTTCTTTCTTTCTGCTCCCATTCTCTGACCATCTATGGCAGTCATATATGTTAGAGACTCCTCCTTCCACCAAGGCATCACTGGTTCTCCTTTGTTATGTTGAAATTTCCCTGGAGGATCAAACTGCATATTTCCATGAAAGCGTGGCTAGACAGTTGGTGAGGATTAATATGTGCAACAACTAGATATATCAGTGAGTATGAATGAACAAAACAAATGGTCACAAAAACCAATGACCACTTCACACTAAAAGTACCATGAATATTTCCAAATGTATCTGCTGTCTTCTTTTAGTTCTAAGCTGCTCCTCACGCATTAATTATCTCATTCTTGACTAAAATATTTAAATGGATAAGTCTGGGAAGTCACTTCAATGCTCCATGCTCCGATAAATTCTCCGACACAGCCACTAAGAATGGGGCTTGTATCACCCAATGAGAAAAGGATGTGACAGCCAATTGCAGCACGTTTCTGACTAAGATATCAAAGGAGCGTCACACGTCACGCATCAGGATTCACACGTGCGTCCTCTGACTAAAGTGCTCCAGGTCCGTAGATGCTGAGAACGTTGTTGGTGAGTGCGCACACTGGCACGCAGCCAATTCAGAAAATGCAGCTGCATAGGTAAGTGCCAGTAACCTCACGTGACACCAACAGCAACTTCAGCGCTTTACGCTTTAGTGTCCAATTATAAGATCTCTGCACACGTACTTTCCACACCAAGTAGACTCTTTTTACTTGCGTAGTCTCAATACCTCCATACATAAGAGGAAAGGGAATATCCGTAATTTAAATCCACAATCTATGGGTTCTTGTAGAATCCATGCCCAGAAGTAAAATCCATTCCTGTGCTACCTCAGTAGATGCAGATGTGCCTCCGGACTCCAAGTCGCCAATGTTAAATTCACTCTTCAGACTCTAAACAGTCCCTAGCAACAGTAATAACACATTCAAAGCATAACAAGAATACTTATGAACAAAGCATGAACCATATGCGTATAAATAAATAATACAATGCAGAATATAACACTGCACCTTACCAAACAGCTAAATCTCGGTCTTGTCTCCTTTGAGCTGTAGACAGTTTAGAGTCATCCATGTAGCGATTTTCCTCATGCAGTCGATAAACCTGTTTTTGACATTTTCCAGATTGTGCCCAAAAGAGATGATTAACTTAGTGTCATCTGCATAGGATAGTATTTCAAAGCTACAGGACTTGACTACCTGGTCAAGGGGCACCATATAGATGTTAAAAAGAGTGGGGCTCAAAGAAGAGCCTTGGGGGACCCCTTATCAAGGAGCTTGAACTGAAATTTAAAAGAGCCGAATGTGATCATCTGGGTCCTTTTTTCAAAAAGTCTTTAAGCCAGTCTAGGGCCTTTCCATGGATGCCTATCTCATAGAGCATGGGTACTCACAAACATTTGCCCAGGGGCCACAAAGTACATCGGTGGTGTGACCGAGGGCCGCACTGATGCCAGCAGGGTGGCGGAAGGGGGTCTGGGTGGGTCAGAGCTTGTGTAAGGCGGTCTTAAATAATGTAAAATAAACCGGCAAGCATTTCTTTGCACGTCAATAAATGCTTGCCCGTTTATTTAACATTTTGTTCTGGATATTAGTGCTCAGCAACTAAACAGCAGCTTGTGCTGCTGTTCACCAGGGGGGCCGCATGTAAAGGTCAAGAGGGCCGCAAGCAGCCCCCAGGCCGTACTTTGAGTATCACTGTCACAGAGTCTATGAAACAAGATGGAATGAGAGATAGTGTCAAATGCGGCTGACAGGTTGAGTAAGATTAGCATAGTCGGCATGCCAGCATCTAGTGATAGTCTGATGGAATCGACTACAGCCACCAATGCAGTTTTCCTGCTATGTAAAGCTCTAAAGCCCAAATGCCAGTAGATGGTGTTTATCCAAATAAGAGGAGCGTTGTTTATTCACAAGAGCTTCTAGAACCTTGCGTAGGAATGGGCCGGTAGTTGGCAGGCTCATTAGGGTCAGCATTAGGTTTCTTTAAAATAGGAGAAACCTGCACAGATTTCCACTCCAGTGGCATTGTTGCTGAGTTCAGGGATAAACTGAACAAACACCTGAAGCAAGGTTGATAGAGTGGCCACTATATGAGGGGGGCAGGGGTCAGAAGGTGATCCCGATTTGACTTTAATCAGAATCTCCGACATTTGCTCTTGAATATTAGGCTCAAACTTCTCAAGCTATGCTAAGGAATTTTACCAGGGAAAGTAATAAGTAGATGAAACAGCAAGTAATGAAGTTGTACTGGGAAAGTTCTGATAACTTTCATGATTTTCCCCTCAAAGTGGTCCGCCCTTGAGTCACACAGAGCTTGTGAAGCTGGAATGACAGATGCACATTCGTGAGGCTTAGAAAATTCATTTAACACCTTAAACAGTTCTTTAGCAGAGATGCCAGCTTGTTCATCCTAGTTAATCATGTATAATAAATGCACTTCTCTAGTCTCCCTTTGGTAAACCCCTAGGGCTAGTTTATAGGCCTTTTATCTGAGGCAGATTTCGTATCATGCCATCTCCATTCCAGTCTCTACAGGTCGTTTTTCAGTTCTCAGTTCCAGTGAGTACCATGGAGTATGGTATCTGACGGTATTGAGAGAGCTCTGTTTAAAAGGGGCAATTACATTCAAAGCCTGAGAAAAAGAGTCCTGGTACTCGGCTAAGGTCAAGCTTATGTCATGAGTGTTTTTTATGTTTTATTATTTATAGGTTTTATACAGCGCTAGCTAGACTCAAAGGTATCAGAGTTCTTTACATATAATTTGGGACTATTAGATTAAAGTACATGCATATATCGAGACAAAGAGAAATGTTAGGCAGTTAAGGTTGTTGCAATATGCGGACATTAGAACAGCATGAGTTAATGGATTAAATGGCATCGTAGACAGCTGAAACAATCAATTAACTGTCGCAGGGTGTGAGAAGTTGGCCTGGTATATGCTGTTCACTAATTAAAGTGGACACCTTGCACCAGGGCAAATCGACTCTTATGGTAGATAGGTTTAAGACAACCTTTTAAAGAAAGCTATCCTAGTGGTAGCTGTGGAGAGCAGCCTTCAGGCTAAGTCTCGGAGGAATGTAAAGCAGCTTGTTTTACCATATAATCTCTTGAATCACCAAATGAAAAGACACCACACAGGTATATATATCAAATATATATGTATTTATTTCTAAATAACTCTCTACTAATCTCTTTATGAGATTAGAAGACAAACATATGCACAAATCAACGTTTCACAATAAGTTAAGCACAAAATATGGCTGGGGCCCTAGGGTCGTACCAGACCATATACTAAGTAAGAGACTTAGGGACAACGACTTGCAGGGAGACAAGGCCTAGGGCCTTCAGAAGTGCTGGGGCCTCACGAAACCACCCAAGGCAGGTAAGTAAAGGACCCACGGGGGACGCGTGCAGTGTGGATACACAGGCGCTGATCGCCGTTGACTTCAATGGGGCAAGTCGCGGTTGGAAATAAAGAGTTTTAGGATACTTCGGGAGAACCTACAAGCAAGTCACTTACAGGGTAAGTAGTTCTAGAGCCCACACCCACAGGAGCACCGTAGTGCTGGAGTTACCTCACCCAGGGAAGCCGGGTGCATAAGTGTCCTTTGGTGTCGGGTCGCGGCGTCGTTTTCAATGGCGAACAAAGAAGACTGGCTGCTTGCGGGAGCTGAAGAAGTGTCCGGTGGAATCCAAGCCTGGATTCTGAAGAAGGATGACCTGAAAGCAGAGGGGACAGTGTTCAAAGTCACTTGGCAGTGACCCGGGGCAAGGAAGATGGATGCCCACCGTCGTCGGTTGATTCAGGTCGGTTGCGGGTGCCTTGACTCTTCAGCCACGTGGTCCAGGAGGTGTCGACGATGACCAGGAGCTGGATTCGGTGGGTCCCTTGACGTCTGCCGCTGACTGCGGTGTCGGCAACTCGATTGGAGCCAACAAGCCTTGGCAGCAGCAAGTCTCGGGAGATGAAGAAAAGTCGATGGCGCAGACCAGCAAGGTCTGAGGGACTCACCCAGCGAGGGTAAGTCAGGGCAGGCCTGGAGCAACCAGGGGAGCCCTTTGGTTTCTTTAAGAAGTCTTCTGGGGACCCACAAGCCGGCGGGCAAGGGATCGCAAAGACACCTCGGGCGGAATCACTCAACAGGGGCCCACGGTCACTCGGGACGGTGTAGGCCTCTGATCTTCGGAGGGATTCCTGCTGGAGGTCGGGACCACACGTGGTCCAAAGCACAAGTTCGTAGAACGTTGTGAAGGGGTTGCACTCGACAATAGTGCACGGTACCCAGGGGTCGTGGTTCCTCGTTACTCGTGGGGTCCACTTGCCTCAGCTTTGCTGGGAACTCACGATGGCCTGGGAGAGGTCAGGAAATCCACTTCTTGGGCTGCAGGGACTTCGGACTCCGGCGGGAGCGGCGTAGTTTGCGACCGTCGTTGTCGTTTTTGGTGCCTGCCAAGCATGGGAGTCACTCCTTGACTCCAAGGGAGATTCTTTTGTCTTCCAAAGGTAGTGGAACGTCGAAGGGCCAGGATTCTTCTGTAGAGCGTCGTCCAGGGGTTATCTGCTTTGCAATGGCAAGGTTCCCCCTCTTATACTAAAAAGAGGGGATGGACTAGCTCTATGACCCCACCTATGGGAGGGTCAAGGGAGGGTGGCTACACCCACTTCCCTTTGTCCAGTTTTGCGCCAGAGCAGGGGCAGGTAGCCCCTGAGCCGGTTTGAACTGGCATATGCACAGAGGAGCCTTCTGCTCCCCCAGTGCAGGACTTCAAAGCACTCTAAGAGTGCACCCACCCAGCCCCAATACACTAAACCCTGTGTGGGAGGTGGTTACACCTCCCTGAGACAGGATGCCTATTGTTGGGCTTCCTCCACTGCGAGTTGCGGTCATCAGCAGGAGGGCAGCCCAGTGTCTGTGACTGGTGGCATCCATTTTGTGATGCCAGGGCTCTTTAGGATTCTACCGCGTTTCCACAGCAGGTACATGTCTTATCCCTCTAGAAGGGTGGAATGCTACCCCCGCCACCAAGATTGGCGGGGGGGTAGTATTCCAAGATGTTTGACACCAAACACGACATGTTTTGATGCAGCCATTCCAAAGTTAGCATTTACCGCGAGGATATAATGCACTTAATAGTATATGGTTTAACCGCATCCACAAACAGCACCAGAGAATAGACTCTGTCCTGCTATTGAAATCTCCAACCCAGATCAAGAAGTAATCACCCTTGATCTGTTTTAAAAACATATCAAGCTCCTTCTCAAGGGATAAAATTACTTGATTTCTGTTACTGTCGAAGACATTATTATAGAAATTAATTATCACAAAACACTGATGATCAATAGTATTTAACCACAGAAACTGAAAATAAGGTGAGTCAGTATAAACTTGCTTCAATGTCAGCGGGCATGTAACTGAAAGTAAAACAGCTAGGCCTCCCTTTGCCCTTCCACTTCGTGATGGAATTGCTTGTGTATCAATTGTTGAGAAGCCATCAATAAAAAGGGTTCTGTGTGCCAAGTCTCTTGTATACAAATAATTTGACACTTGTTAAAAAATTCAGGCCATATCTTAGCATCCAATTTCAAGTTAATGCCCGCAATGTTCCATGAAACTATAGTCAAATTATAGGCCTGCGAATTTAGTGTTGACATTAAGCCTTTATCGACAAGGGAAAAGTTTTGTTTAGAACATGGTTCGGCACCCTGGTGCAGTCAATCTATATCACTGCATTGTCTGAGAGCTGAAAATCTGTTAGACAAGGGCAGAGGTCTATACCTATCAACTGTCAATGGACCAGTGTCATACTCTTTTGGGTTTCTTGTAAATGGTCTATAAAAATATCCAAGCGGTACCCCGGTAATATCTCTTTTCCCATTGTTAACTGACATTTCTCCATCATTAGGTATTTCTTCAAGCAAAACTTCAACCATTGCCGGGATTCGAAAAGAGACAACCACACAGTCTCCCTCTCCCTTTTTCTGGGATCTCCCTACCCAGGGTACTCTTCTCACCATGATAATGTTCCTAGCCAAAATATTTAAGTTATGGTGAGAGTGTTTCATGAACCAATGCAAGAACTTGTTCTTCAAGTCTACCCAACCCTCATTAACACCATCCTCCAATACTGGAACATCTCTAAGGATAATAGTATAAGGTGTAGCCTCAGGTGGTAAATGAAGCGAGCCTCGGTGATTGTGTCTACGTTCCATTATTTTATCCTGATTTCCAATAGTGGAGCATGTAGGGCTTGTAGGGCTTGTAGGGCTTGTAGGGCTTGTTGTTTTTGTCACATTTCGGGATGATGATGGTAACTGCAAGTCCCTTTTGTACTTTCCTTGGCTATATTCTCTACAATTTTTTCCCTATTTTTCTCGTCATACCTAGATGCAGGTTTCGCTGGTTTCACTGAGCCACATACAGTCTTATTACTAGCAGTATCTCTCGTATTAACCTTTCCCACTATATCTGATGAATTTTTATTAGATAGTACTTTCTCGTGAGATGACAAATCTGTAATGACTTTCAGGATCTGCGCTACATCATCCTTAATTTTCCCTATTTCCTTTAAGAGATTTTTTTCAACCATGTCAATCTTCCCAAGTAACTTTTTTGAAGCTAGATCCGGTTTAGTTGTACAATCATTGCTAGTGTTGGCCTTTTGCCCTCCATTATGTTTAGAGAGCATAGAGAGCATTGGCTGTGGTTGTTTAGTTGAATCATCACCTTTCCCTTTACTAGCTGTTTACTTTTGGCTACTGGTGGAATAGAACTACTTATGTCTGATAAAGTCAGTATTTCCAATGGGTCAGATGATACACAAGGCACCCCACGAGTATTATGCTCTAGGGCTGTTACTCTTTTCATTTGGACATTGTTGGTCAAATATGCTTCTGGTGCAGGCTCAGATGGAGCCAGTGTAGTCTCATCTATCACAATGGTTAATGCATTCTTGGTGGCCGCTAAACGTTCTTCCACATTTTCAATTTCACTGTTAATTAAACCCATTGCATTGTTAAGGTAATTGGTTATAGGAGCACTCAGTCTGGCGGTTTTGTTCTTACTACTGGCAACGGCACCCGCAAGTTTACGTTTCCCCATGTCCTGTGATGTATTGTTAAGTTTTACAAGATCACACCACCTTTCCACCTTTCCACTGCATGAAACGGGGGTATATTGTACAAGGAAGCGTTTAAAGGCTCAGTCTCTTACCGCCAGTTATCAGCGTTTCACAGCAAATTTCAGGCGCACACGGGAACCCGCTCCTAGTTTTCAAGCGCCTCCAGGCGCTGCAATTAGCTGCGTGACTTTGCGGCTCCGGCCGCGGGAAAAATCAGGCAGGTAATGTCGGGATCCGCGCTCCGAGTCTTCCAGCGCCTCCAGGTGCTGCAATTAGCAATTAGCTGTGTGACTTTGCGGCTCCGGCCGCGGGAAAAATCAGGCAGGTAATGTCGGGGGCCCGCTCCTAGTTTTCAAGCGCCTCCAAGCGCCTCCAGGCTGCAATTAGCTGTGTGACTTTGCGGCTCCGGCCACGGGAAGAATCAAGCAGGTAGTGTCGGGACCCAAGATGGCCGCAAACCAGTCACTTTCCCGTTAGTATCTGCGAGCAGTTCGCGCCAGACTCCTTGCAGGAAGCCGCCTTTGTTCTATACTTAGACGCATAATAAGTCAATAGCCTCCTAACTCAGCACAGCTGGGGTGACAGGGGCAGGGGGTGAGGTGCCTGTGGCCATGAAGACCCCAGCCATTTTAGGGGTTCATGTTTGGCCAACTTAGAGGGATTAAGAGGGAGGGTGGTGATGTGTGTTTGGGTGGTGGACAAGGATGAGGTTTTTACAGTTCTAGTAGGGTCCACTACCACCAGGGACTGGTTACTTGTGGAGGCCTCCGATGAAGATGACGATGAGGTGGCCTCCGTTCCAGTCCCCTCACCCTCCATGCCACTGTTTTCATCTGTGTCTGATGTTTCACCACCCTACAAATGGTGGCCGGCTGCTTCCCTGCCTTCTTAGCCAATATCTCCTTCGCCTGCTCTTGAAGATGCTGCAAAGACATATGCAATAGTTTAATGTATCTATGCAAATATAACTGATCATGAAGTATTTTCTCAAAATATTTTCTGCATTTTTATATTTCACCTGCTTGAAGGATTTTAAACTTTGGTTTATGTTTATATTTATCTCCATGTAGGGAACATCTTCAGAAGCCATTTGGTCACAGTTTTCTAATTTTCTATTATTGATCCTAATTTATTTTAGATCATTTTTCTTAAATATTTTCAATTCTCTCTAAGAACTGTTTTACACTTCTGAATGGTTGTAATTTGTTGTTTTGAATAGTACATTGTGTGTACAAGACAAAAAAGGCAGTTTATTAATTTTTAAAAATAAAAATATGAATCAATATGTTTTAATATTTACTGTAATGTTGTACCAATATGTGTATAAACTGAAAGCCTGTTTTTTGGGGGGGCATTTCACATTGGTAAAACATACTTTAATTAACGTAAGTATTTTTTAAATGTTAAAATAAAATGTTTGATTCAGTACTTAAGTTGCTTATTAATGTATCATGCCCTATGTATTTGCATATGCTGCTAAAGAAATCCAAAATATTTTTTTATTTTTATATTACTTCTACAGCAAAAGTAAATATATGGGACTTGATACATTTTAATCCCCTTTAGTGCACATAGAAAACATGTAACATTTTTCTCTAAAATATCTCTTAATTTGTTTTTAGTTTGTTTTACCGTTGTAAAAATAAAAATATTCTGGCTTCCAGTTTAGTAAAAAATTGGTACAACATTACAGTAAATTTTTAAACACATGGAGTAAAAATAAACAAACATTTACAATATAAATCACATATACGAAATATGTTATTAGGTGAAAAACACTTACACCATAACATCATTTGAAATTTAATGGAGATTGAAACCTGTAATCTTAAATTCAACAAAATACATTCAAACAAACAAACAAATAAGGCAAGAAAAATTAACAAATGGAGAAAAAGACACATATTTGCAAAACATAATATCAATTCGTAAAACAAGAGAAACAACAATAATGCTACAAATCTATATGCTTAAAAGAGGTGCAAAACCATTAGCAACAGCTAATTTAAAAAGCCAAAATGACATTTCGGTTTAGTCACACATTCAAAAGTATAATTTACCTGTGTCCCCTCCACCAGGGATTCCTGTCAAGCCTTTAGGATGTAGGGTCTGCAAGACCTTCTCTTCCTAGAGATATATTTGTTTGGGCGGGCTGAGAGAACCACCACCAGTCTTCTGGGCCTCTGGGTGATGCTTGGAGGCCAGGGAATGCATTATCCCTCGCAGATCATTCCACCTCTTCCTAATTTCCTCTTGTGTGCGCAGGTTGCTTGCTACAGCATTCACTCTGTCAACAATTCTGGCCCACATTTGCCTTTTCTGAGCTATAGTTGTATTTATTACTTGGGCTCCAAACAATTGTGGCTCTACTCTAATAACTTCTTCCATTATGACTGACAATTCTCCCTCAGTAAAATTGGGATTTCTCCTCCCTGCCATTATCAAATAATAAACTTAAATAGATTTGATAACCCACAAGAAAAAAAAAAAAAAAGAAAAAATTAACAAGAAACAGAGAAAGCAAAAAAAACTTGCTTCAGTGAAAAAGTTCTCATGAACAAAGTTCTGCTGCAGTGGAATGGCAAATGATCATGGTCTGAAATGGAGTGTGTTTTATAGTGTGGCATGCAGGTGAAAACAATTAGTGAAAACACATCAGGTGTATGATGCTAGCATCCATCCAAAAGCCACAGGAACAGTACAATGTTGAACGCGTCCCATGACGGAATCCCTCCATCAGTAATCCACTGCTAGGAAAACACCAGCACAACTGAGAAATCTAAAAAGGCTCAGCACAATCCCGCCAACCTGACGACAACAGAGTAATGTTAGCCAGCAGAGGAGTCAACGGCGTCGACGGAGGTGAGCCACTTACGCAAAGGAAAACACTCGGTCAATGCAGACGGAGGATTAGCCAGCCCCCATCTAAATAGGGCGGACGGCAATCCATCAGCTTCACAGAGCACTTGTGAATTCCGCCGTGGATGGACAACGGGAGTTCCGCCAAGATATAAATCAGGCCCTCAGTCTTATGTAATGATAAGTGGTCCTCAAAATATAAAAACAAGGGTAGCTAAGGTGACTACTTTTAATTTTGTAGGAGTCACTCTTGACTCCGATATGTGATGGAATTTCTAATGAATCAGAGATCTAAATCACTTGCCTGAGTTCATGAGACAATCTTTAGGTTCGCTACAAAAGTAGGCCATAAACCAATAAAGGAAATGCCACAATTATATGAATGTAAAAGTATTCCAATGGGCACTTACAGGGCAGGAATTTGGGGACATATAAATTCTGATAAAATACAGGAGATTGAAAGTAACTTCTTAACCAGGCTTCTTTCTGTCTCAAGGAGTACAGCAACCCAGATTTGCCATAGTGACCTAGGGATGAGCTATATTGAGGTCGCTATAAAAACTGCCCCTTTATTACTTTGGCTTAAGATTTGGTATTTATCTGAGACATCCCTTTCCAGGCTCATTCTGAAGGATTGCATTGCATGGAACATATGGATACATCCAATGGCTTCATTATGTGAAATATACTATTATCGACTTAGGAGTCCCAGAATATTTTAGGGCCTGATTATGACTTTGGCGGTGCTGCGCCGACTCTGTGTCCACTCAGCACCAACAAAGCCATGCAGGGACCGCCCGCCAGATTACGAGTACAACTCATGTCTGGTGGGCTTTTCTTTTGCCGCTCCCATGGCAGTGCCCGTTTTCAGGGCACCGCCATGGGAGCGGCAAAAGAAAAGCCCGCCAGACATGAGTTGTACTCGTAATCTGGTGGGCAGTCCCTGCATGGCTTTGTCGGTGCTGAGTGGACACAATGGAAACACAAAAGAAGTTCCAGAACGGCATGGGCTGTGAAGTCCATGCCATGCTGGAACTTGGGGCACATGCAAACAGGGGGGGCACATGTTGTGCCCCCCTGAACGCATCCCCATGAGGGCGGGGTATGGGGGCCCTGTAGGGCCCCCTTTGTTTTCCCACAGCCCGCCTTTTCATGGTGGTGAGCCTTCTATGAAAAGGCTGGTGGTGGGGAAACTCGAAATATGCTTGGCGGACCACTGAGGTCCAGCCTTGCATATCGAATAGCCCTGTCCACTGCGCCCCCCGCCAAGGAACGGCAGTTCCCTGGCACAGCTGGCACCAACAGCGCAGCAGCGGATTGTCCAAAAAGCTGCCTCCTAATACGCAGGACTGCCACCACTGCGCCACTGCTAGTCTGGTAGTCAAAGACTGCCAGACTCTACTTCGGGCCCTTAGTAACTCAGATTCTATTACTGCTAGTACAAAAGGTAATCTTAGCAACCTATTTTTTAATTTTAGGCATAACGTTAAAACATTATATACAGAGTTTAAGAAGACAATTGTATATTATAGCACCTTAACTACTACTTTAGGAATGGAATTATATTTAACTTGGATTTGCTCAACCCAGCAGAGGATTTATCATACTCGTCTTAATTTAGGCACTGGGCATTTTCTTGTGGCTTTTCCACAACAGGGCAGCTGGTTTTCCAAACTTCCAAAATGCCCCTACAACATTTCTGCTCAAAACACTAGGCATTTTCTGTTATTTTGCATATTATATATTCAGCATGCCAACTGTTTCTGCTACTATTTTTTTGCTCTGAAGACATTAGAAGTTATAAAGATGGTCTTATGGTCCTACAAAGATTAAAGTCACAAATCACTTGTTTTGTGGCCATAATTTGTAATTCCTTGGTAAGTAGGAACATTTATTTAATTTCATTGTATCCCTCTACGACTTTCTGATGTCTCCAGTAATACTGGGTACAACATTCTTTTATTATGATTCTTTTTTGTAAGCTTGAATTATGAATTAAGAAATGTTGTATTATTTATTGTGTGTACTTTTATGGCGAATAGCCGAATAAAGTTATTGATGACTGGATGACATTCTAGAGTAAGATATTTGCAGCCAGGACCTAATTGGTATTAAACTGATGTTGAGTGTTTTGATTTGGTTTGTATGCTAGAACGAAGTCCGCTATGTATAGATGTTCCATTATATATTTTTTCTGATGCTTTGCCTTGCTTTATGCAAACGTAAATAAATAATATGTGGTACGGTTTCTTTGCAAACTATAAACAAACTGCTTTTTAACCTGGCCTATTACAGCAGAGGTGGGAATCTTGAAAAAGGCAGAAAGTGTTAGTGGCCCCCATCACGTGCTCATTCTTCTGGGAGCCCGCCTAATTTACTAGCTTCTGTCACCTCGAGAATAAAGTGCTAATTATGGCTAAGAAACACACCATCTGCCCAGAGCTACTGCCTATTTTTCTTTTTCTAGACGTTTCATTTTTAATGTATACATTCCCAATTTTTATATTTATATTGGTTCATGCGTTACAATAAATGTTGGCTTGTTTCACTACCTTTACCCCAGGGGAGTCTTGAGTCACGCAATGGAAATCAGCTTGGCTTCCTGACTGCAAGAAAAGTAAGGAGGTAGAAACAGCAGGCACCTTGCCCATTACTTTTTCCTCAGAATCACAAGACTTGTGTGTGTAAATTACTCTCCCGTCACCAGAAGAGCAAATCCTGCACTGTTGGTCCTCCTCCGCAAAATATGTTACAAGTGACCCCTTAAGAAAATCATGTCCAATCTTCAGATCTGCTTTAGCAAATGTTCTATTAGAAACCATGTGCAACTTTAAACCCAAGTTACTGTGTTTGGATATCGACTGCAAGTAAACGTGCGGCAATTCCCCAACTATCTGTGTTATAAGTTGTTCCATGATACCCAGTTTGAGCAAATCTCCTAAAATTCATCATGTACAACAATACCATCGGAAAACGTTGGCCAATTTGAGTAGACAAAATAAATCTGCTACTAATGAACATGTGTAACTAGATCCCTGGTATAAGTCTGGGCAAATTCACCATGAGTAAACATAAGTAACAATAATGCCAGAAACTCTGTGGGCATATATTTATTATATTTTTGTGGTTTTATATAGCGCCATCTTGGCTCAAAGGCCTTAGTGTGCTATACAAGAGACAGGAATTATGCTACATGTGCACTTGTGCAGAGATTCCCAACCAAGGGCCTGATTATGACTTTGTTGGTGAGGCACCGGGTCTGGCCTGCCCCTGAACCGCCAAAGCCGTGGTGAGACCACCAGCCACATTAGGAGTTTCCTCCTGTCTGGCTGGCTTTTTTTGGGCGTTTACACGGCAGTGCCTCTAAAAGCGGGCACCGCAATGGGAACGCCAAAAACAGTTCCTGCATAGCATGGCCTGAAATGTCCATGCCATGCAGGAACTGGTGTGAATGCACACAGGGTGGCACATGTTGTGCTCCCCTGTGTGCATCCCCAGGCCTCAGAGGCACCAGGGGGTCCTGTAGGGCCCCCTTTGTTTCCTCTCTGCCAGGGTTTTCATGGCGGAGGAACCGCCATGAAAACCCTGGCAGAGAGGAAACTCCTAACATGCTTGGTGGGACTGCGGCGGTCCCTCCAAGCATATGGAATCTTCTAAACTGCTGCAGCACCGCCATGGAACGTCACTTCCCTGGCAGCTGTGGCGGTCCAACTGCCTGACTCATAATAGGGCCGTCTGGAGACCACCACAACCGTGCCCCCATGAGTCTAGTGGTCGATGGACAGCCAGACTAGTAATAGGCCCCTAAGTGTGTAGGTAAAGCTTTCACAATTGACCGTTTGAAATAAAACCACTGGTTACTGTGTGGGCAATTATTCATGTTCAACAATTCATCCAATAACTGTTTGAGGAAGCCTACCAATTGCTATGTGAAGAAATACCCGCAGCAAGTGGTAGAAATATTACTTCAAGTGTTCTTATGCAATAACACCCTTACCTTAAAAGCCCAAAATCACTATAAAACTGATTCTTTTCACATTCTGATGATTTTTATCATTCTAAAATAGTGTTACCGAGTAGGAGTCACTGTTAAAACTACTCTGAGGGCTATGCGCTGGCCGGCCAACTGTGTTCAGAAGGCTGAAGGAAGCACAGGGTGCAAAATTCTTTGGTAAGTTTGTTGGATCATGTAAAATATATTAAGTGTGATTGGTGCCCATTTCAGGGATGGTGGCTTGCTGAGGTCAGTAGTCCACCATGGCTTTGATCCCATTTTGATTGTTTTTTTATAATGCAGCCCATTTTTCTTAAAAGAAACAGGGCGAACAGGGTGGCATTTGAAAAAAGTTTTAAACTTTTTAAAAGTTTGTTTGAGAGTAGACAATGGTTTACTCCCCCCCCCCTTAGTCCTACCCAAAAAACCTTTTTTTTAAAATTCACAACAGAGTAGGGGACTTGTTCTTTTTAATGTTTTGCAAGCAGATTTTGGTTGCAAACCATGGATGCATAAGATACAGATTCTGTATTCAGAAAAGACACCTATGACATGCCCCTTCCAAACACCGCAGCTGTATCAATTCAGAATCCCTTTTCTGACTCATAAAATGATATTCATACAGAATAAAAAGTGTTTTGGGATTGTGAATGCCACATTGGAGTGTTTGTGACAGCAAAAATGCTTTGAACATCTGACCTAAAGTTATCCAATCCAATTAATTTCAATTGAATATTCAACATCAGATCAGCCTCATTTGACATAGTGTCCGGCATTCCCACTCTGCTAACTGCTCGTGTGTAAACAGCCACATCTCTACCATCATCGTCTCTGTTAACCCTTAATTTGAGTTAATTCACATACATTTATGTTGTCTGTGTGCTGACATCCTTCACAAACCAATGGCTAATCCTAGACCCTCTGCTTACCTTCACATCTCAACCAGTCAATTTATTAAATATTGGTGTGCTACATAGTGCAAACTGCAGCTGTTCTTGTGCATAAAACTTTCGACATGTAAACATGCAAACCCTAGATGCACTGCACAGCTACCGGCTTCCAAATGCATAAATCTTTGGTATATTGTACAAACACCTTGCATTTCCGTGTAGTAAATATGGCTATCCCACCCAGTAGCCCCTATGCATTTTCCTGCTGACGCTCAGGTAAGAAAATACGTAACTGTACGTAGTCAGTCCTTGGCTACGTAGGGAGGCTTGAGTATGTGGAGGGAGTGAAATCTCCATGAAGAGCTGCAGGGAGAGCGCAGCCTCTGCGTAATAGTGGCTCGCTCACCTAATTGGGCTTGAGTGTCTGGAGGGAGTGGGCACTCCATGAACAGTGGCAAGGAAATCACAAGGTGTGTGTATTAGAGGCTTGCCCACTCAAGGGGGCTTGGGTGCCTGAAGAGAGTGGGCACTTGCCCACCTAATGATGCTTTCTGTCTTAAGTTTGGATGTCTCAAGCTCAACACCGAGAAGACAGAACTCGTAATTTTAGGCAGGAACACCTCCCCATGGGACTCCAACTGTCGGCCGGCCGAACGCTGACCCATACCACAGCACTCAGACCAGGTACCTCAGAATAATCAACAGGAAACTGCACATGACCGAACAAGTCAAAGCTGTCACTGCATCCTCCTTCCATACCCTGAAGATGCTGAGGAAGATCTTCAAATCACTAGGAAAACTGTCACTCACGCCTCAGTCACCAGCAAGTTGGACTACGGGAATACTCTCTGCACCAGGATCACCAAGCACCTCACTGGATGTTCACACAAGCCATCCAGAACTCAGCCGCCTTACTTATCCTCAACCTACCACACAGAACCCGCATCACACCACTCCTGAGGGAGCTCCACTGGCTCCAGATACACAAACATGCTAATTTCAAACTCCTCATAAACACATTCAATGCACTACACAACTTAGATCTCACCTACCTGAACAGTCGTTTCTCCTTCCTCCAACCACCCAGACACCTCTGTTCTGCAGGACACCTTCTCATACATTTTAAAGAAAGCACTTTTAATCTAAACAAAAAATAAATGCGTGTGAGTCTTCATTTCACATTCTTCAGGGCACATAAGGTAGCCATAAAACTAACCACAAGTTGTCCTTTCACTCCAACTGAAGAGCATAGGGATCCAGCTTGAAGTGTTTAGAAAATGATGGAAAACTCTCCTGGGGTCATGCATTCAATGACCTTGAAGCCTTACTCTGTATTTTTTAAAACATTCTTGGGTGGGCTGTTGTGATCCATGTAGTTCCCCCACAACCCTTAAATTATTCATTGGTAGTGCCATGACCCTCCTTCGTACACCATCAGAAGTAACATATTTCAAATAAAGCCCAAGCAGGTCATTCTGGGGGGCTCCAGGTCATTGAAGTGAATATTTAATGAGTAGCCTCAATGCTTTATTTACAGATTCAGCAAGGCTACAACTCTTTTTCTTTTTTTAATGTTTTGGGTGACCCTGTCGCACCTGGAGCACCCATGACCTTCCTCTTTTTGTTTTCGTTTGTACTTGAATGGCAGTAAAGGGAGCCCACTCCCACACTGTCAAGCTGATTTCCCGTCTACCAGCACTCTACCTCGCTTGCACAAGAGCTTGCAGCTTTCTTCTCGAGTATGCAGCTATGGTGTCCGCCCAAGTCACAGAGAGCGGGAGTGGCACATCATCATACAGTGAGCGTGAGGAAGAACCCCCATCTTTGCTTCAGGGTCCCAAGGATGGGGTCACGGAAACCCATCCAGCATGCGCCAACCCCTGGGGAGATTGGGGCTCTGGGGGCATCAACCACTACGAAGAGAGGGTCCCACATACATCCCCTCTCCTTCAATCTATAAAAATAGAAAATGCACTGACGTCTTTGCCCTGACCCACCTTGGGATACCTGCCAGTTTAAAAAAAAAAAAATTCTCACGGTACCACAATACTACTGTGTTACCGCCACACCAAAAATATTTTTTTTCTTCATTTTGGCCCAAGGATAGTCCCTCTGGAACCCCCACCACAAGGCCTAGGTGGTCATGGTATCCCTACTCTGCACGGAAATCAGCGTTTACAACGCTGTCATTACATCGCAGTACTATTACAACGCGGTCGTTACAACAACCGCGTTGTTAGTACGCGACGCATTTACATCGCAAGTCATTACAAAGACTTGCTGTAGGGGGCGCTGAGGTATTGGAAATGAATTCCAACACCTTCCCTACTGTTGCGCAAACTGGAGTAGGAATAGTAAATAATACTATTCCTAAGTCCAGCGCGCCCTCTACTGCAAGTCGTTGTAATGACTTGCGATGTAAATGTATCGCTTACTAACAACGCAGTCGTTGTAATGACTGCGTTGTAAAAGCACGCGATGTTATACATCGTGTTGTAATGTGCTATATTCCAACAGATATCCCTAAATTTTGAACCTTAGTTTCCCAAAAGCTACTCAAGGGATTTATACCAAATTGCAAATAGCACATTTTCTGGGTACAAATTTAGATTTTTGACACATTTGGTGTAATTGCATTAAGCTCTTTTTGCTGCATTGGTGTCTAATTTTCCTTATGGAAATTGAATTGGGGGAAAAAGCGTTTTAGACCCACCTACTTCTTGTCCCCCTTCCTGGTGGATTACCACAAACCTTTCCAGGAAGGAGCTAAGGTGGATGAATCTTTTTGGAAAGTTTGTGAAGATTCATCAAAGAGCCCAAAATGTCACTAGGAAAACAAAAAATGATCTTCGTATGAAAACTCTGACCTAACTGTAAATACACAGGGGCCCTAAAGTAACTATATCTCGCACTCTTGTCATGCAGTGCTGATTATCTCACATATTACATCACTCGTGACATGTTCTATTACATCATTGATAACATCACTACAACATCTGAAATGATATTATTATTATTTCTTTTGCAGAGTTTTATATAGCGCGAACTTGACCCGAATCGGGTATCAGAGTGCTTTACATAGCACCAGTTAGGTTACATTAGGACACACATTCATTTTTGTTAGGCACGGGGAGATTAAGTGATTTGCCCAGAATCACAGGATGTTCAGCGTCATTGCCAAGACTCGAACCCAGTTCCCCAGATTCGAGGTCGGACGCCCTAGCCGTTAGGCCAACTCCTCTCCCTCTTGATGACAACACTGTACATGGCAGGGACGTGAACTGTAGTTACTTTAGGGCACAAATTATAGTTACTTGAGATAACTAAAGCTGCCGAATTTCAGTGGTTTTGTTAGTTTAAAATGTTATGTTTTAACTGAAATTTCATCTTACTATAAAGTCCCTTTAACCTTTGTTTTTGTCACTGAAATTCCAAGTTTTTTTAGTGTGAAGTAAAATATAATTTCATATATGAATATACATAACATGATCACATTTTCTGATCTAGCAGTGAGCACCCTATTGTACACTGTTACATTATTACCTTCCCATCATTTGTATAGTGTACAGTCTGCTATTAGTAAGTCTTTGAACCACTGTTATTTGTCTGACTCTTTTCAATGCCATTTTTTTCTATTGTAAAACAAAGTCTGAAAAAGCCTGTAATCACACCAAGATATTTTTATGGCAAATACAAGGGCTGCAATATGTAGAGTTAATTATGACTTGAAGAGGCATATTTACCCCTCTCGTGTTTTATCTGCATGGAAGTGTGGACTCATTGGCACATCCTTAATCCTACCCTGACGAAATTTAAGGTTTCTGGTCTAGAAATAGGTGACAAAGAAATAACAAACCCCGGTGGGCCCCATTAATAGTACAGGCAGAAGCATCAGCAAGGTCCCAAATACAGCAAAGGCTACCACAGGAAATAACAAGAAACATCTTCAGTGTAGGAAATTGGGTTACTGGATGATGGGGTGAAACGCTAATCAAGCAGCAACCACAATTCCTGTCAGGATGAAGTCAGAAGCAAACCTCAAATTAACGTGTGCTTAAACCTCTGGCACAAACGCAGTCAGCCTTAACTTAGAGGCAATGTGTAAAAAAACACTTAATAAAGTCAAAACACAACACAAGAAAAATCCTAAACCAATTGATCAAAATAGAGTAAAACTGAATAAATGATATGAGACCAAAACAACAAAGGGGAGATTTATAAGCCCCTTGCGACACTTTTGTGCCGCTGTTGCGTCACTTTTGTGATGCAGCGGCAGCGTTAAAAATGCGACCAATTTTTAACATGACGCATCTAGGGAAATGCGTCACGTTGTAAAGCCCTGAGTCACATTATACTTGCATCAGGTATAATGTATGCAGGGTGGGCGTTCCCACGCAGGAAAGCCTCGTAAAAGTGATGCAGTGAAATCTACATGATTTCACTGCATCACTTCTAGGACGCCACTGCGTCAAAACCTTACGCCTGCTTGAAGCAGGCGTAAGGAGTGACGCAGTGTAGTGAGAATAGACCTCAAAATGCATTGCTGGAGTTGCGTCGTGCTTGCGACACAACTCCAGCAATGCATGACTTTTGGGCCAACAGATGCGTCAGAATTTCTGACGCATCTGTCAATCCTTGCATCATGGTGCGCCGTATTGTAAATACGGCACATCCATGGTGGCATAAGGGTATCGCAGGCTGGCGCATGGAAACTGACGCATCTCTACAGATGCGTCAGTTTCTTGTGAATCTGCCCCCAAAAATCAAATCGGTAGAACTGCAGATAAAAAACTTTAAAGATTTTGGTAAAAATAGTGTGTAAAAGCACAAAGTGTCAACTGTGGTTTTTGGGTCATGTCAGACCGGTACAAAATCACACAAGTCCAGGCTGAACGCCATTGAGTGCAGGCCAGATACAGAGACCAAGTTACGCCCGCTGAACAAAGTACCTTAAATCCTGGTCACGCAGTGGTAAATGGGGCTGGGATGCGAGGTGCTGCGTCGACGGTGTGTGCGCAATGTCAGATAAGAGGAGCTATGGGGATGCGATGTGAGGTCCTGTGTCGAGGAAGTGCCATGCATCAGAGGTTCTGGGGGACTGCGGGACTGCGCTGTGAGGTCTTGCATCGAGGATGTGTCTCACAGCGGCGCTTCCGAGAAGCTGCCAATTCATGCAACAGCGGTTCCTGTGTGAGGCTGCAAGGCAATGCGTTACGCTGCATCAGTTTTGCTTGTACCACAGCTGGACTGGCAGAGAACCTATAGGCCACTTCCAAAGGTACAAGACTGGGGTGGCCCCACCTGAGAGGCTAGACTCACAGCAGACAGAGTTCCTGTCCTGGGGTCAAGGTAGTTACAGACTTTTCTATCCCTGAGGCTGTGTTCAGAAAGCCAGTCAACTATTCCTTGGAGTCACTCTGGTGGCCCTGGGTTCAAGAGGTAAGTCCAGTCCTTCTCACTCAGGCAGCAGGGCAGCAGGGCATCAGAGTAGCAGGGCAGCAAAGAAGCAGTACTTCCTGAAGCCAAGCAGTACAGCAGTTCTTCTTCTGAGACTTCCAAGGTCCAGATATGTACTAAAGTGTTGGTTCTGAGGATCAAATATTTACACCCAGTCCCAGCTTTCAATAGGCTGATGTTTAGAGAGGGTTTCATCCCCAGAGGTGTTTGGAATTTTCTTCCTTCCAGCTCTGGCCTCAGCTTGTCTTGGGACACAAATTCACTAGTGTGAAACCTTTTTTGAGTTTGCTGAGGCAGAGCCTTTGTGATGTGCAAGTGGGGTAGGTAACAACTCCGCCCCCCCCCATATCAAGTCAGAGATAGCCCATCCTGCAAACACCTAGGCCCAGATTTATGGACTTTTGGCACAGGACAGCGCAGCAAGTCACCTTGTTGCACTGGCCTGCATCAAAAGGAAAGGGCGGGAATGTGCTGTATCTATGCAACACGGCGCATTGCTGCCCTTTCCCACTTCGCTGGTGCCATTTTGGCTGCCTAGCGCCAATGCAAGCTCCCTTGCACCATCCTGCAAGGGTGCCTGCATTGCAGGCAGGATTGTTTTTGTGCTTACAGGAAGGAGTCCCTTCCTTCCCAAAAACAATCCTAGAAAACTTTTTCCTCTTCTGCAGCACACATAGAAAGAGGAAACAATTTAAAGAAATAAAGATATTTCTCCTTGTTGCGCCTCCCCAGTGCTTAATCCGTAAACAAATAAGTGCCAGGGCTCCTATCAGGAGACCACTGCAGCTTGCACCACACATTGTCCCTGCCATGCTGCTAATGATAGTAACAACACAACTACTAACCATCACACTCCTAGAAGTGTGACAGTTCGGACTGTTCCAGGCCCCCAAAGCTATAAGAATGGCTTGGGTGGCAGGTAATAGTAATTTTGATATATATTGAAGTAGTAATTAATTGTTATTGGTCATCTCTAAATTAGCCATAGAGTGCCACCTTGTGGCAGACTGTCACAAGCTCCGGTGTTAACAATTAAGTGCTGGTGCTGAGCACCTGAAACCACCGGCTCAAATTAAATACTGGGGAGGCGTAAGGTTTTGGTGACTCCCAAGGTTTACAGGCTCTTGCAAATCTGGACATGCGTCAAAATCCATGGGTGAGACATGGGAACCCACTGCAACGCTCATGGAACGCCTCCCTAAAGCAGAGAAAGGCAACCCAGTGATTTGAACTGCCTTGCCATACCCGATATCTATGAGGCCATTCAAACCATGTAAAGTGGCTTTGTGTGGTCTCATAGACATGGTTAAAAGGTTTGCGCCGCCGTTGCGTCACTAAAAGTGACGCAATGGCTGCCAAGCCTCTCATAAGTATGCCCCCTAGTCCCCCTTTGTCTAACTGTTTGGGAGTAATACACAAAGACCAACTGCCAGCCACACCTAGTCATGTGATCCAGGATACAGGCATGAAATGGTTAGGACAAGAAACTGCCAACTTTCTAAAAGTGGCATTTTCAGAGTTGTGACTTAACATCCGACTTTGCCATTAAAGAGGGTTTTAAATTGCAATTTCTCAGACACCAAACATGAGTTTCCTACCTGCTCCCAAACAAATGGTATTGCTTATTACATGTAATAAGGTAACCCAATGTCATCCTAAAGGAGAGGTAGTCCTTGCAATAGTGAATAACGAATTTGAGAGTTTTTCCCTACCAGGACATGTAAAACTTAAACGTACATGTACAACTCTTTAAATATAATGCACCCTGCCTCATGGACTGTTTATGGCCAACACTAGGGGTGACTTATAAGTACTACAAAGGAAGGTGTAGGTCTGGCAAAAGATTTATTTTGCTAGGTTGAAATAGCAGTTCAAAACTGCACACACAACCTGCTGTGGCAGGCCTGAGACATGTTTAAAAAGGCCACTTAAGTGGGTTGCCCAATGAGTGCTGCATGCCCACTAGTATTTAATTTACAGGTCCTGGGTACATGCAGTACCACCTTACTAGGGACTTACAAGTAAATTGAATGTGGCAATTTGGTGAAAGCCAATTTCACCATGTTTAGAAGAGAGAGCACAAGCACGTCAGCACTGGTTAGCAGTGGTAACGTTTGCAGAGCCCTAAGAGCCAACACAACAGATTCAGAAAACAGGAGGGTGAAGGAAAGTTTGGGAAATTCCCCTGCAGAAAGGGCCAAGTCCAACATTCGGCTACACCAGGATGTTGTGAATCTGCCCCACAGGACTGGTCCGAATGTTGTGAATCTGCCCCACGGGACTTTTCCAATGTTGAAGAAAACCACACAGTGTGGTGGATGGGTTAAAGACTTTAAAGACAATTCTCTTCATACCAGTTACCACGGTTGATCAACCCAAGTTTCTAGTTCTGCTATTGTTGACCGTACTCATTTGGTCTCACCATTTAAATTGGAAGCATTGTAACATAGTAGGGAGGACCTATTCCTTCATCCTTGTCCGAAGGATCTCTCCACTCTTCAGGCACTAGTAGCTTTCTTCTAAATCTCCAGAGCTTTTGTTTTGAGCACTGTAACATAACTACACATTCCCTCTCACTTTTGTTGTAGCTCTGTCTATACATGTAAGGAGTTTTCACAAGTCATACTGTATTGTTAGGAAGGAGACCTGTCTGTTCCAGTGAGAGGCCCTTACAGTCTTCCTCTAGTGACCAGTATTTTCCCTTTGTGCTCCTCTCCACATATTCCTGCAAGTAGACACCGCCAAATCCTCTGCTGAGCCTATTGTTTGAGAAGACCCTAATGTCTGGAGTACCTTGATCCTTTGTGGCCTCCTACCTGTGGGGTCTTTGTTGAATTTATGGAGCCTGGAACTTCTCCTCCAAGGACCCCTCTATGGCTGTCGCAAAGCATCATTCATTTGTGAAAAGCTTCTCGGTAACTATGAGGATCCCATGAAATGAGTTCTTCCATAAATGCCCCTTGTCCCCAAGGCTTGATATGTACATGTGCCTGCTTATCATTCCAGAGTATATACTTGCTACTGAGAGGTGCCGATACCTTCCCATTTAATGTATTGCAACCCTGCTGAAAAGTGCTAGTACTCCAGCTTTCAAATGAAAGACGCACAGGGCTCATTATCTGACAGTACCAGGCCTTATAAACTACAGCTAGTCAATGAGGGGAGCCCTGGCCTGTTCTGCTGAGGAGACCTTCAAGCCTGTCACAGAACCCCATGTCCCAGTCAGGAGCCCCTCTATAACTGTAAGGATCCTCTTCAGGGTTCCCGTTTCTGTTACTTTGAGAAGGCTGTAGTGCCTGTGAGACCAATACTGGTCCATGTGGTAGCAGGAGTTAAACCCCAACCTTAGCACTTACAGGTCAGTCTCAGCTAATGGCCTGTGTAGATCCACCTCACATAGTGAAGCGCAGCCTTTAAGGACTCACAGTTATCTACTGAAGAGTTTATGGTTTCCTTTAGGAGCCTCTTTCTGTTTGAGTTGGCTCCCCATCTCTAAGAAGCATTAGGCATCCCTTTGTGGGGGCCCTTTGCACTTGAGGAGTGACTACGGTCCCAGAAAGTAGCCCCGTGACTTGTGACAAGCACTCTGCCCCTGTGTGCAGTCCCTTTATCTGTGAGCAGACCATTGCCCCTGTGAGGAGCTGCTTTGCCCATCAAAGCTTGAGGTTATTGTTATGCCCCTTCCATCCCCACTCCCATCTTATTTTCTCTGGTTCAGCCTTATAGTCTCTTAGGGCTCTGCATACTGACACTATTCATATGCTACAAGCTCTTTCTAGCTGATACTTGCCACCTCTTGCATCCATCTGGGACCAAGTGTTGTCAGAAACCCTTCACACTTTGGCTTGGGGTCTGACTAAGCTGCACAGAACACTCCACAAGTTTGTTGATGCTGGAAGGAGACACGAGCAGGCATGTTCTCTATGCTGGCTCGGGTAATAACGCTACAGCAGGTCTTCTCCAGTCCAATGTAGAAATGTCTTCTAGAAAGTTAATTTCCCTTTCATCAGAAGCGTCATGACCCGTCCTAAGGTATTTAGGACAGATCTTGACAAGTGAAGGTCTCAAAAAGTGCAGTGTGAAAGGGCCAGGGAAACTGCAGGCCAAACTGAGATGTGCCATATGAAATATATGCCCAGCCATTGAAATTATGCAATTCTGCTGCAGCAGTGTTTTCCTCGTATAGATGGATTTGCTACATTTGCACATAATACATCACCTGTTGCACAATCTGCAGACTTTGCAAAAAAATGTGGGGGCATATCTATAAAGAAATCACGCAGCACAATGCAGCAAGCCACCTTGCTGCGCTGCGTGATAGGGAAAGGGAAGGAATGCGCTGTACTTAACAATATATTGGGTATTCCTGTCATTTCCAGCGCTGGCGCACATTGTGCTGACCATCGTCAACACAGGCACCCTTGCTGCATGGTGCAAGGGTGCCTGCATTGTAAGTAGGTTTGTTTTTGTGCAGGAAGGGGCACCTTCCTGCACAAAAACAATCCAGAATGCAGCACATATAAAAAGAGGAAAAAACGAGGAGAAATAACAATATTTATCCTCATTACGCCTCTGCTGGGCTAGGCATAGCATTTTGATGAATTCCTAGGTTTACCAGTGTTGGTAATTCTGGTAATGTGCCAAAATCCATGGGTTGATGCTTGGGTACACCAATGCTTCACCCATGGAGCACCTCCTTGAAACACTCTGATGTCCTACCCCCAGCTGTCCTACCAGGGAAAGAACAGCAGTACCCCAAGGAAAGACCAGCCAACCCTGGAGCAGCTTTCCAGCGCATACAATCCTCTATCTGCCCCTTGCTACCTTTAAGCAAGCGCCCTGACACAGCATATGCTGCCCTAAAATAACAAATCTGGGAAAATAGACTGAATAAATAATGTCTTCTGTGTAATCAGAGACAGTACAACAATAATTATTCCTGCATTTTGCTGACTATTAAGCCGTCCAGCTGTATCAGAACCTCCCAAATTGAGGGAATGATGATGAATATGAAAGAGCTATAACATCCCTTCATGCATACTTCAAACCACAGTTCAACCCCGACTTTGAGGGGTTTAAACTATGCCAAGTGAGACAAAAAGAAAGAGAGTCAATTCACTGCTTCGAAAAATGGTGAGCACATGCACTGCTGATGACTCTGTCTGGGAGGTGAGAGGTCTTGTTATTCAAGGCTGCCACTTGCCAATACTACAACGACTAATTCTTCAAGAACCTATGCTGACTTTAGATACAATGCTAGTGCTGGCAAGATCCCATGACTGTTGAACAACTGTGACAAAAAGATGGAGATGTCACTATCCAAAATCGACATAAATTCTGATCCTAATTGCATTGCCTCATAAAGACTATATAAATGGGACTATGACGATACAAACTAGTCAACTTCACCATATCTTCAGCCACTGAAGTAGTTCGGAATGTTATCTAAAAACCCTTTTTAGTCTTGAAGTCATTATGAATATCAGTGACAACATATTGATATTTACGAAACCATCCCCAAGCATCCCAAGAGACTTCGGGCAATATTGCAGAGGCTGCCAGGCTGGGTTTACCATGCTACTTTGTTCAAGATGTGAGCTGTTGAGAAATATGATCAACTCATTGGGTATGTTTTTCAGCAACAAAGGCATCAGTGACGACCACAAGAAAGCTGGTGACACATGGAATGCTCCAGCACCTCAGAACCTCTCAGAAGTTTGCAGCTTTCTGGGCATGGTGAACTACTGTGGGTGATTTATCCTAACCCTGGCAACCTTAACAAATCCCTTATATCCACTCAACACGTCCTACTCTAAGTGAAAGTGAACTAGGCACAGAAAATAGCACTTCAAGACATCTACAAGTGGAAATTCAGATCACCTTTTGAGAGTGGTGCATGGACCTTTACTGCTATCAAGGGGACTATGGCAACAGCAAAATATAGGCCAAGAAACAATAAACTAAGATGTATCAGTATTTAAGAAGCTGCAGACCTCTTGTACAAACAGTGAATGTGACTCCTGAGCAAAATACAGGAGGAAGCAGGCATAGACTATGCAGAGCCTAAGCTGAGGTTTGAATCATCAGCTACTGAGGAATTTCAGAATTGTAGTCATGAAGGCGCAAGAAGTCACTCTACAGAGTGACCAAGAGGAAATGCCACCATCAAGGGTTAGCCAATGACACAGTCTCCAGTCAAAACCACGCAATCTTAGAAGCTAAGAGATTATGGCCAAGATTCACAAATGTGCCACGCAACTCAGCCCGGCACCCAAAGGGACTGTGCTGCGTAATAGGGAGAGAGCAGGAGAGCACCATATTCACAGAGATATGGCACTCCTCTCCCCTCTCGCTAGTGCCGGCACTGCTTTGTGCTGCCATGCACCAAGCACACACCTTAGCACGATAATGCTTGGGTGCGTGCCTGAGTCTACCATAGGCTTTGTGCAGGAAGGGTACTGTTCCTCTACAAAATACTATGGCTAGACAAGTTTAAAACCTTTTCCTACTTTGTATGTGTGCTGTACATGCAGCACACATGCAAAGTCAGAAAAGCAAGGAGAAATGAAAACATTTCTCCTTTTAAACGCCTGCTTTTCAGCTGCATTATTTTTTGGCTCTAAACCCTGTCTACTGATGTTAGTAGATAGGGTTTAGCGTCATAAGGCATGGGTGGTTGCATGGGAGCGCCCACGTACCACCCATGTAACGCCCTTTGAAGCAAAGTAATGCAAAGCAGCGTTTCGCATTGCTTTGCATTACTTTGCATTACTTTTCCATACAAACCAACGCAAATAACAACTTACGTTGGTTTGTTAATCACCAAAAAGTTTTAGCATCGGTTTAGCATTAAAAAGTAACGCTAACCCGACGCTAAACCTTTTTAATCTTAGCCTATATTTGGTAGAATCTTCTCATGATTATGAATCATTTTTTTGACTCAGTGGTCCTCAATTCTGATCCAAAGTTGGGGAGGAATGTAATGTGTCACTAGACACATATGTTAGTTGTCATTCATCCTGCATACTGAAGGTTGGGCAAAAGGGGATAAACAAAGGGGAACATGGCCTCTCAAGGTCTGTTACACAGGTATTAGTGTGGTCTGAATTTTTCTGCCAGGCTTGGCCAACCCGAGGCCCAAGGCTGAAGCCTACCAACATTGCCACACCAAACTAGGAACTGCTTAAATGTAAAAGAGAGACACGAGGTCAGAAACAAGTAAGGTCCAGGCCAGAGTAACAGTTAAGTTCAAAAATGGAAATGTGAAAAGAAAGACAACATGTGATGCTTTCAATGGATCTTTCAAATATGAAATTAACAGTGCAACTCAGAAACAAGGATAGTGTGTATCAGTAAGAGGGGTTTGGAAGCTACAGCAATAGCCAAATCAGGGATAATTCAGATCCCACAGAGCACAGAGGAACAGTTCATGTCAGAAAGTGGCACAGTTTGCCTGGAGGGGGGAGATTGGATCACACAGCGCAAGACAAAATATAGATCGCTCTGATCTGATAGTTTAAGTCCTAAACGAGAAATTGTCTGTCAAAAAGAGGGCCTGGTCCGGCTTCAAAAGGGACAGCGAGACTCAAATTAGGGGCATTTTAGACCAGAAAGAGAGAGTCTGTGTTGGCAAAAAGCGGCAGTATAGGGCAGAAAAATAAACATTGCATTCCTGGACGTGACCATCTCTTTTGAAACAGGCGCCCAAAAGGCAAGTCATCTATGAGAGGGGCAACTCGGATAGCAGACTGAACAGAATAACTGGACTAGATATGCTGCACAGGCATAGGACAGGAAAACTTGAGAGCACTGCACAAAAGAGGCACACATCTCAAATCCACTGGTTCTGCTGCTGGTGCCTATCGTTTTCTGGCTGAAAAAGCAATAACTGAGCTTTCAGAATGATAGAATGGGACACGGAACACAGCATTAACTCATCGCTTAGATTAATTGCTCTGAAATTAGCACTTTACGAACCCGTATAAAATAATTAACAGGTGCATATTTATTTCAGTGCAGGGTGGTGAAAGAGGCAGGTATGCGGTGTCAAATTCTCAAGCGAATGTGTCAGCGCGGCAAGCTGGGTTTAATTAATGGTATAACCATCATGTGCCGTTTTTAGTGCGAATCTCAATGTAAAGGAATTTATGCGGAACTATTTCAGCTCTTATTATATTTGTCAAACTAATAAGGACTAAGGAGCGTTTTCACTTTTTTGACCCACCGGCGGCGCAGTGTTCTGCCTTATATTTACAAGGCCACGCAAAGCCACCCTGCTTGGCTTTTCATGGCCCTGTAAATTTGGCCCCATTTCGTGCATCACTTTGCGTGAAAGGGGCGTGCCATGGGTGTTGCTGTGGGTGTTCCCATGCAACACCCATGGATTCTGCCGCATTCCCAGATTTACATCTTTTCATAAACCTGGGGATGCATCAGGATCCTTCGCCTCCCCAGAAGAGGAGTAAGGAGGCGCAACGAGGAGAAATTCTTTTATTTATCCTCGTTGTTTTCTCTTTCTATGCGTGCTGCATTCTGTAACACATAGAAAGAGGAAAACACCATCAATGAATGTTTTTGTGCAGGAAGGTGTCCCTTCCTACACAACAATCATTTCCGTAATGCAGGCACACTTGCTCCTTGGTGCAAGGGTGCTGGTTGGCCCATGGCAGCCAATTGTGCGACAGCGCAGGGGAAAGCACAGGGATACATCCCTGTGCTTTTAAAATGACGGAGCTTGAAGCAGCAAAATAGCTTGCGGTGCCACACTGCATCATTTTGTTGTAAATGAGGCCTAAAGTTGGGTTAATATTACACATAGTGTACAAGCCAGCTCACACTTAAGAGACAGGCTTTTGGAACCGGTGACCGGTGACCTTGCTTGCAAAACCTATTTTGCTGACAACTGGAGCCATGCCGTGTACTGCCCTCAGACAGTTCTGTTTCTTAATCAATGGTCCGTTGCATTTTGGAACTGGTATGTAACATTGTAGTCGGGATTCAAAAGAGTGGTGTTGAATAAAAAGGTATACCTGGCTGAGGGTGACACATGCATAGTACTACTGGACAGCTATGGCCCTGTGCTTTCTCTAGAGACCCTGAACTTCTGAGGCTTGCAGTTGTGAGACCGGATCTACAGACTCTCCATCACTCACTGTAGGAAAGTAGGATCTGCTTTTATGGTTACCCCCACTTTTTGCCTGGTGCTATGCTGTTTCTGACTAGTCTGACTGGGATCCTGCTAATCAGGACCCGTCTCTCTGCTTTCTCCCCTAAATTGTTATGGTAAGTACTTAGGTACATCCCAGATTGGATACTGGGGTACCCTTATAAGTCCCTGGTATATGGTACTAAGGTACCCAGGGCATAGGTACCCCAGGGCCCGCCCCCCCTCGGCGGAAGCATGTATTATGCCACCTATGGGAGACCATTCAAACTGTCAGTACAGGCCTGCAATTGCAGCCTGTGTAAGCTGGTGCTAACACCACTTACAACAGATATAGGTTCCCTATATCTAGGGTCACTGCACTTAAAACCTATAAGTTACCCCTACAGCAGGATTTTTCAATCCTGAAGGCAGGGTGCTTGGTTCTAAGTGTGAGTGTACCCCTGTATGAATAGGACACCCCTACAGCCTTCAGAGTCCATTCTCCCGGGTAGTAAGTGAGACAGCCATAAAATATATAGAGGGGCACCGCATCATTCCAAGATGACCATCTCGAAACTGGCTGTAACGAACCCTGTCATGTTGGAATCATACCCCCACACCATAAACGGTGTGGGAGGTATGATTCCAAGCACTGTAAAGGCCCTCCATTAGGCCCTCAGTGCTCCCGGTACCAGTCTTCTAGACCCGGACAGCACAACATGGCTGCTGCTGACCAGAGACACGATTCTGCCCTCCTGCTGCTGAGCCAAGCTTGAGCAGGGGAAGGCAGAACAATAGGTATTCTGTCACAGGGAGGTGTGACCACCTCCCAGACACAGTTTAGTGTATTGGGGCCGGGTGGGAGCAATTGCCAGGGCCACTCAGTCTGCTTGAAGGGCACATTTGGTGCCCTCCTTGCATAGTCCTGTTCAAACCAGCTCAGGGAACCGTTGGCTCCCGCTCTGGCATGAAACTGGACAAAGGACATGGGAGTATCCTCCCCACTGTCCAACCCCTCCCCTGGGAGGGAACCCTGAATCGTCCCAACCCTTTGCTTAGGGTACTTAAGGTCTTACCTGAGGGTGGGTCCCTAGATTCATCATGGGACACGATTCAATTCAGACACCACTTCAACTTTGACCGTCTAGGCACTCTGGACCTCGCTGGACTGCGCTGTGGGCATCAAGGCTGCAACTGGGAAGACTCCTGCTGCTCCTGATCTCCTCCCCCTGCTCGTCTGCGGCAACTTCCATGCATGTGCTCCTTACAGGGAACCTTTCAAGGCTTGTGGGCTTCCAAGACACCTGAAGGTTTCGCCCTTGGAGTGAAGGAGTCACTTCCCTGCATCTGCAGGCACCGCAACTAAGCTGACAGGTCTGCTGATCCTGGGCTCCCATGGACTCCGAAAGGCTCAGCAACACAGGTGGTGGTTCTTTACATCCTTCGAGGCATGGACTGTCCTCTCACCAAGTTTGAGGCCAGTATCCCTGATTGGAGCCGCAGGAACCGAACCCCTGTACACCGCGTCGACTTGCCATTGCAAAGGCTTGTTGGCTTCCTTCCATCAAGATCTTCGTACTCCAAGTAGCCCCAACCTCAAGCATCTCCAGTGACCAGAATCGTTGACCACACCACATCGCTTGCATCGTGGGCCTGCTTCTTTGGTGAGCTGCTCAAGGTCCTCTTGCAACTCCAGTGCCTCCAGCCTGTGGGTCCTGTTGAGGGTCACCTTTGAATTCTTTGGGCTCCCCTGATTGCTCGGGGCCTTCCCTGACTCCCCCACTTGTAGTGAGTCTCCTGGATCTTGCTGGTCCCGACACTGCACATTCTTTGCTTTCCGTGTTGTTTGCAGTTGCCAAGGCTTGTTGGTGCTCCCGATGGACACCGACCCCTCAACTCTCAACATCCGAAGTGGGAAAGCTCGTGAACGGCTCCTGGTCTTCTACAGCATCACCTGGTCCTCGCAGCTGCAGCTCCAAGGTCACCGTCATCTTCCCGGCAACACCCGACATCGGTGGGCACTCGTCGTCCGTGCCCCCTGGTCACCCCTGAGTGACCTAGACTCTGTCCCCTCTTCTTGCTGGTACTCTCCACCTTGAATCCACCTTTGGGTTCCACTGGACACTTTCACCTTCTCCAGCAGTGGCATCATCCTGAAGTCTCCCATTGATTTCGACTAAGGTTTCCGACGCCACTTCACACCAATGCACCCGGCTTCCCTGGTGCAGGTAACCTGGTTCCAAGGTTATCCATGGGTACCCCACCTCTTGTCTTCCAGGGTCCACTAGGAAGGGTCTCTTTCTTTAAAATTGCAACCGCGACTTACACATTGATTTGTACGGAGAACGGGGTTGTGCTCCTACACTGCACACGACATCCGTGGGGCTCCAAGATACTCACCTTGGGTGGTTCCTTGGGCACTTCTACGACCTCTGAGTATTGTCTAGACTCGTGTTTCGCATACCACTATTTTAGTATATGGTTTAGTCTCCCCCTGTGGACCACTGTGTATTCTGTGCTACTTACCTGTTTCTATTGCAAAGTATTGTGTGCATTGTGTATATCTCCGGCTAGGAGATATCTGTATGTGTTAGTGAGTGTCTTTAATAAATACATAATTTTATAAATACACTGTGTGGTTCTTTTTCACTTAAGCTATACCTATAAGATTATGTTCTGGAAAACAAGCTGCTTTACACTCCTTCTGGACTAAGCCTGAAGGCTGTTCTCCACAGCTACCACTTAGAGAGCTTTCTAAGGTTGTCTAAGACCACTAAAGTCACCATAAGGGTTGTCTGGATCAGTGCAAGGTGTCCACTTACATAAGTGTACATCATATACTGAGCCAGCCTCTCACACTCACCCAAGCCACTCCTGTGAAGGGGATCTGTATTAAACCTAAAGCCCTGTGCTTAACAAGATTTGTAGCCGAACCTTGCAATATTAAAAAGAAAACCGCAAGTCCCAGAACGCAGTGTGTGTTTGTTAAAAATCCAGGAACGGCAGGCAAAGTTAAAGATGACATGGAGCCACCTTAGAATTTGCGTACAATATTTTTTTTTACTTACCTATGATGTACACTGGGTTGAAGATATATTTACGAAGTTTGCAGTAAAAAATTGACCATTGTTTTAATATTCAAATGCCATTCGACTACTGGTAATGCATTTTTTCCACATGTCAGTCAATATCTCAACTTGTCCTTAGTCAATGCTTCATGGTAAACCCAGTCATGCATTTATCAGGACAAAAGTAAAACCACAAGGATCTGACTGTGAAAAGGAAAAATGTGCTCATAGTTCAAGATACGGTTTTGGAAAAGGTTACATTTGCCCCCTATTTTTAGGTTGATCCTAGACAGCGCTCACACTGTCAGGATGATCTGTTGTATTTACTTTGTAGGCTTAAACTCCTCCCATCATTTTTTATTTTTCTAATTGGTTGTCTTTAAAATTTCCTTGCTTGCCAATGGATAATTTGTCTTACTGGTCTTTGCTTTTTGCAAGTCATTAGCTGCCCTCGGACTTGTAGGCTTCTGATTTTTTCTGTTTTTCTTTCTGTTCAAGAGCTTTTTTTTTATTCGAACAAGTGCTTCCCTGACTCAGCATGGTGCCCACGAGATCACGTTACATCCCTCTTTAAACACTGCTTTTGTTCTATCAGCACCGCACCCACTTCACTGATGTGTGTTTTATACTTTTAAAGAAGAAGCTTCGAGGATGTGCAGCATCCACAAGGTTGCGTTACATGCCTCTTTGAAAGCGCCTTTTGTTTAATCAGCAAGCACGGTGCCCGCTTCACAGACACCGTGCTTCATCTGTGTTTTATACTTATAAAGAAGATGCTTCCAGGATGATCTGAGCTCGATACCTTGGTAGGGAACCAGAGGGGGCTGCCAGATAATTAAGTGTAAATGACATTTTTGAGTCCGCTGCAGCTCAGTCTACCGTGCACAGATATTTTGTTTCTGTTCCGTGCATCGTCACAAAGCGGAAATTTCACTGACATAGAGTACGTCGCTTTCTTTACCCCAATCTCCACACTCCTTGTAACTCTGTAATGTGCATGTGTGCTTCCTTTTAGCTAGCCGAGCTTCGGAATCGGGACATGCATGCTCTGTCTCTGCTTGTGTTCACTGGAGCGGTGCCAACAACCACGCACATGTGCTGCTGGGCAAATAACCTGCGGGACTCACCAGAATCAGCTCCGGAGACAGGGCACCTGATACAGGCCCTGTGAGAGACGGAAGGGGAGGCGAAGGTCGTGCCTCCATGGTACTTAACAGTTTGGGGAAGCTTGTCCATCTGCTGTCTGCACTTTTTGGGCCATACCATATTACGCTATCTATGTATGAATTTCTAGAGCATGTCTCCCTAGCCAAAAGAGAGCAGAGCTTGTCCCCTTGTATTTACAAATCCCTTAACCACGTTTCTACTTGTCCCACAAGAGTCCAGCAAGCAAAACTCCATTTAAAAGCGGTGCTGAAATTTCCAGAAGCACCTTAAGTGTATTCCACTACTTAACGTGAATGTCTAAATCAGTCTGTCCCTTCTCTGGTTACCTTACATGCATGCACCTTCTGCCTCAAGTAGAGGTCATCAAACGTTTTGATGCCCAGACCCCCCTGTCAAACCTTTATAGTCATAAGGACCCACTCCTGATGAAAAATTCTAGAACTCGGTACTCCTCATCATCGACCACCATAAATGCCCCAAATTCCCACGGCAAATCATTTTTACAGAGGGGAAATAATATTAAACAGTGTTTAGCAAACCAAAGGTTTGTGGGTGACTATGGTTAGGTGTCAAAGTCTTACCACATTTTATTTTTGTTAATATCAGCAGATTTTGCAGCAGATGATGGATTATGTGGCAAATGCAGCAAATCTACAATTATGCAAAAATTGCAATGACCGCACAATCGCGTAATTCCAGTGGCACTGGGTATAATGGCTGTAATGCATAGGCTGCAACTTTAGTGCACGGCATCCAAGGAGAACCATACTATATTTCATGGAATGCTGACAGCTTGACTTTTACAGCTGCATGGAACTGGAGGTTTCTGAACATCATTCATCATAATTAAAACACACCATTTACAATCATTAATGATAAACTATAAGGTCCATGTAGGATGATTTCTTTAATTCTAGGGTAGGAAGTGGTTCCTTAATCTTCTTTCACACTATTTTTCTAAAAGTTTTTTTTTAACATTGTGACAACATATGCTTCTATTTTAGCAAAAACTGACTCCTGATAATATTAGTTTGCTGCTGTTGTTGACTTCAGTCATGTTTGGGGGGCAGGAGGGCTTAGAGAGTCTAAGCTTGGGGGTGGGGTGAAAGGTGTGGCTAAAAACAAAATATTCTGTATGTTTTTAGGTCTTTCTCCAACAGGTAGCTACTTATAAAATGAAGGGCAGCAAAAATGTAAAATAAATAAATAAAGTAGTTACTTTGTGGGAAATGCATTATAGTACATTATGAAACCTCTATTAGCTAATGTACTGCAAAAGTTTGTGTGTAACCAGAGAGCCACAGAATCAAATCTTGGTTGGTGCAGTGGAGAATAGGGATTTGTGTATTTTTAGTGCTAGGAGGTCACAGCCTGTGACAGAAGGAACTGTGAATATGTAAGTCATTATTTTATGCTTGCATTACACACAGTATAAGATAGACTGCTACAAAATTTACAAAACATTTTAAGATAAAATGGTGCTTCCAAAATATAGATTTTAGTAATACCCAGACGGTACCTAATGCAATCTTTTTACATAACTTTCCCTTCAACAGCTCCCGAGGGATAGTAAGCGCTATGTAAATATAATTGCAATTAAAAGCAGACACTTCACAGCTCAGTTGTTAACTCTTTGCACTACCACTCAAAAAGAATACATCTTTTTCATCACAAAGCTTGCCGTGATTTGATCAATTAAAGCAAGTACCGGCTCCCAAGCATCCTATACATTTGGAAAGTACCCTTTACATTTTCAGGTTAATTCGTAGCGCACATTTGCGTTTCTTTCAGGCAAGCAGGCACCCTGGAGGATAGCTTGTTTAGCTGTCTGCCCGGCTTCGGTTTCACAGAACAGGACACTCCCTGAATGATACTCCAGCCGAAGCATTTTCACTATCAGAACTAACCATCAGGGATAGTTGTCTTTTTCCAAACCGAAGAGGAAACGTTTTGGATTCCGGGCAGAAGTGAGGCTGGGGAATGTGCACCCCCCTTCCTATGACTCTATGGCCGCCCTGGGGTCACGCCCCACAGGGTGAAGACCTCTGGCTTAAAGGGTAAAATGGCAGCAGATGCTGTGTGGCTTGATAGCTGCTGGTTGGGTTAAAAAGTACTGGGCTGAGGTGCATTTTTCACAGGCAGGTGCCAGTAATGTAGACTGTACAGGACAGTATTTGTGGATGCAAGGAAGCCTCAAGTTCTTGCAGAAAGGGCGGGCTGCAGACCTATGCCCTCACCTGCAGCTGCTTGTATTTCATTACGGAGCCAGTAATGCACAACATGATCACAGGGGAAACAAAACACACGTTCTTCCGCATATATAGCACACACTTGTGTTTCTTCCCAGACCATTTGAAAATGCACTGCATAAAAAGGCCTTCTGCTTTGTGGAACTAAGTCGCAGCCAAGTGTTCATAATGGGCCACGATTGAGTTGTGGTTGCAGGCAGAGCGATTCGCTGCAAATGTGGAATGAGGATGTGGCATAACGGCAAGAGCATCCAACTTTGACGATGGGGAATCGGGTTCAAGTCTCAGTGAGAGGTTCAACATCCTGGGCAAATCACTCATTCTCCCCGTGCCAAAGAATGAATTTGTCTGTCCGTAATGCAACTGGTGCTCATGTAAGGTGCTCTGAAATCTTTGGGTCGAGACCGCGCTAAATGAAATAAAAAGAGCTGCAAAAAAAGTATGTCTAGCGTAGCGCTCTACGGGGACTTTAGTTTACATGTTTAAGCTACTCCCTTAATTAAATAGGCTATGCCACTTTTACTCCCTGTCCCACACACACTTTTTCATCCCACTTAAAGCCCTGCACACACATCACTTCCAAACCAGTCCCACAAGTCTGCCCTTGTTACCATTGGGAATTTAGGAGCACTCCAGGAAGGATCATGCAGCTATGAAGCTTGTGACTCTAGGTCTCATTTCATCCAGGAGAGCTATCACTTCTCAGTGGAAGCCCAGAGCCCTCTCCACCTCCCTACCAGCATGGTCTCAACTCAACTGAGGTGGTGTAAGTGAAGAGTTTGACCCTTCATAGACAGAAGATTAGAGCCCTGTGAAAGCAACCCGCTCGCAAAGACTTGGGGCTCGCTTGTAGAGCGAGTAACAACAATAATAGGAGAGACTGCCACCCCCCATCCACATTAGCTATGCCGGCCCCCACGCACATGGTCCAGCAATTCCCCAAATCTTTCCACCTACATCTTATGACTTAGTGCCCTTCCCTGGTTATCCTCCTTGAGCGACTGAATGCTCGGCCCGCTTAACCATTAGCCAAACTCCATTAATGAGTTTACCTAACAGGCCATAACATCTACCGCACTATCCCACTCCTCCCTCAGCCCTATCCCCGTCGCATTAGTTTGTCAAAATCTCACTAGAGTGACAGGCACGAAGCTGCAAAATCCGCCTGTTACTGCTTTAAATAATTTTTTATTATATGCACATACCAGTGGTACTATTCGTCAAAATGTATAACCTTTCCTGTGGGCAATTGCACGATAAAAAGCAAAAGACTGCAAAAGTTAAATGGAAGTGTATTTAGAACTGTATTGAAATAATAAAATGGCAATAACGCCTGTTAAAAAAAAAATAGAAAATCTAGCCAGGCTGCTGCAAACCTTTCCAAATCCTCCAAATTGATTCCCTAAACTAGTCAATGGCCCTCCCTGGCAACACTGGCCAACAATCACACTAACCATATTGAAGCATGCGCTCATTGTATTCACAAGCATCCAGGCCCACTCTTAAGCAATCATGGTGGATCCTTCTATTCATTGATGCACTCAATCACTTCACAGTATCAATTAAAAAAAACTCTTCTAACTGGAACAGAGCTAGTGTAATATCCTCAGAACTAAGACTCATTCAGGAAAAAAGACAACTCGCCAGTCACATCAACTAATACCAGAAAACAGTTGATAAGAATCACTCAAGTCCCTTTAAAAATAATAGTTTAGCAAGCTCCACCCCATTGCCGCCTCTCAGCCAGTCCAAAGCTGAACAGCTAGAAACACATTCTTCAATGACGAAATCCACAATTTCATACTTAACATAAACGTCAAACGTTCACACTGAACTCCTACTCTCAAATGGAACCGATTGCAACTGCACACTTTTGAAACCTTTGCACAATATTGAGATAAAGTCTCCCCCCACTATAACATGCCCCCCTTCCTGCCCACTTCATTCCATCATGAGTATGTCAGTCTGTCAAGGCACCTTATCAACCATCCAAGTGGTTATTGATGCTCTGCGAATAATTGACAGCAAGTATACAAATTGCCTGGTTGTGGTAGACCACATATCCAGTCAACTCAAGGCCCCACGTACCACAGTATCACTCTACAAGACTGCATGTTTCTAAATATTTTTGGTTTTGAAGAGCACTGAGCAGTAGCAAAGGTGATAGTGTCTGTCATTCGTATACATCCAGGATTCTAGGTAGTACTTATAGCTAGTCAGGTCGATATATTTTCTTTCCCTCTCCAGTGGTAGCTGTTCTATGGCAGTCAAGGTCTTACTGACGAGAGATGCTCAGGAAATGTGAATGTGTAGTCAAAGGTATTGTTTGGAATTGAATTTGTTCAGGATTCAGGAAAAAACATTTCTTTGCATGCAGCAAACGATACACTAAAGTACTGGTTACAACAATATTCTTGAAATGCAATACTGTAATAAATTCCGTGGCACCGGACTAAACATAATGGCTTTTTTCTTTCCTTCAAATAGCTTTTATTTGAGTTAGAATAACCATAAAAAGCACAATGACATATGATACAACAAGTGTAAAAAAACACAATAACATATAATACAAGTATAAAATCTCATGTAAATACACAATGTTTGTACATTAGCAGCTTAATAGATAGAAGCTAAAAACTACAAAAAAAAGGGGGGGGTCTTTGTTCGATCTGTTACATTAAAATTTCAATCCTTTCTTCCTAGGAACGTGGCTCACAGCAAACAAATATCTACTGACACCAAATACTATCATCTGTGATGTATCTGTTTTCAAAATTCTTAATGCCTCTGTAAAATGTCCTAATCGCTTAAGCACATTGGTTTAACCCATTTCGTTCTCAAAGGGGCATGTGCCGGGCAAAAGAGTAAGACATGCGCAATATTTTCTTCAACATTCAAAGTACATAAAGTGCAATTAGTTTCCCCCTCTACTATTGGGCCGGTAAACCAGTTGGCCATGGTTGAATTAATCTGGAGAGTCTCAAAACGAACCTTCATAAAAAGTGTCTTTGCTAATTGGGGTTGTATAGCAACCACATAAGGCTCAAAACTTGTCAAAGCTTAAAAACATACAAATTGTGAGGAGAGTCTTTCCACTCTGGGGTTGAGATGAGCATTGTTTAGTAAATATTTCCAGTAAGAGCAGTTCAAATCGTTTTAGAGATTGCTGTCAGTAAGATGGGGTCATTCCAGAAACTACTCAGGCCCAGCTCACTAAACCAGGTCCGCACATGGCTGAACCATGGAAAAGTGAGTTGGCCGTCGAGTTCCAGAAGCTCCCTCAGTCCTTGCTTGTAGGGGTTAAGTTCTTGAATAACCCAAAGTCTTATTCAAAATAGTAAAGGTCTCAAAGCAGCAAGGTGTTCTAATCTCCTGTTGCCAGTATCATACAATAATGGAATCAGGGGTGTATTTTTGGAAAGACACAATAGCATCTATATTATTTTATTTTCTCCTACAGCATGAGAACTCAGATTGTCGCTCCCCACAGCTCTCCCCCATAAAGGGCTGTGGTTTGGGCCCTACATCTATAAACCTTCGAAGCTGGAGATACTGCTTTGAATTTGGTAGCCTGATGCTTTTTTACAATTGGCATGGTATTTTGAAGCAAGACTTCTTTTGCGTTGTTAATGTGAGGTTTCCATGAAAGTTTTGTGTCAATTGTAATTCCAAGATAGCTAAAATTCGACACATGTTCCAGTGGATATTGGCCAATGGCGATATTTTTCTTAAAACCCTTGTGCGGGCTTATGGCCATATATTTGGTCTTACTAGACTTTATTTCAAGGCCCTTTAGTCTACAGTAATTGCTGAAGCTGTCTAGTAGCCTTTGCAGATGCCTCGATGTCTGCGACAGCAGGATAGTATCATCAGCAAACTTTAATGCAGATATGGGAAACCCACCTAGTTTTGGTGAATCAAGTGTTGGACAATGCCATTGACATACAGTGAGAAAAGGGTAGGCGCCAATATGCACCCCTGTCTCACACCCTTCGTAATAGGGATGGTTTCAGTGAGTTCACTGCCAGTCCCCAACGAACTTTGGCATGGGTATCTTGGTGGAGTCTGATTCTCTCGGTCAAGATTTTATCAGGTACTCCTTGTCATCTCAATGATTCCCAAAAAGATCCCCTTGGCACCAGATCAAAAGCAGCTTTCAAATCTATGAAAGCTACGTACAAATGCCCACCTTCAATTTAACACATTTCCATGCTATGTACAAAAGTCTGAAAACATGGTCGATTGTATTCACTCTTGATCGGAACCCCTTCTGGAATGAGGAAAGAATATTATTCTCATCTATCCAATAACTGAGTTTACTTAGAATCTATTTAGCATGGACTTTTTGCAGGGTATCAATTAGGCTGATAGACCTATAGTTGGCCGATCTTGCTTATTGCCCTTTTTGTAGATAGGCACAATTTCAGCCCCTTTCGATGTATTTGGCACTGGTGCTAGTGTGGCCACTGCATTGCATAACAGATTTACATATGGCACCCAAACCGCTATGTTATGCTTCAGAAGATCCCCAGGTATTTTGTCGGGGCTGGGTGCCTTCCCTGTTTTAATCGCGTCAATTGCTTCCCTGGTCTCACTCATGCTAAAATATGAAGCAAATACTATATTTTGGCTTGGTAAAGCTTGTGAAAGCCCAGGAAATTCTTGCCAAAGCTCTGGTGCCTAGGAGTACAAGTTAATAAATGCCTATCCAGGTTCCGGAGTGATGGTCAGTAGTGGTAAAGCCATCTTTAATACCATGTGTTATTATTCTCCTAAATGGAATGTGATCCTTATTTTTAACACCAGTAATAAGGTCATCCCAGTTTGCATTATCCCAGCTCTTTACTGCCGTAGCTAGCACTTTCTTATATCCAACCCTGAGGTGCTTTACCAACACCCTATTTTTTGCCTCAAGAGCTGCTATTAATCTTCTCTTGGCTACCAGGCAATCTTTGTTATATCAGGGCCTATTGGATGGGCCTCTAGATGCACCTGTATTCAGAGATGTTGTTTGGGACTTAGTCAAAATAAAATGTCATGCTCTCAACCAAGGAATGGTGGATTTGTACAATCAGTATATCAGATTGGCACTTGTCAACAAAGGGAGCAAGAGCGTCTGAAAAGACATTATAAAGCCAATCAAAGGGTCAGTTTTGTTAGCAATGTGAGGCCATCTGACTGATTTTCGATTATTGCCAATCTTCAGTTGTATAAGATTATTTATGGTTTCAACAAGCCATGTCTCAAATAGCCTACCTGTCTCAGTCAAGCACAATGGGAGATGATCACTTTCTTCCCTACTATCCACTTTGGAGTCAGTTGGGTTACCCCACTGCACAACACTTGCCAAAATATAGTCAATTCTTCACTTGGTGGTGGCCCTTTTAAAAGTATGGGCACATACGCTATCAGAGGGGAACCTACCATTACAAACTCTTAACTCATGTTTAACAACAAAGTGGACTAGTTGCATAGCAGCTACCATGCCCAAAGTCACAATGCCTCTAGCTAAATCTTCTACCTCTAATATTGATTCCATGCCTGCTATGGGTTTGAATCTGCAGTTAAAATCTCCACCTATAAAAATGACAGCCTCAAAGCTTACAGAATCAACGACATCATCTAACAAGGTTTTCGCTGGGGACTCCACAGTGGCCAACCTTGGTCTAATATAGAAAATTGAACAGATATACATCAACCTGGTTGCATGCTCTTATCTTTAGTCCTGGGATATCTAATGAAGGAATATTCATAACCTCTATAGTTATATTTAGAGTGATTTTGACCCATACAACCAGTCCCCCTGAGTGCCTCCTTCTTTTGGAGTGAACTGCACCAACATTAAACGTCCTATGCCCCAATTTGTGAGGTGGCTCAATCATCCAAGTTTCCTAGAACATGCAGAGTTCAAATTGCCCCATATATTCCAGATAATCTGGGTCAATCGATTTTGGTTTTAGTCCAGCAATGTTCCAGGAAATTATCAAGATATTTGCCACTCGTGTCCCTGACTGTGCATCAAAGGCACACTCATCTTGTGCATTACCTTTGCTAGTTAAATCAATGATTCCTGTATCCCCCTCATATAATACATAACTCTCTGCAAAACTGATCACTACTATATTAGGGTCAGTTTTACAAGGATTTAGCATCAAAACATTTCCATAACTATCTGTTTCCAGCCTTGATATTCAGTCGACGGATTCCCGAATGTCAGTAGTCTGGGTTCAGAAAAGGGGATTTTGTAATTTCTGCTGTGTACCCTGAGTGCAGCTCGTTTCCCTGTTGGCTTTACCTAACTTGAATCTTATCACAGAATGTGAGGGTGGGCTAGTCCCTAAATCTAATCCAATCAGTCCATCAATGATGGCCTTTGTCCCAAATACCAACAAAATATTATCAGTGTCCCCACATACAATCAGTACGCGTTCAGTCTTGACTATATCAGATTGTACTATGGACAAACAATGGCGATGGTGTCTCATCCAATGTATTGCCTTGTGCTTTAGGGAGTCTTCATCCTCCCTGCCTTCCAGCTTTAGCTTCAGCACATTAGTCATAAGTGCCTTGCATTATCCGCCTCTTTGTGGACGCCTATTAAGGTAATCTATTGAATGTTGTGTTGGATACAACTTTCTACTGCCTGAGTGCATTTGACTTCTTGGAAGTTCACTGACTTCTGTTCTTCGGTTCTGATTCCTTCCTATGCCTACCAAGTGTTGGGAGTTGGCTGAAATTCGGTTAGTCTCACTTACTCCGTGCATATCAAGGCCCCTCACCACATTCTGCCCTCCTATTGGGGGATGGTCTCAGAGGGTCTCTTGTTCCCATGATCCATATGTTCATACTCAACCCTTTATTTACGTTTGAATTGCCTAGGTTCTGCATGTGGCTAGTGAGGTCCGCTGGGTTTGCTAATAATTTATGAGAGAGGGGGAGTGAATGGGGCCCCTGGTCAGGTATTTTAGAAACTTGATCTTTTCCTGCATTCATGATGGTGTGCATGCAAATTTCTCCCTCGTGGCTAGTCTCAGCATTACTAGTTTGGACCACCAATTTTCCTATTAATTTCTTTAATTCTTTAACCTCCTTAGTCAGAGCATCAAGTCTCGAGTTAAGTTGTGCCATCATTGTGTTGGGAATTTCAGGGTTAGTCGAAAAACGACCTGCTACTAGGATTTGGGTTATGCGTTGTTCGCAGCTATGTTCATTAGCCTTGTGTTTATGGTCTCTGGGATTAATTTTGCTGCCTTCTAGCCCTTCCAGGGAAGTTAGCGGTTTGTAACTATTTGAACAGCTTATAGAAATTGCACCCCCACCCACATCCACTTTTTCAGCACTGTTCAAGACAATAACTTTAGGGGAAATATCGAGGTGTGGCTCCATTTTGCTATTTTGGCTGAGGGGCGAAGGTATCAGATCTAGTTGCCCTTCATCACAAGACAATATTTTGGCAATAGTATTACATTTTTCAGATCCTGGTGATGGGGCCGGGTTCCGCGTCCTATATTTAATCTGGAACCCCTGGCCGATGGCTCTTTGTTTCCTGCTTAAAAGTGTAGAGGGGAGAAAAATCATTTGCCAATCACATATCACAATTCCAATGAACCATGACTCCGAAGAATCAACGACTCTCGATTCAAGGTTTAGTTAGTTTATTACAAAGCCAAGAGCAATTGGACATACAAATACCTCAAGATAAGGATGTAGAAATACATTGGAACTAATACAAAGCCAAATCTACGGGTAAAGTTGAGTCGATACAACAGACAAAGAATGACCAATTCTAAAATCAGGACGCAGAATATAACTGCGCCAAAATCAAGAGTCTTCTTCCTTGGAGGTTTGTAAGTAAAAAGCATTAGTCTGTCCCTACACTACCGCTAATGTGACATCCCTACTTAGCATTCCCCGGGCACGTTAAGGAAAAAGTGTCAGCGCGTGACAACTTCCTAAGAAGTGCACTCACATTGAAAGGGTCAAGTAGCATAAAGCTACAGAGCTCGTTCTAAGATGCTCCTTCCTCTCTGCAGATCTGGTCAAAGTCCCCCTTGGACTCTGTCCCTAACCCCAACACTAAAATCATAAGACACACCCATCGTCACATCACACGATCGTCCCATCCAGCTGGACACCTCCTCCTAGGTAACTTCCCATGCTGTTGCGATGCTCCTAGGCTCTGGCTCGATGACCTTGATTCCAAGGCCTTCCCCAGTGAGAAAGAACACCTTCCCGCATTCTCAGCACCACTTGCTCAAATGTATCCACTCGTCCCTAAGCCTAGCTCCTAAAACAAAAGCATTATTCTAACTAACATAGATGAATTTTTCCACCTGCAACAGAAACGTGAGAAAGAGCAGACTCTGCATGCACATGAATTATACTAGCGAATTCATCTAGAGAGACAGGGAAAAATACACATGGGGCCTAAGGAAAATCGGCTAACATAGGAATCACCAGGAAACTTCGTTAAACATGTATATACATGAACATTATTATTGTGCACGTCTAAATCAATGCTTTACATAACAGTGGGTTAATTTCTCATTAGTCACTTGTAAAATCGAACATTAAGACTTCATCATGTAGAACACAATTACAACATTAACTTCTCCACTTTGTACGAAATACCTCTATCACTTCCCTTTACACGTTATTACATTACATCCTAATAACCAAATGTTAACACAAGATTATATATGAAGGTGCAAACTACTTGTAATTATAATGCACCCCTACAAATGGAAGAGCACAGTTGCGCTCTATCAGTCCCCCCTCTGGTGTCATCACAATCAATCACATCTCCCTGTAGAAAGAACAGAACTAAACAGAAATTGTAGCCAGTCTTCCCTGCCTGAGATTCTCATAGTGACTGCAGTCTCTCCATTCTCCTCTCTCGTTGCCTAAGAGAATTCTCAACCTGCCTCGACCTATGCCACTTATAAGCTCTTATAGCTCCATGCAAAAGAATCACAAAAATCACAGCTATTATGATTGGCTTCAAGATGTAACCAAGAAATCCCTTTCCAAGATTTTCAAACCAACTTCCAATCTTTCCAAATCCTTTGCCAACCTTATCCCAGACTCCCTCTGTTGCCAGATCATGTATATCATGGTGTATCTCAGTAATGTTACTCATATACTTCCTCAGATCCTTGCTATGATCCGGGATATAAGTACAACACTGTTGAACCCTCACCATTTTATAGACTCCACCTTCCTTGGCTAACAACACATCTAAAGCAAGACGGTTCTGCATCACCATAGCTCTTATCGAAACCATTTCTCCATCCACAAGCAACAAAAACTGAGCAATATTCGCTGACAACTTATCCACAATAGTTGACAACCTTCTAATCTTTATGTCATTCAAAACCATTCCCAAACTAGGTATCATTGCCCCAAATATGTCTCCAACAATCTCTCCAGCACTCGTACCACGTTTCTCTCTATGGGGTGGTTTCCCTTCCAAAGCTTCCAAATCCTCTACATGATATATCTTGGGGAACACAACAGCCACATAACATGTACCATACCAATTCAGTGGCAGCCGGACATATGCATTTCTCCCACACAAAAAATATACATTCAGTAACACTTGTACTGCATCCTGTAAGAACTTCTTTGCAGTGGCTTCAATTATGAAAATATGGTCACAGACACTCTGTCCCACAAAGATTTTATTGTAGTAGGTCTGTACCTGCCTGATGCAAAGTTTTCCTCGCTGCTCTAAGTCTAAAGCTATTTGACCATAACTTCCCTTTGCCTTGTGTGCTAACTCCTCCTTGGTCCATTCAAATGTTCCCTCTCTATTGTTAAGTTTAACTGCTAATTGCTTATGATGATCCTCTACTTGATCTCCGAACTTATTTTCTATGTCAGTTAACATACAGGTTAAATTGTGCCGGTGCGCGTAAGCTGTGTCTAATGTAACAGTAGGTATGAAATACTTCCCCATCCTCTCTTCTTGCTTATAGTAATCGTACTTACTCAGGTGCTTGTAAGCTGGAACCTCTGAAAGCACTACATCATAATTAGAGAAGTAAGATTCATAATGGCCCTTGCCATAAAACATACTAAGCAATAACCTACATGTGATACCATACGTCAGAGGCAGGTGATGAAATCGAATCCCCTCCTCAACTGACGCAGGCAGCTGCATACACACATAACAGTCTCTCACATCCATTGTGTTCACATACTCATACAACAGCTTCGCATAAGCATTCAACGTATAATCACCTTTAGACAAATATACATGCAACAAGTGACTAGTTTGATCTATCATAGCCCTGTCAGCTCATAATATACCCTATTTTGAGCTAGAAGTGGTAGGTGTGGATGTCCCTTGTACTCCCACCCCATCAACTTCTGCTTCGTGTGAACCTGTAACAGATATCCTTTATTTTCAATATCAAAATGTGCAAATTCCAGCCAACGCGTTTCGTTCATACATAAAATGAACTTCTTCAGGGCAAATGGTGATGTGAAGAAGACGCAGGAACACAGAGGCAATGAAGAGCACAGTCCTGTTATTATCGTCCGGTCGGCAGTCAGTGTTGTCAACACTGACTGCCGACCGGACGATAATAGCAGGACTGTGTCCCCAGAGATACAACCATCAGGCACTTATCATGGTAGCCTTTAAAATTTAAATACTTGTGCGTCGACAGCAGGAATTTGAAATATCTCAGATCAAGGGCTCTTCATTGCCTCTGTGTTCCTGCGTCTTCTTCACATCACCATTTGCCCTGAAGAAGTTCATTTTATGTATGAACGAAACGCGTTGGCTGGAATTTGCACATTTTGATATTGAAAATAAAGGATTGATAAACCACTATACAAAATGAACATTTGGATTTATTGAAGAAAACTCTTTGGTAGTGCACCGCTCCACTATTTTCACAGTTTTCTCTCTGCTTGGCAGCTGGCATCCAACAACGGCAGGTGCAGGAGCTGTATGTGCACACCCAATCATACTATCCATTACAATTTCTTAAACAAGAAAAGGAATAAAGCAGGGAGGTGCGGTTACTCAGATCCGCCGTTGCTCATTCATTCTCTACTGTCACAGATATGATAACAACTACTGCTATAACTATAATCACTCCTACTATAAATGTGCCTATTACACACTTCGCTCTACGGTTCGGATTTCCAGACTCCATCTTCAACTGGATTTTAGTTGTGGCAGCTAGAGGATCAACGTAAAGTCTCTTTTTCTGCCTCTCACTGCTGATTAACAAAGTTCTTGCACAGTTCCTTGAAGTCACGGAAACCGTTTCACAGTTCGTTATACAATTATTTACACAGTTCAAAAGACTTCCTTGGCCCTTTTTCTTCTTCTGCAGGAAGATCGCTAAGTTTATTCTTCCACTTGGGCCTAGGTTATCTTGGTTAGAACAAAAGCATTTTATTTACAGTTCACAGTTCAATCAGCAATCCCTTAAATGGTCAGAGCCAATTTCATCAATGACACGCTGTAAAAGTTCAAAACGAATTGCTGCAATCTCCTGAGCTGGTGGCTGATACCCAAAAGTCGGAAACGAAAGATCTTGCAGAATCAAACTTCGCAAGCCACTCAATATCGGAGGATTTGGAACAATCACTGTCAACACTCCATTGGCTTCTACTCCAGGGACCAACGATTCGATCTCAATTATCAGTTCTGAAGCTCTGCGCCTCACTCATGCAGATCTCAGCCTCCCGGACCTCACTGTTCCCGGCATCTGTAATCAAATAAGTCCACTCCGGGGCAGCATATCTCTGGCCCGGTATTCTTATTCTCCTCGACCTTCTCAAGCCCCCTTGTGCTTTCTCTGTGTCACTCAATTCTGATTCAGACATTTCAGATACAGGGGCAAGGCTTCTTTCAGGTGCAAGTCTCAAGTTCTGCCTCTTCTGTCTTACAGGCCACGACTCTCATGTGACTTCTGCTCTCCTTCGTTGCACGCAACCTCTTTCCACACCAGTCTCTTCAGCTGAGTCTGACTCTGCATAACTCCCAACATTACCGTCTACCTCAGAGTCCCTACCTGGGCCTTGTGTGGCGTGACCCCCCTCAGCTTGACTTGGTGGATAACCAGCCTCATCAGGAATCCCCACAGCTTGGCTTGCCCTCTCCAGTGGCCTCGCAACCACGGCTGGATTTTCTTCAGGGAGAGGAGCTGTTTCTTCCGAGGGTCCTGAAACTCTGCGGGTATGGGAGGCATGAATCCAGTTCAGCAAGCTTCCACACTTCACAGCTGTATTTGTCAGCAAAATCACCTGGTATGGACCTCGCCAGCGAGCATCAAGACAGTTCTTCCTCACATGCTTTCAGACAAGTATCCAGTCACCTGGATACAGGTCGTGACAGAGGTACTTCAAGGTCGGTGCAGTCACAGCTTCAACCTGGAGAGACACAGAACGGACCACGTCAGCCAGTCCTTTGCAATAATCAAGGATCAAATCATCTGTGATGTTTATCAACTCTGTGGATGGCACTGCTGGCAAGAGCATCACCCTCCCCGTCAATATCTTGTGAGGCGAGAGTCCTGTCCTCCTATCCGGTATGCTACACACACTCATTAGTACCAAAGGCAATACACAGGCCATTTCAAAGGCGTTGAAGAGCACACATTCGCAGTCCCATTTATCTGCTCCACAAGGCCTGATGCCTCTGGCCTGTAGCTACAGTGCAATCTCTGGTCAACTTGCAAGGCAGTACACAACAGCTTCATAATCTCACTGTGGAAATGAGTTCCTCTATCCGACTCTAATGAAGTTGGAAATCCGAAGCGCAGAATGAGTTCCCGAAGTAACAGCTTTGCTACTGTGAGACCATCACACCTTCTCGTTGGATATGCCTCCACCCACCGTGAAAAAACACACACCACGACCAGAATGTACCTCAACCCATTGCACCTGGGCAGCTCTATGAAGTCAAGCTGGATTCTATTAAAAGGACCCCCTGACCTTCCGATGTGACTCAGTGCAACCACAGTTTTCTTTCCAGCATTCATCTGTTGACACATAACACATCTTTTACACACCGCTTCAGCAAACACACGAAACTGTGGATTAAACCACGTTTGTCTTAACACTCACACCATGGCATCTCTCCCAATGTGAACTGCTCCATGAATCTGCCTCGCCACAGGGCTCAGTAAACAATCCGGCAACACTGCTCGACCATCTGTTGAAACCCAAATGCCATCATCTCTTTTCTCACAACCTGCTTTAATCCAACCAGCTTCTTCTTGGTCTGATGCTTCTCCCTGAAGACACTTGACTTCATCCCTAGTGTCCGCTATGGCTAACATCATGCTGAGCTTGGTTCTCTCTGTGGTCACTCCTGTATAGTCCCCATTAAAAATGCAACCTTGTTCAGCACAAAAACGTGCAACTTCATCTGCATACCTACTGCCTAATGTGATGAAATCTTCCCCTATCCCATGGGCAGCACATATGACCACAGCCACTTCTTTTGGTCATTGTAAAGCTTCCAACAATTGTCTCACATATTCCCTATTTCGGATGGGAGATCCCGATGATGGTAAGAACCCCGTCTGTGACCATAGCTGTCTGAAGTCATGAACCACACCGAACCCATACTGGCTATCGGTGTAGATAGTGACTCAGATTTGATCAGAAACATGACATGCACGTGTCAAGGCAATGGTCTCAGCTACTTGTGTGGAGTGTACTCCTTGTAAACAAGCAGCTTCCACAACTCCAGAGATGGTACAGACAGCAAACGCTGCTCTCAGGTAACCTGCATTGTCTCTTAGACATGAACCATCGGACTTGGTCTGATTCAGGCAAAGGTTCATTGACAATGTCGGGTCTCGGTTTGGTGCAAAGTTCAGTCACATTGAGACAGTCATGGTCCTCACAATCTTCCCCTTCAACATTAGGAATAGGCATCAAAGTAGCAGGATTTAACACAGAACATCTTTTCAGGGTTACATTTTCAGAGGCCAGAATAACTTGCGCATAGCGTGTGAGCCGGTTATTGGTCCATTGCTGTGTTTTGGTTCTCATCATCAGGAGCTCAACTGAGTGCGGAACATAAACAGTAAGAGGATGACCCATCACAATGCTTTCACATCTTTCAATGCTGACACCAGTTGCAGCAACGGATCTGAGACATCCAGGCAACGCTGAAGCTATAGGATCTAATGTAGCTGCAAAGTAGGCGACTGGTCTACGGACACCCCCATGTGTCTGGGTGAGTACAGAGAGTGCGCAACACTCCCGCTCACAACAGAATAGCGAAAACGCTTTATTGTAATCAGGTATTCCCAGAGCTGGAGCGCGACATAGGCTTTCTCTCAGCTCTAAGAAGGCAACCAAACAGTTGTTATCTCATGGTACCGGATCACTCACATCCTTGTGTGTCAACCTCTGCAAAGGTTTAGCTTTCAATGAAAAGTTGGGAATCTACTGGCGACAGTAACCAACCATTCCCAAAAACATCCTGACTTCCTTTTGTATAGTGGGTGCACTCATTTTCATAATCGCCTCAATGCGGTCTGGTGACACCTTCCTCTTGCCTTTCTCAATCTGATGACCCAAATACTGGACTTCAGGCAAACAGTACTGTAGTTTGCTCGGGGACACCTTGTGTCCGTTTTATGCCAGGTGGTTTAACAGAGGAACAGTATCAACCCTACAAGCCCCCTCAGTCTCTGAGGTAATCAGGAGGTCATCAATATACTGCACGAGTACCGAACTCTGCGGCAGTACTATACTCTCGAGGTTCTTCTTCAGAATCTGATGAAATATTGATGGACTTTCAGTATACCCTTGTGGAATACGACACCACGTTAACACACGATTTTCCAACCGGAAAGCAAACAAAAATTGGCTTTCCTCGTGTAAGGGTATCGAGAAGAACGCTTGACATAGATCAATCACAGTGAACCATTCAGCCTCACAAGGAATTTGGAATAGGATCACAGATGGATTCGGTACCACAGGACAACATGAGACTACGCTCGTGTTGACCTTTTGCAGGTCCTGCATGATCCTGTAATTTCCACTCGTCTTCTGCAGCCCAATGATGGGCAAATTGCATGGACTCCCTATGATTTCCTTCAGATTGCCCTGCTCGATCATTGACTCAATCACAGGTGTAATTCCTGCCACCGTTTCGGTAGTCAGGTTATACTGGGGCGTTCTTGGGAACTCAGCATTCAGTTTAATCTGTATCTTAACTGGCTCAACTCTTCGAATCAAGTCCTATTTCCTCTCCTGTGAAGTCCCACACCACCCGAGGGACAGCGTCCCTCAAGTCGTATGGTAGGTCTTCCACCGTCAACACGGAGAACATCTCTATACAGAGATTCTGATTCGCCAGTTTGAATGCAATGTCATCATCATTAGTATGCAATTCTACTCCTTTAGGCATGAAGTAGATGGTACAATTTAGCTTACACAAAAGGTCTCGATCCAACAAGCAGACTGGACTCGAATCGCACACCACAAACTGGTGTCGATCCTGGAATGTTCCTATTGTCACAGGTATCTCTACTGTCAATGGATTAGTCATTCTCTTTTTGGCAACTCCTACAACTTGGATCGATTGTCCAGAGAGGGGTAGGTTTGGGACTACTGCGGACCTCACAGTAGAACGGGTAGCACCATTATCAATCAGGAATGTAATGTGATGACCGTCCACATCTGCCTCCACATACCGTCCTCTCTGGTCTACCTCCAAGACTGCTCCACGGGTACAGTCTTCCTCTCCCCTCAGGCACCGTCATTGCAACGGATCTGGATCAAACCCATCTAGAGTTTCGATAAAGGGCATCTGCTGGTATACTTGATTTCCCTGTGGAATTCTCAGACTTTGGGGTATCTGTACTTGCTGACTCGGACCCCCTCCATGAACAGATCTTGGTCGCGTTACAGTATTTATAACCTCAGGTACCTGCACTATCTCCTCATCTTGAAACTGATTTGCTAGATTTAATCGACACTCGCGCTTCCAATGCCCGATTTTCTGACAATAATAACAGGCAGTGGTTTTCTTTAGGGTACTGACATCTACTCCTGTCTTGGGATCTATTCCTCTCCCTCTTCCCTGACCCACGAGTTGACGCTTTCTGGGTCCCTCCATGATTGTTTCCCTGTTTCCGACCCATAGTCCCTCCACTCGTCTGTGCTTGTTCTACCCTATCTGCATTGCTCATTTGGACCAATATCAGTTTATCTTTTATCTTCCTATGCTTAGAGTCCACTTCGTCACTACAGTATCTGGCATACCACAGGATCTCATCCACTGACTTGTTTTGCCAGCAGATCAAATGCTGTTCGATCATGAAGCTAATTTCTGGTCTCAACACAAACTTAAAACAAACTGTCCCATATCGTTTGAGTCTAAAGTATCCAACCCACTGTACTGCTTAAAGGCTTGCAGGAGCCTTTCATAGCACACATGTACTGACTCCTTGGGCTCTTGAGTGGTTCGATCTATCTTAACCCAATCAATATCTTGTGGCGTGAACTTAGACTGTAGCCATGTGATTACCTGCTCAAACTTTTTCATGACCAAAGGTGAAGGACCATGTGTTATAGGGTCTCGATCTGGTTCGGCGGACGGCCAGTCAACAGCAATTTTACAAGCAGACCACAAATCACTAGGTACCACAATGTCAAATAGAGTGTTCAAGTCAATCCACAACACTTTTGAGATCTTCACAAAGCGATCAACTTGTTTGTACCCCTCAGCAGGTTTCTTCCTCAGCCGAGGAAAATCATTTGTAAAAGCTGCCAAATCACCCCTGCTCTAAGGTACATGCACATACCCTCCGATTGGTACCTCTCACAATGGGTAAGCTTCTACTCCTGCTGTCCCCCCTCCCGGAGGTGGCGTATCACCTATTTGCTTCTTGACTCTCTTCTTCATTGACCATCTCTCTTCCCACTTATCGAGCATACTCCATGCGCGTATCCCTACAACCAATTCTTGAATGTATGTTTTCAACCTTATGACCCTTTTCTCCTCCAATTCCTGATCACTGTAGTTCAGCCTATGATTTCCCTGTAACATTTTTGTTTTGGACAAATCCACGTCATACTTCTGTGCTAATTCTGTCAATTTCTCATGTGCCCTCCTTGCCTTTCGAGTAACATCCTTCACCACCAACAGCAGCTCATCTTGTTCATAAAGTTCTATCCTTTCCAAAGGCAGACTTCTGCTAATTATCTCATCTGCTTCTGCTTTCAACCTTACTACATCTAGCACTTTGGCCTTTACTGCAGCCTTGATTGTTCCCTGACTCGACATACTACTCTGTTCTTCCCTTTCACTACTCTGATTCCTCAGGTGGTTTCCTGCTAATGTAGTCTGCGAGACGTGCTGATCTCTGGGAACTCCCTGACCTGCACCAACTTCAGATATCCTTCCCATGGGCCCTGTAACTGGAGCTTCCCACATCCTTAGGTCCGAATGTGACTCCGCCAATGACACTGAACGTACTGCGCTAGACCCAACATGCACCCTCGAAGGGTCTGCGGTTGCTAGTAATGGAGTACTAGCCTCCAAAGGCACCAAATATGGACCATTTCACTTTCAATGTCACATTTCCTCCTGGGTTGACCCATTCTCCCAATCCCGACTGTGGCTGACCACTGCTTTCCCCTGAACTTGGGTCATATACTGACACTATAGGTCCAATGGTGACCGGCACAGTAAGGGCTTCTGGTAACCGCATAGCAGCGTTAACTCTGCTTGTCTCTGTACTTCCTGATGCTGGTATCCCTAATCCTTCCATCCCTGTTGAAATCTTTCCCACTACTCTCGCATTAGGTTCTGTTTGTGGTATTCCCCTTCTCTTCATGCTCGCTGCATTTGCCAATTCCCGTCTTCCCTCTTCTGAGATTGGGTTATATGGTGGAGGATGCTCTGCTAACAATCTAGCCAGCAAACTGTCATCGGTGTCACTGTCATCATCTCCATTCCTGTTCCGAACGTCACCCTTCTTCACTAATAATGGGTATAACCTCTCTCCCTCAATGGTGTCTCCACCTCTTCAACTGTGCGTCCCATCGCGCATCATGGTACACCTTTGTTGCCTTTTTCATCCTTCCCTGGCATCTTTCCCTGCTCTTTGCCTGTGCTGCTCGCGTCTAAGCATCCAATGCCTCATACTATGTTGGTCTAGGCGGGGGTCGCAATGAAGACATCACTCCCCTCAACTGATATAGCACCTCCAATCGAAATGACCCATAACGTGGAAAAGCCAACTCTCCCTCCTTTTCAGTAATCTTATGCCAATTTTGAAGCCAAACTATGGTATGGAGTCCTACATTCGTTGCCATGTAATGTGCTGGGGTATCCTCGGGTGATGCTTCCTCACCCACTCGACTTACCACTACTCTTTCTCCCCTACAAAGATCTCATAATACTTTAAAGCAACGCATGATTAAACCAAATTCTTTTGCCCACAAGGTGTTTTTGCTTCAACTTCCTGATAACAACCAACCAATCCCAGCGCAGCGTTACACCAACCGACCTATCGCAACGTGGCACACTCCAACGTCACTCTTCCCCCTCACAGCGGTTCACCCTCCTTCACAATCTCACCTTACGCATTCACACTCGCAATCATAGATACAAGTAACTGTCTCCCTTCCAAATGACCGGACAGTCACATAAACAAGTAATTGTCTGCCTTTCTTCAAGAGCGATTGGATTTAATCACTCAAGAACATTCGTGCACCGTGACAATTACAACAAATCTGTGTTTTCTACACCACAAATCTATCCCAGGATCTTAGGCTACTCTTGAGCCTGACATCAAAACAAAACCAAAACTCAGGGACCGTGCGCGTCCTGCCCGAAACCACATTCACTCGACTCTCATCCCAACTCCGCAAAACATCACACAATCAAATAATCACTGCGATCTATTACACAACATCCCTATTCTTACTCACTCCACCATTCACCGCTGTTCTTGCCGCATCATCAATCTCCGTCAGTCTCCGCCAAAGTCCGTTGTTCTCCACTCCCGATCATTTGGGCTCTCTTTCTTTGGGGCTCTATGGGTCTAAATCTTTCCTAGAATTTTCTAGATTCTTCCCTCACTTTAAGAGGAAACCATCCTACACTGCTACCAACTGATGGGGCTTGGTTCCACGTTTTAGATTTACTCTGCAATGTCGATGGCTCTTTGTTTCCTGCTTAAAAGTGTAGAGGGGAGAAAAATCATTTGCCAGTCATATATCACAATTCCAATGAACCATGTCTCTGAAGAATCACTGACTCCTGATTCAAGGATAAGTTTATTACAAAGCCAAGAACATTTGGACATACAAACACCTCAAGATGATGGTGTAGAAATACATTGGAACTAATACAAAGCCAAATCTACGGGTAAAGTTGAGTCGATGCAACAGACAAAGAATGACCAATTCTAAAATCAGGACGCAGAATATAACTGCGCCAACATCAAGAGACTTCTTCATTGGAGGTTCGTAAGTAAAAAGCATTAGTCTGTCCCTACACTACCGCTAACGTGACATTCCTACTTAGCATTTCCCCAGGCAAGTTTAGGAAAAGGTGTCAGCGCGTGACAACTTCCTAAGAAGTTCACTCACGTTGAAAGGGTCAAGTAGCATAAAGCTACAGAGCTCGTTCTAAGATGCTCCTTCCTCTCTGCAGATCCAGTCGAAGTTCCCCCTGGACTCTGTCCCTAACCCAACACCGAAATCATAAGACACACCCATCATCATATCACACGATCGTCCCATCCAGCTGGACACCTCCTTGTAGGTAACTTCCCATGTGGTTGCGATGCTCCCAGGCTCTGGCTCGATGACTTTGATTCCCAGGCCTTCTCCGGTGAGAAAGAACTTCTCATTAATCACTTGTAAAATCGTACATTGAGACTTCACGATGTAGAACACAATTACAACATTAAATTCTCCACGTTGTATGAAATACCTCTATCACTTCACTTTACACGTTATTACATTACATTCTAATAACCAAATGTTAACACAAAAAAGGATTATATGTGAAGGTGCGAACGACTCGTGATTATAATGCACCCCTACAAATGGAAGAGCACAGTCGCACTCTATCACTGGGTAGCTCGAGATTCCCTGCTTATTATAGAAAGCTGTTATTTTCTTGGTGCCTGAACTGGCTGCTTTCTTTTTATCAGAATATTGACCCGATCTCCTCAATTAGGTCATCAATAGCGGCTAGAGGGCAGTTCTCCACTGCACTCTTCCTTGTTTTCGCTACTTTTCCCTTGCCTGTCACAGTCTCTGTGGATTTCTCTTGCCCATGCTATTAGTATCAAGTATTAAGTATTTCCCTTTGCTATAGCACTTGTTTAGATTTTGATCCTCCTCTGTGCTGGTTATTGGCAATATTCGGATTGTAACAAATAGGTCACTGCAATTACAAGATTATGCGCTAACCAAGGGGGACAGAGAGACCAACGAAGCATAGGAATATAATGTTCCAAGGGAAGTTTGTCTCCACACCAAGTTCACACAGTCAGGAGAGTGAATCAGGGCTCGATAATAAGGGGGCAAACAGTAACCTTTATCATATCTGAATCATGGCAGAGAATCCAAATAACTCTTCCTAAATAGGGTCACCACTCCCACCAGCTCCCAGGGTTCCTCAAGCCAAATCACAGTCTCGACGCTGGGAATGTGTTGTTGTTAATGTAAGGAAACCATTCACCTTCTTGAGAGTTCCTCCTGCAGTCAAGTATAAGGCCAAGGGAGGTAGCCCTGCCCTGCCTCCTCCTGGTGATGACGGGCACAGGACAGGCCCACCCTTGGCCCAGGTGCCGCAGGAGATGACAAGGTGCTTTAATAGCGCAGTGGCAAATTGTGGGAGGTGGCTAGTGGCATGCCCCTCCTCCTCTTGAACCAGGGCTGTCTGTTTTAAGTACTTTACGCAGCAAAATGAAGGATTTGCCAGCACACAGCGTCCCGTGCCACAGGAGATGACAAGGCGCTTTAATAGCGCAACGGCAATTGCAGGAGGCGGCTGGTGGCAAGACCCTCCTCCTCTTAAACCATGGCTGTCTGGATTAGGCAGTTTTGCAGCAAAACAAACGATTCCCTAGCACACAGCGTCACTTGGGTTTTATCTATTAAAATGGCCATTCGCAAAATAGTTTTTTTTAACCTCCTCCCTGGGTAATATGGTTTTGGCCCCTCAATTTCAGACATTTAGGAGTGAGGCTGCAAATGTCAGTGGACATGCACTTTTATTTGCTTTAGGCTCTCCAGGTTCATTTCATCTCTCCTGTTACCTTTACTGTCAGCACAGATTGTGCTACACCACAGCCAGCGCTGGTGTGCAACAGCACAGACCAGAGCCAGTGCTCCCTTAGCACAGGTCACACCATGGTTGGCGCTCCTGCAAGCACTGATCACACAATAGCCAGTGCCCTAGCCCCATAGCCAGTGTTTGTTCAGCACCACCTTAGAGGTGGGCGAGCCACTGAAAGCTGAGCCAGGACTGAGCCTGAAGCCTGGCTCTGGCTTAGCTTGAGGTCCTGTTGGAACCTCGAGCCAAGCTTTCATTTGACTTCTGCCTGCCTTTCTCAACTCAGGGTGTTGCACTACAGTCAGAGCTGCTAACTTATGAACCGGGTTCGGGTCTCGGGATCAGCTCAACATCCTGTGATTCCGGGCAAATCACTTAATCGCCCTATCCCTATAAACAATTGCGTGTCCCCTTGTGTAATGGTACTGGTGCTCATGTAAAGTGCTCCAATAGCCTTCCAGTCAAGTTTGCACTAAATTCTGAAAAGTGGACAGAGATAAAAACAAATCTTAGCGTAAGGAGAGACACATTGATACATATTTATTGGCTGATTTGTACAAAGTAAAACCAGAAAACATGGACGCATCGCGGCTTCCTTGTAATAAATTGTGTTATCAGGCAAATTATTTATTTCACGAAAACTCTTTTTTTTCTTCATTATCGCGTATGAAAGCACTTCCAGATATACGAGTTCAGACTACCAGTTGTACAAAAATAACACTTTAAATAAGTACTTGTCAATGCAGTGCTATAACGTGCCTATTAGTGTCAAAGCATCCATGTTAAAGAACAGTAGATGTTGTAGCACCCAGGATAATGTGCTACATGGCTAAATACTGACAAAGTCCCAAAGGTGAGACCTATTGGTTATGCCATTGCTTGTTAGAAGTAGGGAGCAAAATGATTTGTTAGAGAGTCCGGCTGCAGTAGTTGATCCAAATACAAACATTTTAAGTATGTAAAAAACTGGCAAATATTTTTTAACAACCGGTGTTTATTTTATGCTGCCCAAACTAGACGTTACTCCTATTCTCCCTACTCACCCCAGTACTTACGATTTGAGTGAATGTGTCTATTTACTTCGTTACAGGGCCGGACTGGCGTAGCGGCCATCAGGCGCTTTCTCAGTGGGCCAGAAGGGTGGGGGGCGGTTTTTGGCCCATGGTTTTTTTTTTTTTTTTACTGAGGGTCGGTTTTGCAGCAGTGCTGCAATATCGGCCCCCTGGAAGAAAAGCAGCAGCGGTGCAAAAGAGGGCCAGGGTTTCTCAGTGTCACTCCCCCAGGGTGTGGTCGAAAGGAGTTGCCAGGGCTGGTTTCCGTTCCCAGTCCGACTGTGCTCCCTTATGTCACTATTTTCCAAGTTGTGTTCCCTTTCCATACCCTGGAAAACCGTACCAACAAAACGCCTCACCTCGTTAAGAACTTCCTGTTATTGACCAAGCCCATGCTAGGACAGATGGAGGAAACAGGGAGGGAGGGTAGGAAGTAAGTACTGGGACAAATAAGAAGAATCAGAGTAACGAAGATCACCGGCGAGTCATCTGGACATTAAATGTACATTTCCTTCCTCACTCCATTCCTCATGATTTGAGGTCTACCAAAGCAAATATACTGCTTCTTTGACCTACATTTTTAGGTATAATTTTTTTTTTTTTTTTTTAAAGAAGTTAGTACCTTATCTTGACATGGAACCCAAAACAACCCGAGAACCAAATGTCAGTTCAGATCCCTGAGCAACATGCAATCTACAATGTGTAATGATTGTAGAAGAAGAAACTCAGGTTGCAGCCTCACAACTATTCCAATTTAGACGCCCGCCCATTCTGCCCAAGAGGTAGCTTTACCTGTTGTGGATTGGGCCCTAATGGGACAGGGGATTTCGTTACCACAATCCCAATAAGCAGAAGGAATGACTTCCTTTGTCCATCTTGCTAGTGTGGAAGAAGATATCTCGCCCTTCTTCACGGGCCCGAAGATGACAAAAAGGGAATCTGAGACTTTGTATTCCACTGTTCTATTCAGGTAAATTCTAACTGCTCCTACCACTTTCAAAAGATGGGTCAAAGGATATGTACTATCACTATCTATTTCAAAAACAGTGAGAACAATCTATTGACCTCTGTGAAATTTGGAGTTTACTTTCGGAAGAAACTTTGGGTCCAGAGAAAGAAATATGTGGTCCTCAAAAACCTTTAAGTAGGGATATCTACAAACAAGAGCCCATAACTCACCTAAGCACCTGGCTGTGGTGATGGCAACTAGCAAAAAGGTTTTTTTATGTGAGGAACTGATCTGATATTGTCCTTAAGAGCCCAAATGTTACCTTCTGCAGGGAAGCCACAACTAACGTTCAATCCAAGAAAGGGAAAGGGCTGCTAAGTCTAGGTCTCCAAAATTCAAAGCCCCTAAGGAGCTTTGTAACTAATGATTCCATAGAAGAGGGGTTGTTTCATGGAAACTTAAACACACAAATCTAAGAGTAGCTACTGAAAGACCCTTATCAAATCCCTCCAGAAGGAATAGCAATATATTAAATGTTGCAATAGAAACAAGATTTAGAGATCTCTGAGAACACCATGAATCAAAGGAGTCCCACAGGTGATCTTAAGATCAGTTAGTAGTTCCTCCTCTAGAGGCCTACAGGGAACTTGAAACAGAGATGGTCAATTCCCTATTAACGAAACCTCCCTTCTCAACCTCCAAGTCAATCGTTTTAAACATTCCAGAGTCTCTGGAGGAAGAGAAGCAAATTCCAGAGGTAAAGGGGATACCGGAAAGAAGCATTTTTGTTAAACCTGTAGATATCTCAGCAAAGGAAACCAAGTTCTCCTTGTCCAAAAGGGGAACACTAATAAAGCTCTTTCTCTTCCTCTGTAACCTTGCTAGAACTCTTGGGATTAGAGGATTTGGGGGAAAAGCATAGATGAGACCCAATTGCCAGGGACTGGGCAGAGCACCTTTCCTGTTCTGATATTTCCTAGTAACCTGCACAGTCAGAGATTCCAGGACCGTCCCCCAACCACAATTGCTGGCATCAGCGGTGAGAACAATTGTGTTGGGATATGTGAATAGAAAACATGTCTAGAGAGGGATGTCTATATTGTCCCAAACTGAGGGAGTCACTGAGATTAAGTCCTTGTGATTCTGATTACAAGGCTGTCAGTGACTCAGGATGTGGAAAACTACTTGGTCCAGGCAGAGTCTCGCCCAAAGAACAATACTCAGAGTTGCTGCCTGAAAGAAGAAAAACATGACATTGGAATCTTCTGCTTCAGGAGGTATTAAAACAGAACCCAGTGAAGGGAATAGATGGTGATTTACCATGTTCTCTTGGACACAAAGCCACTCCCTGGCTTGAGACTCCAGCTTCATCATCAGATCCTGCACAATGGTCTTGAGCGTGTTCCTCTTGAACTCTGAGAGCAGCACCAGACCTTGTTCTGTGTCGAAAGCATCTCCTATGTAATTGAGTCATTGTGAAAGTTGAAGATTGGACTTCTACCAGTTGACTAGAATCCCAAACTTCTGAAGTGTTCTGGTTATCAAAGTTGCGTCTTGACTCGACTTGATCAAAGAATGAGACTGGATGAGAAGGTCATTCAAAGAGGGGTGGGCTCTTACCCTTGAGCAAGTAAGTGACTCATCACTGAAGCCAAGATTTTGGTGAACACCCTGGGACAGGTCTTCAGCCTTAAGGGCAAGACCCAGAACTGCCAATGGAAACCTCCCACCGAAAACCAGAGAAACGTCTGATGGTGAAGGACTATAGGGGCATGCAAGGAAGCGACCTGAAGGTTCATTTTCATTAAGAAATCCCCCTTCTAGGTCAAAGGAAAAATACGCTGAAGAATGTTCATGTTGAAGTGGGGTGCGGAGATAAAGAGATTCAGGTACCTCAGGCCTATGATCATCCTGAAATCCCCTGAATCTTTCTGAACCAGAAAAACTGCTCAAGTGAATCCTTGACCCCTCTCTAGAGGGGGAACAGGAAGAATTGCCTCCTTCTATTTCAAGAGAAAGATACTGTCCTGCAAAGGACTCTTCCTGGTCTGGTCATCCAGCCTGAAAGTCTGTACAAAAGAAGTCTGGAAGCCATGGAGTACTTCTATCAGGTAGCCTTGAAAAACAAATTCTTTCAAACATGCTGGGACAGAAGTAGATGACCTCCCACTGGACCAGCAGGATTCCCAGCATAATCAGGAACTCTGTTTGGAGTTGTTCCTCCTTGTTAGTTTAATGGACGAACCAGACTGAGCTCCCTTCGGTTGGAAACAGTATTTGTTGCAGTAAAAGTTATTCCTTTTCTTTTTGTAATCATATTTCATTTTACCACTATGCTATGACATCTGCTTCTGACGAAAGGGCTGGGAGTGATTTTGGCTCTTGAATGATTTTCTTAAAACCTCCTCTAGCTCTTCACCAAACAGTCTTGTGGGACTTACCAAGGAGATTCTTCTGTGCTGCTTCAACCTTCCAATTCTTCAAATGAAGATGGTGTCTGGCCGCCACAGACCCAGCAGAGTCCATAGTAGTGGCACTCACATAGTCAAACATGATATTTGACAAATAATGACCCTGAATCTCCATTCGATTCAGCAACTGTGAAAAATCCTCACCCTCCTCAATAGATGTAGACAGGGCCTCACAGTCCTTAACCAGGGATTGTGAGGGGTACGCCTCATAAATGTCAGATTTTGGAGCTAAACAAAGAGCATTGTGAGATCTCTCCAGAGTACACTCCACCTTCTGGTTCACTGGATCTGACAAAACAATGTCCTCAATAAATCTGACAGTTTGCCAATTAAGTTAGCTAATAAGGGGTCCACCACCATCGAATGAGGAAGGTCCGTCTCCACCTGGCCTAAGGGTAAAGTCTTCCCATAATTCTGGAAACAGACACTCCATCGGGGTTTAAGAAATTGGCTTATTAGTTCACAGGGGTAGAAGCAATCAGGCTTAACTTATTGATATGTGTAAAGTATTTATGCTGCACACAAACACTAATGAAGCGAAAGCACAACACAATAAAAATCCTTCACTAATTTAGAAAAATAGTAATCCAATCAGTAGAAAAAAGTTATGAATTCTTAATGTTTTTAGTGAAAAAAGTGCCTAAAATATCAAAGCACCAACCGCGAGTATGTAGTCACACGAGACCGAGTTAAAGTTAAGGCTTACCGCGATGGAGCATGGGTCGGATACAAGCGGTGGATTGGACCCAGTCTTGGCTTACCTTCAGACATAGAAAGGTTCTTGACAAAACTTTTTGAGATGATAGACTTTCAGCCGGGCAAGGTAGCAGGCTGTATCCGAGGACACATTGTCAACTTTCAGGAGCTGCTGGACGAGGTCTTGTTGAAGTCATCGACGAAGCCTGGAAAAAGAGGGAGAAACTGTATTTATAGGCCAAGGAGGTCTTCGTCGTCGATGGGGAACTGGTCGTCATCGAGCCCAGTGATGATATCTACCTTTGAACTTGGAAGATTTTCTGGAGCATGGATTAACCCAGTGGGATGTGGCTGCAGGGTGTAGCCGAACAGGGTTCCACAAGTTCGGATACCACTGAAGAGGATTTTCTGCTGTGGAGACGAACATAGCAGGAGCTTCCATGAAGTCAGGCAGACTTGCCATGGACCTTAGGTGAATCGGCTGGCAGGTAGGCCCCAGCCTTTTGTCGGTTCTCCAAGAATTTTGTTTGGAAAATGTTCTAACTGCTAGCTTTTAGGGTTAAGTGGGATCAGTACCACCAACACCACTTTTTCACTTCAAATTCAGGACCAGGGAGGCAACACTTGGGGTCTTAGAACTCCACAGAGGCCAGCATCAGGGTTAAAGGTCTTTGGAGCTTGTTGTGTCCCTGTAGCTCACGCAGGAGGAGAGCCACCTAGCCCTTAGAGTCACTCTGGCAGTCCTGGGTTCAAGGAGCAGATCCAGTCTTCCTTCCACAGGCAGCAGGGCAGCTGGGCAGTCCTTCTAGTAGCAGGACAGCAGGACAGTTCTTCCAGAAGCAGCATAGCAGAACAATACTTCTTCTTAGTCTTCCACAGGTCCAGATGTGATCTGAAGAGTGGTTCTGAAATATTTATACTTGGTTCCAGCCTTTATGAGTGAGGAGACACCCTTTCTGATCCCCATCTCTGGTTCTGGAAAGTTCTTTCCTTCAGCTGTCAAGGCTTCAAGCTGTCTGGAGTGTCAAAAGTCTGGTGATAGGTTCCTTTGTGTGTACTGGAGGCAAACCCTTTGAAGTGCAATGGGGAACAGTACAGCTCCGCCTCTTGCCATCCTGCCAGTAGGGCTCATCTAGTCCCCTTTGTGTCACTGTCTGGGAGGAATACACAAACTCCAACTGCAAAGACATTCACAGTCATGTGATCCAGGATACTGGCAGAAGGCACAAAGAGTTGGGATAAGAAAATGATATCTTTCTAAAAGTGGCATGTTCGGAATTGTGACTTAAAATCTGACTTTACCATTAAAGAGGATTTTAAAATGCAATTAATTTGAGACTGAACAGCAGAACCCAATCTGCTCCAAATCCAAAGTTAGCACTTATTAAATCTAATAATGTAACCCAGTGTTAGTTAATGAGCGAAATAGACCGTACAACAGTAAAAGACGACTTTAGGAGCTTTATCGCTGCCAAAATGTAAGTGCACATGCCCTAATGCCCCATGCACCTTACCGTAGGAGCTGTTCGGGCCTATTCCAGGGCTTAAAAAGAAAGTTTTAGGTCTAGCAACAGGTCTATTTTACAAGGATGAAATGGCCCTACAGGCTGTGAGACAAGTTTTAAAGTGTTACATAAGTGGGTGGCACAATGAGTGCTGCAGGCCTACTAATAACAATTAATTTACAGGCCTTGGGTACATGTAGTACCATTTACTAGGGACATACAAGTACATTAAATGGGCCACCCTGGAGTAGGCCAATTTTACTGTGCTTTAAGGGGAAAATACAAGCACTTTAGCACTGGTTAGTAGTTGTAAAGTACACAGAGTCCTAAAGTCACAAAACTGAATTCCACAAAAATAGGAGGGGGGAAGGCGAAAGGTTTGGGGACTACCACCCAAGGGTGTCAGGTCTAACACCTGGTCCTTCCACTCTCTTTTTAGAGGACTTTGAATTGCAGGAATTATTGGCACCTTAGGAAGTAGGTTTCTAAAATTTCCAAAACCATTCTCCACCGGTAGACGGTTGATCCTTCTCCATCAGGAACATAAGATTAGAGGACAGATATTATATGATAGGTTTTAGATCCATCAAAATATATTTGCCTCTAGGATGAAGGGATTTTCAAAATACTTCAACTGCTTGTCATCATATTCTGGAGCAGCCAGAGGGTGAGGAAACAGAATAACAGGATTGGTTGGAAGATAGAGGAGAGTTCTTAAGAGAACTCCATCCTTATATACTACAGGGATCCTAATCTTGCTGCACCCTGGACTTCACGTAAAAATACACCCCTTTAAACAGAAAAGGGGAAAAAACGCAGTAAATCACTTTTAAAAAGTTTCAACAACTTTCTTTACTGGGACTATCCAAAACTTATTCAGGATAATATACAGGCAAAAGCCCAAAAGCATTCAAAACTAGGACAGAACAGGGCTCTGTAACAAAATGGAGGAGGCACCCAGCCTGGAGATAAGATAAGCCTGCATTGCAGCATTGCAAACACAGACTCTGTGCCCTCCTAAAATGTGTGTTTTTAACCTCAAAATACTTGGGGCCAGATTTTCAAAAAGGCATGCAGCGCAGCCCCCAAAGAGGCTGCCTTGCGTGACAGGGAGGGAGCAGTAGAGCGCCAGATTGACAGAGGCAGGACTCTCTCCTCCCCTCTCCCTAGCACCGGTGCTGATTTCAGCTGACCTGCACCAGGCACACACCTTAGCGCTATATCGCTTGGGTGCGTTCCTGAGTCTAGCATAGGTTTTGTACTGGAAGGATATCCTTCCTGTACAAAATACTATGCCTAGACAATTTCAAACACTTTCCCTACTTTGTATGTGTGCTGCACAGTGCAGCACGCAAGTAAAGTAGGAAAAGAAATGAGAATCGAAAAAATTTCTTCTTTTAACGGCTTCTTTCAGATGGCTTTAACTTTTGGCGCTAAACCCTGTCTACAATTGCTTGAAGATACTGTTTGGCATCAAAAGGCATAGGTGGTAGCATGGGAACGCCCATGTACCACCCTTGTAATGCCCCCTTGGCTCTAAGTAACACAAAGCAGTGCTTTGCGCAAAGCTTTGCGCTGCTTTGCATTACTTTCAGGGTACTTTCCAGCTCACAACAAATTTGGCACTGGAAAGTAAATTAGGAAAAAAACATTTTCACTTTTGTGACGCTAACCCAGCGCAAAACATTTGTAAATCTACCCCTTGGTCTTTTAAATTGTAAGTTACCTTCAAATACCATTAAACACCATGCTCATGAGCGTCTTAAGCCTCTTACAAGAAGGCTCAGTGCCCAGGACCGCAGCGTAGGCCTGCCCATGAGGAATGAGAACAATTTACTCAACAGATATAAACTGCCGCTGCCCCTACCAGTACTCGAGTACCTGTGACTGCAGAGAAATTATCTAGCGCCCAGCAGCCAGTGTAACCTGAGCGGAGCGCTCTTGCAGCCGCATTAAAAAGCAAGAAAGAACACGGCTCCAAAACATCCTTTATCTCCCAGCGTGCAGTGCAACAAACACCGCAGTAGATAAACCATTAACTAGAATGGCGCCACAGCGGCCACTACTTGGTTAAAAAAAAGACACTTACTGCCTCAGCATAATGTTTCTGGAAGAAATCAAGGGGCCAAAACACCCTAAAAGGGACAAGTTGCTACAGCAAAACTCCAACAGCCTTGAATGCGACAGGGCACACAAAAAAGAAAAGGAAATCATGGACAGTGCTTTAAATGTGCCAGTACTGTCCGGTACTGAATACCAGCACACACATGCACTTCTCAAGAGAGACGTAATACTTTTAATTGTAGAGTACCAACACTTCTCTGATACAGAGTACCTGCACTTCTCTTTTTCCATTTCAAGCACTGGTCCTGGAGGAGGTGAAGATTATGTTAGGCTGTACCAGAGTATGGACAGGGAAAATAACTTACAAATAGTAGTGACATAAGGGAGTGAATAGACACACTACCCCAAATAAGGTCCTCCCTCGTACCAGTCAACATAACGGGGGGTGGGGCTGCCTCAAGTTGTGTTGACTGGGATAAGGGGGACCAATGAGAGGGTAATGAAGGTTCAGCATTTTTTTACTTTTTTTTTGCGTGAATTGTGTTCTCTAGTGAGTTTGCATATTCCACTAAAAAATAGCGCAAGTTCATGTATGGCACGAGCAACATGTGCTCGCATTTGGTTCAATTGCGTTGTTCTTGTGTTTTCGCTATAGATTTTTTACATGAATGAAATCTCACCTTCATAACACTGTATAACAGTAGGCATTTCGAGTGCAAATTTTAATATGAAATGCCTTAAATTAAAAAAAATTACACTAGAGTCACGAAAATGTCACACTTCTGCATTATGTCATTGCTGACATCACTGAGCTGGATACACTAGAGCACGTGGGAGCTTGGATATCATTTTGCATATCGGTTACTGTCAATTTTCAATTTTATTCTGCAAATATTTACCAGTTAACAGTAGAAGCGCTGACCAGTGAACTACACTTAAGGTTGCCTGAGTGGGCCCAGAGACGTTTTAAGGCATGGACAAAGCAGACAATTGGCCTGGGTCTCCACGTTCCAAGGAGCCCCACTTTGAGAACCTCGCGCTCCTGTAGCTTCTACTCCAGGCCTCGCTTACGTGCTGTTATAAACACCTGAGGCCTTCTCTGTTCAAAGTATGAACTACACAGGAGTAATATGCTGTGCGAAAAAAAACACAGAAACGCAACATCCTGGAAATAGCTAACACTCTTGGGGAAGTCTAAATTAAGTAAAACATGTGAAATACAAATACTAGCTACATCACTGACATAGACTACATTAACGGTGTTTACATTCATTGTTCAGAAATCGATCAGTGTTATTTGGCAGTTAGTGTAAGGACATGAACATAGAGCCTGGTAGAGATTTGTTTTAGTGTCCTTTTTAGGTCTCGGCCTGCACCAGCGCTTGCGCTGGTCTGGCCGAGAGTTTTAGTAAGCGGGTTTTGGAAGTGCAAACACTGGCTTTCGGCTGGCGACCAGCTTGAGTTCACGATGGCGTGCACGCGCAGCTGGCATCTGGGTTTCCTATCTCTTCCTCATTTCCTCGTCATGGCTCATTAACTCTCTGGACTCTGATGTTTCAATCGCAGCAGCAGCTCACATTACCAACTGAGGGCCCTAGACTACAGTCACATGAAAAACAACAGCGATTAGCATTGAAATGCAAGCTTTTTTTTGTCTAGTTAGAAATATTGCTTCGGTGGGTTGATTTCACCTTATATCGCTATTTGTTTTATATTGGGAGTCACAGCCTAATTACCAGTATTTTTGTCTCTCACTTTTTTTTTTTTATATTTATTCGCGCAAAGCACAAAGCTATATTTAAGGTTACTTTTTCCTCATTACTTCTTCACTCTATTTAAACTCCACACCCCCCACTCTTATTGTCTCTCTCCTTCTCTCTCTCTCTCCCCTCTAATTCTCTCTCTACTTAATTAACTCTCCCCTCTCTATCTTTTTTAGCCTTTCATTCTCTCACCCCTTTATCTGTTTCTCTTTCAAACTCCTTCATTCACTCTCTCTCCCCTTCTTTCTCTCTCTCTATCCCGCTCCACTCTTTATTCTATGTACACCCTTTCTCTCTCTTTCTCTCTCACCACCCTCTCTAATTGGGCATTATATCTTCACTCTATCTCTCACTCGGCAACACCACAGCATCACTCAGCGCAACCACAGCATCAATCAGAGCCAGCACAGCATCAATCAGAGCCAGCACAGCATCACCCAGCACCAACACAACATCACTCAACGCCATCACAGCATCACTCAACGCCATCACAGCATCACTCAACGCCATCACAGCATCACTCAACGCCATCACAGCATCATCACTCAACGCCATCACAGCATCACTCAACGCCATCACAGCATCACTCAACGCCATCACAGCATCACTCAACGCCATCACAGCATCACTCAACGCCATCACAGCATCACTCAACGCCATCACAGTATCACTCAACGCCATCACAGCATCACTCAACGCCATCACAGCATCACTCAACGCCATCACAGCATCACTCAACGCCATCACAGCATCACTCAACGCCATCAGAGCATCACTCAACGCCATCACAGCATCACTCAACGCCACCACAGCATCACTCAGTGCAACCACAGCATCACTCAGTGCAACCACAGCATCACTCAGCATAACCACAGCATTACTCAGCACAACCACAGCATTACTCAGCACAACGACAGCATCACTCCGCGCCACCACAGCATCACTCCGCGCCACCACAGCATCACTCCGCGCCACCACAGCATCACTCCGCGCCACCACAGCATCACTCCGCGCCACCACAGCATCACTCCGCGCCACCACAGCATCACTCCGTGCGACCACAGCATCACTCCGCGCCACCACAGCATCACTCCGCGCAACCACAGCATCACTCCGCGCAACCACAGCATCACTCAGCGCAACCACAGCATCACTCAGCGCAACCACAGCATCACTCAGTGCAACCACAGCATCACTCAGCGCAACCACAGCATCACTCAGCACAACCACAGCATCACTCAGCACAACCACAGCATCACTTAGCGCCACAACAGCATCACTTAGCGCCACCACAGCATCACTCAGCGCCACCACAGCATCACTCAGCACCACCATAGCTTTACTCAGCGACACCACATCATCACTCAGGACCAACACTGCATCACTCAGCACCACCACAGGATGACTCAGCACCACCACAGCATCGCTCAGCACCACCACAGCATCGCTCAGCGCCACCACAGCATCGCTCAGCGCCACCACAGCATCGCTCAGCGCCACCACAGCATCGCTCAGTGCCGCCACAGCATCGCTCAGCGCCGCCACAACATCGCTCAGCGCCTCCACAGCATCGCTCAGCGCAACCACATCATCACTCAGTGCAACCACAGCATCACTCAGCACAACCACAGCATCACTCAGCACAACCACAGCATCACTTAGCGTCACCACAGCATCACTTAGCGCCACCACAGCATCACTCAGCACCACCACAGCATCACTCAGTGGAACCACAGCATCACTCAGTGCAACCACAGCATCACTCAGTGCAACCACAGCATCACTCAGCACAACCACAGCATCACTCAGCACAACCACAGCATCACTTAGCGTCACCACAGCATCACTTAGCGCCACCACAGCATCACTCAGCACCACCACAGCATCACTCAGCACCACCATAGCTTCACTCAGCGACACCACATCATCACTCAGGACCAACACTGCATCACTCAGCACCACCACAGGATGACTCAGCACCACCACAGCATCGCTCAGCCCCACCACAGCATCGCTCAGCGCCACCACAGCATCGCTCAGCGCCACCACAGCATCGCTCAGTGCCGCCACAGCATCGCTCAGCGCCGCCACAGCATCGCTCAGCGCCGCCACAGCATCGCTCAGTGCCGCCACAGCATCGCTCCGCGCAGCCACAGCATCGCTCGGCGCCGCAACAGCATCGCTCAGCGCCGCCACAGCATCGCTCAGCGCCGCCACAGCATCGCTCTGCGCAGCCACAGCATCGCTCAGCGTCGCCACAGCATCACTCAGCGCCGCCACAGCATCGCTCAGCGCCGCCACAGCATCGCTCAGCGCCGCAACAGCATCGCTCAGCACCGCCACTGCATCGCTCACCGCCACCACAGCATCCCTCAGGGCAACCACAGCATTACTCAGCACAACCACAGCATCACTCCGCGCCACCACAGCATCACTCCGTGCCACCACAGCATCACTCCGCGCACCACAGCATCACTCCGCGCCACCACAGCATCACTCCGCGCCACCACAGCATCACTCCGCGCCACCACAGCATCACTCCGTGCCACCACAGCATCACTCCGCGCAACCACAGCATCACTCCGCGCAACAACAGCATCACCCTGCGCAACCACAGCATCACTCTGCGCAACCACAGCATCACTCAGTGGAACCACAGCATCACTCAGTGCAACCACAGCATCACTCAGTGGAACCACAGCATCACTCAGCACAACCACAGCATCACTCAGCACAACCACAGCATCACTTAGCGCCACCACAGCATCACTTAGCGCCACCACAGCATCACTCAGCGCCACCACAGCATCACTCAGCACCACCATAGCTTTACTCAGCGACACCACATCATCACTCAGGACCAACACTGCATCACTCAGCACCACCACAGGATGACTCAGCACCACCACAGCATCGCTCAGCACCACCACAGCATCGCTCAGCGCCACCACAGCATCGCTCAGCGCCACCACAGCATCGCTCAGCGCCACCACAGCATCGCTCAGCGTCGCCACAGCATCGCTCAGCGCCGCCACAGCATCGCTCAGCGCCACCACAGCATCGCTCCGCGCTGCCACAGCATCGCTCCGCGCCGCCACAGCATCGCTCCGCGCCACCACAGCATCGCTCCGCGCCACCACAGCATCGCTCCGCGCCACCACAGCATCACTCCGCGCCAACACAGCATCATTCCGCGCAACCACAGTATCACTCCGCGCAACCACAGCATCACTCTGCGCAACCACAGCATCACTCTGTGCAACCACAGCATCACTCAGTGCAACCACAGCATCACTCAGCACAACCACAGCATCACTCAGCACAACCACAGCATCACTCAGCACAACCACAGCATCACTTAGCACCACCACAGCATCACTTAGCGCCACCACAGCATCACTCAGCACCACCACAGCACTCAGCACCACCATAGCTTTACTCAGCGACACCACATCATCACTCAGGACCAACACTGCATCACTCAGCACCACCACAGGATGACTCAGCACCACCACAGCATCGCTCAGCACCACCACAGCATCGCTCAGCGCCACCACAGCATCGCTCAGTGCCACCACAGCATCGCTCAGCACCACCACAGCATCGCTCAGCGCCACCACAGCATCGCTCAGCGCCGCCACAGCATCGCTCAGCACCGCTACAGCATCGCTCAGCGCCGCCACAGCATCGCTCCGCGCCGCCACAGCATCGCTCTGCGCCACCACAGCATCGCTCCGTGCCACCACAGCATCCCTCCGCGCCACCACAGCATCACTCCCCGCCACCACAGCATCACTCCGCGCCACCACAGCATCATTCCGCGCAACCACAGTATCACTCCGCGCAACCACAGCATCACTCTGCGCAACCACAGCATCACTCTGCACAACCACAGCATCACTCAGTGCAACCACAGCATCACTCAGTGCAACCACAGCATCACTCAGCACAACCACAGCATCACTCAGCACAACCACAGCATCACTCAGCACAACCACAGCATCACTTAGCACCACCACAGCATCACTTAGCGCCACCACAGCATCACTCAGCACCACCACAGCATCACTCAGCACCACCATAGCTTTACTCAGCGACACCACATCATCACTCAGGACCAACACTGCATCACTCAGCACCACCACAGGATGACTCAGCACCACCACAGCATCGCTCAGCACCACCACAGCATCGCTCAGCGCCACCACAGCATCGCTCAGCGCCACCACAGCATCGCTCAGCGCCACCACAGCATCGCTCAGCGCCGCCACAGCATCGCTCAGCACCGCCACAGCATCGCTCAGCGCTGCCACAGCATCGCTCAGTGCCGCCACAGCATCGCTCAGCGCCGCCACAGCATCGCTCAGCGCCGCCACAGCATCGCTCAGCACCGCCACTGCATCGCTCACCGCCACTGCATCGCTCACCGCCACCACAGCATCACTCAGGGCAACCACAGCATTACTCAGCACAACCACAGCATCACTCCGCGCTACCACAGCATCACTCCGCGCCACCACAGCATCACTCCGCGCCACCACAGCATCACTCCGCGCCACCACAGCATCACTCCGCGCCACCACAGCATCACTCCGCGCCACCACAGCATCACTCCGCGCCACCACAGCATCACTCCGCGCAACCACAGCATCACTCCGCGCAACCACAGCATCACTCTGCGCAACCACAGCATCACTCTGCGCAACCACAGCATCACTCAGTGGAACCACAGCATCACTCAGTGCAACCACAGCATCACTCAGTGCAACCACAGCATCACTCAGCACAACCACAGCATCACTCAGCACAACCACAGCATCACTTAGCGCCACCACAGCATCACTTAGCGCCACCACAGCATCACTCAGCACCACCACAGCATCACTCAGCACCACCATAGCTTTACTCAGCGACACCACATCATCACTCAGGACCAACACTGCATCACTCAGCACCACCACAGGATGACTCAGCACCACCACAGCATCGCTGAGCACCACCACAGCATCGCTCAGCGCCACCACAGCATCGCTCAGCGCCACCACAGCATCGCTCAGTGCCACCACAGCATCGCTCAGCACCACCACAGCATCGCTCAGCACCACAACAGCATCGCTCAGCGCCACCACAGCATCGCTCAGCGCCACCACAGCATCGCTCAGCGCCACCACAGCATCGCTCAGCGCCGCCACAGCATCGCTCAGCGCCGCCACAGCATCGCTCAGCGCTGCCACAGCATCGCTCCGCGCTGCCACAGCATCGCTCCGCGCCGCCACAGCATCGCTCCGCGCCACCACAGCATCTCTCCGCGCCACCACAGCATCACTCCGCGCCACCACAGCATCATTCCGCGCAACCACAGTATCACTCCGCGCAACCACAGCATCACTCTGCGCAACCACAGCATCACTCTGCGCAACCACAGCATCACTCTGTGCAACCACAGCATCACTCAGTGCAACCACAGCATCACTCAGCGCAACCACAGCATCACTCAGCACAACCACAGCATCACTCAGGACAACCACAGCATCACTCAGCACAACCACAGCATCACTTAGCACCACCACAGCATCACTTAGCGCCACCACAGCATCACTCCGCGCCACCACAGCATCATTCCGTGCAACCACAGTATCACTCCGCGGAACCACAGCATCACTCTGTGCAACCACAGCATCACTCTGCGCAACCACAGCATCACTCAGTGCAACCACAGCATCACTCAGTGGAACCACAGCATCACTCAGTGCAACCACAGCATCACTCAGTGCAACCACAGCATCACTCAGCACAACCACAGCATCACTCAGCACAACCACAGCATCACTTAGCGCCACCACAGCATCACTTAGCGCCACCACAGCATCACTCAGCACCACCACAGCATCACTCAGCACCACCATAGCTTTACTCAGCGACACCACATCATCACTCAGGACCAACACTGCATCACTCAGCACCACCACAGGATGACTCAGCACCACCACAGCATCGCTGAGCACCACCACAGCATCGCTCAGCGCAACCACAGCATCGCTCAGCGCCACCACAGCATCGCTCAGTGCCACCACAGCATCGCTCAGCACCACCACAGCATCGCTCAGCACCACAACAGCATCGCTCAGCGCCACCACAGCATCAGCTCAGCGCCACCACAGCATCGCTCAGCGCCACCACAGCATCGCTCAGCGCCGCCACAGCATCGCTCAGCGCCGCCACAGCATCGCTCAGCGCTGCCACAGCATCGCTCCGCGCTGCCACAGCATCGCTCCGCGCCGCCACAGCATCGCTCCGCGCCGCCACAGCATTACTCCGCGCCACCACAGCATCACTCCGCGCCACCACAGCATCATTCCGCGCAACCACAGTATCACTCCACGCAACCACAGCATCACTCTGCGCAACCACAGCATCACTCTGCGCAACCACAGCATCACTCTGTGCAACCACAGCATCACTCAGCGCAACCACAGCATCACTCAGCACAACCACAGCATCACTCAGGACAACCACAGCATCACTCAGCACAACCACAGCATCACTTAGCACCACCACAGCATCACTTAGCGCCACCACAGCATCACTCTGTGCAACCACAGCATCACTCTGCGCAACCACAGCATCACTCAGTGCAACCACAGCATCACTCATCGCAACCACAGCATCACTCAGCACAACCACAGCATCACTCAGCACAACCACAGCATCACTCAGCACAACCACAGCATCACTTAGCACCACCACAGCATCACTTAGCGCCACCACAGCATCACTCAGCACCACCACAGCATCACTCAGCACCACCATAGCTTTCCTCAGCGACACCACATCATCACTCAGGACCAACACTGCATCACTCAGCACCACCACAGGATGATTCAGCACCACTACAGCATCGCTCAGCACCACCACAGCATCGCTCAGCGCCACCACAGCATCGCTCAGCGCCACCACAGCATCACTTAGCGCCACCACAGCATCACTCAGCACCACCACAGCATCACTCAGCACCACCATAGCTTTACTCAGCGACACCACATCATCACTCAGGACCAACACTGCATCACTCAGCACCACCACAGGATGACTCAGCACCACCACAGCATCGCTCAGCACCACCACAGCATCGCTCAGCGCCACCACAGCATCGCTCAGTGCCACCACAGCATCGCTCAGCACCGCCACAGCATCGCTCAGCGCCGCCACAGCATCGCTCAGCGCCGCCACAGCATCGCTCTGCGCCGCCACAGCATCGCTCCACGCCACCACAGCATCGCTCAGCGCCGCCACAGCATCGCTCAGCACAACCACAGCATCACTCAGCACAACCACAGCATCACTTAGCGCCACCACAGCATCACTTAGCGCCACCACAGCATCACTCAGCACCACCACAGCATCACTCAGCACCACCATAGCTTTACTCAGCGACACCACATCATCACTCAGGACCAACACTGCATCACTCAGCACCACCACAGGATGACTCAGCACCACCACAGCATCGCTCAGCACCACCACAGCATCGCTCAGCGCCACCACAGCATCGCTCAGCGCCACCACAGCATCGCTCAGCGCCGCCACAGCATCGCTCAGCGCCGCCACAGCATCGCTCAGTGCCGCCACAGCATCGCTCAGCGCTGCCACAGCATCGCTCCGCGCTGCCACAGCATCGCTCCGCGCCGCAACAGCATCGCTCCGCGCCACCACAGCATCGCTCCGCGCCACCACAGCATCACTCCGCGCCACCACAGCATCATTCCGCTCAACCACAGTATCACTCCGCGCAACCACAGCATCACTCTGCACAACCACAGCATCACTCTGCACAACAACAGCATCACTCTGTGCAACCACAGCATCACTCAGTGCAACCACAGCATCACTCAGTGCAACCACAGCATCACTCAGCACAACCACAGCATCACTCAGCATAACCACAGCATCACTCAGCACAACCACAGCATCACTTAGCACCACCACAGCATCACTTAGCGCCACCACAGCATCACTCCGCGCCACCACAGCATCATTCCGCGCAACCACAGTATCACTCCGCGCAACCACAGCATCACTCTGTGCAACCACAGCATCACTCTGCGCAACCACAGCATCACTCAGTGCAACCACAGCATCACTCAGTGCAACCACAGCATCACTCAGCACAACGACAGCATCACTCAGCACAACCACAGCATCACTCTGCGCCACCACAGCATCACTCCGCGTCACCACAGCATCACTCTGCGCAACCACAGCATCACTCCGCGCAACCACAGCATCACTCTGCGCAACCACAGCATCACTCTGCGCAACCACAGCATCACTCAGTGCAACCACAGCATCACTCAGTGCAACCACAGCATCACTCAGTGCAACCACAGCATCACTCAGCACAACCACAGCATCACTCAGCACAACCACAGCATCACTTAGCGCCACCACAGCATCACTTAGCGCCACCACAGCATCACTCAGCACCACCACAGCATCACTCAGCACCACCATAGCTTTACTCAGCGACACCACATCATCACTCAGGACCAACACTGCATCACTCAGCACCACCACAGGATGACTCAGCACCACCACAGCATTGCTCAGCACCACAACAGCATCGCTCAGCGCCACCACAGCATCGCTCAGCGCCACCACAGCATCGCTCAGCGCCACCACAGCATCGCTCAGTGCCGCCACAGCATCTCTCAGCGCCGCAACAGCATCGCTCAGCGCCGCAACAGCATCGCTCAGCGCCGCCACAGCATTACTCAGCACAACCACAGCATCGCTCAGCGCCGCCACAGCATTACTCAGCACAACCACAGCATCACTCCGTGCCACCACAGCATCACTCCGCGCCACCACAGCATCACTCCGTGCCACCACAGCATCACTCCGCGCCACCACAGCATCACTCCGCGCCACCACAGCATCACTCCGCGCCACCACAGCATCATTCCGCGCAACCACAGTATCACTCCGCGCAACCACAGCATCACTCTGCGCAACCACAGCATCACTCTGCGCAACCACAGCATCACTCTGTGTAACCACAGCATCACTCAGTGCAACCACAGCATCACTCAGTGCAACCACAGCATCACTCAGCGCAACCACAGCATCACTCAGCACAACCACAGCATCACTCAGCACAACCACAGCATCACTTAGCACCACCACAGCATCACTTAGCGCCACCACAGCATCACTCAGCACCACCACAGCATCACTCAGCACCACCATAGCTTTACTCAGCGACACCACATCATCACTCAGGACCAACACTGCATCACTCAGCACAACCACAGCATCACTCAGCACAACCACAGCATCACTCAGCACCACCACAGCATCACTCAGCACCACCATAGCTTTACTCAGCGACACCACATCATCACTCAGGACCAACACTGCATCACTCAGCACCACCACAGGATGACTCAGCACCACCACAGCATCGCTCAGCACCACCACAGCATCGCTCAGCGCCACCACAGCATCGCTCAGCGCCACCACAGCATCGCTCAGCGCCACCACAGCATCGCTCAGCGCCGCCACAGCATCGCTCAGCACTGCCACAGCATCGCTCAGCGCTGCCACAGCATCACTCAGCGCCGCCACAGCATTGCTCAGCGCCGCCACAGCATTGCTCAGCGCCGCCACAGCATCACTCAGCACCGCCACTGCATCGCTCACCGCCACTGCATCGCTCACCGCCACCACAGCATCACTCAGCGCCGCCACAGCATCACTCAGCGCCGCCACAGCATCACTCAGCGCAGCCACAGCATCACTCAGCACCGCCACAGCATCACTCAGCGCCGCCACAGCATCACTCAGCGCCAAGACAATATCACTCAGCACCACCACAGCATCACTCAGCGCCAAGACAATATCACTCAGCACCACCACAGCATCACTCAGCACCACAGCAGTATCACTCAGCAACACCTGAGTATCATTCAGCATCACCTCAGCATCGTCTCCGCAACAGTCACCACTACCACCTCAGCATCACTCAGCACCACCTCAGCCTGCTCTCGGAATCTGGCATCTGTTGATTCTCCCCTAGCGTCTGGCCGCTGCTAGTGTTATAATACAGGTACTAGTTCCCAACCTTCACCCTCCGATTGTTTATGCCCCCTCAAAAAAAAAGCTTTAACAAACAACCATTGCCAGCATTGCAAGAACAAAAGAAAACTGAGGAATTTTTTTATTGTAAATACCTTTTTTAATATGGTTGGTCAGTTTTACATAATGCCTTCTTGGTCATATATAAAGTAACAAAAATGCTTCGGACACTTTTTTATTATAACTTTTCAGCATGCCGCACAGCAGCCACACTTCTCTACAGCACAGCTTGAAGACATTGGCAAAGTCAATAGCTCTGGCTAAACACTTATAAGGCCCCAAAGGCGAGACCTATTGGCTATGCCAATGCTTGTTTTCTCTGTCTTGATTCTGTTTATTTCTTTATCTCACCCATTGACATATAATTAAATACTGGTTGGTGAGGCTTGAATTACTATAACATGGGTAATGAAATTCACAGTTGCTCCGAACAGGAGCCTTAAAGATATTTATTGTCCAGGGCCCTCAAAATCCTTAAGATGACACTGAGAGGGTCAGTTGTCCCTACCCGACTGACAGTAGGCAGCAGGACATTTCTGGATATTCTGGATACTTTCTATGGGGCAGATTTACAAGCCCCCTGCGCTGCCGGTGCGAAACGTTGTGTGACGCACCGGCGGCGCACCCTGCTGAGTGATACTTACAAGCACAGGTAAAGCCACCCTGCATGACTTTACCTGTGCTTGTAAATATCGCCCCTTTTCACACAACACTTTGAGTGTTAGGGGTGTGATATGGGTGTTGCTGGGGGTGTTCCCACACAACACCCATTCCACTGATGCATTTCCAGATTTACAAGGAATCGTATATCTGGAAACACGTCAGAATGCTACGCCACAGTGGCGTAGCGAGGTGCAACGAGAAGAAATGTTTTTATTTCTCCTCGTATTTTTCCTCTATCAATGCGTGTTGCATTCTACAGCACACATTGGAAGAGGAAATCGCCTCAAATGATTGTTTTTGTGCAGGAAGGTACCCCTTCCTGCACAAAAACTATCTCCCCGTGACGCAGGCATCCTTGCATCATGGTGCAAGGGTGCCTGCGCCGGCGCATGGCAGAAGTTTGTGCACTAGTGCAGGGAGGAGCACAGAGATGCAACATATTGTTGTTAATATGTCACATCCCTGTGCTTCGAAACTAACACAGCGGGCACAGCAAAATTACTTGCCGCACCGCTCTGCGCTAGTTTCTTGTAAATCTGCCCCTATGTACTTAGATTGCATCCTACTTTGAGTAGAGCCTCCCAGTTCATTGCATCAGTAAGTAAAGAATCATGCATTACGCTCAGTGCAGAAGGATTAAAGCCAAAAAGCTCTCAATGGAAGAAAAAAGATGCAGGCAGCTTAACACTTAATTTAGTCATTGACGTGCACGATCCTTCACAGCTGTCAAACTTTGTTCTGAGCACTGTTTACTGAAAATGTTTTTTAAGAGAAGAAACAGATTAAATAGAAAGTTTTAGCACTTACCATGCAGAGGATAGCAATATACAGACACAATAAACCTTTCACTGAACATAAATCGAGGCATAGTCTAGCGCTGCTGACATCTAGTGAATTTCAAAGGGGGGAAATTAAGTGCAATTAAGCTGCTGTTCCACTTCACTGGCTTATGGCAGCCAGGTGTTCTTCACCAGGAAGGAGGGGCCCTCATTAGAATCAAAACATGTTCTGCCTACTCTGCTGGGACCCTACTCCTCTTACACATCCCTCCCAACCTTGCGGTTACCTCCCCAATCACTCATAAATCTGGGGTTGCACATTGCTACCAAGGTATCCAGTGTCATTAATATTGTTATATTCTACATTTGTCTCAATCACAAGAACGAGTACGGCAGCGCCATGAACAAACTCCAAGAAATGGAAGATAGACTGTTTCTTAATCTTCTAGAAGTGATCAAGGGTCCTAACATGTGGACATTACAGGAATTCTGCATTGTTGTGGAAAGCCATCCTTTATGGAAGAGGAAACCTCACACACATATTAGTGTCATGATCATCATCAGCACCCTCTCCCTACCCTGGTAGGTCAGTGCCACCAGGACCGACTCATCCTCCTCCAGGAATTTAATGAAGGAGGGAGTTCTTAAATTAAAACTACTGGACAAAGCGGGATCCAGTTAAACTAAAAATACCTTGGGGTGCCTTGGTACTTAACCTTTATTAGTGAGTACCCGAGGTATGTTATTGTCCATTCAGTAACTGATTGCAATACTAGGAAAGGAGAGACAACTCGGACCATAGTTTTGGAATTCAGCTGGGTCCATTTTAGCTATGGGTATTCCAGACTCTCAAGTAACAGCTCCAGCTATGCTTTGCAGCAGCCGATGGCCAGTACTATAGAGGGGTGGACAGCTGGTGCACTCTAGATATTCGCGTGTTGGTAGCATGCGCCTTGGTCGAATAATGGTGGCATGTATTTTTGACCAGATGAATCATCTCGAAACTCTGTATAAAATAATACTAATGCCTTTTACTGACTTTGTTCACAACCTTGGGTAAGAAAAGCCCGCTCCCATATTTATAACACCAAAGACAATGATTCGAGGACTTTGCTATGATTGTCTATAAATCTACAAATAGACAGTTATGAAGATAGCGACGATTAAGGTATCAATAAAGTATTAAGCAAATATCTCAAAGTTCAAATTCACTTAACGATACATAATGAGTCAAAAAAACAATCAACATTAAAAAGTCAAAAAAATCCTACATACCTTTGTCACAATCATTGTTTTTCTTTTGAAATAATATATGCCTACCTCTGAGTAAAACAGTTCTTCACACTAGATAGTGGAGGGTAAAATTTACATTTTACATTTTACCCCTGAAGTTGTGTGCCATTCACAAAGTTTATCAACTTTACAATACATTGTTTGCATGCAAAAGATCCTATATTTTTCAAGATCTCCCATTAATGTTATTTGCATTTTCTTTCCTGCAAAACCATCTTTTAACACTGCTTTTACTATGATATTTTTTTTGAAACTTAGCAAACTTTATCAACTTCTCAAATGTTGGGAAGTTTAAAAACAGATTTATAAATTTGTAGATGAACAACCTTTGCAGCTGTGCTCACCACTCTAAGGCTTATTTCTGCATCATGGAGTTGCTAAAATACAATGTACTGACTTGTATAGAGAACACTTTATCGTTTGCATGTCGATAGTATACATATGAAGACAAAATGTTTTATAAAATGGCAATTGTTCAAAAAAGATTGACTGGTCAAATTTATTGAATTGAGTGGAACCTACATGACACCATGTCAGAGGGATGGGTTTGGCAAAAGAAGCTATTTTTCAATAGCCGTGGTTAGTAGGTCTTGAAAATGCTTCCAGTGGTGGACTGGCGGCAGGAGAAGGGGTAGAAGACACATTCTTGCACATGGCAGTATGGGCTCTACCCTCAAACCATGTTAAAGGGGCAAAGGTCAAAATTTACAGTGGTGATTTCCATAAGAAATCTATGATTAGGGTTTAGTATTAACAATTTATCTATAGCGAGGCAAGATGGCCTCTCGTTGCTAGAGTTCCAGAAACCACTGCAGTCTTCGGTCCCATATATGCATTAAAAAGGGCTTGCAGAGGCAACAGAAGGGAGGCAGATACATACAGACCATCGGTGATGTTGAAGTGGATTTGAGTGGGTTGCTGCCAGTGATCTAATGCCTGACAGATCTATTTTCCTCCTGTGGATTTGGGGTCCGTACACCTGCAGGAATAATACTGTGAGGATATGGTTTGAGGTCGGCTCATGGCTTGAAGAACCATGAAGAGTGTATGGAGGCAGTGAAAAATTGATCAGCTGATGATGAGATGTCACCAATAGCCCGAGTGAAGGTGCCAGGAACTGGGCGACGGATCGCAGGATTTATGAGACAAGAGCCAACAGAGAAAAAGAGTGAGTGACAGAGGTTCCGCCAACTATGTGGGGATCCATACAATCACTATGAGTTTTGGTAGATGGGAGGCTTGATCCACCCCACTTGACCCCTCCATGAGAGGAAACTAGGACAATGAGCTGCAGAGTGAAACTCACTTGTAAGAACTGAAACAGATCACCACCCACTACAAGAGAATGAGAACAGAAGAAACGGCATTAAGAACCACGTACAACACGAATGCAACATGCATGGGCACCTGTATTGTCTTGAAGAACCTTAAATTTGATACTGAGAGGCACCAGTTTGGTTTTTTGTTTTCCCAATTAGGCCTCTACATTTGGTTCTGATTAAGGAAAGACAAAAGCATACATAATATACAGGGGCCTACTGGGGCTCTACTTTCCTTTTATTGATGAACGAAGTTTACCATCACACCACATCATCATCAAAATCTACAGCACATCACTTCCTGTTAATTGAGGCTGTTGCCTGTCCAAAAGCAACCCCCAAACCTCAGAGAAAAAAATGATTGACTCCACTATATATATCATCCTTAAGGAGATCTCTACCATTGGCACGACGCTCACCAACATGGAAAGTGAAATGATGGACTTAACCAAGGAAATTAAATTAGTGCAGATGGATAACTTGCCTTTTCAACAGCAGCTCGACACAGTTGATAGACAGCTCGACTATGTGAAAGTCTAGGGCAGAGACATTGAGTACCTTAAGAACAATATTACAGAATTGGAAGATCGAGCTAGAAGAGAAAGCATACCAATAAATGGAGTACCAGAGTATAAGGAAAAAGATGACATGACTGGCTTCATGACTGATACATTGCTGCGGCTCCTCAACTCACAGTTTCAAGAAACACTTGAATTCCAGAGGGCTCACCATCGTAGAGCACAACGTTCAACTGTAAGTAGAAACCAATAATAGCATGTATCATGTGCCACCAACATGCTAGAGCTATCTTCCAGGAGGCTAAGGAGAAACAAAGTCCCTATCTATATGACAAGCACTCAATCTTCCTTTCTCAGGACTATTTTTCTGGCACCAATGTTTGGCATAAGAAATTTCTTGCATTAGGGCTCAAACTGTGCCAGAGAGACCCTAAATATGGGCAATTTGATCATGCCTATATGACTTCAACATTTGATGGTAAGACCTTGGAATTTACAGATCCTGTGGAACTGGAATCTTTTCTTGACTCTCTCTGCGACACTTCATTAGATACTACCACCTTACAACATTCGCCTACAATAGCATCTGATTGTGACACTGTGGAAATGGCAGAGGAAATCCAAAAAACTGAAATGATTGACTGGTTCAGCATTATGTGAGTAAGACCAGGTTGGCCTTCATAAGACAGTAGAGTCATTGCACAGAGACCGGGAAAAATATTGCTCACCTTTGAAGATGGCACTAATTGAATTTAGTTGGGGACTTCAACATGTTCCAATTTCAAATGAAATGTAAACTGGTGGTGTTAGTTATTCCTAACTTTATGATATGTCTCACTGTGACCTACTTGAAGATGGAAATCATCTCTTGCTATGAAGGGGGGAGGGCTCTCTACTTTCCTCAATGCCCCCCCCCCACTCCAGAGGTAAGCTGGGTGGTGGCTTTTGACTTTTCACCATCAAGGTGGTTTCCATTGATGTGTGTGTAACCTTGGTTGTAGAATCATTGGACAAACTTCTCCCCTTTAAGAACACCCTCACACCCATCCATTTTATTCCCAATACATGCACATGGAGCAGAGAACATTGGGGTGACCACTCACTAGGTGTTTAGCACTCTTTCGCCACAGCTACGGTAGCAACTCCACTCATTTTCTTACTCCCCAGTGACCATTATAATGGGATGAGGCCTGTGGTGATGAGAGGTGTAGGGGTCAGCTCATCACATGTACAGAGTAGAATCCGTTATCCTAATAGGATTGTGGCTACTTGTTTCTCCCAGTTGATCGCCTTCCCTTGTCTGGCCATACCAATCGCATTAGAAAAGATAAACTTTTCTCCAGCTCCCTAACACCATTGGAAAATGTCAAAATATGTTCATAAGGATACATTCTAGGGACGCCACATAATATACTTTAAGCTAGGTTATTAACCTTATCTCCATTTCCTTGATTGACACGACAAAATCAACCCATCACTATTGCACATGTAGGGACTGCACAGTATAGACCTATTGGTTAGCACTAGTTATGACTCCCTTTGTATGATTGGTTCAATGCCTGCAGAATTGAAAATGATATCACTAAATGCCAATGGAATGTCTCATTTTATTAAACATAGGAAAGTACTATATTATTTGAACACTAAATGAACAGCTATTGTAATTGTTCAAAAACTCATTTATCTCACAAACAATTTCGAAAGCTTAACAGAAACTGGGTGAAAATGGTTGTGAGTAGTAGTAGGATGGTAAAAATGCAAAGGAATCCATCCTGCTCCAAAAAGTGTAGCATAGCGATTCTCATTAACAAGAAACTCCCACAGAGAGTCCTTAAGCAATAGGTAGATGAGGAGGGCAGGAGGGTTTTTGCATAGTTGAAAATTACAGCTATGACCATAGCCACTGAATCAATATATATACCCCTAATGTCAAAAAACAACATTTACTGGCACATTTGTCACAATCAATGGTGGTATTTGTATGGGCACGGATACTGATGGGTAGGGACTGGAATCTGATTTAAGGTCCTATTTTGGATAGGTTAGACCTGCAGATGTTCACAGCTGAAAGGACAAAATGCTATTACTAGATTTGATTGGGGACCATCGCGTGTCAAATCTCTAACATTTATTACACCTGGGTTGCAAAGAGTAAGCCTGTTTTACATAACACAGTTTCTGAAATGTTAATTGGTTTCTGTCATGTAACTTTTATATGTATGGCCCATTGTCCCTCTTCGATCCATGAAAAAAGTGTGGTTTCTCTACTTCTCTAAACCTATAAATTGTGCCTTATTTGGGATGTGTCAAGCACAACAAGATGATGAACGGAGTGCTGAAACTTTTCAACCACTCACCCCCAGTCACAGATCTGGGTTTAATCCATCGATCTTTTGCTCACTTTGCCACCCCAGTTTGGACCCAGCCGTATGCAAACCAGTCTTGACTCTACTCCTCATGGGAACAGTCCAGTCTGAACTTCCAGGTCAGGTCCTCCCTGGACCAGAAACATGCATCATGGGACCGGTTGTGGGGTTTCAACCCTCATCAGCCAGGCTAGCTTGAATCCAGTGGCACAGCGAGCAAGGGACACATGTCTGGGTACACCCTTGGCCACTTAGGGCGAACATAGCAAACACAACAAGATGTGGGATGTGTAACAGACCTTTCATTGCTTTCTCCAGAAACAGACTTCATTTTGGTCCTCTTGTTGACTTTCAACTTAGAGATTTTACAGACCTTTGGTCACTTCTAAGACGAAATACTCCATTATAGAGTGCTTTAATACTATGTACTCTGTACCACTCACTTATTAGAATTATATTAATGCTGATTTTAAATGACTTACCAATTGCTCTTTGCATTCTGTAATGGCTCTACATTTTTTAACAAACTTTCATTGTTTGGACTTTGAATCTTGTCTTGTGCAGTTGTTCTTCATTTGCCTTGGACCCTCATCCTTTAGGACTCACAAGGCCCCGGTCCTGCCAATTGGCCCTTCAGTAATTTATTGTTAAAAAGCACCAATATGCACATATATTATTTGTTACTGCAGGGGCCGCTACTGCCAGAGGTAACCCGCTGCAAGATCCTAGAGGGTAATATCACTGAACACAATCTGATTCAACTGGTCTTAGGCATTTGTTGGGTTATTCCTGCACCAGCCAGATGGTGTATAAGGGCAATAGTATATTGGTGTCCCTAGAGAAAAGAAATGTTATGTTCTCCAATGTGATTCTCACAATATTGGAGAGCGAGAGACTATAAGACCAGTTGCATTCTCCCAAAGTCACTAGTCACACACAAGAGCAGCTGGGCTAAGTAGAGAAAGAAAAATATGGATCATGTCCTAGGAGGATTCTGCTTCCTAGTACCACTTGGGTATCCAAAGATATTGGAGTAGATGCCTTACTCACTTTATCGTGACATGCATCATTATCGGCACCTATCCACACCCTGGTAGCGTTGTACCTCCAGGGTGGACACAACCAAGCGAATAGGAGTTCCGAGATAAAATCTGGCTGGATAACCAGGTATCCAGAACAATAGTATACACAAAAGTTCCTTTATTTGTAGGATACCTGGGGTATGAATAAAAAGGTTTTTCAGGGTTCTTTTTTAATCGAATTGTTCAATTAACCCAAATATGTAAAAGCCAACATGTTTCGGCCCGCAATAAGAGCCTGTCTGGGGACTTTGTCAGGGCTATTTCATGTATTCCTGCCTTGCTACGCATGCATACCATGAGGCCTAATCCACACACCTGACTTGGTCTTCCGTCCATGGGGAATACCTAAGAGACAAAAAGGCGCATCACCAAGGTGGAAGACGGACCCGGATGTACAATATATTGTACATAAGCACAGCTTGTTGTCACAGTCTGAATTTCATAGGGATGTAGTGATTCCCTTGTCCATGATGGTATCGGGGTCTGGACTGTACTACTCCTGATTCAGGACACCTTCCCTAAGTTAAAACTGTGAAAATTATCATGCTAAGTGCTAAGTGATGGTGTTGTCTCATAACAATATAATTAGTCTGTACTCATTGCTCTGTACGTGGGTGGTAAGCAAAAAACAAATTAAACGCCAATTTATATTGCATGAAATAGAGTCTTTCATGTGAAATGCATGCTTGGTGATCAAGTGTTGTATAGACCGATCACACATTCTGCTTACCCTTATTCTGGGTCTTTCATGGGTCATGTGTCTGGAGCGTAGTGTCGTCCTATAATCACACTCTTGCTGTGGGGAGAAGAAGTCATTAGATATGCAATCCAAAAGGACATTGTCCTACTCTATAAATACATAGATGGTGGACCTCAATTGTGGTTGCCTACAGGAAATAAAATTACCATACACACATTGTCAAATCTAGGATTGAAAACGTTGGTGGTTAGGCTGAATATTATCACTGTTTCTTTTGTGTGTATCGGACATAATTTGTGCGGGTCATAAATACCCTTCTCAGGCCACATTTTCTTGGTGGCAAACTATATAACTTTGTTTCTGAGTTTTTATATAGCGCGAACTTGACGCGAAGGTATCAGGTATCAGAGTGCTTTACATGAGCACCAGTTTCGTTACAGATGGACACATTCATTTTTTTTTTTTAGGCACGGGGAGATTAAGTGATTTTCCCAGAATCACAGGATGTGATAGGATGGGATACTTTTTGGTAGATGAAGCATCCATCCATTTGGGCTCAGTTCATTGTGTACGTGTATGATTCAAAGCTCCCGCCAGAGGCTGTGTGTGGTAGTAATTAAGTATGCCTTAGTGCCTTAGTGCTTTATTTGGGTCCATTATAGGCTAGTGATATATTTCAAAAACTCCCACCAATCAGACACTGACGCATGCTATATATATCTCTTGTAGCATGAGGCTTGGTGGTGTTTAAGGATGCCATGATACTTAGTTGGGCCCGTTCCGGAAGGATAATACATTTCAAAGCTCCCGCCAATCACTCATACCTACTATATATTGTATCATGAAACATTTGATATATCTCTAGAAATTGTGTCCCTCATTGGAGTTCCATAATGCAGCAGCCCCTGCAGTCATAATAGCTCCCTGCTATTAGGGGTGTTTAAAAAAAAATAAACACAACAAATTAAATGCTCTGTTTTACTTCACCACTTTCGCTTCGTTTCAATCCACCTCTTTGCTCTGTGTCGCTTGTGCAAAGTCATGGGCTTGCTTTCTACTTAATTCGTCAAGGATCAGACACCACCCATACACCTAGGTGTTACCGAATTCCAGACTGCCACAAAGCACTGGTGTGGCTTTGGCGTCTGGTTTTTACAGGGTCTGCATTGATCCCAGATGGCGCCTCAGATGATGTATTGTTCCGCGCGACCATTGGGATAATGGGAGTTGAAGTTCAAACTCGCTCCTGAGTGTCCCGCTGTGGTTATAGATGGGAGGTGGCGTTCAGATGTTTCCCAGTTTTTTACACTCTTTTTGTTGGTCAGTCTATTCTATATTTACTTAGTTCAAGAGTTTACCTATATGCATTTATTTCAGAGAGTATCTTGGTTCTCTATCTGGTCCTCATATTGTAATTTGTTTTTCTCACTGGGAAAACTGTTATTGTGTATTCCTTTTTATTTTTATTAGTTTCATGGTCCCCTGGTTTCATGTATACAATATGTGACTCTGTAGGCCGCTTCTATGAACTATATAATCTCGGTCCTTTATCGTTCTTGGGTATGTTCTTTCTCTATCCATGGCATTGTTATATTGTATAATGTAAATTTTAGGGTCACCACTTTCAAACCTAGTTATGTGTTTTTCATTGTTTATTCATTTTTTATGGCTAAGAATCCCTTAGTGGTTTGTCAAGAGTCAGGTGATGACAACCAGGTGTCCTAAACTTGATAAGATATAGCTGTATTACATTTGCCCATCTATGCCTGTGATAGTTGTGCCCAATGGATTTGCTCATTCATTCCCTGCAATGTGCTCAATAATCTGTAAATCCTTCTCTGCTCATATCGCAGCAGCTGTTGTTCTGCTGCAGATGGAGATAGTTTCTCTTTGACAAACCAGATGAAGTCATTTTCTGAGTTCTCTCAGGACAGGAAATGACACATCAATTTTGTGATTTTTTTTTGTACCAAATGGTGCTCCTGTGTTCATTGATACGTGTCCTGACCTTCCTTGTGGTCATGCCCACGTATTTCAGTCCACACTTGCATATCAGTATGTATACCACATTGGCACTTTTGCAGTTCATGTGTTTCTTGAGAACGTTCCCAAACTGTGTGCCGTGGCTCCCTGGGGAGCCGCCAAACCTAGCCAGGGGAGCCGTGCACCAAGCACTTTAATGCATTTAATGTTGAAGGGTCTGTTGGCTTTATTTAAACTAATTAGACTTAAACGCATGATGTCGATGATTTGTAAGTGACATGCCTAAAGCTGTAATTGTAGTGCTTAATTGATGGCATGTCGAGGGAGATGACCTCCATATTTCACTGGATACCCACGTTCCAACACTCCCAAAGTAAGCGGAAGATGCCTGATTTATTTTATTAGACTCGTTAATAGTTTCGTTTTTTTCCAAATGCATTTTACACCAATGCAAGTTATCAGGAAAGTTCAGTTGTCCTGTCAATTAAACACACTAAGTATTATTAAGTATTGACATTTGTACTTGAATCATAGGTACTTCCAGTACACATTTCTATCGGTACACACACATTTCTAGACAGGCCTGGTCTCTCTGGAGCACAGGGAAGTACAACACCATATATGGCATAATGCCAACATTTGGAAGCAAGAAAGAGGGACGTTTAAAAATAAAAAAAAAAGAAGAATTTATTTTACTTGCATTGATTTGGAGGCAATTTTAGGGAGGAGACAGCAAAAATAAAGCGGTATGTGGTTTACAAAATCATAAGTCACCCTACTGAGACAGGTGTGTTGGCACGTATGACATGGGTAGAAATGGAAGTGTATGCAAATATTCTTCAAGCGCAGAAACACTTTGGCAGTGGGGCCTACATGCATAGGGGTGCTATCTAGCACTGTAAGTGGGATAAAAAAGTTTGAGAGGGTACTCTAAAAAAGGCATGGGCAAAGAAGTGTAACTAGGAATATTTTATTAGAGGCGCCGCCTTAGTAATACGAAACACCCTGCGTATATGATTATAATACCTTCATCAGCTTCATCCCAATCATTTTCAGGAGAAAAATGCAAGTACTCCAGAGGCCAGGCTTACACCACCCCACCCTCCAAAAAAAAATAACAGTGGGGAGCCATGGGCAATGGCCAATGGGTCAAAGGAGCCGCGGGTCGAAAAAGTTTGGGAACCGGTACATAAGCCTAGGTCTATGTCTTTTGTTGCCTTAGTGAGTGGGCAGACATTACACTGTCTCCAAGGATAATGGCCAGTAGCTGCGGGCAAGTTCCACAATGTGTGGACTGTATGACCTGTGATTTCCTTTTGTTTTGGCCTTGTGAGGACCAGTAAGTCTTTTAGCGATCTTCCTCTCTTGAAGGCGAACATTGGTCTCACAAAATCCAGGGAAACGTATGTCAAGGTTTACCAGTGTCGTAAAATACATTTTTTCATTGGGTTTGAATGTGTTCCAAAGGTGGCGACACATACCAGTCAATCGTTGTCTGTTTTCTTGTAGGTTTGTAGCAGGGAGTCCCTCAGTTTTTTCTTGCTCTCTTCTTGGATTTTTTGATCAAGTGTCATGGATATAGTTTGTTTCTCTAGTTTCTTTGTCAGTAAAGCTGCATGGTCATCGTAGGTGGATCTTTCTGTACAGTTTCTACATGGCCTGAGAAACTGGCCAATTGGCAGATTGTCTCTTAAGGCTTTTTTAGGTGGAAGCTTTAGGAGACAATGTGGCAATGCCATGGGTAGAGAAAGAACCTACCCAAGAACGATATAGGAACAAGATTAAATAGCTCATACAAGCGGCCTACAGACTCACATATTGTATACATGAAACAACATGTGGCCTCTAGTGGGAGCTTTGAACCATACACGTACGCAATGAACTGAGCCCATGTGGATGGGTGCTTCATCTACCAAAAAGTATAGTTTGCCATTAAGAACATGCAGCCAGAGAAGGGTATTTATAACCTGCACAAATTATGTCAGATACACAGGGAAGCAACAGTGATATTATTCAGCCTAACCGCCAACATCTTCATGCCTAGATTTGACAACATGTGTATGGTAATTTTATTTCCTGTAGGCAAACGCAATTGAGGTCCACCATCTATGTATTTATAGAGTAGGACAATTTCCTTTTGGATTGCATATCTAATGACTTCCTCTCCCCCCGGCATGAGTGTGACTATAGGACGACACTGCGCTCCAGACACGCATGACCAATGAAAGACCCAGAATAAGGGTAAGCAGAATGTGTGCATTATCAGTCTATACAACACTTGATCACCAAGCAATTTCACATGAAAGACTGAATTTTATGAAACATAAATTGGCTTTTAGTGTGTTTTTTGCTTACCACTAACGTACAGAGCAATGAGTACAGACTAATGGTATTGTTATGGGACAACACCATCATTCAGCACTTCATGATCACTTTCACAGTTTTAACTTAGGGAAGGTGTCCTTAATCAGGAGTGGTACAGTCCCGACCCTGATACCATTATGGATAATGGAATCACGACACGTCCCTATGAAATTCAGACTGAGACAACAAGTTGTGCTTATGTATAACATATTGCGCATCTGGATCTGTCTTCCACCTCACTAACGCACATTTTTGTCTCTTAGGTATTCCCCAAGGGTGGAAGACCAAGTCAGGCATTAGGCGTCACGTATGTGCATGGTATGCATGCATAGCAAGATAGGGATATATCAAATAGCCCAGACGGGCTTTTAGTGCTGGCTAAAACATGTTGGCTTTTACATATTTGGGTAGTTCAACAATTAGATTCAACAAGAACCCTGAAAAAACTTTTATTCATACCCCAGGTACCCTACGAATAAAGGAAATCTTTGGGCATACCTGTAGGTATTTTTTAACTTTTTACTCTTGTTCTTAATCCCTGCTTACCAAGCCATATTTTATCTAGGAACTCCCATTCTCTTGGTTGAGTCCACCCTGGTGGTACAACCTTACCAGGGTGTGGATAGGCGCAGATGATGAAGCACCTCATGACGAAGTGAGGGAGGCGTCTACTCCAATATCTTTGGATACCAAAGTGGTACTAGGAAGCAGCATCTTGCTAGGACAGGATCAATATTTTTCTTTCTCTACTTAGCCCAGTTGCTCTTGTGTGTGACAAATGTTCTCATATGTGCCCATAGTTGGTATTTTATGGTCAATGGATAAGGTGATGTGGTGTGATTCAGCAGTGGTTAAGCAGCAGTGTCTTAAAGAACAACTAGTATTGGAGGCCACAATACTAGACCTCAACAAAAATTATGTACTAGACCCATCCCAAAGACCAAACAAAGACTAAAGACAGCCAAGCTTTGAGTTAATTACTTTTTTACTGAGTCTGCAAAAAAGTCTGGAAGACTGCTAGCAGCACAGCTCAAACAGAGAGAATCCCTAATAGCCATTGTTGCCATACGAGGTGGCGACAATAGGATACTGGTACACCCCTTCATATCACCAAACATTTAGCATTATATTATGAGTGCTTATACAGTCGTACAATGGGGCTACACACCCTCAGAAAGACACATTTATGTATTCATGAATTCACAATTCCATCTTACTAGTTTATAAGATGAGAGAGAGGATATTTTGGAGGGCGAGATCACAGAGGATGAGATAGTGAAAGCTATGTCTGAGTTGCCTACTTGTAACTCACCGGGATAAGATGGCTACTCTGGTGAATTTTATAAAATGGGAAAACATTGCTGGTACCTATGCTGTACCATATATTTAAGGAGGCTGAAGCTGTGGGTTCTTTGGACCGGTAACTAATAAGGCCACACTAACCCTTATTCCCAAGAAGATGAGGACCACCTGGACTGCTCTAATTACTGTCATATATCCTTAATTAAAGTAAACATAAACATATTAGCTAATCTCTAGGCTATGCGACTCTGCAGAGTAATGCATAAATTCATAAAGGGATCACAGGTGGCATTTGTGCCGGGACGGTCGTCACATAACCATTTTAGGACGTTGACACATCTTTTGTGGCAAACTAAAGATGACCCGATAGAGGTCCTCACTATCTCGCTCAATGCTGAGAAGACATTTGACAGAGTAGAATTGCATTATCTTTTTAATATATTAGCCAGTGCAGGTCTGGGATCAGATTTTATTATTAAGTTAAGCCTTCTGTATGGTTCTCCCATGGCAGATATTAATTGCTGGGCTTTCGTATCAAGAATGATTCAGATCAGAAGAGGCTCCCACCAAGGCTGCCCACTGTCCCTATTATTACTGGCCATGAGGACACTGTCTGTAGCCAACAGACAGTCCTGCGGAGTGCATGGGGTACTTATAGGAGCTGTACCAATTATGTGCTTTTTATACGTGAACGATATATTACTTACTTTAACTAGCTCAAGACTTCTATTACAGCAATCATTTTCCTTATTGACAAATTCCCTAGGATCTCTGGCTACAAGATCAATTAGAGTAAGTGCAAAACCCTTCTGATGTCTAAGATTACCAGCAAAGCCAATCTCTTTGACCACAATTTGCGATGGGTACTTAAAGCTTTTGTTACATGGGGATCTGTAACAATAGAGGGCTGGTGCATATACTGGAAGACAATTTACTACTCTTAATAGACAACAACCAACAGGAATTTATAAAATGGAGATATCCAGATTTAATTGTGTGGGGTAGAGTGCAAACAATTAAGATGACTATATCACCCCCCATTCAATCATATTTTCAGAACATTACCTGTCCAGATACCCAGACGACTCTAGACCCAAATAGATTCTGATATTGGAGCTTACATATGGAGCAGATGTAGGCCAAGGCTGAAAGCAGCCAAACTATGGGCAAATACTACTGCAGGAGGGCTTTGGTTGCCACATATGCAGTCATATAGTCTAGCGTTTATGTTTCACAATTAGCATATTTCATGCAACACCCTGGAGGTGGCAGTGTTGTGGATGGTACTGGAATGCTGTCTTCTGAAATGCATTGCTTCCGGTATGTATATCTACCAGTGCCCAGAATAATTCGGGCAATTTGATTATTACGTCCAACCTGGGGGCTTGGAAGCTTTCTCACGAGCTGATCAGTATTCATCCATTCCACCACAAAAAAGCATAATTATGGGATAATGAGGCAATCCAAATAGGTGGCAGGTCCATATTCTGGCCACAGTGGTGCACAAGGGGCATAAAATATGTAGATCAACTGTATAGAGATGGGCAGATTAAATCACTAAAGGATCTACAAATAGAATACAACTTGCCAGAGACTGAACATTGGAAATATTTTCAACAAACACGCCTGCTCCGGACTAGGTTAAGGGCATTACCAATCGAACTACAGGAATTTCCCATTGCACAACACTAAAGAACATTGGTTTTACTTAGGGCAGTGGTCTCTGGCCAGCATGGAATTACTGAAAAATCGTTGTACACCGGACCTACCTTCTTTTCTTCTAGATTAATTTAGCAGACTCTTTTGGGGAAAGAATGTTTACTTGAGGATTTGGCATTCTTATTTCATGACTACGACTGGATGCTTAGGGAATGGAAGCTGAAATTCCCAAATTTTAAGATCCTAAATAACTTATATATGTCACCCTACAAATTGAGGAGACCTAAATTATTAACCCATGATAATCATAAAACGTTTAAAGGTAGGGGCCATCTGTATCCGTCTTCCCTGGTGAAACCTTACCAGCCCTGCTGCAGTCTTAGATCAACCAGCGCCATGTTGGCTACAGTCCCTCCTGTGCAAAGAACCCGGATGGGTGGCTGGTATTTTGGCCTTTGAGCTTCGAAAGTGTGGAACACCTTACCTCTCCACCATAGGATGGAATCCTCTGAAACAACCTTCTGCAAGAAGCTTAAAATCTGGCTATTTCAGTTGCCCTAAAATGGCATGGCTTGAGTTCGGTTTTGATTTTGTCCCGAGCGAACTCTCCAGTTTCTGGTCTGTTGTCTTTTTTAGCCCAGTTTAGTTGGTAGGGCAATCCAAGCACGTGGACACTACATTAGGAGTAATCAATGACTTGACATAACAAAATATTATTAATATTATGATCGATGCTGGAGGTGTACAGAGGAAGTGTGCAGCCTGTACCATGTACGGTGAACCTATCAGTCATTGATCCCTTAATGGAAGGGTAATTGGCACCAGTTGCAGCTTCACAGCTGGATCGACATACCTGCTTCCCCATACCTTGCTATTCTACATGACATTTTAGACATTGCTAACGGGACACTAGATACCCAAAGATGGCTGGCCACTTCTCTAGCAGTAGCTATACCTTTTATCCTTTGACATTGGCGTAAGGTGGCAACCCCCACATGTGACGAATGGTTACTGGAACTGCATAGGATCACACACTGTGAAAGGATCACGTATAAAGTGAATGATGAATAAGAAGTACTCAATATGATTTGTCAGTTTTTTCTTGAGCTGAGACGAGTGAGTGATCAGAGTTCTTGTCAATATAGAGAAAATGGGACTGAAGGAGTCGTTATAACTTGGGGTCTGGACTAGGTTGATTGGGATTCAATGAAATAAAGATGTTTGCCAATATCATTGATCCCCTGTCCCAGTTTCGAGGAGCTAGACATGTCTACTGAATCCTTGGAACTACACTGCACCTGGCCTTGTGCAACAGATGTGACACTTCTGAGGTTGATGTGATTGTAAACACTTATGACACCATCAACAGCTTCCTTCTATCTTTCTTGTTTCTGGCTTCCCGCATCTTGGGAATACTCCTGACATGAAGAGACAGACATCTGATTGAACCGGATACAGTTATACCAGAGTTGTGCACTGCAACTTTATCATTAATGGCATTAGTGTTAGAAGTAGAGTGTTGTTTGACACGTTTATGCTTTTATGTTAATGGATTTTCTCTTCCCTTACCCCTCCACAGTTACCCTCCTGCACCCATGTATTATCTTCCCCTCCCTTTCCCCCCTTTCCTTTATCTTTGTTAGACCTGCCTTTAGGTCCCTCGTTTGATTGCACTTTTATAAATGACTGACTGCAAAATGTGTCAAATACATGTGAGGCTCTGTTGTACAGGGCTTTTGACTTCATCTCACTCACAGCATGATGCTGATCTTTAATACTGCCTGCACCGATTATTATTATTACGTGTTGTTGTGGGTGTGGACCTAGAAATTGTAATTAATAAGTAAATATTACAATTAAAAAAATTTCATTATAAAAGTTTCTAAATTTACCACCTTAGATCTTTACTGGGGCCTGACATTTGCATCAGAGATCTAGCATATATGAATCCAGATTTATAGCTGAGATGTTGAGTGGCTCCTTGGGTATGCACCAGAGGTGCAGGGCAGTTTAACTCACCCGAAATCCACATCAGATGAGTTCAGTTTTTCCATCTGATCTAGTGATTGAGGGCTGAGTTTTCCAACTACAATTCAGGTTTGGTCCACCGTTTTTCACCTGAGACCAAATTGCGCCTAGTTTTTCAATCTGAGAGCCAGACTGTGGCCAGGGGGGCTGTGTTTCCCCTGGAATCCAGATTAGGGAAACCATTTTATTCCTGAGAATTGTATTGTGGGGTCAGTTTGCCACCTGAAATCCAGAACAGTAGCTTTTTTCCCTCCAAATGCTTAAATGCAGAGACCAAAACCCCACCATTTTCAAACTGGAACTTCGTTTCTTGCTGGGAGACCTAATTCAGAGTTTTAGTTATAGGGTACGGTGGTACCACATGCATGTTGTTTCTGGCTGTGATATTCGTAGAATCACTTGCTTAAAAAAGCCAGCAAATTTGTTAAGGAATAAATGCTGGTGCCCAAAGTTTAGCTCAGAAGCCCGTGGGCACCGGCTTCGAATGTTGAGGTTGCCATATACCATGGTTGTGTAGTGTTGGTTCACCTAATGTCTCTTTCATCCAACACCAGAGACTCTCTGCCCGTTCCTAGCTCTTTCAGGTTCTTTTTCATCCATACTTGCTTTCTTTGGCACTGTTTTTCCTTCTTTCTCTTTCTCTTCCTCCTCCTTTCCCCCTTTTATGTTATTTTCTTGCTTGCTCTGGGTGAAAGTCTGATGAGGAAAAATCTGTGCCAGTCCCCGGTGGGCCCCACCAGCAACCAGGCAGAGACAACTTCTTGCTCGGCCAGCACATCAAAGCCCAAACAATATTTGAATTTGCTTCTCTGCTTCTGGCTGCGATGAAGATCTAGAGGCAGGAGTATGCCCTTTTAACATTCAGCCCCTCAGACCAGAGAGTTCCTGTTCTCTAAATCACCGCACATATTTGTGCCTATATTTGTATCTGGGGCCTGGCAGATTCATGCTGCTGGAAGGACAGGAATGGCCAAGCTCTATCATTCCTAACTGACGGTTCTATCATGCAGTTATGATTTATAGTCTACTTGCAATTACAGGGTGTAAAAGACAGTCAAGGTTTAGTGTGGAGCGAGGTGTCCATTAAAATGGCGATGGCTGCCCAGAAACTGCTCGCTGGGATCCAAAGGAAATGCTTCTAGGTGTCACTAAAAAGATGGTGCATGTTTCAGAAAAATATACAGATAAAAACACAAGATGTTAAAAGATGCTAGCGAGGAATAGATATTCCAATATTGCTGCTTTTTCAGACTCTTCCCAGTCATGTTATTTAAACTTTGAAATTATTAAATGCCCGTTAACGGCACCCGCAGCTTACTCGGATGTGTAACGTGGCTGTGCCTCAATATATTAATGTAGGATATGCTTGCTGCACTGAAGAATTCAGGTGCAATTCAAAAACCTTTAATTAAGAAACTCGGCGGCAAAGATTGAAAAGACTGCCAGTCACACTTTGAATGCCATGATTTATTTGAACAGGGCTACATTTACATCCTTTTTCTTTACATTTTAATACATTTCCGAAAATAAATTCTACGTGCTATTTAATTCAGGACAGAAATAAATGATCTATTTAATTTAAATCCCTGTCATTCAACTGTAAGGGTGATTGATATTTGTGTGTATTTAGAGCTTCACTAGTATATAATTTAAAAAAATAATTTAAAAAAATATGAAATGTTGCACAGAGTTCTAACAATAAACCCCAGGTCCACAATGAGAACAGTGTTCATGATTAGAATAAAAATCTATGCATAGAACAGGGGGCATCCGTGAAATCAGGATACATTGTTAGAATAAGGTTTTATAAGTAGAACTATGGTCCATCATCAAAGATGTGTGCACATTAGAACAGGGGTCCATAGTAGGACAGTCTAATAAAGAGCGGGGGTTAAAAGCACCTCTATTATAAAGAATTTAGGGGTATATTCACAAGAACGTGCGATAAACATCGCCAGAATAGCTTACCGCAACTTCTCACATCGCAGCCCATCGCGTGAAAATAACGCCGTGTCAACGTGGCATTCCCAACACGGCGATACCGTGCGATATACGCACGCGAACGCGGAAAATGTCTGCGAAACAACTAGCGCGACGACGATAAAAATTCAAACAAAGCAAAAAAAGTTGCGATGGGCCCAATCGCGAAGAGACAATCCACGATAAGGCGCGCAAGGCCTGCAATACACACACGGTAGGCGGGAAAAATCACCACAAAAACAGATAAAAAAACACCAAACAAAAAAACACCAACAGCGAAGCGTGATAGAGTCAGGCGGAGCAGGCACAGGGGATGATCGGAACCCCACAAGCCCCCCGGAGCCCCAGCCAGGGCCCTCGGGGACAGGGAAGGACAAGAAGAAGAGGAAGCCGCGGTTCAGTCCGCAGGAGAATCAGATCCTGGTCACGGAGGTGATAGGACACCATCAACAACTGTTCATCACCTCCACCGTGTCACTGGGCACAAGAAATGGAATATGGCAGTCCATCTTGGACAAGGTGAATGCTGTCGGAGTGCAGAGGAGGTCAATGGACGAGGTCAAGAGGCGATGGACTGATATCAAGCGCAAAACCAAGAGCAAACTCGCCAACAACCTCAAAGCAGCAATGCAGACTGGAGGTGGGAGTCCTGCGCTGCAGGAGGAGCTGGACGAGATGGAGGAGATGGTGTCGACAGTCATCAGTGTGGATACGGTGGCAGGAGTTGGGGGCCCGGACACTGCTGTACAGGACCGGACACAACAGCAACAGGGTGAGTAGCGACCAGGGACTGTGGGGACGGGGGGAGATGGGCACAATGGCACACATGCACAAATAAGCAGACCACACTGCACACCCACAATGACTACGGATCAAGTCCCTGTTCCCCTTGCCATACTGCAGCACACATAGGAACACCAAGTACGTCACCCTCGACCATCTGCCCAGAGTGGGCCCACCCCACACATCACACAGCTCACATACAACCCATGCACATGTGCTGAACCCAGCCAAGCTGCTGCTCCGTGAGCCACACTGACAACGTAAGTGACACTGCATGACGAATACCATGCCTGCAGTCCGATTACCATGACATGGTGCACGCAATGACACTGAGGTGGCTGAGTGTGGACCACATCCGTAAAGGAGCAGGTCACACTCTGACACATCCACCTACACAATCAACCCCTGACGTCAACAACACAGCTGCGGACAAACCATGCCCCAGAGTCCCCACTCCCACCAAGACACACATCCACCCAAGACTGGTAACGTCTCAACACTGCATGGACACAGAAGTCAAAGGCACACCGCCTGCAAGGGACAAGAGGCAGCAGACTCAGAGCTGCAGGGCCGACCCTCACAAAACTGCAGCACACACATATGACAGTCAGAGCACAGCAGCATAGACAACAGTGTGGGACAAACTGCAACATGTGAACAACAGGACAGAGGGCGAAACTGCTGCCGCTTGTGTGAAGATACTGGCCAATTACATTTGGCATAGCAGGGGAATGTGAGATGAAACTGCACAAGTACAACCTCACATCCCTGATGGTGTTGAAATGTTACTGTCCCGCATCCAACAGGCATCTCTACCTACACAGCCACAATGTACCTCGTTATGCAGTCTGTATGTGAACTTGTACAATGCCTGGACAAACATGTCCACACAATGTAATGCAGCATCTCCCCTTAACATTGCAGAGGGACCATCAACACCACCTGCAGAGCAGACCCAAGAACTCTACACTGATGACGAGGATGACAACCCCATCATCGACACCGAAGCCCTCAGAGAGCTCATCGGCCGCATCAGCTCCCCACCTCCAGGATCAGGGCAGCCCAGCTGCATCGAGGAGACCCCACCCCCTGCACAGACCACACAGCAGGCAGCACCTGCCACACCGGCTGTCTCCCAAGACCCCCACGGAACACACCTGGCCTTCCAAACCCGTGTGTTAGAGGCCCAGGAGAAGCTGGCTGATCAGGTGCGGGTGGGGTTTGACCTCCTGGCAGCCAAACTTGATGCCATCCATGGGTGTCTACGTCCCTTCAGGGACCACTTACAGTCCCTGACGGACACCCACAGTCCTCTCCATGGCCTCCAACAAGCCCTGGCCGACATCGCTGGAGTCCTGACTCGGAGACAATAACACCTGTCAAGTCAGAGTGGCTCCAGCGATCTCAGCAGTGACTTGGCACAAATGCGGAGGCTCATGGAGGACATGGTGCGGATGGAGGCGGAAAGGTTGGCTGTCACTGCTGCACATCAGCAAAATGTAGCTGGGATATACCATGCCCTGCAGATCCTCGTCATGGCATTGCTGCCACAAGGCCTGGCGCAGATGGATGCTGCTGCCCCTACACCATCCCCATCTGCGCCCCTGGTGTGTCACTGCCTCACAGTGCGGCAGACATTTCTACTCCTGCACCTGATGTGTCACTGCCACACGGTGTGGCCGATAATCCACCTCCGGCCCCTGATGTGTCAGTGGCACACAGTGCTGCAGACGGAACTGCAGCACCCACAGGTGAGGCAGAGCACATATCAGAGGACGAGGATGTGGATGATCCAGACTTCTTGATCATAAGCCGGCAGTAGCATTCCTCCCACCCATTTGGCCTGTTTCATCTTGGTTCTGCCCTTGGCATCATGATCTTCCACTGCCCCCCGATGCACTCATTGACTCTCACCTTGGACCTCGACATGGACTGCCATATTCTGTTAGATGATCGATGACACAGCGATCAGACTGCGGTCTGGACTCTTCCTCTTCTGATGTACTTGTCATGCCCTGAAGGACTCTGGCTGGCCCGCCACGTGCCAATGATGTGAAGTGGGGTCTGCATGGCCCAGTACTGCTCCAGCTGCAACACTCCACTGGATGACAATAAATCATTCACTAATGCACAGTTGTGTCATGTCTTCGATCATTCAAGTATGTGAGTGTGGATGTGTGTTGGGTCAGTAATTCCCCCTGACGTCCATGTTGCACACGTCGTGGGACATGAGTCACAGGGTGCTACATTGCCGATTGCGTTCCGTGCGGCGTAGTCACGACATCAGGGACACACGCGTTCGTCACTTCCTTGTCCGGACAAGGACTGAACCAGCACACACAGCTCCGGGATCATTCTTGCACACCCGACGCAGGTCCGGCGTATGCCAGGCCAGACCACTGCGCTTACGCTCCGAGGGGGGACGACATAGCTACATGTCCCAGGATTCCACGCTTGGGATCTGCTGGTCACTGTTCTAGTTGTCAGCATGCCACGGCCACTCCCTGAGGGAAGGTTTGCACACACACCACACCCATCCAGCAGATGCGTCACAGGCCATGAGACACTGCCAATAGAAGGGGCCTGCAACGTCACATTCCCCACTGCCGGAGGTGACCTGACGACGTACGCGCAACGTGGCTCAATCATGGAGGGTCCATGACTTGTGGCGCACAGGGTTAGTCGCCCCCGACGTCCGGCAGCCACAACGGGCCTACCACCACGTGGCGCTGGCTTGAGTTGCACAGGGTTAGTCGCACCTATGAAGCTGAGCAGGTGTGCAGCCTGCGATGATGACGTGTGCACTGATATGGTCTCTGCCATTTCTGACTCAAGACCCAGTATCAAGTGTGTGACCTGCTGGATCGCGGGGGGTGCCGCATGATGTGGGGACTGCCAAAGCTGCGGGCCCCGGCCTTGGAGTTGGCACCGGCACGTGGTGTGCCCTGTTGGGGACACACCGGTGGTAGCAGGTGAGCAGTGGGGCCTGGGTGCACAGGGGCGGACATTCACCGCTGGGCGGCGATAGGGGCTGGGGTGCAGCAGCATGTGTGCGCAGGTGCGGACAGGCGATGATGCAGTGTGCAATGATTTGGACTCTGCAATTATTTGTTGTGTACTCGTTTCAGATAGGGGACCTGGTGGACTGCAGTGTTGGCCGGAGCCTGCGTGCGACGCGGGCCTACCGCCACGTGGCGTTGCCTTAAGGTTCACAGAGTTAGTGGCACCTATGGAGCTGAGCGGGTGTGCAGCCTGTGATGATGACGTGTGCACTGTAATGGATTCTCCCATTCCGAACTCAAGGCCCAGATTCAGGTGTGTGACCTAGTGGGCCGCGGGGCGGGTCCACGTGATGTGGAGGCTGCCAAGGTCGCGTGTCCCGGGCTCGGAGCGGGCACCGGCACGTGGTTGGAGACACATCGGTGGCGGAAGGTGAGCAGTGGGGCCGGGGTGCGCATGGGCAGCGGTCTCTCTCTCTCCCTCTCTCCCTTTCTTTCTTTCTCTCTCTCTCTCTCTCCCTTTCTTTCTCTCTCTCCCTTTCTTTCTCTCTCTCTTTCTTTCTCTCTCTCCCTTTCTTTCTCTCACTCCCTTTCTTTCTTTCTCTCTCTCTCTTTCTTTCTCTCTCTCCCTTTCTTTCTGTCTCTCCCTTTCTTTCTGTCTCTCCCTTTCTTTCTCTCGCTCCCTTTCTTTCTTTCTCTCTCTCTCTCTTTCCTTTGATGAACGCATGACACACCTTCTTATCTCGGATTTTTTCTTGCAGGCTGTGACTTCCAGATTGTCCGGAGTGGATCCGCATGGACTCTTCAGAATTGTTGTTTTGTGTTGTGTATTAATAAAGTACTGTTGTGTGATTTCTAAGTTGTATGTTTGTTTCTCCTTATTCTGACCACACATGTAGGTTTGTTGTTGTATTTGTGCGACATCAGGCTCTTACTTTTCTTGTGATGTCGTAAGTTGCTGTGGCACATCTTTGTCCGGGGTGGGGGGCCAGGGGCGTGGGGGGGTCCTGGGGGTGGTGGCGCTTGGTGTTGTGGGCCTCAGGGGTCTCCGAGCTGCATGGGCAGTGGCTCCATGGCATCTGTTGTTCTTCAGGTGTGGCTGTGGGCTGGGCTCCCTTTTGTGGTGCAGGTAGTCATCCTGCTTAGCACCAGCAAAAGGCAGGTGTTAAATCCCTGCTGCTACCGTGGCTTATCGCCTGTTTTTGCCTCGCATCGCAGATCTGGCTGTCCGTAGAGAATCGCGCGGTGTTGTCTTTTCATATGTTTTTGCACGGACACGCCTATTCTGCATCTCATTAGCGCTAGTTGGCGGTGTCAACCGTGGCGATGTTTTTTGCGTCAGCTATCGCGGGTTATGTGGTGATGTAGGCAGTTAGCACCAGCTTGCAAAAGGGGCGGTAATTCTATCGCCACTTTTGCTGCGCTAAAGTGCCGATAACTCGGCGATAAGTCCTTGTGAATATGCCCCTTACACTTCTATGGATGTAGCTACAGTCATCTTCAAATTTCTTTTCCTTGACACAATCAAAACTTAAAATGATGCTGACCTATTGTGATTTTGTAGTGACAAGCTCCCTCCTGAAAGACTTGGGAAGCGGATTATTTGGAACGGCACTAGTTTTATTGCTCACGCGCCACAACACTGGCATACCTGACATGGGTCATGTGCAAGGCCTCAAGGCCCAGACCCCCACTACGAACCACCACAGAGAGTCAACCCAGTACACCCAGTACACACTCAACATTGACATGGGTTTGGTTGGAATGTCGCAAGTACCACACTCTCCCCCTTCAAGAAACTCGTCCGTGAGTCTAAACCACACTCTTCAAACTACCCATCCACACCAATAAGGTTTGGGGACGAAATCCTCCAGTAGTAAGCCCTGCTGGAAGAATCACCAGTGCAGAAAAAAGTTTGTGCAAGGCACCAAGAAGCCAAGTAACTGGGGAATGCTGCGGAATAGAAAGACTCAGGCCTTATGTACAAAGAATTGGCGGAGTAAGGCGTTAGCTGTCATGGCTTAACGCCTCACTCTGCCACTTCAGAAATGCAAGGCTGCACCATGTTTACAAGAATATGGGGCAGCCTTGCATTTCCCCCTGCGCTGGCGCTAACTTTAGTAGCTTAGCGCCAACGCAGGCACCATAGTGCAAGGGTGTTTGCGTGCAGGGGAAGATTGTTTATGTGTAGGAAGGTGTCCCTTCCTGCACATAAACAATCTTTAAAGCCGTTTTGTCACTTCTATGTGTGCTGCTTAATGCAGCACACATGGAAGTTACAAAATGTCATTTTTAAAAAAAAGATTGTTAATGTGCAGGAAGGGACACCTTCCTACACATAAACAATCCAAGGCGTTTTGCTTTTTCCATGTGTGCTGCACAAGGCAGCGCACATCGAAAAAGCAAAAACGAGGAGAAAGAAAGCATTTCTCCTCGTTTCGCCAAGCTAAGACCAGTCCCTGGATGCCTGCTTTGTGGAGTCTTTGGATTAGGATGGGTGGGAGGCAGTGTTGAAGGCTACTTATAGGTCCAGAAAGTTAATTGCTGCGTTTTCCCCCATTGAGGGCCATCTGGATGTCGTCTGATGCTGCTATAAAGGGCTGTGTCAGTGCTGTGGTTGGATCTGAATCCTGAATGCGCGGTGTCAAGGACTTGGTATTTGGCAAGGTGGTCAGAGAGCAGCTTGTTGATGGCTTTTTCCAGGACTTTTGATGGGTAAGGAAGGAGGGATACCGGTCGGTAATTTGCGAGTTTGGTCGGATCAGTCAAGGGTTTCTTTCGGAGTGCGTTGATTGCTGCATGTTTTTATGGTTCCAGGAAGGTGGTTGCACTGATGTCGGTATTGAGGATAGAGGTGAGGGCCTCACTGATATGAATTGCTTCTTTGTCAAAGGCGTGGTGGGGGCAGGGGTACGCAGGGGCTATGAAGTGAATGTTCTACATGACTGTTGTGGTTTCCTCTGAGCTAATGGAGTCCCATGTGGTGATAGTGTTGATTCCTTCATCACTGGGAGACCTCTGGAAAGGGCCAAAGGGTCCTGTTGTGGGGGGGAGGGGAAGTTGCTGTATATGGTTGCAATTTAGCTGCAAAAGAAGTATGCACAGAATTTGTGATGGGTTGATGTTTTGAGTGACGGCTATGGGTGTGGTAAGATCTTTGACGATTGCAAAGATTTCTTTGCTGCTGTTGAAGCTGGCGTTTCTTCATTCGACTAGGGCCTTCCTCTTGGTTTCTCGGATGAGCTGATGGTACCTCTTCTGGGCTGTACTCATTTAAAAGCACAAATAACACCATAACAAAATCAGTGCTTAATTTGAGTTGGTGGTTGCAGATGGGGCCCACCGGCACTCATTTTTGAGGTCCAGCACCATTTTGTAGCCTTTAAACTTTGACTCAGAGCAAGAGAGTAAAAAACACAGAGGTGGAAAGAAGGAGGAAGGAAAGGTGGAAAAGCTGTGACAAATGGAGAAAGCAGCAACCTGCAAGAGTGAAATAAAGGAGCAGGGAGTGTACTGTGGTAGATTAAAGAGTCATGAGGAGTCAAGAATATGCAGCCCTGGTATTCAGCACCCTGACTTTCGATCTCACAGGCCGTGGACTTCTGAGCAAACTTTTGATCCCTGGCACTTACTCTTTTACAAATTAAGCACTGAACAAAACCCTGGAGGTAAACCAGGGAATTTTCTATTAGTACCAACAGAGACCCACTCACTCAAAGGATGTACTGGGGGGGGGGGGCGGAGATAATGAGGGCAAGTCTGAAGCAGATTTGGAAAAGGAACAGAGAGAATAAGACATCTAGCCACAGGTGATCAACAAAGTGGAGGACTACCAACCATAGGTTATGTAACATTAGCCAGAATCTAAGGGGCAGATTTACAAGGAACTGAGTTCAGTTTCCTTGCATAAGCACCGAATGACCTTGCGCCACTATGGATGCGCTACATTTACAATACAGTGCTCCATGGCGCAAGGATTAAAAGATGCGTCAGAAATTCTGATGCATCTGTTGGCGCAAAAGTGACGCAGTGCTGGAGTTGCTCACGAAAGTGACGCAACTCCAGCAATGCGCCACAATAGATGGGTGAGTCCCATTCAAAAAGCCCTGCTTCATTCCTTACACTTGGTCTGAGCAGGCGTAGGGATTTTGACGCAGTGAAGGCGTAGATTGACACAGTGAAATCTTGTAGATTTCACTGTGTCAGTTCTACATGGCTTTTACGTGGGAACGCCCACTCTGCATACATTATACCTGACGCAGGTATAATGTGACGCAGGGCTTTACAACATGACGCATCTCCCTAGATGCGTCATGATGTAAATGGGCCGCAACATTTATGCCGCGGCTGCGTCACAAAAGTGACGCAACGGAGGAGCAAAAGTGATGCAAGGGGCTTGTAAATCTGCCCCTAGGTATCTGTCAGTGTCATGTGAAAACCCTTTACTGAATTGATTGGAAATGGATATTTGACAGTAATAGCAATCATCGCCACAAAGCACAAACAGAAACATGGTTCAATTGTTGCACAGACAAATAAGGTGACCAGACTCAGGGCTAGGGTTAGATGTTGGGGGATGGAGTAATCTCCATTGGCCTGGCGAATGACATAATGTCCACCAGGCCGAGACTACTCCGCCTGCCAAATTTATAAATGACCACCAAGATGGCGGTTCTTTTATAAAGTATTGGGAGCAACCACTATCACGGCGGTTCCTGTCTATGCATTTTCCTGTTTGGTCAGCAGGATGGAGCCCTGCACCAAACAGTTTACTTATTTATTTTTAATTTATTACATTTTTTTTAAAATGAAAAATATATTCCCCTCGACATGGGAGTCCCCTCCTATAGTGAGGGGAGTATTTAGTAGTTTTTACTGTCCCTTACTGCAAGGGTTTGCTTGGCGGTGACGGGCGGTGAAAACTGACCTGTAATTCCACCCATCTAAATTAGGTGGGCAGAATGACAGGTCAGCCTCCGATGGCCCTTACTCTGCAGGGCCATCGGAGGCTGACCTGTCATTCTGCCCACCTAATTTAGATGGGTGGAATTACAGGTCAGTTTTTACTGCCCATCACCGCCAAGCAAGGCCATCGGAGGGGATTAATTATAGCATACATTTGGAATTTAGACTGCATTCTTAGCGGTAAGGATACTTCATTGCGGTTCTGTTGGAGTATCCTTACCACAAAGATACAATCGGGCCCTAATTGCACACACCATAATAGTTGAAAGAGAACACATCAAGAATACAAGTTTTTGACGTGGCATACACACAAATTCCCATATGTCCTTTTTGCTCTCCTGCAGTCTGCCACCTATGCTTTCACATAAGAGGCAACATCTAGTCCTTATTTGGCTTCTGACAGGTTAGTGTGTTGTCTTCCAAACACATGAAAATACTTCTCTAATAGATGTAGGGCCGTGACAAGCCCACTGTTTATAGTTTGACCATATGACCGTGTTACTCGAGACAAAATGATTCCAGCCCTGGCTTTCATTGTACATATCACTGTAAGTTAATGTTTTATTTCGAGTATTTTAATTGAAGCCAACCAAGACTACAGCTCCAAGAATACTGTAGTTTGTGCAAGGAGTGGCCAGAGTCAAGAATGTAGAAACGTATGGCTATCATAGTTGTTTGCATCACGTATTTGCAAGATCTTTTTTCACTAATTACGTGTTCTGATATCACGGATACAATCTTCCACCCGATAATGTATTTTTAAAGCTTTGAACAAATTTTGGTATATGTTTTTTTCAATATTTGTCTACTTACAAGGGGATTAATTGAATCAATGTCACTTTGATTTTATTCCATTCCTGTTTGTGTGAAGTAGGAAGGGACATCTGTTTTTTTAACTTGTTTGTCACTGACAGGAATGGTGCAGAAATCTCATTTTGAAAAGACCCCTTTGTGACTAAAAATGTGGACTGCTCAGCAGTCCGTCAGCCTTTACAGCTTCCCTTGTAGCTTGCATCCGTGTCCCTACTGCATTTCTCTCAGCCTACTTTCAGAAATCAGTGTGGATGAGAGCTAGGGGAGTGCTCTGATGGATAGTAATGCACTGTCCATTGATTAGAGTTAAAAAAGGCTCATACTGGGAGCCTTGAGGGAGTTAAAGGAAAAGATAATATGAGCAACAAAACCACTCATCGGAACCTACAAATAAGCACACATAACTCAAGGCCTCACAAATCACACAGAGCTGATTCTGCCACTCTCGCGCTCATACCTCAGGATCTCACAAGCTGCAGAAAGCAAATTGCCTTAGTAGGTTTGTCAGGCTTTTGGGAGGGCATGGTGTAAATAGTTTTTTTTTAGTTTAATTAGTTAAGCAGCCCAGGTACAAAAAGATAACCACAATCATTCTAATAGTAGTAGCACGATCAGTATTACATAGCTCAGTGAACAAGGCAGCGACATAACATAATTAAAGGATTTAGGGCCTCATCTACAATATTTTGATGCACTGCAGCACAGCAAGCCCTCCTGTTGCGTCAAAAGAAAAGGGCAGGAATGCACCGTATCTACAAGATAAGGTGCATTCCTGTCCTTTTCCCCTGCGCTGGCGCGCAATGGGCTGCCATGCGCCAACTGGTGCACCATAGTGCAAGGGTATCTGCGTTGTAGGAGTGATTGTTTTTGTGGAGGAAGGTGCAGGAAAACAATCATGAGAGGTATTTTCCTCTTTCTATGTGTGCTGCAGAATGCAGCACACATAGAAAAAGGAAAAATGAGGAGAAATAAAGGTATTTCTCCTGGTTGCGCCTCCCTTGCGCCTTCCCTTGGGAGGCGTAGGAATCTGATGCATTCCGGTTCTGCCAGGCCTTAAAGCATTTTTTTAATTCAATTTTTCCCCGAATTTGTGGGTGGACACGCAGCAAAATTGTAAAAAAGAAAGTCGCACGGGGTCCCGCATGTCTTTTTCATGAAGCCCCAGGGTGAGCCAAATCTCTGGGGCAAACAATACAATGATGCAGGGGGCCTGCATGCCCCCCTACCCGTGCCCTGGGAACCGCCATCTCCCCAGGGCAAAATGCAAAGTTAATGCAGGGCTGGGGACTGCCACCCCCTCAAGGCAAAATAAAACAATATTGCGGGGGGCTACATGCCCCCCTCGCAGTCCCAGGGACCACCACCTCTCTGGGGCTCTAATCAAATTAGTATGGGGGGCCTGTGGGGCACCAACCAAGGCCGGCTCTTGCTATGTCCAGGACCCCCCAGATATGTCGGGGGAGGGGGACAAAGAGACCCCAAAGGTCCTTAAAAGCATTTTTTATTCAATTTTGCAGTAAATTTGTGGGTGGACCTGTGGATCGATGGCAAAATTGAAGAAAAAAAACAGACGAGTGGGCTCCTGTGTGTCTTTCTCATGAAGCCCCCAGGTGGGCCAAAACCTGGAAGCAGTGTTTTTTTATTAAGAAGGGGGTGCCCACGTGGCATTCACTGCACTCCCGGGACTGCCACCTCCCCAGGGCAAACAATAAAATGATCCGGGGTGCCCATACAGACCCCCCCACAGCCCCATGGACCACCACCTCCTCTGGGCTATTTGTAAAATTAGTGCAGGGGAGACCCATATGGCCTCCCCAAGCCCTGGGGACCGCCACCGCCTCGGGCAAATTGTGAAGTTAATGCAGAGGGGCCCACTCGGCCCCCTGCAGCCTCAGGACTGCCACCTCCCCGGGACAAAATAAAACATTAATGCCGGCTTACATGCTCCCTTTTACAGCACCGGGGACCGCCACATCCCCGGAACTAAAATCAAATTAGTGCGGGACCCGTGGGGCACCCCCAGAGACCCCCACCTCCTTGGGGCTGTTCAGTGCAAAGGAGGGAGGGGGGCTTGCGGCACCCCCACCTATAGCCATAGATGGCCCTGGGGACGGCTACCCCCCCCCCAGGGCCGGCTCCAGCTATGTCCCGGGGTGCCCGCCCTGGGACATAGCTGTTTGCTATGGCTTGACGGGAGCTTTACCGCTCCCACCAAGCCATAGCAAACTGTGCTCCACTTTTAGCAAGCTTGCTCAAAACAGACCACAATTGCTTTGACAGAGAGGGAGCTGCATGTTAGCAGCTTGCTCTGTGTCATAGCAGTGCCGACTCCTGCAGGAGGCAGGGAGCCAACAGGGACAGCACAGGAGCCCGGAGGCTCCCCCCGCAGTCACCAACATTGCTAGGTTGGTGCCCTGGGTGGGACCAGGGCACACACACGAGAGGCCGGACCCCAGGGGATGGGGTCCCCAGAGCTGAAAATGGCCCAGGAGGGGGGCCACCTTGCCCCCTTTCCATTATTTAATTATTTCTAAAAATAGGTTTTAAGAAAGTGGTCGGTCTCTAGGATTTAGGGTCCCTGGGGCTGAAATCGGCCCGGGAGGGAGCCTCTCAACCCCTCTCCCTTTTAGTTTCTTAAAAAGTAATTTTAAAATAACTGGGCCCTGGGGGATGGGGTCCTTGGAGCTGAAATGGGCCCAGGGAGTGGGGCCGTGCGGACCTCATCCCCTATTCAAAATATGCCTGGCCCTGGGGGATGTTGTTTTAGAAAGCGTGCCTTTTGTGATTTGGTGTAAATTCATTCATTAGTTTCAGAGATATTCAAGTATAAAAAATTTAGACATCTGGGAACAGGAGTCCTTGCATTGAACTCGTGGATCCTACTAAAATTTGATTGGCTGCCAGCACCAGGAAGTGTTGACAGCCATCTTGGTACTCTGCTTGGAACCGAGTCCCAGAAAAAATGTTTAAAAAAAAGAAAAGGGGGCAGGGTAGTAATACCCTGACCACCCCAGATATGGTGGGGTATCCCAAGGGGGCCCGCAGGTCCTTAAAAACACTTTTTTATTCAGTCTTGCAGTGAATTTGTGGGTGGACCTGTGGATCCATGGCCAAATTGGAAAACAAAAAAACCTGTGTGTCTTTCTCATGAAGCCCCCGGGTGGGCCAAATCCTGGGGGCAGTGTCTTTTAATCAAGCAGGGGGTGCCCACGTGGCACTCCCTGCACCCCCAGGACTGCCACCTCCCCAGAGCAAACAATAAAATGATGCGAGGGGCCCACACAGCCCCCCTACACCCCATGGACTGCCACCTCCTCGGGGCTATTTGTAAAATTAATGCGGGGGAGGCCCATATGGCCTCCATGTGCCCTAAGGGCCGCCACCTCCCCAGGGCAAAATGTGAAGTTAATGCAGAGGGGCCCGCTCAGCCCCCGCAGCCCCGGGGACCACCACCTCCCCCGGGCTGTTCAGTGCAAAGGAGGGGGGCGTAGATGGCCCTGGGGACTGCCACCCCCAGGGCTGGCTCCTGCTATGTCTTGGGGTGCCCACCCCGGGACATAGGTAATTGCTATGGCTTGGCAAGAGCTTTTAAGCTCCCGCCCAGCCATAGCAAACTGTGCCCTGCTTTGAGCAAGCAAATGCATTTTACTCTTGCTTGCTCAAAGTGGAGCACAATTGATTTGACAGAGAGGGAGCTGCATGTTAGCAGCTTGCTCTGTGTCAAGGCAATGCTGACTCCTGCAGGAGTTGGGAAGCTGGCAGGGACCTTGGGGGCCTTGAGGCTCCCCCTGCAGTCCCCAACATTGCTAAGTGGGTAGCCTCTGTGGGACCAAAGCACTCACACTAGAGGCCGGGTCCAAGGGGATTTGGTACCAGAGGCCTAAATCTGCCCAGGCCTGGCCCCACATGGCCCCCCTCCCTGAATAAATAAAATAAATAAATAAGACCGGCAAGTCACCAGAGGCCTTACCACCTTTCTTCACCATGCCTTGGGGGCCAACAAGCCCTCCTGTTACCTCCGGTAAGTACCACACAGTGGGACTGCAGAGATGTCTTTGGAGGCAATGCCCCCTTTCTCCACCACTCTGCAGACTTGCCTCCTGGCACACTGCAGGTTGGGGGATAAAGCTACCTTGGATGCTGAGTGTCTTTGGGAGCCAACAAGCCCTCCTGTTATCTCCAGTAAGTGCTACACAGCCTGATTGCTGAGAGAATATCAGAGGCCACGCCGCCTTTCTCCACCACTCTGCAAATGTGCCTCCTGGCACACTGTTGGTTGGGGATGAAGTCCCCTTGACTCCAAGGCTCCTTAGGGGCCAACAAGCCATCCTGCTACCTTCAGTAAGTATCACCCAGCAGGATTACCAAGAGGTCTTCAGAGGCCAAGCACCCTTTTTCCACCACTTTGTAAACATGCCTCCTGGTGCACTGCTGGCTGGGGGATGGAGTCCCCTTGGCTCCAGAAGGTCCTTGGGGGCCAACCACCCCTCCTGTTACTTCCAGTAAGTCCCACAGAGTCTGATTCCTGTGAAGACTTTGGAGGCCAAGCCCCTTTTCTCCACCACTCTGCAAACCTACCTCCTGGCACACTGCTGGTTGGGGAATGAATTCCCCTTGGTTGCTGAAGGACCTTGGGGCCAAGAGAATCTCCTGTTACCTTCAATAAGTACCTTTCAGCGGGATTCCTGAGAGCTGGTCGGAGGATCAGCTCCCTTTCTCCACCACTCTGCAAACGCGACTACTAGTTAAAGAAACCATAGAAATTCACTTTCAAAACCAAAGGTTGCAGGGACATTTTAGTTAGGAAATAGAATTTGAAAAACCTTGGAAATTCACTGATAAAAACCAAAGGTTACAGGGACGTTATAGTTAGGAGATAGAATTTTAAAAAACCTTAGAAATTCACTGAAAAACGAGAGGTTACAAGGATGTTATAGTAAGGCTCAGATTTCACTCATACAAAACCAGTAAAATACAGCAGTTACAGTTACCTAAGCTAACTATAACTTGCGCCCCCACAATGCACTGCTTATGACCTCACAGAATTCAACACTCATGACATGGGCAGTCAATGATGACATCTCAAATTAAATTATTGATGACATCACTGATGACATCATCCACATAACCAATCACACACACACCCACAAAGAAACTCTCGTATGCCCACTGACAAGCACACACAACCCCTCACATACCCATTCACAGACCCATACCAGTACTCATATACCCACTCACTCCTCCAAAGAGGCCACCCACTCACTCACTCGTACAGCCACTCACACAACCATTCACTCACTCATACAGCCACTCTTTCAACCAGTCACTCATCAATACAGCCACTCACATAGCCATACACTCACCCATACAGCTAGTGACACACCCACTTATTTACCTGCAGAGTTACTCACACACACACTCACTCACCCATACAGCCTCTCAACACAGCCACTCAATCACCCATACAAACACTCACACATCCACACAACTATTTACATTACCATTTACACATCCATACAAGCACTCACATCTGCTCACTCACCCAAACAGCCATTCACACAGGCACTCTTCAATACAGCCACTCACATACCAACTCACTTAACCAAACACCCACTCAAAACAGCCACTGACTCACCCACACAGCCACTTACACACCTAAGTCACTTCCTCATACAGCCATTTAGACACCCACTCGCTCACTCATACAGTCACTACACACCCACTTACCCACCCATAGAGCCACTAATACTGCCACTCACTCACTCATACAGCCTCTGACACAACCACTCATTCAGCATGTCACTCACCCACACAGCTACTCACACACACACTTATACACCCATACTGCCACTTACACACCCATACAGAGAAGGATACATACAGTCACACAGTTACTCACATAATATATGTTAGATGTAGAATCACTAAGTGGTAGTGCACCTAGTATACTAATTTAAATTTTATAGTAGGTTAGTATATCTGTTTAATACCCCTAAACTCTTGAAAACAATTACACTCACTTGATGATGTCATCAGTGATGTCATTTGAGATGTCATCAGTAATGTCACTGACCACGTCATGAGTGGTGTAATATGTGAGGTCATAAGCAGTGCATTGTGGGGGAACAAGTTATATTTAGTTCAGGTAACTATAACTGCTTAGTTTCACTGGTCTTGTATGAGTGAAATCTGAGCATAACTATAATATCCCTGTAACCTTTGTTTTTTTCAGTGAATATATATATTTATATATCATCATCATCATCAGAAAACTTTATTACGATCACCAGGATCCAAAAAAGTACACACAGCACAGATATAAAAAAGTAAAAGTTGGAACAGTTCAAAAGACAGGGGTACAATATAAAAAGGGCATGATTTCCATCAGATAAAAGTGCAAATTATATGTCCCCCTACACATTTTTTTTTTAAACAATTTCATTTAGGAGTTTGTGCATAAGAGCAAGTATACAATAAATCGTAACAAGTGCGATACTTCATACAGATATCTTCCCACGCCTAATCCACAGTGCAAACCAAAATCGGGAAAGTCCAAAGACTATCGGTCTTCGGGTATCAGTGCACAGAATTCTCAATACCTCAAGATAGTGGCCCGGGCCAATAAGTCTGCACAAGGGAAGTATCCATTTTTTCCTCAATGATGAATAGTGGGGACAAAAGAAAAGTAAATGAACAATCGATTCTTGGCAAACATTGCAAGCAGGGCACAAATCGCTTTGGGTAATACTGCAACACCAGTTCGAACTGTATAAACGTATGGGCAAAGACTTGTATCGAAACTGCAAAAACAACTTGCGTTCCAACGGTGGAGTGATTTCGTCAATGGTTGGTTCAAACAGAGGGACAGATTTAAAAGACAGGAAATCTTTAGTCAAGCCTTTCGAGGATTCCATCAAATCCATAGCATGTTTTTTTTTCCAGTACTCTTCCTTCAACTTTGCCCTTGAGGTTTGCAGCATGGTCTCCGGGTTTAACCAAAAGGACTCCAGCCCCAATCTCCCCAATAGTTTGCGTAAACAAATAAACCATCTTATTGATGAAGCCTGGGGAAATTTCAAGAGATCCTTCAGGGCCTCCCGGTAGGGCTCCAACTCTTCCACTGTCCATATTCTATACCAAAACATTAGCAGTTTGCAGTACAATTTGTGCTTGACTTGCCTGTGGGCAAGGTCTAGATACAAAGGTTTTAAAGGAGAGCTCACAGGAAAATCAACCAAAGATCTTAAGAAGCGGTTTTCTACAGTAATTAACGAAACTTGGTTACCAGTTCCCCATAGTTCAGCGCCATAAAGTACCCCTCCCAGCACCTTAGTATTGTAAATTTCAAGTGCAGGGGCAATTTGACGAGATACCGTCTTCCTATGTATTTTACTAATATGGGTACATTGGTGGATTAGTTGCAGCTTTGCCTTTTCCAATTGCGGACCCCAGTTAATAGATGGGGTCAGGCGAATACCCAAATAGTCGAAAACTTCCACTTGCTCCAATTTTGCACTGCCAGCCCATACAGATCTAGTTAAAACCATGTTGCTACCTTTATTAAAAATCATATACTTAGTCTTTGACTCATTAAGAACCAAACCCCTGTCATTACAAAATCTTATAAAATCATTTATGAGTTGTTGAAGGCCTTGGGGGGGATTTAGAGATTAAGAGAGTGTCGTCTGCAAATAACAATGCAGGCACTCTTCTCAAGCCTATTTTCGGGGCATCACAACCATCCCTATCTAAAAAATCAACAACTCCATTAATAAATAAAGTAAAAAGGGTGGGAGCCAGCACGTATCCCTGTCTCACTCCACGTTTGACAGGGAAGGTTTCTGTCACTTCGTTGTTGGCACCCCACCTGACCTGTGCTGAGTTATCTGCGTGTAATCGAATTAAAATGTTTAAAAGATTGGTGGGTAAGCCCATCGCTTCTAGGACCCTCCAAAGTCTAACGCGCGGAACTAGATCGAAAGCAGACCGCAAGTCAACAAAGGCCACATATAATTTGCCCCCTTGATGACTACTTCCTTCCAGTAGGTGCAAATAAAATGATAAACCTGGTCCAAAGTGCTAACTTTATTGCGGAATCCCGCCTGAAAGTCACTCAATATTTGGCACTCCATCATCCAATCCTGTACCCTTCCTAGAACCTGTTTACAAAAGATTTTTGGAGGGAGTCAATAAGGCTAATCGGCCTATAGCTCATTGGTTTAGATCTATCCCCCTTTTTGTAAATAGGAACTATTTCTGCAATGTGCCATGATGACGGAATTGGGGCACCAGACAGGATTAGATTTGACACCAGGTTTATATACAAGCCCCAAAGCATTATGTCCTCTCTAAACAGATCATTGGGGATTCTGTTGGGACCTGGGGCACGCGCTGGGACACTAGACGAGATTGCTAGCTTAGTTTCCTCTAGTGAGAAAACCAGGGTTTCCCCGCCGCCACCCAGGGACTCAGCCCACTCCTCTGTTGGCTCACTATCAGTTAAAGGTTCGGAGCCATATAGGGTACCAAAATAAGCAACCCCTTCTTCTGGTTGGACAGTGAATTCCATACTTTGCCTAGTTCCCTTGAGCCAGTGTGCTGCTAGTCTCCAAAACGATTTGGTGTCTCTATCAGCTAGTGCGGTGTGCAAAGAGGACCAAAGAGAGTCCTCCCACTCTTTTTAGCTCTACCGATGGCCTTTCTGTATTCCACCCTACATATTGCAATCTCAGTGTAAGCCCTTCTTTTTAGTGCACTGATAAGTGCCCCCTTTGCCTTCCTACAGCACTGGTTATACCAAGGGCTCTTTGATTCTTGTGACTGATCTATACATTTACCCTCTTTTTCTCGAGCTTTTGGCGGTCGGCTAAGTGTGTCCCTCACCTCATTAAAGAGCAGCACATGACAAGACCCAAGGGTCTCAATTGCAACATTTGGGTGAAGAGCAGCCAGATCTCTAATCAGTAGTCTAACTTTATCCTTCACTACCTCTAGGCCAGCAGGATGTGCCTCCACCCAACTCCACTTTATAGTCCTTTGATTATTAGCAACAGTGAGCACGCCCAGGTCTGGCCCCCCCTTGATGAAAGTCTGCTTGGGGCCCACATTTGAGAGGGTGAGGACTAGGGCGTTGTGGTCACTCTCAGATCTTTTCTCCACTACCATATCTTCTACATGTGACCAAAGGTTGGGAGAAATTAAACAATAATCGATCCTGCTAGTATAACCAGGTCTGTTGAAGGTATGTTCCCCTTTGGGATCCGACCTGGTTCTGCCATTAGTGGCTCTTAGATCGTGCTGTAAAGTGAGGGCAAACACCTGGCCACCTCTCTTAGTCCATTTTACCCTTGGAAGGTCTAGGGGTCTAGGGGGGGAATTGACAACTCACAATCCCAATCCTATGTAAGGTCTGGAGGGATGGAAGCAAGGGGTTCAAAGGTGCAATTAAAGTCACCTGCCACCAATAGAGCGGCACTGTCGTGGTACTTAGCCAGAGCATTATCTAGAATTTGGATAGTTTTGGTTTCTTCTAGTACATGCTCAACTCTATTATAGATGTTGAAAGTTTTAACCCTCCACCCCCTGTCAAGGTCAATTCCAAGGCCAAGATATCTTGAGAATCAACATATAGTGGCTTGACTTTGAGACCCAGTGTATTTTTATCCAAACTGCGAGGCCCCCAGAGGGTCTACCCTGATGTTTCCTAATCGCTTCAATGGCATAGGTGGAAAAGCCATTTCTGTGTGGGGTGCCCAAACTCCATGTTTCCTGGAACAGGATAAGATCAAATGTATCAATAAAGCGACACCAGTCAGGATCTAATTGGAGTTTTATGATCCCGGCCACGTTCCATACTAAAACCCTTAAACCAGAATCAGAGTATATTCCACTTATTGCCGCATAGCTAGCGGCAGAACTAGGGACAGGGCCATCGCTAACGCTAGCCGTCAAAGACTCCTCAGCATGAGAACCCAATGCTCCGTGATCCCATACGGGACCCACCGGTACTGGGGCACTAGTTTTAGTAGCAACCAAATCCCCTGTATAGGGGACATGGTTGCTTACCCACCCATAGAGCCACTAATACTGCCACTCACTCACTCATACAACATCTGACACAACCACTCATTCAGCATGTCACTCACCCACACACTTATACACCCATACTGCCACTTACACACCCATACACAGAAGGATACATACAGTCACACAGCTACTCACATAATATATGTTAGATGTAGAATCACTAAGTGGTAGTGCACCTAGTATACTAATTTAAATTTTATAGTAGGTTAGTATATCTGTTTAATACCCCTAAACTCTTGAAAACAATTACACTCACTTGATGATGTCATCAGTGATGTCATTTGAGATGTCATCAGTAATGTCACTGACCACGTCATGAGTGGTGTAATATGTGAGGTCATAAGCAGTGCATTGTGGGAGAACAAGTTATATTTAGTTCAGGTAACTATAACTGCTTAATTTCACTGGTCTTGTATGAGTGAAATCTGAGCATAACTATAATATCCCTGTAGCCTTTGTTTTTTCAGTGAATATATATATTTATATATATCTAAATATATATATAGATATATATATAAAACAACTAATTTAAAAGAAAAAAATACAAAGAATACTAGTAGATATCACTAGAAATAGTATTGGAGTCTGGTAATATTAGATAAACTACTCCCACTCCAATTTATGCAACAGTAGGGAACACTTTCAGCGGGATAAGATTTATTATTTCCACTTGAGTCTCTGCAGCCATAAGGAAAGCGTTGGACTTCGGAGGGGGTAAGATTACTATTCCTACTCCAGTCTGTGCAACAGTAGTGCAAGCGTTGGATTTGGGTGGGGGTTAAATTTACTATTCTCACTCCAGTCTGTGCAACAGTAAGAAAAGTGTTGGACTTCAGAGGGGTAAGATTTACTACTCCCAATCCAGTTTGTGCAACAGTAGAGAAAGTGTTGGACTTCGAAGGGGTAAGATTTACTATTCCTACCCCAATCTGTAAAACAGTAGGGAAAGCGTTGGACTTCGAAGGGGTAAACTATTCCTACTACAGTCTGTGTAATAGTAGGGAAAGGGTTGCACTTCGGAGGGGTAAGATTTACTATTCCCACTCCAGTCTGTGCAACTGTAGGGATAGCATTGGACTTCACAGGGGTTAAACTTACTATTCCCACTCCAGTTAAGCAACAATAGGGTAAATACTTCACTTCAAACACAGTACATATTTGAATAACCCTATTAATTTAGAACAAACATAAAGTTCTTAATATGAACATTATTAATTAACCAAAAAAATGCATATATATAAAATAAAAAATAAACATTTACATGATTGCTAACAATTTAATAATGAATTATCAAATAAAAAATAGGTATTTATTACTTTGTTAACCTCCCACACTATAGCCCTACAAACCTAGCAGCCCACACTTAAAATATAACTGAAGAAATATGTATAGTACAATTTACATAATTAATAACCAATTAACTAATTAATTAACAATCAATAATTATTAAATGCTTAATTATTACTCAGTTAACATCCCACTATATACCCCTACAAACCTAGTAACCCAACTAAAATATAACTAAAATAAATCTGTATTACATAATGTACATAATTAATTAACAATTAAACAATTCATACTAAATAAATAATTCATTGTTAGTTATTATTTATCTTTCCATCCTATATCCCTACAAACCCCACAGCCCACAACTAAAATATAAAGTTATTGCACAATTTATATAATTAACAATGAATTAAATAACTAATAATAAATTAATAATGAATTATTGTTTAATTATAACTGTATTAACTTCACACCCTATACCCCTAAAACCCAGCAGCCCACACCTAAAATATAACAATTTGCATAGTTAATAATCAATTAAATTATTACTAATAAATTAATAATGAACTGTTAATTAATTGTTTCTTCATTAACTTCCCACTCTATACCCCTAAAAACCTAGCAGCCTGCTATGGCACTATAATTACTATTAGCAATTAAATACAAAATAAACAAATCCCCTAATTTTATTAACAATTATACAAACAAGAATAATACATAAAGTTAATATATAAACTTAAGCACATTAAGATCATTGAAAAACAGAATTTTTAAAACTATCTTACTGAAAATGATATAACAACGATATCCTTAACAACTATTTTACTTACCTGAAAAAAACAATATTGCTGACAATGATATTTCTGCATCACAATATTTTTGTATTACGATATTTTTTTTCCTGATATTTCTGTCTCTCGATATTTAAAACTTGATATTTCGTCCAAATACCAGCAGTTCCACCAGCCGCTGTGTTGGCTTCAGTAACTTATGAAATGAAATTTGTACTTGTAAAGCGCACTTATACCCCCAAAGGGGTGTCCTGGCGCTGTACGCATACCGCTGTGGAACCCTTCCTGGCTTTTCCCTGTGAAATGTCCACTCCTGGGCACCCCCAGGGTGAAGCCAGGCATCCCAGCGCTGTTGGGGCCGTTGTGGAGATTAAGCAAGCTATTGCCCAGAGTTGCAGAGTGGGACCCATGATTAGAATAGGCACCGAGGCGAGAATTATCAGGTCCGAGGAAATTGAGCCCAAGACCCGCCGAGGCGGGAATTGAACCCTGGTCCCAGGCCAGATCTCTGCATCAGGGTCTGCCGCTCTAACCATTGAGCCACACTTCTCTAACTTAGCGGTATACCCCATCACGAGCATGTCAGGGGTAGCAGTGATCTGGTATCCAACAATCTGGGAAATCTCCACCAGGGCGCCTGTGCATTAAGCAGCCATTGGGTCACATTCCCATGCCAGGTGGAGGATTAGTATTAGGTTGGTGATACTGGGGCATCTGTTCAACCAATGTAGTTTCAGTGGGATGTAATACAATCTGTGTTGGAATTTGAGGTATAAGAATTTATTTCTATAGTCTATGGATATCGTTTCCAGTTCAGCACAGCTGTAAGTCTATTTGCATTCTTTTAATTCTGAAATATTTATTAATTTTAAATATTATACTCAATGAACACAGCACAAATAACATAACCACAACTATCAGGAATGAAATATGTGAGTAATTACACAAGTAATACGTGAACATCAACTTACATCGATATGTTGAACCATATCAATAATTAAATCTAAATACAAAAGGGAATGAAAACAAAGAAGGGCTGCAACAAAAAACTATGATATAAAATAAGATAGTATACATTTTAAAATGAGTTACATATATTAATATGTGAGTCCAATGTATGCCACATATTGGGCCTAATAACAGAATAGTCTTTACGAGTATGTATTAATGAGGATTGTCCACATCTCAGGAAAATAATCCATTCCCACCAAGCATTAACCAATAATAATTTTGCATCTTTCCAATTTGAAGTACTTGATTTAATCGCATTAGAAAGAAAAAAAATCTAAAAGTTTGCGATCAACGAGAGATAATACAGGTTTGAAAGAATAAGAATTATACATTAATATGGGAAACAATAAAGATAATTGGATTTTAAATCGCTGGGTAGTAGTGTTCCAAACTTCAAATCCAAAATGCAAAAATTATAGGACAATATTAAATTATATGCTTAAAATCTCCAGTTGCAATTTGCAATAGCAAAAGTTTGGTGAATCTACGAGTTTAGCTTTGAATAATTTAATTGGGGGCCAAAAACATTGGTATAATACATAAATATTAGTTTGTACAAGAGTGGCCAGAAAGCAATTAGCGATATCAGATAACCAGATAGATTTCCATTTTACATCTGAAAATTGTATATTTATGTCTGAGGACCATTTTTGATTTAGAGCCACAAAAGGAGAAGGATGAGCAGAAGGTTTTTATGTACTTTAGAAGCTATGCATCCTTTCCGGCTAATCATGCCGCTGATCTAACGTCATATTAAATAACTTAGCAGAAGTAACGAATCAGAATACGTATTAAGGCTAGTATTACAGAGTAATTCATAGTTAGGAAATTCTGCTTGAGGTAAATGGGACTTGGTGCTTACTTTGTCGAATGAATACAACATTTTTCCTTGAAAAATATCATTAGTATAAAAAATACCAGCATTATTCGAGGAGCTCCAGAATGAAATATGCGTATTCAATTTAAGTTTAGGGTTAAATGAAATGAAATGAAAAGAAAACAGCATTTATTAAGCGCGTAGCTACCCAGGGGCATCCCAGCACTGCGGCAGTAACCGAGATAAACATCACAGCAACACTTAAGGGAAGAGCCAAGTTTTTAGTAGTTTCCGAAAGGCTAGATGGCTGGGTTCCCTCCGTAGGCGGAGAGGGAGGGTGTTCCACAGCCTAGCGGCGTTATAAGAGAATAGGCGACCACCACTTCTGGCCTTCTTTATCCTGGGAGCGACGGCCAGATGCAGATCGTCTGAGCGCAGCCGTCTATTCGCCAGATAAGGCTGGACAATGGAATGGTTGATCACTGGTCCATTCCCTGTTACCATCTTGTGGGCGATGCACATGGCCTTAAAATTAACTCTCTCTCGAACAGGGAGCCAGTGGATGGACTTCAAGGTGGGTTTTGCAGATTGCCGGTTTGAGGTCCCCACAAGAATCCTCGCTGCGCAGTTTTGCACCGTTTGGAGTTTTGTGAATGTCGAGCCCGGAGCTCCAAGGTAAAGGGCGTTCCCGTAATCCAAGCGGGAAAGAATAAGTGCCTGTACCATAAGCTTTCTTGCCTGGAAGGGGAGAAGTGGAAGCACTTTGCGGAGCATCCTCAGGATGCCATAGCAAGAAGCCGCAACCTTCCGTGCCTGGACCATAAAGCTGAGGTCTTGGTCAAGCCAGGTGCCCAGACTCTTCATCTGGGTCTTGGGGGCAGGGACGGGTCCCATACAGGCTGGCCACATTACATCCGCTTTAAAGAGAGACGGATTACCAAGGACCATCAACTCGGTCTTGTCACAATTCAATTTTAGGTATGAGTGGTTCATCCACTTAGCTACCTCTTCTAGACAGGGACAAAGGCCAATAGAGGCAGAACCAAAGAGAAACTTCGATGATTTAGGGGCTGATTTCGGGTTAGGTGGTTACAACACCAGCTCGCAGTGGCGACAGTCAGGAGAATGCCGCCAAGCCTGCGGCATCCTGATAGCCACTTTTCAAGGTTGCCGCAGAGCTGGTGGTGTTGTGGCGATGGTGTCACGGTGGCGGCATGCTTCTGCACATAGAGATAGCCTGAAGCACGTGTCGCTGCAGTGCAGCTCCATTTGCACATCGGGCGTACTGTTGCCATGCACCATGTCTTTCATGCCACACAGTGCCCACACAACAATACAGGCATAGGGGGGCACAACATGTGGCCCCAGCCACAATTCCCAATGGGCTGAATCGCCCTGGGGCCCTTTTTGAGGCCCCTTCACTGCCTTTCCGCCGTCTGTTTCATGGTGCCTTGAAAAGGTCGGCGGAAAGGCAGGTCATGATCTCCACGGCAGTGCTGATGCCGCACTGCCTCCATAGACCACCGCTTTCCCCACTGCCACGGCGGGACCCGAGGTCCTGGTGGTGGTGGCAGTCTTGTGGCGGTCAGAGCACATTGCTCGTAATCGGGCACTCAGACTGCAGAGGAAGCGGCAGTCAGACCCCCAAAGACAGTACGGCAGTACCAAGACCACTGTACTCGTAATCAGGCCCTTAATGTTGATAGGAAAGTTTTCATCAAAAGATAAAAGGGCATGTTTAGAGGCTGCAATAGTGGGTGACACTTTACCAAATTTACTGTTAGACATGGTTAGAAGAGCAGGTAGAAGGTAGGGGTTAGCAAGTCTCTTTCTAATGTAAGCCTCTTGGGAGAGTTAGACGGGTCAATATTTTGGAACCATATTGAAATAGTTTAAGTAATTTGGCAAAGAAAGTGAAAGGGAGACTTAAGGGTAGCATAGATAAAATGCAAAGAATTTGTAGTGCAATAGTCATTTTCAGTGCTTCAATACATCCCCACAAATTTAAATGAAGGGTTGACCATTTACCAAGTTTCTCTTCGGTGGTGGTTAGTATTTTAGAACAATTGATTTCCATTGTATTTTGAATGGAGTCTGTAAAAGTAATACCCAAATATTTTAATGTCTCTGGTGCCCACTAGATGTTGGTATTTGCCATCATTGTAGAATTACACACTATATTTAATGGAAAGAATTCCGTTTTATTAACATTTAAAGAATAGCCAGAGACATCAGCATACTGTTGAATAATATCAAGAATAACAGTTAGAGAAGTAACAGGATCATTTACATATAATAAAACATCATAATAGGCAGAAACGTGTAACATAGTATTTTTAAAAACCACACCAGCATATCATTGGTTAATGTCGAAAGAGCTTAATAGAGGTTCAACGCTAATAAGAAATAATAAAGGGAATAATGGGCAACTTTAGCGCGTACCTCTATATAAACTGAATGGAGTAGAAAGGGTACTATTGATATAAATGGAAGCGGGTGGTGCTGAGTTTAATGCGTTAACCATTTCTAAAAAAGTGGGTAAAAAATTAAAGGTGTCTAGTGTTTTAAATAAGAATGAAAAATTTCCTAGCTAACGTAACGGAAAGTTTCAATTCTATTAAGGACTCAGAGGCGAGAATAATGCCTTCTCTCTTCACTTTTATTTAACAGCAGCCATCATTTAACAAGAAACACAACTACGTTTCCCATGAACCCTTGGGAAAACTGTAGTATAAAGAAAACATCCAATCAGGGAATAGTCCTGTGGCCTTCAATCAGGGGCAACCCAGCCCAACATAGTCTGTCCTCACTGGCCCATCATCCTCTTTCGTCGTGCGAAGTCAGCCGTTGGATCACTTTCATGAGTCCTGTTTATTTGCATCAGATTCTACAAGGACAAAGGGACATTGTCACCATCCGAGCAAGAACCCATCAAAGCCTGTGGACAAATAGCAGTGAGAGCAGACACTAAGGGGTCGATTCCGATGTCGGCCGGAAGCGCAGCTAACAGTATTCGTCCGGAAAAAATACCAGCCGAACGCGTGTTTTCCGACCGACTCGAACACTCTACCGAACGAACAAGTACGATGCGCATAACAGCCCAGATTCCGAGCGAGCCGTACTTACCCATTCCAGCTCCTGTTCCCCGCCCGAGCCGGATCCGTAAACGCCGAATCGAGTCGCACGGAACCAAATACACAGCATCTTCCGGCCGGACTAGTACGATGCGTCTTCCGTATGCGCCGAACTCGTCGCTACATCCTGCACATTTGAGCATCCGGGCGAGCCGTACATAAGCTCCGTTTCACGCCACAAGACGATCCACGGCTACGAGACGAACAAGCCTGCTACGAGTACGACTCGAAGACACAAGAAACCCAAACGAGATGATCAAAGCATGAATCCCATTGCGCAGGTCCTACCTATACTCTACATCTATTACCGGGACCGGCACGGACGCGTACGGCGCAGACGGTAAGTCAAACACCAACAATACAAACAAACTACACGTACCCGAAATATGTCACACACACATAGGGATGCACACATAACGTACACTAGCAACAGCAGAACCATGGGGTGGGATGGCCAACACCAATGCCATACACACCCATAGGGGGATGGATGCCTGCCACTACTACCACCCCTACCCAGGGGTGCCTGGATGCCTGCCACTACTACCACCCCTACCCAGGGGGGCCTGGATGCCTGTCACTACCACCACCCCTACCCAGGGGGGCCTGGATGCCTGTCACTACTACCATCCCCACTCATGGGGGCTTGATGCCTACCACTACTACCATCCCAACTCATGGGGGGCTGGATGCCTACCACTACTACCATCCCCACTCATGGGGGGCTGGATGCCTACCACTACTACCATCCCCACTCATGGGGGGCTGGATGCCTACCACTACTACCATCCCCACCCATAGGGGGCTGGATGGCTGCCACTACTACCATCCCCACCCTTAGGGGGATGGATGCCTGCCACTACCACCACCCCTATCCAGGGGGGGCTGGATGCATGCCACTACTACCATACCCACCCTTAGGGGGATGGATGCCTGCCACTACTACCATACCCACCCAAAGGGGGATGGATGCCTGCCACTACCACCACCCCTACCCAGGTGGGCCTGGATGCCTGTCACTACCACCACCCCTACTCAGGGGGCTGGATGCCTGCCACTACTACCACCCCTACCCAGGGGGGCCTGGATGCCTGCCACTACTACCATACCCACCCTTAGGGGGATGGATGCCTGCCACTACTACCACCCCTACCCAGGGGGCCTGGATGCCTGTCATTACCACCACCCCTACTCAGGGGGCCTGGATGCCTGTCACTACCACCACCCCTACTCAGGGGGCTGGATGCCTGCCACTACCATCACCCCTATCCAGGGGGCTGGATGCCTGTCACTACTACCATCCCCACCCTTAGGGGATGGATGCCTGCCACTACTACCATACCCACCCTAAGGGGATGGATGCCTGCCACTACCACCACCCCTACCCAGGGGGCCTGGATGCCTGTCACTACCACCACCCCTACTCAGGGGGCCTGGATGCCTGTCACTACCACCACCCCTACTCAGGGGGGCTGGATGCCTGCCACTACCACCACCCCTATTCAGGGGGCTGGATGCCTGTCACTACTACCATCCCCGCCCTTAGGGGGATGGATGCCTGCCACTACTACCATACCCACCCTAAGGGGGATGGATGCCTGCCACTACCACCACCCCTACCCAGGGGGGCCTGGATGCCTGGCACTACCACCACCCCTACTCAGGGGGGGCTGGATGAATGCCACTACCCCCACCCCTATCCAGGGGGGGCTGGATGCATGCCACTACCACCACCCCTACCCAGGGGGGCCTGGATGCCTGTCACTACCACCACCCCTACTCAGGGGGCTGGATGCCTGCCACTACCACCACCCCTATCCAGGGGGCTGGATGCATGCCACTACTACCACCCCTACCCAGGGGGCCTGGATGCCTGCCACTACTACCATACCCAACCTTAGGGGGATGGATGCCTGCCACTACTACCACCCCTACCCAGGGGGCCTGGATGCCTGTCACTACTACCATCCCCACTCATGGGGGCTGGATGCCTACCACTACTACCATCCCCACTCATGGGGGGCTGGATGCCTACCACTACTACCATCCCCACCCATAGGGGGCTGGATGGCTGCCACTACTACCATCCTCACCCTTAGGGGGATGGATGCCTGCCACTACCACCACCCCTACCCAGGGGGGCCTGGATGCCTGTCACTACTACCATCCCCACTCATGGGGGGCTGGATGCCTACCACTACTACCATCCCCACTCATGGGGGGCTGGATGCCTACCACTACTACCATCCCCACCCTTAGGGGAAGGATGCCTGCCACTACCACCACCCCTACCCAGGGGGCCTGGATGCCTGTCACTACCACCACCCCTACTCAGGGGGGCTGGATGCCTGCCACTACCACCACCCCTATCCAGGGGGCTGGATGCATGCCACTACCACCACCCCTACCCAGGGGGCCTGGATGCCTGTCACTACCACCACCCCTACTCAGGGGGGCTGGATGCCTGCCACTACCACCACCCCTATCCAGGGGGCTGGATGTATGCCACTACTACCACCCCTATCCAGGGGGCCTGGATGCCTGCCACTACTACCATACCCACCCTTAGGGGATGGATGTCTGCCACTACTACCACCCCTACCCAGGGGGCCTGGATGCCTGTCACTACCACCACCCCTACTCGGGGGCCTGGATGCCTGTCACTACCACCACCCCTACTCAGGGGGCTGGATGCCTGCCACTACCACAACCCCTATCCAGGGGGCTGGATGCCTGTCACTACTACCATCCCCACCCTTAGGGGGATGGATGCCTGCCACTACTACCATGCCCACCCTAAGGGGATGGATGCCTGCCACTACCACCACCCCTACCCAGGGGGCCTGGATGCCTGTCACTACCACCACCCCTACTCAGGGGGTCCTGGATGCCTGTCACTACCACCACCCCTACTCAGGGGGGGCTGGATGCCTGCCACTACCACCACCCCTATGCAGGGGGGGCTGGATGCCTGTCACTACTACCATCCCCACCCTTAGGGGGATGGATGCCTGCCACTACTACCATACCCACCCTTAGAGGGATGGATGCCTGCCACTACTACCACCCCTACCCAGGGGGGGCTGGATGCCTACCACTACTACCATCCCCACCCTTAGGGGGATGGATGCCTGCCACTACCACCACCCCTACCCAGGGGGGCCTGGATGCCTGTCACTACCACCACCCCTACTCAGGGGGGGCTGGATGCCTGCCACTACCACCACCCCTATCCAGGGGGGGCTGGATGCATGCCACTACCACCACCCCTACCCAGGGGGTCCTGGATGCCTGTCACTACCACCACCCCTACTCAGGGGGGGCTGGATGCCTGCCACTACCACCACCCCTATCCGGGGGGGGCTGGATGTATGCCACTACTACCACCCCTATCCAGGGGGGCCTGGATGCCTGCCACTACTACCATACCCACCCTTAGGGGGATGGATGCCTGCCACTACTACCACCCTTACCCAGGGGGGCCTGGATGCCTGTCACTACCACCACCCCTGCTCGGGGGGGCCTGGATGCCTGTCACTACCACCACCCCTACTCAGGGGGGGCTGGATGCCTGCCACTACCACAACCCCTATCCAAGGGGGGCTGGATGCCTGTCACTACTACCATCCCCACCCTTAGGGGGATGGATGCCTGCCACTACTACCATACCCACCCTAAGGGGGATGGATGCCTGCCACTACTACCATACCCACCCTTAGGGGGATGGATGCCTGCCACTACTACCACCCCTACCCAGGGGGGCCTGGATGCCTGTCACTACCACCACCCCTACTAAGGGGTGCCTGGATGCCTGTCACTACCACCACCCCTACTCAGGGGGCTGGATGCCTGCCACTACCACCACCCCTATCCAGGGGGGCTGGATGCATGCCACTACTACCACCCCTACCCAGGGGGCCTGGATGCCTGCCACTACTACCATACCCACCCTTAGGGGATGGATGCCTACCACTACTACCATCACCACTCATGGGGGCTGGATGCCTGTCACTACAACAACCCCTACTCATAGGACGGGTAATGCATGACACAACTAGCATACTCCCACATAAGGACTGTCTGTAAATTACATCCCAGCCCCCAACACCATGACAAGCGTGTGTGGTCTGTGTCAAATGCATACAACACTGAACATGACATTGAACATACAATGTGACCCCCTAACAGATGTGTCACACATAATTGTGTGTGTGGCCTACACAATGCAAGCAGACCATGACCACTGTGGCAATGTGGCCCAAAGCCCCATCACCTCAGTGCCCATAAGGTAAGTGTGTGCCCCATAGCTGAAGCACATTTTGAACAGTGTGGCAATGGGGCCCAAAGCCCCATCACCACAGTGCCCAAAGGTAAGTGTGTGCTCCATAGCTGAAGCACATTTTGAACAGTGTGGCAATGTGGCCCAAAGCTCCATCACCACAGTGCCCAAAGGCAAGTGTGTGCTCCATAGCTGAAGCACATTTTGAACAGTGTGGCAATGGGGCCCAAAGCCCCATCACCACAGTGCCCAAAGGTAAGTGTGTGCTCCATAGCTGAAGCACATTTTGAACAGTGTGGCAATGGGGCCCAAAGCCCCATCACCACAGTGCCCAAAAGGGAAGTGTAGTCCTGGTAAAAGCTGCAAAAACATAACTGCAGGGATTATTCCTGGCCACACAACACCAAACACTACAGTGGTATTGTAGTGCTTGTGTCCCATAGCAACATAGATTGTGTGAGGCAAGCAGTGCAGTGCCAATGACACATCGTTCTGGCCAGGTGCACACAAACATCAGCCATGGGGGCCCACATTGTCTACATTCACAAATAACACAATGACAGAAGTGAGCATCATAATGCAGACCCACATATCAGCACCAATGGACACACAAATGTAGATATCCTGTGGAGACTGTAGATGTCAGGTGAACAAATACCATACCATGGCAGCAATGGGACATACTAACCATGATCAATGTGCTGACTGATGACCTAGCAGTCCCAGGGCCAGCAGGGGAAAGCCAACAAAAAACATACAGCCAATGGCAAACTAAAGATATGCCAATGCAGTGGTGCAAAAGCACAAACACAAACAGGCAGACTCACACTGCATATCATACACAACAGTTGAAGGGGGTTGTGTGCCAGTGTCCCCAGGCAAACACACAACACATGAGGAGGCCAGATTCACTGATACACAGATGTCAACACAGTCACATACAAAAGTAACTCATGGATTGGATTCCCCTATGTGGGCAAACAGGCATTGTGAGATGAGAGGGAGCCCAAATTACACATGTCACACAAGCTTGTAGGAACAGCAACACACACAGCAAGAGACAGAACCACCACAGCACTCCCCCCAGGGACCCCACATTGTGGTGACACTAGCCTGCATGACAATCACACTGTGATGACAAAGGTAGATGTCATCCACACTGTGAACCACAGCCATGTGTCCTGAGCAACAAACTACCATCACACCTAAACAAGCACAAAGCACTCAGCACGGCCTGCCAGCCAAGGAAAATATGGAGGTAGTGCCCTAGCCGTGCAACAACTCACGTTTGCACACACTCAACGCCACACACCTTGAACTCCACCAATGTGAAGCTCACATGGACTGCTGACATTGCACATGCACCCATGACAATCCCAGGGGTGGTGGGGGGAAATAAGGTGCAGAAACCATCACACATGGCCAGTCAACAATACTTGTGAATGTCTGACACACTGCACAGTATGCCGTACATGGGCATGACGTGAAATCCACCCCAAACAATGGGATCCTGGCCATAGTCACACACCAATGAAGAAGCCAAGCTGACCCACAAAGGACACACATAGACAACTTCCAACATTGCAGCTCTGACCCTGAGGAGTGGCAGCAGTCACACACACAACGTGTCACAATCACTGAAAGCATACACAAACAGAAAATCACATTACTCGTGTAACCAACAAGTGCCAAGAGGAATCCTGACTGTGTCCCATCTGCGTTTGCCCACATCCCCAGCCCTGACAACAAAGACAACTAGGGATGACAACCTCATGAACATTAGTTTGCCATGCACCCACATCCCGGAGTAACCAGGTCCAAGATGCTGGATGAACACAGAACAACTCAGCAAGCATCACAAACAGGAACATCCGTAGGGACACAGCCTGTGTAGGAAAAGGAGAAGGGAACACGCACAGACATGCCTACACAACACACAACATGGACACAGCCTATATCACGGAATCACGCACTGCCACGAGGGCACTCCACTCCTGTGGAAGGTCAGCTGTGCCAAACCTTGTCTGTGCATGACTCAAACATGTCAGCAGAACACTCGGTCAGTGAGTCAACAACTACAACACACTGAAGGCTCTGCTCATATCAGCCTGGGCACGGGAGTGTCACGTCAGTCATCTGCATACACCCAAGACACGTGTCAAGCAACTTGCACTGTGTACACAGATGAGTCCTCCAAATTTGATGTGCTAAACTGCATGTCCATTGGAGACGGGCACACAGTCAGGGTACTAGGAACATTGGACAGTGGTAAGCCCATCAGATGTGCATCAGTGTAGGACAAAGATGGTAATCTACAAATGCTAAACGTACATCCCTGTGTCAAATGCTGAACAGTACACCCTCAGACTGCAGCAAAGGATGCTATAGATCCAGACTAGATTAGGACACATATCCCATGGACCACATGGAGCCCATCACAGCAAAACTTCATTTACCTGATCTGAACACTATTACAACAGCAAATGCATGATTCTACACATCTACATCATGTACCTCCAAAGATTAACCACAAGTAAACAAAAATAGGCTTTATTCAGCAAGTGTGCAACTCAAATCAAAAGTCCAAAATAAACTAAGGCCAATGGCCAGTCCAAATATACAGTCCCAACAGGGTGATGTGTGACAACTTGTCAACAATTGCTTGCCTGCACAGGTACGGACAGGGGACATCCCCTTGGAGGGGCATACGAGGGGCAGGCCAGGCACCGCAGGGACAGGATCAGGGGATGCCAGAAGGAGGCAGTGAAGGGGAGGTGGGTGCAGGAGTGTCACCGGCAACTGCAGTGGAGGTGTCTGACTCAGGGGGGCTGGCACCACCGCAGGGCTCAAGTCAGATGGAGTTGGTGCTGCAACCACTGCAGTGGGCTGGTCAGATGGAGTGGACTGGGTCCCCAATGCAGTGCCCAAGTCAGACGGGGTGGTTGTGGACTCCACCGCAGTGGATGACTCCAAGGTAGTGGAAGGGGGGGCAGAAGAGCTGGGCAGGACAGAGGGGGACACGGTCTCCACACCAGTGGCACAAACAGGCAGAGCATCTGGTTTGGGGGTGGAAGAGCAAGTGGCAGGGGGGAGGGCCTAAGCAGTTTGGGGATGTGGTATCGGTGTGTGGGGGAACCTGGGGCAGGGTGTGGCGGTGGAACCTGTGGAGTGGTGGCCTGGAGGATGGAGGTGAGAGACTGGGTGGTTGACTTGCAGGGCGGTGGCGGGGTCTTGCTCTTCCGGGACCGGGGGGACTTGCGGGTGGGGGGCTCACTCTGCCTGCGCCTGGGGGAGGGTGTCCGGGGGCGAGGGGCACTCCCCTCTGTGTGGGTGGATTTCCTCTTCCCCCGGTATGCTGGATCAGCAGGATTGGAGGGGATGAGGCCGAGGTCACACAGGAAGATCTGCTGTGTAGGTGTGTTAGCAGGCGAGGCAAGGGAAGGGGTCTTGGAGGGAGAGGATTTGGAGGACTGCTGAGTTAATGTGGATGCCTGTGTGAGTGTGTGTTCCCCGTCCCCTGTGTCTGTGGTATCAGTCCCCTGAGGATGCGTGTGTGCACGTCTTGCCTTTCTCTTGGGTGTGTCTGTGCTGCTCGTGTCTGTGTGTTTGGGTGACTGTGCAGGTGTGCATGTGCTTTGGACAGGTAGGGGGCAGGAAGTGTGGATGGGGCAGAGGTGTGAGGGGTGAGGGACTGTTGGAGGAGGGACACTGCTGCCGTCAGGGAGGTGTAGATGGACCTATTGCTCCTCTGTAGGGCAGACATACCCATCGAGATGCCCTCCATGAACGACACCAGCTGTGTCAACAGAGTGGTGTGTGCATGGAGGACACTCAGCATTGCTGTCTGCCCTACATGGAGCTGCCGAAGGAGGTACACAGACTCCTCACTCAGGGCAGCAGGGGACACAGGGGCAGGGGCTGCGGTGCCTGGCACGAAGGAGACACGCTCCCGAGTACGGGAGCCCCAACGGACCTCAGGAATGGGAGCCAATGGGAGGGCGGTGGTGGTGGTGGCGGGGCCAGACAGACTAGCTGGCCTTTGGTGGCTGCTGAGACCCGCCTCCACAAGGGAGTCATCCTCCGAGCTGCTGTGGTCCTCAGCTGAGGTGGATGGTGCTGAGGACTCCTCGGTGTGGCTCCCCTCGCCCTCCATGCCACTGGGTCCCTCTGACCACTCATCCGATGCTGACCCAGTCTGGCTCCGCTGCTCCTCCTGGTCCATGGAGCTGTCCCCTCCTGTGGCCGTGGATGTATCTGCAAACAATTAGGGAAACAGACAAACATCAGTCACCTGCACTGACCGCACACACCACAGTAAGTACAGCACATTACAGAGCAAGCCCTGGCATCCTTAGTTGAACATTGCCTAAAGTCCTCACACAGATTCGGGGAAGCCAATTGTCAGTCTGATGGTCAACCATGGGACTCACACCCCTCCTGCCCTTGCACCCATCTGTCCGGTGCCTGTCTGATGGTAAGACCCCAGTGTGGACACATGCACCACCTACACAGTTGTTGGACATTGCAGGGAACACGGTGAAGTATGTGAACATCCACACATCACATCTCTTGCCACTGAGTCAGTGCAGGTGTCCGGATAAAGGGATGGCCAGAGTCTAAATAGAAATGCATGTGATGCATACCAGCACCAGACACCATGATGCACCCATGTCCGGATAGTCAATGCCACAATGGGGTGCATGTTGCACATGTCACTCCCCTGCAGGATCAGTCTCAGGAAGTTGAATGCCATGACACAGGAATGCGTGCAAAGTCATACATTACTGTCTCAAGTCACATGGCCATGGCAGCCAGCCAACAACAGTCTGCACTGTGTCACAATCCGAGGGCATGGGGAATGCAAGTTATGTGACTGACAAGTGCACATGTCCATCCCCCAAATACCACATCATCTGTACTACTATTTGTCCACGTCATACCAACTGGACATATGGGGGACATGAAACACAACTCTCTGAACATGAGCACCTCACAGTGTGCTGTGAATGACAATACAGCTGACTGAAAGTCACAGTCTCAAACACCTGTGTGCACAGTCAAGTGATCAGACACCTATAAGTCACAGAAGTATCGTCTATCATGGTCACATCTCAGATGGCATGCTGAGCCCTAACCGATAAACATACCAGTAGTCCTGACAATGAAGACACAGCACAATGAGACAGAGGCAGACACCTGAGGGTACATTACACTGATCACAACATGCCAGATGATACACAGGAGTGGGAGTACAGAGTGCATTGCATGCCCTGGAGTAGGCATGACTGTCCAGCTCCACCTGTAAGAGGGATGAGTCCTGGACAGTAGGCAGGTGGCTAAGCATGTGTGACACACTGGATACACATACTCCTGAGGCCCAAACATTGTTCCCACCAGCAGCATGGGTGTGTGCCAAATTCCCCAGGGACATGTGGTGAGTCAGAGCAGGAAGCGGACCACATATCAAAGTTACACCCAGATTACATGTCAGAACTTAGGCATTGTGTAAGCAATTGACCCACCCATGAATCGCACAACATAGTCACGGGAACAAATGCTGTCCCCCAGCTTGAGCAAAGCTAAATGCAATGACACAGTCCCCAAATGACACAATTTCCTGACTATAAGGGCCACACATATGCGTATCAGAGGAGAAATGGGCATGTCACAAATGAGGGACATGGGTCCTGGACCACATGACTGATGTACTGTGGAAGTTTAACCAGGCCAGAGGAGGGCACATAGCATGTCAGACAAAGTGCACAGTTCAGTCATGGACTCACCCCCTCCTTGCTGCTGTCTGTCCTTCAGCTGCCCATCCAGGTCAGGGAAGACCACCGCCAGGATCCGGAGCATGTGGGGGGTCAGGGTCCGGTGTCCGCCCCTCTTGCGAGGAGGTGACAGCTTCAGCTGGACCCTTGCGATCCTCCGGGTCCAGCCACAAAGGTCCTGCCACCTCTTCTGGCAGTTGCGGATCCTGCGCCTGTAGACCCCCACGGATCTTACTTTCCGGGCGATGGTCAGCCAGATTTCCTGCTTCTGGTGGGCATCAACCTGTGAGGATGACAAAGTGAAAAGGCCATTACTACACATGCAACATATACGTGCATCACACAGTTGGATATACATGTCTCAATCACAGGGGCATATGATGTACACAGGCAGTGCAACAATGGCTATGAACAGTTTGCCAGCAGTCACTACATGGTATCATTGCATGGGAAGTAAACCTAGTTGGAATGCACTGTTACTGCACTGTACCAGTTCACTGCATGTAACTACACACTTTGGGGTGTTACAACTACTCAGTGGGCATGCTAGCCAGTGGTGTGCACACTGAAAGCCCTGCTAGTCAGACAACATGCACAATTAGTGAGGCAGTGGACAGCACACTCACCTGCTCCCCTGGTTTCCCATACAGCTTGCTGTACTGTGGAAGGAGGCTGTCCAGCAGGGCCTGGTTCTCATCAAGGCTGAAGGCTGGGGCTCTCTCCACAGTACGTGCCATTGCAGGAGCCAGAGGATGCATAAACAGCAGCAGTGTTGGTGGCAGATTTCGTCCTGGAGCATGTAGTGCAGGCAAGTGAGCTCTCAGGGGAACAGCCAGCATTATATGTGTGCTGCAGAGGCAGATACTGTTCCATGTGTCCAAAGTGATAGGTCCAAGTCGTTTGCATCTTCTGAATCTGACCAATCCATGGAATAGCAGCACTAATACACACCCACAGCATCCTTCAAATCTTCAACTTCATGACACCCATGATTTTGCAACATTGTTGTGGCTGGCCAACTGAATTCACTGCATCAGACTCGTTGGAGCTTCGAAAACGCGTCCGTTGCCATGCCAGGCCCCAGCCAATGTGTGCGCACCGTTCGGTCCACTGCTGTACAACGCGTATTTCGGGATACAACGCGTACCCGCTCACATACAATGCAATGGGCCGGCCGGGCACACCGATCGGTCCATTGCTGTTCAACGCGTACCCGGGATACAACGCGTACCCGGCTCACATACAATGCAATGGGCCGGTCGGGCACACCGATCGGTCCATTGCTGTTCAACGCGTACCCGGGATACAACGCGTACCCGCTCACATACAATGCAATGAGCCGGCCGGGCACACCGATCGGTCCATTGCTGTACAACACGTACCCGGGATACAACGCGTACCCGCTCACATACAATGCAATGGGCCGGCCGGGCACACCGATCGGTCCATTGCTGTTCAACGCGTACCCGGGATACAATGCGTACCCGCTCACATACAATGCAATGGGCCGGCCGGGCACACCGATCGGTCCATTGCTGTACAACGCGTACCCGGGATACAACGCGTACCCGCTCACATACAATGCAATGGGCCGGCCGGGCACACTGATCGGTCCATTGCTGTACAACGCGTACCCGCTCACATACAATGCAATGGGCCGGCCGGGCACACCGATCGGTCCATTGCTGTTCAATGCGTACCCGGGATACAACGCGTACCCGCTCACATACAATGTAATGGGCCAGCCGGGCACACCGATCGGTCCATTGCTGTACAAAGCGTACCCGGGATACAACGCGTACCCGCTCACATACAATGCAATGGGCCTGCCAGGCACACCGATCGGTCCATTGCTGCTCAACGCGTACCCGGGACACAACGCGTACCCGCTCACATACAATGCAATGGGCCGGCCGGGCACACCGATCGGTCCATTGCTGTTCAACGCGTACCCGGGATACAACGCATACCCGCTCACATACAATGCAATGGGCCGGCCGGGCACACCGATCGGTCCATTGCTGTACAACGCGTACCCGGGATACAACGCGTACCCGGGATACAACGCGTACCCGCTCACATACAATGCAATGGGCCGGCCGGGCACACCGATCGGTCCATTGCTGTTCAACGCGTCCCTGGACAGGTCACACGCATATGTCACCATGCTGGTCACTGGTGAACCTATGCCAGCCACATATACTTTCCAGGGACTCAGGGGCACACCTACAACACCACACCCAGTCCACACTGTATCTAAGGCATGTGTGGCAGCATGACCTTATCTGTGTATGGGGGTGAACATGTGTTTTTGGGGTGGCATTTGGGGGCAGACACACCCAGGCTGTGCACGTGTTCATGGGGACAGGGTCCTTTGTGTGTTGTGCACCTGACCACTGTGGTGTGCAACTTTTCATTTATGGGCATGTGTCATGGTCACATTTCAAGGTTGTGTATGTGTATGACATGTCACATACCCCCAGGCTCACATGTGGGAAGGCATGTATGTCACAGGGTGGCCCATTGCCACAATAGTGATGTCCCTCCGCAGTCTGTGTGCATGTTGTGTTTCGCATGTCTCTGACTCCATGTGCACAATGGGAGACAGTCTCCACATCCACGTGGTTTGTGCATGAACTTTGATGTTGTGTGTGTGTGTGTCACAGACGTCCATGTCTGTCCTGCAGAGGCTACAGGGGCCACTACCTGTGGGTGTCATGTTAGTTTCTCTGACGTGTACATGATACGCAATGTCATGCCAGTGTCCATGTGGCAAGACAGGGTCCCTGGGAATCTACCTGTCAATGAGCTGTGATGCCTGTGGAGCATCTGTCCAGACATGTCACTGTGGTATGTGTGTGGAACGTGAGAGCAGTAAATGGGTACTGTGACACAGCCTAATGGTTTCCCATAGCACACCCTGGAACCTGTTGTCAACACTTGTTGAACAGAGATGTTAGATGATGTCCATGTAGGTGCCATATATGTCCAAACAGAACGACACACACATCAAGTACTTGTGTTTGTTAATGATGTATCATGTGAAATTGAGTATGGTGAACGGCACATAGTTGGGGTGACTGACAATCTTGCTTTCTTCACCTATGCACTGCAGGGCTCCTGCTGTCCATCGACCATTCCCAGACCTGGCAACGATGGTGGAACGTGACAGCATCCGACGGTACCGCTTCACCAGGCAGCTTATTGAGGATTTGGCAGTGCGGTTGGACCCACATTTGCAGCCTGGCCGTCCGTATCCTACAGCGCTGACCCCCAAGGTGAAGGTGATGGCAGCCCTACACTTCTTTGCCACCGGTACCTTTCAACACACTGTGGCGACTGCCGGTGGGATGTCACAGACTATGTTCAGCCATGTGCTACGCGATGTTTTGGGGGCAATGTTGATTTACCTGAACCAGTACATCTATTTCCCAACACGTCAACGACTCACTGACGTCAAGAGTGACTTCTATGCCCTGGGGAGGATGCCACATGTAATTGGCTCCATTGATGGGACACATGTGGCTTTGATACCACCACAGGCACATGAGCAGGCATACCGGAACCGTAAACATTACCATTCGATCAATGCTCTGGTGGTATGTCTTGCAGATATGACCATCACACATGTGTGTGCCCGTTTCCCGGTTCGGCACACGTTGCCTAAGTGATGAGGAGTAGTCGCATCCCGAGGATGATGTCACAGATGCCGAACCAGCGTGCCTGGCTTGTTGGTGTGTACTGACTTTGTACCATTGTGTGTGTTCTGCTATGTTGTTTTCCGCACACATTTTCAAATCGGCTAATGTGCAATTGTCTGTCTGTAGGTGACTCGGGATACCCCAACATGCCGTGGTTGCTGACACCCCTCAGGAACCCTGTGACACCAGCCCAGATGCGCTACAATGAGGCACATGGTCGGACAAGGAGGGTGATTGAGCGGACCTTTGGTCTCCTGAAGAGCCGCTTCCGCTGCCTGGACAAGACAGGAGGGGCCCTCCCATATGCCCCAGCAAAGGTGTGCAAGATTGTCATCGTCTGCTGCATGCTGCACAACCTGGCAGTGCGGAAGGAGTTGCCTCTCATCCTGGATGACGATGACCAACGTCCGCCACCTGTGGAAGATCCTGGCCTGGGTCACGATGCCAGTGAAGATGATGATGATGGTGATGTCCGCACACAGCTCATCACCAACTTCTTCAGCTGAATGTGAGTCTCCAGAGGGTTGTAATATCAATGATTTGAGTTTGCATGATATGTGTGTGTGGTGCTCTGTTGCTGTTTGAGTGTGGCCATGTGCTACTTGACTGGATGCGTGCAGCGATGTGTCCTTGCAGGTGGTCTGTACTGCCCAACAGTGTTGACATGCTAACTTGGTTTTGTGTAGTTATCTCGTGACATGTATTAGACATGAGTATTGCCGTTCTGTGCTGTTCTTCAGTGGTTTTGACTGTGTGTCATGTCTGTCCTTCACAGGGTGCTGCCGGAGTTGTTTGATCAACTTGGATCCCACAAATCCATGAATCAACTTGCAAGGTGGAAGCAGTCGTTTCCCTACAGGTGATGTGCCACACACCCCTGGACTTTCTATCTTCTGTACTTTTTGACTTTGTGGCCACAGCCAGGTTGGATTAGCTAGCATTTGTAGTGGAAACAACATGTTGCAAATGTGTGATAAACCTGTGCTTCACTTTGGGATGTGCGTTGTCTGTGGTCACACATCTGACTGACATTTGCTTACTGCACCTGTAGGCTAGTTGACAGACTGTGAATAGGTGGCGTGTCTGTGCATTCCACTGTATTTAGTTGCAACATCAGTATAGGTGATGAGTCTGATGGCCCTGGTGTGTATGTGTTGTGTGGCCCTAGTGGTGTGTCTCCCTCATATGTGTCACGTCGCCATGACTGACATGACGGTGTTGGACTTGCTGTAGCAGTTAGCATGCACAGTGTCATTTTTCTGATCACCATCTCCATGACAGAGAGCACGTTGGAATCACAACAGAGGCAGATATGGTGTATTGGTGAGTTTATTTACATACAGGTGTGAGAATGGTGCACAGGATGGTGGGTGCTGTACATAGAAATTGGAATCCATAGTTCCCATGTGATTTGGAAGTCTTGGTAGCTGAGATGTCCAGAGTAAAGTCCACAGTCATCTGATGAATTTGGCCAACTAGAGCTCCCCATGTCATGTGGGAGAGTTGGGTTGGCTTCGACAGGGCATGCAGTTTGCACACAGAGGAAAAGTTCCAGAACAGGTGTTGGCTTCCTGGGGGATGTAGATGGCCATCGGCCTCTCAGTTTGGCCTCCTCGGACGGCCCCTCTTCTTGGGGGGACCCTCAGGTGCAGGCTGCGGCGGTGCAGGGGACTCTCTGCCAGAGTTCTCCTCCCTCCCTGTGGCATTTGCAGTTGTTTCAGCAGCAGATGTTGTGGGCACACAGGGAGGTGTGGCCATGTTGGTGCTGATCTGGCGGAGGCATGTCAGTATGTCCCTATGCACCGCTGTCAGTTGTTCCAATGTGTCCCACTTGGACTCCATGCCAGACATGTGTGTCTCGACAAGTGACATGTGTGTCTCGACACGGGACATGTGGGAGTCCAAGCGGGCATGATGGGCAGCCTGCTGCTGTTGTATGTCCTTGAGGATCCCCACTACCTGGCTGACCTCTCCGGTGCTAGTCTGGTACGCATCCGCAATGCGTGCCAGTTGTGGGTCATCATGCAGTCCAGACCCCTCTGCAAAGAGCGACCTATGTCTACCACCCCTCCCACCACCCCTGGCGACACATGCAGGACCTGCGGTGGCACGCACAGGTGACCGTGGGCCCACTTGGGTGTTGTTCCTGGGCTCGTTGTCACCAGCTCCAATTTGGGTCTGGGTCCCTGCGCTGTTGTCATCTGTGGTCCTTGGTCTGTCCGTGTTGGCATGGGTGGCCTGTGTGTTGGCAGTTGTTGGAGGGGTGGGTGCAGGGGGTGCAGATGTTGGTCCTGCTGGTGCTGCATGATGACTCACACCGGAGGGTCCAGCTGGTTCTTCGCCATCCGAGGAGTGCAGAGGCTGATCCACACCAGTGAGCTCAGTGTTCCCTGGAGCCTGGGACAGGGACTCCTCCTTGTCTGCTGCTGTGTCCCCATCATCACCTGTTTTGGGGAGAGACACAGATTGTATGTTATGTTTCTACTGGCATAATTGTTCAAACACCTGACAGTTGTGACTGTACCTCTGGATGTGGGCCTGGACATTGCATTCTCCTAAATTGTGACAGTCAGAGAGTGATATTGGTGTAGCACATTGTCCTGCCAACCTGTGGCATGTCAATGTGAATGTTGAGGTGTGTGCATGACCAGCATTGGTGGTATTTGCTTGCCATCTGGGCCTCCTTCTCCCCCCAGCCCAGTTATCCCACCATGAAGCGTGCTTCCATTGCAGGGAGTGCAAGTTGTCTTTCAGGATGTCAGTCAGTGGTGTTCTGCTGTTGGTTGTTGCACAGTTCCCAGCAGGGCCTTGTGCTCCCCCCAGCAGTACCCAGTGTCAGCCAGCTTGTGAGTCCTTTTCCACTCCCTGTGATGTGAGCATGGTTCAGGGTGGTGTTGATGGGACAATTGTGAGGCTGACCAATATCAGTGACTACCACTCCCATCATGCTATTGCCTCCACCCCCCTTCCCAGCATGCCCATACTTCCTTCCTTTTGAGTGGACTTTACTGTGTGTGAGTGTGACAGCAATGGCAAGATGGCTGGCAGTGTGGTCCTGTTGTTTGTTGGTGCCCAGTTCCCAGCAGGTCCTTGTGCTCCCCACAGCTGTGGCCCGTGTCAGACATCTTTGAAGTGGCTTTTGACTCCCTGTGAGGTGTGCATGCTTCAGTGCTAACTTGCTGGGCCATGTGGGTGTGAGATGTTGATCTGTGACTACCACTCCCATCATGCTATTGCCTCCACCCCCCTTCCCAGCATGCCCATCCTTCCTTCCTTTTGACTCTGCTTCCCTGTGGGGTGGGGTGCCTGTGCTGACAGGATGGCTGGGAGTGTTGTCCTGGCAGGTGTTTGGCTACAAGTCCCAAGAGTGTCCCTGTGCTTCACACAGCATGACCCAGGGTGGTGGTTCTTTGTGGGATCTTCAGTTAGGATGTGAGGCATTGCATTCTCCCAGGTGTGCTATGTGGAGTTAGTGTTGAGGGTGTGTGTGAGTGGAGGTGCTTGTAACTATGGTCGTTGCACAGTTCCCAGCAGGGCCTTGTGCTCCCCCCAGCAGTACCCAGTGTCAGCCATCTTGTGAGTCCTTTTCCACTCCCTGTGATGTGAGCATGCTTCAGGGTGGTGTTGATGGGCCAATTGTGAGGCTGACCAATATCTGTGACTACCACTCCCATCATGCTATTGCTTCCACCCCCCTTCCCAGCATGCCCATACTTCCTTCCTTTTGAGTGGACTTCACTGTGTGTGAGTGTGACAGCAATGGCAAGATGGCTGACAGTGTGGTCTTGTTGTTTGTTGGTGCCCAGTTCCCATTAGGGCCTTGTGCTCCCCACAGCAGTACCCAGTGTCAGCCATCTTGTCAGTTGTTTTCCACTCCCTGTGATGTGAGCATGGTTCAGAGTGGTGTTGATGGGCCAATTGTGGGTGTGACCAATATCTGTGACTACCACTCCCATCATGCTATTGGCTACACTGACTTGACCAGCATACACAGAATTCCTTCCTTTCGGTGAGCTTCCCTGTGAGGTGGTGTTCTAGTGGTGTTTAAATATCTGGGAGTGTTTGTTGGTTCTATTTGTGCCACTGCCTTGCTGTATTTGTTGTTAGGTTTGTACATGTCATGACACAGTTACATATCACTATGAGATGGGAGGTATTGTGTTTGTCTGACTAGCATTCACATCTTGGGAGGAATATCTTTTGGTTGCTGTGTATTTGCTAAGGGTGCATGGTTTGCCTATCCCCTTGACTGTGATGTGTGTGTGTTGTCACACCATATTGTGTATATTAGTTGTGTACTCACCAGGCTCTGGGATGTCTGTTAGTCCGTATACGCTCACTGGTGGTAGGATGGCCTGCACCTTCTCCTCCCAGGGCCTGAGGTAAACTGGTTTTGCAGGAGGGCCACTGCCGGTGTGCTGGCTGAGGAGGTAGTCCTTTTTGAGTAGGTCCCGGACCCTCCTGCGCACATCATACCACCTGTTCTGGATGTCTTCCTTTGTGCGCAAACATGGTGATTGTGCGTTCACCCTGTCGACAATCCTCGCCCACATCTTGGTTTTCTGCGACATGGGGGTCTGTTGTACCAATGTACCAAACAACTGTGGCTCTACCCTCAGGATCTCGTCTACCAGGACTTCCAATTCACTATCTAGGAACTTATGGTTTTTCTTTGGGGGCATGGTGATGGGTGGTGGTGGTGATTGATGTGTGTGTGTGCAAGTGGGGGGGTGTGAGTGTAGGTTTAGCTGGGTGTGTGTGAGGGTGCTATTTGTAGGTGTGGTAATGGTGTGTGGCTTGTGTGATGTATGAGCTGTGAGTGTGTCTGTGGTTGCTGTGTGATGGTGTTGTGTGCTGGCAGGTCAGTGGAATTTGCAAAGGATCATGGTAGGGATTTGTGGCCTTTATGTAGGTGGAGTTGGAGGTGTGTCCTTGTTCCATTTTTTTTTCCTCCCTGTATTTACTGGCTTTGTGGTTGCTTGTTTGGCCCTTTTTTTTTCTAATTTTTCCTTAGTGTTTTTGGTGCATGTAGGAGTCGTTCTTGTGTCCGAGTAGGACGCTGCAGTTGTGTGGTGCGATCTTGTCCGACTCGTTCCCGCTGTGTGTCAGCTAGGTTTCATATGCGGCGTACGAGTCGGTCGCGTAGTATTGGGTTGCTTCGGCTGGGTTTTGTATGCGTGTCGGTCGTACGGCTTGTGCTCCGGGCGAATCAGTCGTGTTTTGCACGCACAGCATCGTACTACGGGGTCAGAGTTCGCGGGTACGTTTCGTTCGGGTTCAATCTGGGTGCGTGTCGGTCGGTTCGTTTCGCGTGATTTCCCGGCCGGATGGCTTGTTTCCGTCCGAGTCGGTCTGATTTCACATGCATTTCATCGTACTACCAGGGTCGTACGGCGCCGGTACGTGTCGGTCGGACTTTATTCCCGGACCGAGTTGGTCGGTACATTTTCCGGTCCGAATCGAAATCGGCCCCTATGCAATCACATCAACTACACTGACCAAACAGTTTAGAAGTCAAATTGTATTACTTACTCTTATACGGGGAGGGCAATCATCTTATGAAATCCTTAGGGTGGGATAATCCTCGCCTCCGAGTCCTTAATAGAATTGAAACTTTCCGTTACGTTAGCTAGGAAATTTTTCATTCTATGTCAGGACTGGAGGTGAGGATTATGCTAGTTTAAAGTTTGCTCACCACGAGATGAGCCATATCCAGCACCGGCTTGAAGTAAAACCTTTTAAAGGTGGAGTCCGAGGACCAGTCTGCCGCGTTGAGGATATCCTCCAAACGGGCACCCAAGCCAAATGCCTTAGAGGCCATCGCACCTCGTGCCGAGTGGGCCCCAAAAATCCGAAGGTTAATACCTGCCTCATGCATGACCCACCTAACCCACCTAGCTATGGTGGGGGACGAAACTGCCCTAAAAGGCTTACACAATGCAATAAGGAGTTGTCGCTCTCCTGGAGGTCGCAGCTCTTCAGTCATTTCCTCATATGCTTTCAGTAGAACCGGAAACCAAACTTGAGATCTCCAAACAGGCAGGATAATTACCCCTAACAGAGTAACGTACACACTTCACAGAAGGACGAAGTGCCACACAGCTTAGGGGAGTCCCGGAATTCTTGGTAAGTGATTACTCTGTGTGGCACTTCGTCCTTCTGTGAAGTGTGAACGTTACTCCGTTAGGGGTAATTATCCTGCCTGTGATATCTAGTGCCCTCACGTCAGAGACGCGGCGGCAAGAGATAAGGCAGAGCAGCATAGCCAGCTTAGCTGACAACTCCTTCCTTGAAAGAAAATTATTAGGTTGCCAGGAGAGGAACAAGTTAAGAACCTGATTCACATCCCAAAGAGCCGAGTAACGGGGCTCCAGAGGTAGTGACAGTCTGATACCTTGCAAAAGCCTGCATACGAGGGGATGCTCCCCAACCGCTGCGTCATTTAGCGGCACATGGCCAGCTGAAATGGCCGACCGGAAGGTATTTATGGACCTGTAAGCTAGGCCACTAGAAGCCAAATGTGCCAGGAAATTCTGAATGTGCACTACATCTGCGTCTAGGGGATTAAGACTCTGTCGCATACACCAACTGGACCATCTGCCCCAAGCGGATCTGTATCTTTTGACAGTGCTGTCCGCCCAAGTCTTGGACATGAACGCTTCCACCTTTTCCGAAAGGCCTGGGACCTCCCATCGTCCCCTGTAATCCGCCACGCCAAGAGCCACAACGAGTTCCCTTGAATCAGTGGATGGGGAACTTGATTGAGGCTCATGAGGAGAGTCAGAAACCGGGGGAGTAGGATTGGAGAATCCCAGGAAAGTTCAGTAGAACCGGAAACCAAACTTGAGATCTCCAAAGAGGGGTGACCATTACCACCTCCGCTCGTTGTCTCCTGACCTGTGCTGTCCCCCTTGTGATCATTGCGAAGGGGGGGAAAGCACACCCCTTCTCCTGACTCCAGTCCTGGAGGAAGGCATCCTTGGCCACTGCTAGTGGGTCCGGTCTCCAGCTGAAAAAACGCGGAAGTTGGTGGTCCAATCTCGAGGCGAACAGGTCCACCGAGAAAGGGCCCCAATGGTCGTTCAGCATCGCAAAAATCCCCGGGTCGAGCTTCCAGAGACTGGAGTCCCTGAAGTTGCGGGACTGAAAATCTGCCACTTGGTTCTCCCGTCCGGGTAAGTACTCCGCCGTGACCGAGACCTGATGGTCCAGGCAGTATTGCCAAAAGATGGGGTCTAGGTCCGAGAGGGCTTTGGATCGCGTGCCCCCTAAATGGTTGATATAACGGACCGCCGAGATGTTGTCCATCTTTAGAAGGATGCATGACTGTATAGAGTCCCTTGTCCAACAACGGACAGCGAATGAGCCTGCCAGGAGTTCTAAGCAGTTTATATGCAATCTTCGTTCTTCTGGAGACCACAAACCTCCCGTACCAAAATAGCCACATCTGGCCTCCCAGCCTACTCTGCTGGCGTCGGATTCTATCACCAAGTCTGGGGCTGATCCGAAGATTGCTTGGCCGTTCCAGGCCTCCATGTGATCTAACTACCACTGGATCTCCTCCTGAGCCTCCTCGGAAAGTACCACCTTGTGGGAATGAGGACAGCCTCTGCGTAAGTGTACCGCCTTGAGGCGCTGTAGCACCCGATAGTGGAGAGGACCCGGGAAAATGGCTTGGATCGAGGTGGAGAGGAGACCCACTATCCGGGCCAGGTGCCTGAGTGACACTTGTTGTTTGGAGAGGGAACGCCTCAATTCGTGCCGAATCTTTGAGAGCTTCCTGGAGGGAAGACTGAGAGTAGAGGAAGTTCAGTCTGTTATTAAGCCTAGAAATGTAAGGCTCTGGAAAGGCGTGAGGAGCGTCTTCTTCTCGTTTACCACAAAGCCCAGGCTCTGTAGAAGATCAACCGCCGTCCGGAGCTGGCCCAGAATTTGGTGAGGGCATGCGTCCATCAGGAGCAAGTCGTCCAAATATACTATCATTTGTATACCCCGAGCTCTCAGGAACTCCATCGCTGGCCTGAGGACTTTGGTGAAGCACCAAGGAGCCGAGGATAGGCCGAAGGGAAGAGCGGAAAACTCATATGTCTGATGCCGCCATATGAACTGGAGGAACCGCCGGTAAGGAGAGAAAATCGGAATAACTAGGTAGGCATCTTTGAGATCTAGCCGTACCATCCAGTCCAAGGGACGTAGGACATCCCTGAGGAGGTGAATACCCTCCATTCTGAAGTGGCGATAGACCAGCCACTAGTTGAATTTGCTGAGATTGATCACAGGTCTTTTGCCCCCGTCTGTCTTGTCAACCAGGAAGATGTTGCTGATGAACCCCCGGATATGAAGGGTTGCGGGAGAAATAGTGCCTTTGGACAATAGGGAGGTGATTTCCTCGTCCACCAGGGTGGCCTCTTGTTGAGAGAACTGGATGGGATGGGGCCTGAACTCTTGAGAGGGTTCGCCAACATATTCTATGTGGAACCCCTGAACCATCTGAAGAACCCACGCGTCCCCTTTGATGGAAGTCCAAGCCTGGAAAAAACTCCCCAGACTCCCCCTACCCTTAAGCGGAAAGAAGGGAGAATACTCACTGGGGCTGGAGGACGTTGCTGCGCCTCGATATCCTCTGCCCTTGCCACATCGGCCTCTTGTGGGATAGAAGTTCCCGAACTGGGACTGGTCCTGGTACTGGCCTTGTCTGGAGCCTTGTCCTTTTGGGGGGAGTTGGTTGGAAGGGCGGCCGGTCGAGCGGCCCCTACCTCGACCGGCCCTGTGAAAAACCCGGGGGAATACCTTTTTAATAGATGACTGGGCTTTATCAAGAGAAGTAAGGATGTTTACGAATTTACCTAACTCCTTGACAAAAGGCTCTCCAAAGAGCCCTCCCTGTGCAATGACCCCCGCCTCTGAATCTGCCAGGTCCCCCAACTTGGGGTCTACCTTAATGAGGAGGGAGCGGCAACGCTCCGTGGAAAGGGCACAGTTGGCGTTGCCCAAAAATACAATGGCCCTTTGCGCCCACCCTGAAAGAGTCTCTGGGGAAATCAGGGAGCCTGTTAGCTTGACCTCCTCAGCCATGAGGGGACCCAAGGTGTCCAGGTGCTTGTCCTGACATGCCTGCCAGGACCTATCAATCCCTTTTTTGGGATCTTTCATGAATTTCTGCAGGAAGGTGGCCATACGCTTGTCGATCTCTGGTGTGAGGGGTCACCTTACCCTCCAGGGAAGGCTTGCGAATACGCCCCGCCACATAACTGACAACCTTATCGGCCAGGGCCCATTCAAAGGACTCAGGGTGGATGATATTATCGGGATCGAGCATGTCTGAGGTGTCCTGAGAGGGCCGGGAGGGGAGCCACGGCCTGGACGGGCCGGGTTCGGCATCCGCATCCCCTGTACCATTGGGAGGGGTGTGTTGTCCGGGGTCGGGGAACCCTCATCTGTGACTGGCAAGGCTGGTTGGCTAGCTAGAAAGGCCTGTTTGAGCCAATCGAAGGCGCCCAAATTCACTCCTGAATCGCGGGCGCGCTTGGTCGGGGGAGGGGAATTGTCTGATGAAGGGGGAATCCCTGGGGACTCAGGCGGGGGAGCTGGTGCTGCGGGAAGGTAAGACAACCTTGCCAAGGCCTGTTCGATCTTGCGGGACAGTCTCTCCTCAAGGGGAGTCATGGCCTCCTCTACCCCTCTATATATGGATGCATCCACAGGATCATAAAACTCGTTGTCCCAAGGAAGGTCGGCCAGGGTGTTTTCCCCCCCTTGGGAATCCTCCTCATAGTTCATTTCCACTGTATACCCGGACTGAATGAGGTTCATTAGCACTGGGGTCTGGGTGGCAGACCAGAGGGCCTTCCTAAGAGGCGCTAACTTATGGGGGGGCTGGGTGACAGCCTAAGATTTCTGTGCGAGGATATCGCTGGTGCATGGGTCTAAGTCCTGGGACACGTAACTTGGTGCCAAAAGAAATATCAGTGGAAAGCCAGCCTGGGTAGTGTCCCAACAGACATCAGAAGCCTGATTCGTACAGACCCTTACAGGGCGTAGAGAGCAAACACAATTCAGACTCTGCTGCTGCCGTGTCAATTTCTGGCAGCGGAGCGTTGAAGCTGAGCGCAATCGGCCTTAATTAAATGAGGCGGCGCGATCGGATTACCGACCCACACAGGCATCTCCCTCAGGATGACAAGCTCACTTAATGAAAGAGTATTATGAGCTTATAATCTACTGTTCATAAATCCTGTCTGGTCAGGTTGGATAATTGAGGAGAGTATAGGTGATATCCTGTTTGCTAATATTTTGGCATATATTTTGCAATCTTAATTAATGAGCAATATGGGCCGACAATTGGGAACCAATGTATTGTCTTTGTTTGGTTTTGGGATAACAGTGATGGTGGCTTCATTAAAAGAACCACCTACTAATGAAAGTAGAATTGGTGAGAGTTGAGTTTCAAAACTATGTAAAATTCAGCTGGGATATCATCTGGTCCAGGTGATTTGTTGGAATTTAATGCTTTGATGGCTGTGTTGATTTCCTGAATATCAATAGGATTTTCTAGAGCAAGTCTATCTGCATCAGTAATTTGAGGAAATGTATTAATGATATTGTCGTGAAGGACTGTAGGCTTGTGTTATAAGGAGGTATAAAAAGATAAAACTCTCTCGATATCTCGTCTACAGTAGTAAGCAAGGTACCATCATTCATTTTAATAGCAGGTATTTGAGTTTTCCTTTTCTAATGTATAGGTAGTTTGCTAAAAGTCAACTAGATTTATTTGAATTAAAGTTGAAGTTTTATTTTTCTTTTGAGATAAGTAACCATGGGGGTCATTATGATGGCGGGCGGATCGCCCCCGCCGAGCCGGCGGTAGTCACCACTTGCCCAGCGGGGGCGATCTGCCCGCCATCCACAAAGCAAAGACCACCCGCCATATTATGATGGCTGGGGGGTCCGCGGCGGACGGAAAGACCGTCCGCCGCTTTTCCGCCGGTCGACTCATCGACCGGCGGAAAACAAGGATAATATGGTGGCGGTGTCTGCAAGACACCGCCATCCATATTAAGATGAATGCGGAGTGCAGCCTTTCCATGGCGGCGTTGCCGCCATAGAAAGGCATACGGTGTTTGCTCTTGGGGGCCTGTTGCGTACCCCCAGGGTGTTGAGGGGGTGGGTGGTACACATGGGGGGTACCTATGGTTCCCCCCTGCATTTGTATGCACAAGGTGGCAGGCACCGCGCGGTGCCTGTCACGTTGTGCATGCAAATGCACAACGTGCAGTCACAGCATTGTGGCGGGCGGTGCTGTGAGCACCGCCCGTCACAATGCTGGAAAAAGGGTGTCCCACCGCCACGGTGGCGTTGGCATCCTAATGTCAGGTGCGGGACCGCCGCACCCCTTGCGGACGGTCCCGCATTCCGTTACGGTGGCGGGCGGACTTTGTCCGCCCGCCATCGTAATGACCCCCCATGCTCTTTTACTTAGAATATTGCTATATTCATATATGTGTTTCTGAAGTTGAGATTTGCATGGTGGATCTTGTGATGAGATAAAAAGCCTTTCAAGATCCGCTATTTGTTTTTCTAAGTTGGAAAGATGAGCATGAAAGGTTTTATTTTCATAAGCCATAATAGAGATTGTGGCTCCTCTAATAAATGCATTAAATGCATCCCAATGAATAATTTTGGAAGTATCGTCAGGGTTATTGTTAAGAAAATAATAGTTTATGGCAAATGCCAAATTTATGGAACTGTAAGAACTATATCGGATTTCATTCTCCACCTTTTAATGGTAGGGCCTAAATCTGCTAGATATTGTGAGAAGGAGATTAAAGCATGATCCGAAATTTTAAAAGGCTGTATATTGGAATCAGTAATCATGTGGCACAAGTTACATGAGGCCAAAAGGTAGTCAATCCTGGAGAGAGTGGAGTGCGCATTAGAAAAGCAGGTAATTTATTTGTCCGTAGGGTGTGCTAATCTCCAAAAATCAATTAATTTAGTAGTAGAGAAAAATTATTTCAACAGGCAAAAAGATTTATTGTGCCGGAATTTGAATGCAGAGAAACGATCCAGTAGAGGATCCAGTGTAAGATTAAAATCACCTCCAATAACAAGCGGAGCATTGTCTAATTTTATTATTTCAGTAGTAATATTTTTCCAAAAAGAAGGATCATCTAATGTGGGAGCACAGATGGTAACAAAATCTAAAATGTGCTCGTCCACTTTAACTTGTGCATAAACATATATACCTTCTGAATCATTATGGTGAGATAGTATTTGTGTATGTGCTTTGCATGAGAAAATTATGGCTACACCATTTTTGCGTTTTGCAGCAGGATATGAAACTATATCACCTACCTATCCCTCAGAGAATGAATGCAGAGTTTTATCATGTACATGAGAGACATCAGCATTAAAGTTTTGTAAATATTCCCAAAATTTTCAACGCTTTTCAGGATGCCTTAAACCTTTAATATTCAAAGAAACAACAATTATATTTTCTTGCTGAGCCATATCAAGATATTGAAAAATGGAAAACATGAAAAATAAAAAGGACAATGAGAAGGAAGTAGCCCATATAAAGGAGACAAAACATGACAAACAACATATATGGAGGTCATCAACCAGGACCTCATATTAACTGGAACGCTAGAGATGGAAGTACGATGCAAGATTAGACTCATTGCATATACCTGCTATTATAGCAATATTACGTCATATATAATGGAGAATAAACTTCAGCCAGTAGATACTGAAGGTTGGGACTCCATGACAAGAGGATCATGCTGATATAAAAATTGTATCAAGTATTAAGGTGAGGAGAAAGACTTAGAAACATAATTTTTCCATATGCGCATTATAGAAGGGTAGAGGAGGCCATACTTATATCCAGCATCTCATAGTCTAGATCGCAAATCTGAGAATTGTTGCTGCATTTTCACTGTCTCTTTTGCAAAATCTTGGTGAACAACGACTTTATTTCCCTCAATCAGAAGGTTTAGGATTTCCTTTCTAATGAGAAGATAATGGTGCCTCAACAATTTGAAAATGATTTGTTGTGGTTTAGTTTGATGAGGTTTGTGATGAGAGGGAATACAATAGCTTTATCAATTTCGAATAGTTCTGGAAATTTAATATTTAGGAGCTTTGGTAATGTAGATTCCAAGAAGAGATGACAACTTTGATCCTCAATATTCTCTAGTACATTAAAGATGCGCAAATTGCATTGTCTTTCTATTTTCTAAATCAAGTAAGGCAACCTGAAGAGGAGCAACCTGCTGTACAAATGGTGTCATTGTTGCAATAGCTTTGGCATTATCGCGTATTATAATCTCATTGTCAGCTTCCTTCATAGAAAGGGAGGGAATGTCCAGCTGAATATTTTTAATACCCAAGGAGATGGCACCTGTATTCATATGAATAGCTTTGATTTCTTCAAAAATCATATTTAGTGTGGTATCTTGAGAGTCTATGACCTTAGATTTTAAGGGTGGCGGTGAGGCAGCTTGTTTCTGTTTGTTTGGCTGAGCTGACGCTCTTTTAGATTCCATTTGTAGTTTGAGAAAAGCAATCAATAAGATATATGAAAGCTTAAAAAAATGGTAAAATAGGACGTAAAATATGGTCAATATGTGTGTTTCAATTAGCATTGTTTTCCTGACACAAGTTGTGGAATAGGGACATGAAGTATAGTTATATCTGCATTAATTGAATGCTACTGCACCAAGGTCTAACACAAAGTAGAAAGCTCCTTAAAAACTTGAGAGTAGAGAGTTTCCAGTCAAAGCAGAGAACCAGAAATCCCTTTAAAGGGGCAGGAAGCAAGTTGAAGGAAGTGAGGTGGACTGGATACAATGAAAACGCCCAGAACCTCATCACTTCTCTGAGGCAGGCAGGCTAAGACAAGGCTCTATAAGGCGAAACTGCAGAAGAGTGCACTCAGCACCACACTCATCAAAAAACCCCAGTAACCTCACCACAGAGACCTCTTGTCATAAAGAGGATGTCGCAGGAACAAAAAGGCTGTAATATTTCCTCGTTCTGCAGTAATTAGTCGTTGTTTAGCAGGTTTGGGATGACAGTTAATGTGCAGCGGCCATCTTGAATCACGAGCGTTGCCATCCCCCAGTCCATTTGCATTCTGACCTCAAGTTCCCTAGGTCATTTTCCCAGTGCGTTGTTGATGTAATCTGATCCAGCGGATGTGAAATAAATGTGAAATTATAGATAGATGAAATCTACCCCCATGTAGGTGTGGAGTCTATAAGTTAAATGAGAGGAGGAAATTCTTCCGGCTCCGACAGGAACTTTGGGGGTTAGTTCTTAAATGAGTGAGGGAGTCTGTGATATATAAAAAAATATCTAGTCCACTGGTAGGGACTGTCACAATATTGGTCAGCGGTTATGAATGCCACTTCAGAGAATAAGTAGCCTAATTCATGAATGTCATGTTTACAAAGCGACCTTTCGACCAGAGCTTCAGATGGTATGGGTACTGCAGGGTTGTCCAAGGCAGGAATCCTGCGGGAACTTACTAAGGAGGTAACTGTCAACATTACTGTGTTTACGGTCTCCTTTGGATAGGTGGATTTTGTGTAAAGGACCATACACATAGCTTCCTCTATTATGTGGGGTAATGGGTGTTGGCGTAGTTACCAATAAAGTGTGAAAAATGCCTGGGCATCCAAGTAGTAAAGTTCAGGGTTGGGCATTGCCAGTCCACCTCTCCCTAAAGGCAGTGTCAGTAGCACAGTCTGGATTGTACTTCCGCCCAGACAAGTTAATAAATTCGGATTTAAGTGTGTTAAATAATGTATGTGATGGAGGTATAAGTATATTTTCAAAAAGGATAAAAACGGGGCATAACATCGCCCTTTTGTTAATTGGTGTTACTTTCCAATGAGTGTCTTAGCATTTATATGCTCTCTGTCCTGCTTATAAAATGGTGAAATCAAGGTACACAGAAAGCATCTTGGAGAAAATTGTCATCTTTGCTGTTGACTTCACATCTAGTAAATGTCTTAAAATCCCAAAAGGAAATTCCAACCTTTTGGGAGAAAAAGAAAACTGTCATGTATTTCTCACCACTCCCTCCAAGTTACTGTCCTATAAAGAAGGGTGGCTGGAGTCAGACAAATTTGTTAGAAAATCTGTAATTAACAGGTAAAACGTGAAGCCCAGCTATAAACCCTGAAATCAGTACAGACGCCACAAAGGTGTTGGCATTTTACAACAGGCTAATAGCTATTATGCGCTATTCTCCTACAGATAGTATGAGAAGAATTAGAGCCATAATTACTATTGTCAGCAAACAAAATCAATGAAAGTGAACCGTGACTAGACTTATTTTTTTATTTCATCACACTTCTTTAACTAATTAGCCTATTCCCTACCTATATTGCAAGTTGCTGAATGACATCATATTTTGTGCTAAAATACCTATGGCGAGTCATTTATAGGCTCAAATGTCTTCATGCCAACAGAGCTGAAGTCAGAGTTTGGCTCTCAATATCCCTCCAGCAACCAGTACATCTACCGTGCACTATCCAGTTACTCTTATATTTTGGTCACCCATTCTAAATAGGGTGGGCGAACAAATGGCGAAACCTCCAATGGCCCTTACTCCACCAGGCCATAGGAGGTGTATGTCAGAGGCGGAGACAGAGGAGGCTGCTGGCATACTGAGGGTCCGCGTGACTCTAATTAGGTGGGCGGGCTTTCAGTATATCAGAAAGGGTACTCAGTCGCCAGGTGTGCCCCCTCCCCGAGCCTCATCAGTCCTTGGGGACCCCATCACCCATGGCAATATCTCTTTTAAAGGGGAGGAGGGCCATGCAAATCCCCTCCCCAAACCCCGTGCCCCTGCACCCCTCATTATTTGGTGAGTGCCCTGGTGCCCACCCAGGGCACCTACCATGCACAACGTTGGGGACAGTGGACGGAACCCAGAGCCCCCGCAGCCCCAGTGGCTCCTCGCATGCTGCGGGAGCCAGCATTTCTCCTGCCCGGATACAGCAGTTATTATGCTGCTCCTATTGGGTGGGCACAATCTGTTTATCTGATTCCCTGCCCACATCAGTGCTCTCAAGTCTGCTCCCAGCCGGCTGGAGCATGTTTGCTCCTGGTTGGCGGGAGTTTTAAAAATGCTCCCGCTGGGTGGGAGCAAAGACAGGTTTCCCTGCCCACTCTGGTTCAGGCAGGGAAACTGCTGTGTCCTTGGGGTAGGCTGCCCAGGATACAGCAAGTGAGCGCTCCTGGGGAATGGGGTCCATAGAGCCGTTAAAGGCTCAGGGAGAGGGGCCGCGTGGCCCCCCTCACTTTTAACTTAAGTAGCAGCCCGGGGGGATGGGGTCAACAGAGCCTTCTAAAGGCTCGGGGAGGGGAGATGCATAGGCCCTTCCCCATTAAAATATGCTTTGGGCCCCAAGGGACGGGGTTCATGGGTCTGAATGCGGCTCGGGGATGGGGGCTGCATGTCTCCCTGGCTAAATTAATTAAATTGGGTGCTGGGGTCCCCAGGGCCAAAAAAGGGCTGGGGGAGGTTTTAAAAAAAACATGGGTCATCCCTTTGGGACCTGGCCCACCCCGGGGGGGGGGGTCAAAAAGAAGCACAGGAGTCCACGCTTCTCTTTTAATATTATTTTGCCATGTAATCCTCTCCAAATTAGCTGCAAAATAACTTTTTTTTTAAAAACGCTTTTGATACCAGGACTACGGGGTCAAGGTATCCCTGACCTGCCCTCTTTTGTCTTTTTTTAAAAACTTTTTTAGGACTCAGGACTGAGTCATGAGTCCTAAGATGCCTGCCACCACTTCCTGGTTGAGGTGGTGGCAGCAAATCAGATCTCAGTTTGATATCTGTTGGTTACGCAGTTCCTCCACGGTGTGATATATACAATATTTTTTAACTTTAATTTCTCCAAAACGACTGAATGGATTTACATCAAAATATAAAAAGCACTCTTTTATTCCTATGAAAAAAAATTCTTAGTCCCCACTTGACTAATCACCCCGAAACGTGGAGATTCATCAAATGGGGTCAAAGTTATTAGCAACACAAAAAATGCATTTGTGGTGGAAACACAATCCTAACAATAGCTAGGCAGTGGCGATCACTCCTGGGTAATAAATCTATATATATACACATACATAAATGTGTGTGTGCATATATATATATTATCTACTGGCGGTCGCCAGTAGATAGTTATAGTTAGGACCTATTTTCCATAGGAAATCCGCAACATTATATTCCCAATAACTTTGGCGCCGGTTGACGAATCTTCACGAAATTTGCAAAACTCGTGGGGCGTTCCGTTTGCTCCTATCCTAAAAGTCTCGGGGTGAGTCGTCAAGTGGGGGCCGAGAAAAAAGGGGGTCCCAAAACGTGTTTTCCCCATGCAATTTTCCATAGGAACCTTTAGTCGCAGCTACAGCCCGAACTGCTGAACGGAATTACACCAAATTTGGCAAAAGGTAGCCCTTGGTTCAGAGTCGTGCCTTTTGGTTAAATGGTGTAAATCCGTTCAGTAGTTCCTGAGAAATTTGAAAAAGAAAACACATATATATCTGGGTGGAGCCTAACCACACATGTCATTGTGAGATCTGATTGGCTGTCAGCACTTCATCCTGGAATTGCTGGCAGCCATCTTGGGACCAATATAAATGATAGTACCCCATTGAAATGCATTGTAGTGAATCGAAGATTTTGAGGGTTACCAAAAGGAGAAATATAAAGGGTGATAACAGACTTTAGTTACATTAGAATTCATTTGTTGATGGTAACATACTAATTTCAGGAATTGTGGTGTGTTCTAAGGTGATTTTACCCTGTGAAAAACCTTCTGCTGGGATATCATGAATCATGTTTGAGAGAAAACATGCTTGTCCCATACAGTTTTGGAAGGTGCTCCAGAAGCTAAAATGAGAGCATATTTTCTGTAAATTCACATTATCTTTCTCAGTCATGTGAGAATGAAGTCTGACATTCTCAGTAAAACATGTACATCCAACAAGGGCAGAGACTGTCAGTTGATTCCTTTGTGTTCTACTGCAGCTTCCCAGAGTGTTCTAAAGAACAACTAGAGAGCTAACAGTCTTACTTATGACAAAATTATGGCACACCTGAAGCCATCTTGATTGGAATAAACTGGTAACTCTTAAAACATTTAATTTAAAAAGGAACAAAATGAGGGGTTCATTTTGTCATAGAAATTATGGTTAGTGCTGTAGAAAGAAAAATTAGGACATGTTTTAAGTGAGATCTCAAATATCTTCCTGTTATATTTCAACAGGAGCAGCCTGTCAGTTGATGCCTTTGTGTTCTACTGCAGCTTCCCAGAGTGTTCTAAAGAACAACTAGAGAGCTAACAGTCTTACTTATGACAAAAGTATGGCACACCTGAAGCCATCTTGATTGGAATAAACTGGTAACACTTAAAACATTTAATTTAAAAAGGAACAAAATGAGGGGGTTCATTTTGCCATAGAAATTATGGTTAGTGCTGTAGAAAGAAAAATTAGGACATGTTTTAAGTGAGATCTCAAATATCTTCCTGTTATATTTCAACAGGAGCAGCCTGTCAGTTGATGCCTTTGTGTTCTACTGCAGCTTCCCAGAGTGTTCTAAAGAACAACTAGAGCGCTAACAGTCTTACTTATGACAAAAGTATGGCACACCTGAAGCCATCTTGATTGGAATAAACTGGTAACACTTAAAACATTTAATTTAAAAAGGAACAAAATGAGGGGGTTCATTTTGCCATAGAAATTATGGTTAGTGCTGCAGAAAGAAAATTTAGGGCATGTTTTAAGTGAGATCTCAAATTCTCTTCTATTTCATTAGAAAATTCTGACATGCAGACTGAAACAATCACTTTCAATACCAGCAGTAGACTTACAGTTAACTCCCTGGTGAGCAGTAGCTTTACTACAGTGATCTAATGAACAACTAGAGTGCTAACATTCTGAATTTATGGCAAATGTGTGACACATCTGAATGCCTTCTTGATGGAATCAAAGTAAAAAACTGAAAGCATTTCCTACTGAGGAGACTGCAGTAAATGACGAAATTAGGAAACTTCATAACAAATAAGTCTCCCAAGATGGCCACCAGAGAAAAAAAGAGCCCAAATGTAGCACAAATATCACCCAGATGTAGCCCACATATAGCCCAATGACAGAAGTATGCAAAACACTTTTTATTTTTAGTTTTTCTGCAGTTTTATATAGTGCAAACTGGTCAGGTATTGGAGCGTTACATCTTACTTGGACCCCTTATTGCGTATTTTGCACGAAGTACATGAGATTGATCTTGCGAAACATTGAACTTTACGATTCTGTTAACCTGAAGTTGCTCTGAACCGGGCTTTGTAACACCCGTTTTTACCTACTGGTTTTAATTAATTCTCACTGTATTGTATTAGGAAAGAGGATTTACTGTTTTTATGTACACTTTTATGATCTATGTTTCTAAATCAGATCAAATAAAGTTTAATGAATTCTATGGCAGGACGGAGGCGAGGATTATGCATATCTTTCCTCACTTTATTTGCATAGCAGTTCAAAGAAAACGTAACACAACAATCATTAAACAAAAGACTACACAACCCATGAACCATTAGGGGGTAGTCTCCAAGGCAACTATAGTCCAATCATATCACAGTCCATCGTATATAATATCGTGACGTCCCTTCCGCTTCCTCTTTCTTCACTGCTCGTCAGTTAAGTGCATTCCTTACATTCTTGGCTTAATCTGACGTTGTTGCTGTTTGTATAGCGGTTTCTTGTGCACGTTATTAGCATTATGGCCTTGGTATTGTTTCATATTCCCTGCACAGCAGGCTCTTGCCCGAGCGCGTTCTCCCCCTCGCAGTTTCTCCCGCTGTGTGCTCTGCGCGCGGTGAGATCCTGTCAGGCGCATCTGGTCCAAGCGAGGCAGCTCCGTCGAGCGCTCCCGCTGGTCTTTACGCGCGTTTGGGAATCCGGTCACTCCTTTAGTGTCCGCTTGATTCCCGACCAACCCTCGCCTAATTTTGACACCGCTACGCGGTGATTTCCCCACACGGCCACCTTAGTGACCAGCGCCACCTGGTGGTGGTAATTGGTATTGCGCCTCAGACTATTCTTATAACAGCTTCGGGGAAAGCCCAGCTGTTGGAGCACCGGTGAGGGGGCTGTCTTAAGGATTTTAAGGGCATTTGTTCTGTGCTCACACCCTCTGCTATCATGTCTTCTCCAGAAGACCATTTTTACTCCTCCTACCAGGAAGTGGAGGAGGAATGGCCCCCAACTTCTCCCTCCAGCAGTGGACCAAGCCCTCTCTCTGGCTATTTCTAGGGCGCTGGCTCCTCTTAGGGATCAGGTTGATAAGCTGGCGAAAAGCGTCCCTGGGGTGTTCAGTGACCCAGATCTGGTGGTGGCGGGTCCAAGTAGCTCCCAGATGGGGAATAAAAGGGCCGTTAAGCATAACGCGGGGCACTTGGAAGGATTTGATAAACTTACGGAGACCTTCCTCAAGAGTGCGCAAACGCTAAAACATGCACCCTGCCGGGAGGAGGAGGAGCCCGGAGAAAATTGCGACACTGTCACCACTATTGTAGACCCCGACGGCGGGTTTCCCTTAGAGGGAGAGGGTGTATCGGAGGACGATTTCTCCTCCGATGAGGATAAGGACTCGGGCGTCCCTGGCGTCCAGAGTCCCATTCCTCTCAGTCCCCGGTTGGGGACGGGGTCCACTCGGACATGTTCGAGCCTACCCAAATTTACCATCCTAGGTCGGCAGAGTGGACACCTGACGCCAAAGTGGCAGAGTATGTGGTGGGGAAAATCCATCAACCCCTTGAAAGGGAGGTCAGGAATAGGATGAGGGAGAATGCCCCAGGCCCTCACTGAAGGGGAAGGTGGCACACATGCCTGAAATTGATGAGAAACTATGTACCTTTTTCTCCAAGTATATGAGGGATCCCAAGAAAGGAATTGATAGGTCTTGGACGTTGTAGGGCCCTTGACCCAAATTATTCAATTGACGGAGCGTTCCAAAGAGTCAGGATCCCCTTTGTCCACGGATATTGTGGCTGGTTGGGCGCACTACCCTAAACCCTAAAACACTACCCCCTCCACTACCCAAACACCACTGCACTACCCTAAACCCTAAAACACTACCCCCAGCACGACACCCTACACTACCCAAACATAACTGCACTACCCTAAAACCTAAAACACTACCACCAGCACGACTCCCTACACTACCCAAACACCACTGCACTACCCTAAACCCTATAACACTACCCCCAGCACGACTCCCTTCACTACCCAAACACCACTGCACTACACTAAACCCTAAATATACCCCCAGCATGACCTCCCACACTACACAAACACCACTGCACTACCCTAAACCCTAAAACACTACCCCCAGCACGACCCCCTACACTACCCAAACACCACTGCACTACCCTAAACCCTAAAACACTAACCCCAGCATGACCCCCTACACTACCCAAACACCACTGCACTACCCTATACCCTAAAACACGACCCCCTACACTACACAAACACGACTGCACTACCCTAAACCCTAAAACACTACCCACAGCATGACCCCCTTCACTACACAAACACCACTGCACTGCCCTAAACCCTAACAGACTACCCCAGCACTACCCCCTACACTACCCAAACACCACTGCACTACCCTAAACCCTAAATCTACTGCAGCACAACCCCCTACACTACCCAAACACCACTGCACTACCCTAAACCATAAAACACTACCCCCAGCATGACCCCCTACACTACACAAACACCACTGCACTACCCTAAATCCTAAAACACTACCACCAGCATGACCCCCTACACTACTCAAACACCACTGCACTACCCTAAACCCTAAAACACTACCCCAGCATGACCCCCACACTACCCATACACCACTGCACTACCCTAAACCCTAAAACACTACCCCCAGCATGACCCCCTACACTACTGCACTACCCTAAACCCTAAAACACTACCCCCAGCATGACCCCCTACACTACCCAAACACCACTGCACTACCCTAAACCCTAAAACACTACCCCCAGCACGACCCCCTACACCACCCAAACACCACTGCACCACCCTAAACCCTAGAAAAGAAACCCCCACTCCATGCCCAATCCCCCTTACCTCTCACTCCTCATGGTTCCTCTCTCCTCGTGGTTCCTGCTTCACGTCATCTCTGAGGGGCGGTGCACGTCGTTGTGAGGAAATGGAACAGCCTCTGTTTCCTTACAACGACATGGATCGTCTACATGTTTTTAGAACGCATGGTCATTTACCATACATACCTTTACAACAAAATTAGTTGTAAAGGCATGCGTGGTAAATGACCATGCGTTCTAAAAATGCGTAGTAATGACTTCGTGATGTACAATGCATGCGTGGTAATGCATGCGTTGTAATGGTATCGCAAAGTAAAAAAGTCGTTGTAACGGCTGTTTACCGATCAAAGCTGGCCCCTGTTCTTCAGTGAGACGTTTATATGATTAATTAGGAGGAAGGAATGTGGTTTTTTACCGAAAAGTGCATTCCCGGCTGTTGTATTGTGAAAGTGTCCGCGTGGCCTGGTTTCACTTCCGGTGAGAGAGTGGAAGAGTCTGTTTGGATCTAAAGGAGTTCTGTTGTTGGACGGGGCCGGCGCGACATGTCATCAGAAAACATAGCTAATGGAAAGCGTCCTCCCTGAAGTGTGGAGCAGTGCCATGAGAGGTCAACGAGTGTGCGTCCCACCGCAGTATGACCGTACCGCGTGACCCATGTGCCGCCTCCAGGGTACGGGAGGCAGAAGCGGCATCGCAGGTCCTCTTGAAGACCGTTGTAGCACTAATTCTACATTTTGGAACTAGGGCATTTTAACTTCGTTGTTCCTGCCAGATACAAAGAGACGATCCTGTGTTATTCAGTGCCCTCGTTACCTTTTTTGTGGGTTGTGGTGCTTGTCACTTCGCTGCCCCGCCGGTGCACATGACTGGGCACCCCACCTCGTGTGCCATCTGCAGGGCCTCTGCCCTCGGATCACTGGTTTCGGTTTCTGGAGTGGCAACATAAACAGTTGCTCCCAAAGGACTAGCCTGAACACTTAGGTGAATATCCCCTGCACCAGCATTCCACGGAAATTCTTTCCTAGCTCTCCCACGTCAACGAGCACGGCTCCGCTTGCGACACCGTATGACGTCATCGGAGCCATTAGAGAACCTCGTCGGCGTGCTGACGTCAGTTCCACCCATTTTTTCCGTGCCACCGAGGCAAACAGGGGACCGAGACATTTTCACATGTATACATAGTATAATAAATATATATATATTCACTGAAAAAACCATAGGTTTCAGGCACGTTATAGTTAGAAATTAGCATTTAAAAACCTTAGAAATTCACTGAAAAAAACATAGGTTTCAGGCACGTTATAGTTAGAAATTTGCATTTAAAAACCTTAGAAATTCACTGAAAAAACCATAGGTTTCAGGGGCGTTATAGTTAGTTGGACATTTCACTCGTACAAAACCATAGAAATTCCCCTGTTTTAGTTAGTTCAGCTAACTATAACTCGTGCGCCCGCAATGCACTGCTTATGACGTCACATATTACATCACTCATGACATGGTCAGTGACATCACTCATGACATCACTGATGACATCTCAAATGACATCACTGATGACATCACTGATGACATCATCCAGTGAATGTGTGTTTTTCTGAAAATTAAATATGTTTTATATATGTATATCTCAAGGTCGATGGAAGAATAAATGGGTATATAAGTGTCTAAATGGATGATTTTTTTGTAAAATTGATTGTATAACTGACTAAGTGTATCTTAGTGAATACATGGGTTAGTGAGTAATGTTTAAATATGAAAATATCTGTATCAGTCTCTCACTTTGTGTATAAGTGGCTGCATGGGTTGGTGAGTAGCTACATGAGTGTCTATATGGGTTATTAGTTTTTTGAGTATCAGTATGAGTGTCTGAGTGTCTCTATGGTTCGGTGGGGGTATTACTTAGTGCATAGATGCATGAATGAGTGACTCACTGTTTGTATGTGTTGAAGACAGCATGTGTGCAGGACTGTATAGGTGGATGAGTATGTGTATGGGTGTGTTAGTGAGTGAATGACTGTCTCAATAGTGTCTTTAAACTAGTATATGTGAGTATTGGTGTATATAAGTGAGTATATGTGAGAGTGAGAGATTGGAAGAGTTCCTGTACAAATAAGTAGGTGTTTCAATAAGTGATTGTTTAAGAGAGTAAGTATGTGTAAGTTTCTGTAGAAGTAAGTGTGGTAGTGTGTGTATAACTGTATATGCAAGTAAATGGATGTTTGATACTTTGTTTGCATGTGTGACTATGTGTGTGAGTAACTCTATGGATGAGTGGCGGTGTGTAACAGGATGTATAGGTGTATGAGTACATATGATGAGTGAGTACATGTATGAGTGACTGTATAGGGACTGTTGGTGAATGAGTGGATGTGTGTGTAGATCTTGGAATTACTGAATAGGTTTGTTGTAACTGGTATTGGTATGTCCATTGTTTTGAAAATGTTAGTTTGTATTTTTGAGTGTGTGTATTAAAGGTTATATTAGGGTGAGAGGAGGTCTGCCACTCTATCACAAGGATGATGTCATCAGTGATGTCATCAGTGATGTCATTTGAGATGTCATCAGTGATGTCATGAGTGATGTCACTGACCATGTCATGAGTAATGTAATATGTGACGTCATCAGCAGTGCATTGCGGGCGCGCGAGTCATAGTTAGCTGAACTAACTATAACGGGGAATTTCTATGGTTTTGTACGAGTGAAATGTCCAACTAACTATAACGCCCCTGAAACCTATGGTTTTTTCAGTGAATATATATATATGTATATATATGCATATATATATATAATACATATACATATATATGTATTATATTATATATATATATAAATAGTAAAAAATAAAATACGAAATAGATAAAATGTAAAACATGTAAAATAAAAAAGACATTTACTAGATATATTATAAAAATTTTAAAAACACCAAAGTCAAAGGCAAATGAAAAACTCTCTCCCTACGAAACTGCATCCTAACTGTAACTACCTGCTGGCGAGCACCAGTAGGTAATATATTTATATAGCATTATCTATATTTTGAGATGATGTAAAAGTTTGTTGTGAATCGTTAAGGGGGTGCAAAGATAAGAGGGGGTCCTAAGACGCTTTTTTCCACCTATCACTTTCCATAGACTATTGTATTTGATGTGAAAACGGCTGAACAGATTTACATGAAATTTGGCAGAATTATACATTATGGTGCAGAGATGATGCTTTTTGTGACCTGCAGTTAAATAGAGCAAGTATGTTTTAAGTTATAAGGCATTTAAACTTAGTGATATCTGTCACCATGGTACTTTTGCGGAATTTCACAAGATTTTGTGAAACTATAACCGTACATGGCTGTAACTTATTTAAAAATTAAAAATATATATCCAAAAAATAATTTTCCCCACCTTTTACCACTTCAATAAAGTGCTAATAGGTAGGGACCTACTATTGACCTATATCTAAGGCCCTAATGCTGAAAACGGCCAAAGTGTAGCAAAAACAATATGGCTGCCTTTTCATTCTCTAAAAACGGCGATTACCCAATTATATACTGGCTTGTCGTTGTAATGTACCATGTTATACTGCAAAGTTATCACAGTATACCATGGCCCAATCTAACTAATGCCTAGCTGTATTATTGAATTACTGTGACCTTGCATCGCATAGCAAATGGAATACTTAAGTCAGATTTGCAAAGGCACGCATGGCCACAATGACCAAAATCGGCCTTGGAGGGTGGTCTCCCTGTCTTTAATTTATTATAAAAAAAGGTCAGCCCCCTTCCTAAAAAATAAAAAAAATATTTAAAGAAAATCAACTGGCAAGTCGCAGGAAGCCCGCCCCTTTTCTCCACCATGCTACAAACAGGTCCCCTGGCACACTGCTGGTTGGGGGATGAAGTCCCCTTGGCTGCAGAGGGTCCTTGGGGCCAACAAGCACTCCTGTTGCCTCCAGTCCACACAGCGGGATTTCTGAGAGGTCTTTGGAGGCCATGCCCCCTTTCTCCACCCCTCTGCCAGAAAGGGAGTGTGGCCTTCCACCACCTCTCAGCGATCCCACTGTGTGGGACTTGCTTGAGGTAACAGGAGGGGTTTCTGGCCCCCAAGGACCCTCAGGAGGCAATCGGACTTCATCTCCCAACAAGTTGGGCAATAGGAGACATGTTTGCAGAGTCGTGGAGAAAGGGGGCATGGCTTCCGAAGACCTCTCTCAGGCCGATTTCGGCCCAAGGACCCACCCCATCCCCAGGCCCTTGCCTCTTTTTTAATTTCTTTTAAAATAAATAATGGGAGGGGGGCTGTGTGGCCCCCCTCCAGGGCTGATTTCAGCCTTGGGGACCCCATCCCCAAAGTCCCGGCCTCTAGTGTGGGTGCCCTGGTCCCACCCAGGGCATCCACTTTCTGGTGTTGGGGACCCTGGAGGGAGCGTCAAGGCCCTGCGGTCCTTGCCAAAGGGGTCAGGGTATTCCTACCCTGCCCCTTTTTCTTTCTTTTTTACTCTCTTTGTGGGACTGGGCTTCAAGCCGAGTCCCAAGATGGTGGCCAACACTTCCTGGTAGAAGTGTTGGCAGCCAATAAAATTTTAGTAGGATCCACGAGTCCAGTACAAGGACTCGCGTTCCCAGATATTTTTATTTTTTAAACCTAAATATCTCTGAAACTACTGAACGGATTTACACCAAATCGCAAAAAGCTTGCTCTCTAGAACAACATCTAGCTTTCTGCCAAATAATTCCGTTCAGGGGTTTGGGAAAAATCCCCAGAGACATAACATGGGAAAACGCTTTGTTGGACCCCCCTTTTTTCTCAGCCCGCTGCTTGATGGATCACCCCGAAACTTTTAACAGAGCAGCTGAACCAAAAAGGGGACATTTTTTGAAAATTTCGTGAAGATTCGTCAAGTGGCGCCAAAGTCATTGGCAAAGCAAAAACACTTTTCCTATGGAAACTTTGGTCCTAACTATAACTACCTACTGACTATCACCAGTTACTAATATATATATATATATATGGCACTGATTGTTAGTTGTATATAGGTAGGTTGTTTTAGTACATCAGTTTTGACTAAATATCATTCATTTTTATATGAATGTTATGTTTACTATGCCTAACAGTTTTGATCTAGATTTGTTATTGAGATTGTTGACATATCAAGTAAGGTACAGAATAAGAAAGAGTCATTGGGACCAATGATGTATTTGCACTATTTACTTTATTGTAACTCCTCCAGGAGATATGTACTGCATTAATGAAGGAGTGTGTGTAGCCATTTGCGAGAAGCAATGATATCTGGCGACAGAGTTTCACTGCATTTAAGCAGTTATAACATTTCATCATGCAGCAAATGTACTCCTTTTACATTAGTAGCTACAGAAAAGACATTCTGCATAACATCTTAGGTCATTTATATTCTGCACTTTAAATATTCCCAAAGGATTAATTTTGTTTATGTTGGTATATCATGCAGTTTCAATTGAGCAATGAACCATTGAAGCAAGTTTTAGAACTGTTGATTTACCTACACTGTATAACTGGGTAGCTCAATATTAATTAGATAGATCAATTGAAGTATTTTATACTTTTTAGCTAAAATGGCAAGAGTTAGTATGTGCTTATTAGTTTACATATAGCAACTAAATTAGGCAGTAAGGTAGTTTTATGAAACAATTTGAGCCATATTCTGTTGTCTATGACTTTACCTATGTGCAATCATGTGGTGTGTGTTACAGTTAAAATGATGGTTATGTAGAGCGTCTCCTTATGTGAGCAAGCCCAGTGTGGTGGGCGAAACGCGTCATCCTGTCATGGAAGAAAGAATAAACATTTAAATAAGAGCAAAATTTTGGTGTCCGTGTCCCGTTTTAGCAGACAGCGCTTTGGTAATTTACTTCGATATATATATATATATATATATATATATATATATATATATATATATATATATATATATATATATATTGTAAAACACCATGCCCTCAGGCTAGGCTGCACTCGAGCGGCACCGCAATCCAGCGGGTAGAAGACACATCAGCATGCCGGTGTCAGCTCTCAGTCGTTCTTCGCCTGACGCGTTTCTGAGCCGTTCGCTCGTCATCAGAGGCTCGACTGTCCTTGGCGCTTAACACTCCCACTATTTATTTAAATAGAACTCAAATGAGTTTGAACGCTGCATTGTGGGATATATAGTACGTGTTAATTCCCTGAATGGGGGCGCCACAGCTGAAAAATATAAAGCCCTGAATGGGCCCCAGAATACTATGTGTCCATTAATCCCTCGATGCTGCTTCACATCAGACTTCGGTGGTACCGAGTCCCGTGACCCCCATAAGATCGGGGTGGTGCAGGCCTCCACGGCAGGGCTGCCGCGTATCAATTGTAAAACACCATGCCCTCAGGCGAGGCTGCACTCGAGCGGCACCGCAATCCAGCGGGTAGAAGACACATCAGCATGCCGGTGTCAGCTCTCAGTCGTTCTTCGCCTGATGCATTTCTGAGCCGTTCGCTCATCATCAGAGGCTCAGCCCGCTGCTTGATGGATCACCCCGAAACTTTTAACAGAGCAGCTGAACCAAAAAGGGGACATTTTTGAAAATTTCGTGAAGATTCGTCAAGTGGCGCCAAAGTCATTGGCAAAGCAAAAACACTTTTCCTATGGAAACTTTGGTCCTAACTATAACTACCTACTGGCTATCACCAGTTACTAATATATATATATATATGGCACTGATTGTTAGTTGTATATAGTTAGGTTGTTTTAGTACATCAGTTTTGACTAAATATGATTTATTTTTATATGAATGTTATGTTTACTATGCCTAACAGTTGTGATCTAGATTTGTTATTGAGATTGTTGACATATCAAGTAAGGTACAGAATAAGAAAGAGTCATTGGGACCAATGATGTATTTGCACTATGTACTTTATTGTAACTCCTCCAGGAGATATGTACTGCATTAATGAAGGAGTGTGTGTAGCCATTTGCGAGGAGCAATGATATCTGGCGACAGAGATTCACTGCATTTAAGCAGTTATAACATTTCATCATGCAGCAACTGTACTCCTTTTACATTAGTAGCTACAGAAAAGACATTCTGCATAACATATTAGGTCATTTATATTCTGCACTTTAAATATTCCCAAAGGATTAATTTTGTTTATGTTGGTATATCATGCAGTTTCAATTGAGCAATGAACCATTGAAGCAAGTTTTAGAACTGTTGATTTACCTACACTGTATAACTAGGTAGCTCAATATTAATTAGATAGATCAATTGAAGTATTTTATACTTTTTAGCTAAAATGGCAAGAGTTAGTATGTGCTTATTAGTTTACATATAGCAACTAAATTAGGCAGTCAGGTAGTTTTATGAAACAATTTGAGCCATATTCTGTTGTCTATGACTTTACCTATGTGCAATCACGTGGTGTGTGTTACAGTTAAAATGATGGTTATGTAGAGCGTCTCCTTATGTGAGCAAGCCCAGTGTGGTGGGCGAAACGTGTCATCCTGTCATGGAAGAAAGAATAAACATTTAAATAAGAGCAACATTTTGGTGTCTGTGTCCCGTTTTAGCAGACAGCGCTTTGGTAATTTACTTTGATATATATATATATATATATATATATTCACTGAAAAAACCAAAGGTTACAGGGACGACATAGTTAGACTCATGTTTCACTCGTAGAAAACCAGAGAAATTCAGCAGTTATTTTTAGCTGAGCTAATTATAACTCACGCCACGCAATGCACTGCTTATGATCTCACATATTACAACACTCATGACATGGCCAGTTATATCACTGATCACATCACTGACGACGTCTCAAATGACATCACTCATGACATCATCCAGTGACTGTGAGTGTTTTTAAAAAAAGTTTATGAGTGTTAAAAATACATACCAAGGTGTAGTGGTGAATCAGTGGGTGCATGAGTGCCTGATTGGATGATTCAGTGGGTGCGTGAGTAACTGCATAAGTGAATAATTAAGTGTTTCAGTGAATGTATGAGTGAGTGACTTGTGTGAAAGTCTGTATCTGTCTGTCAGTTGGTGTCTAAGGGGGTGTGTGTGAGAGGGTACATGAGTTTCGGTATGGGTGAGTGATTAGTTGTCTGAGTACGTGTATGGGTGTCTTAATGTCTGTGTGGGTGAGTGAGGGTGTGTGTAACAGCCTGTATGGACGAGTGTGTGGATGAGTCAGTGGTTCTATGGGTTAGTGAGTGTGCGTTTATATGGCTGTATGGGTGAGTGAGTGTGTGTATGGCTGTGTCGAAGAGTGAATGGATGTGTCAGTGGTATATGGGTGAGTAAGGCAGTATTGGTGAGTGTTGGAGTATAAGAGTGACTATATGTGTGACAGTGATTGCGAAAGTGGCCGTATGGGTGAGTGTGTGCTTGTGTCAGTGACTGTATAGGTGAGTGAGTATGTGTTAGTATCTGTATGAATAAATGAGTGGGTGTGTGTATAAATGTTTAGGTAGGTAAATGGCTGTGTGATTGACTCTATAGGTGAGTGAGTATGTGTGTGAGTAGCTCTATGAGTGACTGACTGTGTGTGAGTGGCTGTATGGCTGTATGAGTGGATATATCAGTGGCTGTATTAATGAGTGAGCTGGTGTATGAGTGGCTGTATAGGTAATTGAGTAGATGTGTGTGTAGACCTATGAATCAGTGAGAGGGTGAAAGTACTGGTATGTGTATATCAGTGGTTTTGTGAATGCTAGTGTAGAAGTTGGAGTGAGTGTATGTAAGGTTATATTGGGGTATGAGTGGGTGCATCTGAGATTCTGTGAATGATATCATCAGTGATGTAATTTGAGATGTCATCAGTGATGTTACTGACCATGTCATGAGTGATATATTATGTGAGGTCAGAAACAGTGCATTGCGGGGCGCGAGTTATAGTTAGCTCAGCTAACTATAACTGCTGAATTTCTCTGGTTTTGTATGAATGAAGCATGAGCCTAACTATAACTCTACCTTAACCTTTGTTTTTTTCAGTGAATTTTTAAGCTTTTTTAAATGCTATTTCCTAACTATAACGTCACTGTAACCTTTGGTCCTTTCAGTGAACTTCCAAGGTTTTTTCAATTCTATTTGATAACTATTATGTCCCTGTAACCTTTGTTTTATTCAGTGAATTTCTAAAGTATTTTTAAAGCTAATTCCTAACTATAACGTCACTGTAACCTTTGACTTTTTCAGTGAATTTCTATAGTTTTTTTAACTAGTAATTGCATTTGCAGAGTGGTTGAGAAAGGGGGAAGGCCTCTGACCAGATCGGAGGAATCTCACTGTGTAGGACTTACAGGAGGTAGCTGAAGGGCTTCTTGGCCCCTAAGGTCCCTCAGGAGTAAAGTGGACTTTATCACCCAACCAGTAGTGCACCATGAGCGGAGCTACATTTACAGAGTGATGGAGAAAGGGGGCGTGGCCTCCAAAGAACTATTAGCAATCCCGCTGTGTGGGACTAACTGGAGGTAAAAGGAGGGGTAGTTGGCCTCAAGGACATCCTTGGGGGCCAACAACCCCTCCTGTTACCTCCAGTAAGTCCCACACAGCAGGATTGCTGAGATGTTGTTGGATGCCATGCCCCCCTTCTCCACCACTGTTGAAACGTGGCTCCTGGCGCACTACCAGTAGGGAGATGAAGTCCCCTTGGCTCTTGAGGGTCCTTGGGGGCCAACAACCCCTCCTGTTACTTCCAGTAACACACACACAGCTAGATTGCTGAGAGGTTGTCGGAGGTCATGCCCCCTTTCTTCACCACTCTGCAAATGCACCTCCTTACGCACTACTGTTTGGGGGAAGTAGTCAACTTTAGTCCTGAGGCCCTCAGGAGTAAAGTGGAATTCATTCCCCAACCAGAAGCGCGCCAGGAGGTGCGTTAGCAGAGTGGTGGAGAAAGGGTGCGTGGCCTTCAAGCCCTCTCAGCAATCCAGCTCTCTGAGTTTTACTGGAGGTAACAAGAGGGCTTGTTGGTCCCCAAAGACCCTCAGCATTGAAGGGCATTTTGTTCCCTATCCACCATTGCACCAGGAGGCACGTTTGCAGAGTGGTGGTGAAGGGGGCATGGCTTCTGGTGACTTGCCGGAGTTTTTCAATTAAATATTTCTTTTAGGGAAGGGGCTGCGTAGCCCCCCTTCGCTCTGCCGATTTCGGCCCCTGGGACCCTATCCCCTGGGGCAAGTCTTTTTTTTGTAAATGGGGGTGGCCAAGCAGCCTCCCTCCACGGGCCGATTACGGCCAGGGGACCCCATCCCCCAGGGACCAGCCTTTGCCTTTTAAAAGTTTTTTTTAATAATAAAGGAAGGGGGGTGCATGGCCCTCTTCCCAGGGCCAATTGAGGCCCCAGGGACCCATCCCCCAGGGCAAGGTCTTCATCTTTTTTTTTCATGGGGAGGGGGGCCTGAGCGGCCCCCCTCCAAGGGATGATATAGCCCCAGGGACTGTATGCAAAAAAGGGGTATGAAGTTCCTCAAAAGCAAGCAACAAAAAGAGGAGATACTGTGAGGTGTGGGTAGTGTGAAGGTAGCTACATGCCTAGTCAAGGATAAAGGCAAGCTAAGGGGAAACCCTTGGTGGAACTAGGGCTCTCACACACCCAGCAAGCTAGGTGTCATGCTTCATCATATGAGCCTGCCCCTCGTCCAGTCGGCGCTGCAATACCGGACGGGCTCCCGAACCGGGGCTCTTTAGCGGGGATCTTCTGTTCCTGCCGGTGGGTGCAGTGGGGGTGAGAGGCCTAGTGTGTGTAGACGTGAAGGGAAGTGGATTAAAACAGGTCAGTTAATCCTAGCCATAATTTAATTCATAAGGTAAACTGCCTGATTAAAAATATATAGAGAGGGGCAGTACACTAGATGTAATGTGTCTAGTCATATAGTCCTACTCTCAGATGATCGACATGTTTCGTGCCTCTAATGTCAGGGGATCTGGGCACTTCCTCAGGATCAGAGTGAAAAACTATCTACACTACGTGGTCAAGTTACATCTACCTACCACGTGTTCAGGTCAGTGACCTGTAAAACAAACAAAAGATAAACCTCAATTAATCACAAGGTCTCATTGGCACTTGTATATTATCGTATCTCATCAGCCTTTAAAACAAAAACAAAAAGAAAGAGGAAGAACCTTATTACAGGTACTATTGTGTACTTTAACAGGTTTGTATGAATATTAAATTTTTTAAATAAAAATGCACTAGTCTCACCATGTTGTGCTCATGAAACTATTATAAAACATAGTGTGGTCCGATAGTGCATAGTAATAAAGTCAAAACATATAAGCACCCATGGTCGCGCCTGATGAACTGATAGGTAGTGGAGAGAGTTCAAAGACTCACCTATCCTGCTGACTAGAGTTGCTAGCAACAGTGCCGGCGGTCATAAAATGGACAACGTGGTGGGTCCTAAAAAAGCAAGCCAAAGAATGGACGTTATGGCTGACAGTGAATAGACAGCCAAAGACAGGAAGACAGAGGGCCAAGCGGGGTCAAACCAGCATTCAGATGCTGCAAGGAAATCAAGCTAACCCCGTGTGGTAGCCCATAATACTAGAAGGTCGGAGGCCCCCAGGGCAAAACGTGTCTACGTGGAAACGTAGGGCATCCAAGAAATAGCCTAGCTCAACATGGTGAGACTAGTGCATTTTTATTTAAAAAAATTTAATATTCATACAAACCTGTTAAAGTACACAGTAGTACCTGTAATAAGGTTCTTCCTCTTTCTTTTTGTTTTTGTTTTAAAGGCTGATGAGATACGATAATATACAAGTGCCAATGAGACCTTGTGATTAATTGAGGTTTATCTTTTGTTTGTTTTACAGGTCACTGACCTGAACACGTGGTAGGTAGATGTAACTTGACCACGTAGTGTAGATAGTTTTTCACTCTGATCCTGAGGAAGTGCCCAGATCCCCTGACATTAGAGGCACGAAACATGTCGATCATCTGAGAGTAGGACTATATGACTAGACACATTACATCTAGTGTACTGCCCCTCTCTATATATTTTAAATCAGGCAGTTTACCTTATGAATTAAATTATGGCTAGGATTAACTGACCTGTTTTAATCCACTTCCCTTTCACGTCTACACACACTAGGCCTCTCACCCCCACTGCACCCACCGGCAGGAACAGAAGATCCCCGCTAAAGAGCCCCGGTTCGGGAGCCCGTCCGGTATTGCAGCGCCGACTGGACGAGGGGCAGGCTCATATGATGAAGCATGACACCTAGCTTGCTGGGTGTGTGAGAGCCCTAGTTCCACCAAGGGGTTTCCCCCTTAGCTCGCCTTTATCCTTGACTAGGCATGTAGCTACCTTCACACTACCCACACCTCACAGTATCTCCTCTTTTTGTTGCTTGCTTTTGAGAAACTTCATACCCCTTTTTTGCATACAGTCTTCCCGGGCTTGTACGTTGGACCTCGTTAAACTAGCCCGCCCGCGTCCCCCCTTTTTGTTAATCATAGCCCCAGGGACCCCATCACCAAAGGCATGGCCACCTTGTTGGTGACCACAGGGGGAACCTGAAGGCCCCCACGATCCCTTCCAGCTCCCCGCCTCCTGCCGTAATGGCATTGCTTTCGGACAGAGGGAGCTGCTGACATGCAGCTCCCTCTCTCCAAAAGCAATTCTGCTTCATTTAATGGAAGCAAGAGCATTTTTAATTCTCTCACTTCCAGGATGCAGAGCAGTTTTTGACATGGCTTGGCAAGCTATAGCAAACTGCAATGTCCCAGGGGTGGGCACCCCGGGACATTGCTGGAGTCGGCATGGGGGTGGCAGTCCCCAGGGCCCTCTACGGCTCCATGAGGCCCCCTCCAACATTAATTAAGCCCCAGGGAGGTGGTGGTCCCCGAGGGTGCGTGGGGGGCCAGAGACCCCCACACATTATTTTTTAATCTAGCCCATTAGAGGTGGCGGTCCTCGAGGCTGCAGGGGGCTGCTTGGCACCCGCATTTGTATGAGTTAGCCCCGGGTATTTAGCGGTCCCCGGAGCTGCGTGGGGGGGCTCCAGCCTCCCCACACATTATTTTTTAATATAGCCCTGGGTAGGTGGCGGTCCCCGGGGCTGCGGGGGCCTGCATGGCACCCCCTGCATTTCATTTGTCTTCAGCCCCGGGGAGGTGGCTGTCCCCGGTGCTACTGGGGGGCCGCGTGGTGCCCCATCATAATTTTTAATTTCCCAGGAACGTGGCCCACCCGGGGGCCTAATTAAACAAAGCAGGGGAACCCATGCTTCATTTTTAAATAAATGTCCACAGGATTCGCGGATCCACTGTTATTCTTGCCGAAAATGTAAACATTTTTTTTGTTTTTTTGGTCCTGGGGTCCCTCTGGGACCCGTCCAAGAGACCTAGGGGGTCTGGGTGTTTCTACCCTGACCCCTTTTTTAAAAAAAAGTTCTTGTGGCTCGGTTCAACCAAGTCACAAGATGGCTGCCAACACTTCCTGGCTTGAAGTGCTGGCAGTAAATCAGATCTCAGGCACGAGATCGGGAAGGGGCGCTGATCCACCGAGGCCACAGTTGTACATCTGAGAAATATTTAAATTTCTCAGCAACTACTGAACGGATTTACACCATTTAATAAAAAGAGTGCTTTCTGGACCAAGTGCTAACTTTTTGCCAAATCTGGTGTAATTCCGTTCAGCAGTTCGGGCTATAGCCGTGTCTAAAATTTCCTATGGATATTAACATGGAGAAAAAGCGTTTTGGGACCCCCCCTTTTTCTCTGCTCTTGCTTGACGGATAACCCTGAAACTTTAAAGACAGCAGTTGAAGTGACTGCCCGGCAGTTCTGAAAATTTTGCGAGGATTTGTCAAACAACGCCAAAGTTATTGGCAAATGAAAAAACTCTCAACCTACGAAACTGCATCCTAACTGTAACTACCTACTGGCGACCACCAGTAGATAATATATTTATATATATATAGCTGTAATTGCTATTTTTAGAGAATGAAAAGGCAGCCATATTGTTTTTGCTACACTGTGGCTGTGTTCAGTGTTAGGGCCTTAGATATAGGTAAATAGTAGGTCCCTACCTATTAGCACTTTATTGCAGTGGTAAAAGGTGGGGAAAATTATTTTTTTATATATTTTTAATTTTTAAATAAGTTACAGCCATGTACGGTGGTAGTTTCACAAAATCTTGTGAAATTCCACAAAAGTACCATGGTGACAGATATCATTAAGTTTAAATGCCTTATAACTTAAAATATACTTACTCTATTTAACTGCGGTACACAAAAAGCATCACCTCTGCACCATAATGTATAATTCTGCCAAATTTCATGTAAATCTGTTCAGCCGTTTTCACATCAAATATAATAGTCTATGGAAAATGATAGGTGGAAAAAAGCGTTTTGGGACCCCCCCTCTTATATTTGCACGCCCTTAACGATTCACAACAAACTTTTACATCATCTCAAAATATAGAAAATGCTATAGGTCTGGAAACTTTTGTGGTGATTCCTCAAATGGGTGGAAAGTTATTAGGGAGCTAATATTTGAGCAATTCCTATCTTTGGGAATATTAACTATAACTACAGAGTGGCAATCAGATTTAATGTGATTTCTTTCTTTCTTTTTATTTATTGTAATTGTTTTGTATTTGTTTATTGGTTTACATAATCATGTGACCATAAATGTGTTATTAGTGTAGTAATTCTGAAACTTTACATATGCAGTCTACTTTATTTTTTTGGGCTTCCTTGCTACATTTAGTGGGATGTGCTACATATGAAGACCAAACTGAATGAAAGCCAATCTTTGTTGTTATAAAAATTAAGATTATTTTTTTTCCTAATGGCCAATTATCATGTCCTCCATATAGCACTTTGTGCAGCTCACCGCTACGTCACTTTTCTATTTTGTTGCATAGGAGTACATACGGAAGATGGTTTTTGTTTAGCTTGTTGGGCACAGTTTTATTTTGGGAGCCAGAGAGCATGCACAGAAAACTTGTGTAGATCAAGATGTATTCTATTCATTCTGTATTTGGTTATAGATTGCAATTAGCATATGCTTTACATATGCAGTCTACTTTATTTTTTGGGCTTCTTTTCTACTTGCACTAAGTTGTTGGTGCTAATTACTTCATAACCACTTCATAACATAATTTGCAATAGCAAATAGAATCATCTACATAGTCTAATGTATATTGCTGTGAAATTTCATTACAATCCGTTCAGCCGTTTTGCCGCTACCTGAAATACAAAAGTCCATGTAAATTGCATTGGATTTCAAGCGTGTTTTGGGACCCCCCTTTTATCTTTGCTCCCCCTTGATCAAACACCACAAAACTTTCAATCCTCTGACAATGTAATGGGTGCAATCGGTCTGCAAAGTTTCTCGGAGATTAGTCAAACAGGTGCAAACTTATTAAGGGACAAAAATCCAAGAAATTCCTATCTCTGATAACCCTAACTATAACTACAGTTATAGGTGACTGACATAAGTATAACTAGCCCAGTTGGAATGTCAGCCCGGGCGAAAAATAGATTTTTTTGTGCACTGTGGATCTGCGATAAAGTAAATAAAATGAACTGTGCTCCCCCGTGGTGGGTCAGGGCCTGTCGAGTCCCCATAATGTACTGCAATATGGGAGAGGAGCATGTGGCCCTCCTCACCAAACCATTAAAGGGCCCCAGGTATCCTCATCCCCTGGGGCCTAATTCATTATTTTGGGGAGGGGTGTGCAGCCTTCCTCACCCGGCCATTAAAAAGCTCCAGGGACCCCATCCCCTGGGCCGATAGTATAATTATTTTGGGAAGGGGACATAGGGCACACAATCCAGAGCCATTAATTGGCCCTGGCAGCCCAAACCTCAGAACTCCTCAAAAAAATAAGTTGGGGAGTAGGGCAAAGTACCTTCCCTGAGCCATAATCCGGCCTCGGGACGCTATTCCCCGAGGTCAGAGCAATTTTTAATTGGGGTGGAGGACATTGGCCCCCCTCCCTGAAGCATCCCATGGCTACAGTGACCCCATCCCACGGGGTCCTGCGACACCCTGTCCCAGGGACCCCCATCCCCAGGACACTGTGCTGTACTGTGCCCACAAGAGTATGGGCAGAGAGAACTACAACTCCCTGCCAGTCCTCTTGTGGGCAGACAACACAGTATTGCTCCTGCCATGTGGCAGCGGAACCCAAAGCTGCTCTTGCAGGGTGGGAGCAACCAAGTATGGCTGGTTCTCACCACACCTAGGATGAGTGCAGGCAGAGAAGCTGGCGGGGCTGCGGGGGCCATGGTCCTCCTTCTCAGCCCCGAATGGATCTGCATATTGTGCGAGCCCCAAGTGAGGCTGCGCCATGCACTGCTTATACCCTCACATATTACATCATTCATATATTGTTAGACTTGGCATCTTTTGGCGTGTTTCCCCTGACTTTTTGCTTTCTGACCTCCCGGTTTTGACTCTGTTTTTGCTGGTGTAATGATTCTGCGCACTTTCCTCACTGCTGTCCAGTGGGAAAGTGCAAGTGCTCCTGTATAAAATGTGTTATGGATTGGTGTTTCCATGATTGGCCTATTTGGTTTATGTATCAGTCCCTTGTAAAGTGCACTGCGAGTGCCAGGGCCTATAGACCAAATGCTGTTGGTGGGCTGCAGCACTGGATTGTGCCACCCACGCAAACAGCCCGTAAAGTGTAACTCGGGCCTGCCATCGCAGAGCCTGTGCGCAGCCTGGGGCTGCCATGTCGACTTGGCAAGTGCACACACTTGCAAGTCCCTAAACCTTCCCTTTGCTACATGTTAGTCACCCCTAAGGTAGGCCCAAGGTACCCCTGTGGGCAGGGTGCGTTGTATGCGAAAGGTAGGACATGCCCTGGTGTGTGTGGCATGTCCTGATAGTGAATTACAGCCTAGTTCGTTTTTCACTATTGCAAGGCTACCTGTTCCCCCTAGGCCAGAACGGGCAGTTTTGATTATTACAGCTTATAATCCTAACTGACCCCGGGAACATGGTAGAAATTCGAGTTTAGTATGCCTGGACTCAGAATGATAAAATGCAGCTTTTAGTGAAGTTGGTTTTAACATTCTGTGTTTGAAAATACCACTTTTAGAAAGTGGGTATTTTCTTGTCTAACCATCCAAGCCTGCCTCTGCGAGGTTGTGTATTCCTTGTCTGCAGTGTGAGTGACAGGGGCTGGGGGATGCCAGGAGACAGGGTGAGTCAGCGCAGGGCTGAATAGCAAGATCTACATGTAGATGGGTGGGAGGGGTCGCACCTGGGCCCTGAATAGGACAGTGCCTTCCCTCCACAATGCTGGCTCCACCTCCTGTGGTGCGTCTGATGTCCCTGGCCTACTCACTGAAAGAAGGGACGGAGACTTGTCAACAAAGTGCTCCAGAACTGGTTTGGACTAGGCAAAGGCCTCTCTGCCTTCAGAGAACAAAGGAATTTGGGATATAAATATTGGGGCCCTGACCCCATGAATTTAGATCTCGCTGGAATCAAGGAACCTGCCAAGACGAAGAGCTGGAAGAGCTGCCAGGAGGAGTACTGCCCCTTTGCTGTGTTGTTGCTTTGTTGGGTTGGCCTGCAGTTGCTGCTTCTGTCTTGGGCAGTGAAAGGACTGGACTGAACTTTCTACAAACTTGTGCTGAGTATCTCCAAGGGCCTGGAACCGAGCTGGCCTCCTGTTAAGAAGTCTCAGGGACTGCAAAGACTTCACAAGCCTCTGGGTACCGCTTCTGGAACGCTGTTTCAGTTGCCACAGAGGAAGGGAACTGCAACCGACTCCGTCAACCGAATCCATCCCTGGCCGGTGACCTGTTTGCACCGCAGACCGCATCGCCCCGCTTCGCATCACAACCCTGGTCTCACCGTGGGCGACGTCCGACGCCGCCAACATCGAGCCGCTGCTTGCACCGTGACCTGTGGGCACCGCAGTTCGCATCGCATCGCTTCACTGAACCAGCCGGACCCGACCGACGCGGTCGCTGCAACTGGCTCAAGAGTCGTGACCGCACCGCATTTGGGGCACCGCTCGCACGTCTGCGACGCACCGCTCCGACTCGCACCGCTGTCCGACGCCAGCTCCCGCACTCCGGCTTGGTCGCCTGCATCGCAACCTGTCAGCACCGCATCGAGCATCGTCTCACCCTGCATCGCACGCCTTGGACTCACCGACCCCGTCTGCACGACGCTCATCGAGCCGCTGCCTGCACCGCATCGAGGGACACCGCACCTTGCATCGCTCCGTCTTGCACCGCAACCGCGACGAACGCCGACCGGCTCGTACACTCCGTACCAGCCACAACGAGAAAGGTACTGTAACCGAGTCTGTTCACGACTCTGCTGGCCCGTATCGGCGCGGTCGGCTGGAACTGTTAGACTCTGTGGTTTTCAGCATCGCGGTAGGCTCAGACGGAGCTACCGACTCGTACGAACTTTGTTTTTGGACTATTCCTGCAAAGAAGAAGTTACCTTATCAAGTATTCATTTTTAAAGTACAGTATTGTGGATTTTCGTCGTAATTGGTCTTGTCTCAAGTATATAAAATATTGGTTATTTTTCTAAACTGGTGTGGTGTCCGTTTGTAGTGCTTACACTGTATTACTGTTGGTTATGTGCATATGCTTTACACACTGCCTCTGAATTAAGCCCGACTGCTCGTGCCAAGCTACCACGAGGGTGAGCAGGGGTTACTTCACGAGTGTAACACCCTTACCCTGACTAGGAAGAAGGGTCCCTACTTGGACAAAGGTGCAAACCCTTGCCAACTAGAGATCCCATTTCTAACATTGGTTGTCAGCGGTGAGGATAGGACTTGTGTTTGCACTTGACTTACAGTGATTGGTGTGCACTACTACCATATCGCAGACCATTACGTACCACATACTGGTTCTTTTTCTTTTGGCCTATTTTTGATCTTGCCAGTTTTCAACTCACTACTTTTGTCATGCCTGAATCAATTGCATCATCCGTTGCATCTCTGGAAGTTATCTTTGAGGAGGATAGGTTGGAATCCTACGCCGTAAAGGAGCTACGAGCGATTTGTAAAAACCTGAAAGTCCAAATTAAAGGCCTCACAAGGAAGGAGGAGCTACAGAAGGCGCTGAGGGCCTGGGTAGCAGCCAGACATGCCAATGGGCAGCCTGGTAATCTCAGTGAGGAGGTGGAGGAGCCTATTTCCAGGGTGGATGTGCTTTTGGGTAGGGGGAACCCGCCAGATCAGGCAGCAGCAGTCTGTCCCCAGAGGAGCTGGAGGACAGGTGGGAGGCAAGGCAGTTTGAGCTGCAGAAGCTCAGACTGGAGAGTGAGCGGGAGGAGAAGAGATTGGCCATAGAGGAGAGGAAGATGCTCTTAGAGCATGAGAGAGAACTGAAGGAGCTAGAACTTAGGAGTAAGTCGGGCTCAGATGGTGGCAGCAATTCGTCCAGAAAGGCAGACAGGATTGTGCACATTCCCAAGAACGTAGGCAAGGAGTTCAAGAAGGGGGATGACATACAAAGGTGGTTTCAGGGTTATGAGGCAGCCATACACATGAATGGGGTCCCTGAGGAGAATTGGGGAGCAGGATTGTGGCCACTTTTCCCTGAAGAAGCAAGGGATGCTCTGATAGCTTTGGGTAAGGGGTATCACCTCACCTATGCTGACATGAAGGATGCCCTTCTCACGAAGTATGGTCTTACTCCTGAAAAGTACAGGGATCAGTTCAGGTCCAGTAAGAAGTCTGATGCCAACACTTGGTTGGAATGTGTGGATGTGTTCTGCAGGTCTCTGGATGGTTGGGGGAAGGGCAGTAGTGTAACAGATTTTCAGGGGCTCTACAACTTGATTGCATGGGAGCACTTGTCTAGTCTATGTTTTGCAGATCTGCGCCAGCACCTAGTTGATAGTAAGCTAACTGACCCCAGGCAGCTTGATATGGAAGCGGACCGCTGGGTGAGTACCAGGGTCCACAAGAAAGCGTTTGGGGGAGACTCAGCCAAAGGTGGGCAGGGTCCCCAGCAGAAAGGTGGGGGGGACAAGGGTAAAGCACAGGAGTTCTCTAAAGGGCCCCAAACTAGTACCCAGGGTAAAGGTTCCCAGCCCCCGGTGATAAGAAGAAAGGGGTCTCCACAGGGAAGCCTGTTGAGACCGGCCCCGCAAGTGTTATGCATGTGACCAGGTAGGTCACTTTAAGGGGGACCCCAAGTGCCCGAAGGGGACACAGCCGCCCACCGGTGGACAGTCCAAAGTGTTGGCTAGTGTAGCGCTTGGGGAGGAGGGGTGCCCACAGGAGGGTGGGGATCCCGCAGAAATGACCCTTGTCTCACTAGGGGACAGTGAGATGGTCCCAGGAAACCAGGTGCCCCCTAACACAAAGAAATATAGCACCTGGGTGACCATTAATGGGAACAGGGTAGAGGCTCTCAGAGACACTGGAGCCAGTGTGACCTCAGTCCGGTGTCACCTGGTGTCTGAGAAGCAAGTAGTCCCAGGAGCATTCCACCAAGTAGTTGCTGTAGACAACTCAGAGCGCCAATGTATGGTGGCGCAGGTTCCCTTTGAATGGGGGGGTCTCAGGTCCCTTGAGGGTGGTTGTGAGCCCTACCATGCCTGTAGATTGTCTGCTAGGAAACGACCTCGAGCAGTCCTTATGGAAGGAGGTTGAGCTCAGGTCTCACTTGGAGATGCTTGGGTTGCCAGAGTGGGCATACGTGTCTACTCGGTCAATGGCAGCCAAAAGGGTGATCAAGAGGACTTGGAGCCTGAAACAGTGGCCCAAGTCCCTGCCAAGAGAAAGGGCAGGGGACGCGGGAAACCGGCCCCCGAAGTTCCCACGGACCGGGAGGAGGCGGACCTCGAGGGGGACGCCCGGTGCCTACAGGGGAGCAGGTAGCCGAACTGGGAGACATCTCTGAGCTGACCCATTGGCAGCAAGAAGGGGGTCCCACCAGGGAGGAGTTCTGCAGGGAGCAGAGCGAGTGCCCTACTCTGGAGGGTCTGCGGCGGCAGGCTGCAGACCAGGCAGCTGGTAATCAGTCCGGGTCACATCTGATCTACTGGGAGAGTGGTCTCCTATACAGTGAGCCTAAGGTTGCTGAGCCTGGGTCAGCCCGTGTGCTGGTGGTACCCCAGCGCTTCAGGACCTTCCTACTGGGTCTGGCTCATGACGTGCCTTTGGCAGGACATTTGGGGCAGGACAAGACCTTTGACAGGCTTGTCACCCACTTCTTTTGGCCCCAAATGTGAAGGCAGTCAGATGCACACTGTAGGTCTTGCCAAACTTGCCAGGCAAGTGGTAAGAGTGGGAGGAAGGTCAAAGCTCCTCTCCAACCTTTTCCTGTTGTTGGAACACCCTTTGAAAGGGTAGGGATGGATATAGTGGGGCCACTGGATCCCAAGACAGCCATGGGCAACAGGTACATCCTGGTCTTGGTGGACCATGCCACCCGGTACCCGGAGGCAATCCCTCTCAGGACAACGACGGCGCCAGTGGTGGGCCGGGCGTTAATGGGGATCTTTTCCCGTGTGGGATTCCCCAGAGAGGTGGTTTCTGATAGGGGGACCAATTTCATATCCAAGTATATGACATCCCTGTGGAAGGAGTGTGGTGTAACCTACAAGTTCACCACTCCGTACCACCCACAAGGAAACGGTCTGGTGGAGAGATTCAACCAGACCTTGAAAGGCATGATCAAGGGTCTAACAGAACCCATGAGGCGTAAGTGGGACGTCCTCTTGCCATGCCTACTCTTTGCATACCGGGAGGTGCCTCAGAAGTCTCTTGGGTACAGCCCCTTTGAGCTCCTGTATGGCCACCCTGTCAGAGGACCTCTGAGTTTGGTAAAGGAAGGCTGGGAGGCAGCTCCCAGGAAAACTCCCCAGGATGTATTTAGCTACATGCTGGCCTTTAGAAACCAAACTGCCCACTTCAGGAAACTCGCTCAGTCGAACCTAGAAGCAAGCCAGGAAGAAATGAAGAGATGGTATGACCAGAATGCCACTCTGGTCGAATTTCAACCTGGGCAAAAAGTGTGGGTCATGGCCCCAGTGGCACCTTGTGCCTTGCAGGACAAGTGGACTGGGCCATATGAGGTAAAGGAGTGCAAAAGTGACGTCACCTACCTGGTGGATTTGCAGGCTCCAAGGAACCCTTTGAGGGTCCTTCACGTGAACCGCCTCAAGCCCCACTTCGAGAGGTCCGAAGTGAGTATGCTCTTGGCAACAGATGATGGGGTGGAAGAGGAGAGTGAGCCTCTCCCTGACCTCCTGTCTACCAAGGAGCATGATGGGTCAGTAGAGGGTGTGATCCTCTCCCCTACTCTGACTCAGGAGCAGCAGGGGGACTGTCGCCAGTTGTTGGGACAGTTCGCCCCACTGTTCTCTCTGACCCCCGGTGTTACTCACTGGTGTACCCATGACGTGGACACTGGTGACAGCCCTCCTGTGAAGCACAAGATTTACAGGTTGACTGACCGGGTCAGAGCCAGCATCAAGGAGGATGTCTCTAAGATGTTGGCATTAGGGGTGATTGAGCCCTCCCACAGTCCTTGGGCCAGCCCAGTGGTCTTGGTCCCAAAGGCTGCGGCGCCCGGTGCCACTCCAGAACTCCGGTTTTGTGTGGACTACCGTGGGCTCAATGCCGTCACCAGGACTGACGCGCACCCCATCCCCAGAGCTGATGAGCTCATTGATCGGTTGGGAGCTGCCCGGTTCCTCAGCACGTTTGATTTGACGTCTGGGTACTGGCAGATTGCCTTAACCGATGGGGCCAAGGAGAGATCAGCATTCTCAACCCCAGAAGGTCATTACCAATTCCGGGTGATGCCCTTTGGGTTGAAGAATGCCCCTGCCACCTTTCAGAGGTTGGTCAATCAGGTGTTGGCTGGGCTGGAGGATTTCAGTGCCGCCTACCTGGATGACATTGCTGTGTTCAGTTCCAGCTGGGAAGAACATTTACAGCACCTTGAGAAAGTGTTGAGGGCTCTGCAAGGTGCAGGCCTCACGATCAAGGCCAGTAAATGCCAGATCGGGCAGGGTTCTGTGGTGTACTTGGGACACCAGGTAGGAAGCGGCCAGGTGGCGCCCCTACAACCCAAGATTGACACCATTCTGGCTTGGGAACCCCCAAGACCCAGACAGAGGTGAGAGCCTTCTTAGGTCTCACCGGTTACTATAGGAGATTTGTTAAGGGCTATGGCACCATCGTTGCCCCCTTAACAGAGCTGACCTCTAAGAGGCAGCCCAGGAAAGTGATCTGGACTGAGTCCTGCCAGAAAGCTTTTGATGCCCTGAAGGCAGCCATGTGCACGGCGCCCGTGCTCAAGGCACCTGACTTCTCCAAGGAATTTGTCGTGCAGACTGACGCTTCAGAGCATGGTGTGGGAGCGGTGCTCTCACAACTGAACGAAGAGGGCCTGGATCAGCCTGTAGTCTTCCTTAGCAGGAGACTACTTCCCAGGGAACAGAGGTGGAGTGCCATAGAAAGGGAAGCTTTTGCTGTGGTCTGGGCGCTGAAGAAGTTGAGACCATACCTGTTTGGGACTCACTTCCGGGTTCAGACAGACCACAGGCCCCTCAGATGGTTGATGCAAATGAGGGGTGAGAATCCAAAACTGCTGAGGTGGTCCATCTCCCTACAGGGAATGGACTTTACGGTGGAACACCGTCCTGGTACAGAACACGCCAACGCAGATGGTCTGTCCAGGTTCTTCCGCCTTAGTGAAGAGAACTCCAATGGGGTTGGGTAGTTCTCCCTACTTTCAGCTGGAGGGGACATGTGTTAGACTTGGCATCTTTTGGCGTGTTTCCCCTGACTTTTTGCTTTCTGACCTCCCGGTTTTGACTCTGTTTTTGCTGGTGTAATGATTCTGCGCACTTTCCCCACTGCTGTCCAGTGGGAAAGTGCAAGTGCTCCTGTATAAAATGTGTTATGGATTGGTGTTTCCATGATTGGCCTATTTGGTTTATGTATCAGTCCCTTGTAAAGTGCACTGCGAGTGCCAGGGCCTATAGACCAAATGCTGTTGGTGGGCTGCAGCACTGGATTGTGCCACCCACGCAAACAGCCCATAAAGTGTAACTCGGGCCTGCCATCGCAGAGCCTGTGCGCAGCCTGGGGCTGCCATGTCGACTTGGCAAGTGCACACACTTGCAAGTCCCTAAACCTTCCCTTTGCTACATGTTAGTCACCCCTAAGGTAGGCCCAAGGTACCCCTGTGGGCAGGGTGCGTTGTATGCGAAAGGTAGGACATGCCCTGGTGTGTGTGGCATGTCCTGATAGTGAATTACAGCCTAGTTCGTTTTCACTATTGCAAGGCTACCTGTTCCCCCTAGGCCAGAACGGGCAGTTTTGATTATTACAGCTTATAATCCTAACTGACCCCGGGAACATGGTAGAAATTCGAGTTTAGTATGCCTGGACTCAGAATGATAAAATGCAGCTTTTAGTGAAGTTGGTTTTAACATTCTGTGTTTGAAAATACCACTTTTAGAAAGTGGGTATTTTCTTGTCTAACCATCCAAGCCTGCCTCTGCGAGGTTGTGTATTCCTTGTCTGGAGTGTGAGTGACAGGGGCTGGGGGATGCCAGGAGACAGGGTGAGTCAGCGCAGGGCTGAATAGCAAGATCTACATGTAGATGGATGGGAGGGGTCGCACCTGGGCCCTGAATAGGACAGTGCCTTCCCTCCACAATGCTGGCTCCACCTCCTGTGGTGCGTCTGATGTCCCTGGCCTACTCACTGAAAGAAGGGACGGAGACTTGTCAACAAAGTGCTCCAGAACTGGTTTGGACTAGGCAAAGGCCTCTCTGCCTTCAGAGAACAAAGGAATTTGGGATATAAATATTGGGGCCCTGACCCCATGAATTTAGATCTCGCTGGAATCAAGGAACCTGCCAAGACGAAGAGCTGGAAGAGCTGCCAGGAGGAGTACTGCCCCTTTGCTGTGTTGTTGCTTTGTTGGGTTGGCCTGCAGTTGCTGCTTCTGTCTTGGGCAGTGAAAGGACTGGACTGAACTTTCTACAAACTTGTGCTGAGTATCTCCAAGGGCCTGGAACCGAGCTGGCCTCCTGTTAAGAAGTCTCAGGGACTGCAAAGACTTCACAAGCCTCTGGGTACCGCTTCTGGAACGCTGTTTCAGTTGCCACAGAGGAAGGGAACTGCAACCGACTCCGTCAACCGAATCCATCCCTGGCCGGTGACCTGTTTGCACCGCAGACCGCATCGCCCCGCTTCGCATCACAACCCTGGTCTCACCGTGGGCGACGTCCGACGCCGCCAACATCGAGCCGCTGCTTGCACCGTGACCTGTGGGCACCGCAGTTCGCATCGCATCGCTTCACTGAACCAGCCGGACCCGACCGACGCGGTCGCTGCAACTGGCTCAAGAGTCGTGACCGCACCGCATTTGGGGCACCGCTCGCACGTCTGCGACGCACCGCTCCGACTCGCACCGCTGTCCGACGCCAGCTCCCGCACTCCGGCTTGGTCGCCTGCATCGCAACCTGTCAGCACCGCATCGAGCATCGTCTCACCCTGCATCGCACGCCTTGGACTCACCGACCCCGTCTGCACGACGCTCATCGAGCCGCTGCCTGCACCGCATCGAGGGACACCGCACCTTGCATCGCTCCGTCTTGCACCGCAACCGCGACGAACGCCGACCGGCTCGTACACTCCGTACCAGTCACAACGAGAAAGGTACTGTAACCGAGTCTGTTCACGACTCTGCTGACCCGTATCGACGCGGTCGGCTGGAACTGTTAGACTCTGTGGTTTTCAGCATCGCAGTAGGCTCAGACGGAGCTACCGACTCGTACGAACTTTGTTTTTGGACTATTCCTGCAAAGAAGAAGTTACCTTATCAAGTATTCGTTTTTAAAGTACAGTATTGTGGATTTTCGTCGTAATTGGTCTTGTCTCAAGTATATAAAATATTGGTTATTTTTCTAAACTGGTGTGGTGTCCGTTTGTAGTGCTTACACTGTATTACTGTTGGTTATGTGCATATGCTTTACACACTGCCTCTGAATTAAGCCCGACTGCTCGTGCCAAGCTACCACGAGGGTGAGCAGGGGTTACTTCACAAGTGTAACACCCTTACCCTGACTAGGAAGAAGGGTCCCTACTTGGACAAAGGTGCAAACCCTTGCCAACTAGAGATCCCATTTCTAACATATATGTTCAATGACAGCATTGATAACATCACTGATGACATCTGAAATTACATAATTTATGACAACACTGTGCATGGTGGGGACGCGATTTATAGTTATTTAATGAGACAAGATATAATTACTTCAGTTATATGATTTGGTCGAATTCCGTTCAGTAGTTTTTAAGAAATTCATGTTAAAAAAACATAGATATTTCACACCGTGGGGGATCTGTTGAGCCAACAGATCTAGAGATAAGATCTAATTGACTGCCGGCACATCAACAAAGATGTTATGGCAGCCATTTTAGGACTCTAGACTCAGTCCCCTGTCCTGAAAAAATATATAAAAAACATGTAAGAGGGTAGAGTAGGGAGACCCCATCCTCTGGGGCCATATTTAATTAAAGGGAGTTGTGGCCTGCCTTCTCAAGCCTCTGTGAGGCCTTATGATACTCTACTCCAGGGCCAACTTTGAAATAAAGGGGAAGATGCATGTGGTTCCCTTTCAAAGCCTCAGTGAGACCCTGGGGACAGGCTCTGTTGGGGCTTTCCAGGTACACCGGGACACCGTAGTTTCCCTGCCAGTGAGAGCACAGGCAGGGAAGTCTATTATGCTCCCACCCAGCAGGAGCAAAAGAAAAGCTGCTTCCACCGGGTGGGATCAATGCCAGCTCCCGCCTCACCCGGGATGGGTACAGGCAGGGGAGCCGGCAGGGTTGTGGGGGCCTTGGAGCTCCTCCCACTACCCAAACATGACCGATGCTGTGGGGTACCCGAGGTGGGCATCTGGGCACCCCAGAATAAAAAAGGAATTTGCTGGTTTCTGCTCTGCCCCATGAATGGGGCTGCTTGCAGGGAGCCGATAGGGCAGTGGGAGCCCTGGGACTCGCTACAGAGCTCCGTCATTAAAAATGATGCGGGGTGCCCGAGGTGATCACCCATACCGAAGCTTATGCGTGGCCTCGTGGAATGAGTCACTTGCAGGGAGCCGGCAATGCCATGGGGCCCTAAGGCTCCCCTGCAGCCACCAATGAAAATTGAATCTGTGGGTGTCCTGGGTGGGACCAGGATATCCACAAAAACTTTTATAAATAGAAAAAGTAAATAATAAATGAGCGGCCAGAGCTGCTAATTTATTTTTCACTGCTCCTAGCAAGGGGCGCCCCATAATGCCCTAGGGTTTATGGAAATACATATTTTCTTGCTGGTGGTCCCCTAGAAGAGGCAGAGGAACCACAAAGTATTTTTTAATGTTGTGGGGGGGGGCTACAGGGAGTGCATCAGCCCCCAGCAACATAAAAAAGTCAGTCTCCTGAGTCATTAAATCAATGACCCCAGAAGAGCTGACTACATTTTTTAAAGCACTCTGAGCTTGAGCTGTATGCTTTTCAGCTGGAGTGTGAGAACCTCTAGTGGTTTGCTTTATGGTTGAACATTGTGCCTTGAAAAAAGTAAAAAGAAAAATTCAAAGAACTCTTAATGTTTTTTTAAAAATGCTTTATTCGGGGGCGTGGCTTCGGCACCGATCAGGATGGTCGCGCTCCTGTGAGGGCTCCCTGGGCTTCTGCCCGTAATAAATCCGTTTGGAGAAATGCAACTCATGTCGGTGAGGTGTGAATAAACATCGGAGGCTGCGAGAAAGTTGATGCGGGAAAGAAAACGAGCCGCGAGGGTAAACTACGTCCACACCTGGAACTGAGGCCTAAGTAAGAGCTAAGATCCCGGGCTAAAGTTGTGGCTGAGCCTAGCTGAGAACGTGAGTGGCACTGGCGTGGGTCGCGGAAGACCCAAAAACGAACAGGTGGCAGCCGCTGCCCACGATAAGAATAGGACAGTGAACAACAAGCCCCGGGTCCACGAGTGACGCCCGGAACATCGACAACCGGGTAGTGACGCAGTGGAGTGGCGGCGGACCTCTGGAGGTCGCAGTGCTGAGTAAGAAAGGCTGCACCAAGACAGAACGCAGTGGGAGCTGCAGACCTGAAGTGCAACCCCCGGTGAGTGAGTGATGGGACACCGTACTAGCCAAAAGGATCTCGGCCAAGGAGTAAATATAAAGCACCGGAAGGCACCAGAGTGGAGGGGAGCAAAGCGACCGGCCTGATTATTCAAGATGGCGCCGGCATAGGAAATGAGCCGGTTGCTGAACCCAGGTAGAAATAACTCGGGGCACAGAAGACCCAATTATAGCGTGAGGGAACAGGTGGGCTGGAACCACCCTCGCATATTGAACAGATATACCGCATAAACGAGCCGAATGTATGCATGATAACGGCGGATACTGAAGCAGACATAGTGGAGGCCAGATACTTTGGAAGACAGCAAGAAGGCAATAATGGAGGACCAGGGCACATACCGAGCAGCTGTGGAGAAGGGGACGAGGTCCTGGTGAAAGTGGAGGCAAGTCGAGCGATTACCATGACCACGGTAGGGCCTAGACACTCGGCAAGATAGTCCTCCCAGGAGGGGCAAGACCAGTCAAGCACGAATAGCAAAAACTGGAAACCAAGGGCCACTGATTGATACTCAGCTGAATTGACCAGAACGGAGGCACCAGATTAAGAAATAAGCGGCCAGTACCGGAAGCGAAGGAAGCTGACAGTGGTGTTGGCTAGCTGGCAGAGAATACAAGATACATGAAAGAGACATAAATAAGCAACAGGCTTGGCAGGGGACAACACCCATTTTGACCCCAGCTGGTCACCAACTAACTGGCCAAAATGTCAGGGGGCAAGGGGGCGAAGGGATCCCTCCAGACCAAACTGGACAAATTCACGATGCAGAAACGGGCTGAATCAGTCGGCCCAAGCATGGGAAGATAAGAAGCAGAGCTGGGATCGGACGGCGGGGAACCGTCACTGAAGGACATCATGGAGGCCATAATGGGAGTTCGTACGTCCCTGAAAACAGAATGGATACGATAACGACGGAGGTGACGCTGCTGAGGGCAGACATGCAAAACATAAGTGCAAAAGTTAAAAACATGGAAGTGGTCACCACAGAATTAAGCGGAGAGACGCAGCAGATGAAACAAGAAATCAAGGAACTCCAAGTTGCCAGTAAGAAAATGGAGAAACTATTGAACGATTATGAAGGCTTATCAAGAAGAAATAACGTCAGGATCCTTGGGGTCCCTGAGAAAGTGGAAGGGCCAGCAGCTGACATTTTTGTAGAAACTCTAATTTGTGACTATTTGAAACCAAAGTCTTTGTCTACCTTTTTCATGGTCGAGAAGGCGCACAGGATTCCCTGGGGTAGGCCAAAACTAGGCGCCCCTCCTGGGCCCCTGCTGGCGAGACTTCTAAATTTCAGGGACCGAGACAGCATATTACAAACTGCCGGCGTGTCCCCACCGATCAAATATGAAAATAGCGAAATCACCTTTTATCCAGACTTTACTATCGCTGTGCAGAAACAAAGAAGAACTTTTCTGGAGATTAAGAAACAACTAAGAGATAAAGGCGTGAGATACTCGATGCTGTTTCCGGCAAAGCTCTGAGTCGAAGCAGAGGGATGGTCCTGGTTTTTCGAAACTCCAGAAGCAGCTGCAGACTGGCTGGAGGGATGGAGGCCGACAAGAGGGCACAATCCCGAAAAGGAAAAGAACACCTCTCACACACTAAACCTTCACAGCTAGGAGGACGGCACGATCCATCGACAAAGGAGACAGAGGGGAATGGCGCATATGGATGAAAGACTGTCGGACTTGGTGTCGCTGCTAGATTGAGTTGAACAGAAAATGATAAGTACCTTCATTGACACTGAATATTGGCAGATAAGACATGAGGACATATTGAATAGAGGGGCGGGAGTGGGGGAGTCCGGAGGGAGGGCCCCCCAGCATTACCTTTAGTTAGTTCTATATGGGGCGACAGGCACTCTGCATAGTTGGGGTTATGGGCAGTTCAAAGTGCAGGGAAGCAGGGAGGAGGTAAAGGGGGTATTGAAATGGTAGCTGTGCTAAGCTGTTACAGATTCACTTATGATGAAATGGACACGATAGGGACAGTGGGAGGAGGTATAGGATCAGTGGAACCTACCGATCACAACAAGCCCCTTGGTTGGGCATACGAGTTATTAGATAAAGGATGGGATGCCAGACTGGCGAGATTTATGAGCGAAGGTATGGGCGAGTCAGGCGATAAGAATTTCAGACTCCTGTCCTGGAATGTAAACGGAATAAGGGACAAGCTTAAAAGAGGAATAGTATTGCAATTCATTAAGCGACATGCCCCAGAGGTGATACTATTCCAGGAAACACACTTAGGGCCCGATTCCGATGTCGTTCGGAAGGCCTCCGAATCGGATTTGGCTTTACCGGATCCGATTTGTAGCCCTTGTTTTCGACCGAATCGTACACAAGTCCGAACGGCCAAGTACGATGCGAAGATCGCGCAAGCGCCGACCGAATTGTTTCTGGACCCGAACCGCTCCGTACGTCTCGTTTGTAGATGAATCGTGCCGCGCAATGGAGCCGATTTCCGACCGAGCGAGTACGATGCACGATTCGGACAGCCGCTTTGCCTCGGTCTCAGTGAGACGAAACGGCTGTCGGAAGCATACTTCGGGGGGCTGTACCAGGCCCCCCTTCACCCAGGTCCCTCCGAATCTAATACGGGGGCGTGCCCATGGGTCCCCCAGATCCAAGCATGCACAGTGTGGCAGGCACCATGGGGTGCCCGCCACAGGGTGTACGCTTTTCCCCACCCACCCCTTTTCTGCTATGGGAGCCTGTGTACGCGTCTGTACACAGGCTCCCATAGAGTTCAATGGGAGACTGAGCGAACCGAGTCCGTAGGCTTACAGCAGCATCATACTCGCTCGTTCGGACACCCGGAGCACGTCTCGCTCGGAAAGCCCTCCGGATACGAGTCGTACGGAGGGCTTTCCGAGCGGAATCGGGCCCTTAGTAGGGAATATGTGCAAGGCCCTGGCTAGGTGGGGCTATCAACTGGTGATACACTCAGGGTTTACCACGGGTTCAAGAGGAGTGGGTATAATGAAGAAACGGTCTTTCCCAATGACGATAGAACAAACATGCACTGATAACTTAGGTAGATATGCAGCGGTGTTGAGTACGTGGGAGGGCGAAACACTAACTATAGTATCAATGTATTCACCACCAGGCCTGCAGGAGGCTGCATTAAGAGATCTAGGGAAAGTGATACTATCGTTCCCTATGGGGAAATTGGTAATAGGGGAGACTTCAATTCCGTAATGTCGGGAGGCTAGACCGACATCCCCCCGATACTTGGCGCTATCGCAGATGATACTCCCGCCACTTCCTAGACGCAATGGGACTAGTGGATGCATGGAGGATCTGTCATCCTACTGAGACACATTTCACTTTTCACTCAGGGGCCCATAATAGTCTCTCTCGAATTGATTATATTCTGACCCTGGCAGATCAGGTACGATACATTAAGGAGATCCGACACTTAGCGAGGGGCATTTCTGATCACTCCCCAATATGGGTACCAGTGGAGATTGGTAATGGAAGCGGGACTAGAAAAGCACCAATAAACCCCTGGCACCTCCGAAATCCAAAGATTAAACAGAAGATCACGCAAGAAATAGATTATTATTTTTGAGAAAATGAGGGATCCGTAGAATCAGCCCAGATCATTTGGGAAGACTTTAAAATGGTAATACGTGGACATGCGGTGTCCCAGATAGCTGGAGTTAAAAAAGAAAAAAATGCAGGACTAATTAGGTTAGAAGAAGAGATATTGGAATTAGAGGGTGACCTTACTACAACAGAAGAGCAAGACGGAGCACACATTCTCAACTTAAAGAAAGAAGAGTATAGGAGTGAGGCAAGAGACATGGCGAAAACAATAAATAGACATAAACTAGGACGAATATACGAGCAAGGAGATAAAGCTGGGAAACTGTTGGCCTGGCTAGACAAGAGGGAACTAGCGAGCCGGCTGGTCACGGAGCTAATAATAGAATCAGGGGACAAGCTAACAGATACGCAGGAAATTGCTGACGAATTTGCCATCTACTACGAGCTAATATATGCGTCTAAGACCACCAGGCAGGAAAGAGAAGTGAAGGCGTTATTGTCTGAAATGGACCTACCAATGATAACGAAAGAAGATAGAACCCTGCTAGACAATGACCTAATGCCGGAAGAAATAACACAGGCCATTCGAACTCTTCAATCCGGGAAAGCGATGGGCCCTAATGGCCTCCGATAGAACTCTACAAACTGAGGCCTGATAGAATAGCCCCCCATCTTCAGAAAATGTATGAAGAAAGCCTTGAGAGGGGGCATCTCCTGCAAGACCAGAGGATGGCCACTCTGGTAGTGATACACAAAGAAGGTAAACCCAAAAATGAATGCTCGTCCTCCCGACCTATATCATTGTTAAATGCAGAGGCCAAAATATTGGCCAAACTGCTGGCCACCCGGCTGATCCGGGTTATTTCAGGATTAGTCCACCCTGACCAATCGGGCTTTATCCCATCAAGAAATACATCATTGAACACGCGGCGGTTGCATTGGGTCATGGGGCGAATAGACACTATAAGGGAAGATGCGGTGGTGGTGTCCTTGGACGCTACCATGGCGTTTGATACCATGGAGTGGCCATATCTCTTTGCCGTCTTAGAAAAGCTCGGATTCGGTCTAAAATTCATTAGACGGATATGACTACTTTATACTGACCCCCTCGAACAAGTAGTGGTCAATAATAAAAAGTCAGCCATCTTCACTCTTCGCAGAGGGACGAGGCAAAGGTTGCCCCCTGTCCCCACTTTTATTTGCATTGACGTTGGAGTCCCTTGCCTACTGGATCCGCAAAGACCCTATAATTAGGGGATTACATTGGGCGGAGGAGTGGGAAGATCGTATCTCACTCTACGCAGATGATATTTTGCTATATTTGGCCTCGCCAGAGAGATCTCTGCACAGGGTACTAAACATATTTACTAATTTTGGTATATACTCCGGTTACAATATCAACTGGTCAAAATCGCTTATATTTGTATTGCACGGAAATCCGCCTCCCTACCCATGGACTGTAAGGTGGCGATAGCCACAGATGGATTCAAGTGTCTTGGACTGTTCATCACGAAAGATCCCAAATTATACTATACGTCCAACTTGCTGCCACCGCTACAGCAGCTAAAACAGGATGTGGAACATTGGAAGACCCTTCCGCTGTCACTACTAGGCAGAGCGGCACTCTTTAAGATGATGTTGCTGCCTCGCTTCTTGTATGTTCTTCACAATTCACCTGACCCGGTTCCCTCATCCTACTTTGCGGTGGTGGAAAGTGCACAGAGAACGTTGCTTTGGGGAAGCAGGCCACCGCGAATTTCATTCTCAAAATTAGTAAAAGGATAGTATGATGGGGGAATTGGATTACCCAACATTAAAAAAGTATTATTGGGCGGCGCAACTAGCTGCCATCGACCATTGCGTGTATCGGTCCCCAGATGATCCTGGATATGCAATGGACAGATGGCTTGTACCTGGGAGTAACCACACCCTTACGCTCTATTCGAAGCCCACAAAAATACACCTGACTGGTCCCATGAAGCATTTGATCCAGGTGTGGCACACGGCACATAAGAGTATGGGTTGGGCAAAGAAAATAACACTGGCCACCCCACTGTGGGACACGGAACAATTGGGCTCTCTCTGGAGGACGAAGGGTTTCGATAAATGGGATACTATCGGGATAACTAAGGTGGGCGACCTTTGGAAAAAGAGAGAGGTGGTGGTGCCCTTCGAGAGGCTACAACAGGAATACGAAATGGCGGATACTGAGAGATTCTGGTATCTACAGATACGGCATATCTTGCGTAAGGTGATCCCGAGGGGAGAGACCCCTCCTGAGGTCTCGCCCTTCGAAGATAGGCTTCTTGATGGATATATGCCAAAAAAAGCAATCTCCTGACATACAAAACTGATCAACCATTCACCAGATCCTCTGCCGAAGCTCCCTGCAAAATGGGAGAGTGACTTGGCGGGGCTGGAGGAGGAGGACTGACTAGAAGCACTGGCATCGCCAAAGGAGGATGCAATTTCCTCTAAACTGAAACTGGTTCAGTTGAAAATATTGCATAGAGTATATGTCACAGGGGACAGCGTTGGCTAGGATGGGGTATAGGGGAGACCCTAGTTGCAGAAGGCAGTGTGGCCAGGAAGGCACGTTTCTACATATCATTTGGGAGTACACAAACATTGGAAGGTACTGGAATGATGTCATTAAGTGCATGGGGGAGGTACTGGGGGAGAGACTGGTACCCGAGGCCAAAAGATGTCTGCTAAACATATGGGAACCAACGGATTTCGATAGTAAAGAGATAACATGGGTATCGTTGGGCCAGACGGTCGCCAAGCGAAACATAGCGAGGAAGTGGGGAGTACGAGAAGTCCCGACAATAAGGGACTGGAAAAAAGACATGGATTGGTGCATGTTTAGGGAGAAAACAGTATATGTATCCAAGGGGTGCCCGAGGAAGTGGACGCAAATATGGGGCAAATGGAATTAATACAGAATATATGTGTACCACCCAACTTACCATTGCAAGTGTCCCAGGATGAACTAGAAACATAAAATACAGGAGCACTATGACCAAGGGAAATGTTATTTACTGAGATTAACCAAATGTTACACGTCAACCATTAATATGATTTGAAGAATGTACGACGTGATATCTGTACTGTTGTTTATTGTTTACAATAAAAATATATTTTTTTAAAATGCTTTATTCAAAATATTTTATGACAGTCACTTTTATTAAACATTACAATGTGTGAATTTATGAAATATACATTTGATCATAGTAATCAGTGACTTTTTACATAGCCAGTATGCCTGCTTTACTTAAAATGAAACCCTATATATTGTTACACATAGTCAGCTGTGCGGTCAGGTCCTCCACGGGCCTGGCCTTAGGCTGGGCCCTGTGCAAAAACCCTTGCTGCACACAGCCAAAATGTCTACCAACTTTGCAAGAGTTATCCTTAAATCAAACAATTTTGCCATTAATGGTAAATACTATCTGCAAATAGAAGGAACTTCCATGGGCACTTGAATGGCTCCATCCTATGCAAATATTTTCATGGGCAAATTAATGGACCAGATACTTTTGCTACTTCTAGTATCAAACCACTGTTATGGCTAGGATATATTGATTACATATTTATAATATGGAATGCTTGAAGGGGAAAATGTGAAGAATTTACGGCATATTTAAGCAGTATCCATTGTACCATCAAATTCACCAGCTGCTATACTAAACAAAAGTATCATTTCCTGCTACTTACTGTTTATGAACAGAAAATTGTAACTGGTCTGTAGCACAAGTCTACAGATGTTCATTTTGTATCTAAGCTGGGCTTCATGTCACCCACACCACACTAAACTCAGCATCATCTACAGCAGAGCACTCGAAAATAAGGCACATCTACAGCAATGAAGAAACTTGAAAAGAACATCTACAGAAGCTTTCTATGCTATTTCAAATGTGAGGCTATCCTCTGCATATCATATAGCAACAAATTGACAAGAGATTGCATTTACCCAGGGAAGCACTTTAAGTACGAACTACTGCACTATAGGGAAATTTTCTGGATGTGCCATTTAAAATTATTGCATCCAGATGGACTGAACATCGCTGACAATAGTCCCTGATTAGTGCATTCTTCAAGAGATCTCAGGGCTGCATTGATTCCACATTCCAAACTGATCATTTCTGCTGTATACACAGAGAGTCCCCCTTTTTATCTTTGCTCCCCCTTGATCAAACACCACAAAACTTTCAATCCTCTGACAATGTAATGGGTGCAATCGGTCTGCAAAGTTTCTCGGAGATTAGTCAAACAGGTGCAAACTTATTAAGGGACAAAAATCCAAGAAATTCCTATCTCTGATAACCCTAACTATAACTACAGTTATAGGTGACTGACATAAGTATAACTAGCCCAGTTGGAATGTCAGCCCGGGGCGAAAAATAGATTTTTTTTGTGCACTGTGGATCTGCGATAAAGTAAATAAAATGAACTGTGCTCCCCCGTGGTGGGCCAGGGCCTGTCGAGTCCCCATAATGTACTGCAATATGGGAGAGGAGCATGTGGCCCTCCTCACCAAACCATTAAAGGGCCCCAGGTATCCTCATCCCCTGGGGCCTAATTCATTATTTTGGGGAGGGGTGTGCAGCCTTCCTCACCCGGCCATTAAAAAGCTCCAGGGACCCCATCCCCTGGGCCGATAGTATAATTATTTTGGGAAGGGGACATAGGGCACACAATCCAGAGCCATTAATTGGCCCTGGCAGCCCAAACCTCAGAACTCCTCAAAAAAAATAAGTTGGGGAGTAGGGCAAAGTACCTTCCCTGAGCCATAATCCGGACTCGGGACGATATTCCCCGAGGTCAGAGCAATTTTTAATTGGGGTGGAGGACATTGGCCCCCCTCCCTGAAGCATCCCATGGCTACAGTGACCCCATCCCACGGGGTCCTGCGACACCCTGTCCCAGGGACCCCCATCCCCAGGACACTGTGCTGTACTGTGCCCACAAGAGTATGGGCAGAGAGAACTACAACTCCCTGCCAGTCCTCTTGTGGGCAGACAACACAGTATTGCTCCTGCCATGTGGCAGCGGAACCCAAAGCTGCTCTTGCAGGGTGGGAGCAACCAAGTATGGCTGGTTCTCACCACACCTAGGATGAGTGCAGGCAGAGAAGCTGGCGGGGCTGCGGGGGCCATGGTCCTCCTTCTCAGCCCCGAATGGATCTGCATATTGTGCGAGCCCCAAGTGAGGCTGCGCCATGCACTGCTTATACCCTCACATATTACATCATTCATATATTGTTAGACTTGGCATCTTTTGGCGTGTTTCCCCTGACTTTTTGCTTTCTGACCTCCCGGTTTTGACTCTGTTTTTGCTGGTGTAATGATTCTGCGCACTTTCCTCACTGCTGTCCAGTGGGAAAGTGCAAGTGCTCCTGTATAAAATGTGTTATGGATTGGTGTTTCCATGATTGGCCTATTTGGTTTATGTATCAGTCCCTTGTAAAGTGCACTGCGAGTGCCAGGGCCTATAGACCAAATGCTGTTGGTGGGCTGCAGCACTGGATTGTGCCACCCACGCAAACAGCCCGTAAAGTGTAACTCGGGCCTGCCATCGCAGAGCCTGTGCGCAGCCTGGGGCTGCCAGGTCGACTTGGCAAGTGCACACACTTGCAAGTCCCTAAACCTTCCCTTTGCTACATGTTAGTCACCCCTAAGGTAGGCCCAAGGTACCCCTGTGGGCAGGGTGCGTTGTATGCGAAAGGTAGGACATGCCCTGGTGTGTGTGGCATGTCCTGATAGTGAATTACAGCCTAGTTCGTTTTTCACTATTGCAAGGCTACCTGTTCCCCCTAGGCCAGAACGGGCAGTTTTGATTATTACAGCTTATAATCCTAACTGACCCCGGGAACATGGTAGAAATTCGAGTTTAGTATGCCTGGACTCAGAATGATAAAATGCAGCTTTTAGTGAAGTTGGTTTTAACATTCTGTGTTTGAAAATACCACTTTTAGAAAGTGGGTATTTTCTTGTCTAACCATCCAAGCCTGCCTCTGCGAGGTTGTGTATTCCTTGTCTGGAGTGTGAGTGACAGGGGCTGGGGGATGCCAGGAGACAGGGTGAGTCAGCGCAGGGCTGAATAGCAAGATCTACATGTAGATGGGTGGGAGGGGTCGCACCTGGGCCCTGAATAGGACAGTGCCTTCCCTCCACAATGCTGGCTCCACCTCCTGTGGTGCGTCTGATGTCCCTGGCCTACTCACTGAAAGAAGGGACGGAGACTTGTCAACAAAGTGCTCCAGAACTGGTTTGGACTAGGCAAAGGCCTCTCTGCCTTCAGAGAACAAAGGAATTTGGGATATAAATATTGGGGCCCTGACCCCATGAATTTAGATCTCGCTGGAATCAAGGAACCTGCCAAGACGAAGAGCTGGAAGAGCTGCCAGGAGGAGTACTGCCCCTTTGCTGTGTTGTTGCTTTGTTGGGTTGGCCTGCAGTTGCTGCTTCTGTCTTGGGCAGTGAAAGGACTGGACTGAACTTTCTACAAACTTGTGCTGAGTATCTCCAAGGGCCTGGAACCGAGCTGGCCTCCTGTTAAGAAGTCTCAGGGACTGCAAAGACTTCACAAGCCTCTGGGTACCGCTTCTGGAACGCTGTTTCAGTTGCCACAGAGGAAGGGAACTGCAACCGACTCCGTCAACCGAATCCATCCCTGGCCGGTGACCTGTTTGCACCGCAGACCGCATCGCCCCGCTTCGCATCACAACCCTGGTCTCACCGTGGGCGACGTCCGACGCCGCCAACATCGAGCCGCTGCTTGCACCGTGACCTGTGGGCACCGCAGTTCGCATCGCATCGCTTCACTGAACCAGCCGGACCCGACCGACGCGGTCGCTGCAACTGGCTCAAGAGTCGTGACCGCACCGCATTTGGGGCACCGCTCGCACGTCTGCGACGCACCGCTCCGACTCGCACCGCTGTCCGACGCCAGCTCCCGCACTCCGGCTTGGTCGCCTGCATCGCAACCTGTCAGCACCGCATCGAGCATCGTCTCACCCTGCATCACACGCCTTGGACTCACCGACCCCGTCTGCACGACGCTCATCGAGCCGCTGCCTGCACCGCATTGAGGGACACCGCACCTTGCATCGCTCCGTCTTGCACCGCAACCGCGACGAACGCCGACCGGCTCGTACACTCCGTACCAGCCACAACGAGAAAGGTACTGTAACCGAGTCTGTTCACGACTCTGCTGGCCCGTATCGACGCGGTGGGCTGGAACTGTTAGACTCTGTGGTTTTCAGCATCGCGGTAGGCTCAGACGGAGCTACCGACTCGTACGAACTTTGTTTTTGGACTATTCCTGCAAAGAAGAAGTTACCTTATCAAGTATTCATTTTTAAAGTACAGTATTGTGGATTTTCGTCGTAATTGGTCTTGTCTCAAGTATATAAAATATTGGTTATTTTTCTAAACTGGTGTGGTGTCCGTTTGTAGTGCTTACACTGTATTACTGTTGGTTATGTGCATATGCTTTACACACTGCCTCTGAATTAAGCCAGACTGCTCGTGCCAAGCTACCACGAGGGTGAGCAGGGGTTACTTCACGAGTGTAACACCCTTACCCTGACTAGGAAGAAGGGTCCCTACTTGGACAAAGGTGCAAACCCTTGCCAACTAGAGATCCCATTTCTAACATTGGTTGTCAGCGGTGAGGATAGGACTTGTGTTTGCACTTGACTTACAGTGATTGGTGTGCACTACTACCATATCGCAGACCATTACGTACCACATACTGGTTCTTTTTCTTTTGGCCTATTTTTGATCTTGCCAGTTTTCAACTCACTACTTTTGTCATGCCTGAATCAATTGCATCATCCGTTGCATCTCTGGAAGTTATCTTTGAGGAGGATAGGTTGGAATCCTACGCCGTAAAGGAGCTACGAGCGATTTGTAAAAACCTGAAAGTCCAAATTAAAGGCCTCACAAGGAAGGAGGAGCTACAGAAGGCGCTGAGGGCCTGGGTAGCAGCCAGACATGCCAATGGGCAGCCTGGTAATCTCAGTGAGGAGGTGGAGGAGCCTATTTCCAGGGTGGATGTGCTTTTGGGTAGGGGGGAACCCGCCAGATCAGGCAGCAGCAGTCTGTCCCCAGAGGAGCTGGAGGACAGGCGGGAGGCAAGGCAGTTTGAGCTGCAGAAGCTCAGACTGGAGAGTGAGCGGGAGGAGAAGAGATTGGCCATAGAGGAGAGGAAGATGCTCTTAGAGCATGAGAGAGAACTGAAGGAGCTAGAACTTAGGAGTAAGTCGGGCTCAGATGGTGGCAGCAATTCGTCCAGAAAGGCAGACAGGATTGTGCACATTCCCAAGAACGTAGGCAAGGAGTTCAAGAAGGGGGATGACATACAAAGGTGGTTTCAGGGTTATGAGGCAGCCATACACATGAATGGGGTCCCTGAGGAGAATTGGGGAGCAGGATTGTGGCCACTTTTCCCTGAAGAAGCAAGGGATGCTCTGATAGCTTTGGGTAAGGGGTATCACCTCACCTATGCTGACATGAAGGATGCCCTTCTCACGAAGTATGGTCTTACTCCTGAAAAGTACAGGGATCAGTTCAGGTCCAGTAAGAAGTCTGATGCCAACACTTGGTTGGAATGTGTGGATGTGTTCTGCAGGTCTCTGGATGGTTGGGGGAAGGGCAGTAGTGTAACAGATTTTCAGGGGCTCTACAACTTGATTGCATGGGAGCACTTGTCTAGTCTATGTTTTGCAGATCTGCGCCAGCACCTAGTTGATAGTAAGCTAACTGACCCCAGGAAGCTTGCTATGGAAGCGGACCGCTGGGTGAGTACCAGGGTCCACAAGAAAGCGTTTGGGGAGACTCAGCCAAAGGTGGGCAGGGTCCCCAGCAGAAAGGTGGGGGGGACAAGGGTAAAGCACAGGAGTTCTCTAAAGGGCCCCAAACTAGTACCCAGGGTAAAGGTTCCCAGCCCCCCGGTGATAAGAAGAAAGGGGTCTCCACAGGGAAGCCTGTTGAGACCGGCCCCCGCAAGTGTTATGCATGTGACCAGGTAGGTCACTTTAAGGGGGACCCCAAGTGCCCGAAGGGGACACAGCCGCCCACCGGTGGACAGTCAAAAGTGTTGGCTAGTGTAGCGCTTGGGGAGGAGGGGTGCCCACAGGAGGGTGGGGATCCCGCAGAAATGACCCTTGTCTCACTAGGGGACAGTGAGATGGTCCCAGGAAACCAGGTGCCCCCTAACACAAAGAAATATAGCACCTGGGTGACCATTAATGGGAACAGGGTAGAGGCTCTCAGAGACACTGGAGCCAGTGTGACCTCAGTCCGGTGTCACCTGGTGTCTGAGAAGCAAGTAGTCCCAGGAGCATTCCACCAAGTAGTTGCTGTAGACAACTCAGAGCGCCAATGTATGGTGGCGCAGGTTCCCTTTGAATGGGGGGGTCTCAGGTCCCTTGAGGGTGGTTGTGAGCCCTACCATGCCTGTAGATTGTCTGCTAGGAAACGACCTCGAGCAGTCCTTATGGAAGGAGGTTGAGCTCAGGTCTCACTTGGAGATGCTTGGGTTGCCAGAGTGGGCATACGTGTCTACTCGGTCAATGGCAGCCAAAAGGGTGATCAAGAGGACTTGGAGCCTGAAACAGTGGCCCAAGTCCCTGCCAAGAGAAAGGGCAGGGGACGCGGGAAACCGGCCCCCGAAGTTCCCACGGACCGGGAGGAGGCGGACCTCGAGGGGGACGCCCGGTGCCTACAGGGGAGCAGGTAGCCGAACTGGGAGACATCTCTGAGCTGACCCATTGGCAGCAAGAAGGGGGTCCCACCAGGGAGGAGTTCTGCAGGGAGCAGAGCGAGTGCCCTACTCTGGAGGGTCTGCGGCGGCAGGCTGCAGACCAGGCAGCTGGTAATCAGTCCGGGTCACATCTGATCTACTGGGAGAGTGGTCTCCTATACAGTGAGCCTAAGGTTGCTGAGCCTGGGTCAGCCCGTGTGCTGGTGGTACCCCAGCGCTTCAGGACCTTCCTACTGGGTCTGGCTCATGACGTGCCTTTGGCAGGACATTTGGGGCAGGACAAGACCTTTGACAGGCTTGTCACCCACTTCTTTTGGCCCCAAATGCGAAGGCAGTCAGATGCACACTGTAGGTCTTGCCAAACTTGCCAGGCAAGTGGTAAGAGTGGGAGGAAGGTCAAAGCTCCTCTCCAACCTTTTCCTGTTGTTGGAACACCCTTTGAAAGGGTAGGGATGGATATAGTGGGGCCACTGGATCCCAAGACAGCCATGGGCAACAGGTACATCCTGGTCTTGGTGGACCATGCCACCCGGTACCCGGAGGCAATCCCTCTCAGGACAACGACGGCGCCAGTGGTGGGCCGGGCGTTAATGGGGATCTTTTCCCGTGTGGGATTCCCCAGAGAGGTGGTTTCTGATAGGGGGACCAATTTCATATCCAAGTATATGACATCCCTGTGGAAGGAGTGTGGTGTAACCTACAAGTTCACCACTCCGTACCACCCACAAGGAAACGGTCTGGTGGAGAGATTCAACCAGACCTTGAAAGGCATGATCAAGGGTCTAACAGAACCCATGAGGCGTAAGTGGGACGTCCTCTTGCCATGCCTACTCTTTGCATACCGGGAGGTGCCTCAGAAGTCTCTTGGGTACAGCCCCTTTGAGCTCCTGTATGGCCACCCTGTCAGAGGACCTCTGAGTTTGGTAAAGGAAGGCTGGGAGGCAGCTCCCAGGAAAACTCCCCAGGATGTATTTAGCTACATGCTGGCCTTTAGAAACCAAACTGCCCGCTTCAGGAAACTCGCTCAGTCGAACCTAGAAGCAAGCCAGGAAGAAATGAAGAGATGGTATGACCAGAATGCCACTCTGGTCGAATTTCAACCTGGGCAAAAAGTGTGGGTCATGGCCCCAGTGGCACCTTGTGCCTTGCAGGACAAGTGGACTGGGCCATATGAGGTAAAGGAGTGCAAAAGTGACGTCACCTACCTGGTGGATTTGCAGGCTCCAAGGAACCCTTTGAGGGTCCTTCACGTGAACCGCCTCAAGCCCCACTTCGAGAGGTCCGAAGTGAGTATGCTCTTGGCGACAGATGATGGGGTGGAAGAGGAGAGTGAGCCTCTCCCTGACCTCCTGTCTACCAAGGAGCATGATGGGTCAGTAGAGGGTGTGATCCTCTCCCCTACTCTGACTCAGGAGCAGCAGGGGGACTGTCGCCAGTTGTTGGGACAGTTCGCCCCACTGTTCTCTCTGACCCCGGTGTTACTCACTGGTGTACCCATGACGTGGACACTGGTGACAGCCCTCCTGTGAAGCACAAGATTTACAGGTTGACTGACCGGGTCAGAGCCAGCATCAAGGAGGATGTCTCTAAGATGTTGGCATTAGGGGTGATTGAGCCCTCCCACAGTCCTTGGGCCAGCCCAGTGGTCTTGGTCCCAAAGGCTGCGGCGTCCGGTGCCACTCCAGAACTCCGGTTTTGTGTGGACTACCGTGGGCTCAATGCCGTCACCAGGACTGACGCGCACCCCATCCCCAGAGCTGATGAGCTCATTGATCGGTTGGGAGCTGCCCGGTTCCTCAGCACGTTTGATTTGACGTCTGGGTACTGGCAGATTGCCTTAACCGATGGGGCCAAGGAGAGATCAGCATTCTCAACCCCAGAAGGTCATTACCAATTCCGGGTGATGCCCTTTGGGTTGAAGAATGCCCCTGCCACCTTTCAGAGGTTGGTAAATCAGGTGTTGGCTGGGCTGGAGGATTTCAGTGCCGCCTACCTGGATGACATTGCTGTGTTCAGTTCCAGCTGGGAAGAACATTTACAGCACCTTGAGAAAGTGTTGAGGGCTCTGCAAGGTGCAGGCCTCACGATCAAGGCCAGTAAGTGCCAGATCGGGCAGGGTTCTGTGGTGTACTTGGGACACCAGGTAGGAAGCGGCCAGGTGGCGCCCCTACAACCCAAGATTGACACCATTCTGGCTTGGGAACCCCCAAGACCCAGACAGAGGTGAGAGCCTTCTTAGGTCTCACCGGTTACTATAGGAGATTTGTTAAGGGCTATGGCACCATCGTTGCCCCCTTAACAGAGCTGACCTCTAAGAGGCAGCCCAGGAAAGTGATCTGGACTGAGTCCTGCCAGAAAGCTTTTGATGCCCTGAAGGCAGCCATGTGCACGGCGCCCGTGCTCAAGGCACCTGACTTCTCCAAGGAATTCGTCGTGCAGACTGACGCTTCAGAGCATGGTGTGGGAGCGGTGCTCTCACAACTGAACGAAGAGGGCCTGGATCAGCCTGTAGTCTTCCTTAGCAGGAGACTACTTCCCAGGGAACAGAGGTGGAGTGCCATAGAAAGGGAAGCTTTTGCTGTGGTCTGGGCGCTGAAGAAGTTGAGACCATACCTGTTTGGGACTCACTTCCGGGTTCAGACAGACCACAGGCCCCTCAGATGGTTGATGCAAATGAGGGGTGAGAATCCAAAACTGCTGAGGTGGTCCATCTCCCTATAGGGAATGGACTTTACGGTGGAACACCGTCCTGGTACAGAACACGCCAACGCAGATGGTCTGTCCAGGTTCTTCCGCCTTAGTGAAGAGAACTCCAATGGGGTTGGGTAGTTCTCCCTACTTTCAGCTGGAGGGGACATGTGTTAGACTTGGCATCTTTTGGCGTGTTTCCCCTGACTTTTTGCTTTCTGACCTCCCGGTTTTGACTCTGTTTTTGCTGGTGTAATGATTCTGCGCACTTTCCCCACTGCTGTCCAGTGGGAAAGTGCAAGTGCTCCTGTATAAAATGTGTTATGGATTGGTGTTTCCATGATTGGCCTATTTGGTTTATGTATCAGTCCCTTGTAAAGTGCACTGCGAGTGCCAGGGCCTATAGACCAAATGCTGTTGGTGGGCTGCAGCACTGGATTGTGCCACCCACGCAAACAGCCCATAAAGTGTAACTCGGGCCTGCCATCGCAGAGCCTGTGCGCAGCCTGGGGCTGCCATGTCGACTTGGCAAGTGCACACACTTGCAAGTCCCTAAACCTTCCCTTTGCTACATGTTAGTCACCCCTAAGGTAGGCCCAAGGTACCCCTGTGGGCAGGGTGCGTTGTATGCGAAAGGTAGGACATGCCCTGGTGTGTGTGGCATGTCCTGATAGTGAATTACAGCCTAGTTCGTTTTTCACTATTGCAAGGCTACCTGTTCCCCCTAGGCCAGAACGGGCAGTTTTGATTATTACAGCTTATAATCCTAACTGACCCCGGGAACATGGTAGAAATTCGAGTTTAGTATGCCTGGACTCAGAATGATAAAATGCAGCTTTTAGTGAAGTTGGTTTTAACATTCTGTGTTTGAAAATACCACTTTTAGAAAGTGGGTATTTTCTTGTCTAACCATCCAAGCCTGCCTCTGCGAGGTTGTGTATTCCTTGTCTGGAGTGTGAGTGACAGGGGCTGGGGGATGCCAGGAGACAGGGTGAGTCAGCGCAGGGCTGAATAGCAAGATCTACATGTAGATGGATGGGAGGGGTCGCACCTGGGCCCTGAATAGGACAGTGCCTTCCCTCCACAATGCTGGCTCCACCTCCTGTGGTGCGTCTGATGTCCCTGGCCTACTCACTGAAAGAAGGGACGGAGACTTGTCAACAAAGTGCTCCAGAACTGGTTTGGACTAGGCAAAGGCCTCTCTGCCTTCAGAGAACAAAGGAATTTGGGATATAAATATTGGGGCCCTGACCCCATGAATTTAGATCTCGCTGGAATCAAGGAACCTGCCAAGACGAAGAGCTGGAAGAGCTGCCAGGAGGAGTACTGCCCCTTTGCTGTGTTGTTGCTTTGTTGGGTTGGCCTGCAGTTGCTGCTTCTGTCTTGGGCAGTGAAAGGACTGGACTGAACTTTCTACAAACTTGTGCTGAGTATCTCCAAGGGCCTGGAACCGAGCTGGCCTCCTGTTAAGAAGTCTCAGGGACTGCAAAGACTTCACAAGCCTCTGGGTACCGCTTCTGGAACGCTGTTTCAGTTGCCACAGAGGAAGGGAACTGCAACCGACTCCGTCAACCGAATCCATCCCTGGCCGGTGACCTGTTTGCACCGCAGACCGCATCGCCCCGCTTCACATCACAACCCTGGTCTCACCGTGGCGACGTCCGACGCCGCCAACATCGAGCCGCTGCTTGCACCGTGACCTGTGGGCACCGCAGTTCGCATCGCATCGCTTCACTGAACCAGCCGGACCCGACCGACGCGGTCGCTGCAACTGGCTCAAGAGTCGTGACCGCACCGCATTTGGGGCACCGCTCGCACGTCTGCGACGCACCGCTCCGACTCGCACCGCTGTCCGACGCCAGCTCCCGCACTCCGGCTTAGTCGCCTGCATCGCAACCTGTCAGCACCGCATCGAGCATCGTCTCACCCTGCATCGCACGCCTTGGACTCACCGACCCCGTCTGCACGACGCTCATCGAGCCGCTGCCTGCACCGCATCGAGGGACACTGCACCTTGCATCGCTCCGTCTTGCACCGCAACCGCGACGAACGCCGACCGGCTCGTACACTCCGTACCAGCCACAACGAGAAAGGTACTGTAACCGAGTCTGTTCACGACTCTGCTGGCCCGTATCGACGCGGTCGGCTGGAACTGTTAGACTCTGTGGTTTTCAGCATCGCAGTAGGCTCAGACGGAGCTACCTACTCGTACGAACTTTGTTTTTGGACTATTCCTGCAAAGAAGAAGTTACCTTATCAAGTATTCGTTTTTAAAGTACAGTATTGTGGATTTTCGTCGTAATTGGTCTTGTCTCAAGTATATAAAATATTGGTTATTTTTCTAAACTGGTGTGGTGTCCGTTTGTAGTGCTTACACTGTATTACTGTTGGTTATGTGCATATGCTTTACACACTGCCTCTGAATTAAGCCCGACTGCTCGTGCCAAGCTACCACGAGGGTGAGCAGGGGTTACTTCACAAGTGTAACACCCTTACCCTGACTAGGAAGAAGGGTCCCTACTTGGACAAAGGTGCAAACCCTTGCCAACTAGAGATCCCATTTCTAACATATATGTTCAATGACAGCATTGATAACATCACTGATGACATCTGAAATTACATAATTTATGACAACACTGTGCATGGTGGGGGCGCGATTTATAGTTATTTAATGAGACAAGATATAATTACTTCAGTTATATGATTTGGTCGAATTCCGTTCAGTAGTTTTTAAGAAATTCATGTTAAAAAAACATAAATATTTCACACCGTGGGGATCTGTTGAGCCAACAGATCTAGAGATAAGATCTAATTGACTGCCGGCACATCAACAAAGATGTTATGGCAGCCATTTTAGGACTCTAGACTCAGTCCCCTGTCCTGAAAAAATATATAAAAAACATGTAAGAGGGTAGAGTAGGGAGACCCCATCCTCTGGGGCCATATTTAATTAAAGGGAGTTGTGGCCTGCCTTCTCAAGCCTCTGTGAGGCCTTATGATACTCTACTCCAGGGCCAACTTTGAAATAAAGGGGAAGATGCATGTGGTTCCCTTTCAAAGCCTCAGTGAGACCCTGGGGACAGGCTCTGTTGGGGCTTTCCAGGTACACCGGGACACCGTAGTTTCCCTGCCAGTGAGAGCACAGGCAGGGAAGTCTATTATGCTCCCACCCAGCAGGAGCAAAAGAAAAGCTGCTTCCACCGGGTGGGAGCAATGCCAGCTCCCGCCTCACCCGGGATGGGTACAGGCAGGGGAGCCGGCAGGGTTGTGGGGGCCTTGGAGCTCCTCCCACTACCCAAACATGACCGATGCTGTGGGGTACCCGAGGTGGGCATCTGGGCACCCCAGAATAAAAAAGGAATTTGCTGGTTTCTGCTCTGCCCCATGAATGGGGCTGCTTGCAGGGAGCCGATAGGGCAGTGGGGGCCCTGGGACTCGCTACAGAGCTCCGTCATTAAAAATGATGCGGGGTGCCCGAGGTGATCACCCATATGGAAGCTTATGCGTGGCCTCGTGGAATGAGTCACTTGCAGGGAGCCGGCAATGCCATGGGGCCCTAAGGCTCCCCTGCAGCCACCAATGAAAATTGAATCTGTGGGTGTCCTGGGTGGGACCAGGATATCCACAAAAACTTTTATAAATAGAAAAAGTAAATAATAAATGAGCGGCCAGAGCTGCTAATTTATTTTTCACTGCTCCTAGCAAGGGGCGCCCCATAATGCCCTAGGGTTTATGGAAGTACATATTTTCTTGCTGGTGGTCCCCCTAGAAGAGGCAGAGGAACCACAAAGTATTTTTTAATGTTGTGGGGGGGGGGGGGGCTACAGGGAGTGCATCAGCCCCCCAGCAACATAAAAAAAGTCAGTCTCCTGAGTCATTAAATCAATGACCCCAGAAGAGCTGACTACATTTTTTTAAAGCACTCTGAGCTTGAGCTGTATGCTTTTCAGCTGGAGTGTGAGAACCTCTAGTGGTTTGCTTTATGGTTGAACATTGTGCCTTGAAAAAAGTAAAAAGAAAAATTCAAAGAACTCTTAATGTTTTTTTTAAAAATGCTTTATTCGGGGGCGTGGCTTCGGCACCGATCAGGATGGTCGCGCTCCTGTGAGGGCTCCCTGGGCTTCTGCCCGTAATAAATCCGTTTGGAGAAATGCAACTCATGTCGGTGAGGTGTGAATAAACATCGGAGGCTGCGAGAAAGTTGATGCGGGAAAGAAAACGAGCCGCGAGGGTAAACTACGTCCACACCTGGAACTGAGGCCTAAGTAAGAGCTAAGATCCCGGGCTAAAGTTGTGGCTGAGCCTAGCTGAGAACGTGAGTGGCACTGGCGTGGGTCGCGGAAGACCCAAAAACGAACAGGTGGCAGCCGCTGCCCACGATAAGAATAGGACAGTGAACAACAAGCCCCGGGTCCACGAGCGACGCCCGGAACATCGACAACCGGGTAGTGACGCAGTGGAGTGGCGGCGGACCTCTGGAGGTCGCAGTGCTGAGTAAGAAAGGCTGCACCAAGACAGAACGCAGTGGGAGCTGCAGACCTGAAGTGCAACCCCCGGTGAGTGAGTGATGGGACACCGTACTAGCCAAAAGGATCTCGGCCAAGGAGTAAATATAAAGCACCGGAAGGCACCAGAGTGGAGGGGAGCAAAGCGACCGGCCTGATTATTCAAGATGGCGCCGGCATAGGAAATGAGCCGGTTGCTGAACCCAGGTAGAAATAACTCGGGGCACAGAAGACCAAATTATAGCGTGAGGGAACAGGTGGGCTGGAACCACCCTCGCATATTGAACAGATATACCGCATAAACGAGCCGAATGTATGCATGATAACGGCGGATACTGAAGCAGACATAGTGGAGGCCAGATACTTTGGAAGACAGCAAGAAGGCAATAATGGAGGACCAGGGCACATACCGAGCAGCTGTGGAGAAGGGGACGAGGTCCTGGTGAAATTGGAGGCAAGTCGAGCGATTACCATGACCACGGTAGGGCCTAGACACTCGGCAAGATAGTCCTCCCAGGAGGGGCAAGACCAGTCAAGCACGAATAGCAAAAACTGGAAACCAAGGGCCACTGATTGATACTCAGCTGAATTGACCAGAACGGAGGCACCAGATTAAGAAATAAGCGGCCAGTACCGGAAGCGAAGGAAGCTGACAGTGGTGTTGGCTAGCTGGCAGAGAATACAAGATACATGAAAGAGACATAAATAAGCAACAGGCTTGGCAGGGGACAACACCCATTTTGACCCCAGCTGGTCACCAACTAACTGGCCAAAATGTCGGGGGGGCAAGGGGGCGAAGGGATCCCTCCAGACCAAACTGGACAAATTCACGATGCAGAAACGGGCTGAATCAGTCGGCCCAAGCATGGGAAGATAAGAAGCAGAGCTGGGATCGGACGGCGGGGAACCGTCACTGAAGGACATCATGGAGGCCATAATGGGAGTTCGTACGTCCCTGGAAAACAGAATGGATACGATAACGACGGAGGTGACGCTGCTGAGGGCAGACATGCAAAACATAAGTGCAAAAGTTAAAAACATGGAAGTGGTCACCACAGAATTAAGCGGAGAGACGCAGCAGATGAAACAAGAAATCAAGGAACTCCAAGTTGCCAGTAAGAAAATGGAGAAACTATTGAACGATTATGAAGGCTTATCAAGAAGAAATAACGTCAGGATCCTTGGGGTCCCTGAGAAAGCGGAAGGGCCAGCAGCTGACATTTTTGTAGAAACTCTAATTTGTGACTATTTGAAACCAAAGTCTTTGTCTACCTTTTTCATGGTCGAGAAGGCGCACAGGATTCCCTGGGGTAGGCCAAAACCAGGCGCCCCTCCTGGGCCCCTGCTGGCGAGACTTCTAAATTTCAGGGACCGAGACAGCATATTACAAACTGCCGGCGTGTCCCCACCGATCAAATATGAAAATAGCGAAATCACCTTTTATCCAGACTTTACTATCGCTGTGCAGAAACAAAGAAGAACTTTTCTGGAGATTAAGAAACAACTAAGAGATAAAGGCGTGAGATACTCGATGCTGTTTCCGGCAAAGCTCTGAGTCGAAGCAGAGGGATGGTCCTGGTTTTTCGAAACTCCAGAAGCAGCTGCAGACTGGCTGGCGGGATGGAGGCCGACAAGAGGGCACAATCCCGAAAAGGAAAAGAACACCTCTCACACACTAAACCTTCACAGCTAGGAGGACGGCACGATCCATCGACAAAGGAGACAGAGGGGAATGGCGCATATGGATGAAAGACTGTCGGACTTGGTGTCGCTGCTGGATTGAGTTGAACAGAAAATGATAAGTACCTTCATTGACACTGAATATTGGCAGATAAGACATGAGGACATATTGAATAGAGGGCGGGAGTGGGGGAGTCCGGAGGGAGGGCCCCCCAGCATTACCTTTAGTTAGTTCTATATGGGGCGACAGGCACTCTGCATAGTTGGGGTTATGGACAGTTCAAAGTGCAGGGAAGCAGGGAGGAGGTAAAGGGGGTATTGAAATGGTAGCTGTGCTAAGCTGTTACAGATTCACTTATGATGAAATGGACACGATAGGGACAGTGGGAGGAGGTATAGGATCAGTGGAACCTACCGATCACAACAAGCCCCTTGGTTGGGCATACGAGTTATTAGATAAAGGATGGGATGCCAGACTGGCGAGATTTATGAGCGAAGGTATGGGCGAGTCAGGCGATAAGAATTTCAGACTCCTGTCCTGGAATGTAAACGGAATAAGGGACAAGCTTAAAAGAGGAATAGTATTGCAATTCATTAAGCGACATGCCCCAGAGGTGATACTATTCCAGGAAACACACTTAGGGCCCGATTCCGATGTCGTTCGGAAGGCCTCCGAATCGGATTTGGCTTTACCGGATCCGATTTGTAGCCCTTGTTTTCGACCGAATCGTACACAAGTCCGAACGCCCAAGTACGATGCGAAGATCGCGCAAGCGCCGACCGAATTGTTTCTGGACCCGAACTGCTCCGTACGTCTCGTTTGTAGATGAATCGTGCCGCGCAATGGAGCCGATTTCCGACCGAGCGAGTACGATGCACGATTCGGACAGCCGCTTTGCCTCGGTCTCAGTGAGACGAAACGGCTGTCGGAAGCATACTTCGGGGGGCTGTACCAGGCCCCCCTTCACCCAGGTCCCTCCGAATCTAATACGGGGGCGTGCCCATGGGTCCCCCAGATCCAAGCATGCACAGTGTGGCAGGCACCATGGGGTGCCCGCCACAGGGTGTACGCTTTCCCCACCCACCCCTTTTCTGCTATGGGAGCCTGTGTACGCGTCTGTACACAGGCTCCCATAGAGTTCAATGGGAGACTGAGCGAACCGAGTCCGTAGGCTTACAGCAGCATCATACTCGCTCGTTCGGACACCCGGAGCACGTCTCGCTCGGAAAGCCCTCAGGATACGAGTCGTACGGAGGGCTTTCCGAGCGGAATCGGGCCCTTAGTAGGGAATATGTGCAAGGCCCTGGCTAGGTGGGGCTATCAACTGGTGATACACTCAGGGTTTACCACGGGTTCAAGAGGAGTGGGTATAATGAAGAAACGGTCTTTCCCAATGACGATAGAACAAACATGCACTGATAACTTAGGTAGATATGCAGCGGTGTTGAGTACGTGGGAGGGTGAAACACTAACTATAGTATCAATGTATTCACCACCAGGCCTGCAGGAGGCTGCATTAAGAGATCTAGGGAAAGTGATACTATCGTTCCCTATGGGGAAATTGGTAATAGGGGAGACTTCAATTCCGTAATGTCGGGAGGCTAGACCGACATCCCCCCGATACTTGGCGCTATCGCAGATGATACTCCCGCCACTTCCTAGACGCAATGGGACTAGTGGATGCATGGAGGATCTGTCATCCTACTGAGACACATTTCACTTTTCACTCAGGGGCCCATAATAGTCTCTCTCGAATTGATTATATTCTGACCCTGGCAGATCAGGTACGATACATTAAGGAGATCCGACACTTAGCGAGGGGCATTTCTGATCACTCCCCAATATGGGTACCAGTGGAGATTGGTAACGGAAGCGGGACTAGAAAAGCACCAATAAACCCCTGGCACCTCCGAAATCCAAAGATTAAACAGAAGATCACGCAAGAAATAGATTATTATTTTAGAGAAAATGAGGGATCCGTAGAATCAGCCCAGATCATTTGGGAAGCCTTTAAAATGGTAATACGTGGACATGCGGTGCCCCAGATAGCTGGAGTTAAAAAAGAAAAAAATGCAGGACTAATTAGGTTAGAAGATGAGATATTGGAATTAGAGGGTGACCTTACTACAACAGAAGAGCAAGACGGAGCACACATTCTCAACTTAAAGAAAGAAGAGTATAGGAGTGAGGCAAGAGACATGGCGAAAACAATAAATAGACATAAACTAGGACGAATATACGAGCAAGGAGATAAAGCTGGGAAACTGTTGGCCTGGCTAGACAAGAGGGAACTAGCGAGCCGGCTGGTCACGGAGCTAATAATAGAATCAGGGGACAAGCTAACAGATACGCAGGAAATTGCTGACGAATTTGCCATCTACTACGAGCTAATATATGCGTCTAAGACCACCAGGCAGGAAAGAGAAGTGAAGGCGTTATTGTCTGAAATGGACCTACCAATGATAACGAAAGAAGATAGAACCCTGCTAGACAATGACCTAATGCCGGAAGAAATAACACAGGCCATTCGAACTCTTCAATCCGGGAAAGCGATGGGCCCTAATGGCCTCCGATAGAACTCTACAAACTGAGGCCTGATAGAATAGCCCCCATCTTCAGAAAATGTATGAAGAAAGCCTTGAGAGGGGGCATCTCCTGCAAGACCAGAGGATAGCCACTCTGGTAGTGATACACAAAGAAGGTAAACCCAAAAATGAATGCTCGTCCTACCGACCTATATCATTGTTAAATGCAGAGGCCAAAATATTGGCCAAACTGCTGGCCACCCGGCTGATCCGGGTTATTTCAGGATTAGTCCACCCTGACCAATCGGGCTTTATCCCATCAAGAAATACATCATTGAACACGCGGCGGTTGCATGGGGTCATGGGGCGAATAGACACTATAAGGGAAGATGCGGTGGTGGTGTCCTTGGACGCTACCATGGCGTTTGATACCATGGAGTGGCCATATCTCTTTGCCGTCTTAGAAAAGCTCGGATTCGGTCTAAAATTCATTAGACGGATATGACTACTTTATACTGACCCCCTCGAACAAGTAGTGGTCAATAATAAAAAGTCAGCCATCTTCACTATTCGCAGAGGGACGAGGCAAAGGTTGCCCCCTGTCCCCACTTTTATTTGCATTGACGTTGGAGTCCCTTGCCTACTGGATCCGCAAAGACCCTATAATTAGGGGATTACGTTGGGCGGAGGAGTGGGAAGATCGTATCTCACTCTACGCAGATGATATTTTGCTATATTTGGCCTCGCCAGAGAGATCTCTGCACAGGGTACTAAACATATTTACTAATTTTGGTATATACTCCGGTTACAATATCAACTGGTCAAAATCGCTTATATTTGTATTGCACGGAAATCCGCCTCCCTACCCATGGACTGTAAGGTGGCGATAGCCACAGATGGATTCAAGTGTCTTGGACTGTTCATCACGAAAGATCCCAAATTATACTATACGTCCAACTTGCTGCCACCGCTACAGCAGCTAAAACAGGATGTGGAACATTGGAAGACCCTTCCACTGTCACTACTAGGCAGAGCGGCACTCTTTAAGATGATGTTGCTGCCTCGCTTCTTGTATGTTCTTCACAATTCACCTGACCCGGTTCCCGCATCCTACTTTGCGGTGGTGGAAAGTGCACAGAGAACGTTGCTTTGGGGAAGCAGGCCACCGCGAATTTCATTCTCAAAATTAGTAAAAGGATAGTATGATGGGGGAATTGGATTACCCAACATTAAAAAAGTATTATTGGGCGGCGCAACTAGCTGCCATCGACCATTGCGTGTATCGGTCCCCAGATGATCCGGGATATGCAATGGACAGATGGCTTGTACCTGGGAGTAACCACACCCTTACGCTCTATTCGAAGCCCACAAAAATACACCTGACTGGTCCCATGAAGCATTTGATCCAGGTGTGGCACACGGCACATAAGAGTATGGGTTGGGCAAAGAAAATAACACTGGCCACCCCACTGTGGGACACGGAACAATTGGGCTCTCTCTGGAGGACGAAGGGTTTCGATAAATGGGATACTATCGGGATAACTAAGGTGGGCGACCTTTGGAAAAAGAGAGAGGTGTGGTGCCCTTCAAGAGGCTACAACAGGAATACGAAATGGCGGATACTGAGAGATTCTGGTATCTACAGATACGGCATATCTTGCGTAAGGTGATCCCGAGGGGAGAGACCCCTCCTGAGGTCTCGCCCTTCGAAGATAGGCTTCTTGATGGATATATGCCAAAAAAAGCAATCTCCTGACATACAAAACTGATCAACCATTCACCAGATCCTCTGCCGAAGCTCCCTGCAAAATGGGAGAGTGACTTGGCGGGGCTGGAGGAGGAGGACTGACTAGAAGCACTGGCATCGCCAAAGGAGGATGCAATTTCCTCTAAACTGAAACTGGTTCAGTTGAAAATATTGCATAGAGTATATGTCACAGGGGACAGCGTTGGCTAGGATGGGGTATAGGGGAGACCCTAGTTGCAGAAGGCAGTGTGGCCAGGAAGGCACGTTTCTACATATCATTTGGGAGTACACAAACATTGGAAGGTACTGGAATGATGTCATTAAGTGCATGGGGAGGTACTGGGGGAGAGACTGGTACCCGAGGCCAAAAGATGTCTGCTAAACATATGGGAACCAACGGATTTCGATAGTAAAGAGATAACATGGGTATCGTTGGGCCAGACGGTCGCCAAGCGAAACATAGCGAGGAAGTGGGGAGTACGAGAAGTCCCGACAATAAGGGACTGGAAAAAAGACATGGATTGGTGAATGTTTAGGGAGAAAACAGTATATGTATCCAGGGGGTGCCCGAGGAAGTGGACACAAATATGGGGCAAATGGAATTAATACAGAATATATGTGTACCACCCAACTTACCATTGCAAGTGTCCCAGGATGAACTAGAAACATAAAATACAGGAGCACTATGACCAAGGGAAATGTTATTTACTGAGATTAACCAAATGTTACACGTCAACCATTAATATGATTTGAAGAATGTACGACGTGATATCTGTACTGTTGTTTATTGTTTACAATAAAAATATATATTTTTTAAATGCTTTATTCAAAATATTTTATGACAGTCACTTTTATTAAACATTACAATGTGTGAATTTATGAAATATACATTTGATCATAGTAATCAGTGACTTTTTACATAGCCAGTATGCCTGCTTTACTTAAAATGAAACCCTATATGTTGTTACACATAGTCAGCTGTGCGGTCAGGTCCTCCACGGGCCTGGCCTTAGGCTGGGCCCTGTGCAAAAACCCTTGCTGCACACAGCCAAAATGTCTACCAACTTTGCAAGAGTTATCCTTAAATCAAACAATTTTGCCATTAATGGTAAATACTATCTGCAGATAGAAGGAACTTCCATGGGCACTTGAATGGCTCCATCCTATGCAAATATTTTCATGGGCAAATTAATGGACCAGATACTTTTGCTACTTCTAGTATCAAACCACTGTTATGGCTAGGATATATTGATTACATATTTATAATATGGAATGCTTGAAGGGGAAAATGTGAAGAATTTACGGCATATTTAAGCAGTATCCATTGTACCATCAAATTCACCAGCTGCTATACTAAACAAAAGTATCATTTCCTGCTACTTACTGTTTATGAACAGAAAATTGTAACTGGTCTGTAGCACAAGTCTACAGATGTTCATTTTGTATCTAAGCTGGGCTTCATGTCACCCACACCACACTAAACTCAGCATCATCTACAGCAGAGCACTCGAAAATAAGGCACATCTACAGCAATGAAGAAACTTGAAAAGAACATCTACAGAAGCTTTCTATGCTATTTCAAATGTGAGGCTATCCTCTGCATATCATATAGCAACAAATTGACAAGAGATTGCATTTACCCAGGGAAGCACTTTAAGTACGAACTACTGCACTATAGGGAAATTTTCTGGATGTGCCATTTAAAATTATTGCATCCAGATGGACTGAACATCGCTGACAATAGTCCCTGATTAGTGCATTCTTCAAGAGATCTCAGGGCTGCATTGATTCCACATTCCAAACTGATCATTTCTGCTGTATACACAGAGAGACAACTCTGAACACTATTGTGATTTCACCCCGTTAATGGGAATCCCTTTGCTGTGGAAATGGGCCATTTTGCTTAGACTCCGATATTGGTGCTAATGATGCAATCTAATAGTGTGTAACTGTTAAGCACTTAACCAACCTCAGCCTAACGGGGGAATATCTTTTCTAGCTCAGAGGAGAATTTCAACACACCTTTGGATGTCTCTGTCTGAATTTGTGTGTCTGACACATTTTCATGGTTCTGGGTTCTCAGAGGCCTTTAGAGACCAGGCTCTACACATGGTGTTTTCCATAATTATGGGATCACACTCAGAAGATTTCCTGAACATCAAAGGGAAGCCAGGACCACTTTAGAGAAAAGGGAAACTAGTAGGTGTGAGTCAGACAAACCTGTCAAAGAATCTCATATCAGCAGGTGACAAATGGAGCCCCATCCTGAATCAGTGGCGTAGCTAGACACTTTGCCGCCCGTGGTGGTCCCTGCCTTTGCACCCCGCGGCGGCCGCATTAAGACGGGGGGTACTGGCGATCTGGCAATTCCTGCATTGGCCACCCTGTGGCAAACGCATTTAAGAGCGGGAAGGTCACGGTCCCCAAACTTGTGCTGCCCGGGGGGGGCAGACTGCCTTCCCTCTTGCTGCGCCACTGATCTCAATTCAGTAAATACAGACACATATTGGCAATTTAAAAGGCTAAAATTTGCTATGAGGTATTCTCCTGCAAATAACATTGGAAAGAATTTGTGTCATGATTATAATTAATTCAGAAAGCAAAATACATAAAAAAGTGAACCCTAAAGATGCTCCAGTCATATTTCTTTACACATCTGTAAACAATTCCTATAAGCCCTACTTTTATTGTGACTAACAGAATTGCAGTGTAGTTTGTAGTGTAATATTTATGCCTAAGTTATGCAGAGCCCCCCATATCTTTTGACGTATGGCTTGAGTCAGAGTTTTAGCTCTCAGCAACCTTGTCGATCTACGTTTCCCAGCCAAATTTATTAGTATCTTTTATACATTTTTCTCACATGGTAGCCTATGAGAAAAGAGGCGTTTGCTCATGCACTTCTTGTTTCAGTTACTCTGAACCATGATCAATATTTTTGTTCAAATTTCTGTTATTAACTTATTGTGCTTTGTCTTTTCCTCAGATAAGGACATGAACACGGTCATTTGAAATTGTTGAGCATCCAAGAGCTGGCCACCTCTGAGTGGGAAATCCCTTCTCTGGTTTGATAATACGAACAACCGAAAAGGACAGAACATACGAGAGAATGAAGTAAGAACGCATTATTTTAAAGCTGAGCTGGTTCCCTTCAGCCGCGGTCCGTTGAGGTAAGAGCTGTAGGGCAATGTCCGAGTGAGGGGGGGTTTCGACAGACGACGAGGGGAAATTAATTATTTATTTAATTTTCCCTCGTGGTCGTCTCTCAAATCCTCCCCAACCAGGCCCACAGTGCCATCGCTCTTATCTGCAAGGGCCGCTCCTGGTTCCCTTTAGTATTGAATAGCCCTGTTTCAGTGAACAATATGCCAAAACAATAGTCATTGTAACAAGATCTGTGCCACGTGTAACATATTTATCATTTAATAAAAGTGAGAAAGTTATGTCACATATGTGATGAAAAGAAAATTATCATTTGCAGGTATACTCTGATACTGTAGTGAGGAGAAGTGTTTATGGTTCGACGTGGAATAAGGATTTGACTAATATGTCCTCCTAGACAGTAAAATAATGAATCAGACGCAAAATACAAAGGGGCAGATTTACAATGAAAGTGACTCAGTGCATGCTGCAAGCCATTTGGCTGTGCCGCACTGAGTCACTTTCAGAGCACAGGAATGCGACATATTTACAATGATATGTCGCATTCCTGTGCTTCCCCCTGCGCTGGCGCACAAACTGCTGCTGTGCGCCAGCGCAGGCACCCTTGCACCATGGTGCAAGGATGCCTGCGTCATGGGGAGATTGTTTTTGTGCAGGACCTTCCTGTACTAAAACAGTCACTACAGGCATTTTCCTCTTTCAATGCGTGCTGTAGAATACAGCAAGCATTGAAAGAGGAAAAAACCGAGGAGAAATGAAAACATTTCTCCTCGTTGCGCCTCGCTACGCCACCCTTAGGGTGGCGTAGCATACTGACGCATTTCCAGGTTTACGATTCCTCGTAAATCTGGAAATGTGTCTAGTTCCATGGGTGTTGCGTGGGAACACCCACAGCAACACCCATGGAACGCCCTTTCACACAAAGTGCTACGTGTAAAGAGGCGGTATTTACAAGGACAGGAAAAGCCACGCAGGGTGGCTTTTCCTGTCCTTGTAAATATGGGGCAGAGAAATGCTCTGCCGGTGCGTCTCAATAAGTGACATATCGGTGGCGCAAGGGGCTTGTATATCTGCCCCAAAATTTGCTGCTCCCCAAACAGGAAACTAGGGAGTTTATTTATCATTCGTGTTTAGATTTTTCAAATCAGGCTGCCATATTTTTGGGAGGATTAATTTTAAAAGCGATTATTCTTCACAAAAATCAATTCGTTTTTTAAAGATTTTGTTATAGATTCTTTTTTATCAGTTTGAGATATGTTGTGTTTTATTTATTTTTTTATATATTTATTTGCAAAATCAATATCTTCGTTTTAAAGGATTGATTTGCTTTCAAAATGTGATCAAAGAATGTTGTTGCGAATTAAGTGGTCCTAATTTGTCCATAGTCAAAATAAAGGTAAACACCTCCCCAGTATGTTCCACTATTCACTTCACTGACACTTACAGTAACATCGAAAATCAGTTCAATCACGTGAGCAATTAATGCGTTTCCACCCAGAAGTGGTGTTGCTTATCAGGTCGAACACATAGAGATGGGGAATATTTGCAAGTGTTTGCTCAAAATTATGCAGGCTTACGTGAACTATTATCACACCATTTAAATATCGGAAGGTGTGTATGCATGAATTCCCTGGCACACTGGGAGAGTGGCAGGTGGGGAAGCCTGTGATTACAAGCCAGAAGCAGGTCGGTTATTTCTCCAAAGAGCTGTACTATTTTTACACACACGTGTTAAGTCATTATAACATAACATACAATTAGCATGCTTATCACTTCGCCCTTCACCCTGGTGACTTACCCCAGTGATTTTCACACTAGTCCAAATCAACCCTCTTGTGGCATGCAAATACTTAGTGAGGTGTGAGCTTGGGCTCAAAAGGCATATATAACCTTTACTCTTGTCATTTAGTTTAAATGTTAATTTCGCACCATTTTCATCTTTTCCCTTCTGCACTGGCAATTAATTCTAATGCGGGATGCTCTTTGCAGGCAAATGACACCATTGTTTAGAAGTGATGTTTCTTACTGTGGCAGGGGCCTATTTATGACCCGGGTTGCCTCTTGTTTGCACCATGCAACATGGTACATGCGCGACGCAAACCTTAAGCGAGTTTTGTGAAGCCATGCAAGGCCACTTTGCGTGGCCCTGAGTGGCTCCATAAATGTGGAGTAAAGCAAGGCAGCTCAAATCGCTGTGTTGCTTACTCTGCCCTCGGAAGGCGCTCCATGGGCGTTGCGTGGTTACTCCCACACAACTCCCTTGGATTTTGACGCATTTCCAGAGTTATCAGAATTGGTAAACCTGGGAATGTGCCAAAAAGATATACCTTCCCAGGAGAGGCGTAACAAGGAGAAATATCTTCATTTCTGCAGCATACATACAAAGAGGAATATGCCTTTCATGATTGTTTTTGTACAGGAAGGTGCCAATTCCTGCGCAAAAACAATCCTGCATGCAACAGAGGCACCCTTGCACCATGGTACAAGGGTGCCTGCATTGGTGCCAGGCTGCCAAAAGGGCACCAGCACAGGGGAAAAGGGAGGAATGTCCCATATTGACATAAACACGGTGCATTCCTGACCTTTCCCTGTCACGCAGTGCAGCTCAGCAAGGTGACTTGTGACAAACCACTATTACAACTAGCACCTTAGGACTCCTAGTCCCAAATATAGAATGTACATTCTTTAAGGTGTAGATGGCGGGCAAACACAGGTGAGACATCAAGAACCAGCTATATATATTTCTAACAGGGGTGTGCAGGATGTTGTTTGAATGTAGGTCCTGCAGCAGATAACCCAAAAAATATGAATGAGGAATTTAGCAGTGTGAACCCATAGAAATTGTTGCATTTGGGCAGGTTTGTTAAGCACTGTAGAGGTTAACAGCATATGTTTCCTATTTCAAAAGGTGACCTAAACACTCTATTGACAATGCATGAAAAATTGTCTAATTGAAAGCTGCTTTCATGTGGTCATTAACTGCATCACTACCCTATCCTTAATAGAGTGTAGATGCCCACCTTGCTTACTCATAGGTAAGGCCATTCAAATTAGGTGATTCTGCTACCACAGCGTTTTCTACATGATTATATATTTGCCACAATTGCCATGTAATCCATCATCTGCTGAATAATCTGGAGATTTTAACAAACAAAATGGTAGTATCTAGCTCAACCAGATCACAAGTTACTGAAAACATGGCAGCACACGTTCCTGCGCAGTGGATGGCCCTTCGCAAAAGTTGACTAGTCATCTTTCAGTTGCTTATCGCTAGAGGTGAGAAAGACCTCTGTACTGCCTGAATTTGGAGCGCCTGGGAAAGGGCTCCTACCTCGCACCTTCACTTTTTAAACATAAGAAATTGCTCGTTTTTTTAAAAACAAAATTTGCTGTCTTTTTAACTTGCACCTTGCGTGATCGGTACTTACCGCCTCTAAATCTGCACATTTCCCCGGTCCACCGCCGATACTTCGGTTTGAGTGGAGGGAACCTACGTGCAACAGGAAGTGTCTACAACTTCCGGTCAGACCCAGCAAGTCAGCTGACCAGCAGCTGATCTTCCCCCTTCTTAACCCAGATGCCACTCGCTTCGCGCAGCGGAGCGCGCTAGAGGTGAGAAAGACCTCTGTACTGCCTGAATTAGGAGCGCCTGGGAAAGGGCTCCTACCTCGCACCTTCACTTTTTAAACATAAGAAATTGCTCGTTTTTTTAAAAACAAAATTTGCTGTCTTTTTAACTTGCACCTTGCGTGATCGGTACTTACCGCCTCTAAATCTGCACATTTCCCCGGTCCACCGCCGATCCTTCGGTTTGAGTGGAGGGAACCTACGTGCAACAGGAAGTGTCTACAACTTCCGGTCAGACCCAGCAAGTCAGCTGACCAGCAGCTGATCTTCCCCCTTCTTAACCCAGATGCCACTCGCTTCGCGCAGCGGACGCGCTAGAGGTGAGAAAGACCTCTGTACTGCCTGAATTAGGAGCGCCTGGGAAAGGGCTCCTACCTCGCACCTTCACTTTTTAAACATAAGAAATTGCTCGTTTTTTTAAAACAAAATTTGCTGTCTTTTTAACTTGCACCTTGCGTGATCGGTACTTACCGCCTCTAAATCTGCACATTTCCCCGGTCCACCGCCGATCCTTCGGTTTGAGTGGAGGGAACCTACGTGCAACAGGAAGTGTCTACAACTTCCGGTCAGACCCAGCAAGTCAGCTGACCAGCAGCTGATCTTCCCCCTTCTTAACCCAGATGCCACTCGCTTTCGGCAGCGGATGCGCTAGAGGTGAGAAAGACCTCTGTACTGCCTGAATTAGGAGCGCCTGGGAAAGGGCTCCCACCTCGCAACTTCACTTTTTAAACATAAGAAATTGCTCGATTTTTTAAAAACAAAATTTGCTGTCTTTTTAACTTGCTCCTTGCGTGATCGGTACATACCGCCTCTAAATCTGCACATTTCCCCGGTCCACCGCCGATCCTTCGGTTTGAGTGGAGGGAACCTACGTGCAACAGGAAGTGTCTACAACTTCCGATCAGACCCAGCAAGTCAGCTGACCAGCAGCTGATCTTCCCCCTTCTTAACCCAGATGCCACTCGCTTCGCGCAGCGGACGCGCTAGAGGTGAGAAAGACCTCTGTACTGCCTGAATTAGGAGCGCCTGGGAAAGGGCTCCTACCTCGCACCTTCACTTTTTAAACATAAGAAATTGCTCGTTTTTTTTTAAAACAAAATTTGCTGTCTTTTTAACTTGCACCTTGCGTGATCGGTACTTACCGCCTCTAAATCTGCACATTTCCCCGGTCCACCGCCGATCCTTCGGTTTGAGTGGAGGGAACCTACGTGCAACAGGAAGTGTCTACAACTTTCGGTCAGACCCAGCAAGTCAGCTGACCAGCAGCTGATCTTCTCCCTTCTTAACCCAGATGCCACTCGCTTCGCGCAGCGGACGCGCACTGCGGGCGCGCCACCGGCGCGCCAAAGGCAAGCCCGTCTGCGCCCGTCCGCGCCTGGACCGTGCCCAGGGCCATACCCCCTACCCCACCTACACCAATCCTGCAAACCAATATATTAACTTACACCAGCAGGCAACTAAAAGATATAGCAGGCACATTTAAGAACTCACAAACCTGCCCCTGCTTTAATGCAGAAACTATATCCACCCAAATTACTGTTCACTGTCCTAAATGCCTTTTCACACTTAACATCAGGGAAAAGCCTTTATCTACCAGGGTTCACCCTCCATCCACCAAACACGAAACAACTCGCTCAGCCCTTATAAATGCACGTTCCCTCCCCAAACATAAGTATGAAATACTTACTTTTTTAGAAAATAATAAACTTGACCTCCTATTTATAACCGAAACCTGGGGTGATGCTTCTTCCGGACCTGACTTCGCTACTGTATCACCTGACGAATTCTGCGTCCGTAGACTAGACAGAGCCAATAAAAAAGGTGGTGGATTGGCACTCATTCACCGTAATAAATACTCAGTTAGGACAGAAATAATCCCCACCAAGAGCTGCGAAGCCTTTATTTTCACAATATCCCTTACTCATTCACATTCCTTTAAAGGCATCCTACTGTATCGCCCACCTGGACCACGAGCTGAATTTCTTTCAGCATTAGACCTCCGAGCAGAACCATCAGCAGGAGAAGCTAATTTTACCATCTTAGGTGACTTCAATTTCCACCTTGAAGCCCACAACGATCACAACACTTCAGCCCTATTAATAGAACTTGAATCAATAGGACTCCCCCAACTAGTAACAATGCCCACCCACTCGGCCGGACACACACTTGATGGACTGTTCACCAATAATAAACAAATTTCCCTAACGAACATCCTCCCCTTATCCTGGACCGACCATTCTGCAGCCCTCTTTAACATTGACACTGAAAACAACACCCCTAATCAAGTCAATCTCCTCCTCCCCAAACAGTTCAAAGCCTGGGGCAGCATCTCCCGTGAAGTCCTAAAATCACACCTGCTGTCTACCCAGCAAGACCTACCGGACGACCCCGAACTGGCAGCCATGCATTACACACAATGGCTCCATTCCGCCTTTGACACTTTGGTACCATTAAAAAATACATCTAAAAACAGAAAGATCCCATCCGCACCTTGGTTCTCCGAGGCACTTAGACTAGAAAAACAAAAATGTAGAAACTTAGAACGACACTGGCGCCGAGACTATGACACCACAATGAAAATATGCTACAAGGAAGCAATGGCCAAATACAAACATCTTCTAATCACAGAAAAAAGTAAATACTACCTTAACCAAATTGAAACAGCACAATACTCTGCGAAACAGCTATTCCAGGTTGTTACTAAGCTTTCAGGACCAGAGACTAACCCGCCCACAACTCCCACGCAAGTCTTCTGTGATTCTCTTGCCACTTTTTTTCAAGAAAAAGTCACCCACATTTACACCAATTTCTCAATACACTCCCTGACTAATAATCAGACCATCTCATCCAACGTAGAAAAACACTCCTCCAATTCCCCAGAACTATGTCCAACTATCAATAACCCCTCCCCCACTTTCTCCAAATTTAGCCAGGTCACCACAGAGTACATTATTGATCTTTTATCCACCATCAAATCTGGATCCCCCAACGATCCTTGTCCTCCCACCACACTAAAACTTACACCAGATATCATAGGCGCCAAATTAGCCAATATTTGCAATTCAATGTTCACGACAGGAACATACCCTTCCATCTGGAAAAATACCATCATCAATCCACTGCTAAAGAAACACAACCTCAACCCCACAGATACCAAGAACTATAGACCAATTGCCTGCCTCCCTTTCCCCGCCAAAATCTTCGAGAAAGTGATGAACACTCAGCTGGCCACCTATATTGACAACAACAATAACCTCCTGGATGACACCCAATTTGGCTTCAGGAAGGGCCATGGTACCGAGACTGCCCTCATCAAGACATCCGACGAAATCAGGATGACACTTGATCAGGGAGGTGCCGCGGTCCTGGTGCTGCTGGACCTCTCAGCAGCATTTGACACGGTCGATCACTCAACCCTGATCGACCGTGTCTCAGCCATAGGTATTAAAGACAAAGCCAAGGCCCTCCTGACATCCTTTCTGTCTAACCGCACCCAACTTGTAAAGCTTGGCAACTTCAACTCTCCTCTCTTTTCACTGCCATGCGGGGTAAAATGTAAAAAAAAAAAAAATGTAAGTCCGTTTTTATATAGCGCAGCTACTCACTCTTACGGGTCTCAAGGCACTGGGGGCCGTAGTGGAAATTAAGTGAGCTATTGCCCAGAGTCACACGGTGCTGAGCTGCCGCCGGAGCCGGGGATCGAACCGTGAACCCTGTGCTCCGAAGTCAGCTGCCCTGGCCGCTGCACCACACCTCTCCACATAGATCCTCGCTAAGTCCGACCCTGTTCAATATATACGTGTCGGACTTGGCCAGGATCATTAAATCCCACAACCTGCGACTAACTTCCTATGCCGATGATACACAGATCGTGCTAGAGATCCACAACAATGGTCGGACAGTCTCAGCTAATTTCCAAGAGGGAATGCTTGCTCTAAGCACCTGGATGGCAGACAATTGTCTCAAATTAAACTCCGAAAAGACAGAGGTAATGATCTTCGGCAATCTCTCCCCCAGCTGGTCTCCTTCCTGGTGGCCATCAGAGTTAGGCCTACCTCCATCTCCCGTCACAAAAGTTAGAAATTTGGGGGTCATGTTTGACAACAAACTTTCTTTCATTCATCACGCCAACTCCGTCGTCTCCTCATCCTTTTTCACCATCAGGATGATAAAAAGCCTCTTACCTTACCTTCCACCGAATGCGGGCAGAACTCTCATCAGCACACTTGTCTTGTCTAAGCTAGACTACTGCAATGGTTTACTTATTAACGCCCAGGAAAGAGTCCTACACAGATTGCAGATGGTGCAAAACGCAGCGGCTAGAATTCTCTCAGGCACCCCTAAGTTCAAATCTGTATCCAAGGTGCTAAGACAGCTACACTGGCTGCCCATCAGGAGCAGAACAAGGTTCAAGGCCCTCTGCATTGCCCACAAGGCAATCCATAACACAGGACCTGAGTTCCTCAAAACTTCTCTATGCTCCTACAGGCCGACAAGATCCTTACGCTCCTCAGCAGCACACTTGCTGACTGTTCCCAGAACCAAAAAAGCCTCCTGGGGCAACAGAAGATTCACTGTCGCCACTGCCAGACTCTGGAACACACTTCCTATTCACATTAAAACCATCCCCACTCTCTTCTCCTTCCGTAAACACTTAAAAACCTGGCTATTCAATCAATAAATCACCCCTCCTCAGTCTTTTTCTAATTAGCCGTCCACAGCGCCGAGACACCTATGGGTATTTGTGCGCTTAACAAATTTAATAAATAAATAAATAAATAAATATGTGAGTGCTATATTGGTACCAGACGGTGGAATCTTTGCCCAGGCATTGTTAATATGTGTAACAGTGACAAACTATTACATAATACTATCACAATATATGCTTCATTATGCCACATTATGTGCCATTTCTTGTAGCATAATTTAGAAAACCCTGCTGCATAATTTGGTCCTCCAGTGCTACATAATCCCAGTGGTGCTGGTCATAGGAAACAATTATCAAACAGGCCAATCACATGTCTTGACAACAAACACACAGCCTATGCACTTTACAATTATGCATGCAAATTCTGTATAATGGGGGCTTGGGGGGCAGCCTACAAGGGGAGGTTTGCCCCCCGGGAGATTTGGGGCAGTGGTACAGTCCAGCCACTGCACCGCTATATTTGTGCTACAATTGTGCTATGGAGATGGCCCACTATATTTATTTTAAGTAACTAACTACCATTTTGTCTTTAGTGACACGGTGGCTGGTCATTGGAAAGCAAATCTGTAGTGTAACGTTATTGTTAGCGTACCTTAGCGTTAATTTGTCGGTATGGCGGATAGCAGAAAGGAGCAGGCTGTGAGGCCATTGGAGGCTGCGCGTCAATTGGATCTGCTGGTGGCGTGTGCAGCGTCAGGAGGCCACCCGACACGGCCGGCCTCTGATGGCATCGCAGCTAGGGTTAGAACATGGATGCCCTTGATCGGGGTGGCTGGAGATGCCCCAGCAGGGTTTAGGGCTTAATGGGAGGAGAAGTTTTCCGGGACAGGGGTCCAGGGTAATACAGGACAGCGGAATGGGGGATCCAAGCAAGTCAAGAAGTGGGAGGGGGGGCAAGTCTCAGTGCAGCAAAAGGCCACTAGGGGCCAGTCCTCTGCGTTGGTGGCAGCGCTCTTGGATTGGAGTGAAGGGTAAGATGAAGGTGAGGTACAGGAGGTGGACGAAGTACAGCTAGATTGGGGTAAGAGCAGGTCAGCAGAAGCAAGGGGCAGCACCCGGAGAGGGTGTACTCCAGGGTAGGCAGGAACCGGGAGGCAACAGGGAAGGCAGGTTGGAGCAAGGCCAGCAATATGTCTCAGGGAGTGCAGGACACAGGTGGAGGGGTCATGGAGGAGCAGGCCGTATGGCACAGTATAGTGTTGGGTTCCGGACGTGGGGCACCTGGGGAGGGGGAGTATTAGGTACCAGCACATCTGGCCTTTCTTTTCTTTTGCAAGCAGATGACTCAGATGTAGTGGCAGATTCAGGAGAGCCTTGAGTGGCTCCATTACCCCGAGGGGAAGAGAAGGCAAGGCCTAGGGTGGCCAGCTGGATGACTGCAATGGATGGCAAGATCACTGACAATTGAAGGTCCATGGTGGCCTCATCAGTTTAAATGGCGGGAGGGTCAGGTGCCCCCCTGCGACATGTAGCACAGCCTGAGGTGGCCACCATTGGAGGGGTGGTTGGGAGGGCCTTTTACGGCCTCTCAACGAGTTGGAGAGCGATGCACCATTCTACGGCACACAGAACATACTCAGTGGCGGGAGGAGATAAAGGCGGGGCACCAAGGGGTGTTGCGGCACTGGGGGAGACCTTGTTCAATTACGATGGAGAGAGTTTTGAAGATGGTAAATAGTAGACGAGGAGGAGCCCCGAATGGCATAGGCCAGGTGGTCGCATCAAGCGACTAGTCAGGCAGACAGGGGGGGAGTCTAAACAGACTGTGCATAGTATTTTTCAGGAGGCACCAGATGGTCGACACAAGCATGGGAGGCATTGTGTGCCAGAGTGGAAAGGACAAATGGCGGGACGGCAGGCCCCAGGGTGAGAACTGACTTGGTGGAGGGGGCAGGTGCATCCAGAATGGTGTCTATTGGGGTGGATGCGGGGTAGACGTCGGAGGCCTAGGTTGCACAAGGGGCTCTATGTAATGGACACAGGCGAAGGCAGAGAGGAGATAAAGGCAGGGTTCAAAAGTGGACAGTAAGCAAGGTACTGGTAAGGTGGGGGACAATGAGGGAGGACAGACAGAGATAGCAGGGAAGGAGACCGACAAGAGCGGGGTGTGGGCACAGAAGGGAAAAAGACAGACAGGAAGTTGGACGGGTTGGAAAGCAAATAAATAAAAATTAAGAAGCTACCTTACATGGAGGTGGCTAAGCCTCTTGGTGCACATCTTATGTTTGCCAACAAAGAAAAAATTTGGAAGTAAGAATACGTGGAAATGCTCTAGCTACTATACAGGGAGTTGAGATCCAAAGAAGAGTCCAAGGAGGAAGAATATGAATTAGCAAAGCGGCCGAAAGTGCCATTGACTATAGAGAACTTGACGGTGGACATTTTAATATACGCCAGCGTATATTGCGAAAAGCACCGGGGGAGAAGCATGGCACTTTTCAAGTATATGGAAGTCATCCGGAAGGCCCAGCTCAACTATGGGGGTTATGCATGGGCCCAATGCGACCACGAGCTTAGGGCATGCATGGCTTGGGATCCTAGAGAACAGTAGGGGGAGCTTGATATCGACTTATGGCAGCAGAACATGGGCCCTTCAGAATTCAGGGAGATGATTTTTACTGCCAGTGGCTTGCCAATAGTCTACTGGCCCTTTGAAGGATGCCCCATCTGAGGAGGGGTGGGGGCAAAAAGTAAAGGTCAGACAGGTCAAACTGGAGCATGTTGGGATTTTAACAAGGGCCAGTGTACGAGAGAGTACTGCAGGTTTCAGCACAAATGTTCAAAATGTGCCGGCAGACATGAAATCCTGCATTGCTATGGTGGGGGGCAAGCAACCACACATGGGGGGGCAATGGCAGGAACAAGGTGTGAGAGTCCGGCCTGGTATATGATGTACACTAATGTAAGTGGACACCCTGCACCAGTCCAGACAACCCTAAAGGTGATTTAAGAGGTCTTAGACAACCTTAGAAAGCTCTCTAAGTGGTAGCTGTGTAGAGAAGCCTTCAGGATTAATCCAGAAGGAGTGTAAAGCAGTTTGTTTTACCAGAATGCAATCTTATAGGTATAGATTAAGTGAAAAAGAACCACACAATGTATTTATAAAAATATGTATTTATTATATAACACTCACTAACAAATACAGATATCTCCTACCCGTAGATATGCACAATGCACACAATAATTTGCATAGAAATCAAGTAAATAGCACGGAATACACAGTGGACCCCAGGGGGGGGACCAAACCATATACTAAGAAAGTGGTATAAGAACCACGACTCGTGTGAAGACAATGTCCAGAGGACGTAGAAGTGATGGGGACCCAAGGAACCACCCAAGTTAAGTGACTAGGAACCCCAAGGAGGGTGTGTGTAGTGTGGGAACATGACCGCGTTCTCCATACAAATCAACGTCTAAGTCACGGTTGCAATTTTAAAGATTAAGGACCCTTCCCAGTGGACCCTGAAGAAACCCTGTGGAAGGCAGAAGGTTGGAGAGCCACCCCACCTGTGGATACCCTAGTACCCACGTTACCTACACCAGGGAAGCCAGGTGCATAGGTGTGATGTGGTGTCGGAAAAAGCCGCCGAACCCAATGGAGGACTTCAGAAAAATGCCACTGCTGGAGAAGGAGAAAGTGTCCAGTGGAATCCGAAGGTGGATTCAAGTTGAAGAGTACCTCCAAGCAGAAGGGACAGAGTCTATGTCACTCAGGAGTGACCCGGAGAACTGGAAGACGAATGCCCACCGATGACGGGAGATGCAGGAGAGTTGACGGTGACCTTGACTCTACAGCTGTGAGGACCAGGCGACACTGAGGTAGACCAGGAGCTGTGCATGAGCTGTCCCACGTCAGATATTGAGAGCTGAGGGGTCGGTGTCTGTCAGGAGCACCAACAAGCCTTGGCAACTGCAAACAACGTAGAAGTCGAATAAGGTGCAATGTCGGGACCAGCAAGGTCCAGGGGACTCACCACAAGCAGGGGAGTCAGGGCAGGCCCGAGCAATCAGGGGAGCCCAAAAGAAACAAAGGTGATCCGCAACAGGACCGGAGGCACTGGAGTCGCAAGAGGACCTCAAGCAGCTCACCAAAAGATGCAGGCCCCGGTGCAAACGATGTGGTGTGGATGAAGATTCTGGTCACTGGAGGTGCTTGAGGTTGGGGCTACTTGGATCCCGAAGATCTTGGTGGAAGGAAGCCAACAAGCCTTTGCAACGGCAAGTCAACGCGGTGCACAGGGGTTCGGTTCCTGCTGCTCCTACAAGGGATACTGGCCTCAAACTTGGTGAGAGGGCAGGGCAGGCCTCAAGAGCTATGGAGTACCACCACCTGTGTTGCTGAGCCTTTCGGAGTCCGTGGGAGCTCAGGATCAGCAAACCGGTCAGCTTAGTTGCGGTGCCTGCAGATGCAGGGAAGTGACTCCTTCACTCCAAGGGAGATTCCTTCAGGTCTCTTGGATGCCCACAGGCCTTGGAAGCTTCCTGTATGGTGCACAGGCACAGACGATGCAGCAGACTGTAAGGTAGACGCACTCGAGCCCAAACGAAGTCCAGCGAAGTCCAGAGTGCCCAGATGGTAGAAGTTGAAGTGTTGTCTGAATTGAATCATGTCCCACGACGAATCTAGGGACCTACACCCAGGTAAGCCCTTAAGTACCCTAAGGAAAGGGTTGGGACGATTCAGAGGACCCTCCCAGGGGAGGGTTTGGACAGGGGGGAGGTTACTCCCATGTCCTTCGCCAGTTTTGCGCCAGAGCAGGAGCCAAGGGCTCCCAGAGCTAGTTTGAACTGGACTATGCAAGGAGGCACCAAATGTGCCCCTCATGCAGACTGAGTGGCGCTGGCAAGAGCACTCACCCAGCCCCAATACACTAAATCCTGACTTGGAGGTGGTCACACCCCCCTGTGACAGGATAGCTATTGTTCTGCCTTCCCCTGCTCAAGCTTGGCTCAGCAACAGGAGGGCAGAATCGTTTCTCTAGTCGGCAGCAGCCATGTTGTGCTGTCCCGGTCTAGAAGACTGGTACCGGGAGCACTGAGAGCTTAACGGAGGGCTCTTCCAGTGCTTGGAATCATACCTCTCACACCGTTTACGGTGTGGGGTTATGATTCCAACATGTTTTGATACCAAACATAATAGGATTCGTTGCAGCCAACTTTGAGATGGTCATCGAGTAATTACGCGGTGCCCATCTATATGGTATATGGCTGCTTCACTTACAACTGGGGAGAATGGACTCCATAGGCTGTAGGGGTGTCCTGCTCATGCAGGGGCACCCTCACACTTAGAACCAAGGAGCCTTCCTTCAGGATTGCAAAGGCCTGCTATAGGGGTGACTTATAGGTTTCGAGTGCAGTGACCCTAGATATAGGAAACCTATGTCTCTCGTAAGTGGTGCTAGCACCAGCTTACACATGCTGCAATGGCAGGCCTGTAGTTACAGTTTGAATGGTCTCCCATGGGTGGCATAATACATGCTTCAGTCCATGGGGGACCTCTGGGGTATCTATGCCCTGGGTACCTTAGTACCATATACTAGGGACTGATAAGGGTACCTCAGTATCCAATCTGGGATGTACCTAAGTACTGACCATAACACTTTAGGGGTGAAAGCAGAGAGATTGGGATCCTGATTAGCAGGATCACAGTCAGACTAGTCAAAAACAGCTTAGCACCAGGAAAAAAGTGGGGTAACAATAAAAGCAGATCCTACTTTCCTACACAAGTGATTGTGGGGGGACAGCAACACAGACAGACATCAGGCTGTCAGAAAGGAGGGGGGGCCCAGGGACATGCAGGCAAGGGCCCATGCACCAATTACATTAGAGAGGTTGGATTTCTGGTTGGCACAGTATGATCGGATGGAGGATGCTACTCTGTTAGGGGAAGGTTTCAGATAGGGATTTAAATTGGGGTATGAAGGACCAAGGGAATGGAGGTGGGCAACCAATTTGAAGTCAGTGGGTGCGTACAAACAAGTGGCGAAGGATAAGTTGGTGAAAGAAATACAAGAGGGCAGGATGGTGGGCCCTGACAGTGACTGGCCCATGGCAGATTTGATAGTGTCCCCCATTGGCGTGGTGCAGAAAAAGGAGAAGGGACAGTTTAGGTTAATACAGCATCTCTCTTGGCCAGAAGGTACATCTGTCAATGATTTTATCCCGGAGGACCAGGTATCGGTGTCGTACTCCTTGGTGAATGTTGCAATCTCCCTGGTGGAGAATGTGGGGAAAAGGGCCCTGATGGCGAACTGTCACATAAAGTCAGCTTTTTGGTTGCTGCCGGTACAGCCGGCAGATTTTTTAGCTACTGGGAATTCAGTTTGAGGGTCAATGGTATGTTGACAAAGCACTACTGATGGGATGTTCCATATCTTTAGGGGTGGCTGAAGAATTCTGCTCCGCCAGCGAAGTTCGTGGAGTTTTACACACTCCGCGCTCTGCACAAAGCTTGGAGTTCCGAAAAACACTGCGAAGTGACGTGGAGAGGAGTTTACCGGCACGCTCACCCAAATAGTTAAATACACGATGGTTAGGAAGAAGTCAGTGTTCATTGCAGCACGCCTCTAAGGGGCCGATTCCGATTCGGGCCGGAAAACGTACCGACCGACTCGGAGCCGGAATTAATTCCGACCGACACGTACCGGTGCAGCCCGACCCGCAAAGTACGATGAAAAGCGTGCAAAATCCGACCGACTCGTATGGAACACAAGCCGAACGACCGAACCGTGCGGAAAACAGCTATCCGGCCGGAAAAGCACGCGAATCGAACCGACCGACACGCACCAGGAAGAATCCCGAACGAAACGTACCTGCGAACTCCGACCCGCCAAGTACGATGCAACGTGTGGAAAACACGACCGAGTCGCACGGAGCTCAAGCCGTACGACCGACACGCATACAAAACAGCGAGCCGAAGCAACCCAATACACCATGACCGACGCGTACGCCGCACAGGAAACAGCACAAACACAGCGTGAACGACTCGGAGAAGCTCGCACGAGACAACTGCAGGGTCCGACTCGGTCAGAAGAACGTCTCCTACCTGCACAAAAAGTACAAAGGAAAAACACAAAAAAAGGCCAAACAAGCAATTACAAAGCCAATAAATACTGGGGGGAACAGGGAACAAAGACACACCCACAACTCCACCCATATAAAGGACACAAATCCCTACCATGATCCTTTACAAATTCAAATTACCTGCCAGCACAGAACACCAACAGACAGCAACCACACACACACTCACAGCTCATCCATCACACAAGCCACACACCATCAGCACCTCAACAAATAGCACCCTCACATACACCCAGCAAAACACACACTCACACACCCTCACTTGCACACCAACACACACATCACTCACCACCACCAACCATCACCATGCCCCCAAGAAGAATCCAAAGTTCCTAGATAGTGAATTGGAAGTCCTGGTAGATGAGATCCTCAGGAGTAGAGCCACAGCTGTTTGGTACACTGGTCCAACAGACCCCCATGTCGCAGAAAACCAAGATGTGGGCAAGGATCGTTGACAGGGTGAACGCACAATCACCATGTTTGCGCACAAAGGAAGACATCCAGAACAGGTGGTATGATGTGCGCAGGAGGTCAGGGACCTACTGAAGAAGGATTACATCTTGAGCCAACACACCAGCAGTGGCCCTCCTGCCAAACCACTATACCTCAGGCCCTGGGAGGAGAAGGTGCGGGCCATCCTACCACCAGTGAGCGTCTATGGACTAGAAGACATCCCAGAGCCTGGTGAGTACACAACCAATATACCCAATATCGTGTGACAATACACACACATCATTGTCAAGGGGATAGTCAAACCATGCACCCTTAGCAAATCCACAGCAACAAAACCAGAATCATCCCAAGATGTGTATGTCAGTCAGATAAACACAATACATGCCATCTCATAGTGATATGTAACTGTGTCATGACATGTACAAACCCTACAACAAATAAAGCTAGGCAGTGGCACAAATCTAACCAACAAACACTGTCAGATATGTAGCCACCACTACAACACCACCACACAGGGAATCCCACAGAAAGGAAGGAATTCTGTGTATGCTGGTCAAGTCAGTGTAGCCAATAGCATCATGGGAGTCGTAGTCACAGATATTGCCCACCATCACAATACGCCCATCAACACCACTCTGAACCATGCTCACATCACAGGGAGTGGAAAACAACTGACAAGATGGCTGACACTGGCTACTGGTGTGGGGAGCACAAGGCCCTGCTGGGAACTGTGCACCAACCAACAGCAGGACACCACTGTCTGACATCCTGAAAGACAACTTGCACTCCCTGCAATGGAAGCACGTTCCGTGGTGGGATATCTGGCTGGGTGGGAAGGACGACTGACAGCTATGACCATAGTTACCAGTAGCTCTTCCCACACACACCCCTAACCCAAACTACACACAACTCACCTGGGAAAATGCATTGCCTCACACTAAAAATATTTATCCCACAAAGAACCACCACCCTGGGTCATGCTGTGGGAAGCACAGTGACACACATGGGACTTGTAGCCAAACAAACACCAGGACAACACTGTCAGCCATCCATTCAGCACAGGCACACTACCCCACAGGGAAGCAGAGTCAGAATGAAGGAAGTAGGGCAAGCTGGGAAGGGGGTGGAGGCAATAGCATGATGGGAGTGGTAGTCACGGCTCAACATCCCCCCCCCACATGGCCCAGCAAGCTCACACTGAAGCATGCACACCTCAGAGAGAGTGGAAAGCCCCATCAAAGATGTCTGACACTGGTGCTCTGTTGTGGGGAGCACAAGGCCATGCTGGGAACTGGCCACCAACCAACAGCAGGACACCACTGTCAGCCATCTTGCCATTGCTGTCACACCCACACACAGTGAAGAACACTCAAAAGGAAGGAAGTATGGGCATGCTGGGAAGGGGGTGGAGGCAATAGCATGATGGGAGTGGTAGTCACAGCTCAACATCACCCCCACATGGCCCAGCAAGCTCACACTGAAGCATGCACACCTCACAGAGAGTGGAAAGCCCCATCAAAGATGTCTGACACTGCTGCTCTGTTGTGGGGAGCACAAGGCCATGCTGGGAACTGGCCACCAACCAACAGCAGGACACCACTGACTGACATCCTGAGAGTCAACCTGCACCCACTGCAAGGGTGGCATGCTTCATGGTGGGATAACTGGGCTGGAGCGAGAAGGATGTCCGGATGTCAACCAAATACCACCAATGCTGGCTATGCACACACCTCAACATTCACATTGAAATGCTTCATGTTGTCAGGACAATGTGCTACACCAATATCAACAGCTGACTGTGACAACTTAGGACAATGCAATGTACAGGCCCGCATCCAGAGGTACAGTCACAACTGTCAGGTGTTTGAACCATTGATGCCTGTAGAAACATTACATACATTGTGTGTCTCTTCCAAATACAGGTGATGATGGGGACACAGCAGCAGACGCTGAGGAGTCCCTGTCCCAGGCTCCGGGGGACACTGAGCTCACTGGTGTGGAACAGCCTCTGCCCACCTCGGATGACGAAGACCTACCTGGCACCTCCGCAGTGAGTCATCATGCAGCACCAGCAGGACCACCAGCTGCACCCCTGCACCCACCCCTCCAACAACTGCCAACACACAGACCACCCCTGCCAACACGGACAGACCAAGGACCACCACCACCAACAGCACACGGACCCCGGCCCAACGTGGAGCTACGGACACCAACACCAGCAACAACCACCAAGGGGGCCCAGGGTCACCTGTGCGTGCCAACGCAGGTCCTTCACGTGTCGCCAGGGGTGGTGGGAGGGTGGTAGACATAGGTCGCTGCTTGCAGAGGGGTCTGGACTGCATGATGACCCACAACTGGTACGCATAGCTGATGCGTACCAGACTAGCACCGGAGAGTTCAGCCAGGTAGTGGGGATCCTCAGGGACATTCAACAGCAGCAGGCTGCCCACCATGCCCGCTTGGACTTACACATGTCCCGCATGGAGTCCAAGTGGGACACATTGCAAGAACAGACGGCGGTGCATAGGGACATATTACAATGCCTCCGCCAGATGTGCACCAACATGTCAACACCTCCCTGTGTGCCCACAACATCTGGTGCTGCAACAACTGCAACTGCCACAGGGAGGGAGGATGACTCTGGCGGAGAGTCCCCTGCACCGCAGCAGCCTGAACTTGAGGGTCCCCCCCCAAAGAAGAGGGGTCGTCCGAGGAAGGACAACTGAGAGGCTGATAGCCATGCACAACCCCCAGGAAGCCAACACCTGTTCCAGAAAATCACCTTTGTGCGCAAACTCTTCACCCTGTCGAATGCAACACAACTCTCCCACATGACATGGGGAGCTCAAGTTGGACCAATGTATCAGATGACTGTGGACTTTACTCAGGACATTTCTGCTATCAGGACTTCCAAATCATCTAGGAACTTTGGATTACAATCACAATGTACAGCACCCACCATCCTGTGCACTATACTCACACATGTATGTCAATAAACTCACTAATACACCATACTTGCCTCTGTTGTGATTACAACGTTGTTTCTGAAGTGGAGATGATGATCTGTGAAATGACACTGTGCATGCTAACTGCTACAGCAAGTACAACACCAGCATGTGAGTCATGGCGACGTGACACATATGAGGGAGACACACCACCAGGGCTACACAACACATACACACCAGGGCCATCTGACTCATCGCCTACACTGATGTTGCCAGGAAATACGGTGCAATGCACAGACACAACACCTATTCACAGTCTGTGTTAACTAGCCCACTGGAGCAGGAAGCAAATGTCAGTCAGATGTGTGACCACAGACAACACACATCACAAAGTGAAGCACAGGTTTATTACACATTTGCAACATGTTGTAACCACTACAGATGCAAGGTAATCCCACCTGGCAGTGGGCACACAGTCAACAAGTGTAGAAGAAAGGAAGTCCATGGGTGTGGCGCACATCACCTGTAGGGAAACGACAGCTACCACCCTGGAAGTTGATTCACGGTGTCGGGGGATCACAGTTGACCAAACAACTCTGAAAGTACCCTGTGAAGGACAGAAATGACACACAGTTAAAAGCACTGAAGAACAGGACAGAACTGCAATACTCATGCACAATACATGTCACAAGATACCCACTCAGGACCAAGTTAGCATGTCAACACTGTTGTGGAGTACAGACTACCTGTAAGGACACATTGCTGCACGCATCCAGTCAAGTAGCACATGGACACACTCAAACAGCACCAGAGCACCACCAACACATATCATGCAAACTCACATCATTGACATAACATCCCTGGATACGCACATTCAGCTGAAGAAGTTGGTGATGAGCTGTGTGCGGACTTCACCCTCATCATCATCATCACCACTGGCATCGTGGTCCAGCCCAGGATCCTCCACAGGTGGCGGATGTTGGTCATCGTCATCCAGGATGAGAGGCAACTCCTTCCGCACTGCCAGGTTGTGTAGCATGCAGCAGACGATGACAATCTTGCACACCTTTGCTGGGGCATATGGGAGGGCCCCTCCTGTCTTATCTAGGCAGCGGAAGCGGCTCTTCAGGAGACCAAATGTCCGCTCAATCACTCTCCTGGTCCGACCATGTGCCTCATTGTAGCGCATCTGGGCTGGTGTCACAGGGTTCCTGAGGGGCGTCAGCAACCACGGCATGTTGGGGTATCCGGAGTCACCTACATACAGACAACTGCACATTAGCTGAGTTGGAAAAGAGGGTGGAACACTACATTGCAGAACACACACAATGCTACAAAGTCAGTACACACCAACAAGCCAGGCACGCTGGTTCCGCATCTGTGACATCATCCTCGGGATTCGACTACTCCTCATCACGTAGGCATCGTGTGCAGAACCGGGGAACCGGGCACAGACGTGTGTGATGCTCATATCTGCAAGACATACCACCAGTGTATTGACCGAATGGTAGTGTTTGCGGTTCCTGTATGCCTGCTCTTGGGCCTGTGGTGGTACCAAAGCCACATGTGTCCCATCAATGGAGCCAATGACATGCGGCATCCTCCCCAGGGCATAGAAGTCACACTTCACGTCAGTGAGTTGTTGAAGTCTAGGGAAATAGATGTACTAGTTCAGGTACCTCAACATAGCCTCCAAAACGTCGCGGAGCACACAGCTGAACATGGTCTGTGACATCCCACCAGCAGACGCCACAGTGTGTTGAAAGGTACCTGTGGCAAAGAAGTGTAGGGCTGCCATCACCTTCACCTTGGGGGTCAGCGCTGTAGGGTATGTCCGGCCAGGTTGCAAATGTGGGGCCAACCGCACCGTCAATTCCTCAATCAGTGGCCTGGTGAAGTGGTACCGTCGGATGCAGTCCCGTTCAACCACCATTGCAAGGTCAGGGAATGGCCGATGGACAGCTGGTGCCCTGCAGTGCATAGGTGAGGAAAGAAAGATTGTCAGTCACCCCACATATGTGGCATAGACCAGACTCAATATCACATGATACATCATTACGAGACACAAGTACATGATGCATGTGCCGTTCCGTAAGGACATGTATGGCACCTACATGGCTAACATCTAACATCACAGTTCAACATGTGTCCTCAACAAGTCCCAGGTTGTGCTATGGGATATCATTAGGCTGTGTCACAGTACCCATGTACTGGTGTCACGTTCCAAACACACACCACAGTGACATGTGAGGACAGATGTGCCCCAGGCATCACAGCTCATCGACAGGTAGATTCCCAGGGACCCTGTATTGACACATGGACACTGGCATGACATGGTGCATCATGAATACACCACAGATAAACAACCATGACCCCCACAGGTAGTGGTCCTTGTTGCCTCGGCAGGACAGACATGGACGTCTGTGACACACACACGCACAACATCAAAGTCCATGCACAAACAACGTGGATGTGGAGACTGTCTCCCATTGTGCACATGGAATCAGAGACATTGTAAACACGACATGCACACAGACTGTGGAGGGCCATCACAATTGTGGCAATGGGTCACCCTGGGACATACATACCATCCCACATGGGACTCAGGGGGTATGTGACATGACATACACATACACAACCGTGAAATGTGACCATGCCACATGCCCTGAAATGAACAGTTGCACACCACAGTGTTCATGTGCACAACACACCAAGGATTCTGTCCCCATGAACACGTGCACAGCCTGGGAGTGGCTGCCCCCAAGTGCCACCCAAAAACAACATGTTGACCCCCATACACGGAACATGTAATGCAGCCTTACATGCCTTAGGATACAGTGTGGACAGGCTGTGGTGTTGTAGGTGTGCCCCTCACTCCCTGGGAAGTATATGTGGCTGGCATATGTTCACCTGTGACAGGCATGGTGACATATGCCAGTGACTTGTACAGGGACGCGTTGTACAGCAATGGACCGATCGGTGCGCACACATTGGCCATTGCATTCAATGTGAGCGGGTACGCGTTGTATCCCGGGTACGCGTTGTAGAGCAATGAACCGATCGGTGTGCCCGGCCGGCCCATTGCATTCAATGTGAGCGGGTACTCGTTGTATCCCGGGTATGCGTTGTAGAGCAATGGACCGATCGGTGTGCCCGGCCTGCCCATTGCATTCAATGTGAGCGGGTACGCGTTGTATCGCGGGTACGCGTTGAACTGCAATGGACCGATCGGTGTGCCCGGCCGGCCCATTGCATTCAATGTGAGCGGGTACGCGTTGTATCCCGGGTACGCGTTATACAGCAATGGACCGATCGGTGCGCACACATTGGCTGGGGCCTGGCATGGCAACGGACGCGTTTTCGAAGCTCCAACGAGTCTGATGCAGTGAATTCAGTTGGCCAGCCACAACAATGTTGCAAAATCATGGGTGTCATGAAGTTGAAGATTTGAAGGATGCTGTGGGCGTGTATTAGTGCTGCTATACCATGGATTGGTCACATTTAGAAGATGCAAACGACTTGGACCTATCACTTTGGACACATGGGACAGTATCTGCCTCTGCAGCACACATATAATGCTGGCTGTTCCCCTGAGAGCTCACTTGCCTGCACTACATGCTCCAGGACGACATCTGCCACCAACACTGCTGCTGTTTATGCATCCTCTGGCTCCTGCAATGGCACGTACTGTGGAGAGAGCCCCAGCCTTCAGCCTTGAGGAGAACCAGGCCCTGCTGGACAGCCTCCTTCCACAGTACAGCAAGCTGTATGGGAAATCAGGGGAGCAGGTGAGTGTGCTGTCCACTGCATCACTAATTGTGCATGTTGTCTGACTAGCAGGACTTTCACTGTGCACACCACTGGCTAGCATGCCCACTGAGTAGTTGTCACACCCCAAAGTGTGTAGTTACATGCACTGAACTGGTACAGTGCAGTAACAGTGCATTCCAACTAGGTTTACTTCCCATGCAATGATACCATGTAGTGACTGCTGGCAAACTGTTCATAGCCATTGTTGCACTGCCTGTGTACATCATATGCCCCTGTAATTGAGACATGTATATCCAACTGTGTGATGCACGTATATGTTGCATGTGTAGTAATGGCCTTTTCACTTTGTCATCCTCACAGGTTGATGCCCACCAGAAGCAGGACATCTGGCTGACCATCGCCCGGAAAGTAAGATCCGTGGGGGTCTACAGGCGCAGGATCCGCAACTGCCAAAAGAGGTGGCAGGACCTTCGTGGCTGGACCCGGAGGATCGCAAGGGTCCAACTGAAGCTGTCGCCTCCTCGCAGGAGGGGCAGACACCGGACCCTGACCCCCACATGCTCCGGATCCTGGCGGTGGTCTTCCCTGACCTGGATGGGCAGCTGAAGGACAGACAGCAGCAAGGAGGGGTGAGTCCATGACTGCACTGTGCACTTTGTCTGCCATGCTATGTGCCCTCCTCTGGCCTGAGTAAACTTCCACAGTACATCAGTCATGTGGTCCAGGACCCATGTCCCTCATTTGTTACATGCCCACTTCTCCTCTGATACGCATATGTGTGGCCCTTATAGTCAGGAAGTTGTGTCATTTGGGGACTGTGTCATTGCATTTTGCTTTGCTCAAGGTGGGGGACAGCATTTGTTCCCGTGACTATGTTGTGCGATTCATGGGTGGGTCAATTGCTTACACAATGCCTAAGTTCTGACATGTGATCTGCGTGTAACTTTGATATGTGGTCCGCTTGCTGCTCTGACTCACCACATGTCCCTGGGGAATGTGGCACACACCCATGCTGCTGGTGGGAACAATATTTGGGCCTCAGGAGTATGTGTATCCACTGTGTCAACAACACTCCTTTGCTCTCTCACCTTTAACTCCACACTCCTCTTCCCACTCAATTAGTTCAACAAACAACCTCATGCTCCTTTCATCTTCATACACGAAACTCCTCCCCCGCCGTTCCCGTCGACTAAAATTAACTCGACATTGCTCACATCTTAACTTACCCTCCATTTTTGTTAACAAAGGAGTTTATGGGGATGTGAGTTTAAGTCAGGTTGCGGGAGATGGTGGTGTGAATGCGGAAGGAGAGAAGTAAAGGACACACAAGGATTCGAGCTAAATTGATAATGGTATAAGGAAGGGGTATTAGACGGTTGGTTTGGAGAATAGAGGGATTAAGGGGTTAAACAAAAGACAGTGGCCTATAGGGGGATTGATTCACCATGAAAGTTGAAGGGTGATATCATACTATTTATGAAGGGGCTTAATGAGGACGGGTTTGAATATGACATGGTATTCAAAGAAATTGTTTACTGATTTATGTCGATGATGTAAGATGTTTGGAAATGGTTAAAATGGTAATGGTTATGTGCTTTATTGTTTATTTTTAGTGTCCCCTGACGAAGGGCGCTTGTAGCCCGAAATGCATTGGGTCTTTTTTTAAATAAACGCTGCTTTGAACGAACACCTGCATCTGTCGTGTTTTAGCAAGAGGTCCGGATGGGCACAGCTTCAACACAAGAAACTTGAAAAATGGCATAATATCCCGTGTGTGGATCAAGGCATAACGTGGTCGAAAAATAAGTGAAAAAAAAGGATGAAGTACATGTTGAATAATAAAAATTGAGGAAATATGGAGTAGAATACGAAATGTTTGCCATAGAGGCGCAACTCAGCTGTGCGATCGGTTTGGGGCAAGATGATGCCCCACTTGACGATGTGTTGTTAACCCAGGTGCTGTTTGGGCATGGCACCTAACTGATGCGCACGCATTCTTGGATAACCATTGAATAAGCATGGATTATACATTTAAACAAAGGTGTGCATCCCATCACCTTAATTATCCAGTGTGTCACACATGCTTAGCCACCTGCCTACTGTCCAGGACTCATCCCTCTTACAGGTGGAGCTGGACAGTCATGCCTACTCCAGTGCATACAATACACTCTGTACTCCCACTCCCGTGTATCATCTGGCATGTTGTGATCAGTGAAATGTACCCTCAGGTGTCTGCCTCTGTCTCATTGTGCTGTGTCTTCGTTGTCAGGACTACTGGTATGTTCATCGTTTGGGGCTCAGCATGCCATCTGAGATGTGACCATGATAGACGATACTGATAGACTGATCACTTGACTGTGCACACAGGTGATTGCGACTGTGACTTTCAGGCAGCTGTATTTTCATTCACAGCACACTGTGAGGTGCTCATGTTCAGAGAGTTGTGTTTCATGTCCCCCATATGTCCAGTTGGTATGACGTGGACAAATAGTAGTACAGATGATGTGGTTTTTGGGGGATGGACATGTGCACTTGTCAGTCACATAACTTGCATTCCCCATGCCCTCGGATTGTGACACAGTGCAGACTGTTGTTGTCTGGCTGCCATGGCCATGTGACTTGAGACAGTAATGTATGACTTTGCACGCATTCCTGTGTCATGGCATTCAACTTCCTGGGACTGACCCTGCAGGGGAGTGACATGTGCAACATGCACCCCATTGTGGCATTGACTATCCGGACATGGGTGCATCATGGTGTCTGGTGCTGGTATGCATCACATGCATTTCTAATTAGAATCTGGCCATCCCTTTATCCAAACACCTGCACTGACTCAGTGGCAAGAGATGTGATGTGTGCATGTTCACATGCTTCACCGTGTTCCCTGCAATGTCCAACAACTGTGTAGGTGGTGCATGTGTCCACACTGGGGTCTTACCATCAGACAGGCACCAGACAGATGGGTGCAAGGGCAGGAGGGGTGTGAGTCCCATGGTTGACCATCAGACTGACAATTGGCTTCCCGAATCTGTGTGAGGACTTTAGGCAATGTTCAACTAAGGATGCCAGGGCTTGCTCTGTAATGTGCTGTACTTACTGTGGTGTGTGCGGTCAGTGCAGGTGACTGATGTTTGTCTGTTTCCCTAATTGTTTGCAGATACATCCACGGCCACCGGAGGGGACAGCTCCACGGACCAGGAGGAGCAGCGGAGCCAGACTGGGTCAGCATCGGACGAGTGGTCAGAGGGACCCAGTGGCATGGAGGGCGAGGGGAGCCACACCAAGGAGTCCTCAGCACCATCCACCTCAGCTGGGGACCACAGCAGCTCGGAGGATGACTCCCTTGTGGAGGCGGGTCTCGGCAGCCACCAAAGGCCAGCTAGTTTGTCTGGCCCTGCCACCACCACCACCACCACCACCGCCCTCCCATCGGCTCCCATTCCTGAGGTCCGTGGAGGCTCCCGTGCTCGGGAGCGTGTCTCCTTCGTGCCAGGCACCGCAGCCCCTGCCCCTGTGTCCCCTACTGCCCTGAGTGAGGAGTCTGTGTACCTCCTTCGGCAGCTCCATGTAGGGCAGACAGCAATGCTGAGTGTCCTCCATGCACACACCACTCTGTTGACACAGCTGGTGTCGTTCATGGAGGGCATCTCGACGGGTATGTCTGCCCTACAGAGGAGCAATAGGTCCATGGACTCCTCCCTGACGGCAGCAGTGTCCCTCCTCCAACAGTCCCTCACCCCTCCCACCTCTGCCCCATCCACACTTCCTGCCCCCCTACCTGTCCAAAGCACATGCACACCTGCACAGTCATCCAAACACACAGACACGAGCAGCATAGACACACCCAAGAGTAAGGCAAGACGTGCACACAAGCATCCTCAGGGGACTGATACCAAAGACACAGGGGATGGGGAACACACACACACACAGGCATCCACATTCACTCCGCAGTCCTCCAAATCCTCTCCCTCGAAGACCCCTTCCCTTGCCTCGCCTGCTACCCCACATACACAGCAGGTCTTCCTGTGTGACCTCGGCCTCTTCCCCACCATTCCTGCTGACCCAGCACACCAGGGGAAGAGGAAGTCCACCCACACAGAGAGGAGTGCCCCTCGCCCCCGGACACCCTCCCCCAGGCGCAGGCAGACAGAGGAGCCCATTCGGAAGTCCCCCCGGAGCAGGAAGAGCAAGACCCCACCACCATCACCACGCAGCTCCAGCGCCCAGTCTCTCTCCTCCATCCCCCAGGCCACCACTGCACAGGTTCCCCCGCCACACCCTGCCCCAGGTTCCCCCACACACCGATACCGCATCCCCAGACTGCTTAGGCCCTCCCCCTGCCACTTGCTCTTCCACCCCCAACCCAGATGCTCTGCTTGTTAGTGGCACTGTTGTGGGGACCGGGTCCCCCCTCTGTCCTGCCCACCTCATCTGCCCACCCTTCCACTCCCTTGGAGTCATGCACTGCAGTGGAGTCCACAACCACCACGTCTGACTCGGGCACTGCAGTGGGTACCCAGTCCACTACATCAGTCCAGCCCACTGCAGTGGTTGCGGCACCCACACCAACTGACTTGTGTACCACGGTGGTGCTGGCCCCCCCTGAGTCTGACACCTCCACTGCAGTTGCCGGTGACACTCCTGCACCCACCACCCCTTCACTGCCTCACTCTGACATCCCCTGATCCTGTCCCTGCGGTGCCTGGCCTGCCCCTTGTATGCCCCGCCAAGGGTGATGTCCCCCAACCGTACCAGTGCAGGCAAGCAATGTGTGACCAGTTGTCACTTCTCACCCCGTTGGTACTGTGATTTTGGACTGGCCATTGGCCTTAGTTTCTTTTGGACTTCCGTTTTTACCCTGACATTTGCTGAATAAAGCCTCTTTTTGTTTACTTTTGGGTTTTCTTTTGATGTACATGATGTGGATGAGTAGCATCCTGCATTTGCAGTTGTAATAGTGTTCACATCAGGACGATGAAGTGTTGCAGTGATGGACTCCATGTGGTCCATGGGATATGTGTCCTGTTGTATTCTGGATCTATAGCATCCTTTGCTACAGTCTGAGGGTGTAATGTTCAGCATTTGACACGGGGATGTCCTTTTTGCATTTGTAAATGAACATCTTTGTCTTACACTGATGCACATCTGGTGGGCTTACCACTGTTCAATGTTCCGATTTCCCTGACTGTGTGCCCAGCTCCACTGGACATGCAGTTTTGCACATCAATGTCGAAGGACTCATCTGTGTATACAGTGCAACTTGCTTGACACGTGTTTGGTGTGTGTGCAGATGACTGACGTGACACCCCCGTACCCAGGCTGATGTGAGCAGAGCCTTCTGTGTGTTGTGGTTGTTGACTCACTGACGGAGTGTTCTGCTGACATGTTTGGGTCATGCACAGACAAGGTTTGGCACAGCGGACCTTCCACAGGAGTGGTGTGCCCTCATGGCAGTGTGTAATCTGGTGACATTGCGTGGGCCTGTGTTGTGTAAGCATGTCTGTGCGCGTTCCCTTCCCTTTTCCTACACAGGCTGTGTCCCTAGGGATGTTCCTGTTTGTGATGCTTGCTGAGTTGTTCTGTGTTCATCCAGCATCTTGGACCTGGTTTCTCTGTGATGTGGGTGCATGGCAAACTAATGTTCATGAGGTTGTCATCCCAGGTTGTCTTTGTTGTCAGTGCTGGGGATGTGGGCAAACGCAGATGGGACACATTCAGGATTCCCCTTGGCACTTGTTGTTTACACGAGTAATGTGATTTACAGTTTGTGTTAGCTTACAGTGATTGTGACACGTTGTGTGTGTGACTGCTGCCACTCCTCAGGGTCAGAGCTGCAATGTTGGTAGTTGTGTACGTGTGTTCTTCGTGTGTCACCTTGGCTTCTTCATTGGTGTGTGACTATGGCCAGGATCCCATTGATTGTGGTGGATTTCACATCATGCCCATGTACAGCATACTGTGCTGTGTGTCAGACATTGACAAGTCTTGTTGACTGCCCATGTGTGATGGGTTTCTGCACCTTGGTTCCCACCACCACCCCTGGTATTGTCATGGGTGCATGTGCAATGTCATCAGTCCATGTGAGCTTCACTGCTGCACATTGGTGGAGATCAGGGTGTGTGGTGTTGAGTGTGTGCAAAAGTGAGTTGTTGCACGGCCAGACCCCTACCTCCATATTGGCCTTGGCTGGCAGGCCGTGCTGATTGATTGGAGCTTGTGTAGGTGTGATGGTAGTTAGTTGCTCAGGACACATGGCTGGGGTTCACAGTGTGAACGACATCTGACATTGTCATCACAGTGGGATTATCATGCAGGCTAGTGTCAGCACAATATGGGGTCCCTGGGGGTAGTGCTGTGGTGGGTCTGTCTCTTGCTGTGTTAGTTGCTGTTCGTACAAGCTTGTGTGACATGTGTAATTTGTGCTCCCTCTCATCTAACAATGCCTGATTGCCCACATAGGGGATTTGGGATCCATTAGTTACTTTTGTGTGGCACTGTATGTGCATCTGTGTAATTGGTATTCAGGCCTCATCATGTGTTGTGTGGTTGCCTGGGGACACTGGCACCCCCCCTCACCTGTTGTGTTTGATGTGCAGTGTGGGTCTGCCTGTTTGTGCATCTGCACCACTGCATTGGCATATCTTTAGTGTGCTATTGGCTGTATGTTGTTTGGTGGGTTTCACCTGCTGTCCCTGGGACTCCTAGGTCATCAGTCAGCACAATGATCATTGTTTGTGTGTCCCATTGCTGCCATGGTATGTTATTTGTTCACCTCACATCTACAGTCTCCACAGGGTATCTACATTTGTGTGCCCATTGGTGCAAATATGTGGGTCTGCATTATGATGGTCACTTCTGTCATTGTGTCATTGATGGATGTTGACAGTGTCAGCCCCCATGGGTGATGTTTGTCTGCACATGGCCAAAGGTATGTCTTATTTGCACTGCACTGTTTGCCTCACACAATCTATGTTGCTATGGGACACAAGCACTACTTTGCCACTGATGTGTTTGTTGTTCTGTAACCAGGAATCATCCTTGCAGTTTGGCAGTTGCAGCTTTTTCAATGTCAACACTTACATTTTGGTCACTGTGATGATGGGGGTTGGACCCCATTGCCACAATGTTCAAAATGTGCTTCAGCTATGGACCCCACACTTACCCTTTGGTCACTGTGATGATGGGGGTTTAGACCCCATTGCCACAATGTTCAAAATGTGCTTCAGCTATGGACCCCACACTTACCTTTTGGTCACTGTGATGATGGGGGTTTAGACCCCATTGCCACAATGTGCAAAATGTGCTTCAGCTATGGACCCCACACTTACCTTTTGGTCACTGTGATGATGGGGGTTTAGACCCCATTGCCACAATGTTCAAAATGTGCTTCAGCTATGGACCCCACACTTACCTTTTGGTCACTGTGATGATGGGGGTTGGACCCCATTGCCACAATGTTCAAAATGTGCTTCAGCTATGGACCCCACACTTACCTTTTGGTCACTGTGATGATGGGGTTGGACCCCATTGCCACAGTGGTCATGGTCTGCTTGCATTGTGGGGGCCACACACATTTATGTGTGACACATGTGATAGGGGGTCACATTGTATGTTCAAAGTCATGTTCAGTGTTGTAGGCATTTGACACAGTCTACACACGCTTGTCATGGTGTTGGGGGATGTCTTTTTGTTGCATTCCTTATGTTGGTGTGTGCTTGTTGTGTCATGCATTAGCCATCCTGTGAGTGGGGGTGTTGTTGGTGGTAGGCATCCTGCCCCTCATGGGTAGAGGTGGTAGTAGTGGTAGGCATCTGGCACCCCCTGAGTAGGGGTGGTAGTGGTGGTGGGCATCCAGCCCCCCATGGGTAGAGGTGGTAGTAGTGACAGGCATCCAGCCCCCATGGGTAGAGGTGGTAGTAGTGACAGGCATCCTGCCCCCCATGGGTAGAGGTGGTAGTAGTGGTAGGCATCTGGCACCCCCTGAGTAGGGGTGGTAGTGGTGGTGGGCATCCAGCCCCCATGGGTAGAGGTGGTAGTAGTGACAGGCATCTAGCACCCCCTGGGTAGGGGTGGTGGTAGTTGTTGGCATCCAGGCCCCTATGTGTATATGTGGCATTGGTGATAGCCATCCCGCCCCTATGGTGCTGCTGTTGCTGGTGTAAGTAATTTCTGCATCCCTCTGTGTGTGTGTGATATGTCGGGTACGTGTAGTTTGTTTTTGTGGTTGGTGTCTGACTTACCTTCTGCGCCGTACGAGTCCGTGCCTGTTCCGGTAATAGATGTAGAATATTGGTAGGATCGGCACGATGGGATTCATGGTTGGTTCGTCTCGCTCGTCTTTCTCTTTGCTTCGCCTCGTCCTCGTCGCTGGCGTGTTCATCTCGTAGCCGTGGATCGTCTTGTGGCGCGAATCGGAGCTTATGTGCGCCTCTCCCGGATGCTTTGACATGCCGTGCGTAGCGACGGGTTCGGCGCGTACGGGAAGCGCATCGTACTTGTCCGGCCGGACGGGGCTGCTTTTTGGCTTCCGTGCGACTCGATTCTGCGTTTCTGGATCCGCATCGGTCGGAGAACTGGACCTGTATTGGGTGAGTACGACTGGGTCGGGATTTGGGCAGTTGTGCGCATCGTACTTGCTCGTTCGGACGTATGTGCGAATCGGTCGGGAAACAGGCATTCGCCTGGCTTTTTTCCCGGCCGAATGGTATTAGGTGCGCCTCCGACCGGGATCGGAATCGACCCCTAAGTGTCGCCCTTGCCCCAGCATAAATATGTTTCCTGAAACCTATTGTATGATGGAACAGACCTCGAGGTAAACATGTAACATTACTTTACCTCCATTTGTCCTCCTGCTTCCATAAACGCCTGAATTGGAACGCTTAGAAACAGTTAGAAATGGGCTCAAACTTTTTGAAATATTTTACAATTGTTGATTGCCCTTAAATAATTTGCAGAACTCCCTGCCCGTGTAGGTTGAGGAGATTGTGCACAACAGGATCTAAGAATTTCCACACTTCGCAGAACTTATCCTGCTGTTCACCGGGGACTGGGAGGGTGCCTTTTTATAAGTACAATATTAAAAATATAGACATTTGGTCCATGTGCGTATTTTGAAGGACACGTATGTGTGCCTAGTGCTGAACTTTCTTGATAGGATAAGCTGCAAATTAATTAAGGGCAATCAATGTACATTCAATTGTAAAATATTGCAAAAAGTTTGAGTGCATTTCTAATCGTTTCTAAGCATTCCAATTCTGGTTGTTTACGGAATTAGGAGGGCAAGTGGAGATAAAGTAATGTTACATGTCGAGACCTGTTCCATCATACAAAAGGTTTCATGAAACGTATGTATGCTGGAGCAAGGGTGACACCTAGCGGCCGCTGCAATGAACACTGACTTTTTCCAAACCATAGTGTATTTAAGTAGCACGGTTAGTAACTGTGACTCCGCTAGCTCGCGGAACTCTGTGGAATCCCAGGGAGTGAAACTCCACGAGCTCTGCCCAGGCCTACATATCGTGTGCCTTATTTGAATGTTTAAGCACTTTTCTGCAGTGGCTTTTTTGACGATGCATGAGACATACGTATGTCACCCACTACCTTGATGGTTTCTTTTTTGTGGGGAACCCGGGAACCGCGGACTGTCAGCAATGGTTGGACAGTTTTCAGGAGCTCATGGGGGACCTATGAGTACCTTTGGCGTCAGAGAAAACAGTGGGACCCATTACGGTACTGTCATTCCTCATCATAGAAATTGATTTAGTGGTGCTGGTAGCCCGCCTTCTGGGGGACAAGAAAATCACTGTGAGGTTGCTGTTGGATGTAATGTTAGCCAAAAGCAAGGTGATGGTTAAAGAGGTGCAGGTCTTGCTGGGGATTTAGAGTCATAATATCGATGTTTAAATATCGATATGCCATAATATCGATGTTTAAATATCGATGTGACACAATATCGACCTGCAAGAATATCGTCGACCAGAATATCAACATGCAGGTAAGAAATATCGTTTTTGTTAATATCGAAGTTAGTAATATCGTTAGTCAAAATACCGTTGTTAATAATATCGAAATTTATTTTAGTGTTCTGTATTTTAGTATATGTGTTAAAAGTATAGTTTATTTTTCTAATGTATGTTTGAAATTTTTAGAAGTAATTAATTTTATGTTAAGTAATTTTTGCGCATTTTAGTTTTGTAGCGGGTTGTGGGTTTATAGGGGAATAGGGTGGGAAGTAATTTAATTATAATATATTTATTAATACATTTTTAGAAATTATTAATTTTTTAGAAATTAAATATTGCGTTTTAGTTCCGTAGCGGGTTGTGGGTTTATAGGGGAATAGGGTGGGAAGTAATTTAATTAAAATTAATTAATTAATAATGTTAGTTAATTAATATTTTTGTATTTAATCATTTATATTGTTACTTGTGTTAATTAATTTGTTATTAATTAGTTATTAATTGGTTATTAATTAGTAATAATGAATTGGTAAATATGTTAAATGTGTCATTTTTTTAGGAGCGGGTTGTGCGTTTATAGGGGAGTAGGGTGGGAAGTGATTTAATTATAATTAATTAATAATTGTATTAATTAATATTTATGTATTTAATATTTTATGTTAATTGTGTTAAATATTTTGTTATTAATTAGTTATTAATTATTAATAATGAATTGGTAAATATCTTAATTGTGTTATTTTTTTAAGAGCGGGTTGTGGGTTTATAGGGGAGTAGGGTGGGAAGTAATTTAATTATAATGCATTAATTAATAATTTTTATTAATTAATATTTGTGTATTTAATATTTCATATTGTTAATTGTGTTAAATAATTGGTATTTATTAATTATTAATTTGTTATTAATTATTAATTATTAATTGGTAAATATGTAAATTGTTTCAATTTTTTATGAGCGAGTTGTGTATTTAGATGGGAGTAGTGTGGCAAGTAATTAAAAATTAATAAAATTTTTAATTTTTTCAAATAATATTTATTAATTGTTATTTTATAGTCTTAATAGTATGAATTAATTTATTACTCATTGTTTTTAATTTTATTGTTCATTGTCATTAGTTAATTAATTAATTGTTAAGCAATTATGTTAATTGTGTCATGTTTTACAATAGTGGTGGTGTTATTTATAGGGGTATTTGGTGAGAGGTTAATTATTCTTTATTATTTAAGTATTTGTTAATTAATGTTTATTATTTTGCTGGAGTGGAAATAGTAAATTATTCACCTCCGCTATCCAACACTTCCCTACTGTTGCAATTGTTGGAGTGAGAATAGTAATTTTATCCCCTCCACTATCTAACACTTTCCCTACTGTTGCACTCTGTGGAGTGGGAATAGTAAATTATTCCCCTACGCTATCCAACACTTTCACTACTGTTGCACTTGCTGGAGTGGGAATAGTAAATTATTCCCCTCTGCTATCCAACACTTTTCCTACTGTTGCAATTGTTGGAGTGGGAATAGAAATTTTATCCCCTCCGCTATCCAATACTTTCCCTACTGTTGCACTCCCTGGAGTTGGAATAGTAAATTATTCCCCTCCGCTATCCAACACTTTCCCTACTGTTGCACTTGCTGGAGTGGGAATAGTAATTTTATCCCCTCCGCTATCCAACAGTTTCCCTACTGTTGCATTACTTGGAGTGAGAATAGTAATTTTATCCCCTCCGCTATCCAACAATTTCCCTACTGTTGCAGTTGCTGGAGTGGGAATAGTAAATTATTCCCCTCTGCTATCCAACACTTTGCCTACTGTTGCAATTGCTGGAGAGGGAATAGTAAATTATTCCCCTCTGCTATCCAACACTTTCCCTACTGTTGCATTCCCTGGAGTGGGAATAGTAAATTATTCCCATCCGCTATCCAACACTTTCCCTACTGTTGCACTTGCTGGAGTGGAAATAGTAAATTATTCCCCTCCGCTATCCAACACTTTCCCTACTGTTGCAGTTGCTGGAGTGGGAATAGTAAATTAGTAGTAAAAAATACTTTATTGCATTAATCATTTGATTACAATAAATAGAGAGAATAAGCAAGCATAAAAATAGAATAAAAACATTCACATAATTCCCATACATGGTATCCTGTAAAAGAAAATATACATAGATCGTGATACCTGTTTTTGCTTCTATATACATATCCAATAATAATAGCCATCTTTTCGTTTAATGTTTTATAGGCCTGTTCTAAAAACTGAACCATCCTTCTAATTGCACTTTCCCCTGTAAGCCTAAAACAATAACGTATAGCCTCTGTAGTTGTTCTTATTTTGGCATTATTAAACATGGGGCGTAAGTATGTCCTCCTTATAGGCAACAGCCTCGGACAAATGCATATTAAATGTTCCAGAGTTTCCTTGCCGATTCCACAAAGCCGACATACCTGTGTATCTTTGAGAGCCTGATTCCAAGTCCCTTCGAACTCCCCTATCGGAATGTAGAGTTGTCTGAACCTTAGGTATTTCCATTTAATATAACTGGTCAGATTCCATCCCAAGTATTCTTGAGCCTGCAAGGTATATGTGTCAATTATTAAGCCTGTATGCTTATATTTCCCAGCTTGTAGAAGATCTAAATTCCACTGTTAACTTTAATGTTTTTCGTATTACATTTTTCCGCACATCCCTGGTCATTCGCCCCATCTCCTGTATATCAGGCAGATCATAAGAGTCTATTTCCATCATTATGCTAGATAGTTGCAGATCTCTTACTTTTCTACTCCGGAGTTCCGCCATTATTAGATGTTTCAATGTGCGTGGATCGGCCTTAGCACAGTCAATAATATAGTTAACACAGCTGTTCTTGTCCAGCATTTCCAGGGATTTTAGGCCAAATTCCAGCCGTATCATACAATGTGGAGTAGCCTGTCGTAGATGGAGTATGGTGCGTACACATTTCATAAAACATTTTTAGAGATCAAAGATGACTCTTGTTCATGGCAGGAGAAGCATACAATAAAAACTGAATCATTTTCATTTGTAAAGCTTTAAGTGATGGGATAATTGCATTCCCTCCGCACATTTTCATAAATCTCTCGATTGATTTTGTAATAGTTGTAGATTTTACACTTTTACTGACCATATGGTTTAACCATGTTAACTTTTTGTCAAATGTTACGCCGAGGTAGTTATATTGGTCCACTACCTCGATTGGATTTTCTCCTAAAGTCCACATTTTTGATTGTGTAGACTGTCCAAACGTAACAATTTTTGTTTTAGACAAATTAGCTATCAAACCATTCACTTTGTTATATGTATCAAGTTGGTTCAGTTGGTGCTGTAATCCATTAGGAGTTAAGGATAAAATTACTAAATCATCGGCATATGCTAGGTATGGTATTTTTTGTCACCTAATTTTGGTGCCACACCCATATCTAAACTTAACATCGAATCGATATCTGCAATGTACAAAGAGAATAGCAGTGGAGCGAGGACAAATTATTCCCATCCGCTATCCAACACTTTCCCTACTGTTGCACTCGCTGGAGTGGGAATAGTAATTTTATCTCCTCCGCTATCCAACACTTTTTCTACTGTGGCACTCCGTGGAGTGGGAATAGTAAATTATTCCCTCTGCTATCCAACACTTTCCCTACTGTTGCAGTTGCTGGAGTGGGAATAGTAAATTATTCCCTCCGCTATCAAACACTTTCCCTACTGTTGCACTCACTGGAGTGGGAATAGTAAATTATTCCCATCCGCTATCCAACACTTTCCCTACTGTTGCACTTGCTGGAGTGGGAATAGTAAATTATTCACCTTCGCTATCCAACACTTTCCCTACTGTTGCACTCGCTGGAGTGGGAATAGTAATTTTATCTCCTCCGCTATCCAACACTTTCCCTACTGTTGCACTCCTTGGAGTGGGAATAGTAATTTTATGCCCTACGCTATCCAATATTTTCCCTACTGTTTTTGTTAATGTAGTGTAAAATGTTGTTTTAAAGATAAATATTTATTTTAATATTTTATTTTATTATACATATAATTTATTTTTATATTTATCTTACAGGTTTATGCATATATATATGTATTCATAATTGTATTATGTTTGTAACCTTTTATAATTTAATAAAATAATTATTTATTAATATTATTAAGTAAATATATATATATATATATATATATATAAAAAATTATATATGTATTTTAATTTATTTTTATATTACATTTATTATTTATAATTTTTAACATTTTTAAATAATTCTAACTATGTTTTATTAATTATATTTATTATTTAATTTATTTTATATTATTTTTGAGACATTTAAAAAAAAACGATATTTTGAACAACGATATTTTAAACAACGATATTTTGGTTTCGATATTTTTGTACTTACCTTTGTAGAGATAGGATGTCGATATTTTGTCCATCGATATTCTTGACACGAAATTCTGGTAGGCCTATATTGTTGTCGTCGATATTATGTCAGTGATCCCCTGCTGGGGCATTCTAATTTTGCCTGCAGATTAGTGCGCGTAGGGGGGACTTTCTGTAGGCACATGGGGCTAGCGCTTTCGGGGCTACATTTGTTGCATCACCATGTGATATTGTCTGTGGGGGTAAAGGAGGATCTGCGCACATGGTGTTTTTCTTGGAATCATTCAATCGGGTTCCGCTGGTGACCCTCCAAGAAACTGAATGGGATGCAGAAATCTTTTCTGATGCTACGGAAGGGGGGGAGGTTTTAGTCTGTATTGGCAAGGACAGTGCTACGCTGAAGAAGGGCCCATGACATGGAAACATGGTGGGTGGTGTATTAACTTCTTGGAACTTTTTCCTCTGGTGGTCGCAGTGACCCTATGGGGAGAGTTGCTAGCGCACAAGAGAATTTTGGTTAGGATCAAGAGGCTGTAGTACAAGTGGTCCACTGGCAGTAGGGATTAGCAGGCTTTGAAGCTACTGCAGGTTTTTTTGTTGCAGTGCTTGACACATGATATTTTGTTCAAAGCGAAACATATCCCGGGAGTGGACAATGACATTGCAGATGCTTTGTCTCGTTCAAAGTGGGAAAGATTCCATGAGCTGGCCACGGAGGTGGACAGAGTCAGGACACGGATGCTGCAAGAACTCTGGACAGTAGGAGACAGAGGATGCTGCAGTTGGTGGTAGGGTTGTTGGTGGTGTTGACGAGGAGAGCTTATTCTCAGGCATGTCCAGAGTTTTTAGATAGCATGGCACAGCAGAAGCAGGAAGGCTGGGCCAGGATGGAGGATGTTGTGCAGTTTATTTTGACATTGATTGAGAGAGGTTATTCTAGGGTTATTATCACCGGGAAGCTGGCGGGCATAGCATTCATGGGAAACTGTTATGGGGATATGCTCCATCGGCGGGTGAGCTGGGGAAGAAGATATTGAACGGTTGAGCTAGGGAGGCCGGATGGCATGGATCGAGTAGGAGACCACTGAGATTGGGTGTTTTTTGTGGGACTCTGTTCAGTCTGCCCGCCGTCTGCAGGGAAGAACACAAAGTGCTGCTATTTTATACTCTGATGTTGTGGATGTTCTTCGGTGCATTTCAGGTGCCTGAATTGCTGAGGGGGTAGAGGGAAGCAAGGGCTCCAATGAGAGGAAGTTCACCAGTGTGCTGCATGCATGGAAATATGGCTATATAGGTCCAAGACGGATCAGAGAGGACAGGGTAGAGCGGAATTGCTTTGAAGTTACCCGATTGGCAAGTTCTGCCTCATACAATGGGGGGCTGTCCTCCACATGCAAGCAGGGCAGGCGGAGGGGGAGGGTTTACCAGCAAGCGGATGAAGCCAGTCACGGCCCTTCAACTGTTAGCAGTTTTGCACAGGGCATTGGCAGCTACTGGGGTGGATGCCAGAGGGTATGGTACCTATTTCGTTTGCATAGGGATGGCAAAAGAGGCAGGTAGAAGAGGCTGGAGTCTGGAGCATAATGGAATTGGGTAGGTCGTCAGATTGCTTTCCGCGCTATGTGAGGGGGGAGAAGGGAATTGCTAAGACATTGCTGCTTGTTCACTTGCTATTCATGTTTTCCAGATTTGATGCCCGGACCGAAAGCCTCTGGATTATCGGTGTGGATTGTAGGGCACTCGTTCATCAAATTTGCAGAGTGGCATGCCAGCCAGAGAAGTCTCGGAGTACAGTTGGGTTTCGACTCCAGCTCGGTCCAGTTTCAGTGGCACGGAAAGGAGGGTATGCGATGGAGAGATCTGTTGCCTTGTCTGAACTCCATGTTGGTAGGTGGCAGTGTCCAGATGTTTGAGTGCTACACGTTGAAGAGAATGATTTATTAGTGGAAAAAGGGTTAGCGCTTATGCGGTCAATGAAAGAAGGTTTAAAGGAAATTCTACAGCAGTGATCAGGTTGTTACATATTGTGGACTGAGTTTATTCTAAGGAGGATCTAGAGGGGGGCCATGAGACCAGCTGCAATAGACAGGGCAGGGTGCAAGATTAATAAGGAGATGCGAAAATGTTGTATGGAGCTTGGCATTGGCAGGATTGAACATGAGGATTTGTGTTATAACAGTGTAGAGTTTTTTAGAGCAGATGGTGTCCACTTGTCGATTTACAGTATGGAGTTGTATTTCCTTCAGTTGACAGAAGTGTTGGCGCTAAATTGAATCTTCAATGGTGAGTGTTTATGGAGCAGGAGGGGTTGGGGGGCAGAAAAAGTCTAGTTAGGGCCTTTTTCTGGGTGGCAGTTGGCCGAAACTGTGACAGGGGTTAGGGAATGTTATTGTGGTTGACAGCAGCAATCCAGGCTGAAGTAGAATGGTTAGTCAAGCTCACGCCTGGACGAGGCAGGATATTAAATGTTCATTAGGAAGTTAAGTTAGTTAGAGGTTAATAGATGTAGTAACCTGGATGGGAGGTTAGAGATCTCAAGTGCAGAAGATGAGCACAGGAAAAACTAGAGACTTGCAAATTTAAGGTTGTGGGGGGCGGGACATTTATCGGTGGTGGTAGATTGACATAGGTGAGCACTTGTGTATTGTGAGCTTTTCATTTTGTAAGGCGGAAGGCCCAAGGTTGTTTATGCGATGTGCACCTATTTCAATAAAGCGGCCTTTTCCACACAATCTGGTGTCTGTGGTCTGTGCTGCGCCCCCTCTGCCCCAAATAACGCTGTTGGCGTGAGCTCATTTATTATAGAGCCTTACCCGATTCTTGGTAGTGAGTGTTGACATCAAGCTTGCTTAGTGGTCTGAAACATGCATTATCAAACAAGCCAATCGTGTCTCAATCAAAAAGATCTGTGCCCTCTCGAGTATTACCTGTGGATCCTCATCCCCTTAAGATCCTCTTTAATGTGTTGAAACCCACTTTGCTGACTCCTAGGAAATAATGTAATATCGAGCAAGACAATAATGTGTCTTGACAATAATCAAAAAGACCTGGGCACTTTACGTTAATGCAGGCGAATTGGGTAGGATTAATTCTGCTTCTGAATGCTTTAATGTGGACCCCCTAACACAACCTTCAAAGAGAGTTCCAGCCACCGAATTCAGCCCAGGGAAAAAAGTATCATTAAGCAATCTGTGTATGTTGACAATGACAACACGCAAAAAGACCTATTCCGTCTATTGCTAATGCGCGCTCAAATAATGCTGCGTAATGAGGTCAACAAAGTGATCCGCACCCGTGGCGCCAAAGAGTGTTCAAGGCGCCTCACTCAACCCCAGGAAATAATCTGTTATTAGACTACCCAATTGGCGCACGTTCTTTGTGCCGCGGTAAGCAGCCTGGCTAAAAATGATGTTCTTTAAACAGAATTGTGCGCGTCAGTGTATTTTAGGATTACTTAGCTGCAGGAGAGAGCTGTGTCTGCAGGAAAAAAAGCTGTCAGCGAACCAGAAGTGTTCAGAGAAGAGATTGTGCCTTCCAGATATCCTTTTCTGTTCGAGGGACTGTAAGAAGCTAACAGAATTACAGTCACTCCGTCTAAACATTTGTTTAATGTCACACAGTAAAATAAACAACAGAAAGCTCTGGGTTGGCCACGTCACTGTCTTCTGTTTTCCGTTTGCTCATTTGAACTCATTGGCTGTTTCCCTCGCTCGGCCTGTATGCGCAATAACACTTAGAAATATTTGATTCCGTCATTTAGATGAGTTAAACAATAGATACTGCATAGATCCATTGACAGATAAAAAAAGAAATAAAAGCACATAACTCGATAGAACTGTGTGTATGACAGAGCAGAGCTCCGTCTTGTATACAAGGCTTTCTGGGTCCCTTTTATATGGGCAAGCATGAGACAGATGGGCAAATAATTGTGACGACGTACAGCGTGATGCACTAACACCTCATTAATGCACGATGGTCTGTACAAATGGGGAAAAAATGCAGCTTGAACGAAGAAGCTGAGGAAAGGTTCTGGATGAGCTCAGAAACAACGAGCTGCATAGGGACAGCCACAGGCTAAGTTTTGTCACGCCTGCATATGCTTATTTATTTGTTTACAGGATTTGCAAAGCGCTGTAGGGCGCTTTTCAGCTGCTTTAAGTGGCCCCATGCGGAGTATCTCTGAAAAACGGAGATCGCGTGCTGTTATTGGATGAATTACACATTAATTTTCATTACAACAAGGAAAACGCATAACCCCCCTGCACTGATATTTCCCAGGAGGAAAAAACACAAGGTGCTGTATTGGATTTTTCTCGGGCAAATTACCGCACAGTAAATCCCACCCCTCAGAATCAGTGCCAATATTAACTTTTTTTTATTTTTTATTAAACAGCTTGATCAGAATTTTTGTACACAGAAAAAAATTTGCGTAGTTTACAACAGACGGTGCATAATGATTCGTCAGTGGGAGCCAACAGGAAACTTCTAAAGAAAGAGAGAGTGCGGAGTAGGACAAGAGTAACTATATAAAGAGGTATATAACCTATCAAAGGCCTGTTCAACTACTGGAAGTATTTACTGTGTTCTAGGGCCTACAGTCGCTGGTGTGAAAATAGGGGCTTCTGCAATTCAGAAGACATATTGTTTGAGGATGAGATCCCAAAATGTTTCATTCCAGTGCACAATTAATATACTTTATGCCCTTGAAGTAATTCCATATATCTTCAAATTTAAAACAGGATTTTGAATTCTGCTGTATATGACCTTTCTGTCAATGTCAACATATTGCAATGTCTTTTAACCAAGTGTACATCATGAGTTTACAGGTGGATTACAGTTTGAGTTCTTTGTTGAAAATTGACTTCCAAATGAGATATATCAAATGTTTTGGTTCACCCTTGCACCACGCAAGGGGACGAAGGGTGGTGCAAAACCTAGAGTGAGATTTACCAATCCACGCAAGGTCACCTTACGTAGCCCTGCGCGGCTTGGTAAATCTGAAGTAACGTAAAGCAGTGCAAGTCACTGCCTTGTGTTAGTCTGCCCCATGGAGGCGTTCCACTGGTGGAGCATTGGTGTTCTCATGCATCCACCCATAAATTCAGGTGCATTCCTAGACTTGCCATGAGTGGTAGACATGGAAATGCCTCAAAATGCTACACCTTCTAAGGGGATATATTTGTTTCTCCTCGTTATTTTCCTCCTTCTACATGTACAGTATTCTGCACCACAGAAAACACTTCACAAGATTGTTTTTGTGTAGGAAGGTGCACCTTTCTGCACAAAAACAATCATGCATGCACCGCAGACACCCTTGCACCATGATGCAGGGGTGCCTGCGTTGGCGTTAGGTGGTACATAGTGCACCAGCGAAAGGAGAGGGCAGGAATGCGCCATATAATGTTAAATATGGCGCATTCCCCTACCCTCTGCCTGTCACGCAATGCAGAGCAGGAAGGTGTCTTAGGAGCAGACCCAAGTTTGTCTATAAAACTGAGGGATGGTGACCTTTCTGGATCAATGTTCCTATAACTGTTAGCAATCTTTTCATTTAAGAAAATAGATAAGTTAGTTCAGACCTTTTGATTTGGAGCAGGAGCACTAATCAAATTCGTGGGATTCATAAAAACTTACAATGTGAGAAATAGCAAAGGTCCCAGCTGAGCTGATTCCATTTGTGAGGTATGTGATTTATTTGAATTTGAGCCCGCATTTTCTCAAAAACCTTAGCTCTCTTGTTATGTATCAGATCTGCAATATAGACATCTGTCTTTGAAACAACTAGTTTTTCCTGTTTAGTTTGATGCTTCATTTATGCACAGATGTGCACCGTAGTGCAAAATTTGTTCTTCTCACAGCACTTTTGCATTGTTTATACTCTCTTAATTCCTGTTATCTAAAATTGGCCTACAGTGCTTGGATTTTAAGTACAACTACAAGTGTATTACGCACTTTAGCTACACTCTCTCTATGAAGTCTCTTTCTTATTCGATCCATATTGAAGTTTCAGGTTATAGTTTCTTGATCCTGCTTTCTAGCTTGGCGTCATGACCAGTGACTCTCAACTTTTATTGTGTTTCTCTAAAAGGTATACATTGTTTTTATTATGCAGTTAATATAGATTCAGTATACGTGCATAATCTAAGCATTTTTCACATGTACCTGTTAAAAGGTATTTTCTCAAATTATACAGGATATAATATGATTAATTTGGTTGTGCTTGTTTGCCAAGTAAATGGTCTTCATCAGAGCACAGTTGATTAAGGCTCATATTGCCTTCCAAGTAAATTACCTTGAATGCAGGTGTTGTCTCTTTGGCATTTGCTAGCAGAAGTGAATTAATTCTATTACAGTCTTGTAATTTGTTCTATTATTGGATAGAAGCCTACTGGCTTTTACACTCTTATAAAATATGATTTTATCAAAATGAATAGAAACATATTGTTTAGCACACTCTTGTAAGAAGTTATGTAAGAATATTTTTAAGTTAATGAGTAGAAGCTTGTTGTCTCATAAACTTGTAGAAATCATTTATAGTAAATGAGTAGAAAGTGTATTAGTTCTTACACTCGTGTAATACTATTTTGTATTAATTAGCAGAAGGAATTAGTTCTGACACTATTGTATAATTTTTGTTCTATTTGTAGACAGAGGTCTTCTAGTTAAAGTGCATATAAAGCCCATGACATGTGTCATGGAAAGCAAAAGACAGAAAGGAACACATTTATTCAGAGAGTGGGTGCCACCAAAATGCAAAAATGAGAAGGAAACAAAAAGAATGCTGTCTTGTAAGGAGAGGCAGAAGGTAGGCCACCCGTCAAATTGCTGTACAATGCTCCAGATGAGATAGCAATCTCTAAAGAGAGGTGAGCTTACATAGAAGAACAGATTACATTTAACAGAGAGAGTTAAAAACATTGGTGCATATTTACAAAAAAAAATTCGGAGAGCGGTGGTATGTCAAATTTGGCAACGCCGCACTCCGACATTTTTAAAATGCAGGGATGCACTGTATTTACAAAAATACGGTGCAGCTCTGCATTTCCCCTAGCACTGGTGCTAAAAAAGCTGCCTAGCACCAGCGCAGGCACCCTTGCGCCAGGTTGCAAGGGTGCCTGTGCTGCAGGGGCGATTGTTTATGTTCAGGAAGGGACACCTTCCTGCACATAAACAATAAATACTGGCATTTTGAGAAAAAATTAATTATTTTTCCTCGTATCGCCATTCTAAGACCAGGTAGTCCCTGGCCTTAGTTTTTGGCACTGCCTCAGCCTTGTAAATCTGGGATAGCGTAAAAAAGCGAAGAGTGTTGCGGTGGAATGCCCACTGCAACACCCATTGCACGATCCTTTGCTGCAGCAGACTGCTGCGGAAAGGGGCATATTTACAATGTGGCGTTAAACCGCGTTAAGTGGCTTAGCACCACCTTGTAAATATGTGAATTGGCGCTACGACACAGGAGCATCAGAAAAAGTGATGCTCCGGTGCCGAACAGGGCTTGCAAATATCCCCCAAAGTGCCTAGGAATAGTGATTACTTTGAACTTTGACGAGAATGAGGTGTATTAAAACACATTGCTATAAGTTTATTTGATATTTATACTGCTTAAATGCACGCTGTAACATACATTTGTTATGTTATGGAGCACATCTATAAATATATGCAGAAAAAGTGTTGATTTCATTTAACAGAATTTCTTACACGTGTAAGATTCTCGATATCTTCTCTGCATAGCGAACAGTTCTCTAGATAATTAGTTGAGACCTCCTGTTTGTGCTTCTCATATCCAGAAGCTTTTAGACTATCTACATGTGCATGGGGCGCAAACCTATCCGAGGGAGGAAATAGACAAGTGAGGTTTTATCTTCACATGCAACATGAGACAGCAGCATTTATTTATGCTCTTGCAATGTTAACCGTTAACGTAGAGCATAATTATCATTTACTTAGGCGACATTCTAGAGTGTGGCATTACACTGGTAAACAGACAACACACTGACATATCACACTGCAGTCATATTGTGTTCAGGCAATGAGAGGATGCACTGTCAAAGCTCTAGACAGTCACTGTTTTTACAGCCTATGCTCCTAAAAATATTTGTGACTGCTGTTTTTTTTTTTGGGTGGGGGCATCAATGAAGAGTGACCTCTGACATCTTTGGACTCGCGCTGGCATGCAGGAGTTTGATATAGTTAACCTAGTAAAGAAGAACAAGTCAAAAGTGCAAAACAACTCTTGACAGCCAAAGGAAACAGCGCTTGGCTTGCACAATGGAAGTGGAACCAGTCTCCTCCACCTTCTACAGTTCATTCACCTCTCAGCCTCCTGGTAATATGTGACCATCCATCCATTGCAGCCAGTCTAACTTTCGTCAAAGTACATATATGTTGAAAAATTAAGTGTAGTAAAGTAATACATTTCTAAATACACATAGCTTCACGATGTTTTGGTATTCAATATTTATTTCAAGATAACTTTGTGGGACGATATTTCATCCATGAAATTCTAGTTCTGTACCAGTGGGGGTAGTATATACAAAATTGCAAGTGAAATAACATTTGAACAGTCCTAAATGATACATAATATCATGCATGTTAGAAATTGGGTTTCTGGTTGGCAGGCCTATGCACCCTGTTGAAGCAAGTACTGCAATTCCAGTCAGGATAAGTCAGATACACCCCCTAAATTAACCTGTGCTCAACTTCCGGTAGCTTGGCACAGAACAGTCAGGCTTCACTTAAAAGGCAATGAGTAAAGTATTTGTGCAACACTTCAAACAGTAAAACAGTGAAAACACCATACAAAAAATACCACACCTACCTAGAAAAATAGAGCATCCTTTATTTAACAAAACAAGATACTAACAACAAAAATCCAATAAGTATAACCGGAGTTATGAATTTTTAAGGAATAAACTAAAATGTAGTGCTTAAAAGCCTAAAGAGCCAACCTGTGCAATCTGGTTGCGCTAGACCGGGTCAAATCCAAAAGTTCAGACTGACCACGATGTAGCACAGGTCAGATAGAGGGGCCAGCCTTGGTACGTTGAAACAGTACCTTGGTTTGCCATTGCATCGATGTCGAGGATGAGATGCGAGGAGTAAAGCAGGAGATGCGTCGTGTTGATCCTTAGGATGTAGGTGGTGCATCCAATCAGAGCCGGTCAAAGTCTGAGATGATGCACAGCATCATCGGTAATGTGATGTCCCCGATTCTCGCAGCAGTGGTGATACCCCAGCATCGATGAAGATACGGTGCACTCGATCCTCGCAGCAGCGGCAATGCGTCAGCATCGATGGGGATGTGGCATTTTCGAGCATCAGAATGGTGTTGATGCATGACTTTTAGCTTGAACAGCACTTTATAGCCACTTCCAAAGGTCCAGGACTGGATTGGTACCACTTGACTGGGCATGACTCTCAGATGGCAGAGTCCAGGGTCTGTAGCAGGGTGAGTTGGAAGTCTTTTATGTTCCTGGGACTTCAATAAGAAGGCAAGCCAGCTAACCATTGGCGTGACTTTGGTTCTGTGTTGGAGAACTGCAGGTCCAGTCCTTCTCACTGTCAGGCAAGGAGGGCAGCAGGTCAGCACAGCAGAGCAGGAGTCCAGCAGAGTCCGGCAGAGTGACAGTCCTTTCAGCAGCACAACAGTCCTTCTTCCTTCGACTAAATTGGGACTCCGGTTCCCTTATGGTAACAATCCTAGGGAGTAAAAGATGAGTGTCAGTCAGAACGTACAGATTGAATTTCTATCATGGAATGTAAATGGGCTTAGAGTTAGGCACAGAAGAGAGAAGATCTTGCAATACCTGAGAGATGCCCCCGCCCAGATCATAATTCTTCAAGAGACCCATTTGACCAGTGAGGAGATGAGAGAGATGTTTAAATCCAGGATGGTTACAGAAGGCTGTATTCTCTGACCACCAATTAACCATAAGAGGGGTAGCGATATTAGTAAAAAACACCCCCAGATAACAATAGAGGATAGTAGAGTGGACAAGGCTGGCAGATGGGTTATTGTTAAGCTGAGATGTTATAATCAATCTTACACTGTGGTTGGATATTATGGCCCCAACTTAGATGACCCTGTCCTATTTAGCAATTTGCTGTCAGAGCTTCTAAACTTCACTGACTCCATTATCCTGGCTGGGGACTTTAATGTTGTGCTTGAGGGAAACCTGGACTGCTCTTCTAAAAGTAGAGCTGTAGTAAACAACAAGACACGGTCCTTAATAGAAACCTCTATCAAGCAACTAGGATGGTGCGACATCTGGAGAGAGAAAAAGGGCGCCTTAAAGAGTTTCACTTTTAACAATAAAAACTACGGTCATCAATCGAGAATAGATTTATTTCTGATCAATCAAAACATAAAGGACCAGGTCCAAGAAGTTAGCCACGTAGGTTCACACCTGTCTGACCACTCGGCTATTACTTTAGTGTTAGCTCCCTCAAGAAGGTGGTGCAGAGGAGATGGACTTTGGATCGCACTATACTTCTGGATGATGGTATCATAGAGAAACTTGGTTTGGAATCTCAGGAGTTTTTTGCAGTCAATATAGAGATGGTCTGGGATGCTTATAAGGCTTTTCTGAGGGGGAAAATAATGTGCGTCCAATCTTATAAAAGTAAGCAACGTAGAGCGGAGGTAGCGAGAAATGAAAGCGAGATTCAAGGGCTGGAACATAAGTTGGAAGGGAGCGGATCAGAGCAGGGGTCACTGCAAGCCTCTCTCCAGACCCTTATAATGGATCTTGCAGGGATAGTTGAAGAGAGATTACAACAAAGATAGCGAGCTAGCAAACTGGCCCACTTTAACTATGGAGAAGGCTGTGGTAAGCTACTTGCGTGGATAGTGGACGAGGGGCCGCATCCCCCACCTTGCAGACCCTGAAGACAGGTGCGGGCCGGTATGAACCGGTTTGGGGCTGAGGCCTAACAGTGGCCGCATTTTTGGAATTTTCGTGGGCTGCTTTCTCCCGTTTAATGGTGATTGGGCAAGGGGGGGCAGCGGGGTCACCTGGGCGGCTTGCAGGGGCAGCAGGATAGCGCTTAAAAGGTGTTTTCTTAGCCTGGAGAGCACCTGCTGCCTGCTTGCCCCTGCGGATTGCCGGTCCACGTCGTCTGGAGCGCCTGAGGACCGGAATTTTCTTTTCCCCACCCTCCCATCCCCTTTAACTTTGTGAATCTTATAAGGAAGGCGGTTAAGGAGTCTTGCTTGACCACAAAACGGGTTGGCAACGTGCGGCATCACAAATACAAGCGCAGGCGAATTTAAGATGTTGTTGATTTTGAATAACCCGGGGCAGGGGTAACACCGTCACAGGTCAAGGGTTGGGGGCATCTGCTACCACAATTGTCCTTGGTCCTGGAGGATACCCCGTGATATGCCCTGTGGGGAGTGGGGAGGAATGATGGCTGCGCCAGGGGACCAAGGTATGACCCGGTTGCCCAGTCTCATCCCCCCGATTGGGTGCCAGGGGGTGTCCCTTCATTGGGTTGCTCTGGCATGGATGGTTCCTTTAGGGGTCAGAAGTTGAGTTGGCCCTGGCTCCCTTACCTTGGGTGAGTGAAAAGTGCACCTTGTAGATGATGCCACGAGGAGCCGTGAGGTGATCAAGCAGGACTCCTAATGGAGTGCGAGAATATTGTATTCATTTGGTGTCAATGTATTTGGAAATGTTATGCAATATCAAGACAACTGAAAAATGTTTTCGTTTAACGTTGTGTTTATGAAGTGTAATAAGTAAAGCCAGAAAATGCTGTCATTTCTCTAACGCAAGTACGGTTGTCCGGTTGGTTTCTTTGGGTGGGATGGCTGAATTACGGGGGAGGGTGGTAATGTCTGTCTCCCTTTGCAGCACACCGGTCTCATGACAGTCCCCCACCTGTGAGAAACGATCAGGCAAAATGCTTCATAAAGGAGGTCAAATGCGGGGATACTAGAAACCTTATTCCAACAAGGGAGGGTATAGAGGAAGCCTTTTTAAGCCATTTTGGGAATGTATATCGGGAGGACTTAATAACAACGGGGGAAGAGGTGGAAGGATGGTTGGGCCAAGATGTTCCCCGTACAGTTAACGAAGCTCAAAGGGATATAATTAATAGCTCTATAACAGAAGGTGAGATCAGGAACTCCATCAGAGCAGGGAAATCAGGTAAAGCTGCAGGACCAGATGGCCTCCCCGCCGAGATATACAAAAAATTGGGGCAATACTTTATTCCGGTAATGGTGAGGCTGTTCTCAGCTATTTTTGAGAATGGAAAGGAGATTCCCACCTCTTGGAATGAGGCTACAGTAACTCTGATTCCAAAACCAGATAAACTACTAAATGTCTGTGACTCCTACAGGCCCATTTCGCAACGTAATTGCAATTACAAAATCTTTTCAAAGATACTTGCAGATAGGCTGAATGGGGTTGTGGGAGATCTCCTACACGAAGATCAACAGTCCTTCTTCCTGCCAGAGTATCCATAGGTCCAGATGTGTACCTAGTTGGTGGTGTCAGAGGTCCAGTACATATGCCCAGTTGTGCCTTTGAAGTGGGGGAGACTTCAAACAGAGGCCTTTGAAGTGCACAAGTCTGTTTCTTTCCTGCTCCGGCCCCAGATTCAGTACAGGGGGCTATGCAGCCCTTTGTGTGGGAACAGGACACATCCTATTCAGGGGTGTCAGCTCCTCCCTCCCGTCCTTCTCTGGATGGCCCATCAGTCTCACCTAAGTTCCCTTAGTGTGTGGCTGTCTAGAGGGAATGCACAAAGTCCAGCTGTCACCCACCCCAGATGTGTATTCAGAGACAGGCAGAAGGCACTAAATGGCTAAAGTAAGAAAATGGCAACGTTCTAAAAGTGGCATTTGCAGAATTTAAAATTCGACTTCACCATAAGTTGTGATTTTAAATTGTGATTCCAGAGACACCAAACTTGGGGGTCCAATCTTTCCCCAATTGGAAATTACACATATAAAGTAATCCCGGTGTTATCCTATGGGAGATATAGGCCTTGCAGTAGTGAAAAAAGAATTTAAAAGGCTTTCACCACCAGGACATGTAAAACTTAGAAGCACATGTCCCACGTTTTAAATACACTGCGCCATGCCCATGGGCTGTCCAGGGCCAACCCTAGGGGTGACTTACACGTATTAAAAAGGAAAGTTTGGGCTTGGCAAGAGGGTTAACTTGCCAGGTCAGCATGCAAAGCTGTCCACACAGGCTCTGCATGAAACATGTTTAAAGGGCTACTTAAGTGGGTGGCACAATCAATGCCTCAGGAACACTAGTAACATTTAATTTACAGGCCCCGAGAACATGTAGTGCACTTTTCTATGGACTTATAACATCCGGACGTTATCTACAGCGCCCTGCCGCCAAGCGAATAGTTCCTTGGATGGCCTGGATATATTCGGTTTTTGCTACATACCATTGGAATGATAGCAATACCTCACCTACTTAAGTAATTAGTAAGGTCAGTTCTCTTAACTGCCACTCACTCACTCGGCCGGACTGACCCGGAACTATAACATGGGGCCACCAGCAAGTTGAGGTGTTGCACTCAACGGGCAACACTATTAAATATACTTTGGTTCTGCAGTAACCCCGGTACTGTACTCTTCGCTAGAAGTCTAGCTGTGGCATCTCGTCCAAACAAGGGAAATCCCGGCAATACCCTCGATGAAATATCACTCAGGCAACCTGATTTAACAGCTTGTCCCCAGAATCACCTGTCCTGAAGAGACCCCATAACACGAGAGGGTCGAAACGTCGTCGGCAATCAATAAGAGGAAGCATCAACTGATTATATAGTTGTTCCTGAATAATTTGCTTGTACCAATACTCCATTGGCTCCTCTTTTTACCAATAACCATCATTACATTTTTCTCTGAACTGCACCTTTTAATCCTCACAGGTTTTGGTTATGGTTACTTCACTGGGGTCACAAATCACTTTCTAAATATAAATGTATATAATGTAAATACACAGACAGGACCAAACCTTTGTATGCTTTTTTTGTATTTAATAATTATTATGCAAGAATAAATATCTCACTTCGGCTGAAGTGAGTATCAAAAACATCTTTTTTTGTCTAGTGGGCCAAAAAACGTTTCAAACTGTTTTAATACGTTGATGCTTTATTGAGCTAAAGCTCTATTCTACATTTGATTGCTTTGCTTCAGTCTGGCAGGCAACATTAATTGTAGCTGTAATCAATCAACTGATCTAAAAATGAGTTCCTTGTGAACATTGGTGCTTAAATAGCATTACCCAGTTCGCAAGGACATATGGGTTGCTCTTGTTTGTTGTAAGAAAAAATAAACACAACACAATAAAAACCTCAATTTATAAACATAGAGTAAAATGTAATAAACAAAATGGCAACAAAACCAACAAAAATCCCACATGGGATATGATATTTATGTGATTTATTTTACGATTTAGTAGAAAACATGGCAAGTAAAGCACCAATATAGAATACTGTTCATATGTGACTGGGCCGAAAGCATGATTTCAAGCCATTCACAATGTAGTGTGGGGTAGATACACCAAGAAGGTTCATCCCGGTCAAATATTTTACCTTTGGAATTTAGGGCCTGATTTAGAATTCGGCAGATGGAATACATTGTCACAAACATGACGGATATCCCATCCACCATTTTACAAGTGCCATACAATACAATTCACTTGTAATACAGCAGATTGGATATCCGTCACATATGTGGCAGACTTTCCCGTTCATCGAACTCTAACTTGGGCCCTTAGTCCCCGAAATGATAATTTAAATCCTCCAGAAGGGCAAGGCTGCAAGCTGTATCTGATGCTGAGTTCCACGAGACTGGATAGTGGTTGGACAACGTCCAACTGAAGCAGTTGGTTTTGGCATGACAGTTCAAATTTTGTGTCCATGGAAGTCATCGGTAAGATACTTTTGGTACTTTCGTCTGCTCAAGAGTTCTAAGAGCTTAGATTCCTCCAGCAGGGCAAGGCTGCAAGCCCCATCTGACCGTAAGTTCCATGATGTCGGATACCTTCTCACTGAGGTCCTGTTGCAATAGATTTGCTGCTGGGGGGAAGCTCCAATCGGGAAAACCTTGTTTCTTCAGATTACCGAAGTCGGCGCTTGGCCAAATCAGGTCAGATAGCTGATAACAGTTAGTTGATGAAGCCGGAAGGCTGCAGGAAGCCAAACTTTATTTTCAGTCCCACGGCATTTCATAGATTTCAGGAGAAGTCTTTAGACGCAGCCAAGGGTTGCAGGACGTCAGGGATAGCAGCTAGGGGCAAAGACTCACTCCACTAGAGGCCACCAGCAGGGTCCAGGTCCAAGTCAGTTGGGTACTTTAGGAAAAAGGCCCCTTGCAGCTTGTTGTTTCCTTGTAGTCACACCAGAGGTCGGCCAACTAATGCATGGAGTCTACTTCTTTGTCCTGGGTATAGGTGAGAGCACGTCCAGTCTTTCAGGTCTCCTCACAAGTCTCAAACAGAAGTTGCAGTCCTTCTTCTGTACTTCCCCATGTCCAGAAAGTGTTCTGAGAAGGATGCCTTAGGGTGCCACATTTTTTGTCAGCACTAGGATGGTGGTGCTTCCCGGCTCCTTCCTAATCAACCTTCCTAATCAATGGGTAAAAGATCCCAAGGGCAACCCTACCCACTTTTTCAGCAGTTTCTGTATGCCCTGCTGAAAACAATCCCACAATACACCTTATTCCGAGATGGAGAAACCCTTTCTCCCTTATGCAGAGCCTATGTGCCCACCCACAGGTGTACCCAAGAAAATGAGAGCCCCCCCTGTGGTTCTCTGGGTTGTTTCCCTGCTTCTAGACTCAGAGCCAGCTTGGCTGGGGGAACAAAGGGTTTCTTTCTCCAGGTTTTACCTTACATTTACTGGTGAAAGGGTAGGCCCCTTTAGAAATCAATGAAGTTCATGGTTCCACCCTAACTGATCTTCCTTCAATTAAGAAAAACACCTCCCCACACCCAGGGCATTGTCTCTGCTCTAGGAGAGTTTTTCACACCTCATTAATGACAAACACTGGCTGGGCAGCGGGCAGAGAACTAATGCTAATTAGCCCTTGGAAGCTTTGGGTAGGGAAACGGTAACTTTCTAAAAGTTTCTTATCCTAAATACTTTTTAAAAATCCAACTTTACCATAGAATTAGGCTTTTAATAAATATTCAAAAAATTGTGGTCGAACTATTTTCTAACTGGTCCCAAGCCTGAGATAGCAGAGCTAATATTTTAATCTGTACTTTATATTTCTCATGACAGCCAGAGCCTTCCATATTGAAAATAGCTTTTAGGGCTTGTCACTGCAGGGACCTGTTAACATGGAATTTCTACATATCTTACTTTTAAATACCTGTACCTTAGCTTGTAGGCTACAAGGACTACATAGGGGTGACTTATTAATATTTAAAAGGAAGGTTTTTCCCCGTCTTACATATTGTTTTGACAAGTTGGCCTGTAGATTTAAAATGAGGCTGTAAGTTAAAATGGTAGGTTGGAAGCCATTTTTGCTTTGTGACTTAGCACAATAAGTGGTGCAGTCAATAGTTGGCATATACCTTCCGATGCCATGCATGTAAGAGAGTTAAATATGTCAGACGGAGATTAGCCAATTTTTGGATGTTTTAGGGGTCAGAGCACATACAATGACAGCAGTGCCCCAGTGTGCAGAGTCTAAAAACAAACCAGCAATAATATTAAATAAAATGTGGGTGAACACAAAAAAAGAGGAATTTTTTACTTTCATCGCTCAATAGGACCAGGATGCTGTTTTAGAAACAGGACCCCAGTACGCCACTGTCTTTTAGCAAGATACCAGCTGTAAGAAATTGTATTACTGGTTGAGGGGTGTGAAACTCTACTCAAGCAGGAACCGCAATCCTTGTCAGGGTGAAGGCACAAGCAAACTCCAAAATAAGCTGTGCTCAACCCTCTGGTATCTTTGCACAGAGCGGTCAGGCTTAACATAGAGATAATGTGTAAAGTATTTCTGCAGCAATTCAAACAGTAAGAAAATGAAGACACAACACAAGCAAAATCCCACACCAATTTAGAAAAATTGAGTTAATTTTAATAGATAAAACAAGACCAAAGATTTCAGTGAATATAGTGTCAAAAAGCACAAAGCACCAACTGTGGATATCTGGTAGCACTACATCGGGACAAAGTCACAAGTTCAGGCAGACAGCAATGGAGCTCGGGCCAGTTACAGGGACCAAGTTAGGCCCACTGAACAAGAGTACCTTAAACCCTAGTTGCGGAGCATTGCAAAGTCCAGTGTCGAGGATGCGTCACACAGCCAAGCAAATGTATCATGCAGCATCAGTTCCGAGGGGTTGCGTGGCTGTGATGTGAGGTTCTGGTGCTAGGAAAGTCCATACAGCTGAGGCGATACATCGGTTCTGCTTGGGGTTGCGCCAAGCAGATAAGGATATGAGTCGGTCCTGCTGGTTCCACAGATTGGCTGGCAGAGCACCTTCTGGATCACCTCCAAGAGTCCAGGGATGAGGTGGCACTACCTGGGAGGGCAGAACTCACAGATGGCGGAGTCAAGGTGTTGGGTTCAAGGTTGTTGGAAGGCTGTCTGTTCCTGAGGCTCCTGATCTAAAGGCCAGCCAACGAGCCCTTGGAGACACTCTGGGGTTCTGGGTTTAGGGTTGCAGGTCCAGTTCTTCTCACCCAGGCAAGATGGCAGCAGTGGCGTAGGTCAGCACAGCAGAGCAGCAGTCCTTCAGGGCAGCAGTCCAGCAAAGTTGCAGTGTTTATTTTTCCTGGCAGAGTCTTCGACAGGTCCAGAAGTGTACTGAAGAGTTGGGTCTAAAGGTCCAATATTTATACCTTGTGCCCAATTTGAAGTGAAGGTAGCTTCTAGAGGTTTCTTTCCACCCCCTACAGTGTCAGGCATCCCCTTCCTCCTGTCCTGCCCCCAGCTTTTCTGGGGTAAAAAAAGACTTGTGACAAACCCTTTGTGTGTGTGCTCAGGCAGGACCTTTGTGATGTGCATGTGTGGTAGGTGACAGCTCCTCCTCCTGGTTAACTTAGAGTGCCCCTTCCTGCCAGCACCTATCTTCCTTTTTTCTCACTGTCTGGGAGCAATACACAAAGACCAACTGCTAGCTACACCTAGTCATGTCACCCAGGCTGAGGCTGCAGGCACCAAATGGTTAGGATAAGAGGCTAATTTTCGAAAACTGGCATTTTCAGAACTGTGATTAAAAATCCACCTTTACTATTAAAGAGAGCTTTTAATTATAATTATTTAGACTTCAAACTTGAACTGTCTACCTGCTCCCAAATGGAAGTTATAGTTTATTAAATGTAATAAGATCACTCCAATGTTATCCTATGGGTAAGGTAGGCCTTGCAGTAGTGACAAAAATGAATTTAAGAGATTTTCACTGATAGGACATGTAAAGCTTAAAAGTGCATGTCCTACTTTTTAAATACACAGCACCCTGCCCTCTGGGCTGTTCAGGGCCTGTCGTAGGGATGACATATGTATTAAAAAGGAAGGTCTATGCCTGGAATTTTTTTTATTTTGCCTGGTCGAAATGGTAGTTTAAAACTGCAAACACAAGCTGCTATGACAGGCCTGAGACGTGTTTTACTGGGCTACTTAAATGGGTGGCACAATCAGTGCAGCAGGCCCAATTTGTGTCTTTTGCTTTCTCGCCCTAAGAGCACTGGGTATGCCAGACATGGGCCCGAGCTCACTGTGCCACTGATTCAAGCTAGCCAGGCTGAGGAGGGGTGATCCCCCGCAACCGGTCCAAGGGTGTTTGTTTCTGGTCCAGGGAGGACCTGGCTTGACAGTTTGGGCTAAACTGTTCTCATTAGGAGCAGGGTCAAGACTGATTTGCATATGGCTGGGTCTAAACTGAGGTGGCATGGTGAACAAAACAACAATGGATTTAACCCAGATCTCTTGACTGGGGGTCAATGTTTGATTTGTTCCGCATTCCGGTCTTCATTTGTCTGTCTTTTGCAAGCCCAATAGTAAAATTTAGTTTACAGGCCCTGGGCACATGCAATACCACTTTGCTAGAGTCTTTCAAGTAAATTAATTGTCCCAAGTGGCTGTAAGCCAATTCTACCTTGTTTTAAGGAGAGAGCAAAAGCACTTTAGTACTGGTTATCAGTGGTAATGCGCACAAAGCCCTAAAAGCCAACAAAAACGGGTTCAGAAAACAGGAGGGTGAAGGGAAAAAATCTGGGGATGACCCTGCAGAAAAGGCCAAGTCCAACACCAGCAAAAGGTGAGATCAAGGTTGAGAGAGCTGATGGTGCAAGAATGAAAAGAGGCAGTAGAGTAAATGGGAGAGTAAATGAGTGCGAAAGTTAGAGTAGTTGAATATAAAGTGAATGAGCGTGTTATTTGATTAGCAGTGAGAGGGAGGAATGAGTCAGAGGCAGCCGCGGTCCGTGCAGGTAACAGCAGTGGGGCAGTGGGGGAGTGGGGCTGTGTTGGGGGGGATTTCGAGGGACGATGCAGAGGGAAAATTATTTATTTATTTAATTTTCCTGCGGCATCGTCCCTCGAAATCTCCCACCCACGCGGCCCCACTGCCTCACCGCTGTTACCTGCACGGACAGCGTCTGGTCAGAGGAAGTTAACAGGGCGCTGAATTAAAGTATTTACAATTTCGCTGAACCATTGAAGGTAACAAGTGAGCAGAGATGTATCCTGTGTTTTTTATATATATATAAAATGGCTTTGCTTGTATTTCTTTATCTGTTTTTAATTTCCAATAATCTGTGATTGGTAGGTCTTAACGATTTGAATTGACAGTGCGTTTTTTTCTTGACAGCCATTGGCTCATGCCACAAAAAGTTAGCTGCTAGCCTTGGCTGTTTTTGCCTATTTCTCAAACAATGATGTCATAGTACTACAGACACTGTTACCCTTTGTTGGTACCCCTGCCCCTCTCTTTCCCATTCTTTGGCTCACTCACTAATGCAGACAGAAATAGGCCTTCTTCCTGTCTAGCATTAGTGCTCGTATTCTGCAGTCATTTGCTGGCTCTTTCCTCTCAGGAGAGGCAGCCTTCCCTTGGCAGCCTGCCGATGGAGCTGGGCCGCCATATCCAGGTCTACCACTTCTCCGCCTGCATGGAAAATGAATGGCGCTATCGGACGAGGTGGCTTTAAGGTACCCAACCACCATGGCATGATTTAGAACTGAGAACTGAGCACTGCAGCCTGTCCTCATCAAACACTGCTGATCCCTTAGTGTGTGGCGGAGAGGGTATGGGTAGGCATTACCATTGTACAGAAGCATAAATGCAGAGAATCTGAGACTTCTTATGAGCCGGCTTTAATATTTATTATGTCTCCCCATTTCTTGTCTCTGCTTTCTCATCTCTACGAAATCCATTAAGAGCTTTACTAGCTTAGGTCTTGTTCAGAATAGGAAATGGCATTCCGCCACTGGTATCCATTTCCTCTACATTATTTTCTTCCCTACCGGTGTTTTCTTTCTGTGTTTTTGCTGTTCTCTGTCTGATACTGATGGGTTGATGCACTCTCGCTGCCACGAAGTGTGTTCCCTAATGCGGCTTCCATGAGTGCTTTGTGCTGCAGAGGCCAGCAGGTAACATTTCCAAGCCATTGTATCTCCTGATGCATTTTGGAACCGAGGCATTCAGGCAACAAATAATGTATGTGCCAGGCGATACAGTGCTCAGCTCCCCCCAGTGCATTACAGCATTAAAGAGTGCGCTGTTGTCAGGAGTGCTTTAATATTCGTTAGCAGGGCTTTGTGAAGTTGCAAAGTCAAGCAACTTGCAACAGTTTTCTTAAATTTCATGAACTGTAATTTACAAAGCACATTCACTTTCTTTTAAAAAAATGTAAAAGAGGGACTGCTTCTAAGTATCCCAATTAGATCCAAAGTTAAATAATGACTAATTAAAAAAATATACCACCCTGTGTTGTTGCTGTAGTTTCCTGTAAGCTTGATATCTTTATGCAGTTTGAATCTGTTGTTTAATAATTAAATAATTAGCTTCCACGAGGCATGTGTTTATTTCACAGCACCACCTTTCAGCATTACTCAGCCATACTTTATTTAATGTTGCAAAGAACTCACACAAGCCTGGAGTGCAGTTTAGCGGAGCCATGGTTAGGTGAGGTTAAGACGAACAGGGTTCTGAGACAGTAACCACTTCCAGAAGAGGAGGAAAAATAATGGCTCTTCCTACAGTGACACTATGGGCCTTCCCTATATCAGGGGCAAAAAAGTATGTGTTGGACAGACTCTGTAGCTGGAGAGGATGGCCTTCAAAAAATGGGCCTAAAACTTTGCAGTGCCACCTTGCATGAAGCTATTGGTTGCTGTGCTGTGGGAAACGTTACTCTTTATATCTTGAACGTGTTCCTGCTCCTTCACCCCATGGCAGTAAGGGAACTGTGCTCCATAATATTGACATGCCCCATTTCCGCAGTGTTCACGGTTGTCGTGCTGATCTGTTTTTCTTCATATTCTGGACATGATACATTTCTTCTACTCATAGCATTAGTGGTGCTGTGCTGTCCATCCGCTGTGCCACGGACATGAGCCATTGGAAGGTTCTTTGCTTAAGGCCAATTTAAGGGAAATGCTCTCAAATGTTTGCTCTGGGAAAATGTGCGGCACAAACATCATCCAGTTCTTCTACGCAAGGGGTTTTAAAGTTTGCTCTTGGTGCAGGTCACCTGTCTTCTTACTTCTTGAATTATACTCTGTGGGTTGATAGACCCATTACTCTGGAACCATAGCCCATTAGTGCCATCGTGTGGATCCCTGAGAGGGATATTCAGAAAATGGAAGGGCCGTGTTGTTCCTGTTACTAGTTCTGAGTCACTAAACCGGGAGTCTGAAAGATATGATACAAAATACTATACACTCATTAAATCTCCTTCCTCTGTGAGGGGTAACATTTACTATTCCCACTCCAGTTGATACAACACTAGGGAAAGCGTTGGACTCAGGAGGGGTACTATTCCCACTCGAGTCTGTGCAACAGTAGGGAAAACGTTGGGCACTGGAGGGGTAAAATTTACTATTCCCACTCCAGTCTATGCAAAAGTATGGAAAGCATTTGACTCCGGAGGGGTACATTTTACTATTCCGACTCCAGTTTGTGCAACAGTAGAGAGTATTTCACCGCAAACAAATAACAAATTTTAGCAACTCTATAAAATATAAAAAAATATAAAATTCTAAATGTAAAAATTATGGGGCATATTAGCAAGGGCCTTATCGCCGCTTTAGCGGCACTTTTTGCCGCTAAAGCGGCGATATTTCTATCGCCCTATTAGCAAGCTGTCGCTAACAGCTGTTAGCGACAGCTTTATGGCCAAAGCGACAGTTTTGGTGCCGCTTTGCATGTCAGCGATATATATCGCTAATGACATGCAAAGTAGGCGTTCCCAACTAAAAGCGACTGAAAACAGTCGCAAACACAACTTCCCCCTATTAGCAATGCCCGCGAAGCGTTAAAAAAACTTGTGCTAACCGCGATTATCGCTAGAATCTAACACCTGCTAAAAACCTGACTTAACCATTCTAGTCAATGGGAGGTGGATTGTAAGGTTAAGTCCTCACCTGCCTATTAGCAAGCTTTTCATTAGCGCGTTGAATTTATCGCTCGATTTCTCGCGCTATTGCTGGGTTTCGCCGCTATCGCTGGATTTTTTATCGCCTTGGAGATAAGCGTTGATAATAACGCGTTATCTCCGCGATGAAATCCAGCGATAGCCGGCGATAAAAAAAAACGCTAAGCGCGCTTTGCGATAATTATCGCAATTCCTTGGTAATATCCCTCTATATGTCTAAATCTTAACAAAAATTAAACAAGTAGCAATTTTCAACTAATTATTATCAATTAAATCAAATATTATTAATTTAATTAAAATACCACACTAAGGCCCTCATTACGATGGCGGGCGGATTGCCACCGACAGGCCATCTGTAGCAGGCCCCCCACCATCTAGGCATTGGTCCTACCGCTGCATTACAGTGCAGATGGTCATACTGCAGAGGTGGGGGTCAAAGATCCCGTCGGGACGGCAGTCGGATTCCTAATCCCTCCAATGGGGGCAGCGCCTGCGCATGCACCATCCTAGGGATTAGGATATCCCTTTCCGACTGCTTGTTCATGGCGGTCCCACCGTCATGAACAGGCAGCCGGAAAGGGACTTTGGGGGGCCCTAGCAGGGCCCCGTCCCCCCTTGGCCTCCACTATGTGGCCAGGGGGCCACATGTGGTGCCCCCCAAACATCCATCCACCGTGTGCCAGGCACCACATGGTGCCTGGCACACAGTGCATAGATGTTTAGAAACATCCCTTCTTCAATTGTGGATTGTGTGGTGGCCCTTTTCCGGGCCGCAGTGCAAGCTGCAATTGAAAAAGGGATGTTATCGACCACATACACAGCGGTTGCATCCCAATCTGGCGGGTGAGACTGCCGACTACTTGTCGGCCGGCCCCAATCTCGCCACGATGGCGGTCAGAGGCTCGTCTGACTGCCATTGTAATGACCCCCTATATTTTCACAAACATCACAATCAACAATTAAAATGTAATTGAAGGAAAAAAAGTATAACACAATTAGCATATTAAGTAATAATTAAAACAATTTGTAATAAATAAATAAATTCGTTTTTATTTATTATTACTTAAATACCTTCCCACTCTATTCTCCTACAAACACAACAAAACACACCTAATATACAACATATAAAAATAATTTTTTTTTCAAAAGTATAAATAACTTAGATATTTCAATTAAAATGAATAATTAACTAGTAATTAATTATTACTTAATTAACTTCCACACTGTTCCTCTACAAACTAATGAACCCACACCTAAAATATAACTTAACAAATATGATAATATCGTATTTTACAAAATTACTAATTAAATAATTAATAATTAATTATAAATGAATGATTTCTTAATTAGCATCCCACCCGATACCCCTAAAAACCCAGAAACCTGCACTTAAAACATATCTTAAAAATCATAATGATTACACAATTTACTTAATTCGTTATCAATTAAAAAAGTAATTAAAATTAAAATTAATTATGAATTAATTTGAATTAATTTACTTCTCACCCTATACCCCTACAAATCCTACAACCTGCACCTAAAATAAAACTTAACACAAATATTTATTATACAATTTACATAATTAATTATCAATTAAATAATTAATTGTAATTAAAATGTATTATTAATTCAATATACTTAGGGGCAGATTTACAAGAAAGTGACACATCTGTAGAGATGCGTCACTTTCCCTGCGCCACACTGAGAAACCCTTGCGCCACCATGGATGCGCCGTATTTACAATACGGTGCACCATGGCGCAAGGATTGACAGATGCGTCAGAAATTCTGACGCATCTGTTGGGGCAAAAGTCACGCATTGCTGGAGTCGTGTCGCAAGCACGACGCAACTCCAGTAATGCTTTTTGAGGCCTATTCCCACTACACTGCTTGTAGATTTCACTGAGTCACTTTTATGAGGCCTTCCTGCGTGGGAACGCCCACCCTACATACATTATGCCTGACGCAGGTATAATGTGACGCAGGGCTTTACAACGTGACGCATCTCCCTAGATGCGTCACGTTGTAAATAGGCCGCATTGTTTGCGCCGCTGTTGCGTCAAAAAAGTGACGCAACTGCAGCACAAAAGTCACGCAAGGGGCTTGTAAATCTGCCCCCCCAATTTACTTCCCACTCTGTAGCTCTACAAACTCCACAACCTGCTACAACACTAAATATTACAATTATCAATTAAAATTATATTTAATAACATCCAAAAATGTGGAAACTATTTATACTATATAGAATTAAAGCCTATACTAAAATACATAGATAATTTAAAAAAACAATATTTTTACAACAATATTTTTATAAATGATATTAACAACATAGATGTATATGACATCGATATTACTTACCTTCGAAAATTGATATTTTTGCCAACGATATTCCTGCATCACGATATTTGAGGATCACGATATTAAAAATTCTGTATTTCTGTGTCTCAATATTTTTAACTAGATATTTTGTCCGAATACCTCTAAATCATTGTCTCTTCTCTGATCAGTATAAACATTAGAACATCTCTGCTTAAATAAGGGAGACCCAAGCACATTTTGTTGGCACTATAGAATTAGCAGAAAAGCTCACCTTAACTTACCATCAAAAAAGAGTACAAAGCAGAAAACTGTGCTCATTGGCATTATCCTTTATTAGAACCTAAGTGCCCCACTGCCCTAGAAAGCCCAGCTGTGTCAAGTAAGCAGTTTCAGCTTTCTTCTCTTTGACACCAATATCTTTGAATGATAGCTGTACCTTTTTTATTTCTATTAACATTTAATTTCTTGGATAATTACTTTTAGCTTCAGTCAATATTTTAGGTCATTAGCAATAGTTTTGGTTCTCCAAGAATTGGGAAGGTTGTTTTGTTTCCTTCGTTCTTCTCACCTAACTTTTGAGCTACAGTGAAATCTAAATCTCTGCTTGATAAATGTTCCTCCACTCATTCTTCCAAACAAAGATGATCAAATAATGAATTCCCCAGGGCCCTTTATTATTTATCAAGAAACCTCTGTCAGTTTTGTCAGGAATTTGCGAGAGTTTCCATTCCTTGTTGTCATCGTCATCACTTCTCTCAGACAAGGGGAGTCTATGGATGGTCTCTTTGGGCAAAATCTTAGCCAGTCAATGTCCTTCACCATCCTTGAATATTTTGATCATGGATCTGAGATTCTTTGGAATTAGTATGTGGTCCTCCACCTTAGAGATTGCATGGAGGATTTTCGAGAGATTGTATAGATGACAATGGTTATTCTACATCAGGTCATGATTTTGCACTGGACTCAGAGGAGCATTGGATGCGCCTGTCATGGTGTGGGCTTTAAATGTGTATTACTGTACCATATTGTTTTTATAACGAGAAAAACCTGACTTCTATTCAGACTCTTTGTCTCTGAGAACATGCTTTTTTGGATTTTATGTAGACGAAGACATTCAAAAAATGAAGATGAAAGTGAAATCTCTGAAGTTAGTTTGTTTGGAGAGAAGACGATATTTCCTCAGAGTTCAACTCATGTCAAACAGAAGATACTTCTTCCTCCAGTAGGCTTAAACACTCTACTAGAAAAGGAGCAGCCTTCACAATAACAGCAGCACCTTTTGAGACCGGATGTCTGGTAGAATTTCGAAGACTAAAATATCGTGTGGACAGAATATCATGTCAAGTATATCGAGGACCAAAATATCGTGTGGACAGAATATCGTGTCAAAATTATCGAGGACCAAAATATCAAGAAGGTAAGTGCAAATAGGTAAGTATTGATTTACTATTCTTAACTCCACATCTACGTACTTTGATGGTATATATTTTGTCAGGGTATTTAGATGTGCAGTTAAGTATTGTAAAACTTCACTTTCCCATAGAAACTTACCTTCACAATATTTTTAACCTCGATATTCTTGACACAATATTTTTTTCCTCGATATTTTGTCCAAACACCTTGAGACCAATCTTCTGCCAGCACATACAGCATCACTCTAGGTGCAAGAAAATCCTCCAAAAATCTGGAATGCATTCCCAGCCCCCATAAAACTTGCTCTCTATTTTCAGCTGTTTAAAAAGTTCTTAAACCACACTTGTTATATAACCACCTTAGTTCACTCTCAAGCAGCTACCGAACCCCGTACCAGCTGTGATTACTTCTGCCATATCGCCGAGATGCACATGAGTATCTGACAGCACAAGTATTTTCTAGAGTAAAAGAGATATTGCCTTTTCTCCTAATGTCTTTCTAAAAGTGTAATATGGTACATACTTTCCATACTCTCTTCCAAAGTATACCATTGTCTGAGGCCCCTACAGGGATCTAGCTCATGGTACGTAAAAACTGAATAGATAAAAAATAAGAAAGTAATAAAACAAGCAGCCATCAGCAGTGTTAAGAAAGGGTCCAGCAATCACCAAACAAGGATCACATACAGCTCCTGAGAAATGCCTAGGGCCCTGGCAGTTATATTTTTACCCATTAAGCACTGGGTGAGATGGTTCTCAGACAAAATCTGCTCCTTTTGTATCTCATACAAGTAGAAGCCAAAATTGCATACAGTGCAGTCTCCACTGTTATTTCCATGGTAGCATTAGCTTCCCTAGGGTCTAGATTTCCCACTCCAGTTTCCTTTAATAAATTGACACTTTACCTGACTCACGTGCCATAAATTGATGGACCAAAGACTTATTCCGACTGATTCCGACCTGAGCAGTGGAACCACCAGGCTGCAGCGTCGGTGGTCAGGAGAAACTTGCCGAGCCGGCGGCATCATGACCACTACATTTTGAGTTTAATGGCAGCAAGCTTCGGCTCACAGAGTGAGCCTGAAGCCAACAGCACCTACACTGTCATGTGCGCAATGTTGCCATGCACCATGTCATGCATGACACACATTGCGGGCAGGACAGTGCAGGCATAGGTAGACACAAAATATGCCCCAGCCACAATGCTCAATGGGCTAAGATGCCTGGGGGCCCTGTTTAGGGCCCCTTCTCTGCCTTTCCGCCAAGCTTTCCATGGCAGGTCGGAATTGGGACGGCAGTGCCGGCATTGGCACTGACCCATTCCCCGCTGCTTTCCCTACTGCAGCCGCTATGAGATCCAGGATCTTCTGTCGGTCCGATGGCCATTTTCATAATGGGGCATTCGGACCTGCGAGGAGGCGGCGGTCAGACCGCCACCACGGGTACGGCGATGTTGGGACCACCGTACTTGGAATCAGGACCTTGATGTTGAAGCACACAAATAATTCTGTATGGATGCTGCCCCCAGCCAATATTTAATCTTGGTGGGCAAGTTTTTTAACGTTGTATTTTATTAACTCCAACAATACCACGTTCTTTGGTGAGCACTTCATGTACAATATTCTCAACATACTGTTCACTTACAGTGGTGGACCCTTCCTCTAGTTCCCAGGTTAATAAAGTGCTGCAGAAACCCTAATTGATTTATTGATTGCCTTGCTGCTCCAAGACCACCCAACACAACAGGTAACTCTAGATTTTGAGTCAAGTATTTTTTAGTTTCAAACTTACTGCAACAATAATTCTCAAACTCCATAACTCAAGCTTTTGGCGTACTGCGACGCCTGGAGTTTGGGTCTAAAGTTCAACACCAAGACCACAAGTTATAATATAGGGTAAAATTAGGATCAATATGAAAACCATGCTTGGGGTAATTACTAGGTGCAATAAATATCACCCCATCCAAACGTTTCCTCACCTTTATTTCGATTAGTCAATTATGCAGAAATTTATGAGGGGAAAGATGCCCGGGAATTAGTGGGACATGCATAATTGATGAGATAGGCCACATTTCTGAGTAAAAAGGAGGGGTATTATTTACAAGCTCCTTGCGCCACCTGTGCGTCATTTTTAACATGGGAAAAAAGGATGCACCGGCGGCGCAAGGGGCTTGTAAATAAGCCCTGAGGTATTTACCACAGCCGGTAAACTCATCTCAGAGTTTATCCAACTTCAGCCTGTACCAGCCGTAGCTTTTTGCAGCCTCGAACCACCTAAATTTCAGTGCCCTAAACAGTGACAGACAGAAACGACCTTCATTTGATAATATTTTACCATGGGAATTATTAAACCAATTCAAAAAACTAAATTCAGGGAGGATACACCTAAATCGCTCTTTAATTGATGCTTTATATGCTGCCCGCATCTCTTCTGCTCTCCCTCGCTCCCTACCTTCCTGCCCCTTTCCCAATACTTCCTTCATTCTGACATGCCACACCACCCTCATTCAGTTTCTTTGGTTATTATTTTCTTTCTTCTTTCCATCACTTTTTCTCACGTTTTCATATTTCCCTTTGTTTTTCTTTCTTGTATCTTTTCCTTTCTGCAGCTCATTATATCTCCTTTTTTAGGTCTCGCCTAGCGACGCAGCGCATGTGCTGATCGCCTTGGTGAGACCTATTGTCATCGGTTTGGTGGCCGAAGGGGGACAGGAGATGTGCACTTGCCCAGACAGCCGATGTGCATGCTCACGGCGTCTCTATCAGCTTGCCCCCGGACAGCAGATGGGCACGCGCATGGCGTCTCTTCACTATCGAGCGCTCCCACCGCACACTTTCACTTAGCACGATCCAAATAAGAACTGCTAGTCCGTATGATGTCAGATGGGCACGCGCACGGCGTCTCTTCACTATCGAGCGCTCCCAACGCGCGCTTTCACTTTTGCGCGCTCGAGCTCACGGTGTCTCTATCAGCTTGCCCCCAGACAGCAGATGGGCACGCGCACGGCGTCTCTTCACTTCCGAGCGCTCCCACCGTGCGCTTTCACTTAGCATGAACCAAATAAGAGCTGCTAGTCCGTATGATGTACTTTGATGTTTAAAACGATTCTGGGGAGCGATGAGGAAGGGTGGCACTGGAAGGGTTCAATACCAGTTACATGGGTGCTTGCTTTCTAGTATTACGTTTTGTTGTTTCCTAATAGTTATATGTATCTTTATGCTTATTTCTCTTCGCAGCCATTTCTTACACCAGGCTTGTATTGTTGCATTTGCATTTGTTTATTTATTTAATTATTTTGGAGCGCGGTCCGCTAACTTTAGTGGCCGCGCTTGGTTTATGCGTGTGTTTTCCGAAACAAAGCTGTGGGCTGCGATGAGGCAATCAGGGAAGTTGGGCTTGCGCTCCCAGTGTGTCATAGCTGCTGAGGTCTTGTCCCTCGGTAACACCAGCTGTGCAGTGATGCGGCAGAAGAACTCAGTGTTTTTTTCTGGTCAGTGGTGGGATTGTTGTATGAGTGGGAGAGCACGTTGCGCTCACCCGGTCACCGTTCCTGCCAACCGAGAGTTGGTGGTGGTGGTGTAGGGGTGCCTCCACGAGCAGGGAGGACAGGATCAGGACAGTTCAGGATTTAGCATGATCAAAATAAGAACTGCTAGTCCGTATGATGTACTTTTATGTTTAAAACGATTCTGGGGAGCGATGAGGAAGGGTGGCACTGGAAGGGTTCGATACCAGTTGCATGGGTGCTTGCTTTCCAGTATTACGCTTTGTTGTTTCTTAATGGTTATATGTATCTTTATGCTTATTTCTCTCCGCAGCCATTTCTTCCACTGGGCTTGTATTGACCCCTGACTCTCTGTGAGTGTGTCTGTGCGTCTGTCTGATGGTGTGTGTCTAGATCTGTGAGTCTGTGTGTGTGTGTGTGCATGTGTGATTGTATGTGCGTGCCGTGTGGATCAGTGTGTTGGATGGTGTGTCTGGATCTATGAGTCTGTGTGTATGTGAGTCTGTGTGCCTGTGAGTCTGTGTGTGTTTGTGCCTGCGTACGCGTCTATGCTTGTGTTTGCCCGTGGTCAAGTATGTAAGTCTTTGAGTACGAGTCTGTATGTGTACGTTTGAGTTTGTATGTTTTGACATGTGCATAAGTGCTTGTGTATCTGTGTATTTCTTGGTGTATAAATGTGTACAAATAAGTACATATGGAGTTGTTTGTATATAGGATGTGTCTATAAGTTGGTAGGTGGTGTATTTTTTTAGTGCATGTATGTGTATGCGTCGGTGTGCCAATGTAGACCTGTGTCTTTATGCCTGTGCCGTCTGGTTGTATGTCTCTATGTTTGTTTATACTTGCGTATGCAGCTATTTCTTCGTGTGTCCATGGTTGTGTGTCAATGTGTATGTGTTTAGGCATGTGCCTGTGTATTGGTACAACTTTGTGTAAATTGATGCTTGTGCGTGTGTGCCTGTAAATCTGCTTTCACAACAGTAAGTTGCAGGTGTGTGGGTATATGTGTGTGCATGTTGTCATTTTCTGTATTTGTGGGCTTCCATTCCATGTGTACTTTTGTGCTTGTGTCTGTTGTGCCTCGAGTTGCTTGTCTGTCTACGTATAAAAGTATATCTGTTTACACTTGTGTAGGTGGCAGTGCCTATGCGTGTGTGTACACCTGTGTGTATTTCTCTGTGTGTTTGTGTATGTGGTCACGTGTCTGTGTGTATGGAATGTCTATCTAGATGTATTGCCGAGATCTATTGTCATCGACTTGGTTGCCGAAGGGGGACAGGAGATGTGCACTTGCCCGGACAGCCGATGTGCACGCAACGCAATGCAATAGGTTTCGCATTTACGCGAGTTTAAGCTATTGGCATTATAAATGACAATGCCTTTTATATATGTTTAAAAAAACAAAACATAAATAAAATGCATTGTCATTACAATGCCAATAGCTCAAACTCGCTTAAATGCGAGACCTATTGCATTGCAAATGCTTGTTAAGTTTTCCTGTCCCTTTTCGTTTCGTCCTTGTCATTCTTGTTTTCACTTTCATTTTCATCTATGTATCCTTTCAGGATGTATTTTTTTCGATGCTCTATTCTTCGCAGAGAAGTGTTGGCATGGCTGAGAGAGGGAAAGGGGTAAGGAGGGCGAGGGCAGATCCTCATGAGCCAGGCATTGGAGAGGCAGATTAAGTTAATCTAAGGTACCCGAAACCCCACAAGATGAAGGTGGCCTTTGAGGGGTCTGAGATGCATGTGTGATCAATCAAAGTGAATAAAACATAGGAAACGGTCAAAACAGGAACACTGCACAGACCAGCAGAGCAGGATCCTCTGAACTTTGTGCTTGCTGATGTATGGACCAGGGAGCCATTCATTAGTGTGCGCTGCTGTTTCTCAGTGCAATGTCACACGTGTGCTGGATGTCAAGGTTGGGAAGATCTGCGTGGGCTAATAAATAAGTCAGTTCGAGATAACTTTGATCTGAGCTCTGTCACAAGGCGGCCTATGCCTGTGGGTTGCGCAGGCAGCAGCATACGTGAACTCCATGGTGGTGCTGAAATCATGATTTTTGAGGAGGGAAATGTAAACTGGCAAAAAATACCCCTCAAGTGATATAAGACTGGGGGGTATATTTACTAGGAAATGGCTCGGCGCTGCGAGCAATTCTGCAGCGCCACGCTGCGTCATAAATCATTAAAAAAAAAAAAGCAGGGATGCACTGTATTTACTAGAATACCCCTGTGCTTTCCCTTACGCTGACACTAAAAACAGCTGCCTAGCACAAACACAGACACCCTTGCATCATGGCGCAAGTGTACCTGCGTTACAGGGAATCATCCCCGCAACGCAGCCAACCTTGCACTATGGGTGTTGATGTTGCAGGGATTGATTGTTTGTGTGCAGGAAAGGACACCTTCCTGCACATAAACAATCTTTAAAGGTGATTTGTTCTTTCTATGTGTGCTGCAGAATGCACAGCACACATAGAAAGAGCAAAAACAAGGAGAAATAAAAGTATTTTTCCACTTTGTACCAATCAAACGCCTGGCGTTAGTTTTCGGCTCTGCCTCAGATTTACAGATCCTTGTAAATCTGGGGCAGCAACAAAAATGGGTGTTGCGGTGGAACAACCACAGCAATACCCACTGCACGCCCCTTTCATGCAGAAAACTGTATGAAAGGGTACCATATTTACAAAGTGGCGTTCAGCCATGGAAAGTGGGTTAAAGCCACTTTGTAAATATGGTGCAGTGCATTGCGCCACCGGGACATCGGAAAAAGTGATGTTCCAGTGGTGCAATCCTCTTGTAAATATCCCCCTGGGAGTTCAGTAACATTTCAGTACCCATTGCAACACTGCAATAGTGTAGGAGCTTAATGACCACTTGTCTCTGGGAGCTGACAGGCAAGAGTTCATTTCAGGAATCCTGGCACTGTTGTTGGTCATTGTGGGTCGTGGTGTGGAGGAAGACTCTCTCTCTCTCTCCTTAGGAGCCTACGATTGGACAATGTTCAGGCAGTATCAGATTTAACTGCCCCCGCTGTGGAACTAACAGCAAGCTGTCATAGAGATCAGGGTGTGAAGAAGGCAGAGAAGACTCAATGCGAAACAAGGGTAAATTAACACAATTACAACATAGTACAAGAACATCCCTTCCCACCAGACAACATCTGACAATTGAAAAGCATGGACAAGGCACACTGGATAGTATGGCATCTAACACACATGTTCATGTAGTTTGGACAAAATGTCACAATAAAGTGATAATGAAACAGAGGGCATTCTTGTGCTCCAAACATACATAACATGGGTTAAATGAAGGGTTGTAAGCCCCAAACCCCAACACAGCACATTTTGTAAGGAAAAGCTGAAATGTAGACTAGTTTTCACCAACATGGGTAACTTGGAAAGCTGCAAGGGCCCCACTACCACGTCCATTGAGTCGCACCATAGGGCAAACTCTTACCTTGTAACCTGCATGACTTACACATACTCTGCCCAGTAGAAGCTGGATAATTCCCACTACTCTGAAGATCGTTCCGTGGGAAAATTCACAAACCACAGAAATCAGTTTTTCTTAGTGAACATAAAAAATAAAGGGCCAACAAATTGGCAAAAACTGTTTTACACAAAAACTGCATAAATCTAGCATCATTTTATTTTTCGTTTGCCGGCTCTGAGCAAGCTTGTGCATTGAGGGGGAGGGCGGCATGGAAGGTGGGCGGAGGAGTGCTTGTGCACTCCCTAAATACACATGTGTTTGGCCGGCCGTCCAAAACACACATGCGCACTTAGGTTTCTCCAGCCCGGCTGATTTCAGCAGCCGGACTAAAGAACTCCCACAGACTCCATGACCTGAGTGGAGCATCTTTCCTGCCCTCTCAGGCCAATCCCAGCGCTGCTCTGCAGAACGGGGATTGGATGAGAGTCTGTCCCAGGGGCTGCTGGGACCAGGAAGAGGCTACCAGGAGCTACGCATTAGGTACTTTATTTATTTATTATTTTTAACATGTTCTGCTGCGCGCTCTCCCACATGCTCCCACCACCCGCCCCACCACTCTTTGTTCATGGCAGCCGCCACTGATAGCAACGTAACAACATCATGCAATGACCAGAGAGAGGAATAGATACAACAACTGCTGACAGTAGAAAGGACTTAATCACCTACCTCAATGGCATTCAGACATCCTTGTCTTCTCCAACCTCTCACAAAACATACTATATGGCTCCGGACAAAACACTCCGGGAATTGTTGGAAAACTGGGCTTTGACCACCCATAGAACACGACCATGGTTCCAATCATTCTTAACAGCCCAAAATCAGTAATTTCGAATTGCCTTCATCTAGAGTGAAACTAATTCTATGTGGGATTCTGCACAGATACTTTCTACCATTTCTTCTATTTAATGATTGCACTACTGACTATTGAGCCCGAGAATATCGACACAAGAATATCATAGACAGAATATCGAGGAACAAAACATCAAAAAGTAAGGGCACATAGGGAAGTATAGATGTACTATTTCTAACTCCACATCTAAGTACCTTGAGCTTTGGCTGGCTGAAATGGCTCAAACACTGCATGTTCTTCATACAACAGTCTGCGATTTCTCCGGACAAGTGAGCTGGGGGACGATTCCACTTACAACGCAGGCAACAATGAACTTAGGAGTGTGGCTAAATAAGAATCATTCTTTTAACTACCAAAACAACATATCGGTTAAAAGCAGCAACTTCAACCTTGTGCTAGTGAGAATGGTTCTGATAATGCTCTAGTTATAACACTGCTGTGAATTAACCAGGGCCTTGGTGCAACCGAGGCTTGACTATCACAGCATTTGTCAGTGCCAGAGCTCCACATAAATAGATTGTAAAATCAGAGTGAATTCAAATCAAGTGACCAACTCTGTTTCAACTTACAAAAACCAGACCACATCGCTCCAGCCCTCAAAGATATTCACTGGCTCCCAGTCAAACAGAGAGTAAAATTCAAACTGCTCTGTAATTCCTTAAACTCCTGAAATAGTTTTGTCTCCAAATAGTTATATGATTTTTCCTTCCTTAAATGGCCCACTATGTCTTGAGATCCAGTAAGTTAAATCTGATCCTTCACACCTATTCAACCAATAGAAGCATCAAAGACCTTCAACTCAATTCCATCAAGCCACCGGATCTCACTGTTCACAAAAAAGGCTTAACAGTTACTTAAATCGCTATTCCCATCACCTGTTCAAGCTCCTGGGATTACCCCCTAACAATTTGTGAGAGACTTGACCCACTTAGCACAAATCTACCACCAAGAAGTCCACAGTGGAGTAATCTTCCTCTGATCCCGATCAGCCACTGACACGGGCCCATCAATGTTATCATTGGATGTTAGGGTATGGAAACTTCCTCTCGAAATTGAAACAGTGCTAAAAAGTGAATTCATTCAAGGCTGCATTTTACTATAGCCTTAAAGCCCGCAGTAGTGGGCTATACCAGCCATTAAAGGCCCGCTCCAGTGTTTCGGCTAGGGCTTTTAACAAGGGAGCGGGCCTTTAATGGCCGGTATAGCCCTCTACGGAGGGCTTTCAGGCTATTAGAACATTCCATATATTAGCCTCCACACACAAAATAGAAGCTCACCTTTGCCTTCAGCAAGACATGTTTTAAATGTGTTTTTTATTATTCTGCATGTTTACTGTACTAGCCTCTGTTACTTTATTAGTTACACTCGCTGATTCTCACTTTTACTTCCTCTTGACTGCACTCACTCACACTACCCTATTCACATCCTCACTTAAAAGAGTGTGGTTAGAGATTTAAGTGAAACCAAAGGTATACTGCAGTGTTCACCGTATTCCAAAGGAAATTTTTTCACTAACTGTTTACTCCACAAAGATCACTGCAATCCCTGTTTACACATAGTGGTTCAAATGGGCAAATATAGATTGACTGTCGCTAAAGGAGCTTTTTGTTATCCCTATAAAGCATAATGAACAACTGTTTATAGGAGTGATGGGTTCTGTAACTAAACAATGCTCCTAAAATGTATTGCCTTGAATTATATTTGTTACTCCTTGTGATCCCCGTGCTGCTCGTCCTCGTAATCCTCGTTCACCTGGATGCCCTCCTCCTCATGTCCTTTTCCCAGTCCTCCTTCTTATCTCTCATTATCATTATTCTTGTCCTGGTCCTCCTGGAGTCAGTCAAGGTGGTCCTTGTTCTCCTATGTGTTCACCTCCCCTTCCTCTATTTGCTCCTCCTCCTAGTACTAGGTTGTATGATGGAACAACTACCACATGAACAACTACAGTCTAAACCACTACTCCTCAACCACTACTTAATCTAAACCACTAAAGTTTTACCAACTACAATTTTTTACAACTACTATGCCTTTACCATGATTGCCTTTACCCCATTAATGTATCTATTTTCCGGGTAAGTATAAACCCATATGCGTGTATATATATGGGTTTGTATGTACCTGTAAAAATCTTAAATTTCGTGGTAAAGGCATGCATGCCAAAGACATATGCGTTGTAAAATTATTATTGATAAGTATTTGTATATATGTATTTGTATATATGTATATATAGTATGTATGTGTATATATACATACACACACACCCCTCTACTCACTTTTAATGTTATAAATTTCCTTTCCACCCAAAAACCTACATGCAGCCAAACCTTAAAAATTCCCTTTCCACCCAAAAACCTATACCCACCCTAAACCCTAAAAATTCCCTTTCCACCCAAAAACCCACACCCACCCTAAACCCTGCAAATACCCTTGCAATCCCAAAAACCCATACCTACCTTAAACCCTAAAATTACCCTTGCCGCCCAAAAACCCATACCCACCCAAAACCCTAAAATTACCCTTGCCACCCAAAAACCCACACTCACCCTAAACCCTAAAAGTCCCTTTCCACCCCAAAACCCATACCCACCCTTAACCCTAAAAATACACTTGCCACCCAAAAACCCATACCCACCCTAAAATTACCCTTGCCACCCAAAACCCATTCCCACCCAAAATGTAAAAATGCCCTTGCCACCCAAACACCCACACCCACCATAAACCCTAAAAATACCCTTGCCACCCAAAAAACCATACTCATGATACACTTGGCACTATATATATATATATATATATATATATATATATATATATATATATATATATATATATATATATATATATATATATTGATAGATATATATTATCTACTGGCGGTCGCCAGTAGATAGTTATAGTTAGGACCTATTTTCCATAGGAAATCCGCGACATTCTATTTGAAATAACTCTCTTGCCGGTTGACGTATCTTCGCGAAATTTTCAAACTTTATGGCCCGCTCCGGTCCGCTCCTACCCTGAAAGTCTCGGGGTGATTCGTCAAGCGGGGCCGAGAAAAAGGGGGTCCCAAAACGTGTTTTCCCCATTCATTTTTCCGTAGGAAACTTTAGACACGGCTAAAGCCCGAACTGCTGAACGGAATTACACCAAATTTGGCAAAGAGGTAGTTCTTGGTTCAGAAAGAACCCTTTTGTTAAATGGTGTAAATCCGTTCAGTAGTTCCTGAGAAAATCAAAAGGAAAATCACATATATATCTATGGCCGAGTAGGGTCCGCGTACCCTCCCGACCACGAGCTGCATGCTAATTGGCTGTCAACACTCCAAATCAGGAAGTGTTGGCAGCCATTTTGTCCTCGGTAGAACCGAGGGACAGAAACAAGTGCGCAAAGCGCAAAAGGGGGCAGGGTAGAAACACCCTGACCCCTAGGTCTGCTCAGGGGTCCCACAAGGACCCCTGGGCAGAAAAAGCATATATAAAAAAATCGGCAGGATGCGCTCAGGGTGCGCGGATCCTGCCGATTAGAAAAAAACCCAAAGAAACAAGTGCGCAAACGCACAAAGGGGTCAGGGTAGAAACACCCTGACCTCCTAGGTCTGCTCAGGGGGTCCCACAAGGACCCCTGGGCAGAAAAAGCATTTAAAAACAAAAACGGCGGGATGCGCTCAGGGTGCGCGGATCCCGCCGAGAAACGAAACGCGGTCTCCCGCGCTCCGCTGTAAATTGGCCCCGGGTGGGCCAAGTCCCGGGGGCATGCAGGGGTTTCGTTTAAATATGTGGGGCCTCTAAGGCCTCCAAGCCCCGGGGACCGTCACCCCCGGGGCTTAAAAATAATGGTGCGGGAGGGCTCTTGCCCTCCCGCTGCCCCGGGGACCGCCACCTCCCCGGGGCTAATTTTTTTAAATTATTTAACCTGTGTGGGGGGGCTCCAGCCCACCCACACGCCCCGGGGACCGCCACCTCCCCAGGGCACTAAGAAATTTAAAATGGGGGTCCGTTTTGGACTTCAAGCCCCGGGACCACCACCTCCCGGGGCTTTCTAGATGTGGGGAGGGGGGCCGCGCGGCCCCCTGGAGCCTGTGGTGGCCCTGGGGACCACCACCCCGAGGGCCGGCTCCTGCAGTGTCCCGGGTGCCTACCCTCGGGACACTGCTGTTTGCAATGACAGGACGGAGCCTCGCGGCTCCCGTCCTGTCATTGCAAACTTGCTTTGGATATTGGAAGTGAGAGCAGGAAACCTGCTCGCCTCCAATATCCAAAGCAAATTGATTTTCCACATGGGGAGCAGCATCTTAGCTGCTCCCCATGTGGAAAGCAATGCCGGCTCCCATAGGACACGGGAGCCGGCAGGACTGTGGGGGTTTGGGGACCCCCACAGTCCCCAACGAGAGGCCAGGCCCCGGGGATGGGGTCCCCGGGGCCGTAGTGGCCAGGGAGGGGGCCACGCAGCCCCCTCCCCTAAAAAAATAAAAATTAAAAAATATTTAAAGGCCGGCCCCGGGGATGGGGTCCCCGGGGCATTAAATGGCCTGAGGAGGGGGCCACGTAGCCCCCTCCAAATTTATAATAAAAAAAAGAGGGCTTGCCCCGGGGATGGGGTCCCCGGGGCCAATACAGGCCCAGGGAAGGGGGCCACGCAACCCCCTTCCCGTTTTTTAAAATTTAATAAAAAAAAAGTTCCTCAGGCCCCGGGGGATGGGGTCCCCGGGGCAAAAGTGGCTGAGGGAAGGGGGCCACGCAGACCCCCTCCCAATCAAAAAAAAGACCGGCATCTGCCGGAGGCCCCGCCCCTCCCTGCAGCAGTCTGCAAACGCGCCCCTGGCGCGTTTGAGAAGGGAGTAATTCCCCTTGAATACTGGGGGTCCCTGGGGCAAACTAGCCCACCAGGAACCTCCAGTATGCGCCAGAGGCTGCGTTGCAGAGAGGTGTACAGAGGCCACGCCCCTTTTACACCTCTCTGCAGCGCAGCTCTGTGGCGCTTTTTGGAAGTACATGGTGGGCTAGTTGGACTCCAGGGACCATCAGGATTCAAGGGGACTTAATCCCCCAACTTAAAACGCGCCACAGGCGCGTTTCCACAGTGGTGAAGGGAGGGCGGGGCTTCAGGTGACATGTGTGCAAACAGGCCCCGTGGCGTGTTTTAAGATGGGGAATTAAATCCCTTCAATCCTGAGGGTCCCTGGGGGCCAACTAGCCCAACAGGTACGTCCAGAAAGCGCCACAGAGCTGCGTTGCAGAGAGGTGTAAAAGGGGTGTGGCCTCTGTACATGTCTCTGCAACGCAGCCCCTGGCGCATACTGGAGGTTCCTGGTGGGCTAGTTGGCCCCCAGGGACCCTCATGATTCAAGGGGACTTAATCCCCAACTTAAAACGCGCCACGGGGCGCGTTTGCACAGATGTCACCTCAGGCCCTGCCCCCTCCCTTCACCATTGTGCAAATATTCCTCTAAAATCAGCCGAAATACGAATTCCGATTTACTCACCTGTTATCAGGAGAGACCTCAGTGCTGCATCTTTCATCCCAGTACTGGTCCTGAAAAGTAATTCTAACCGTACTTACCAGTAACTTGAATTTTCTTCCATAGGCTAACATTGACTGGATTCACTTGGAAATTCTTCAAAGTGTGCAGTTTTGGAACTTTATAATATTCCTCTAAAATCAGCCGAAATACGGATTCCGATTTACTCACCTGTTATCAGGAGAGACCTCAGTGCTGCACCTTTCAGCCCAGTACTGATCCTGAAAAGTAATTCTAACCGTACTTACCAGTAACTTGAATTTCCTTCCATAGGCTAACATTGACTGGTTTCCCTTGGAAATTCTTCTAAGTGTGCAGTTTTGGAACTTTATAATATTCCTCTAAAATCAGCCGAAATACGGATTCCGATTTACTCACCTGTTATCAGGAGAGACCTCAGTGCTGCAACTTTCAGCCCAGTACTGATCCTGAAAAGTAATTTTAACCGTACTTACCAGCAACTTGAATTTCCTTCCATAGGCTAACATTGACTGGTTTCACTTGGAAATTCTTCTGTGTGTGGAGTTTTGGAACTTTATAATATTCCTCTAAAATCAACCGAACTACGAATTCCGATTTACTCACCTGTTATCAGGAGAGAACCCAGTGCTGCATCTTTTAGCCCAGCACTGACCCTGAAAAGTAATTCTAACCGTACTTACCAGTAACTTATATTTCCTTCCATAGGAATCCATTGTCTGGTTTTCAGCAGAAAAGTTTCAAAGTGTCGATTTTCACAAACTACAAATATTCCTTAAAAATCAACTGTATGACTTAAACGCATTCTTTCAACTGTTTACAGGAGATGCACCAGTGCTGGATCCAGGATCCAACACTGAGTAAGAAAAAGTAACGATAACACTACTTACCTGCTAAGTGAATTACCTCCCATAGGATAACATTGGTGATTCTATGTGAAAAAGTTTCTGTCAACTTTTAAAATACAATAATATTCCTTAAAAATCACTACTGTAACCAAAACGCTTTTACTCAACTGTTTACAGGAGATGTCCCAGGACTGAATCTAGGATCCAGTCCTGTGGTTAGAAAAGTAATCCATAAAGTAACTAATTGCATTTAACTAGAAATTCACATTGAGCTCAATGTTGCATTGTGTTTGAAATTGTGTTGCCCATTGCAACAACTGTAACTACTGTACTTAAAACTCTATTGCCTATTTGCAAACTATTTAAACTAAAGTAATTCATTCTGAGAAAGTATATTTTGTAATGTAATGTATAATGTAATTACAATGTAATTTAATAAATAAAATATCTAAAAATAAATAGTTTTAAAAAATGTAGTAAATCAGTGTCAAAAAATAAATATAACAATTAATACATTTAAAAATTGTCATTTACAAAACCTTTGAAATTCACTGAAAAACCATAGGTTTTAGGGCGTTATAGTTAGAAATTAGCATTTAAAAAACCTTGGAAATTCACTGAAAAAACCACAGGTTTCAGGCACGTTATAGTTAGAAATTAGCATTTAAAAACCTTTGAAATTCACTGAAAAAACCATAGGTTTCAGACACGTTATAGTTAGAAATTAGCATTTAAAAAACCTTTGAAATTCACTGAAAAAACCATAGGTTTTAGGGACAGTTATAGTTAGTTGGACATTGCACTCGTACAAAACCCGTGAAATTCCCCGTTATAGTTAGTTCAGCTAACTATAACTCGCGCCCGCAATGCACTGCTGATGACGTCACATATTACATCACTCATGACATGGTCAGTGACATCACTGATGACATCACTGATGACATCTCAAATGACATCACTGATGACATCATCCATGTGATAATTTGATGCATCTTCTCACACCCTAATATAACTTTTGATACACCCACTGTAAATTACAGACTGCCATTCTCAGAACCATAGACACTCCAACACCAATAACTACATACCCACTCACTGATTCTTAGGTCTACACACACATCCACTCACTCACCCGTACAGTCACTCATACTTACGGTCACTCAGTACAGGACTATCATATGCACTCATACACCTACATAGACACTCACACACCGCCACTCATCCATAGAGGTACTCACACACCTAGTCAGTCATGCAAATAATTAATCACACTGCCATTTACTCACCTATACAGTTATACACACACCAGCTCACTTACTCATACAAATACTAGCACATTCTTACGCTCTTATACAATCACTGATACAAGCACACACTCATCCATACAGTCACTCTCACAATCACACACTCTCACTATAGCTATTTATGTACTCCAACACACATATATACTGCCTTTCACATATGTAGTTACTCACACATGTACCACAGAGATATACATTCACTCACTAACACACCCATACACACACTCACCCACCCATACAGTCCATCACAGATGCACTCTTGAAACCATGCACCCAGTGAATCACCCACTGATACATCTATGTGCAGCCACACACACCCCATCCACACAAACACTCAGGCACCCATACAGATACTCAGACAACCAATCAATAACTCATAGACACTCATGTAGCTATTTACAAACACATGCAGCCACTTACACACCAACAGACAGACGGATAAAGACATTCACACAGTTTAGTCACTAACCCATGCATTCAGTAAGATACGTTAAATCACTCACTTATAGAGTCAGTCACGCACCTACTAAATCATCCATACAGACACTTATACACCCACTCATTCTTCAATACGTCTATTCCTATATATATTAAAAATATTTAAACTTTACAGAAACACACAGTCACTGCATGATGTCATCAGTGATGTCATTTGAGATGTCATCAGTGATGTCATCAGTGATGTCACTGACCATGTCATGAGTGATGTAATATGTGACGTCATCAGCAGTGCATTGCGGGGCGCGAGTTATAGTTAGCTGAACTAACTATAACGGGGGAATTTCACGGGTTTTGTACGAGTGCAATGTCCAACTAACTATAACTGTCCCTAAAACCTATGGTTTTTTCAGTGAATATATATATATATATATATATATATATTGATAGATATATATATATGGATATAGATATATATCAGTCATAAACAATCCAAGAGTGCCATCTACTGGTCTCAGAAGGTAAATTTAAACAACGTACATTAATTAGTAAGATTGCATAAATAAACTTAGAAAATGTAAAACAGTTAATTATTTTTACAAAATTTTTACTTAACTTACTATAACAAAAGAAACAACTAATCTCTTCATGCAGGTCGTTGTTTAGACAGGTCGTTGTTTAGGCAGGTCGTTGTTTAGACTAGGTAGTTGTAAATGCAGTAGTGGTTGAGGGATCGTGGTTCAGGCCCCTCGTTGTTAAAGAGTAGTGGTGAAGGTCGTTTCCCCTACTACTAGTCTTCCTATTGCTGCTGGTCCTCCTTGTTCAACTCCTCCTATTCCAAATACTTCTGATCCCCTGGGGCCACCTGGTTCCAGTCCCCCATGTTCTATTGGTTCTGGCCCTCTTGTTCCTAGTCCTCCTGGTCCTTTAGGACCACCCAGTTTTGGTCTTCCTGGATTTGGTGGTCCTTGTCTAGGTTTGCTTTGTGGCACTGGTTCTCCCGATCTCCTTAGGTATCCCATGCCCCATGCATTCTTCCTGATCTAGTCCTCCTCTTCATTGTGGTCATCCCGGTGATCATCATCCTGATCCGCCTCCTACTGTTTATTATCCCCCTCCACTGATCCTCCTTCTGCTTGTCCTCTGGGTCATCCTGATCCTCCTGGACATTCTGGTACAGGTCCTTCTGGTCCCTGTCCTCTGAGTGGTCCTGATCCTTGTCCTTCTGTTAGACTCTATTTTCCCTTGTGATTCTGGTAGTCCTGTCCTCCTGGTTACCCTCTTTCTCCTGGTCTTTCTCATCCTGGGAATTCTCCTCCCAGTTTTCTGGCTATGGTCCTTCTAGTTGTGAGTCTCCTGCTACTGGTACATATGATTCAAATTATGGTACTCCCATAGGGGTCCTGGTCCTAATGTTTCTGGCTAGAGGTATGTGAAATTTGCGTTATTTGCTGTAGCATAATTATGCTAATTTACCTCAAAGCAATGCAAAAGTGCACAAAATGCATCTCGCATTCAAACGGATTACCCAAACAACCCGTTCAAGTAAAAATTCAACTCTAAATTGTAATTTGGAGTTGATCTCTGGTCGCTGGTATTCAAAACTCTGCTGCTCGCTTTCAAATTTGTAGTTTTGCGCTCATACAGTACCTGAATGATCCACTTAGATAATAAATATTCCAGAAATATTTGTTGACTTACCATGTTAAAATAACTGCTGCTTGTGTTAAAAACTCTGCTGCTCACTTTTGAATTTGGTACGTAAAAACTGAATAGATAAAAAATAATGCAAGTAGCTATCGGCAGTGTTAAAAAAAGGGTCCAGCAATCACCAAACATGGATCCCATACACCTCCTGAGAAATACCTAGGGCCCTGGCAGTTATATCTTTACCCAATAAGTACTCAGTGAGATGATTCTCAGACAAAATCTGCTCCTTTTGTATCTCATACAAGTAGAAGCCAAAATTGCATACTGTGCAGTCTCCACTGTTATTCCCATGGTGGCATTAGCTTCCCTTGGGTCTAGATTTCCCACCCCAGTTTCCTTTAATAAATTGACACTTTAACTGACTCACGTGCCATAAATTGCTGGACCAAAGACTTAAGGGCTGATTCCGACCTTGGTGGTCGAACCGCCATGCTGCAGCGTTGGCAGTCGGGAAAAAGTCGCCAAGCCGGCGGCATCCCGACCACCGCATCTTAAGTTCACCGGTGGTATGCTTCGGCTCACAGAGTGAGCATGAAGGCAATGCCACCGCACCATGCCGTGCATGACACACATTGTTTGTTTTAAAGGTCATTGGTCCAAATATCCTTCATTTAACACCGCATGATTACTACTTTTTAATTAACTATAAATTGATTTGGTATTCTTTAGCCGGCTGGCCTGTATGCCTGCACTATGAGACGGATGTTTTCTCCTATTGATAGTCTAGAGCCTGATGGCACGCATGCTTGCACGTGTTTTGTTTACCTTCACTTTTACCTTGTGGAACCGATACATGCCGCTGCGGTTTCGAAACAAGACCCTGATTTTGCCCATACATGGCTATTATTTATTGGATATGACTCTTTCACTTCATGTGTGTTTTACATGTGATGTCTTTATATAGCATCACGGATTGTTTTTATTCTTCGTTCCACACCATGTGGCTACCCTGGTTTCCTTACAATTTACCGTAAAATAGATTTGAGCTTCTCCTATTGGTATTCTTGCGACGGCTGGCACGCATGCTTGTACTATGGCACATTCGAACTATGTTTTCTCCTAAGGATGTTTTCACCTTAGAGCCAGATGGCACGCATGCCTGCACTTGATTTTTGGTGACTTTGACTCTTACCATGTGGAACCGTTACATACCGGTGTTGATTTCGGAATAAGACCTTGATCGACCCATACATGGCTTTTCTCCTCCTCCTCTTCAGTTTCCCCTGCTTTTTTTGTTCTTTCCTTTGACTTCTCCCTTCCCCTCCTTTGAAACAATTTTTCTCTTTCTCCACAGGCATAGTTCTCAGGCATAAATTCTTGTGTCCTGATGATGATCCCTCGATTCAAGTTGGGATCGAAACGTCGTTGACCTCAGTGTCTTGACTTTGATTGTTATATGTATATTGTCTAAAAAGCAAAGATACTTTTATGTATTGTGACTTACATAGTGTGCATTTACTTCTCAGTCACTTAAATGTACAATGCCTGAGGCCTGGAAATCTCTTGATATCCGTGGTTTTTGCTAACTAATTTTTTTCATTATTGTTCTTTGCTCTGCATTATTGTTTGACTGAATAAATGATTTAATTCTCCATTTGGAGATCATATACATAGTTTTCATTGTAATTCTATTTCTTATTAATTAATCAGTACTGGAAGGGACCATTGTTCTTGTTATACACATTGCGCGCACAACAGTGCAGCCATAACTGGACACAACATGTGTCCCCAGCCACAATGCTGAACGAGATAAGATGCCCTGGTGCCCACTTTGGGGCCCCTTCCCTACCTTTCCACTGCCCTTTTCATGGCAGGGTCCCCGCCATGAAAAAGTTGGCGGAAAGGCAGGAAGGAATAGGCACAGCGGTGCTGGCATTTTCACCAGCCCATTCCCTGCTGCTTTCCCACTGCCGCTGCATGGGATCCAGGATCCTGGAGGTGGAAGTGGTCTTCTGTCAGTCCGACTGCCATTGTCATAATTGGGCAAGTGGACTGGCGAGAAGGCGGTAGTGAGACTGCCACCAAGGGCACGGTGATCTTGGGACCGCCGTACTCGGAATCAGGACCTTAATATTGACGCACACAACTAATTCTGTATGGATGCTGCCCCCGGCCAATATTTAATCTTGGCATATATCTTTATAAGCCTTCTCTTGGTGGCCAAGTTTTTTAAAGATTTATTTTATTAAATTCAACAATGCCACGTTCTTTGATGAGCACCTCATGGACAATATTCTCAACATACTGTTCACTTACAGTGGTGGACCCTTCCTCTAGTTCTCAGGCTAATAAAGTGCTACAGAAACCCTAATTGATTTATTGATTGCCTTGCTGCTCCAAGATCACCCAACACAACAGGTAACTCTAGTTTTTGAGTCAAGTATTTTTTAGTTTTAAACTTACTGTAACAATAATTCTCAGACTCCATAACTCAAGCTCTTGACGTATTGCGACGATTGGAGTTTGCGTCTTAAGTTCAACACCAAGACGACAAATAAAAACATAGGGTAAAATTAGGATCACTATGAAAACTCTGCATGGGATAATTACTAGGTGCAATAAATATCACCTAATGCAAACATTTCCTCAGCTTAACTGGTCATCTATGCAGACATTTATGAGGGAAAAGATGCCCAGTAATTAGTGGGACATGCATAATTGATGAGATAGGCCACATTTCTGAGTAAAAAGGAGGTATTTACTAGAATCGGTAAATACCTTACCCATCAGTGGTGGTATTTACCAGGTCCAGTAAATACCTTTGTGTCACCTGGGTTATTTACAGTCAAGCCTATTGCTAAAACTTATCTCAGAGCTTACCCAACTTCAGCCTATACCAGCCGAAGCTTTTTGTACCATCGAACCACCTAAATTTCAGTGCCCTAAACAGTCACAGACAGAAACGACCTTCATCTGATAACATTTTACCAAGGGAATTATAAAGCCAATTGAAAAAACTAAATTCAGGAAGGATACACCTAAATCGCTCTTTAATCAATCCTTTATATGCTGCCACATCTCTTCTGCTCTCCCTCGTTCCCTATCTTCCTTGCCCATTCCCCCATAATTCCTTCATTCTGACATGCCGCACCACCCTCATTCAGTGTCTTTTGTCCTTATTTTCTTTCTTCTTTCCATCACTTTTACTCACTTTTTCGTATTTTGTAGTGTTTTTCTTTCATGTTTCTTTTTCTTTCTGCAACACATTATATCTCCTTTTTTAAATTTTCCTGTTCCTTCTCGTTTCGTCCTTGTCACTCCTGTTTCCACTTTCATTTTCATCTATGTATCCTTTCAGGATGCATTCTTTTTGATGCTCTATTCTTGGCAGAAAAGTGTTGGCATGGCTGAGAGAGGGAAAGGGGTAGGGTGGGCGGGTGCAGATCCTCATGAGCCAGGCCTAGGAGAGGCAAATTAAGTGAATCTAAGGTACCCGAAACCCCACAAGATGAAGGTGGCCTTTGAGGGGTCTGAGATGCATGTGTGATCAATCAAAGTGAATAAAACATAGGAAACGGTCAAAACACGAACACTGCACAGACCAGCAGAGCAGGATTCTCTGAACTTTGCGCATGCTGATGTATGGACCAGGGATCCATTCATTAGTGTGCGCTGCTGTTTCTCAGTGCAATGTCACACATGTGCTCGATGTCAAGATTGGGAAGGTCTGCGTGGGCTAATAAATAAGTCCGTTTGAGATACCTTTGGTTTGAGCTCTGTCACAAGGTGGCCTATGCCTGTGGGTTGCGCAGGCAGCAGCATACGTGAACTCCATGGTGGTGCTGAAATCATGATTTTTGAGGAGGGAAATGTAAACCAACAAAAAATAACCCTCAAGTGATATAAGACTGAAGGGTATATTTACTAGGAAATGGCTCAGCGCTCAATTCTGATGCCACGCTGCATCATTTAAAAAAAAAAAGCAGGGATGCATTGTATTTACTAGAATACCCCTGTACTATCTCTTGCGCTGGCACTAAAACCGCTGCCTAGCACCGACACAGACACCTTTGCACCATGGCACAAGGGTACCTGCCAGCCGCGGCCCATGCAGGTAAGAGCGGTGGAGCGGTGGGCATGGTGGGGATTATTTCGACAGACGATGAAAGAAATTTATTTATTCATTTAATTTTCTCTCGTGCTCCTCTGTTGAAACCCCCACCCCACCCGGCCCCACCGCTCTTACCTGCACAGGCCACGGCTGGTACCTGCTTTACAGGGAATCATTCCCGCAACACAGGCAACATGGCACTATGGTTCAAGGGTGTCTGTGTTGCAGGGATTGATTGTTTGTGTGCTGGAAAGGACACCTTCCTGCACATAACAATCTTTAAAGGTGATTTACTCTTTCTATATGTGCTTCAGAATGCAGCACACATAGAAAGAGCAAAAATGAAGAGAAATAAAAGTATTTTTGCTCTTTGCACCAGCCTAACGCCTGCTTTTGAATGGCGTTAGTTTTCGGCTCTGGCTCAGATTTACAGATCCTTGTAAATCTGGGGCAGCAACAAAAAGCAATGGGTATTGCGGTGGAACACCCACAGCAATACCCACTGCATGCCCCTATCACGCAGACAACTGCGTGAAAGGGTCCCATATTTACAAAATGGCATTAAGCCATGCAAAGTGGCTTAACGCCACTTTTTAAATATGGTGCAGGGCATTGCGCCCCCGGAACATCGGAAAAAGTGATGTTCCAGTGGTGCAATCCTCTTGTAAATATCCCCCTGGGAGTTCAGTAACATTTCAGTACCCATTGCAACACTGCAATAGTGTAGGAGCTTAATGACCACTTGTCTCTGGGAGCTGACAGGCAAGAGTTCATTTCAGGAATCCTGGCGCTGTTGTTGGTCATTGTGGGCCGTGGTGTGGAGGAAGACTCTCTCTCTCTCTCTCCTTAGGAGCCTACGATTGGACAATGTTCAGGCAGTATAAGATTTAACTGCCCCCTCTGTGGAACTAACAGCAAGCTGTCATAGAGATCAGAGTGTGAAGAAGGCAGAGAAGACTCAATGCGAAACAAGGGTAAATTGACACAATTACAACATAGTACAAGAACATCCATTCCCACCAGACAACATCTGACAAATGAAAAGAATGGACAAGGCACACTGGATAGTATGGCATCTAACACACATGCTCATGTAGTTTGGACAGAAGGTCACATAAAAGTGATAATGAAACAGAGGGCATTCTTGTACTCCAAACATACTTAACATGGGTTAAATGAAGGGTTGTAAGCCCCAAACCCCAACACAGCACATTTTGTAAGGAAAAGCTGAAATGTAGACTAGTTTTCACCAACATGGTTAACTTGGAAAGCTGCAAGGCCCCCACTACCACGTCCATTGAGTCGCACCATAGGGCAAACTCTTACCTTGTAACCTGCATGACTTACACATACTCTGCCCAGTAGAAGATGGATAATCCCCAATACTCTGAAGATCGTTCCTTGGGAAAATTCACAAACCACATAAATCAGTTTTTCTTAGTGAACATAAAAAATAAAGGCCCAACAAATTGGCAAAAACTGTTTTACACAAAAACTGCATAAATCTAGCATCATTTTATTTTTCGTTTGCCGGCTCTGAGCAAGCTTGTGCATGGATCATTTTATTTTTCGTTTGCCGGCTCTGAGCAAGCTTGTGCATGGAGGGGGGAGGGCGGCATGGAAGGTGGGCGGAGGAGTGCTTGTGCACTCTCTAAATACACATATGTGTTTGGCCGGCCGTCCAAAACACACATGCGCACTTAGGATTCTCCAGCCCGGCTGATTTCAGCAGCCGGACTAAAGAACTCCCACAGACTCCATGACCTGAGTGGAGCATCTTTCCTGCCCACTCAGGCCAATCCCAGCGCTGCTCTGCAGAACGGGGATTGGATGGGAGTCTGTCGCAGGGGCTGCTGGGACCAGGAAGAGGCTACCAGGAGCTACGCATTAGGCACTTTATTTATTTATTATTTTTAACATGTCCTGCTGCGCGCTCTCCCACGTGCTCCCACCACCCGCCTCACCACTCTTTGCTCATGGCAGCCGCCACTGATAGCAACGTAACAACATCATGCAATGACCAGAGAGAGGAATAGATAAAACAACTGCTGACAGTAGAAAGGACTTAATCACCTACCTCAATGGCATTCAGACATCCTGGTCTTCTCCAACCTCTCACAAAACATACTATATGGCTCTGGACAAAACACTCCGGGAATTGTTGGAAAACTGGGCTTTGACTACCCATAGAACACCACCATGGTTCCAATCATTCTTAACAGCCCAAAATCAGTAATTTCGAATCGCCTTCATCTAGAGTGAAACTAATTCTATGTGGGATTCTGCACAGATACTTTCTACCATTTCTTCTATTTAATGATTGCACTACTGACTATTGAGCCCGAGAATATCGACACAAGAATATCATATACAGAATATCGAGGAACAAAACATCAAAAGGTAAGTGCACATAGGGAAGTATAGATGTACTATTTCTAACTCCACATCTAAGTACCTTGAGTTTTGGCTGGCTGAAATGGCTCAAAGACTGCATGTTCTTCATACAACAGTCTGCGATTTCTCCGGACAAATGAGCTGGGGGACGATTCCACTTACAACGCAAGCAACAATGAACTTAGGAGTGTGGCTAAATAAGAATCATTCTTTTAACTACCAAAACAACATATTGGTTAAAAACAGCAACTTCAACCTTGTGATATTGAGAATGGTTCTGATAATGCTCTAGTTATAACACTGCTGTGAATTAACCAGGGCCTTGGTGCAACGGAGGCTTGACTTTCACAGCATTTGTCAGTGCCAGAGCTCCACATAAATAGATTGTAAAATCACAGAGAATTCAAATCAAGTGACCAACTCTGTTTCAACTTACAAAAACCAGACCACATCGCTCCAGCCCTCAAAGATATTCACTGACTCCCAGTCAGAGGGTAAAATTCAAACTGCTCTGCAATTCCTTAAACTCCTCAAATAGTTTTGTCTCCAAATATTTATATGATTTTTCCTTCCTTAAATGGCCCACTATGTCTTAAGATCCAGTAAGTTAAATCTGATCCTTCACACCTATTCAGCCAATAGAAGCATGAAAGACCTTCAACTCAATTCCATCAAGCCACCGGACCTGACTGTTCACAAAAAAGGCTTAACAGTTACTCAAATCACTATTCCCATCACCTGTTCAAGCTCCTGGGATTACCCCCTACCAATTTGTGAGAGACTTGATCCATTTAGCACAAACCTACCACCAAGAAGTCCCCAGTGGAGTAATCTTCCTTTGTTCCCGATCAGCCACTGACACGGGCCAATCAATGTTATCATTGGATGTTAGGGTATGGAAACTTCCTCTCGAAATTGAAACAGTGCTAAAAAGTGAATTCATTCAAGGCTGCATTTTACTATAGCCTTAAAGCCCGCAGTAGTGGGCTATACCAGCCATTAAAGGCCCGCTCCAGTGTTTCGGCGAGGGCCTTTAACAAGGGAGCGGGCCTTTAATGGCCGGTATAGCCCTCTATGGAGGGCTTTAAGGCTATTAGAACATTCCATATTTTAGCTTCCACACACAAAATAGAAGCTCACCTTTGCCTTCAGCAAGACATGTTTTAAATGTGTTTTTTATTATTCTGCATGTTTACTGTACTAGCCTCTGTTACTTTATTAGTTACACTCGCTGATTCTCACATTTACTTCCTCTTGACTGCACTCACTCACACTACCCTATTCATTTCCTCACTTAAAAGAGTGTGATTAGTGATTTAAGTGAAACCAAAGGTATACTGCAGTGTCCACCGTATTCCAAAGGTAATTTTTTCACTAACTGTTTACTCCACAAAGATCACTGCAAACCCTGTTTACACATAGTGGTTCAAATGGGCAAATATAGATTGACTGTTGGTAAAGCAGCTTTTTGTTATCCCTATAAAGCATAATGAACAACTGTTTATAGGAGTGATGGGTTCTGTAACTAAACAATGTTCCTAAAATGTATTGCCTTGAATTATATTTGTTACTCCTTGTGATCCGCGTGCTGCTCATCCTGGTAATCCTCGTTCACCTGGATGCCCTCCTCCTCATGTCCTTTTCCCAGTCCTCCTTCTTATCTCTCATTATCATTATCCTTGTCCTGGTCCTCCTGGAGTCAGTCGAGGTGGTCCTTGTTCTCCTACGTGTTCACCTCCCCTTCCTCTATTTGCTCCTCCTCCTACTACTAGTCTTCCTATTGCTGCTGGTCCTCCTTGTTCAACTCCTCCTATTCCAAATACTTCTGATCCCCTGGGGCCACCTGGTTCCAGTCCCCCATGTTCTATTGGTTCTGGCCCTCTTGTTCCTAGTCCTCCTGGTCCTTTAGGACCACCCAGTTTTGGTCTTCCTGGATTTGGTGGTTCTTGTCTAGGTTTGCTTTGTGGCACTGGTTCTCCCGATCTCCTTAGGTATCCCATGCCCCATGCATTCTTCCTGATCTACTCCTCCTCTTTATTGTGGTCATCCCTGTGTTGCTGATCATCATCCTGATCCACCTCCTACTGTTTATTATCCCCCTCCACTGATCCTCCTTCTGCTTGTCCTCTGGGTCTTCCTGATCCTCCTGGACATTCTGGTACAGGTCCTTCTGGTCCCTGTTCTCTGAGTGGTCCTGATCCTTGTCCTTCTGTTAGACTCTATTTTACCTTGTGATTCTGGTAGTCCTGTCCTCCTGGTTACCCTCTTTCTCCTGGTCTTTCTCATCCTGGGAATTCTCCTCCCAGTTTCCTGGCTATGGTCCTTCTAGTTGTGAGTCTCCTGCTACTGGTACATATGATTCAAATTATGGTACTCCCATAGGGGTCCTGGTCCTAATGTTTCTGGCTAGAGGTATGTGAAATTTGCGTCATTTGCTGTAGCATAATTATGCTATTTTACCGCAATGCAAAAGTGCACAAAATGCATCTTGCATTCAAAAGGATTACCCAAACAGCCCGGTCAAGTAAAAATTCAACTCTAAATTGTAATTTGGAGTTGATCTCTGGTCGCTGGTATTCAAAACTCTGCTGCTCGCTTTCAAATTTGTAGTTTTGCGCTCATACAGTACCTGAATGATCCACTTAGATAATAAATATTCCAGAAATATTTGTTGACTTACCATGTTAAAATAACTGCTGATTGTGTTAAAAACTCTGCTGCTCACTTTTGAATTTGGTACGTAAAAACTGAATAGATAAAAATAATGCAAGTAGCTATCGGCAGTGTTAAAAAGGGTCCAGCAATCACCAAACAAGGATCCCATACACCTCCTGAGAAATACCTAGGGCCCTGGCAGTTATATTTTTACCCAATAAGTACTCAGTGAGATGATTCTCAGACAAAATCTGCTCATTTTGTATCTCATACAAGTAGAAGCCAAAATTGCATACTGTGCAGTCTCCACTGTTATTCCCATGGTGGCATTAGCTTCCCTTGGGTCTAGATTTCCCACCCCAGTTTCCTTTAATAAATTGACACTTTAACTGACTCACGTGCCATAAATTGATGGACCAAAGACTTAAGGGCTGATTCCGACCTTGTTGGTCGAACCGCAAGGCTGCAGCGTTGGCGGTCGGGAAAAAGTCGCCAAGACGGCGGCATCCTGACAACCGCATCTTAAGTTCACCGGTGGTATGCTTCGGCTCACAGAGTGAGCGTGAAGGCAATGCCACCGCACCATGCCGTGCATGACACACATTGTTTGTTTTAAAGGTCAGTGGTCCAAATATTCCTCATTTAACACCGCATGATTACTACTTTTTAATTAACTATAAATTGATTTGGTATTCTTTAGCCGCCTGGCCTGTATGCCTGCACTATGACACAGATGTTTTCTCCTATTGATAGTCTAGAGCCTGATGGCACGCATGCTTGCACGTGTTTTGTTTACCTTCACTTTTACCTTGTGGAACCGATACATGCCGCTGCGGTTTCGAAACAAGACCTTGATTTTGCCCATACATGGCTATTATTTATTGGATATGACTCTTTCACTTCATATGCGTTTTACATGTGATGTCTTTATATAGCATCACAGATTGTTTTTATTCTTCATTCCACACCACGTGGCTACCCTGGTTTCCTTACAATTTACCGTAAAATAGATTTGAGCTTCTCCTATTGGTATTCTTGCGACGGCTGGCACGCATTCTTGCACTATGGCACGTTCGAACTATGTTTTCTCCTAAGGATGTTTTCACCTTAGAGCCAGATGGCACGCAGGCCTGCACTTGGTTTTTGGTGACCTTGACTCTTACCTTGTGGAACCGTTACATACCGGTGTTGATTTCGGAATAAGACCTTGATCGGCCCGTACATGCCTTTTCGACTCCTCTTCAGTTTCCCCTGCTTTTTTTGTTCTTTCCTTTGACTTCTCCCTTCCCCTCCTTTGAAACAAATTTTCTCTTTCTCCACAGGCATAGTTCTCAGGCATAAATTCTTGTGTCCTGATGATGATCCCTCGATTCAAGTTGGGATCGAAACGTCGTTGACCTCAGTGTCTTGACTTTGATTGTTATATGTATATTGTCTAAAAAGCAAAGATACTTTTATGTATTGTGACTTACATAGTGTGCATTTACTTCTCAGTCACTTAAATGTACAATGCCTGAGGCCTGGAAATCTCTTGATATCCGTGGTTTTTGCTAACTAATTTTTTTCATTATTGTTCTTTGCTCTGCATTATTGTTTGACTGAATAAATGATTTAATTCTCCATTTGGAGATCATATACATAGTTTTCATTGTAATTCTATTTCTTATTAATTAATCAGTACTGGAAGGGACCATTGTTCTTGTTATACACATTGCGCGCACAACAGTGCAGGCATAACTGGACACAACATGTGTCCCCAGCCACAATGCTGAACGAGATAAGATGCCCTGGTGCCCACTTTGGGGCCCCTTCCCTACCTTTCCACTGCCCTTTTCATGGCAGGGTCCCCGCCATAAAAAAGTTGGCGGAAAGGCAGGAAGGAATAGGCACGGCGGTGCCGGCATTTTCACCAGCCCATTCCCCGCTGCTTTCCCCACTGCCGTTTCGTGGGATCCAGGATCCTGGAGGTGGAAGTGGTCTTCTGTCAGTCCGATGCCATTGTCATAATTGGGCAAGTGGACTGGCGAGAAGGCAGTGGTGAGACTGCCACCAAGGGCACGGTGATCTTGGGACCGCCGTACTCGGAATCAGGACCTTAATATTGACGCACACAACTAATTCTGTATGGATGCTGCCCCCGGCCAATATTTAATCTTGGCATATATCTTTATAAGCCTTCTCTTGGTGGCCAAGTTTTTTAAAGATTTATTTTATTAAATTCAACAATGCCACGTTCTTTGATGAGCACCTCATGTACAATATTCTCAACATACTGTTCACTTACAGTGGTGGACCCTTCCTCTAGTTCTCAGGCTAATAAAGTGCTACAGAAACCCTAATTGATTTATTGATTGCCTTGCTGCTCCAAGATCACCCAACACAACAGGTAACTCTAGTTTTTGAGTCAAATATTTTTTAGTTTTAAACTTACTGTAACAATAATTCTCAGACTCCATAACTCAAGCTCTTGACGTATTGCGACGATTGGAGTTTGCGTCTTAAGTTCAACACCAAGACGACAAATAAAAACATAGGGTAAAATTAGGATCACTATGAAAACTCTGCATGGGATAATTACTAGGTGCAATAAATATCACCTAATGCAAACATTTCCTCAGCTTAACTGGTCATCTATGCAGACATTTATGAGGGAAAAGATGCCAAGTAATTAGTGGGACATGCATAATTGATGAGATAGGCCACATTTCTGAGTAAAAAGGAGGTATTTACTAAAATCGGTAAATACCTTACCCATCAGTGGTGGTATTTACCAGGTCCAGTAAATACCTTTGTGTCACCTGGGTTATTTACAGTCAAGCCTATTGCTAAAACTTATCTCAGAGCTTACCCAACTTCAGCCTATACCAGCCGAAGCTTTTTGTACCATCGAACCACCTAAATTTCAGTGCCCTAAACAGTCACAGACAGAAACGACCTTCATCTGATAACATTTTACCAAGGGAATTAATAAGCCAATTGAAAAAACTAAATTCAGGAAGGATACACCTAAATCGCTCTTTAATCAATCCTTTATATGCTGCCACATCTCTTCTGCTCTCCTCGTTCCCTATCTTCCTTGCCCATTCCCCCATAATTCCTTCATTCTGACATGCCGCACCACCCTCATTCAGTGTCTTTTGTCCTTATTTTCTTTCTTCTTTCCATCACTTTTACTCACTTTTTCGTATTTTGTAGTGTTTTTCTTTTTCTTTCTGCAACTCATTATATCTCCTTTTTTTAAATGTTCCTGTTCCTTCTCGTTTCGTCCTTGTCACTCCTGTTTCCACTTTCATTTTCATCTATGTATCCTTTCAGGATGCATTCTTTTCGATGCTCTATTCTTGGCAGAGAAGTGTTGGCATGGCTGAGAGAGGGAAAGGGGTAGGGTGGGTGGGTGCAGATCCTCATGAGCCAGGCCTAGGAGAGGCAAATTAAGTTAATCTAAGGTACCCGAAACCCCACAAGATGAAGGTGGCCTTTGAGGGGTCTGAGATGCATGTGTGATCAATCAAAGTGAATAAAACATAGGAAACGGTCAAAACACGAACACTGCACAGACCAGCAGAGCAGGATTCTCTGAACTTTGCGCATGCTGATGTATGGACCAGGGATCCATTCATTAGTGTGCGCTGCTGTTTCTCAGTGCAATGTCACACATGTGCTCGATGTCAAGATTGGGAAGGTCTGCGTGGGCTAATAAATAAGTCCGTTTGAGATACCTTTGGTTTGAGCTCTGTCACAAGGTGGCCTATGCCTGTGGGTTGCGCAGGCAGCAGCATACGTGAACTCCATGGTGGTGCTGAAATCATGATTTTTGAGGAGGGAAATGTAAACCAACAAAAAATAACCCTCAAGTGATATAAGACTGAAGGGTATATTTACTAGGAAATGGCTCAGCGCAGCGCTGCGAGCAATTCTGAGGCCACGCTGCAACATTTAAAAAAAGAAAAGCAGGGATGCATTGTATTTACTAGAATACCCCTGTACTTTCTCTTGCGCTGGCACTAAAACCGCTGCCTAGCACCGACACAGACACCTTTGCACCATGGCACAAGGGTACCTGCCAGCCGCGGCCCATGCAGGTAAGAGCGGTGGAGCGGTGGGCCATGGTGGGGATTATTTCGACAGACGATGAAAGAAATTTAATTATTTATTTAATTTTCTCTCGTGCTCCTCTGTTGAAACCCCCACCCTACCCGGCCCCACCGCTCTTACCTGAACAGGCCGCGGCTGGTACCTGCTTCACAGGGAATCATTCCCGCAACACAGGCAACATGGCACTATGGTGCAAGGGTGTCTGTGTTGCAGGGATTGATTGTTTGTGTGCTGGAAAGGACACCTTCCTGCACATAACAATCTTTAAAGGTGATTTACTCTTTCTATATGTGCTTCAGAATGCAGCACACATAGAAAGAGCAAAAATGAAGAGAAATAAAAGTATTTTTGCTCTTTGCACCAGCCTAACGCCTGCTTTTGAATGGCGTTAGTTTTCGGCTCTGCCTCAGATTTACAGATCCTTGTAAATCTGGGGCAGCAACAAAAAGCAATGGGTGTTGCGGTGGAACACCCACAGCAATACCCACTGCATGCCCCTATCACGCAGACAACTGCGTGAAAGGGTCCCATATTTACAAAGTGGCATTAAGCCATGCAAAGTGGCTTAACGCCACTTTTTAAATGTTATGCAGGGCATTGCGCCACCGGAACATAGGAAAAAGTGATGTTCCGGTGGTGCAATCCTCTTGTAAATAAGACCCTGGGAGTTCAGTAACATTTTAGTACCCATTGCAACACTGTAATAGTGTAGGAGCTTAATGACCACTTGCCATTGGGAGCTGGCAGGCAAGGGTTACTTTCAGGTATCCTGAAGCTGTTGTTGGTCATTGCTGGCACTGGTGTGGAGGAAGACTCTCTCTCCTTAAGAGTCTACGAATGGACAATGTACGGGCAGTAGCAGATCTAACTGCCCCCGCTGTGGAATTAACAGCAAGCTGTCATAGAGAGATCAGGGTGTTAAGAAGGCAGAAAAGACTCAATACGAAACAAGGTTAAATTGACCTAATTACAACATAGTTCAGGGACATCCATTCACACCAGACAACATCTGACAAGTGAAAAGAACTGGACAAGGCACACTGGATAGTGTGGCATCTAACACATGCTTAAGTAGTTTGATCAGAATGTCACCAAAAAGTGATAATAGAACAGAGGGCATGCTTGTACTTCAAACATACTTAACACAGGTTAAATGGAGGGTTGTAAGCCCCAAACCTCAACACAGCACATTTTGTAAGGAAAAGCATGAAATTTAGACTAGGTTTCACCAACATGGTTAACTTGGAAAGCTGCAAGGCCCCCACTACCACGTCCATGGAGCCGCACCATAGGGAAAACTCTTACCTTGTAACCTACATGAGTTACACATACTCTGCCCAGTAGAAGCTGGATAGCCCCCAGTACTCTGAAGATCGTTCATTGGGAAAATTCACAAACCACAGAAATCAGTTTGTCTTAGTGAACATAAAAAATAAAGGGCCAAAAAAATTTCAAAGACTCCTTTACACAAAAACTACATAACAACATAACAACATCATGCAATGACTAGGGTGAGGAACAGAGACGACAATTGCTGACATTAGAAAGGACTTAATCACCTACCTCAATGCATTGAGAAATCCCGGTCTTCTCCAACCTCTCACAAAACATACCATATGGCTCCGGACAAAACACTCCCAGAATTTTTGGAAAACTGGGCTTATACCACCCATAGAACACCACCGTGGTTCCAAACATTCTTAAGAAACAGAAATCAGTAATTTTGAATCGTCTTCATCTAGAGTGAAACTAATTCTATGTGGGATTCTGCACAGATATTTTCTACCATCCCGTCTATTTATTGATTACACTACTGACTATTGAGCCCGAGAATATCGGCACAAGAACATCTTGGACAGAATATCGAGGAACAAAACATCAAAAGACAATGCACATAGGGAAGTATAGATGTACTGTTTCTAACTCTATATCTAAGGGGGATATTCCCAAGAACGCGTGTTAACTATCGCCAAAATCGCTTAACGCAACTTCTCACATCGCAGTCCATCGCGGGAAAATAACACTGTGTTAACGCAGCATTCACAACCCGGCGGCACCATGCGTTAGCCCCACGATAATGCGACAAATGCCCGCGTTAAAATCCACGCGACGCCGAAAACATGCGAAACTCCAACGCGAAAAAAGGTGCGATGACCCCAATGGCGATACAAAAATCAGCGAAAACCAGCGAAAGGCCTGCGATTCCCAAGCGCCATGCGTGAGAATGCACTATAAAAGCAGAGGGAAAAAAAAGACAAATAAATGCAACTGCGTAGCAACATGGACGCACCCGGACCCAGTGCAGAGGACAACGCGAACCCCACAAGCCCCACAGACGACCAGCCAGGAACCCCTGGGCCGGAGAAGGGCAAAGAGAAGAGGAAGAGGAAGATGGGGTTCAGTCCGCAGGAAAACCATGAAGGTGACCGAACACTACCACCAACTGTACGTCACCTCCACTGTGTCATCGGCAACACAAACGGAAATATGGCAGTCCATCGTGAACAACGTGAATGCAGTCAGAGTGTCGAGGAGGTCAATGGAGGAGGTCAAGAGGCGCTGGCATGACGTCAAAAGCCAAACCAAGCAGAAACTCGCTGCCAACCTGAAGGCAGCAACGGCCACTGGAGGTGGGAGTCCTGCGCCACAGGAGGGGCTGGATGAGCTGGAGGAAATGGTGGCCACAGTCATCAGTGCGGAGACGGTGCAAGGAGTTGGGGGTCCGGACACTGCCCGAAATGACTTGACCCAACAGCAACAGGGTGAGTAACCACCAGGGACTGGGGGGACGGGGGAGATGGGCACAATGGCACACATGCACAATCAAGAATAGCACACTGCACACCCACAATGACTGTGGAACCTGTCCCTGATGGCCTTGGCACACTGCAGCACACATAGAAACACCAAGTAGGCCCCCGTCCACCATGTGCACAAATGCCCCCCCCTCATCAATTCCCTCAACCTACCCATGCACATGTGCTGAACCCAGCAAAGCAGCGGCTCTGTGAGCCACACTGACAATGCAAGTGACACTGCATGACCAATAGCATGGCTGCAGTCAAAATACATGACATGGTGCACGACACGACACTGAGGTGGCCCAGTGTGGATAACATCCTCAAAGGAGCAGGTCACACTCTGACACATCCACGTGCACATACAACTCCTGACGTCAACAACACATCTGTAGACAAACAATGCACAAGAGTACCAAATCCGTCCAAGAGCACAAATGACCCAAGTCGCCAACATCTCAGCACCGTAAAAGCACAGAAGCCAAAGGCACACTGCCTCAAAGGGACAATGGGCCGCTAAATCAGAGCTGCAGGGGCGACTCTCCCACAATGCAGCACACACACAGAGCAATCACAGCACATCAACATTGACGACAATGTGGTACAAAGTGCCACACCAACACCACAGAACAGAGGACACAACTGGTGCCGCATGTGCATAGAAAAAGGCCAATCACATCAGGCATAGCAGGAAACTGTCAGATGATAATGTACGAGTACAACCTCACATCCTTCATGTAGTCGGAATGTCCACTGTCCCCCATCAAATACCCAGCTCCTCCAAAACAGTCACAATGTACATTGACATGCAGTCAGTATGTAAACATGTACAATGCGTGCACATACATGGAAGACACTGTTAACCTGCATCTCCCCTTCACATTGCAGAGGGACAATCAACACCTCCTGCAGAGCAGACCAGACATCTCTTCAGTGATGAGGAGGAGGAACCCCTGGCCATCTGCTCCGACACCCTCCAACTGCTCGTGGACAGCCTCCGCACCCCACCTCCAGGAGCAGGGCAGCCCAGCTGCATCGAGGTGATACCACCCCCTGCACAGACCACACAGCAGGAAGCACCCACCACCACGGCTGGCTCCCAGCACCTCACCCAAGAACACATGGCATCCCAACGCCATGTGTCAGACTGCCAGAGGGGCTGGCTGAACAGGTGCGGGTGGGTTTCGACCTCATGGCAGCCAAACTAGATGCCATACGTGGGTGTCTCAGTCCCATCAGGGACCACTTACAGTCCCTAACGGACACCCACAGTCCGCTCCATGCCCTACAACAATCCTTGGCTGACCTCGCTGGATCCATTGCTCGGATACAAGAACTGTCTAGGCAGAGAGGCTCCAGCGACCACAGCACAGAGTTGGCACAGATGCGTAGGACAATGGAGAACATGGAGCGGATGCAGGCAGGAAGGATGGCTGCCACGGCTGAACACCAGCGAGATGTAGCTGGGATCTACCATGCCCTGCAGATCCTCATCTTGCCATTGCTGCCACAGAGCCTGTCCCAGATGACTGCTGCAGGAACTTCGACACACACATCTCCGCCCCCTGATGTGTCAGTGGCACACAGTGATGCAGCCATACCACCTCCGCACCCTGATGAGTCCGTGGCACACAGTGATGCAGCCATAACACCTCTGCACCCTGATGAGTCCGTGGCACACAGTGATGCAGCCATAACACCACCACACACACCTGGCACACCTGACACAGAAGACGTATCAGAGGACGAAGATGTGGACGGTAATGACTCTGTGTCAAAAAGGAGGTTGTAGCATTCATCCCCCGCCATATGGCCTGTTTCTGCTTGGTACAGCCCTCTGCATCATGCCCTGGTACAACACCTTCCACTGTCCCCCGAACACCCTGCGACATTCACCTGGACCCCGACATGGACTGCCATATCTGCTCTGGTTACCAATGACACAGCAAACAGGCTGCGGACTCAACTCTGCCTCTACCGATTAACTTGTCATCCCCTAAAGGACTCTGTTTGGCCCTCCACTGGGCAACCATGTAATGTGGGGTGTGCATGGCCATGTACTGCTCCAGCTCCGACACTCCACAGGTTGTGAATAAAACATTCCTAATCACACAGATGTGTCATGTCTATGTCCAATCAAGTATGACAGTATGGATGACTGTAGGGACATTGATTGCACAAAAAGGTACACCCTGGGAAATGACATCAATGCGCATGTTTGACCGTGACACACATGGCCAATTACATGACTGTGGACGTGTGAACTAGCTGTGGCCACATTGATCATGAACAACAATCTCGCAATCCCCCAACGTAGCCCCACGTCAATGTATTGAATAGGGCTGTGTGTAAATATGTCAGAGTCGGTAGGAGGGCTAAAGTAGTGTCCCACATCACATGTGACAACAGAACATCTCTTCGCATACCTACACACACTCAACTGTGTGGACACAGCCTGGTTTGATGGAACACATTGGTCCACATGGCAAGAAGTTGGACACCATACTCACATTGCTGAAGACACGTAAGCGCACAGGTCGACCAGCAACTCGCCCGAACACAATGTCTGGCTCACAGAGGTGGAGCTGGCAATAGGGACTCACCCCTAAGTGAAATCCGTCAGTCAGTCCCTCCCTGTGTACGTACAATGCTCATTGGGGCACACGATTTGGCATGCAAATCAACACTCATCACAGTTGTACACTAGTGAAGCTGCGTAGACTTTATTAGCATGTGCGTGTCAGTACGGGCAAGACAAGGGCCACAACATGCAGACCAATGCATCATACACTAACAGGCAGCCAAGGAACATGTAGAGGTGCAAGACATGGGGAGGCACAAATGAACACCAACCATGACGGATGCCGACGGTCTCAGCCCACCTTGCCCTGCTGGACGAGTCATGTGGTGTTTGGCGAATGCTCATTGCACCGTGTCAGGGGACACCACTCACAGCCCATGGGATCTGCATAGTCCTGTACCACCGGACAGCGCTGACTGCCTGCTCTGCTGACAGTGAGCAGGTGAAGGAGTCCAACAAGGTCACATGTAGTACTACATTGCCATGTGTGTACTCTCCCTCCAGCGGTGTGTCAGGTTGAGGAACGTTGCCAGGCGCCGCTGTCCACTCACCTTGCACAGGTGTGTGTCAACCCACAGTCCTGCACGCACATGCATTCTGAGTCCAGGCGAATGCAGACATGTCCACTGTCATGGTGGGATATGTGTCCATTTCCCCAAGATGCAAAAGGGGGTTGGGACCTGTGCCATGGGTTACAATCTCTTGTGGCTGCGGGAACGTAGTTACTCGTCCATGAAAGCGAGTGCAGCTTCATGGGCAATCAGTTCCAAGAGTACGTCGTTGTCGACTTCAACGAACACGGAGGCGAGCCAATCCATTAGCTGGTCCGGACAGATGTGCTCCGTCCACGCCGTTTCACCAATCCGCAACACAGCCCAATAGGGGAGCGCTTCGATGTGGTCACTGCACACGAGGAATTGTGCGATCTCACATGCCCAACTGCCAGCACATACGCCCAATTCCAAGGCATCACATGAACGGGTATCACGGTTACACTCCTGGTCGTGGTCCAACAGGGGGCGCACACACATGTCATAATCCAGTTCAGCTACCGTTGTGTTGGATAGGCAGACATCCATGGGCCACTCGAATATGCATGATCGGCAGTGGAACCAGGGCTGGACGCAGGTGACGTACGCAAGACGGAAGCTCAGACGGTAACTGATGCGCAACACTGCCAGTGGCAGTGCCCCCAACAAATGCAGCATTCGGTCACGGTACAGTTCCACGTGACAGGGGTTGTGCATGTGCCTGGGATGTTCTGACATTGCGTTGTTCGCACTCGTAGAACCGGCACTCTTCTCTCCTGCGGCTGCTATGTTGATGATATGCCACAGCTCGGAGCAATGAGTCGTATGAGTGTGCAAAGTTTGTACGTATGGGTTGTCCTGTACGTAAGTGTCAAGGCCGTTCCATGCAGGAGTACCTCGGGCAAGGACTTCTGTGTGTGGGGTGTGGATACGTTGATCTTTCATTGGCGCCGTGTGTAGTGTGGGAGTCGTCTTCGTCTGCCATGGTATCTCTCTTAGGGGGTGCCTGCCGCATGCGTTTCCAAGGTCGGGGGTGCAGATGTCCTTCCGCCTTCTGTATTGAGACAAGGGGGCTTTCATCCCTAATGTTAGTCAGAACACTGCTTGTATCCTGGGTATGTGATGTGGCCATCGCGCTGCAATTGAGGCTAGGCCTTGGGCTTATGGTGCACCAAAAGCGATGAACACACACACCAGTTGCCATGTATGAGCCAAGACCCGAGGGGCCTTGCGCTCCTTGTACAGTCCCTTCGTGCGCGGACGCCCTCCGGCTGCATGCAACATTGCAACATTGTCGATTGCGGGCCGTGTGGCGCAGACACTGCAACAGAGACACACGCATCAGTTGGTTTCCTGTGCAGCCCAGATATGAACCACGCCCAGGGGCCAGGGATAATTGTTCACACCCCTACGCTGGCCTGGCGTACGCCGACCCAGCCCACTCGGCGTACGTATAAAGGGGGGACGACGACGCTACGTGTCCCAGTTCTTCCCCACTGCCTGAGGTGACATGGCTGCGTCTGCCTGGCCTATGACGAGGCTCAATAATATAGGGTCCATGACTTGTGTTGCACGGAGTCGGTGGCACCGGTTGCACTGCAGCTGGCACGGGCCTACCGCCACGGGACGGTGACTTACTGTGCACTGAGGTTGGGGCACCTAAAGTGCTGAGCGGGTGTGCAGCCTGCGATGATGACTTGTGCACTGATATGGTCTCTGCCATTGCTATATCAAGACCCAGAGTCAAGTGTGCGCCTGCTGGACCGCAATGTAGGCCTGAGCCAGCGGGCAGCGCGGGCCTACCGCCACGTGGCGTTGCCTCGCGTTTCACAGAGTTAGTGGCACCTAGAGAGCTGAGCGGGTGTGCAGCCTGCGATGATGACGTGTGCACTGATGTGATCTCTGCCATTGCAAAATCAAGACCCAGAGTCAAGTGTGCGCCTGGTGGCCGCGCTGCGGGGATGCGTGATGTGGAGGCTGCCAAGGTCGCGGGCCCCGGGCTCAGAGCTTGCACCGGGACGTGGTGTGCCCTCTTGGAGACACGCCGGTGGCGGAAGGTGAGCAGTGCGGCCTGGGTGCGCAGGGGCGGGCAATCCGCGCTGGGCGGCGGGAGGGGCTGGGGTGCAGCGGCCTGGGTGCGCAGGGGCGGCCATGCGATGTTGCCGTGTGCAATGATGTGTACTCTGCCATTCATGTATCTGGACTCTGTTTCAGATTGGGGACCTGGTGGCCTGCAGTGTGAACCGGCACGTGGTTGGAGACACACCTGTGGCAGCAGGTGAGCAGTGAGGCCTGGGTGTGCAGGGGTGGGCAAACACCGCTGGGCGGCGGGAGGGGCTTAGGTGCAGCAGCCTGTGTGCACAGGGGCGGCCATGCGATGTTGCCGTGTGCAATGATGTGTACTCTGCCATTCATGTATCTGGACTCTGTTTCAGATTGGGGACCTGGTGGCCTGCAGTGTGAACCGGCACATGGTTGGAGACATACCGGTGGCAGCAGGTGAGCAGTGAGGCCTGGATGCGCAGGGGCGGGCAAACACCGCTGGGCGACGGGGGGCTGGGGTGCAGCTGCCAGGGTGCGCAGTGTCGGCACTGTCTCTCTCTCCCTCTCTTTCTCTATCTTTCTCTCTCTTTCTCTCTCTCTCTCTCCCTCTCTTCCTTTCACTGTCTCTCTCTCTCTTCCTCTGTTTCTCTCTCTCTCTCCTTCTCCCTCTCTCCCCCTTTCTCTCTCTTTCTCTTTCTCTCTCTCCCTCTCTTTCACTCTCTCTCTCCCTTTCTTTCTCTCTCTCCTTCTCTCTCTCTCTCTCTGTCCTTTGTTGTGCGCATGACACACCTTCTTACCTTCAATTTTGTCTTGCAGGCTGTGACTTACGGTTTGTCCGGAGAAGACCCGCCATGACTCTTCATACTATTGCTGTTGATTGGAATTTTAATAAATTGATTACTTTTGGAATTCTGCGATGTATGTATGTTTTTCCTTTTTCGAACCACACATGGATGTTGGTTGTTGTACTTGTGCGACATCAGGCGAATTGTTGTGTTCATGAATTTGTGACGTAGATGTGAGATATCTTTGTCCGGGGATGGGGGTGCCCGGGGTAGGGCCACGGTAGGGGGCCTGGGGGGGGGGGGTGGCGGTGGGTGTTGTGGCCCTCTTGGGGCTCCGAGCTGCATGATCAGTGGCTCCATGGCATCTGTTGTTCTTCTGGTGTGGCTGTGGGCTGGGCTCCCTTTTGTGGTGCAGGTTGTCGTCCGACTTAACACCAGGTAGGAGCAGGTGTTAAATCCCTGCTGCTAACGTGCCTTAGCAGCTGTTTTGTGGTCTTATCGCCGATCTGGCTGGTCGTTGTGAATGTTGCAAAGTGGTGTTTCTGCGGGTTTTTGCAAGGGAACGCCTACTCTGCATCTCATTAGCGTTAGTTGCCGGTGTCATCCGTGGCGATGTTTTTTGCGGCTGCTCTCGCAGGAATACTGGTGATATCGGCTGTTGGCACCAGCTTGTGAATGGTGCGATGTATTTATCACCACTTTGGCTGCGATAAAGTGCCGCTAACTCGGCTATAAGTCCTTGAGAATATGCCCCTAAGAACCTTGAGCTTTTGCTGGCTGAAATGGCTTAAAGACTGCACTTTCTTCATACAACAGTCTGCGATTTCTCTGGACAAATGAGCTGGGGATGATTCCACTTACAACGCAGGCAACGATGAACTTAGGAGTGTGACTAAATGAGAATCATTCTTTTAACTACCAAAACAACATATCGGTTAAAAGCAGAAACTTCAACCTTATGCTATTGAGAAAGGTTCTGTGTGAATTAACCAGGGCCTCGGCGCAACCGAGGTTTGATAATCGCGGCATTTGTCTGTAGCAGAGCTCCACATAAATATATTGTAAAACCAGAGGGAATACAAAATCAAGTAACCAAACTCTGTTTCAATTTACAAAAATTAGACCACATCGCTCTAGCCCTCAAAGATATTCACTGGCTCCCAGTCAAACAGAGGGTAAAATTCAAACTGCTCTGTACTTCCTTAAACTCCTGAAATAGATTTGTCTCCAAATATTTATAGGCTTTTTCCTTTCTTACATGGCCCACTCTGTCTTGAGATTCAGTAAGTGAAATCTGATCATTCACACCTATTCAATCAGTCTAAGCATGAAACATGATCAATTAGGGTGGTGAGCACGCAACCCTGGAATTCAATTCCATCAAGCCACGGGACCTGACTGTTCACAAACAAGGCTTCACAGTTACTCAAATAGCTATTCCCATCACCTGTTCAAGCTCCTGTGATTACCCCCTACCAATTTGTGAGAGACTGGGCCCAATTAGCACAAAGCTACCATCAAGACGTCCACAGTGAAGTAATCTTTCTTTTATCCCGATCAGCCACTGACACGGACAAATCAATGTTGTGGTTGGATGGCAGGGTATGCAAAATCCCACTTGAAATTGAACCAGTGCTAAAAAGTGAATTCATTCGCAAGGCTGCATTTTACTATAGCTTTAAAGTCCGCAGTAGTGGGCTTTATCAGCCATTAAATACCAGCTTCAGCTCTAAAGGCCTGAGCCGAAGGCGAGGGTCTTTAACAATGGAGCAGGCCTTTAATGGCCGGTATAGCCCTCTACGGTGGGCTTTAAGGCTATTAGAACATTCTTCCCCTAGAGGGCAGAATGTTTTAAGTAGTACAACAAAAGCCTCACGAAGCCTGCAGGGGATTTAAATCCCCTGGGCTCTGAGAGGCCTTTGTTCACAGCAACAGCTGTGAAATGAAAAAAACATCGGAATGTTGCTCTCCGGGCTTCTACCAGCCATTAGAAGCCAGTAGCACTCAATTGTCATCAATGGAGCACTCAACATTCCAATATTCTAATAATTAGTTAAATAACAACAATTTGCATAATAACTGGAGAATTACAGTCATCACATCCAGCTGGAGTAAGCAACCCTCCTCTCCTGGGTAACAATTTAATACCATTAGGAACTGTACCAGCAAGATGACTGACAGCTATAAAGCTTTGAAAAGAGACAACTGTCCAAATAAATGGAAAATCTGTCACAGGGTAAGGGCTCAATGAAATTTCGAGGTTTCTGCTTATTCGATTTTGCAGTAGTTTCTGTTTATATATACATGCTTCTCTGAATGCATTCACATAAATACAGTAATCTGTTACTTCATTATGTGCTCGTATGTAAGCCTGGCAAAATGGATATTTCAGGCAGGATCCCTCAGTGAGGTCCACGCTCGCTGCGGATTTGTGATGATCTAAAGTTTGAGAGCTTGATTCCTAACAAAGCCAACTTAGCCTTCTATTCTTTAGAGGTCCCTGAATTCAGGAACAGAAAACAGGCAATAATAAGATTGTAATTTTCAATGTTTAGACACCACAGAAGCGATGTATGAAGTACTATCCTTCTTATTCTCTTGGTCTTTCCGGTCATCCTGGGTTTGGTGCATCTAATAGTTCTGGTGTTCCTATTCCCCATTTTGGTCCTTTTCTTCCCCTAGTGCTTCCGGTTCTGGCCCTTCTGGTGGTTCTATCCTAGTCCATCTTTGGGTTCTGGCAGTCCTGTGCCTCTTGGTCATTCTGATGGTTGTAGTTCTGGTGGCCCTTATAGGACTGCCAATGCCCTATGATTATTTTACTTGCCCTCCTCCCCCTTGGTCCTGCTGGCCATCCTGATCTAGATCCTATTGATGTTTTCGGTAGCTCCTCAATCTTCCAGATAGCTCTGGTGGCCTTAGCCCTGGTGGTGTTAATCTAACGGTCCAATACTGGTGGCCCCCCTTGTCCTCCTCCTAGTCTAACTGGCCCTCCTCCTTTATACAGAATTTAGAAAGTGTGGTATAGAGCACGATCTATAAACAAGTTATTAGTATTTGGCATTGTGTCTTGTAGTGTGTGCTCACTTTTGTACTTGTCACTCTGATGTAGTCTGTGTCTACTATACACATCCAACAGTAACTGCTTTGAAGTGATGAGAGGTTAAATCCTGCCCCTGGAATAGTTGTTTCTATGAATGCATTTGTATTTGCAAATGTTTTTCTTTATAGGTGTACACGTAGTGAATCAAAAAGAATTATTTGCAGATGGCTAAGACCTCCTTGAGTATAATATATTTAATTTCTTCAGCAGTGTGTAGGGCTTCTGGGAATGCTGCACAATCATTCCATATTTTAGCCTCCACGCACAAAATAGAAGATCACCTATGCCTTCAGCAAGACATGTTTTATAGGTGTGTTTTATGATTCTGCATGTTTACTGTACTAGCCTCTGTTACTTTATTAGTTACACTCGCTGATTCTCACATTTACTTCCTCTTGACTGCACTCACTCACACTACCCTACTCACATCCTCACTTAAAAGAGTGTGGTTAGTGATTTAAGTGAAACCAAAGGTATACTGCAGTGTTCACTGGATTCCAAAGGTAATTTTTTCACTAACAGTTTGCTCCACAAAGATCACTGCAATCCCTGTTTACACATAGTGGTTCAAATGGGCAAATATAGATGGACTGTCACTAAAGGAGCTTTTTGTTATCCCTATAAAGCATAATGAACAACTGTGTATAGGAGTGATGGGTTCTGTAACTAAAGAATGTTCCTAAAATGTATTGGCTTGAATTACATTTGATACTCCTTGTGATCCTGGTGCTGCTCATCCTGGTCATCCTCGTTCACCTGGATGCCCTCCTCCTCATGTCCTCTTCCCAGTCCTCTTCCTCATCTCTCATTCTCCTTGTCCTGGTCCTCCAGGAGTCAGTCAAGGTGGTCCTTGTTCTCCTACATGTTCACCTCCCCTTCCTCTATTAGCTCCTCTTCCTCCTACTAGTCTTCCTATTGCTGCTGGTCCTCCTTGTCCAAGTCCTTCTCTACCAAATACTTCTGATCCCCTGGGACCACCTAATTCTGGTCCCCCATGTTCTATTGGTCCTGGCCCTCTTGTTCCTAGTCCTCCTGGTCCTTTGGGACCACCCAGTTTTGGCCTTCCAGGGTTTAGTGGTCGTTGTCTAGGTGCACTTGGTGGCACTGTTGCTCCTGATCTCCCTAGGGGTCCCATGCCCCATGCATTCTTTCCGGTCTACTACTCCTCTTCATTGTGGTCATCCCTGTGTTGCTGATCGTCATCCTGATCCACCTCCTACTGTTTATTATCCCCCTCCACTGATCCTCCTTCTGCTTTGCCTCGTGGTCATCCTGATCCTTCTGGACACTCTGGTACAGGTCCTTCTGGTCCCTGTTCTCTGAGTGGTCCTGATTATTGTCCTTCTGTTAGGCCAGACTCTAATTTCCCTTGTGGTTCTGGTAGTTCTGCCCTTCTGGTTACCCTCTTTCTCCTGGTCCTTCTCATCTTGGGAATTCTCCTCCCAGTTTCCTGGTTATGGTCCTCCTAGTTGTGAGTCTCCTGCTCTTGGTGCACATGATCCAACTTATGATACTCCCATAGGGGTCCTGTTCCTAATGTTTCTGGGTAGAGGTATGTAAAATTTGCATTATTTGCTGTTGCATAATTATGCTAAATTACCTCAAAGCAATGCAAAATCGCACAAAATGCATCTCGCATTCAAAAGAATTACGCAAACGGTCTGTTCAGGTAACAATTCAACTCTAAATTGTAATTTCAAGTTGATCTCTGGTCGCTGGTATTCAAAACTCTGCTGCTCTCGTTCAAATTTATAGGTTTGCGCTCATAACTTACCCGAATGATCCACTCAGATAAAAAATATTCCAGAAATATTTGCTGGCCTCCCATGTTAAAATAACTGCTGCTTGTGTTCAAAACTCTGCTGCTCAACTTCGAAATTGTAGTTTCGTGCTAAAAAATGACACAGTCTGCTCAGGAAAAAAAGTCTACCTTAAATGCCGCTGGAAATCAAAAATTCTGTGAATGGTACATCTCCGTTAAAATTTCTCCCCCAAAATACAAGATGTGGCCAGTGGCGTAATCTTGGTAATTTTGCATACATTTTATTATGCAAAATTAGAAATGAAAAAAATCATACCAATTACGCCGTCATAATTAAAATTTACTCTTCCACTTTCTCCTTTTGATCGCATTCCTGTTGGGTGTCTTGATCTTACTCCTACTTCACCTTTTCCGCCTTGTCTTAGTATGCCGCCTCTTTGACCCACTCTACCTCCTCCTCCTACTTTTCCTGTCCTGTTGGTAATTTTTGTCCTGTTCTCTTGATCCTCTTAGTCATTCTGTAATAGTATTCCTTGTGGCACTGGTTCTGGCACTCCTCGTACTCTTCCTCATGGTTGCCCAGTTCTGGTGGTCCTACTGGTTCTTATCCTCCTCATTCCCCTCCTCATGGGCCTTCTGGTACTAGACTTGATTCACTTGATAGTTTTGATTTTCCTGGTCTTAGTTCTTTTGTTTGTTCTGGTCTCATACACCTCCTGATGTGGTTCCCCACTTCATGCAGGACCTGCAGGCACTTCTGATCCTCTTGGTCCTAGTCTTTTGAATCCTAGTTCCTTATCCTTAACCCTCTCTTCATTTTCTGGGCCTTCCTACTCATGCTTTTTCTAAACTTGGTCCTCCTGATCCTGATGTTCATCATCCTAGACCTGCTCTTCTTGATTCTCTTGGGCCTAATTCTGGCCTTTGCTTCTTAAATAACATAAACATTTAGCAGGCTTAGGCTTCACCCAAAGAGGCATCTTTGTGCTGAGATAGAGACAAGGCAAAAACTGCTAACGCTGCTATCCAACAGTGGTTGCCCCTATATTAACAGAACAGAAACGTCTTCGGGACCTTCTGAAAGTCTTTGTTTGAGTCCATTGCCTTGAGCTTCAGAGGAGGATTTTTTCACAATTGAGGTCCTAAATAAGATAATGCTCTGCCTCCCCTATAAATGTGTCAATTTGAGGGGTAACTAATAGTAATTTGAAGCTGGAGAGAGGGCAGCATATCTGTGATGAATACCACTGAAATTTATTTGCTGACAGGATTTTTTCATCTTGCGACACACCCTGAACATCAGACACGTGGTTTCAAAAAGGATTCTCTGTTTGACCAGGAACCAATGCAAGTCAGCTCCTGCTTGCAAGATCTGGTCAGACTTTTGCAGTCCAGAAGCAATTCTAACAGCCAGTGACTGAATCCTCTACAATGCACAGAGTGATCTTTCAGAGAGAGTCCTAGGTACCAGTGGTTGGAATAGGCCACTTTAGCTAATATGCAGACTGATACTACCAGCTTATGGAAATGCTTTGGTAGAAACAGGAGAGTGTTTATAATGCATTTAAGTAAAGAGAAGCAAGAGAAAGCTAGAGCCTTAATCTATTGATACATAGATGGTGTTCATCTAACTGTATTCAGACTGATTTCACTTTAGCCATAAGAGAGAGGACCGCCCCCAGTGCTCATGGCCACCCATGTCGTGGTGTCCTTCTCCTTTTTGGTAGCATTAATCTGCAAGAAGTTAAAGGCCATCCAAGTCTGTACTTATTTTAAGCAAGTTGTTAAATTGGTTGCGGAAGCAGGTATATTCTGATCAAACCTCAGAATTGTGTGTGACCTTCATAAGATACTCTGTCCACCCAAATTAAGTAATAAGCAGGATGAGAGGTTGGGTGAATATAATAAATAGCGTAGGCAACAACGATGAGCCTTGAGGCACTCCCCAACAGACTTTCTGAGATGTCGAGTTATTAGGGGACAGCTTTACTCTGTATGATCGGTTACTCAGGATGGAAATAAAACGATCAAGTACTGTTTCCTACTCAGGAGCTCAATGATTATTCATTGCTCCACAGTATCAGACACTGTGGATAGATCCAACAGGATCAGTGCAGCAAAGTCACTTTCATCTATGATGAGACATAACTTATCTAAAGGAAAAGTAGCAGCTGTTTCTGTTCCTCTTCCCAGCCTAAAACCCAACTGCCATGCATTTGGGAGATCCTCATCTTCCAGAAGATCAGTGAACTGTTTTGAAGCCACCTCGTCAGTTAAATTTAGGAGTGTAGGTAATAGAGTTATTGGTCTATATTTCTCCCTATTTAGCCTTTCTGTGTTGTCTTTTTCCAAATGGGTCCTAATCACACCTTTGTTCTAATCGCTTGGGAGGATACATGCAATAGGTTGACAGTTATCTTTAACAATGGGTCAAGGGAATGGGCTCACTTATGCAACAAGATCAATAGAATTAAATCATCTGATGGGCCTGATTTAATTTTCCCCAACTATATACCACTTTCCTCCGACTAATTATCCACCTGTTGAAATGTCTCCCTGGTAAAAGGAGAAACCACCAATCCTTCTGGACTCTGATAAAGCATCCCTCTCTAGAATAATTGCATTGTAAGTCTTCTAGATCTTTGATGAGAAATAGGAAGCTTGGTCACTGAAAAACTCTGTATTGCATCCAACACATATTCTGGTTGGAGGAAAGACTTAAGAGTCTTAAAAATATGTGCAAAGTAGTGTTTGACAAATTCCCAATGCAAATACTCAGAAAGTTTGATTTGGCTCCAACTTTTTTATTTATATATCTTCAGTTGCTGTTTGTCAAATCACCATCCTTACAAATGGTTCTCCATTTCCTTTCTGCCCACCTCACTATTTTTTTCTGTTGCAACAGTTCTGAAAGTTATGGATTGCTGGTCTCCGCCTTATGAGCCTTACTTTACTTCTGTGGTGCTTTCTCATCTAAGATCTTTAATCATTCCAAAGCCTCATAAACCAACTAACATCTCAATATGTTCCCTAAAGTCCTTGTTATACAATTAGATACATGCTCATCATCAAGGTTTTTCCACACCTGTAATATGAGTGTCTTGATACTCTTCATCATTCCAGCACTTGTCCTGATGGTCTTGAGTCTGCTGGTGACTCTGCTTCTTCTTGTCCTCATCCTCCTGCACCTCCACCCCTTTCTTCCTGGTTATAGTGTTCCTACTTTTCTGCTCCTCCTCTTTCTACTGGTGGTTCCAATCCTTGTGAATTCCTTGGTCCTCTTCCTACATCTCTTAGTCTTCATGGTTGTTCTGGCATTGGTCCATCTGATGGTCTGGGTTTTCTTAGTCCCCTTGGTGGTCCTTCTAATCCTCCTGGGCCTCATGGCTCTGTCTTCGTGGACTGGTCCACCTACTCCTGGTTTTCCGATGCTTTAGATACAATTCTCCTAGTCCAACTATTAGTCCTGGTCCTCTTTTTCATCCTGATAAGCCTACTCCTTGTGCTAATCATTGTTGTCTTCTAATCCCTAGTCTTCCTGGTCATTTTATAAGTCCCCCTTCTCCTCCTGGTCCTGCTGTTCTTCCTAGTCCTGATTTTACTTATCCTTTTGGTGGCTGCTTAATCTTCTTGGTGGCCCTTTTATTCCTGTTGTGGGCTTGGTCTTCGTATCCCTGGTAGTGCAACCTTGGTGACGCTCCTGGTCCTCCTCCTAATCTACCAAGTCCTCCTTCAGGTTCTGCTGATGCTCTGATCCTGGCTACACCTTCTGCGTCCTGATCCTGGCAGCCCTGGTTCTCCTCTTCCAGGTGGTACTAGTCCTTGTGGTTCTACTAGTCCTGGTCCACATCCTGATGGTCTTCCAAGCCCCCCTCTTGGTTCTGCTGTACCCCAAGGCACAAGTGCTGTGAGTGCTCCTTATGTTCATAGTGTTCTTTGTGTTTCTGGTGCCCTCCTTCTGGCCTTCCTCCCCCTTCTCATCCTCTTGTCCCTCCTCGCCCTGTTCCATCTCATCCTGGCCCTCCTCCTCCTCTTCATTCATCGTCAAATCAACTTTATTCGGTTTCTTGCAACAAAATCCATAAAAGCACACAATAAATACAAATAAAAACTTCCTCAAATAAATGCTTGCCTCCTAGAATAGTAACTGAGACTGTATATAAAGACAATACGGGCAAAAGCTAAACACGTGGAAAGCTGTACTACCCGAAAGCATTAATAAAAAGATATAGGCGGGACACACTTGCCTAAAGTTAGCTTTTTTCAAGATCGGGATGATAAAAGACTTCCTAGGTAAGTCCTGATCTTCACACACTTTCTCTTTCTCTGCCTCCGTCTAACCCCCGACTGAAGGCAGTCAGGTGTAAACTCTAAGCAGACTAGGATGACGTTTTGCACATTTCACTGTCCTGCACACTGTGAACCTGGACTGTGCTGACGTGCCTGTTAAAGCCCAGTGCTCATTTTAAAGGTGAATGGAGGTAGGAGCTGCAGGATTCCAGGAATGTTGTTAAATACCACTTTGGAAACTCATTTCAACATTTACAGACACTAATGAAGAGTGTGGAGCAGGGTATTTTAAGCTCACACTTTATTTGTCACAGTTATGCAATTATATACTCATATCTGACATTATATTAACTGTGGGCCTGGTGTATGACCATTTTTAGCTGTCACAAATGGAGAATCGGACCGTTTGTGATTGCTAACATGGCTTCTGGCATGTACTAACTCTATTTTACAAGTAGGTAACCATTACCGACTCGCAAAATAGGGTGTGCGAGTTGCTATTAGGAAGGGGCGTTCCAAGGGCGTCCTTTCTAATAGCGAGTAGCAGGGGCATGCATGACTGTTTTGCGAACGGAATGCGGTCGCAAAACATTTATACTTTACCGACTCCGTGAAGGAGGTGGTAACCCATTTGGAAATGAGAAGGGATCCCCAAGGACCCCTTCACCTTTGTGAATGTGGGCGCCAACATATTTTTAAGAGCAGGCAGTGGTCGCACGGACCACTGCTTACTCTTAAAAATGAAAAAAACCTTATTTCTATTTTTAAATGCATCCCTTTTTCTTTTAAGGAAATGGGCTGCATTTAAAAAACAATTACAGACATGGTGGTCTGCTGACCCCAGCAGGCCACCATCCCTGTGAGGGTAGGCCATTCCCAATGGGTCGCAAATTGCGAATTGTCTCATGAATATTGATGAGGCAGGTCATTCGCGAACCCATTGGGAATCCCTAAATATGTCTGAGACACATTAGTACATTTCATTTTGGGAGTCTCTAATTGCGAGTCGCAAAAAATCCCAATTAGGAACTCGCACAATGAAATTGTCGTACATCTGGCCCTGTGTGCCTTAACTTCATTTACAAGTGTGAAGCATTTTAAATGTAATAATGAAATGTAATCATTGTAGGAATTAGAGGTTTATATACAAGTGCACTAATGTTCAGCTGAAACATGTAATCATGTACTCTTACTCATGTTTTATATTTATTCCTGAAATTATATTTGTGTGCGTATAATCATATATTCAAAGTTCATATTGACTGCTGAATTAACTTAGCCTGACTACAGGCCTCAAGTGAAATGCATTTAGCATTGCCAGCATATTCTTTCTTTCTTTCTTTCCAGGTGCATTATCATAACTCTCCTTAGTTGGAGAATGGCATATTCTTTGTATTAGGCTGTCCTTGGCAGTGAACGTGGAGAACTAATAGTCAAAAGAGGCGTTCTGTTTATCATGTACCAGTACAGAGGGATGTTCAAGGTTTCAGATTACAGTCCAAGATTTGATGGGATGGGAAACGTAATGGATGTTGCAGACGCTTCTCTTGAGTAACTATTTGGTTGGTTCCTGGTGGTGTAAATGGAGATAAGGATGTTTCAGAATCTCTTGTTATTTTAATTGGTGTTCTCACAGTTAGAAGGCAGATTCTCTTTAGACTTGGAAAGGTAGAGACCTCTCTGCTTACCTATTTCTTGAAAGGGTGAAGCTAAACACTTATTTCCAAGACTTCTACAGAGGTCTATATCATGCTGACACCTTCTATGCTCCTTAAATAAAAATACTGGGTAGACGGTCCTGTAGTTGACCTATGTGTAGAAGGGAGAAGAGAGGTTTCTTATGGAACACCTGTTTGCTTTAATTTGTTTCCCTTTTGTTGTGGCTGTTACTGTCCTGTATCTCATTTTATTACTGCTCAATCTACTGAGATATTTCAGCTTACCTGCCGTATTGTTGTATCTCTTTAACTTACATTTGTTCTGCTTATATGCTGGTTTGATTGTAACCTATAATAAATCCATTTAACCACTCATGCCCTGTTTTGCTCCCTTTTCCGTCCATACAAATTTCCCGACCCACCCACTCACTCCATCACCAGTCAGCACATACCTTTCTCGCGCACTACGAAGCACTGTTTGACCAACCCTATCTCATTGAAGAGCTGTTCAAGCTTTTCCCCACTGGCAGAATCTGGCAATCCACGTACAAACAAAGTCCAGTCAGCCATAGTAAAGAGAATATCCAATACTCTATTCCCTCACCCATATACTACACACCAGCCTGACACATGGAAGCAACCATCTTGGCAAAGCAGAAGTTCGGACGTCACCATTTTGGAAAGGGCAGAAGTGAAAGAAAGTCAATGAACTGAAAGGTAGACAGCACAGTTGCCATTTTAAAATGGTGAGGAGTTTAAGACAGTAGATTGGAAACAAGGCTTGGATCGCATTTCATTAAGAAACAAACATTTTACGAGTTCTGGAAAGTTATTTAACATGACTGCTGCTCATTCCTTTCGTGCAAGTACCTTCAGTATGTTGCTACCAGGTTAAGATGGCTCCATGTCACTAAGGTCGCAGAACAGGGCTTTCACTTAATTTTATAACTAACTGCATTTTGGGTGTTTTAGTCCTGGGTCGGCTCAAGACAATTTTCTGATTATAGTGTATGGTATGTTCTTAGAAGGAAAAACAGGCTGAAAAAAGTGTCCCTGTTCTGCTAATTAAAAAAAAACATTTTTAGGTCTGGCATTATCCAAGACCCTTTGATTTTACTAAAGTTATATGTATTACTGCTATGTTTTCAGATTACTTATGGGTGGCCTTTTTATGCTTTCAGTGTGGGTATGAGCGATATTCTACTGCCAAAAGAGTGGCACTTTTTGTCAGTAAATCAAAGCAGTGACCAGTATTTGGCTGCTTCTCTACTCTTTTGGGGTTTAGCCCGCACAGCACTTGCGCCGTGCTTGTGAAATCTCTTAAAATTAAAACTGAAGGAGCTGGGTTCTCTCTTCTCATTTACTCCAGAACCCTCGGCGGATGGACCATTGGTGTCTGCCTGGAAGTGTGGAGGGGAGAAACATACTTTTCATATCAAATCAAAAGCCCAATGATTTATGACTCCAGAAGAATCACAGACTCCAGTTTCTAAGTTTAGTGGGTTTATTACAAAGCCAAAGATAACTGGACATAGAAACACCTCAAGACGAGGTTGTAGAAATACATCAGAAATAATACAAAACCAACCCTACGAGCGAAGTTGAACTTCTGTAGCATAAAAAGAATGACAAATTCCAGAACCAGGACGCAGGCAATAAGTGCCCCCACGTCTATGTCAGTCTTCATTAGAAGTTCGTAAGTAAAAAGCATTAGTCTGTCCCTACACTACCACTAGCGTGACATCACTACTTAGCATTCGCCAGGCAAGTCAGGAAAAGGTGTCAGCGCGTGAAGACCTCCTAAGAAGTACACTCACATTGTATGGGTCAAGTAGCCAAAGGCTACAGAGCTCGGTCTTAGAAGCTCCTTCTCTCCTCATCGGTCTCCTCTCCTCTCCTGACTCAACCCCCAGGGCACTATCCCTAATTCAAACACCAAAATCTCCGATCACACCCACTGCTTGTCTCCCTATCACCTCATCCAGCTGGGCACCCCTCATAGGTGATTTTCCACTTAGTTTCGATACTCCTAGCTCCTGGCTCGATGACCTTCATTCCCAGGCCTTCTACAGTGAGAAAGAACACCGTCTCACATTATCAGCGCTTCTTGGGTAAATGTATTCTTTCCTCCCCTGAGCCTAACTCCTAAAAAAAAAGTGTTATTCTAACTAACGAAAACAGGTTTCTTCACCTGCAACAGAAACGTGAGAAAGGAACAAACCCAACATGCACATGAAAATTAACTATTAACTCTATAACTCGAGAGCATCAGGGAGAATGCATTTCAGGCCTACAGAAATTGGCCAACATAAGAGAAAGCACTTAGGCCTCATGAATATACATATAAATGCACTCTTGCACTGAGCGTTTCTAAATCAACACATTACATGGGCACATCAAATGCATGAATAAGTGCAAGCATCTAGCACAATTCTACACATTAATGTTTTCAGTTAAACACACATATACTGCAATGCTACATTTTTCACGTTTATGTAGAAAATATACCTAGCACACCACATTTCATATTATTACTGTACACATTCTACTATCACAGGTTAATCCGACAAGAGAATAAATGTGGGTGCGAACTACTCATGATTATAATCAAGGCTCCCTGTTTTCCGTTTTTACTGATTTTTACAGATAAATACAGACAGAAAACCATTTATTTTTTTGTCTGTATTTATTTCTAAATGTGGATCAAAACAGAAATTGGGTGCTTTTTGAGTGATTCTAAATACACTTTGCCATGACTGCCAGGCCAATAACAGTGTGGATTGATAGGTAAGGGGGTTAAAAAAAGGAATTTTAGTGAAGAGGCTTAAAAAGCAGTGGATATGCACAAGGCTGATACTGAAATGTACATATTTTCATATAAGTGAATTAAATTGTCTTCTGCGGGTGTTCATATCACTGAAACCTGGCAGGCATTCAAGCATGAGTGCATATTTATTGGTAAAATAAATGTGGAAATATACCAGTTTCAGCTTTATTTTTTTCACAAAACCCATAATAAATATGGATAAATACAGATAAAGTTGACAAAAAATAAATATGGATAAATACAGACGGAAATGTCAAAAAAATAAATACCATAAAACCGGGAGCCCTAATTATAATGCACCCCTACAAACAAAGAGCACCATTGCGCTCTATCAGTCCCCCCCTCTGATGACAAGTGTCATCACAGCCATCTACAACTCCCTGTAGAGAGAACCGACCTAAACAGAAGTTGTAGCCTGCTTTCCGAGTCGGAACATTTCTAAGCTTTTGAGATTCTCGTAGTGACTGTCCTGCAGTCTCTCTATCCTCCTTTCTCGCTCTCTAAGAGATTTCTACCTGTCCTGCCTTATGCCATTTATAGGCCCTGATCACTCCAATCAAGAGAATCACGCAAACCATGATGATGGGCTTCAAGATATAACCAAGAATTCCCTTACCAAGGTTTGGAAACCAACTTCCAACCTTTCCAAGTCCTTTTCCAACCTTGTCCCAAACTCCTTCTGTTGCCAAGTAATGGACCTCATGGTGAATCTCAGTGATGTTACTTATATATTTCCTCAAATCCTTACTATGGTCTGGGATATAAGTACAGCACGGTTGGACACTCAACATTTTACAGACTCCGCCCTCTTTCGCCAATAATACATCTAGAGCAAGACGATTCTGCATCACCATAGCTCTTATCGACACCATCTCTCCATCTACAAGCAACAAGGAATGGGCTGTGTTCGCTGACAGTTTATCCACAATAGTTGACAACCTTCTAATCTTGATATCATTCAAAACCACTCCCAAACTCAGAATCATTGCTCCAAATACATCTCTAACAATTTCTCCTGCACTTGCACCTTGTTTCTCTCTATGATGTAATCCACCTTCCAACTGACCCAAATCTTCAACGTGATAAATTTTGGGAAACACAACAGCCACATAATATGTGCCATACCAATTCAACGGCACCGCATATATGCATTTTTCCCACACATAAAATACACATTAGGCACCACTTGCACCGCTTCTTGCAGAAACTTCTTTGCAAAAGCTTCAATTGTGAAAATGTGATCACACACATTTGCCCAACAAAGATTTTATCATAGTAAGATTGTACCTGTCTAATGCAAAGCTTTCCTCTCTGCTCAAAATCCAAAGCTAGTGGACCATAGCTCCCCTTTGCCTTGTGTGCTAACTCCAACTTGGTCCACTCAAATTTCCCCTCTCTACTATTAAGTTTTACAGCTAATTGTCTTTGTCTGTCTTCTACTTGATTTATAAATTTATTTTCTACATCTGTTAGTAGACACGTCAAATTATGACGATGAGCATAAGCTGTATCTAGGGCAATGGTAGGTATGAAATATTTCCCGACTCTCTCTTCCTGTTTGTAATAATCATACTTGTTCAGATGCTTATAAGCTGGAATTTCAGAAAGCACTGCATCATAGTTGGAAAAATAATACTCATAGTGACCCTTACCGTAAAACAGACTAAGCAATAAGCTACATGAAATCCCATAAGTCAGGGCAGGTGATGGTAACGAATACCCTCCTCCACTGACGCAGGCAACTGCATGCACACATAACAATCTCTCACATCGATCGTATTCACGTATTCATATAGCAGATTCGCATAGGCATCAAGCATGTAAACACCTTTAGGCAAAACTACATGTAATATGCGACTAGTTTTATCTAGCATAGCCTTATCAGCTTTTACGATACCCTCTTTTGTGCTAGAAGTAACAGGTGTGGATGTCTCTTGTATCCCCACCCCCTCAACGTCTGCATTGTGTGAAATTTTTACAGAAACTATATTAACTACTGCTATTACTACTATCACTCCCACTATGAGTGTGCCTATTACACACTTTGCTCTACGATTCGAATTTCCAGACTCTATTTTTAACTGAGTTCAGTTCAGCACAGCATGAGGATACAGCACAAAGTCTCTTTCTCTGCCTCTGATTGCTGTTCAGCAAAGTTCATGCACAGTTCATAGGAGTCTTGGAAAACAATTCACTGTTCGCTGTACATTTATTTACACAGTTCAAAGACTTCCTTAGCCCTCTTTCTTCTTCTACGTAAAGTCCCTCATTTTATTCTTCTTCCACTCGGGCCTAGGTTATCTTCTTTAAAGCAAAAATTATTTACAGTCCACAATTGAATTAACAGTCTCTCACCAGCTCAGGGCCAATTTCAGCAACAACAAGCTGTAGAATTTCAAGACGAACTGCTGCAACTTCTTGAGCCGGCGCTGATATCCAAAAGTGGGAAACGACAAATCTCGCAAAACCAAAGCTCTCACACCACTCAATATCGGAGACCTTGGTACATCCACCATCAACACTCCAACAGCCTCTATTCAAGGAACTAAGAGTTCGATTTCAATTATCAATTTCGGAACTCTGCTGACCACTCGTGAAGACTTCAGTCTCCCTGTCCCCACTGCTCCCGACATCTGTAACCAGATAGGTCCACTTTGGGACAGAGTACCTCTGGAAAGGCACCCTTGCTCTTCTTGATCTCCTCAGACCCTCTTGTGCTTGTCCTGTGTCACTTAGCTCTGATTCAGACGTTTTAGACACAGGGGAAAGATCCCTCTCAGGTGCCAATCTCAAGTTCTGCCTCTTTTGTCTCACAGGCCACAACTCTTTTGCAAATTCTGCTCTCCTTTTCTGCACCCGATCACCTTCCACACCAGCTCTTTCAGCTGAGTCTGACTCTGTACTGCTCGCAATGTTACCGTCTCCCTTAGAGTCAATACCTGGGCCTTTTTATAGCGTGACCCCCCTCAGCTCGCTCTGGATTGTGACCAGCCTCGTCAGCAACCCCCACAGCTTGACTTGTCTTCTCCAGTGGCCTCGCAGCCATGGCTGGATTCCCTTCTGGGAGAGGAGCTGTTTCTTCCTGGGGTCCTGAAACTGCAGGTGTGTGAGGCATGAATCCAGTTGGCAAGCCTCCACACTTTACAGCCGTATTCGTCACCAGAATCACTTGTTAGGGACCTCTCCAACGAGCGTCAAGGCAGCTCTTTCACAACGAGTCCTGGACACAGGTCATGGCAGAGGTCTTTCGAGGTCTGGGCAGTCGCAGCTTCAACCTGGTGAGACACAGAATGGACCACGTCAGCCAGTACTTTGCAATAATCAAGGATCAAATCATTGGTGATGTTTATCAATGCTGTAGCTGGCACCGCTGGCAACCGCATCGCCCTCCCCATCAGGATCTCATGGGGCGAGAGTCCTGTCCTCTTATAGTGGATGCTTCACACACTCATCAACACTAAAGGCAATGCATCAGGCCATTTAAGGGACGTGGACGAACAGACCTTTGCCATTCGCATCTTGAGAGTCCCGTTAATCTGTTCCACAAGGCCAGATGCCTCGGGCGTGTAGCTACAATGCAATCTCTGATCAACTTGTAAGGCAGTACAAACCAGCTTCATTATCTCACTATGAAAGTGAGTTCCTCTATCCGACTTTAATGAGGTTGGAAATCCGAATCGTGGTGCCAACTCTCTAAGCAATAACTTTGCGACTGTGAGACTATCACACCTTCTCGTTGGATATGCTTCCACACACCGTGAGAAAACACACACCACCACTAGAATGTTCCTCAACCCATTGCACCTAGGCATTTCTATGAAGTCAAGCTGGATCCTATTGAAAGGACCTCTAGATCTCCCAATGTGACTCAATGGAACCACAGTCTTTTTCCCAGCATTCATTTGTTGACACGTAACACATCTGTGACACACTGCTTCAGCAAATGCACAAAACTGTGGATTAATCCACGTCTGTCTGAACACTCGCACCATAGCATTCCTTCCAATATGAACTGCACCATGAATCTGCCTCGGAATAGGGCTCAATCAATCATCTGGCAACACTGCTCGACCATCAGTTGAAACCTCCTGTTCTGACACTTCTCCCTGCAGACGCTTGACCTCATCCCAAGTGTCCGCTATGGCTAACATCATGCTGAGCTCGGTTCTCTCTGTGCTCTCTCCAGTATATTTTCCTGCAAAAATGCACCCTTGTTCAGCACAGAAACGTGTGACTTCATTAGCATACCTGTTGCTGAGAGTCACAAAGTCGCTCCCCCTTCCATGAGCACCACACTTACCACAGCTATTTCCTTTCCAGTTGTCTTACATATTCCCCGTTTCTGATGGGAGATCCCGATGACGTTAAGAACCCCCTATGAGACCATAGCTGTCCGAAGTCATGAACCACGCCAAACCAATATTGGCTATGGTGTAGATGGTGACTCGGATCTGATCAGAAACTAGGTATGCACGTGTCAAGGCAATGATTTCAGCCACCTGTGTGGAGTGTACTCCCAGTAAACAAGCAGATTCCACAACTCCAGAAATAGTGCAAACAGCAAACGCTGCTCTCAAATAACCCTCATTGTCTCTTAGGCATGAACCGTCTACAAAAAGGATTTAATCTGATTCAGGCAGAGGTTCATCAACAATGTTGGGTCTCGGTTTGGTGCAAAGTTCAGTCACATTGAGATAGCCATGGTCTTCACAATCTTCATCATCAACATTTGGAATAGGCATCAAAGTAGCAGGATTCAGTACAGAACATCTCTTCAGAGTCACATTCTCTGAGGCAAGTATGACTTGCTCATAGCGTGTGAGTCTGTTATTTGTAAAATGCTGCGTTTTGGTCACAATGCTTTCACATCTTTCAATGCTGACACCTGTTGCAGCAACGGATTTGAGATGTCCGGGCAACACTGAAGCTACGGGGTCTAACGTAGCTGAGAAGTAGACGACTGGTCTACGGACACCTCCATGAGTCTGTGTGAGTACTGACAGTGCGCACCTTTCCCTCTCACAACAAAACAGTGAAAATGCTTTATTGTAATCAGGCATTCTTAGAGTCAGAGCGCGACACAAGCTCTCTCTCAGCTCCAGAAAGGCAACCAAACAGTCATTATCCCATGGTACCGGATCACTCACAATCTTGTGTGTCAACCTTTGCCGAAGTTTTGCCTTCAATGAGAAGTTGGGAATCCCGTGACGGCAGTACCCAACCATTCCCAAAAACATCCTGACTTCCTTTTGTGTGGTAGGCGCATTCATTTTCATGATCGCCTCAATGCGGTCTTTTGACACCTTCCTCTTGCCATTCTCAATGCGGTGACCCATATACTGGACTTCAGACAAACAGTACTGTAGTTTGCTCGGGGATACCTTGTGTCCATTCTCTGCCAGGTTATTCAACAGTGCAACGGTATCAATCCTGCAACCATCCTCCATTTCTGATGTGATCAGGAGGTCGTCAATATACTGCACAAGAACTGAATTTTGCGGCAGTACCAAACTCTCAAGATTCTTCTACAAAATCTGATTTAAAATCGATGGACTCTCAGTGTACCCTTGTGGGATACGATACCATGTTAACACATGATTTTCCAGACGGAAAGCGAATACAAATTGGCTTTCATCGTGTAAGGGTATCGAATAGAATGCCTGGCACAGATCAATCACTGTAAACCATTCAGCCTCACAAGGGATCTGAAACAAAATCACTGAAGGATTCGGTACCACGGGACAACATGGAACTACAATCGTGTTGACCTTTCGCAGGTCTTGCACGATCCTGAACTTTCCACTTGGCTTCTGCAGTCCCATTATAGGGGAATTGCATGGGCTTCCCATTATCTCCTTTAAAATGCCCTGCTCGATCATGGACTCAAACACTGGCTTGATCCCTGCCACCGTTTCCGGCGTCAGGTTGTACTGGGGCATTCTTGGGAACTCAGCAGTTGGCTTGATCTGTGGGGCACATGCATCAAGATAAGGAATTGCGATTCCTTAATAGCAATTTTTAAGGAATCGCTATTTAGGAATCGCAATTCCTTATGCATGTAGGAATCGCAAAATAAATAGCGATTCCTACACATTCCCTAATAGCGAATCACAAATTGCGATTCACTATTAGGGAATGCATTCCCATTCATTCCTATGGGCCTAGAGGCCCATAGGAATGAATGGGAAAGCATTCGCAATTTGCGATTACCAAACAGGTAAATCGCAAATTGCGGAATGCAATACAAGAGTGCTAGGGGCCTAAGGCTCCCTGATGCACCCAAAAGGTAAGTGTGCACATGTGGCGCACACACATGATGCGCCACATGGCACTTTGAAAAATTCAATTTTGTGCACTTTTCCAAGGATTTGCAAATTACTATCAACTTGAAGTTGATGGTAATTTGCGAATCCTTAATGAAAGTCGCATTTTTGAAATGCTTCATGCATTGCATTCAGGGAATCGCAAATTGTGATTCCCTAAATGCATTTGCAAAATAGGAAATCGCAAAAATTGCGATTACCTATTTTGTGAATGCATTTAGGTTTGATGCATCTGGAATGGCTTTTTACCGGTCGCAAACGGGCCGATTCTGCGAATTGGCCCGTTTGCCACTGTCAAAAAGCTTGATGCCTGTGCCCCTGTATCTTGACTGGCTCAACCCCTTTGATCAGTCCTATCTCTTCTCCCGTGAAATCCCACACTTCTTGAGAGACTGAGTACCTTAAATCGTATGGCAAATCTTCAGTTGTCAACACAGGAAACATCTCTATGCAAAGATTCTGATTCGCCAATTTGAATGCAATGTCATCATCATTCATCTGCAACTCCACTCCTTTGGGTGTGCAATAGATGGTACAATTCAGTTTACACAAAAGGTCACGACCCAACAAACAGACTGGACTTGAATCGCACACTACAAATTGTTGTCGATCTTGAAAGGTTCCTATTCTCACAGCTACCTCATCTGTCAATGGATTGGTCATTTTTTTGTCAGCAACTCCTACAACTTGGATCGATTGTCCCGAGAGGGGTAGGTTTGGGGCTACTGCGGATCTCACAGTAGAACGGGTAGCACCAGTATCAATCAAGAATGTGATGGGATGACCGTCTACATCTCCATCCACATATGGTCCTCTCTTGTCTACCTCCAAGACTGCTCCAAGGGTACAGTCTTCCTCCCCCCTCAGGCACCGCCATTGTAACGGATCTAAAACGAACTCCTCTGGAGCCTCGACAAAGGGCATCTGCTGGTACACTCGATTCCCTTGTGGGATCCTCAGAGGCTGGGGAACTTGCACTTGTGGACTCAAACCCCCTCCTTGCATGGACCAAGGTCTCGTCACAGTATTTACGACCTCAGGTACCTGCACTACCTCCTCATCTTGGATCTGATTAGCTGGATTCTGTCTACACTTGAGCTTCCAATGCCTGATTTCTTGACAATAATGACATGCAGTGGTTTTCTTTAGAGTACCAACGTCTATCTCTGTCTTGGGATCTATGGGCTTACCTCTTCCCTGACCCAACGCATTCTGAGCTCCTCCATGATTGTTTCCTTGCTTTCGTCCCAATGTTCCTCCACTCGACTGCACTTGGTCTACCCTGTCTCCATTCCTCATCTGGACCAGCATTAGCTTATCCTTCAATTTCCTATGCTTCGAGTCCACTTCATCACTACAATATCTGGCATACCGTAGAATCTCGTCCATGGATTTGTTTTGCCAACAGATCAGATACTGCTGGATCATGAAACTAATTTTGGGTCTGAATCCTAACACAAACTTGGAAACAAACTGAATAACACAACTCTATGGCGGTGAGGGCAGTAAGAAAAGTGCACACTGGTGTGTAGTCCGGGAAATTCGTTATTCGCTCCGGTCACGCTCTATTATCTATGGTCCTACCACCCCTGGGCCACTTACAACAAAGCTACAACATATACAAAAAGAGCGTACAGTTCATAAATACTTCAAACGCAAGATGCTTATTAATTGTCCAGTTTAAATTTCCACACAAAGAAAGTCCTCAGGAAGTCTTATTGTTGTATTCTCAATTCTTTGTTTATTTTGCAGTCCATTATTTCATCCAGCAAAAATCAATCAATACAATCCAGCCAGCGCGTTTCATCCTAAGTGGACATCATCAGGGCTGTAAATTGGAAAACAAGTGCGTCAATAAATATTGAATCAAAGCCCCCATCAAAATACAACAACATGTACAGTTCAAATTATTCTATAAACAAATTAATCCGACTCCCTGCCTATATCCATTCTATTCTATTTCATGTGCTCGAAAGCAAAGTTCACGTGTAGTACCCACTGTATAATTCAATTTCACATTAATATTCGAGGCAATCATAGCCTTTTCATGGATATTATTTCATCAACCCCTATTCCATGTCTCCGCATATTTAGCCAATCCTGATTCCCCACAATGCATAAGCAATACATTCCTCAATGTATTATTAAAGTCCTCTAATAAATTTTAAAGTACCGCTCCCCTCATTATTTTAAGTGTAATTGTTTTAACTCTGAAATTCACGACGATCACATGTCCTGTTGTGTCAATTCGACTGTGACAGTTAAGTTGTACGTTAAGGTGCTTATCTAAAACAGAGAGAAAACCAAACGTTGCTCTAATGTCTAAGTTTAGCGTATTTCTTCAAGTGTCTAATAATGCTGTGCTAGTTAGACCAACACCATGAAAATATATTCCTCCCAACCTTCCATTCTTCTTTTTATGGTATTACCCCATGGGCATTCCAATCCTCAACACATCTTTGCCAATTATAATTAAGTAACTTCCCAACTCATTTACAGTTCAAGCAAGTGCCTCAACAAACCACTTTTATATTGCCTTCCCCTTTCCCATTTATGATCGTTAGTCCTGGAGCCCTGTAGGCAAGTTTCCCTGTGTCCTGTGCACTGACCTGCAACCCGCCACGTATCCTTCTCACGCGTATCTGTCCTTGGCCGATCTGCCTGTTCCCGCCGTATTTAGCCTCCATATCGGTCATTCTATTTAAATTCCCATCGACCAATCACAGCAGGGGCTTTTAAGCCTCCCACCAATAGTTTCAAGGAATTAGCGTGTCTCCTCTCTGGTCCTACCATTCTCTAACCTACTCGTACACGCCCCAGTCTACCCACGGGGTCCTGGTCAATTCTAAATTTCAGCCAATCAAAACCTTCATTTTGCAAGCCTGTCATTTCACTATGCATATACCCCACATGTCTCCTTTCTGGTCCACCCTAATTGACACTCATGAAAAAGACACCTGTCTAGCTGCGCAGTACCGTCAATCAATCCCGGCTCTAGAGCCGACCCATAACAAAGTTACGTTAGACCTTTCGGAGGCGTGGCACCGCCCCCTGCCTGTCCTGCCTGACCAAGGGCTTGGCTTGTGCAATCTTTGTGTATTTGGAGATGCCGCTGCCTCTGTTATATATATAAAATATAAACACATACCAAAGTAGCACCCTGTGAGCCCTGTTCCCACATTAAAAAAATGGCAATAAATTCCATGTGCAGTTTTCCAATGTATTACTCAGTGCAAATCTAGTCCTTCTCAAAATCAAATCTCTTCTGTGATCAATGTCTGAGGCGGAGCTCCCCCCGCATTACCGGCCTGCTGCATCACATGCTGAAGATATTGCAGAGATCAAATCTCTGAGTACGTCTGGGTGGTCTTATCTAAGGTCCACTATGAATCCCATGAACCCTTGCTGGTTCTGGAAAACAAGTACTGTGCCCCTTGGCAACGGTGTAACTATTCTGACGCTTTGGGCGTCCTAACAGGGAACATAATTCTCACATTCTGGGCTCATCCATGATTGTTTCCTTGCTTTCGTCCCAATGTTCCTCCACTCAACTGCACTTGGTCTACCCTGTCTGCATTCCTCATCTGGACCAGCATTAGCTTATCCTTCAATTTCCTATGCTTCAAGTCCACTTCATCACTACAATATCTGGCATACCATAGAATCTCATCCATGGATTTGTTTTGCTAACAGATCAGATGCTGCTGGATCATGAAACTAATTTCGGGTCTCAATCATAACACAAACGTGGAAACAAACTGTCCCATGTCCTTTGAATCTAACGTGTCCAGCCCACTGTACTGCTTAAAGGCTTGCAAGAGCTGCTCATAATAAGCATGTACTGCTTCCTTGGGCTCTTGGGTAGTCCGATCTATTTTAACCCAATAAATATCCTGTGGTGAAATTCTGGACTGCAATCATGTGATTATCTGCTCAAATTTTTTCATTACTGTGGGTGAAGGACCATGTGTTACGGGGTCTCGATCGGGTCCAGAAGTTGGCCATTCGACCACAATTTTACAAGCAGACCACAAATCACTCGGTACCACAATGTCAAACAGGGTATTCAAATCAATCCATAGTACTTTTGAAATCTTGACAAAGCGATAAACCTGTTTGTACCACTCAACAGGCTTTTCCCTCAGCCGAGGAAAATCATTGGTAAAAGCTGCCAAATCACCCCTGCTCCAAGGTACATGCACATACCCTCCACTTGGTACCTCTCACAATGGGTAAGCCTCTACTCCTGCTGTCCCTCCTCCTGGAGGCGGCGTATCTCCTATTCCCTTCTTGGCATTCTTTTTCTTGGACCACTTTTCCCCCCACTTATCAAGCATGCTCCATGCATGTATCCCTACAATCAGTTCTCGAATGTGGGTTTTCAATCCTGTGACTCTTTTCCCTTCCAGTTCCTGATCACTGTAATTTAACCTATGACCTCCCTGTAACATCTTTGTTTTGGACAAATCCACATTATACCTCTGTGTCAATTCTGTCAGCTTCTCATGTGCCTTCCTTGCCTTATGGGTAACATCCTTCACCACAAACAAAAACTCATCTTGTTCATAGAGTTCCATCCTTTCCAGGGGCAAATTTGCACTTATTAGCTCGTCTACTTCTATCTTTAACCTTACCACATCTAGCACCTTGGCCTTTATTGCGGCTCTGATTATTCCTTGACTTGATGCACTTCTCAGTTTTTCACTTTCGCTACTCTGATTCCTATGAAGATTACCTTCTGTCAGGTTCCGTGGAACAGTCTGACTCCCAGAAGTTCCTTGATCATTTCCCATATCTGACCCCCTCCCCAGGGGCCCCCTAACTGGAGGTTCCCACATCCTCAGATCAGAACGTGAGTTTGCCAATGACCCTGATCTTACTGCACTCGACTCAACACGCCCTCTTGAAGAGTCTGCAGTAGCCGGCAATGGAGTACTAGCTTCTAAAGGCACCAAAAATGGGGCATTCCCACTCACAGTACTATTCCCTTCAGAATCAACTTTTTCTCCTACTCCTGATTGCAACTGGCTACTGTTTTTCCCCTCCTTTGGGTTGTATACTGAGACTATGGGTCCAATGGTAACCGGTACCGTAAGGGCTGACGGCAACCACGTAGCATCACTACCTCCGTGCATCTCTGTACTTCTCAGTGCTAATGTCCCTGTTCCTTCCATTCCTGTTTAATTCTTTCCCACCACTCTCGCACTAGGGCCTGCTGTGGCTCTCTTGTTTTCTCTGTGAGTGCTCGTTTTTCCTCCTCTGAGTCAGGGTTGTATGGAGGAGGACGTTCTATCTAGCAAGCTATCATCAGTATCACTGTTGTCCTCTTCCTTCCTCTTCCGGGTATCTCCTGTTTTCACTAATAATGGGAATAGCCTCTCTCCCTCTATGGTGTCTACTCTCCACTTCTTCAACTGCACTTCCCATTGCGCATCCTGATACGCCTTCATCGCCCTTTTCATCCTTCCCTGAATTCGCTCTCTACTCTTTGCCTGTGCTGCTCTCATCCATGCATCTAATGCCTCAAACTGTGTTGGTCTAGGCGGAGGTCGCAACAAAGCCATCACTCCCCTCAACTGATACAAGGCCTCTAATCTGAATGACCCATAGCGTGGAAAAGCCAAAACTCCCTCTCTTTCAGTCATTTTTTGCCAATTTTGAAGCCAAACTATGGTATGGTGTCCTACATTTGTTGCCATATAATGTGCTGGGTTATCCTCGGGTGGTGCTACCTCACCCACTCGAGTCACTACTCCTCTATCTCCCCTGCAAAGATCTCGTAATACTCTAAAGCATCGCATGATTAAATCAAAATCCTTTCCCCCTCAAGAAGCTTTCGTTTCCACTTCCTGATGACTATCCACCAATCACAGCGCAGCTTTACACCAACCGACCTATCGCAGCGCAACAAACTTTGACATCACTCTTCCCCCTCACACAACGGTTCACCCTCCTTTACACTCTCTTTCTATACATTCAAGCACTTCACTCATAGAATCTAGCAACTGTCGGTCCACCAAATGACCGGACAGTTACATATCCGACTGTCTGTCCACGAAACAACCAGACAGTCTCAAGTAATTGTCTGCCTCACCTCTGGCAACTGTCTGTCCGCGAAATGACCGGACAGCTGCACCTCAGACTGTCTGTCCACGACACGACCGGACAGTCATATAAATAAAATCTGTAGGATCAAATCGCTCAAACCTATTCACACACCGTGACCAATGACTTGCGTTGGCCACACACATCGCTGTGGTCCACCCTTGTGCACTATCTTTCAACACTTCTATCAAGCTCACTAACACATGTTCCCTATCTCCAAAGGGTCGTCGACAGCGCTTCACGACTCCCACAATCACTGGTCAGACAATTACATCACTCAGTGTCTTCTACAACTCAAATCTATCCCGGGATCTTAGGCTACTCCCTGAGCCTGACATCAAAATCATCAAATCGTATCACATGGACCGCATGCGTTTGTCTAGAAACCACAATCACTCGACTCTCATCCCAACTCCGCCAGACATCACTCAATCAAATCATCGGCACAATCTAACACATACATCCCTATTCATACTCACTCCACTGTGAACCGCTGTTCCCGCCGCACCGTCACTCTCCGTCGGTCTCCGCTAGGTCCCGTCGCTCTCCGATCTCGATCCTCTGGCCTCTCATCTTTTGGGCTCTTTGGGGCTCTATGGCTAGACTTTCCCCACTCTTCTAGATTCTCCCCTCACTCCAGGAGACAACCATCTGATATTGCTACCAACTGAAGGGGCTGGGTTCTCTCTTCTCATTTACTTTAGAACCCTCAGCGGATGGACCGTTGGTGTCTGCCTGGAAGTGTGGAGGGGAGAAACATACTTTTCATATCAAATCAAAAGCCCAATGATTTATGACTCCAAAGAATCACAGACTCCAGGTTCTAAGTTTAGTGGGTTTATTGCAAAGCCAAAAATAACTGGGCATACAAACACCTCAAGACAAGGTTGTAGAAATACATCGAAACTAATACAAAACCAACCCTACGAGCGAAGTTGAACTTCTGTAGCATAAAAAGAATGACAAATTCCAGAACCAGGACGCAGGCAATAAGTGCTACCACGTCTAGGTCAGTCTTCATTGGAAGTTCGTAAGTAAAAAGCATTAGTCTGTCCCTATACTACCACTAGTGTGACATCCCTACTTAACATTCCCTAGGCAAGTCAGGAAAAGGTGTCAGCGTGTGAAGACTTCCTAAGAAGTACACAAAGGCTACAGAGCTCGTTCTAAGATGCTCCTTCTCTCCTCATCGGTCTCCTCTCCTCTCCTGACTCAACCCTCGGGGCACTATCCCTAACTCAAACACCAAAATCTTCATTCACGCCCACTGCTCATCTCCCGATCACCTCATCCAGCTGGGCACTCCTCATAGGTGATTTCCACTTAGTTTCCATACTCCCAGCTCCTGGCTCGATGACCTTGATTCCCTGGCCTTCTCCAGTGAGAAAGATCTTGTGGGTTGTGGGAGGAGCCAGCTCCCATCTTGGCCGCTCGATGCTGATGCTCCATTGCGAACCCTCCTTTCCAGCCTCCTGAACGGCGTTCCTCTGCATTGTTTTCCCACCCTCAACAAAGGTTCCGCAACCGGAAAGCAGGCGGCTCACCTGGAGACCAATTTCGCCTATCTCCAATCGAGCATCGCTGAAATATCTGCTGTGACGTCCCTCCCAGTGAAAATGCGAAGATGGTGCCCGGGGAGCTATGAACACTCGCCTGGCGCTGAATAAAGTGCACCGTGATGCCACCGACCTCCGTTCTATCCAGCAATCAATGCCCCCACCCCTTGGCCCTCATCTTGAAGTCCCTGCCGACCCTACTGGGATGATTTCACTGCATTGTACAACTTCGTTTACCCACTCGGCTTATAATGGCACGGCTGCGGCTGGAGGGGGAGGGGCAATCGAGCCCAACCTGCAGCGTCCCCTGAGATCCACAGCGGATGCGCTTCAGAGGCGGTGAGTGGGGAGGCGGAAAATAGCCTCCAGCGATCCCAATGGGAGTTTTGAGGTCCTGATGGCGCCTAAATTAATCCCCTAAAAAAACTTGGCTAGTACTTGTAAGCGGGATTCCCCGAGCCTGACCCCAAAATGGCACCCGCCAAGGTAATCCCACCGGAGAAAACGCGAAGAAGGGGAAGGGCGGAAAGACGACGATCTGTACAAGGTCCCCGCCTGGAGTCCGCTGAATCCGATGACTCAACTTGATCTCCTAACATCAAATTGCAAGTATTAACCCAATAATACTGGTTTGATTTGCTCCACACCACCTCGGCTGATTGCTCAGTACGCGCCAGATAGCCGACATTCCAATGCGACATACCGAATCGCTGAATCCGCTGAATCCGATGACTCAACTTGATCTCCTAACATTAAACTGCAAGTATTAACAACCCAATAATACTGGTTTGATTTGCTCCGCACCACCTCTGCTGATTGCTCAGTACACGCCAGATAGCCGACATTCCAATGCGACATACCGAAACGCTCAAGCAAAATGGTGACCGATAAATAACTCCGGAGCTTCGCTGAAGCGACCGTACGACCACATGCCCAGCTGACCAACATACCCTATACACGCTATGCACGTTATGGACCAGTTAACACCACAGATCACCCTGCCTAACGTGTTATAGCCAACTCACACGCTGCAACCACAGTCAGCGAGAGAAATGGTCTGCACACATCAGTCGGATTTGTTCACATGCATTAAAAGGTCCAATGAGAGTGCCCACTAATGCTCTTCAGACAAAAATCACTTAGATTCCCTTTTAATTTCTAGAGGGCTCTAGAGCATTGTTCTTGTACAATAGCCCCTTGCAGCTTGAATGATCGCCTCACAGCCTACCTGACAACCTGCCTGTTCTTAAGCTGGTGACTAACAGCAGCTCTGAATCACGCCAGACGATCCTCAGCGTCCCAGGTGTCGCCTCCTTCACTCGAATCAAGAGAACTTTTATGACCTCAACATCCTACATCCAAGGAACTTGACTCCAGTGTCATTAGCAGTAGAGGCGGGCGGCGTTTTCCCTTGAACACCGGGACTGGCGCGGCTGATGAAACTATGACGATGCCTTCTGGCAGAAACCTTATATGTTATACTGACCGCGGTGCACGAGCAACATGGCCGATGCCCGGTGGAGCTGTTTTAGGCAGCTATAGAAGAGATTGACTTTGGTTTAACCCCCTTAGCCGTCACCTACCCAGCCGGACATTGGACATTGTTTTTCCTCGTCTCTCCGCTGTGTATCCTTCCCTCCCCCGCCTCCTCCCTCCGTGATCCTGTGGCTGACTCCCCTTTTCAGCCCTATCTGAACTTGTTTTTTTTTTTCCTACACCCCTGTCTCGAACCCTCTCCCCCCACCCTCCCTCATGCTCCAGGTAACTCGTATATGTTTGTTATTTTATGCTATGGTAACTGATGTAACTGTGTGCAACTTGTTCTTATGTAAAGCGCTCTGATACCTCCGGGTCTAGCCAGTGCTTTATAAAACTCTTCAAATAAATAAATAAATAAAAGAACACCATCTCACGTTATCAGCGCTTCTTGGGTAAATGTATTCTTTCCTCCCCTGAGCCTAACTCCTAAAACAAAAGCGTTATTCTAACTAACAAAGACGGGTTTCTTCACCTGCAACAGAAACGTGAGAAAGGGACAAATCCAACATGCATATGAAAATTAACTATTAACTCTATAACTTGTCAGCATCAGGGAGAATGCATTTCAGGCTTACAGAAATTGGCCAACATAATAGAATAGCACTTAGGCCTATGGAATTTACATATAAATGCACTATTGCACTGAGGATTTCTAAATCAACACATTACATGGGCACATCAAATGCGTGAGTAAGTGCAAGCATCTAGCACAATTCCACGTTAATATTTTCAGTTAAACACACATATACTGCAATGCTAAATTGTTCATGCTTATGTAGAAAATATACCTAGCACACCACATTTCATATTATTATCGTACACATTCTACTATCACAGGTTAATTCGACAAGAGAATAAATGTGGGTGCGAACTACTCTTGATTTTAATGCACCCCTACAAATAAAGAGCACCATTGCGCTCTATCAAAACAAAGTCTTAAAAGAGGCTTACAGCCATGGTGGCTGTGCCATATCACTTTTTTTTGTACTTAAGGTCATGTTGTACAGCAGCTCAATTTGTGTGCAACATGTAAAAAAGCATTGACAATCCCTATAGATTTCTCATAGGCGAAATCTATTGACTTTGCCAATGCTTGTTTCTTGGTTACTGTGTACATGTCCACAAACTACATATACAGCAAAAAAGTCTACCAGTCGGACCAATCGGACACAGTCGGTACATTTTGGCACCTTCCAGTCTGCCCAATTGGCCCTCCCATGTGGTGTCCCGCAAGGGTCATCCCTAAGTCCGACACTCTTTAACATCTATGTGTCGGACTTAGCTAGAGTAATCAAGGTACATGGGATGGGCCTTACATCTTATGCCGACGATACGCAATTGGTGTTGACTATACACAATGATGATGAAAAGGTAGCAGCCAACTTTCAAAAAGGCATGCTTGCAATCAGCAGCTGGATGACCAGCAACTGCCTTAAGTTGAACTCTGATAAAACAGAGGTTATGACATTTGGCAAGCTATCTCCTATCTGGTCCTCCTCTTGGTGGCCTGCCTCACTTGGTCCCCCCCCCACTCCCAGTTACCAGGGTTAGGAACTTGGGCTTCATATACGATGACAAATTGACTTTTCTGCCTCATGCTAACTCAGTGGTCTCAGCCTCATTCCACAAGTTACGTATGATAAAAAGATTTTACCATTTCTGCCTCTGACTGCAGGAAAAACTCTGGTTAGTACACTAGTCATGTCTACCATTGACTACTGTAACGGGCTTCTGTAAACGCCCAGAACAAGGTCATTCATAAGCTACAGTCAGTCCAGAACGCAGCCGCCAGGATGCTATCAGGAACCCCTAAATACAAGCCAATCTCTCATGTTATTCAGAAGTATCACTGGCTTTCTGTGAAGAACCGCATAAAGTTCAACGCCTTGTGTATTGCTTACAAGGCTTCCCGTAACACAGGACCTCAGTTTCTAATCAAGGAGCTAGTGACCTATATTCCGGCCCGAGCCCTTCGCTCATCCACTGCTTTTTTGCTTAGGGTCCCACGCACTAAAACTGCCTCATGGGGCGATAAGCGTTTTATAGTCGCCACTGCAAAACTCTGGAATTCTCTTCCACTAAAGATCAGATCTTGCCAATCTTTGCTAACCTTCAGGAAAATGACAAAGACCTGGTTGTTTAATCAGTAAGTTCCTCCGGTATATGGTATTTGCCTGCTGTCCTCAGCGCCGAGACACCCATGGGTAATTGAGCGCTTTATAAATCTCATAAACATAAACATAAACATAAACATACCAGTAGTCCAAAACCTGGGCTCTTGCCTTTTGTCACTTCACATATTGCCATTCTTATCTCCTAGGCAGTAAAGCTTCCATGTACTTATGTATCTTTATATGTATTACTTTACTTCTAATTCTGCATCTCCAAAGCACTACCCTATATCTCACCCTATACCTCTCTCAATATATCCTCTACCTCCACTCTCTGACTCATCCAAAACCTCATTCTACTACTCTCTCCAATGCATTACCCTATTTCTCACCCTATACCTCTCTCAATATATCCTCTACAGCCACTCTCTGACTCCTTCCAAACCCCATTCTACTACTACTATGATCTCCAAATAACCCTTTCTAGGCTCGTCCCTCCTTTACCCCTCCTTGCATCATCTCAAGCCTCTTTTACTATTTAGATCTCCCAAACAAACCTTTCTAAACCCTTCCCTCTGACTCTTCCCCCTCCACCTCCCCTTTACTCATCCCAAACCTCCTCCTACTGCTATGATCTCCAAATAATACTTTCTAAACCCTTCCCTCTTCTATCCCTCCACTATCCTTTTCAATCCAACAGACTCACATACCCACTGTTCAAATTAATTTCATATTTCCCTACACTTATTCCCCACTAATCCTGTTTGGGTTCGGGAGTAGCGTGCTACCCACCGAAAAGCACTTTGACACCTCATCAGGAGTAGGAAGAGCAATATAAATGCAAACCCTCCTCTCTTCTGTCCCAGCACTATCCTTTTTCAATCCAAATAACAAACTCACATGTCCACTGCTCAAACTAATTTCATTTCTCCCTATTTTAATTCACCACTAATCCTTTTTGGGTTCTGGAGTAGCGTGCTACTTGTCAAAAAGTGTTTCGAACGCCTCGTCTGGGATAGTAACCCCTATATAAATGCAATTACAATATTTGGAGATTCCTGGTCTTTATTGTGGAGTTACATTAGCTTCACAGGTCAAAAATGTATTGTTGATGACTTCTCCCTTGGAAAGCTTCTAGTCAACTGACAAAGGTCCATCTGACTAATGGGGACAAATCTTTGATAACTTTACTAAAGAATTGGGCTGTCAAATGTGAACCTCCACAATGTAGCTCAGGACTGGCCCCAAAGTAGTGAATTTGTGTTAATGGTAAGTCGATTACTCATGTTTGTTTTTTTATTTGACTGGCAAATTATTTAATTTGATTGGAGGCAGATCAAAAGAGGGCCAGTGATGGAACCATTTCAACACCTTTTGATTTATATTGCCACAGGTCTGCCCTGTCAAGACCTGACCTACTGGAAGAGCTAGCGGTCATTGTATCAAACTTGCCCAGCTGCATGGTTTGTCAATCAGCCATGTTGATGCTATTGTGGCATACATGCAATTAAAGGTGGTTTTGTCTTAGTATCCTGCTACTTAATTCTGATTTGATTCTGTACTTTCCCCATACATGGACACCTTGTTGAGCAAAATGCACCCATTATCAGAATAATTGCACCTTTATACAATCTTATAATTATTAGAACAATGGAAAATCACTACATGTTTGTATTTTTTTTTAAAGTTTGTATTTGTTTCATTTTATTTTATCCATCCGGTGTTTGGTTTCTCTTTTGGAGAACAAGAAGTTTTATTATTAAATTCAAAGTCAGAGTTTATTTGCATGGTTAGTTAAAACCATTACATACCAATAGAAAACATTTCTAATACATTTGTTTAAAATACAAAAATAACAACTCTAAAAACATTTTAGTCTGACCTCTGCTAGCTAAGGATTTTTGCTGTAAACAGTGCACCTCAGTGTTATGCAATTTGTCCTGTCATTAAAATACAATTGTGAGTAAAGTGCAAATAAGTATAAGAGCAAGTCCATTATAGTCCTGTATTGCACCTGTAAACCTGTGGCCTTAAATAAACCTTTGGACTACCCAGTCGTCTAATCTTGCTAATTCTTTTCCCCCCTCGCAGCAGATGTGTTGCGCTAGTCCTTTCTCTCCTCACGAGTGAAAGTGCAGGTGCCTTGTGCAAACCAAGATTGAAGCAATTCAACATTGAGTGAGTGAGCAGTTCAAATCCCAAATAAAGTGTGAGTGCTTGTAGAGTTTAATGGTCTTAAATGTGAACCGACCTTACTGCTTTATTTGCCCCATGGTGGCAGATTGTTCATTTGCTTGTTCCATTTCTTTAAAGATCGGCTTTAGAAATGTTACCCCCTTGCAGGCTAGGGGAATTGAAGTGCCACTTAGCCAAGCGATTACCGCTTGCCTGCAAGAGCTAATTTTCAAGTTTATGAATGTTGCCTTCAAGTGTTTTTGTCTTTTGCACCAGGGGCCCACGCACGCACAAAAAATATGTACTAGCGATTCTTGCTTCTATCCGCAGAGTCAACACTTTTGATTTTGCAACTGATCTTTCCAAGCGGAGATGAGATCTTTGGTCTCCATGATGCCAAAACGATATAACATGAACTAATGCTTTAGGGCAGTGATACTGAAAGTACGGCCAGGGGGCCGCATGCGGCCCTCCTGACCTTTACATGCGGCCCCTGGTCAAGAGCAGAGTACTGGGCTAATGTTTACGTGACTCAGCACTAACATAAAAAATATGTTAAATAAACCTGCAAGCATTTATTTAAAGGTTAATTGAAATTAAAGACAGGAAAATACCAAGGTGTCCTAAACCACTTAACGTTAGGAACACCATTATTTATTAAAACATCTTGCAGTAAAAGTATGATAGCGTCTTTTAATAGTTCATTAACATGCAGAACCGTTTCACCTTAGTACATCAGATTATCAGTGCATTGAGAAATATATATTTTTAAAGTGATAGTTTTCAAACATGAATTGAGAAACATTCATTCTTCCCTACACCCTGATAGCAATGCCAATAGTGTACGAAGAGGCAAGTCAGTTGTCATGTGCACCTTTTGGGGGGCTGGGGTTTCTATTATACATGAACAACATATAGTTTATTAAATCAAACACTGGAGAAGGCTTTGTACAGCACACATTCTGAAGTCATGTTGTAGAAGCCATCTTTCTTATATGATACCAAATGCTTGAAGCTTCAGACCCTGTTAAGTTGACATAAAAATCACTGCACAAAATGCTTGTACTTTTCATTTGCTTTCAGAGACACAGCTTTTGTAACGCAAGGCTTGCTCAAGAAAAATACGTGACAGGGAAGATGCTCACGTAGACACAGACATTTCAGTCTAGCACATTTCGTAATATGTCTGGTCCTTTCTATTATGTTGCAATAATTAACTGGGAAGGTACCAAGGCTGATACATTACATTACAGTGGAAAGTCCCCAAAGCTGCCCACTTGGGACACGTGGTCAGCAACAGTATATTTCGGACCGTAAAAGGTATAGCACAATCTAGGCCTTTGCTAATTGGTCAAATAGATAGGGCTTAATTTGTGCTATGTATGTGATGATGCTGCATCCTTTTTGGTTTTGGCCTATAAAAGCTGTCACCAACGTCACATCTTTGGGCATTCAGTATCTATGCTGTCTGTCTCCGTGCTGCACGTATTTGCATTGTTTGTTGGTCTCCAATAAATTGTGCCATCATTTGTGCTGACAAGAGACTTGTATTTGTGGTATTATTTCTTATTCTTTATTTCAGTTTCCACATTTGGTGGAGAATGCGATTCCAGAATGCATGTCTTCTGCTGCGAAGGGCTGCTGCCTTCCCCTTCGAGTGGAGGTCTGAGGTCCGACAGCGATGCTTCCCTGCCTTCGAGGTCTCTCTCTCTTCCTCCGCTCTGGGCTGGATGCTGCGGCTGGCCGTGAGTAGTTGTCACATCTCTGGGCTTGCTTCCTGTTTCCCCATGTTCTCTCGGCACATACTGATGGCTTTGTGAGCCAGCTTTGATGGCTGGTGTGCCTATCATCCTTGTGTTCTTTCTCCTTCTGCCTCACTCTCCTCCTCGTGGTTGGATTTTTTTTTTTTTGGCATGGAGTGGTCTGTGTCTTTTTGATGGCTCTGTTGGTGGCTGTGTCTCTCTCTGGTGTGCACTTCTGGCGCTGGGCCAGTGTTGCACCGTCTTGTTGCCTCTATCCTCTGGGGGACACAGTTGCCGTCTCCTTGCGTATTTCCCTTCCGTTGTTCCTGGCGGTGGGCCAGTTACAAGGGGGAGGAGTGTTTGTTTTGATCTCGGTTTTGAGTTTCCTCTCATGTGTATCCTCTGATTGTGCTGTCCTCTGTTTTATTCCCTCTCTTTTTCCGCCTGCTGTCGTTGCCACTGGGTGACCGTTGGGTCACGGGCCCCATTGATTTTGAGGTTCCTTGGGCCTTAGCCATCTGCTGCTGACCTTCGCTTCCAGGTCCCCCCCCTATGAAAGGTCGGATTTCTGCCTCCAGACCCTGTTTCAGCCTGCAGTGACACTCTGAGGACGGTTCAGAGTGGGCGAAATGCTGCTCCTCCTGCTTTCGGTAACTCTCATAGCGGGGGGGGGGGCGGATGCTCCACTCAGCACTGGCTGGTCAACTCCTTGGTAAGATTTTTCTGCTATTTTATATTTTTCTCCGTTCACTTCACCTGCTGCCTATGTCTCCACAGTGGCTCTGTGTATTCTTTTACTGCACTGTGTGTGGGCATTCTTTGCCAAGCTTTCTTTTCTGGTCCAAAGGGGACCTGCATATGTTGTTCCTGAGGGGACGGAAAAGAGGAAAATTAGGGTGCCGTCGCAGCTAGAGCACCCCTATTGGCTAGCCAGAGTTCTGAGGGAACTCAGTCAAGAGTGGGCTGACGAGCCCCTTTAGGACCTTGGTTGGAGGGACTGGTGGAGGGTGGGTGATTAGCATCCCCTCCAGATTTCTGTTTCTAGGCATCCAGTGGGCTCCAACCAGACTGACAGATCCGGGGACCCTGCTCGGTGGGAGCAGGGTCAGGAGGATTCGGTGGGAATTCTCGGAAGTGGGCCCACGGGTGCGGTCGCAGTTTGAGCACACCCAGCGTTGCGAGGGGTTGTAACTGCAGATACTCCCCTGGTATTCTCTCGCTGTCTATGATTCAGGGTTCACCTCGCTCCTTGATGATGTGCTTTGTATTTGGATTATACTTGCTGCACCGTCACCTTCACCACTGGGGTTCGGCGAGGGCAAACATTCGCATTTCCTTGGCCACGCAGTAACTCCCTGAAAATAGGCAGCACAAGACTACCGATGTTTCAAGGAGGGTGAAATTCTGTAGTTTCCTGTCTTGCCTGCGGACACTCACTGGCTCCAGGGGTGGAAGCTGTCGGATGCTGAGAAAGGAGGGGGTGAACGCCTTGTTTCACACAGGGGAGGATACATAATTTATTGTTTTCCTTGGTTTGCATTAATAAGTTTCTTGAGTTCTATGATTTTTGTTGTTAATACCTGTGTTCACCAGTTATCAGATTTGACTGTACATCTACATTTTTGACTGATCTGACTTTGACACGATGACACCGATACAATAATGCTTCTAGACTGCTCAAATAGACACTTTCACGTTGTTTTTATATTGCACATTACCCTATGTCTGTGCACTGCTACTTATGAAATGACAGATTCCAGCACTCCTTATGATTACACTCATGCTACTTTGAGATTAAACAACACATCAGGGAAAAGGTGCTCAGGTAGATTCGCACCACCTAGGGATAGACCCCGGCTATTTGTGTTATATGTGTGTGCTTGTGTAAGTGCAGAGTTCACCTGTTTTTGTCTCACCTTTTATGTGATTCTACAAATTTCGTTCAGCTGCACCTCTGAGGGTCTACGTGGCCCAAGGAGAAAGGAAGGAGGCGAAATATCTTACCTCTACCTCTGTCTCTTTTCTTCCTATCTATGAATATTTTCGGTGAACTTGTAGCAAATGCCATTTCATGTCACGTTGTCTGATGAACGCCGCTTACTCTGCTTCATTTAACAAAGCACAGCTGGCGGTTTGATCGCTGCATGATAAGTATCTGTTATCGATCTGTATTATCCGTTATCCATACCCCACACCTCAGGAATGAGCAGCCAGAAATAGTCTGCTGACTACCTTCTGTGTCACTGTACCGAAGTGTGTCTGTAAGTTTGTCTACTGCAATAGGGACAGCTGACTCCTTCCCACATACACTTACAAAGAGTATTAATTGGGATACGAGTGCCTTACAAGTAACACAACTGCATTGCTGTTTCCTATCTTTTGAAAATATGACAAAGGACTGAATATTGTGTTTTGTTTAGATTTCAATATCTTTCTTGTGACCGTGATTATTCTCCTGGAAGGAGGGCATGGAAGATTACGAGTGTGGAACTAGTTTCTGTTCATCAGGTTGTTTCAGTGCATTGATAGGTATTGTTTTTGCCGGTTTTGTTTTGTGACATTCCTGGTGTTGGAGCTGGTAGCCAGAGAGCGTTCGGCTCTGGTGCACTGCCTCCTGCTGGACACCAAGGGTGGTCTCCAGATGTGAATAGGTGTCCACCTACTCACGAGGAGGGTTGGTATTGCATTAAATGCATTCGTTTGAAGTGCTGTTATTGTATTGTATGCATTTATTTGAAGTGCTTTTATTTTTTGTTATGCTGTCTTTGATTGTCACATACTGTATTGTGATTAATTGAGATTCTTAATATTTTGCAACTGACCTTTTCAAATGCTGATTATATGCCAAATGACTGATTACCAGCCGCCTTAATACAAATGTTACAACACCGATTACACATCGGCATTCTCTGCCACAGGGGCACAACCCACCGAGCTGTCCCATGATGAGCAGACCTTTTGCAGATCTCTTGCGCACAAACTCATGAATGGGGAAGTTACCGAAATAGAACTTTCAAAAGAACGTTTCAAATATTGACACATTAACGACCAAACATTTGTGAACTTTGGTATTTTCAGATTATACCAGGATACAGTGCTCTCGCTAGCACGTGCAGAATTAAAGGGCAAAGGTCCTAAGGCCCACTGTGCGTATGAGCTGCAAGCCACGGCCCTAAGAAAAGATGGAATACAGGAACAGCCACCCCTCTCTCCAGGTTATAGTTGGGATGTAGCCAAATTTAAGTCCACATATATTGAATGGTTAAAGAAAACTCTTTTGGACTGGCTTGCCACAGACTCTGGGCATTGCGCCAAGACCAAACCACACACTACAACAGTTTTCTGTGGGTATGAACAGAACTGGTTTAAAAAAAAAAAAATTATGTATTCTTTGCAGCGGAGAATGGAAATGAATGCAAATACTTGACTAAGAGAAGTGTTATTTTGTGTCTATGCACTTTAATAAGTTTTGTTTCCTAACATTTTAATTTTTAGATGCAGGAACGTCGGAGAAAAGATGTTTGTTTCTCGTACGTGCCTGTTTTATGTTTTTTTTTTTTTTTTTACATGGTATGTCTGTTGTCAATAGACACTGTAAGGGCCAGAGTGATGGCCTCCACAGGCCCCCATCTCCCAGAGCAGGGCCGGCTGTAGCGCTGGTGGCGCCCTGTGCAACAATGTTTGTTGGTGCCCCCCAATGACCACCTCCATCATGGATTCTCTTACTAGCACCCTTTAGCAGTGACCGAGTCTCCATAGCCACTGTCTCTCAGATGCATTGAATCCGTTATATAGCGCCACTCATACCAGTGTAGGGTGTCAGAGCACCTTGCATCACACACACATTACACAGAGACAATCAATAATATGTGTGTAAATAAGTGTATAGGAAATGTTACATAAGCCAAAGGACTAAAAGTATAGGAGTCACATGTCATCCATACTGGTAGGCAGTATAGTTTAAGAGTGCTTGGTGTGGAGAAGCACAAACTCAGAGTAGAAAAAGAAAAAGCATAGTTGGGAATTATCTTTAATAATAAGAAAGGATTTCTATCCAAATTAACCCTTTCTGCAACATTAATCAATGTTCTAATGTATACTTTGCAGTGTGTATGCAGTTCTATGATGAGAGTTAATAGCTCACTGTTGTATGTTAGGAATTTAAGTTATAAATCGAAAGTAACAAAAGGATGTCTCTTTTAAAAGCAGTAACCTGCTGATCTGTTTACATTACATGCACTCTGTAATGTACCTGGTACATGTTCTTTGCAGGAGGCATATTAACCCTCTGCACTAACTTCACATAAGTCAAAATACCAACTATACAAAATGCTGATCTGTCTCCAGGAAGATAATTAATCACAGGAGTTATCTTGACATTTTTGTGAGGCCTGGTAATTGCCGGAGGAAAGGAACAGCAGGTGCTTTAAAAACATAATAAACTTGCAAACTCAGCACCCCCAGGAAACCAGCACCCGGTGCGGTGGCACTAGTCGCACCGCCCTAGAGCCGGCCCTGTCCCAGAGTCATTTACAACAGGAGAAGTTAAGATATGGAAGCAAACATTTGCTTACAGGTCAAGATTACATTATTGAAGGGAGGTAGCCAGAGTGCCCTGCACAACATCACTGTCAAGATAATAGTACTGCAAAAGTATTAAGGAAATGAAATGCCCAGGATCACACAATTAGGTCAAGTTAGGTAACTGGCTTGCTTTCCATATAGTGTAGTATAACACATTCACAGACCGCCGCCTAACATATAACACCGCCTTCCTCACAAGCAAAATATAGAATAGCACTAGGTACATTGAGTTCTTGAAGGGTTTTGCCTAATTAATGGCATGAGGAGAAGTACTATTTTATGTATGTATCTAAAAGAAATTATGTGTATGCATATTAATGTTTTTACTTTTCTAGGATTTTCAGACTTGCAGAAGCTGCAGGGCTTAGATTGTGAGGGGAACGTGCTAAAATGCATTCTAATGCAGTGCATTCACCAGAGGCTACAAAGGATAGGATCAAATGTAGTAATATTATGTTTATATATTGATGTTTAGTAATGGGTACATGCAAATGAAGAAGGATAGTGTGCATTGAATAACTGTGCTTCGTATTATAATGTTTTAAGGATACAATGTGTACACATTTAATGTATCTTTTAATATACAGGTGCAGTCTTTAAGGGTGTTTGCAAATAGGTTTCAAGGTATAAGGGATTGGCACAGTTTGACAACTATGAGTATTTTGATTCCCAAAGGTGTTACTGTGACACAGATGTTCATCTGTGTTTGCTGTTGGGACAAGCTATAGTACAATGTTTTAATTATTTTGCTTTTGAAGATAATGGATTATTTTTAAAAGTCTTGTACAGGGATGACAATATAATTTTGAGCTTCTTTCCTTCATTCCCCTACAGGGTGAACTAGGTTTCCTGTTTTCGAAATGTTTGCATGCATGTGCTTAATGATAAATGTTTTCACCCTCTCATATCTGATTAGGAAGCTCCACTGGTGCAAATGTGATTTATATTTCTGACAATTTGGCCCATGCATTGCGCCACTACTGATTTCTCACCTATCAAAGGATCATAGACAGGGAGTGTTTGGTAAAGTATAGTCCATGTGTGCTAGCCACAGATAAGCATGCAAATGGTCAACGTGGTTTAAAGAACACACTGTTCCCCGATGGAGATATAGCTCTAACTGTGGTTCATGCATCAGCAATAACCCAGGCTCACTGCACAATTCTTACACGATGGGCCCGGCTAGAAATGTAAAGCCTTCATTGATGCAGATAAATAAAAGGAATAGCATTAACTGATTGTGAGAACACAATGGTTCAAATTGCTTCCGCTCCACATGACATGATGATATAAAGATAAAGGATGATGATGTGTAATATGACTGAAAGTATATTACACAAAGGGCTGGGGTGGTTGAAAAGGAAGAATTGAAAAGGGGAGGATATAGGCAAACAGAAGAGGGAATATGGATAGGCCCAAATGGAAAACTATGTTGACCAACGATAATGCTTGCTCTCATGGCCCGACTTTTTGCTCCCATGGTCCATCACATGTAGGGCGTGATAGACTGATCAGACTGTTTTCCCAATGCTGGTACAACGGTAACATTGGAAAGGGTACTTCCACTGCCCAAGGCCACCTCCCATCCCAACAGGAAATAGACTTCATCAACATGTCTCCCTACTCAAAACTACAAGTACGTGTCGGTTATTGTGTGCATTTTCAGCTCATGGACTGAGGCATATCCATCCAAGAACTGTGATGTACAAACTGTTGCCAAATGCATGCCTCCGGCAAGAGTTAATTCCACGCTTTTAAGTGCCTATGCTTTTGAGTTCTGACAATGGACCGGCGTTCATCTCACATGTGATTGAGGGGTTGTGCAAGGGCCTAGGAGCTACACAGAAACTGCATTGTGCCTATCATCCACCAGCAGCAGGCGCTGTTGAGAGACAAAACAGAGTGTTGAAAAATAAGATAGGGAAGATTTGTGCATGCACTGAACTGGGCTGGATTGATGCACTACCACTTTCTCTGTTGTCCATGAGAAGTATCTCAGACGGAGTGATAAAGCTCAGCCAACATGAAATAGTGTTCGGACGGCCAAAGAACATTCCAGGCCACATGTCTATTGTCCCGCTGTCTGTATCTAATAATCTGCTTCTTCAATACTAAAGAAAAAAAAAGGACTAACATCATCAGGTGCTTTAGGCCCTTCCTGAAGCAGAGACACCAGCAGACCACGGCCACCAGCCAGGGGATTGGGTTTGGATAAAATCCCACATCAGATGGCACTGTCTCAACATCGGTGGAAGGGGCCATATCCGGTCCTTTTGACAACAGCAACAGTAGTCAAGCGTGACTGCCTGGATCCATGGCTCTCATACAAAGAAAGCAGCAACTCCGCCGCCACCACAGGAGTCTCCAGTGCCTTCCCCTGCATCACATCAAGGACAGCCTCGTTACAACATGTGTTCCACGAAAAGTACCAAAGGAGAATGGTATCCCAAGCTCATCCTGAAGGGTTGCGCGTGCTGCACACACCAGAGAAAGGAAGTGTGTGTAAGCGGGCCCCAATGATACATCAACTAAAGACGTCTGGAACATCAATGCCCCAACCCCTCAGTCTGCAAGTTGTGACAACGAGACATCTTTACCTTCCTCATCACTTTGTTTTCTTCATATTGAAAGTGCCTAAGTAATAGTAACCTCTCAAATTACTTGAAGACAGGCACCAACGGTCACTTTTTCTGTTTGCAGGTATGATTACTGAGGCTCTGCATTATTCCTCAGCAGACTTTTGAAAAGAGCGAAAGCGCAACAGAAGATAAGACATTCTTCCAACTATTCATACTGGCCACACGTACCGACTGGAACAATGCCTCAAGACTTTCAGAACAATGAGAGAATATGGCCATGGGTGCTACTAGCAATATTATCCCCCATTTCTGCCGTTATAATGACTACGCTCTTTATAGTGTATTGTGTTCACACTGCTATACCTAGCACTGGCCCTGCTTAAATGACACAGAGATATTGTACCAAAATGAATAAATAGAACAGATAGACTCACCTGGAAGTTCCATTGCCAATGTTACAGACCACAACATTTAGAAATTGCATTAGGAAAGGTTTGGTAAAGTACACACCACAAATATAATTAAGAATTGACTAGGTGTTATAGGACACAAATTGCAAAGAATACAACAGAAAGGGAACATATTGCGAAAGGGCACCAATGATAGTGCTGCGTAGCAGTGGTAGTGTTAGTTCTCAGAGGTTTGCAAAGTTCAGAGTAGTGGGTTGCACTATGGTCGGGATAATTGCACTAACTGGGCATAGTCCAACTGTACTAGTTTCAACACCCTGCCTACTAAGGGGTAATTTTGAGGTACCAACATGATGCTGGGGAGGCCCTGCGAGTAAGATGTAGTGATTTGGTATCAGATGGGGCAATGTAGAAGCCATCTTTCTTATATGATACCAAATGCTTGAAGCTTCAGACCCTGTTAAGTTGACATAAAAATCACTGCACAAAATGCTTGTACTTTTTCATTTGCTTCAGAGACACAGCTTTTGTAACGCAAGGCTTGCTCAAGAAAAATACGTGACAGGGAAGATGCTCACGTAGACACAGACATTTCAGTCTAGCACATTTCGCAATATGTCTGGTCCTTTCTATTATGTTGCAATAATTAACTGGGAAGGTACCAAGGCTGATAGATTACATTACAGTGGAAAGTCCCCAAAGCTGCCCACTTGGGACACGTGGTCAGCAACAGTATATTTCGGACCGTAAAAGGTATAGCACAATCTAGGCCTTTGCTAATTGGTCAAATAGATAGGGCTTAATTTGTGCTACGTATGTGATGATGCTGCATCCTTTTTGGTTTTGGCCTATAAAAGCTGTCACCAACGTCACATCTTTGGGCATTCAGTATCTATGCTGTCTGTCTCCATGCTGCACGTATTTGCATTGTTTGTTGGTCTCCAATAAATTGTGCCATCATTTGTGCTGACAAGAGACTTGTATTTGTGGTATTATTTCTTATTCTTTATTTCAGTTTCCACAATGTATTTCAAGGTCCTTATGTGCTAATGAAGAAAAAGGAGGGAAAGTGAAATAAAATAATTACCTAGGATCACACAGTTTGGTTAAGCAGAGAACCCAGGATTAATCCTAGGTTTTTGTTTTCATATTGTGCAATTCAGACACAAGATGCATACGCCATCTTCCCTTACACCCTCCTTACCTCAAACCCCTCCCCAAACCACGATCGCCACCTTGCAGGTATCAATGTGGCCCTCGGTCACATCACAGACCAAATTTGTGGCCGTGGGAAAATGTTTGTGAGTACCCATGCTTTAGGGCATGCGAAAAGTGCGCTGAAAGATACTCCTGAGGTTGCAGTTTGTTGTATGAGTTGATCACTGCCCAGGCGTGTCATCTTCATGCAAGAGCATTTTTATCTGTTAAGTAAGACAAGATCCGAGTTGAAGCATTTGATGCTCGATAAAATGCCGATTTTCCCATGCTTGCACCCCAGGCTTCTTTCATACCTAAATACTTAATGGCCTGGTTTAGGTGGTATCCCCGGGAACCTTTTATGTAGCTGTGTTGTTGCTCCTCAATTTCCAGACAGGATAAGTTGTTGATGGAGCCGCTCTCGGAGGCATGCAGTCTCCAGCACAGTTTGATGTAAGCACTCTTGCGTTGAAATAATTGATTTTTCAAGACCAACTCTAGGTGTACCTGGGCTGGTGAGGCTGATTTTGGGATGTGAAACACGGTTTTGTATACTTTCGTTTGGATCTTATTGAGAGTGACTTTTTCACGTCCCCACATAATTTCCGTGCCATAGGTCACCATTAGCATTCACTGAGCAAGCATTCCTGTGAGCAGATGGCTAATTGATAGTCAGGTCAGCTTCTTCTTTAATAATTTAAACCCGTAAGTTAACAACTGTGTTTTAGCCTGCATAGCAGCAAAATGATGTTTAAAAGTCATTTGATGTTCCACGTTGAATCCTAGGCATTTATATGTAGGCGCAACCACAACTTTTTTCCCTTCCAAAAACCAGGAGTGTGACTTAAATTTGGAATCAACCAACCGAACCACTTTAGTTTTTATTAAAGTTTAGCTCTAGCCCTTGCTTGTCAATGTAACTTTTTAGTGCATGCCTATTGGAGTTTGACGCATTAGGACGAGATCGTCCCCATATTGGAGGCATCCTAGTTTCTCATGAGCCGAGATTGGTGGGTGGCTGTTGTCCTGTGAGAGGGCACTTACAAGATCTACAAGATATAGGTTCAACAGACTTGGGGCCAAGACGCATCCTTCTTTAGGGTCGTTCTTTTTATCAATTTTGTTTGTAACTCGGCTACCATCTCCGATTTTGACTTCGAGAAGTTTCTTCTGGCCCAATTCACAAGTTTGTTTCCTCCTGAAAATTTAAGAGTAGGTCACACCTAAGTCTGGAGCAAGATACAAATACTAATAGACAGGCATAGTTAATAGAATTGGAAAACTATACATGCCTTAACAAAGTGTGATATTGCCAGATTTCACAAAACCTCACTAGCGAAGTTTAAACTTCACCTGCTCCTTTTTAGGTCTCGACCTAGCGAAGCAGTTCGAAGCGCTGTCGCTAGCGAGACTTATTGTTGCTGACTTGCTTCGGAAGGGAGACAGGAGCTGTGCACGCGCAGGACGGACTTGAAATGTGAACGCGCCCGTGAACACGCGATGTGCACATCTCCTGTCCCCCTTCCGTCCTCGCAAGCCTCATGCAATATTACTTTCTTTTTTTTAATGCGCACGCAAGCTCCAAGCGCGGCGCGCTTTACATGCACAGCATGCCTCACTCCACTTACCTGCTGTTGTGGGGACTCTGCGCTGCTCCTCGGCTGGTCTCCGTCTTCAGCCGGTCCCCGCAGCACTTCTTCAACTACGGCGGCGAAGTACGCAGGCGCCGCCACTGGGCACGAGCCGCAGGCCACGCCGATGTGCACGCTCACGGCGTGCCTACAACGGCGCATGGCGCTCTTTACTTTCCCTTGTTAATTGTTCCTTTTGGGTGCCAGCAGTTAGGAGCGTCATCCAGGAATACATAGCAATATGCAGGGGCGCTGTGCTTTATATTCCAGTACGGAGCCTGGTTTTCTGTCAACAAAGCCAATAGGTTTGGCTATTTCTCTGGTCACAGACACATACCTCTGCAGCGCATTAACTGATAGAGGTTTCTTAATGTTATAAAGTCGCGCATAATCAATAAAAGGCTGAAGGCTCGCCCCACCCTCTCCGAGTGCGGGCCAGCAGCAGCTTGGTCAGACTTCAGCAGCATTCCTGCAGCCAGGACAGCGGCGGCGTGTTTATCCTACGTGTAAATGAAATGCTGTTTCTGAAGTTTGGGCAGCTGGTTTAATGCCCATTCACATCCAGACTGGCTGAGGATCACCGTGCAGAGTTGCTTCCACAGGCCATGCCCTGGGTGGAAATTCACAGGCCGGCCTGCAGCATAGTGCGCTAAGCTATTTGTCCAGGATCAAACAATGTCGTGAGGCAATGAAGCCGGGCTTTGAATCCGACCTCGCTATAGTCGGTAATGTGCTCTATTGAATTCGTGCCCAGCTGTGCTGCTATCGGAAGCTGAATTTCCGATACTGGTGACTCTGCTATGCTGTGCGCACCCCTCACGCTCCTACTTTGGACGCTGCACCCGGCTGGTCCTCAGGGAAACTGCTCCCCTGTCTCTTACAGCTGTCAGAACGTTTCATCTCAAGGAGTCGCAGTGCAGCCCCCTCTGCCCCCCCCACCACCCTTTATTCAACCTCAACTTCCCAGGCAATCACACTGTAGCCCCGCAGATTTAAAATTGGAAGAGATTAGAGATACCAATTTCAAAATCACATTATTTGCTTGTGAAAAGATTCAAGCTTTGAATTAAAAATTTAGGATAGCTAATTGGCTTAATGTGCTTGTGCTCATTAGTATTTCTGGTAGCTCAGTGAATATTTAATAAAATGCTCAGCAATTTGTGCAAAGTGCACTTTGGTTGCAAACTGTACAATACTAAACACAGTTGCAAAATGGGAGAATAACAGCGCGCAGCAGTAGAATAATTGAATTTCTAAAAGAAGGTTTCTTTAAAGCACAAAAATAAATTCATTAATAAAATAAACGGTAGTGATGTTGAATAGCATGATGTTTCTTGCTTGTTCTAAATTGTACGAGTCGCACATGATTTAGCAATTCCACTTTATTAAAGTACGGTGAGTTACATTTTTTTCTGGTAGTTTGTTTCATCTTATAACTGCTGACTACATGCTCTATATAAAACAAATAACCAGTTGGTATATTAAACAGCATTTGCAATGCAATAGGTCTGGCATTTACGAGAGTTTGATCTATTGCCATTGTAAATGACATTGCCTTTATTTATGTGTTGATTTTAAAAACATAAATAAAGGCATTGTCATTTACAATGCCAATAGCTTAAACTCTTGCAAATGCGAGACCTATTGCATTGCAAATGCTTGTTATCTCATGTTATGTTATGATATTTATTACCAGTTTTCATACAACCATTTTCTCCCAGTGATTTTTTTTGCTCAAAAGTAAATGGGAGACAGAGAATTCATAGACATAAGGTTAGCTCAAAAGGTTGAAAAGTAACAAAGTCATGTACCATTTCAACAAAAAGACTTTAAACATAGAATTTGCAAACCTTATCCATCTCAAGGTGAAACATAATCACTGTATTTTACTATTCCAGGCAAAGTATTGAAAATGCTCTGTTTAAAAATCAGCACATTTTCACAGGTTAATGTAAGTCATCACTGACATGGTCCAGAAGAGTGGTTGATGCTTCGGAATTTAATTCAGGAAGTGCAGGCAACTGATGTGTGCATAATGAGAATGGAGGTGAGCGTGAGATCATTTCACAGTGTATTGCAAACTGAATCACTTCCAGATGTCGTCAGCATACACGAATGACAGCAGAGATCTGAAAAGTGAAATTCTCCACCTAAAACCTGGATCACAAATATTACCCCCAGGTCCCTTATGTCCTCGTCCCATTCATTACTAAGTGGAGATAACCATCTCCCGACAGAAAAAAAGATCAGAAGAATGCTGGGACACTAACCCCGCCCCTCCGACCGGGAGTACATAACGGGTACTTACCCAGCATTCCGCCTGTTCTTTTTTTCTGTCTGTCGACAGAATGGTCTTGGATGCTGGTGCTGCTCCTGCTGGGCTGGGGTTGCGTGCACTTCTTCTCTTCTCCCCCGCCCGGCTGCCTGGCTTTGCGGGCGGGGGTTTGTTGCTCTGCCTCTTGGCCTGCCGGGCTTGCTGGGAGGCAGTGTTGTTCCCGGCTGGATTCCAGATTACTGGCCCTTTGCGGCTGGTGCGCCGCCTCCCGGTTGCTTCCGGGTCGCTGTGCTCGTCTTCCTGTAGCCTGGCTGGGTGGAAGTCGCGCTGCGCTTGCTCCCTTGGATTCCGGCTGGATGTTGGGGTGGGGGCCTTGTTTCTGTTGGTGTTTCGGCCCCCACTCCGGGTGAGTACCGCATAGCGGTGTTTCTCTACTTTCCTGCACCGGTCTCTAGCTGTGGGGCGCGAGGCGCCTGGTGTCGGTGGTGTTCTTGTTCATTATTTCTGCAGCTCGCCTTTCTCTGCATTGCCGGGCGGTAGGCTGGAGCACAGCGCGTCCCCTTCCTGTGGTTCTCACAGGCTCTGGGGGGCTCTATGGCACTCTTACCCCCCTCCCCGACCTCTGGCGGTGTGGTGCCTTTCTCTCCGGCTTCTTCTCGGTCTGAGCTGCTGATTGTTGCACCTGCTGCATTCCGGACTGAGACCTTGTGTAATGCTGTGCTCGGCTCGGCATTCTGAGCTGACATGTCGATTCTGATGAGGATTGCGATTGCTCTTCTTTCCAACTGATTGTTGCAGGTCTCGGCTGTCAATGGGATGAGTCTGGGTGCCCCCGCTGACGCCGGGCGTGTTGCGCTGCTCTGTTGATGATTTAGCGCTTGTTATGGTGCCCTTTTGGTCGATTTCGATGGGTCTTCGCGTCCCTGCGCTCGTCCTCGACCATCATTCCCGGGGCTGGGGTACTCTGAGTTGTGTTGTGCACTGCCTGGGCCTCGCTGATCCGGGGAGCCGTTACCGGGGCTCGGATCTTTGGGCCTGTTTCCGCTTCTGTCAGTCCGTGGGGCTCCCTCAGTTCGGCGTCGGGTCAGGTACCGGGACTGTGGTGAGTATTGCTTTACAGAGACCTCGCCTGACCCTCGCGAGCTGTGATCTTGTTCTGTGTGGGGGCAGTTTCATGACGGTTCGCTCCTGCTGGCGTTTTTCGAGCATGCTGGCGGTGAGCCTACTGTGCTCCTGCACCTGGGCAGGTTGCTGCAGTCGCATTCCGTCTTCTGGGCCTTCCGCGGGGTTGCTTGTCTCCCTGATCGGCTGGATGTTGGTTTGTGGGATGTGGCTTGTCCTTGCACGCACTACGGGCTCCTCTCTCACTGGGATGCCTTGCATGGATGTTCTGGTGTGTGTTTTCAGTTGCGAGGGGGGGGTGCTTGTTTATGGTTGCCTCCCCTCCTGTATGCCGCGGTTCTCCCCCACTGTGCCACTGTGGCACTGATCCTTTTGACGGCTGTCCGTTGTTGGCGAGCAGTCTTCGTGCTGTGGCCGGGTTGGCTTTTCTTGGCCCATGTGTCCGGTGTTTTTTTCGTCTGGTCCCCCGGTGTTGCCGGTCTGTGGGCACCTGGTCTCTTCTGCTCTCGGACCTGGCCTTGGCGTTCCCTGTGTCTCTGAGGTGGTGCTCTGGGCACCGGTTCCTCCTGTTGGCTTCGGTGGGTCTCTGCCCGTTGCTTCTCCTGGAGGGTGTGCCTGTGGCTGTAGTTCTGGTTGTTGTCTCTGTCTTCCTGCTGCTGTCCTGGCTCTCGTGCTTCCATTCCTTGTCGCCTTTGCCTGCGATTCTGCCTGGCTCTTCTTGACGCACTGGTTTATGCTGCGTTTTTGCCCTGGTTGTCTGCTGGCCCTTGCGTTCGGGCCGGGTGCTGGGGTTCTTTGGCTGTGTCCTGTGCCTCGGGGTTGCTGGTCCTGGCCTCCGGTGTTTTGCCTGTGGCCTTTGCTCCCTGGAGTCTGCTTCTCTCCTGGTTGGGGTCACCCGCTTGGGTTTCCGGTTGAGGTTGTTCCTCTTTTCTGCTTCCCCGGGCTGCTGGTTCTTGGCGGGCACTGTGGTGCTGGTCTGGCCTCCTTTCTGGGTCTGTCTCCCTTGCTGGTGTGCTTTGGGGGGCCCTGGACGGCCCTCTCTGGTCCCCGCTGCGGCGTGGGGTTCTGGCCGCTTCGCCTACTCTGGTGCCTCGGTTGCTTCTGGCTTTCCCTGGGGTGTCTTGTGTTTGGCCCCTTGGCTGGTGGCTGTGCCTCTTCCTTCGGCCTTTCCTCCCTGCTTCCTCTGGTCTCTTCTGGTGTCGGTGGTGCTTCTGGGTGGGCGGTTTGATGCCTGGATGGATTTCCCGGGTGCTGTTGGCCTCCGCTGGGTCTCTTCTGGCCTGCGGTGTTCTTCTCCGGCTTGCTTCGCTGAGGTGGGGGTTGCTTGTCCCTGTCCTTTCTGGTGGTTCTTTTGCCGGGGTTGTGCCTCAGCTTTTCCCTGTACTCATGTTGTTCCGGGGGCCGTGTTTCGGTCTCTCCTGGTCTGCAGACTTGCAGCTGCTTCTGCTTGGCCTTCGGCGGTGCCTCCTTGTAGTTGCCTGTTGCCTTCGGCCTTCCTCCCTGTTGGCTCCTGTTCTTGGCTGGTCTGCTGGTTTCCGTTTGGTACGACCTGCTCGGGATTGCATGGTTGCGCTCTTGCTGTGGTCCTGGCTGCCTGATGTGGCTGTGTTGGGGGTTCGTTGTGTGGCCTGCCACTTCTTTTTCTGGTGTCTTTTCTGCCTGTGGGGTGGCTGGTCCCTCTGCTATCGGGTTCTGGTCCTTGCGGGTGTGGTGTGTTCCTGCCGTTGTGGCCTCTTGGCTCTGGCTGTTCCTATTTGGGTCTGTCGCCCACTCCTGTTTTCCCCTACTCTTGGGATTTCGTTTGGGCGATGCCGGGGCTGATTGCTCTCTGGCCTGTGTTCTGCTGGGGCCTTCCCTTCTTTGGTCTTCCCCCGGTTGTGGGTTGGGCCTTCGGGTCCTTCTGGTCGAGCGAATTGCTTGGCTTCGGCTTTGGCTTCCCGGCTGCTGTGTTCTCAGTTGCTGTTTTTTGCCCTGGGGGTTTCTCCCCTGCTCGGGCCGTGCTGGGCCGTGGGGTTTGGTTTTTTTGTGCATTCCGCCCTGGCTTCTGTTGCTTCTGTGGTCGGGATGTTTTTTTGGTGTTACCTCTCCCCTGGTGGGTTGGGGTTTCCGTGCTGTGTTGTTTGGGGCCTGTCCCGCTCCTTCGGGGCCTTTCTGGGTCGTTGTCCCTCGGTCTTTGCTGGCCTTTGTGTTTTTTTCCCCTGCCTTCTGCTTGGGCTGTTTGGCGATGTCTCTGCCTGGCCTGTCTCTGGTTGGGCTTGTCTGCTGCTGGTGTTGGCTCCCTTGGTGTTCCCTTGCTCTGGTCTTGGGTTCTCTGGGTTGTTTGCCCGTTCCGTTGCTCTCCTTCTCTGGTGTTTGGGGTGTGCCTTCTTCGGGCTGTGGCTTCCTGCTCCGGTTTCCGCTGGTTTGCAGTTGGGGTGTTCTGCTGGGGCTGTGTTCTTGGGTTCCTGTGCTTCCTCCTGTTACCTTTTCTGCTTTGTTTTCCCAGGTCTCGTTGTCCTGGTTGATTACCCTTGTCGATTCCTGCTGCTCGGGCTTCCTGGAGGTACTGGTTTCCTTGGTGCCTTGTTTCCTGGTTGGTTTTACGTCCTGTGGGGTTCTGGTCCCTGCTGGGTCTGCTCCCTTCTGGCTCTTGGGGCCTGGTTGGTTGGCTTCCGGGTGTTTGTTCGTCTTACCACGGTGCCTTGGCTTTCCCTCTTTCCCTGTCCGTGGTCTCTGTCTCGCCTTCCGGACTGGGTGCTGGTTCATGGGGCCTGGTGCTCTTCTGTGAGGTTCCGGGAGTTTTCCTCTGGTCTCTCTGGGGCCGGGTCTTTTGCTTCCCTTCTCTTCTGGTTTGGTCCTGCCCTTGGTGGGCTTCTCGGCCTTTTTTTCCCGGGGCGACTTTGGTCGTCTTTTGTTGGGGCTTTGCGTTTCTCTGGCCCCCTTGTCCGCTGGGTGTTTGTTTTCTTTCCGGGGCCTACGTTCGGCTGGCGTGGGTTCTCTGTGCCTGGGTGTGGTTCCTGTTGCCCGGATCTGGCTTGCTGGCCTGGTGGCTCTTGGCCTTCCTCTTTGGGTGGCCTCCTCGCTGTTTTGTTCTTTCTTGCCTCGATTGGCTTGTGTGTCCGTGCTCTCCCCTTCTCTGGTTAGCTGTGGGGTGTTCCTGCTGTGGGCTGGTTGGCCTCTGTGGTTGTCGGACTGGTCTTCTGGCTGTTCTCCCGTGTTTTGTTGGGTGCGTCCCGGCTTGGTGGGGCTCCCTCATGTCTGGGTGCTCTGCCTGGGGTTTTCGCCGGTTCTGCCTTTTGCTCCCTGCAGTGGCTGCCTTGGTGTGGTTTCCTGGGTTGGTTTCTGTTTTGTTTGGGCCGGCCGGCTTTTCTGCTTTGGTATTCTCCACTTAGTAATGAATGGGACGAGGACATAAGGGACCTGGGGGTAATGCTCTATTACTTACCGGTAATCTTCATTACTCCGGGTCCCGTTGTCCTCGTCCCATTCATACGCCCCGCCTCCCTCCCGGACGGCCGGCCTTCCTGTTGTGGGCTTGGTTGTTCAGGCGGAATGCTGGGTAAGTACCCCTTATGTACTCCCGGTCGGAGGGGCGGGGTTAGTGTCCCAGCATTCTTCTGATCTTTTTTTCTGTCGGGAGATGGTTATCTCCACTTAGTAATGAATGGGACGAGGACAACGGGAACCGGAGTAATGAAGATTACCGGTAAGTAATAGAGCAATTACATTGCCAAACATTTCTTCCGGGTCAACAGTAGGGTTTCAAGGGGGATACAACTGATACCCCATACATACCACAACCAACCAGTATGGTGTATATAGGATTTAATTTAGAGGATGCACACCTATACACAGCTAACAGGTAATACAAACGCTGATTTTGCTCTTCCAAATAACAATAGAGAAGTAGAAAAATGTACTGTGACCATTTCATGAGCACATTTTTCAAAACACTAGGGGGCTTATTTACAAGCCCCTTGCGCCACTTTAGCGTCACTTTTAATATGGGAAAAGTGACGCAAAAGTGGCGCAAGGGGCTTGTAAATCTGCCCCTAGGTCCTCTTCAGTGACACAAAAATAGAAATACTTTTGAGGCACGATAAAAGCCTAAATACGAGGCTGGAGTTCAATTACATTTTTCACAGCAGAGAAAGTGATCAATGAGGTGGTGCACCTGAGACAACTCTCCTTTAGATTCCTTGTAAAAATCAATTCCTTTCTAACAGAAAATGACCTGGATAATATTTTAAAGACATTATAGACTTCAACATTGACTCGTTTTCTGGGGCACTGACTGTACACCAGCACACTAGAAAACGTCTCAGTTGGCAGAAGACACTAATTTATATTTAAAACAGCACCAACCTGCACGTAAAGTCATATTAGACAAATCCCAAATAAGCCCCATTCCACACGTCACTTCATCTATGGTGTGCTCAGCTAACACAAGACATTAACAGACCTTTAACCCAACAAACTTTTTACGTAGTGTTAGTGAACGATAAACTGTTTCTATAGGTCCAAAGCATCGACTATCTAATGCAATTAAAATAAATACAAACTAAAACACACATGCACTGAAGACGTCCTCATTTTCACTTCATACTGATGAATTATCCCATCACCCTAATATACATCAACAAAAGACCTCATTAAGAGGGTGTGATGGATTTTCATTAGACATGTGCGAAGTTGCAAAATCATTTGTGAAACCTTCTGCAGGGTCTTTTTCAGGAGTCCCGGGACATACAGAGGCTACTAAGCTCAAATTGTGACAAACAGAGCCATTCACCACTGGTGAAAAAGTAAGATGGGGCAGATTTACAAGAAGGTGCCGCAGCGTGGCACTGCAAGCCCTTTGGCTGTGCCACACTGCGGCACCTTCAGAGCACAGGAATGCGACATATTTACAATGATATGTCGCATTCCTGTGCTCTCCCCTGCGCTGGCGCACAAACAGCTGCCATGCGCCGGCGCAGGCACCCATGAACCATGCTGCAAGGATGCCTGCGTCATGGGGAGATTGTTTTTGTGCAGGAAGGGGAACCTTCCTGCACAAAAACAATCACTTCAGGCATTTTCCTCCTTCAATGCGTGCTGAAGAATGCAGCACGCATTGAAAGAGGAAAAAACGAGGAGAAATGAAAACATTTCTCCTCGTTGCGCCTCGCTATGCCACCCCTAGGGTGGCGTAGCATACTGACGCTTTGCCAGGTTTACGAATCCTCGTAAATCTGGAAATGGGTGTTGCATGGGAACACCCACAGCAACACCCATGGAACGCCCCTTTCACGCAAAGTGCTGCGTGTAAAGGGGCCATATTTACAAGGACAGGAGAAGCCACGCAGGGTTGCTTTTCCTGTCCTTGGAAATATGGGGCAGTGAAATGCGCTGCCAGTGCGTCACAAAAAGTGACGTACTGGCAGCGCAAGGGGCTTGTAAATCTGCCCCTATATTTCGACACTTGCAACACAGTACTGCACATAAGATTCAGGAAGATTCAGAGATTCAGAGTTTGTTATACTTGTATGCATGGAGACGGAGTCCCTTCTGTTTCCTTTCAAACAGAGTTCTTGTGACGATTGTGAAATGTTCTGTTCAGGTCACACTTCTAAGGATTTTCCTTGGGGTAAAATGTGGTTGGTGAAGGGTTGTCCCTCCTCCTTCTTGTAAGACCAGATCGCACCGACCCCCCCCACTCCCCAAGACTCAGGAGTTTTGTCAAGTTCAAGGCTGGTGAATTGAATAATGACAGTTCTCCCCTTTGGTGTCTGTCCCTGATGTGACGTCGGCTTGCCCTACACTTCCGTTGTTAGTCCAAGGGCATACCTCTTCAGGTGACTCTGTGCATGGCCTGACGAGCACGCTTATCAGCTCGTTATCCCAGTCCAACCAATGTCTTGCGGTGCAAAGTTCCGAAATCAGTGAACACCTAGTCAAGTGAGCGTAGGCAGTGCCATCAGCAGTAATTTAACAACATGCGTTCCTGTCAATCTGCCCATGGTCTGGCTTTGAGATTTCTTCCTTGGGTCCAGATTTAAGCCCACCTCTCATGAAAAAGCTAGGTGCCCACCCCAGCTTCAGACCTGATCTTTGGTGTAGGTAGTCGTCTTCATGGGACACCTGCTCTTGAATGGAAATTGATTGGTAGTTTGTTGAGCACTAATCCTTTCTAGGGCATCTTCACCCAATAGGTTAACCACAAGGCACATTCATAAACTTCAGAAGGATCCACAAACATGAGCACTTCCAATCAAAATGCATCTTCCAGGAACTATCAGGACTCACGGACCTCACCCATCTGCGTAAGTGGTGCAGGTCCTCCCAAACTACAGCTGCAGATTCAGTTTGTCCCACTCAGGCTCCCTAGAGGTCTCTTACTTCTTGCACCGTTTTCCTTGTTCAATGCACTTCCAGTGCCCCTCATCAGAAATGCGTCCGCTCCCTCCTTCAGCAGGGGTGAGACAGCACTCCCTAGCAGGATTGCAGAACTTTCCAAGGTTTCTGTGCCAAACTTGGCAAAAGGGGAGTTGACTGTTGGTACCCCAATCCTGCAGCACAGACGAATTTTTGGGTTGACACTGGTGTGAGACCCTGGTTCTTGGTAGAGAAATCTCAGCACTTTGGCTGGAAGTTTCTGCCCCATCTTTACACTGAAGTGGCAGACAGTAGTTGTGCATTCCAGCAGTCAGTTCTGAGACTAGTCCTGGACAATTGTGATCTGTTGCTTATAACACTCAGAATGGTCTGCCACAAGCAAGTGTGTCCCACGGAACTACCTATTCATTTTGTGGGGAGGCGTTCCAGAAAATGACAGAGCAGGAAATGGCAGAAGAAAACTCCATAGCTTCAAAGAAACCCTATGTTTCATCTGTAATCAACTACAGATGATCAAGGTAAAGTTCTGGCTGAGGCCTAGCAAGTTGCATCTGCTGTTTAGGCATTCCTTCCAATCCTCCCTCTTAGGTAGCACTTCAATATAGCAAGGAAAAAATAGACAAGTGTGATGATGCCCACCTGCTTCACACAGGGTCCATAAATGCATCCTCTACACACTAAACTGTACACATAAGTGACATCTATGTCGAACAAGAATTACGCCACTCTCACAAACAGGTGACAGGCAAAAGGTCTGTCCTGCCATTAAAATATTATTGCTGCCTCCAATGTCAACACTCCATAGCACCGTGAGCTGATAGTAGCCATACTTATCAAAAGTAGGTAGCACATGGTGGACCCCTTCAACCATTGAGCCCATCTCTGGGTCTCAAAACTTGTTACAGCCTGCTACTGTGAATCTGAGGTATGTGCACATGCACTACAGGGGCATGCAGCAGAACATTCACCATCCCAGCACATTCATAAAGTTGAATGGAAACATTCACAACGTTTCATATTTAGCACACCTTTTCTCCTTGGGACATTCCAAAAGTGGAAATTTTGCAACAGTTTAAGTTGCATATATCCTTGTTTATTGATAAATAATGAACTCTGCAGAGACGTTCTTCACTGAAGAGTTAAGGACTCATTCTGATTTGATCTAATCTGTCAAAAACTTTGTTTCACCCGCTTTAACATTCCCTGTCGTAATGTGATTTTCTTTCAAAACACGGTTTTCCTCTCAGAAGTTACAAATTACTTTAGCTTTCACCTGAATACTAAGGGCCTTTTTACTAGTGCGGCCGTCCATAGGACCGACCACCGCCACACTGCGGACCCGCCTGCAGTATTACGAGTTCGTCGGTCGGACCTTCACAGGACTGCTGCATACGCTGGGGATCCAGGATCCTGCAGTGGTCATGTAGCGGTCAGGGAGATGCAATATGCTAGCTGGGCTGCTGCGGCACCGCAGAGCATATTATGAGTTACCTGTCTGCCGCCCCTTTCATGGCGGTGAGCCTGTCATGAAAATGGTGGAGGAGAGGTCACAAAGGGGGCCCTGTGCTGCATTTGGGCCTAGGGGTGCATGCAGGGGAGCACATGTTGTGTCCCCCCTAGAATTACACCCCTGTTCCTGCACGGTGTGGCTTGCATGCCACACCATGCAGGAAAGTGCTATAGACAATTTCACTGCGGCGTTTCTCATGATAAGCTCTCCTATGAGCATAAAAGCCCACTGCTGTGAGAACACGGCAGCGCTGCCTGCCCGACCAGGATTAAATTCCTAATCAGGCAGGCGGGCGCACCACAGCTTTGGCGGTACTCCAGCGGACGGCGGGGTGGTGGCGCCGCTGGAGGACCGCGAAAGTCGTAATAAGGCACTAAGTCTGATCAACCAATAGCCTAGAAAATTGTTGGTTTGGAATCAAACGGGTCAATATCTCAAAAGAATTCAAATTTGAAAAGTAAGATGCCAAATGAAGTAAGATAAATATAAAACTGAGAAACAGGGATGGTATGCTCAGTAGTGCATATGATGAAGCCAGGTGGTGAGACCAGCATTCCAGTACCTTCAGAATGCTGCAGCACGACTTCTTCTGGGAATTCGCAAGTTCCAATCTGTCTCCTAGGGTGTTGTTCAGGTACATTGGCTGCCTGGAAAAAAAACTGAATTGACTTCAAGGCACTCTGCATCGTCTTTAAGGCACTTCATGGTGTGTGGCCTAAGTATCTTAGGCATTGCTTTCAATGGTACATTCCCAGCAGGTCACTCAGATCATCATCAGCTCGAAACCAAGTAGTACCTAAATTCAGAATGGCAGATTGGGGAGGCAGGAGCTTTATCACCTGCACTGCCAAACTTTGGAACTCAATGCCCTTACAACTTAAAGAAAAAACTGAGCTGTTATCCATCCGGAAAGCTCTTAAAACATGGCTTTTCAACAATTAAACCTATGGATCCTGCCTATCTGTTGAACTATAAACTATCTCCAGAGCTATAGCGCCTAGATACCTCAAGGTAGTAGCGCGCTTTATAAATTTAAATTTCATTTCTTTTTATTTCTGCGGTGTCCACTGCTGACGCTCTAAACACTAGAGCGCATACCTTAACTGGCTCTGCTAGGTCAAGTGTCAGTGAGTGACGTCAATGCTGTTGCATTAGCCTCATCCCAGCCATCTCTTGGACACTCGAGAGGGACTGAAGAGCAGCTTGTCCCACTCGTGTCATCTTGTTGCTATGCTTGAAGCGGGATGCCGGCCTTTTGCAGCAAAGATGTGCGATCCATCGGGCTGACTCACCAGAAGTGAATGGGTTGTGTAGAGACAGAGTGACCCCAAACAGGCTGGGCTAAGGCGTCCGCAAAAGTACTGAAGTTTTGTATCCGCTGCCGCTGTTAAGAAATATCAGTTATTGATTCTAAGCAGGAAAAGAAGGGCAGAAAAAGAGTGGGGCTGGGGAATGAAAGTGCAGTAAAGTGCCAAGTCTTCTGAGGGTGACATCTGGTACATCCCCATTTTAAATACATATAGAAACAACGCACGCACGACAGGGCACTAAAGTTGGCATTAGGAATGATTTACTAAGGATTTTGGCTAATGGTTTCCACCAGTAAGATAGATCAAAACGTGCGTTTCGTAATATATTAGCATATTTCACTAATAGTGTGCAAATATGAATTGTTCAAGTACTAATTATGCAGAAGAGTTCCTCCTTATTATTAATTCTCTTCCAATAACTATGGATCCATCCATGAGAGTTAGAATGAGATATAGTGAGTGCAGATTGCTTGGACAAGTGTTTCTCCCCGTAGAGTACTTACCTGTCACATAGTTGTTACATAGTTACATAGGGGCAGATTTACAAGCCCCTTGCGCCACTTTTGCGTCACTTTTAACATGGGAAAAGTGACGCAAAAGTGGCGCAAGGGGCTTGTAAATCTGCCCCATAGTTGTTTCGCCAACAAACGTAACAAACTACAAGACAGATGCACTTTGCCTCGCACAGATGGCTGGAGAACTTAAAATATGAGGGGCAGCTGAAAGAAAGAGAAAATGTACTGCAACTAACAGTGCAGACTTGAAACTATTTACACCCCATAATATGCGACGATATTTTTTTCAAACTTCACAATTTTCGTGAGGGTTATGAAGGTGAAAAGCTTTCTCAAATATGTGTATTAAAAAAATATGTGCTTTAAAATTAAAGCCCCGCAAAGTAAATCTCAACAAAAACACATTTAAGCAGAACTCTCACTCGGCAGAATATTTTTTTTGCAGGAATATTCTTAATCATCAAACCCATTTTCTGAAGGCATGTTCACCGAGGTCGACATTTTGTGAAGTTTGCAAAAATTCCCAAACATGCACCTAATGCAAAGATAGCAACCTTTGAAAATTGTGGTTGAAAATGTAGGTTGTGTGATTCTCAAACTGCAACTATATTAGCAATCATTCGCCCAATCAATCAATCAATCAATCAATCTTTATATATAGACGAATGCAAAGTGTCTGTAGGATAAAGTGCTGCGTGAGGGTACAGTAGACACAGGGCTGCGGACGAATGCAGTGTGGCTGCAGGATAAAGTGTTGCATAAGGTACCTAGATACAGGGCTGCAGACGAAAGCAGTGTCTGTATGATAAAGTGCTACATAATGGTAACTAGATACATGGCTGCAGTTCAATGCCTATAGGAGAAAGTGCTACAGCGGGTATTGCTGCAGGGAATCCACCTATGACAAGAAAGCAGTTACCGAAGGAAGCAGGCAGCAGCGGGGTACAGAGAAGCCTAAACTGCAGAGGAAGGCAGATTTACTGAAGGCTCCAGTGATGCAAGGGGGAGGGATAACGGATCAGTGCTTAATTTGTGCCGGTGGTTTCCGGTGCTCAGCACCAGCACTTAATTGTCAGCACTGGCTCTAGTGACAGTCCACCACATGGTGGCACTATCTTTTTAATTTTGAGATGAGTATAACAAATGTGTTTATTAAGTCAATATACATTGAAAATGAATAATACCAGCCTCTCATGCCATTTTTATAGCTTTGTGTGTCCTGAAATAGTCTGAATTGTCACACTTGTAGGAGAGCGACGGTTAGGTGCTATGTTGGTACTGTCATTGGCAGCGCTGGCAGGGTATGGGTGGTGCAGGCTGCAGTGGCCTTCTGAGCAGAGCCCTGGCACTTACTTTTTTACAAATTAAGCACTGTAACGGATAGACAGTAGCAGATTAATGCAGACTTGCTCATGTTAAAGTGTAGCTGGGGGCAGGGCATTGGAGGCAGCTGCAGAGGAAGGAATAATCACTGTGGGTTACAGTGCTGCAGGTGCGTCGGGCACAGGACACACTACTACAAGGAGTGCAAGGGAGGCACTGCGAAAGAAGCCAGACTTAATGCAGAATAATGTGCTTCAAGGCGGCAGAAGAAGCAGCTGAAGAGGAAGGTAGAGTTACTGCAGGGTGAAGTGCTGCAGGGCATGAGCTGCTTGAGAGGCAGCTGCAATTGAAGGCAGAGTTACCGCAGGATACAGGGCATCAGAGATGGGGGCGGAGGGGGGGACAGGGAAGACAGCTGCAGGGGAAGGAGGGGTGCTGCAAGATACAGTCTTTCAGAGAGTGGGGGAGATAGAGAGAGGGACACATACACACACAGTGCTGCTTGGGGGTAGAAGGGAAAGGGCTGCAGATGGATGGAAAGTTCTACAACACTTAGGGCCATATTATCAAGAACGGCGCAAACATTATTGCCGCTTTAGCAGCAGGAAACTGCCGCTAAAGCGGCGATAAGGGGCTTGATAATATGCCTAGAGAATTCCAATAGAAGCCCAGGTTCTGATGTCAAGGACATCAAACCTGGGCTTATATTGGAATTCTATAGGGCATATTATCAAGCCCCTTATCGCCGCTTTAGCGGCAGTTTCCTGCCGCTAAAGCGACGATAATGTTTGCGCCGTTCTTGATAATATGGCCCTTAGGGGCTTATTTACAAGCCTCTTGCACCGCCGGTGCGTCACTTCTAACATGGGTAAAAGTGACGCACCAGCGGCGCAAGGTGCTTGTAAATAAGCCCCTTAGGGCTGCAGGGAGTGTGGAATGCAGGATGCAGTGCAGCGAGGAGTTGCAGGGAAGAGAGCTGTGGCAGCGCCCACCCCCTTTCCCGTGTATATGTTTATGCTAAGAAGGCCCAATAATGAATTACTGGAAGGTGGCTTCATTTAAGGGAACATTATTCAAGAGCGCAGGTGAGTATTTGGATACATTAATCTTCTCAGCAGTGCTGTGAGGCGGTGTGGGGGGGAGTTGAGAGTAAATGAAAAATGTAAGAAGCATGATTCCTAGAGCGCTCTCCCCATCAATCAATTGTGCCCTTTCTGACGTGAAGATATGAGGGGCGCAAGGCCTTCGGGGCCCAGCAGAGGGGCTCCCGGAAGGGTGAAAGAGAAAAGGTATGATGGACGGAGCAAGAAAAGGACCTGAACGAAGAGGGCTAGGGGGTGTGGTTGGTGTGTGAGAGAAGCAGCCGTGGACGACTGAGGGGGCCTTGATGAAAATGCGAGAGAGGGGCCTGCAGAAAGGGAAGGAGTGGTGACGAAGAGCGTGAGAGAGAGGGAACAGAAGGACGTGTTAGGGGGTTGTGGCATGTGTGAGAGAAGGGTGGGAATTGGAGAAGAAAAACGAATCAGAGAGGGATTACAGGGAGGCGAGGGGAAAAAAGATGGACAAATGGGAAATAATCAATGAAGGAGAATTGACAAGGCATGAGAGACTGAGTGAGCGACCACTAGGACCGAGAGTGATAGGAAGCAGGAAAGGGAAGGAAGGGGGAAGCAAAGGAAGCAGGTGGCATGAACATAGTGAGAGGGAGCGCAAGAGAGAAAAGAGACATTGGAAGGAGAATCAAGAGATAAGGGACATTGGGGGATATTCTCAAGAACGTGTGATAATTATCGCAAAATTAGCTTAACGCAACTTTGCACATCGCAGTCCATCGCGGGAAAATAACACCGTGTTAACGTTGTATTCTCAATCCGGCGGCACCATGCGATAGTCTCACGATAACGCGCCAAATGACCGCGTTAAAATTAACGCGATGCCGAAAAAATGCGAAACACGAACGCGAAAAAAGTTGCGATGCCCCAAATCGCGATACAAAAATCAGCGATAACCAGCAACAGGCCTGCAATTCCCACGCGTCATGCGGGAAAATGCACTATAAAAGCAGAAAAAAAAACAGACGAAAAAAAATAAACTGCGTAGCACCATGGATGCACCCGGACCGAGTGCAGAGGACAACGCGAACCCCACAAGCCCCACAGACGACCAGCAAGGAACCTCGGGGTCGGGGAAGGCCAAGGAGAAGAGGAAGAGGAAGACGCGGTTCAGTCCGCAGGAAAACAGGATCATCGTTACGGAGGTGACAGAACACTACCAACAACTGTTCGTCACCTCCAACGTGTCATTGGCAACAAAGACGCAAACATGGCAGACTATCTTGGACCATGTGAATGCAGTTGCAGAGTTGAGGAGGACAATGGAAGAGGTCAAGAGGCACTGGAATGATGTGAAGGGCAAAACCCAGAAGAAACTCGATGCCAACATGAAAGCAGCAACGCAGATTGGAGGTGGGGGTCCAGCGGCACACCAGGAGCTGGGTGACATGGAGAAAATGGTGGCCACAGTCATCAGTCGGGATACGGTGCCAGGAGTAGTGGATCCGGACACTGCTCAACATGACCTGACACAACATCAACAGGGTGAGTACCGACCAGGGACTGGGGGGAGGGGGGAGATGGGCACAATGGCACACATGCACAATTAAGTAGAGCACACTGCACACCCACAATGACTCTGGATCATGTCCCTGATCTCCTTGGCATACTGCAGCACACATAGAAACAGCAAGTAGGCCCCCGTCGACAATGTGCCCGGAGGGAGCCCTCCCCACACATCACTAATCTCACAACAAACCCATACACATGTGCTGAACCCAGCAAAGCTGCGGGTCCGTGAGCCACACTGACAATGCAAGTGACACTGCATGACAATTCGCATGGCTGCAGTCCAATTACCATGACATGGTGCACGCCACGACACTGAGGTGACTGAGTGTGGACCACATCCGGAAAGGAGCAGGTCACACTCTGACACATCCACGTGCACAAACAACCCCTGACGTCAACAACACATCTGCGGACAAACCATGCCCAAGAGTCACAACTCGACCAAGAGCCCAATTTACCCAAGTCCGCAACATCTCAGCACTGTAGAAGCACAGAAGTCAAAGGCACACCGCCTGAAAGGGATAAGGGGCAGCCAAATCAGAGCTGCAGGGGCGACTCACCCACAATGCAGCACACACATAAGAATAAGAGCACCTCAACATTGATAACAATGTGGTACAAACTGCAACACTTTCACAACAGAACACAGGACACAACTGGTGCCGCATGTGTGTACAAAATGGCAAATCACATCTGGCATTGCAGGAAACTGTGAGATGACAATGTACGAGTACAACCTCACATCCGTCATGTAGTACAAATGTCCACTGTCCCGCATCAAATAGGCATCTCCTCACAAACAGTCACAATGTACATTGTCATGCAGTCTGTATGTAAACTCCGCCAATGCATCAACATACATGGAACACACTGTGAAACTGCATCTCCCCTTTACATTGCAGAGGGACAATCACCACCTCCTGCAGAGCAGACTCTACATCACGTCAGTGATGATGGAGACGACCCCCAGGACATCGACTACGACGAACTCCAATGGTTCATAGACAACCTCCGCACCCCACCTCCAGTAGCAGGGCAGCCCAGCACCATCGAGGTGATCCCATCCCCTGCACAGACCACACAGCAGGAAACACCCACCACCACGTCTGGTTCCCAGCACCTCACCGAAGAACACATGGCGTTCCAATGCCGTGTGTTAGACTGCCAGAAGGAGCTGGCTGAACAGGTGCGGGTGGGGTTCGACCTCATAGCAGCCAAACTAGATGCCATACGTGGGTGTCTAAGTCCCATCAGGGACCACTTACACTCCCTAACGGACACCCACAGTCCGCCTCATGCCCTCCAACAATCCATGGCTGGCGTCGCTGGAGTCATGACTCGGAGACAACAACAACTGTCTAGTCAGAGCGGCTACAGCGATGTCATCCGTGATTTGGGAAACATAAGGAGGGTCATGGAGTACATGGAGCGGATGCAGGCGCAAAGAATGGCTACCACGGCTGCACACGAGAAAGCTGTAGATGGGATCTTCCATGCCCTGCAGATCCTCATCATGGGAGTGATGCCACAAGACATTGCGCAGATGAATGCTGCTGCTACTTCTACATCCACATCTCCGGCCCCTGATGTGTCAGTGTCACACAGTGCTGCAAACCAAACACCACCACCCACATGTGAGGCACATGAAACGTCAGAGGACGAAGATGAGGATGAATCTGCCTTAGTGGTAAGGAGGAAGCAGTAGCATTCATCTCCGCCATATGGCTTGTTTCTGCTTGGGTCTGCCCTCTGCATCATGCCCTGGAATAACACCTTCCACTGTCCCCCGACACACTCTGCGACACTAACCTTGGACCTCGACATGGACTGCCATATTTTGTATGCTCAACAATGACACAGCAATCAGCCTGCGGACTGGACTCTTCCCCTTCCGAGTAACTTGTCAATCCCTAAAGGACTCTGGCTGGCCCTCCACGGGGCAACACTGTAAAGTGTTGTCTGCATGGCCCAGTACTAAGACAGCCTCAACACTCCACTGAACGTGAATAATACATTCTAATACACACAGATGTGTCATGTCTATGATTGATCAAGTATGAAAGCATGGACGAATGTAGGGGCAGTGATTCCCCCTTACGTCCATGTAGCTCATGTTGTGGGACTTGAGTCACAGGGTGCATCCCTGCATCATGGTGGTACATATTTGACCCCAAAAGAAGCCCTGTTGTCAATTGTAGGTCACAAATGACAGCCTATATGTAATGATTTGGGACACATGTGAAACACTGATGAGTGGGATTCCGTACTATCTTTGACCCACAGAAATGGCATTTCAAATACGTGACACCCTAAACAGCCTCTCTGTACAGAGGTGACACACCCACCATCTATTTCCAATTAGTGAGATTGTTAGCACTACATGTTGCACTTACACTTGTCAGAGAGATGTGCTTGTACAGAGGAGTAACATGCACACAGGGAATGTGTGTTGTAATGAATTTATTTGCACATGCTGTGCCTGTGGCCATTTTGTACTGTCCCATGATTGCTAAGGACTGTGACAATGTGACGTGCTCATGTGAAGAAATTGTCAATGATGGTGTTCCTACGGGCTATTCCTGCTGCAGTGGGGTGTGGTCCACCTGCCTCATCTTCCTCATCATCGTCCAGTGCATCTGGCACTTGTAGCCATGGGGCATTGGTGCGTACACATATGTTGTGCAACACACAACATGCAACGATCATCTTGCACACGATGCGTGGGCTGTACAGGAGCCTTCCACCTGTGATGTCCAGGCACCTGAAACGTGACTTCAACACGCCAAATGTGCGTTCCACGATGCCCCTGGTGCATTTGTGGGCCGCATTGTACTGCCTTTGGGCCTGTGTGTTAGGGGCACGGAGGGGTGTCATCATCCAAGGGCAGAGTGCATATCCTTGATCACCTGTGACAGTGCATAGAGACATGAGTCAAAAGTTGGTTCTGCATGATGTGTTGGCAGGCTCACTAGTTCATTGGTGTGTGATATGTGTGACTTAGTGATTCCTGTTTGACAGGTACTGCTTGTAGCAAATGAGCGGCATCAATGTGTATTACGTAGCCTCACTGCTGCTCCTCCCTCGCCCCGAGCCTATTTACTAGTGTGCGCAGCGCGGTTGCATCACTTGCACTCCTACGGCATACCATTGTCATGCCTGTCTGCGCATGTCCACAAGCCTGACAACGACACTGTGATGTTGTGCGTTGAAGGTGGGTGGCCACGTGAGTGTAGGCCTATGGTAAGGATAGGGCGGACACAGTTGTAGAGTTCATGGCTGGCTGAACTCGCGATGCGGTTGAGGGTAGACCTTTGGCCTATGCTGCGGTAATAGCGACACACACAACAGTTGGCATGTATGATCCCGGACCCCAAGCGGGCTTGCGCTCCTTCATTTATTCCTTCGGCCGAGCCCGCACTCCGGGGGCATGCTACATCGCAACATTGTCCATTGCGGGACGGGTGGCGCTGACAATACAACAGAGACAAACGCATTAGTTACTTCCTTGACAAGGCCAACACTTAGCAACGCCCAGAGCCCCGGGCTGATTATCCACACCCCTGTGCTGGACTGTCGTACGCCAGCCCACTCCGCTTACGCTTACAGGGGGGTACGACACAGCTAGATGTCCCAGGTCTTCCCCACTGCCTGAGGTGACATGGTTGCGTCCGCTGTACACAGCACAATGTCATGTGGTAGGGCCCGGGGCCCTCATGCATACATAATGACCACACGGACACACTTAGATAGTTTGTGGAATTGGCTATGGGCACGTGCGCCCGGCCCCTTTTATTGCCAGGGTCACATGTCCAGTGACGCCTGTGCTGGATGGGTGTGGGGTGAGTGTAAGCCAGCCCTCAGGGAGTGGTTGGTGCTGGCAACAACTACAACAGTGATCAGACAATCAGAAGTTCAAAGTTCAAAGAGCAAGGGTCCATGACTTGAGCTGCACAGAGTTAGTGGCCCCAGATGCACTGCGGCCGGCACAGGCGCGGTGACTTGCGGTGCACTGCGGTAGGGCCACGAGAGCTGAGCGGGTCCTCGTCGATGTCGAAGGTGAATGTCGCGGAGTGTTTCGGGGGACAGTGGAAGGTGTTCTTCCAGGACATGATGCAGAGGGCAGAACCAAGCAGAAACAGGCAATATGGAGGAGATGAATGCTACAGACTCATTTTTTACACCAAGTCAGAATCAGCTACATGATGTGTGACCTACTTGACCGCAGTGTAGGCCGGAGGCAGCGGTCAGCAGGGGCCCACAGCCATGTGTCGTTGGCTTGCGATGCACAGAGTTAGTGGCACCAGAGCAGTTGTTGGTAGTGTTCGATCACCTCCATAACGATGATCCTTTTTTCCTCCGGACTGAACTGCGTCTTCCTCTTACTCCTCTCCTTGCGTACAATGATATGAACTCGGCCATTGAATAATCAGGACTCAGTTCCAAATGTGTGACCTACTTGACTGCAGTGTAGGCCGAAGGCAGTAGTCAGAAAGGGCCCACAGACACGTGTCGTTGGCTTGCGATGCACAGAGTTGGTGGCACCAGATCGAAGGGAGTACAGTGATATAAATGCTGCCATTAACATATGAACTCGGCCATCATGAAATCAAGACTCAGTTCCAAATGTGTGACCTACTGGACCGCAGTGTAGGCCAGAGGCAGCGGTGGAGTACGTCAACGAGAAAGGAGTGCTGGGGGCCTGTGTCGCGGAGGCTGTGATGGTCTGAGGAGGCTGCCAAGGTCGCGGGCCTCGGGCTTGGAGCTTGCACCGGCACGTGGTGGGCTCTCTTTGACACACGCCGCTGTCGGCAGGTGAGCAGTGAGGCCTGGTTGCGCAGGGGCGGTAAAGACGGGTCTGGGGACCAGCGGCCTGGGGTGCAGCAGGCGCACAGGATCGCAGGCACCGCCGCTCACGGCATCAGCTTCGTGGCAGGCTGAGAGACACATTTGCCATTCCGGAAGAGAACCACGCCCAGGGCAACGGGCTTTTTATTCACATGCCTAAGCTGGCCTGGCGTACGCCGGACCAGCCCACTCCGCTCACGCTTACAGGGGGGGACGTAGCAAGCTACATTTCCGCGATCTTCCCCACTGCCTGGGGTGACATGGTTACGTCCACTGTCCACTACACTCCAAACACCAGCAGTATATGTCGACATGGACATGTCTGTGGTCTGCATACTGCAGTCTGGCCAGCACATCCACGCCACACTTGGCACTGTGTACATTCTCATTCATGGGTCACTTGCCTCCTTCGCACTTGCCTGGTTCCCACCTTTCCCCACATTCTGCTATTGTGTGGCTGAGGTGCCAAGCCGTTGATGGCTGTGTACATGGCTAGCCCAGGTTACCACAGTATGTTGTGCTGTTGTGTCTGGTAGGTGGGCATGTTGTTTGGCATCTTGTATGTGAGTTTGTAACGTGGGCATTCCCAGAGTCGTGAGTTGCATGACTGTGGAGTTGAGGTGTGTGGTGTGTTCATTTGGTACTTACCAACGAGCAATGCATTCCCATAGGTGCCAGCCTCAAAGCGCTGGTTGATGATGGACTGTCGGAAGATGAAGGAATCATGCACACTGCCTGGGTAGCTGGCGTCGACATTGGTGAAGAGTCCCAGGTGGTCCACTATTGCCTGCACATTGATGGAATGCGTGTGCTTCCTGTTGCGGTAATTGTGTGCAGTGGCGGCAGGGGGCACGAGGAGTACATGTGTGCAGTCGATTGCCCCCAACACGTGCAGGAAGCCAGCTATGGCGTAGAAGCCTTGCTTGGTCTCCAGCTGTTCCTGCACAGTGTGGGGGAAGTGAAAGTACTGGGGTACCAAGCTGATGATGGCATCCAAGACAGGTGTTACGAACTTGGATAGGGCTGGCTGTGAGACTCCTCCAACTCTGGCAGTTGTTGGTTGGAAGGTACCAGAGGCCAACAGGTGCAGCACAGCCAGCAGCTTTGTCTGCGGAGGGATGTTGGTTGTCCGCTGTGTTGGTACCGTCAGCCTGTGGGCAATGATGGTCAGGATGCGGAGGATGGTTGTCCTTTTGAGCCTGTAGTGGGCAATGACATCCTCTGGTGTTAAGTCTGTGAGGCTGGTGCGTTTTCTGAAGGTCCACTGTCTTTGTCTGCACTGCCTCTGTGGTAGTCTGGTGGGGTGGGGGGTGGCGGGCCTGGGTGTGGTGGCGGTGGGTGTTGTGGCCCTCTTGGGGCTCCGAGCTGCATGATCAGTAGCTCCATGGCATCTGTTGTTCTTCAGGTGTGGCTCTGGTCTGGGCTCCCTTTTGTGGTGCAGGTTGTCGTCCGACTTAACACCAGGTAAGAGCAGGTGTTAAATCCCTGCTGTTAACGAGCCTTATCGCCTGTTTTGGGATCTTATCACCGATCTGGCTGGTCGTTGCGAATATTGCGAAGTGGTGTTTTCGCGGCTTTTTGCACAGGAACGCCTACTCTGCATCTCATTAGCGTTAGTTGCTGGTGTCATCCGTGGCGATGTTTTTTGCGGCTGCTATCGCAGGAAAATTGGCGATATCAGCTGTTAGCACCAGCTTGTGAATAGGGCGATAAATCTATCGCCACTTTGGCTGCGATAAAGTGCCGCTAACTCGGCGATAAGTCCTTGAGAATATGCCCCATTGAATGGTAAAGAGTGAGGATTTGGATGAAGATGGTAATAAATGGAATTTAATTATTTTACATTTTTATGTAGCTTGACTGCACCAAGCGTTGCAAATGTATTAATCATAGAATAGCAGGTTTGAAATCTCGAATTGTGAACAGCATCAAGATGCTGAGGGAGGAGATTAGGGTGTGGATGGAACAGGAGGGACATCTGAGGTGTGTAGCCACTGTTAAACGTATTGCATGGACAGAGGAAGGACGTTTGCAAGTTCAGTGTGGGAAATTACTTAGATCAGATATATATAGAAATAAAAAGAAACTTATAAATAGAAACATTTTAAGACCTGTCTAAATTAAAGTAGTCTTTTTATTGTGTCAGGTGTTTTAGCAGAGAGTTCCATAGGTTTGTTGATGCCCTTGAAGAATCTGTATGCGCTTGTTTTGTTTTGAATTTAGGTAGCTTAAGTAGTAGGGTGATTTTGCTTCTGGAGTCTCCGGAACCACTTTTAGAAAGGTGGTCAGATAGTGGGGTCTTGTCTGATGAATGACTTACTGAGATATTCTATCTTGAGCTTCATTCAAACAGGTTCAAACAAAGGTCCAGCAGCTCAAAGACTTCTCACAACGCAGAGCAGCAAAACATTTGCTGCGCTGTGTGGCGTGAATGGTTAGAGCAGAACTGCGCCACATCTTCAAAGAAATGGCGTAATTGAGCTCTCTCCCTGCACTGGCACACTATGTGCAGGCACCAAAGGGCTCCAAAGTACAATAGTGTCTGCATTATGGTCAGGATAGATTTCGTGTAGGAAGGGGTCCCTTCCTGCCCAAATCCATCCTTGGAGGCTAGCACAGCTGAAAAGAGGAAATAAGAAGAAATAAAGATGTTTCTCCTCGTTACGCTCACCTCAGTAAGGCTCACCTTTGTGGCACACACCCATGTCTAAAACTCTTTGTAAATATGGGTTTGTGTCAAAGTTCACAGGTGGATACACAGGAACGCCTATGCACAACCTATGGAACCTCCCTGAACCGAAGTAACACACGGTAGCGCCATGCCATGATGGCGTTACTTGTTTGTTTTTTTTAATACAAAGCAACACAAATAAACATTTGTGTTGCTTTGTAAATGCCACAAAGATTTTCTGCACCTGTCTGTGTGAAAAAAAAGTAGAGCAAACCCGAAATAAAATCTTTGAAATTCCAAGCCTGGGGGGTCGATTCCGATTCGGGCCGGAAAAAGCACCGACCGACTCGGAGCCGGAAAAATTACCGACCGACACGTACCAGTGGCGCCCGACACGCCAAGTACGATGCAAGCCGCGATAAATCCGACCGACACGTTAGGAAACCAAGCCGACCGACCGAGCCGCTCGGAAAATAGCAATCCGGCCGGAAAAACACGCGAATCCAACCGACCGACACGCACCCGGAACAAATCCGACCGAATCGTACCCGCCAACTCCAAACCGCAAAGTACGATGCAAGGCGCGAAAAACACGACCGAGTCGGACGGAGGACAAGCCGTACGACCGACACGCATACAAAACCGAGCCGAAGCAACACAATACACCGCGACCGACGCGTACGCAGCATACAAAACTGCACAAACACAGCGTGAACGAAACGGAAAACACCGTACGAGACCAATGCAGGGTCCGACTCGGTCACAAGAACGTTTCCAACATACACAAACAGCACAAAGGAAAAATCAACCAAAAAAAGGCCAAACAAGCAATTACCAAGCCAATAAATACTGGGGGGGTGGGGACAGAGAACAAAGACACACCCACAACTCCACCTATATAAAGGACACAAATCACTACCATGAGCCTTTGCAAATGCCATTCCACTGCCAGCACCCAAGAGAAAGCAACCACACACCCACAGCTCATCCCTCACACAAGCCACACACCATCAGCACACCAACAAATACCTACCTCACATACACCCAGCACAACACACACCCACACACCCTCACCTGCACACCAACACACACATCACCCAACATCACCACCCATCACCATGCCCCCCAAGAAGAATCCCAAGTTCCTAGATAGTGAATTGGAAGTCATGGTAGACGAGATCCTCAGGGTGGAGCCACAGCTGTTTGGCACTCTGGTCCAACAGACCCCCATGTCGCAGAAAACCAAGATGTGGGAGAGGATCATCAACAGGGTGAACGCCCAATCACCATGTCGGCGCACAAAGACGGACATCCAGAACAGGTGGTATGACGTGCGCAGGAGGGTACGGGACCTGCTGAAGATAGACTACATCAACAGCCAACACACCGGCAGTGGCCCTCCTGCCAAGCCAATATACCTCAGGCCCTGGGAGGAGAAGGTGCGGGCCATCCTTCCGCCAGTGAGCGTATATGGACTAGAGAACATCCCAGAGCCTGGTGAGTACACAACAAATGTACACAATAAACTGCCACAAAACACACACATCACTGTCAAGGGGAGAGTCAAACCATGCACTCATAGCAATTACACAGCAACTAGAACAGAATCATCCCAAAATGTGTATGTCAGTCAGATAAACACAACACATGACATCAAAAAAGTCACATCCAACTGTGCCAACACATGTACAAACACAACCACAACTACAGCTAGGCAGTGGCACAAATAGAACTAACACACACATCCACACATGTAGCCACCACAACAACACCAACACACAGTGAAGACCACTCAAAGGAAGGAATTCTGTGTATGCTGGCCAAGTCAGTGTAGCCAATAGCATCATGGGAGTCGCAGTCACACATATTGCCCCCCCACAACTGTCCCATCAACACCACCCTGAACCATGCTCACATCACAGGGAGTGGAGAAGGACTCACAAGATGGCTGACACTGGCTACTGCTGTGGGGAGCACAAGGCCCTGCTGCCAACTGTGCACCAACAAACAGCAGGACACCACTGACTGACATCCTGAGAGACAACTTCCACTCCCTGCAATGCAAGCACGTTCCATGGTGGGATAACTGACTGGGTGGGTGGGTGGGTGGGAAGGAGGTCTGGCTGTCAACCAAACACAATCAATGCAGACCATGTTCACACCCCAGAGAATACATAGAAATGCCCAAATAATGCAGGACAATGTGCCACACCAATATCAACCCCTGACTGTGACGACTTAGGACAATACAATGTACAGGCCCGCACCCCGAGGCACAGTCACAACTGTCAGGTGTGTCAACCACTGATGCCTGCAGAAACATGAAATACATTGTTTGTGTCTCCCAAAAACAGGTGATGATAGGGACACAGCAGCAGACGCTGAGGAGTCCCAGTCCCAGGCTCAAGAGGATGCCGAGCTCACTGGCGTCGTACAGCCTCTGTCCTCCTCGGACGATGAACAACCTGGCACATCCGGTGCAAGTCAACTTGCTGCACCAGCAGGACCACCAGCTGCAGCACCAGCAGGTCCACCAGCTGCACCCCCTGCACCCACCCCTCCAACGACTGTCACCACGAATACCATCCCTGCCGACATGGACAGAATAAGGAACAACACCAGCGCAGTGACCCTGGACCAACCTGGGGCCATGGACACCACCACCACCACCCCCCCCAAGGTGGACCAGGGTTATCTGTGCGTGCAACTGCACACACTGCACATGTCAGCAGGGGTGGTGGGAGGGGTGGGAGACAGAGGTCGCTGCTTGCAGACGTTGCTGGTGTGCATGAAGACCCACAACTGGTACGCATAGCTGATGCGTACCAGTCCAGCACCGGAGAGCTCAGCCAGGTAGTGGGGCTCCTCAGAGACATCAAACAGCAGCAGGCTGCCCATCATGCCCGCTTGGACTCCCACATGTCCCACGTGGAGTCACACATGTCACGTGTGGACTCCCACATGTCCCGCGTGGAGTCCAAGTGGGATGTACTACATGAGATGACGGCGGTGCACAGGGACATTTTACAATGCCTCCGCCAGATGAACAGCAACCAGTCCACACCTCCCTGTGTGCCAACAACATCTGGTACCGAACAAACTGCAACTGCCACAGGGAGGGAGGAGGAGTCTGGCGGAGAGTCCCCTGCACCGCAGCAGCCTGCACTTGAGGGCCCCCCCAAGAAGAGGGGTCGTCCGAGGAGGGGAAAGTGAGAGGCTGATGGCCAAGCGCAACTCCCAGGAAGCCTGAACCTGTTCTGGATTTTCGCCTTTGTGCACAGACTGTTCACCCTGTTGATGGCAACACTACTCCCACACATTGCATGGGGAGTACAAGTTGGAGCAATGTGTCAGACAACTGTGGCCCCGATACTGGGGATCCTGTCTACCTGGACTTTCAATTCACCTAGGAACTTGGGATTGCAAGATTCATGTACAGCACAATCCATCCTATGCACTATTAACACAGATGTATCACAATAAACACACTAATACACCATACTTGCCTCTGTCGTGATTCCAACGTGGGTGCTGTTATGGGGATGATGTACTGCAAAATTACACTGTGTATGCGAACTGCAACAGCAAGGACAACACAGGCATGTGAGTACAGGCAACGTGACACATATGAGGGAGACACACCACCAGGGCTACACAACACATACACACCTAGGCCATCTGACTCATTGCCTACACTGATGTTGCCAGGGAAGACGGTGCAATGCACAGACACCACACCCATTCCCAGTTGTAGTCAAGTAGCCCACAGGTGCAGTAAGCAAATGGCAGTCAAATGTGTGACCACAGACAACGCACATCACTAAGTGAAGCACAGGTTTATTACACAGTAGCAACATGCCGTAACCACTACAGATGCAAGGTAACCCCACCTGGTAGCGGGCACACAGTCAACAACTGTAGACGGAAGGAAGTCCATGGGTGTGGCGCACATCACCTGTAGGGACACAACAGCTACCAGCCTGGATGTGCAATCACGTCGTCGGTGGACACAGTTGACCAAACGAATCTGAAAGTACCCTGTGAAGGACAGAAATGACACACAGTCAAAAGCAATGCAGTACAGGACAGATCAGCAAAACTCATGCACAATACATGTTACAAGATACCCACCCAGAACCAAGTTAGCATGTCAACACTGTTGGGGAGTACAGCCCACCTGTCACCACACATCGCAACACACATCCTGTCAAGTAGCCCATGGACACACTCCAACAGCACCAGAGCACCACCCACACATCATGCCAACTCACATCATTCACATGACACCTCAGGATACTCACATTCAGCTAAAGAAGTTGGTGATGAGCTGTGTGCGGACATCACCATCACCATCATCATCATCATCATCGTCACTGGCATCGTGGTCCAGGCCAGGATCCTCCACAGGTGGCGGATGTTGGTCATCGTCATCCTGGATGAGAGGCAACTCCTTCCGCACTGCCAGGTTGTGGAGCATGCAGCAGACGATGATAATCTTGCACACTTTCGCAGGGGCATATGGGAGGGACCCTCCGGTCTTGTCCAGGCAGCGGAAGCGGCTCTTCAGGAGACCAAAGGTCCGCTCAATCACTCTCCTGGTCCGACCATGTGCCTCATTGTAGCGCATCTGGGCAGGTGTCACAGGGTTCCTGAGGGGTGTCAGCAACCACGGCATGTTGGGGTATCCCGAGTCACCTACGGACAGACAAGTGCACATCAGCTGACTTGGAAAAGTGGGCGGAATACTACAGATCAGATCACACACAATGGCACAAAGTCAGTACACACCGACAAGCCAGGCACGCTGGTTCTGCATCTGTGCCATCAACCTGGGGATGCGACTACTCCTCATCACAAAGGCATCGTGTGCTGAACCAGGGAAACGGGCACACACGTGTGTGATGGTCATGTCTGCAAGACACACCACCAGTGCATTGACCGAGTGGTAGTGCTTGCGGTTCCTGTAGGCCTGCTCCTGGGCCTGTGGTGGTACCAAAGCCACATGTGTCCCATCAATGGAGCCAATGACATGCGGCATCCTCCCCAGGGCATAAAAGTCACTCTTCACGTCAGTGAGTCGTCGCAGTCTAGGGAAATATATGTACCGGTTCAGGAAGAGCAACATTGCCGCCAAGAAATCGCGGAGCACACGGCTGAACATGGTCTGTGACATCCCACCAGCAGACGCCACAGTATGTTGGAAGGTACCGGTGGCAAAGAAGTGTAGGGCTGCCATCACCTTCACCTTGGGGGTCAGCGCTGTAGGATACGGCCGGCCAGGCTGCAAATGTGGGGACAACTGCACTGCCAAATCCTCAATCAGCTGCCTGGTGAAGCGGTACCGTCGGATGCTGTCCCGTTCCACCATCGTTGCCAGGTCTGGGAATGGCCGATGGACAGCAGGAGCCCTGCAGTGCAGAGGAGAAGTAAGCAAGATCGTCAGTCACCCCACATATGCGGCATTGAACACACTCAAGTTCCCAACATACATCATCATGAGGCACAACTACATGAAGTGTGCAGTACCGGAACGACATGTATGGTACATACATGGCCAACATCTGTCAACACGGTCCTACAGGTGGCATCAATTTGTCCCAGGTTGGCCCATTGGATATCATGATGCTGTGTCAAAGTCACCCCCCAGTGACATGTGAGGACAGATGTGCCCCAGGCACCACAGCTCAACGACAGGCACATTCCCAGGGACCCTGTAATGCCACATGGACACTGGCATCACCTGGAGTATCATGTGTACACCACAGCAAAACAAACATGACCCCCACAGGTAGTGGCCACACTTGCCATGGCAGGAGAGCCATGGACGTCTGTGACACACACGCACAACATCAGAGTCCATGCACACACAACGTGGATGTGGAGACTGTCTCCCATTGTGCACATGAAATCAGAGACATTGTAAACACTACATGCACAAAGACTGTGGAGGGCCATCACTATTGTGCCACTGGGACACCCTGGCTCAAACATACCGTCCCACATGGGACTCACGGGGTATGTGACATGACATACACAAACACCACTGTGAAATGTGACCATGACACATGCACAGATATGAACAGTTGCACATCACAGTGGTCACGTACACGTAACACCCAGGATCCTGTCCCCATGAACACGTGCACAGCCTGGGGGTGGCTGCCCACAGGTGACACCCACAGGACAACATGTACACCAACATACACACAATAGGAAATGCAGCCTTACATGCCTTATGATAAGGTTTGGACAGGCTGTCGTGATGTAGGTGTGCCCCTCACTCCCTGGGAGCTATCTGTGGCTGGCATATGTCCATCTGAGACAGGCATGCTGACCTATGCCAGTCACATATACAGTGATGCGTTGAACAGCAATGGACCGATCGGTGCCTCCGGCCGGCCCATTGCTTTCAATGTGTGCGGGTACGCGTTGTACCCCTGTGCGCGTTGAACATGCAATGGACCGATCGGTGCCTCCGGCCGGCCCATTGCTTTCAATGTGTGCAGGTACGCGTTGTACCCCTGTGCGCGTTGAACAGCAATGGACCGATCGGTGCCTCCGGCCGGCCCATTGCTTTCAATGTGTGCGGGTACGCGTTGTACCCCTGTGCGCGTTGAACTGCAATGGACCGATCGGTGCCTCCGGCCGGCCCATTGCTTTCAATGTGTGCGTGTACGCGTTGTACCCCTGTGCGCGTTGAACAGCAATGGACCGATCGGTGCCTCCGGCCGGCCCATTGCTATCAATGTGTGCGGGTACGCGTTGTACCCCTGTGCGCGTTGAACAGCAATGGACCGATCGGTGCCTCCGGCCGGCCCATTGCTTTCAATGTGTGCGGGTACGCGTTGTACCCCTGTGCGCGTTGAACAGCAATGGACCGATCGGTGCCTCCGGCCGGCCCATTGCTTTCAATGTGTGCGGGTACGCGTTGTACCCATGTGCGCGTTGAACTGCAATGGACCGATCGGTGCCTCCGGCCGGCCCATTGCTTTCAATGTGTGCGTGTACGCGTTGTACCCCTGTGCGCGTTGAACAGCAATGGACCGATCGGTGCCTCCGGCCGGCCCATTGCTATCAATGTGTGCGGGTACGCTTTGTACCCCTGTGCGCGTTGAACAGCAATGGACCGATCGGTGCCTCCGGCCGGCCCATTGCTTTCAATGTGTGCGGGTACGCGTTGTACCCCTGTGCGCGTTGAACTGCAATGGACCGATCGGTGCCTCCGGCCGGCCCATTGCTTTCAATGTGTGCGGGTACGCGTTGTACCCCTGTGCGCGTTGAACAGCAATGGACCGATCGGTGCCTCCGGCCGGCCCATTGCTTTCAATGTGTGCGGGTACGCGTTGTACCCCTGTGCGCGTTGAACTGCAATGGACCGATCGGTGCCTCCGGCCGGCCCATTGCTTTCAATGTGTGCGGGTACGCGTTGTACCCCTGTGCGCGTTGAACAGCAATGGACCGATCGGTGCCTCCGGCCGGCCCATTGCTTTCAATGTGTGCGGGTACGCGTTGTACCCCTGTGCGCGTTGTACCTCAATGGACCGATCGGTGCGCACCCATTGACAATGGGCTTGCCTGGCAACGGACGCGTTTTCGAATTTCGAACGAGTCGGTTGCTGGAAAATCAGTTGGTCACCCACAACAATGTTGCAAAATCATGTATGTCATGAAGTTGAAGTTTTGAAGGATGCTGTGGGCGTGTTTTGGTGCTGCTATTCCATGGATTGGCCAGATTCAGAAGATGCAAACGACTTGGACCTATCACTTTGGACACAAGGGACAGTATCTGCCTCTCCAGCACATATATATTGCTGCCTGTTCCCCTGAGAGCCCACTTGCCTGCACTACATGCTCCAGGACGACATCTGCCACTGCACTGCTGCTGTCTCTGCCCCTCTGGACCCTGCAATGGCACGTACTGTGGAGAGAGCCCCAGCCTTCAGCCTTGAGGAGAACCAGGCCCTGCTGGACAGCCTACTTCCACAGTACAGCAAGCTGTATGGGACACCAGGGGAGCAGGTGAGTGTTCTGTGCACTGCCTTTCTGAATGTGCATTTTGTCTGACTAGCAAGGCTGAGAGTCAGCACACCACTGGCTAGCAGGCTCACTGAGTAGTTGTCACCCCCCATAGTGTGTAGTGACTTGCACTGGACAGGTATGGTGCAGTGACAGTGCTTCTGAACAGGGTTTTACTCCCCATGCAATGATACCATGTAGTGACTTCTGGAAAACTGTCCATGGGCAGCCGTGCACTGCCTGGGTACACCATGTGCCCCTGTGATTGCGACATGTATATGCAACTGTGTCATGCACGGATATGTTGCATGTGTAGTAATGGCCTTATCACTTTGTCATCCTGACAGGCTTCTGCCCATCGGAAGCATGAGATATGGAAGGACATCGTCCGGGCTGTCCGGTCCGTGGGGGTCTACAAGCGCCGGATCCGCAACTGCCAAAAGAGGTGGCAGGACCTTCGGGGCTGGACCCGGAGGATTGCACGGGTCCAGCTGAAGCTGTCGCCTCCTCGCAGGAGGGGCGGAACACGGACCCTGACCCCCCACATGCTCAGGATCCTGGCGGTGGTCTTTCCAGACCTGGATGGGCAGCTGAAGGCCAGAGAGCAGCAAGGAGGGGGTGAGTCAAAGACTGCACTGTGTACTCTGTCTAACATGCTATGTGCCCTCCTCGGGCCTGGTTAAACTGCCACAGTACAGCAGTCATGTTGTCCAGGAGCCATGTCCCTCTATTGTGCACTGCCCACTCCTCATCTGATACCCAGGTGTGGCCCTTACATGCAGGGAATTCTGTCACTTAGGACTGTGTCCTTGCAGTTTGCTTGACTCAAGGTGGGAGACAGCATCTGTTTCCCTGACTCTGTGGTGGGCATCATGGGTGGGTCCATTGCTTACACAATGCCTGTATTCTGACATGTATTCAGCGTGTTACTTTGATCTGTGGTCCAATTGCTGAGCTGATCCACCACATGTGGCTGGGGTACCTGGCACACACCCATGCTGCGGGTGGGAACAATGTTTGGGCCCCAGGAGTATGTATATGACGTGTGTCACACATACTTAGCCAGCTGCCTACAGTCCAGGGCTCATCCCTCATTCATGTGGGGCTGGACAGTCATGCCTACTCCAGGCCATACAATACACTCTGTACTCCCACTCCCGTGTATCAGCGGACACATTGTGCACAGTGATTTGACCCCTCAGGTGTCTGCCTCTGTGTCAGTGTGCTGTGGATTAGTCGCCAGGACTGCTGTGGAGTTTCTTGGTAGGGGCTCAGCATGCCACTGGAGATGTGACCATAGGAGACGATACTTGTGTGACACATAGGTGTCTGATCAGCTGCCCATGCAGACTGGGGCATGTAAATGTGAAGTTCAGGCAGCTGTTCCCCATGCACAGCAGAGTGTGAGGGGCTCAGGTTCAGAGGGTAGTGTCACAGGTCTCCCATATGTCCAATAGGTATGACCTGGACAGATGAGGGTTAAGAGGATGTGTTGTGGGGGGATGTACATGTGCACTTGTGCAGCTCCAGGACTTGCATTCCCCATGACCTACTATTGTGACACAGTGCAGAGTGTTGTTGTCTGGCTGCAAAGTCATACATCACTGAGCCAGTGATGTATGACTTTGCAGTCATGCCTCCGCCATGGCATGTGTCTACTGATTGGTGAGCCTGCAGGGGAGTGACATGTGCTACATGCACACCATAGTGGCGCTGGCTATCAGGACATGGGTGCATCATGGTGTCTGTCGCTGGTATGCATCACATGCATTTCCTATTTGACTCTGGGCATCCCTTACATCCGGAAACCTGTACTGACTCAGTGGCAAGAGCTGTGATGTGTCCACACCGTGTCCTCTGCACTGTCCAACTACTGTGTACTTGGTGCATGTGTCAACACTGGGGTGTTGCAATCCAACAGACACCAGACAGATGGGTGCAAGGCCATGTGGGATGTGAGTGCCATGCTTGGCATCAGACTGACAATTGACTTCTCCTGTTCAATTAGTGCACTTTTAGCAATGTACAACTAATGATGCCAGGGCTTGCTCTGTGATGTGCTGTGCTCACAGTGGTGTGTGCGTTATGTGCAGGTGACTGATGTCTGTCTGTTTCCCCATTGTTTGCAGATACATCCACGGCCACGGAAGGGGACAGCTCCACGGACCAGGAGGAGCCGGAGAGCCAGACTGGGTCAGCAGCCGAGGAGTGGTCGGAGGGACCCAGTGGCACGGAGGGCGAGGGGAGCCACACCGAGGAGTCCTCAGCAGCATCCACCTCAGCTGAGGACCAGAGCAACTCGGAGGATGACTCCCTTGTGGAGGCGGGTGTCAGCAGCCACCACACCCCAGCTAGTGTTGCTGTCCCCGCCACCACCAGCACCACCACCGCCCTCCCATCGGCTCCCATTCCCCAGGTCCGTGGAGGCTCCCATGTCCGGGAGCGTGTCTCCTTTGGGCCAGGCACCGCACCCCCTGCCCCTGTGTCCCCTGCTGCCCTGAGTGAGGAGTCTGTGTACCTCCTTCGCCAGCTCCATGTAGGGCAGACAGCCATGCTGAGTGTCCTCCATGCGCACACCGCGCTGTTGACTCAGCTGGTGTCGTTCATGGAGGGCATCTCATCGGGCATGTCTGACCTACAGAGGGGCAATAGGTCCATGGACTCCTCCCTGACGGCAGCAGTGTCCCTCCTCAAACGGTCCCTCACCCCTCCTGCCTCTGCTCCATCCACACTCCCCAGCACCTTACCCATCCCAGGCACACACACACCGGCACAGGCACACACCAGCACACACACATCCAGCACACTGACACACACGCCAATGACAAAACGCACACGCACGCACATTCAGGGGACTGCAGCCAGACTCACAGGGGATGGGGCCCTGGAACACACACACGCATCCACATGCACTGCGCAGTCCTCAGTTCCCTCTCCCTCCAAAGCACCCTCCCTTGCCTCACCTGCAACCCCAAAGTCACAGCAGCTCTTCCTCTGTGACCTCGGCCTCTTCCCCACCGATGAAGCTGCTCCAGCATCCCGGGGGAAGAGGAAGCCCACCCACACGGAGCAGAGTGCCCCTCGCCCCCGGACACCCTCCCCCAGGCGCAGACGGACTGAGGCCCCCACCCGCAAGTCCCCCCGGAGTGGTAAGAGCAAGACCCCGCCACCGCCCTGCAGCTCAGGCACAAGGTCTCCGTCCTCCATCCCTCAGGCCCCCACTGCACAGGTGCCCCCACCACACCCTGCCCCAGGTTCCCCCACCCACAGATATACCATCCCCAAGATGCTCCGGCCTTCTCCCCCTGCCACTTGCTCTCCCAGCACCACACCCCCGCTGCGCTTGTCTGTGCCACTGATGTGGTGAGGGTGTCCTCCCCCTCTGTCCAACCCACCTTGCCTGTTCCCCATTCTCCTCCCCTGGAGGTAGGCACTGCAGTGGAGTCCACTACCGCCCTGTCTGACTTGGGCACTGCAGTGGCGGACCTGTCCACCCCATCTGCAGGGTCCACTGCAGTTGTGCCGGCACCCACGACATCTGAGTCATGCCCCCAGTTGTGCCGGCACACACCATGTCAGACACCTCCACTGCAGTTGTCAGTGGCTCTCCAGCACCCACCACCCCTTCCCTGACTCCCCCTGGTGAGCCCTGATCCTGTCCCTGCGGTGCCTGGCCTGCCCCCCGGTTGCCCCTCCTAGTGGATTGTCCCTGGTATTGTGCAGGCATGCGTAGGGTGACATCTGCCAGTGTCACCCTGTTTGAACTTTGACAATGGACTGGCCATTGGCCTTTGCTCTAATTTCTTCTGGACGTCGTTATCAAACAACACATATGCTGAATAAAGCAACTTTCTTTTCTCTAGTGCTCATGCTTCAGATGTACATGTTGTTGGTGCAGCTAACCATGCCCTTGCTGCAGTGATGGTGATATCTGGTCTCATGATTATGAAGTGTTACTGTGCAGGAACCCATGTGGTCCAGGGGGAATGTGTCCTATCATGTGGTGTATCCATGTCATCAATAGCAGCATCTGAGGGTGTCATGTGTTCAGTATTTGGCAATGGGTTTCCTACTTACATTGGCAATTTCATATCTGTGGCTTCCACCCCTGCACATCTGTTGTGCCTGCCATCGTTGCATTTGTCTACTTCCCTGACCGTGTTGCCATCTCCAGTGGACATGCAGGTTTGGGCATCAATGGGGAGGGACTCATCCGTGTAGTCAGTGCAACATTGCTATACAAGTGTGTTGGATCTGTGCTGATGATTCCGTTGGCACATCCATGACCAGGCTGATGTGATGGGAGCCCTCATTTGGTGCTAATTGTTGATTGTGTGACCAAGTGCTCAGCTGACATGATGGGGCCCTACTGAGGCAACATATGGCACAGCTTTCCTCACACAGGAGTGGAGTCCCCTCATGGCAGTGTGTACACGTGTGACATTGCCTGCGCCCAAGGTGTGTGTTGTATGTGCATGTCTGTGTGTTCACTTCCATTCATCTGCGCATGCTGTGATCCCTAGTGTTGTACCTGTTTGTGATGCTTGCTGACTTGAGCTATGTTCCCCCAAAGTCTTCTCCCTGTGTTCTCTGTGATGTGGGTGCATGGCACATTACTGGTCATCAGGGTGTCACCCATAGGTGTGTTTGCTGTCAGGGCAGAGTTTGTGTGCAGACGCAGATGGGTCACAGTCAGGTTTCCCTTTGGCACTTGTTGTTTGCCCCTGTCATGTGATTTCCAGTTTGTGTTATCTTTCAGTGATTGTGACACGTTGTGTGTGTGACTGCTGGCACTCCTTAGGGTCCGGGCTGCAATGTTGGTTGTTGTCTATGTGTGTTCTTTGTGGGTGACCTTGGCTTCTTCATTGGTGTGTGACTGTGGCTGGGATCCCATTGGTCGGTGTGGTATTGCCGTCATGTCCATGTACAGCGTAGTGTGCAGTGTGTCAGACATTCAGGAGTCTTGTTGAGTGTCCACGTGTGATGTGTTTCTACACCTTGGTTCCCACCCACCACCCTGGAATAGTCATGGGTGCATGTGCAATGTCACCAGTGCATGTGTACTTCACTGCTGCACATTGTTGGAGGTCGAGGGTGTGGTCTTGAGTGTGTGCAGATGAGAGTTGTTGCCCGGCTAGTCCCCTGCCTCCATGTTGGCCTTGGCTTACTGGCCATGCTGATTGATTTGTGCTTGTGTAGGTGTGATGGTAGTTTGTTGCTCAGGACACCTGACTGTGGTTCACAGTGTGAACGACATTTAGCTTTGTCATCACAGTGGTATTTTTATTCAGCCCAGGGTCACCACATTGTGGGGGCCCTGGGGGTGGTGCTGTGGTGTGTCTGTGACTTGCTGTGTCAGTTGTTGTTCCTACGTGCCTGTGTGACATGTGTGTTTTGTGCTCCCTCTCACCTGTCAATGCCTGCTTGCCCACATAGGGGATTTGGATCCATGAGTTACCTTAGTGTGGCAGTGTATGCACATCTGTATGATTGGTATTCAGCTCTCCTCATGTGTTGTGTTGTTGCCTGGGGACACTGGCACCCCCACCCCTCACCTGCTGTGTATGATGACAGTGTTGGTCTGCCTGTTTGTGTTTGTGCATCTGCACCACTGCATTGGCATATCTTGGGTGTGCCATTGGCTGTATGTTGTTTGGTGTGTTTCCCCTGCTGTCCCTGGGACTCCTAGGTCATCGGTCAGCACAGTGATCATGGTTTGTGTGTCCCATTGCTGCCATGGTATGGTATCTGTTCACCTCACATCTGCTGTCTCCACAGGGTATCTGCATTTGTGTGCCCATTGGTGCAAATATGTGGTTCTACATTCTGATGGTCACTTCTGTCATTGTGTCATTGATGACTGTCGACGGTCTCAGCCCCCATGGGTGTTGTTTGTCTGCACATGGCCAAAGGAATGTTTCATTTGCACTGCAGTATTTGGCTCCCCCAATTTATGTTGCAATGGGACACATACACTACTTTGCCACACATGAGTTTTTGGTTCTGTGACCAGGAATGATCCATGCAGTTTGGCAGTTGCAGCTCTTTCTTTGTCAACAATTACCTTTTGGTCACTGTGATGATGGGGGTTTAGACCCCATTGCCACAATGGTCAAAATGTGCTTCAGCTATGGACCCCACACTTGCCTTTTGGTCACTGTGATGATGGGGGTTTAGACCCCATTGCCACAATGGTCAAAATGTGCTTCAGCTATGGACCCCACACTTGCCTTTTGGTCACTGTGATGATGGGGGTTTAGACCCCATTGCCACAATGGTCAAAATGTGCTTCAGCTATGGACCCCACACTTACCTTTTGGTCACTGTGATGATGGGGGTTTAGGCCCCATTGCCACAATGGTCATGGGCTGCTTGCATTGTGGGTGCCACACACATATATGTGTGGCACATGTGCTAGGGGGTCACATTGTATGTTCAAAGTCATGTTCGGTGTTGTAGGCATTTGACACAGCCTACACACGCTTGTCATGGTGGTGGGGGGATGTCTTTATCTTGCATTCCCTAGGTTGTGGTGTGCTGGTTGTGTCATGCATTGTCCATCCTATGAGTGGGGGTGGTAGTAGTGGTAGGCATCCTGCCCCCCTGGCTAAGGGTGGTAGTAGTGGTAGGCATCCTGCCCCCTGGCTAAGGGTGGTAGTAGTGGTGGGCATCCTGCCCCCTGCCTAAGGGTGGTAGTGGTGGTGGGCATCCTGCCCCCTGGCTAAGGGTGGTAGTAGTGGTAGGCATCCTGCCCCCTGGCTAAGGGTGGTAGTAGTGGTAGGCATCCTGCCCCCCTGGGTGAGGGTGGTAGTAGTGGTGGGCATCCTGCCCCCTGCCTAAGGGTGGTAGTGGTGGTGGGCATCCTGCCCCCCTGGCTAAGGGTGGTAGTAGTGGTAGGCATCCTGCCCCCTGGCTAAGGGTGGTAGTAGTGGTAGGCATCCTGCCCCCTGGGTGAGGGTGGTAGTAGTGGTGGGCATCCTGCCCCCTGGCTAAGGGTGGTAGTAGTGGTAGGCATCCTGCCCCCCTGGGTGAGGGTGGTAGTAGTGGTGGGCATCCTGCCCCCTGCCTAAGGGTGGTAGTGGTGGTGGGCATCCTGCCCCCTGGCTAAGGGTGGTAGTAGTGGTAGGCATCCTGCCCCCTGGCTAAGGGTGGTAGTAGTGGTAGGCATCCTGCCCCCTGGGTGAGGGTGGTAGTAGTGGTGGGCATCCTGCCCCCTGGCTAAGGGTGGTAGTAGTGGTAGGCATCCTGCCCCCTGGCTAAGGGTGGTAGTAGTGGTAGGCATCCTGCCCCCCTGGGTGAGGGTGGTAGTAGTGGTGGGCATCCTGCCCCCCTGCCTAAGGGTGGTAGTGGTGGTGGGCATCCTGCCCCCTGGCTAAGGGTGGTAGTAGTGGTAGGCATCCTGCCCCCTGGCTAAGGGTGGTAGTAGTGGTAGGCATCCTGCCCCCCTGGGTGAGGGTGGTAGTAGTGGTGGGCATCCTGCCCCCTGGCTAAGGGTGGTAGTGGTGGTGGGCATCCTGCCCCCTGGCTAAGGGTGGTAGTAGTGGTAGGCATCCTGCCCCCGTGGGTGAGGGTGGTAGTAGTGGTGGGCATCCTGCCCCCTGGCTAAGGGTGGTAGTAGTGGTAGGCATCCTGCCCCCCTGGGTCAGGGTGGTAGTAGTGGTAGGCATCCAGCCCCCCTGGGTTGGGGTGGTGGCGCGCATTCAGGCCCCTGTGTGCATATGTGGCATTGGTGATGGGCATCCCGCCCCTATGGTGCTGCTGTTGCTGGTGTAAGTATATTCAGATTCCCAGTGTATGTGTGTGATGTGTCGTGTACGTGTTGTATGTGTTTTGTGGTTGGTGTCTGACTTACCTTCTGCGCCGTACGCGTCCGTGCCTGTTCCGGTAGTAGATGTAGAATATTGGTATGATCGGGACGAAGGGATTCATGGTTGGTTCGTGTCGTTCGTCCTTCTCGTTGCTTCGCGTCGTCCTCGTCGCTTCGCTTCGTCCTCGTCGCTTCGCGTCGTCCTCGTCGGTGCCGTGTTCGTCTCGTAGCCGTGGATCGTGTTGTGGCGCGATTCGGAGCTTATGTGCGCCTCTCCCGGATGCTTTGACGTGCCGTGCGTAGCGACGGGTTCGGCGCGTACAAGAAGCGCATCGTACTTGTCCGGCCGGACGGGGCTGCATTTTCCCTTCCGTGCGACTCGATTCGGCGTTTCCGGATTCGCCTCGGTCGGAGAACAGGACCTGGTTTGGGTGAGTACGGCTCGGCCGGAATTTTTGCTGTTGTGCGCATCGTACTTGCTCGTTCGGGTGTGCTGTACGGATCGGTCGGGAAACAGGCTTTCGCATGGCTTTTTTCCCGACCGAATGGTATTGGGTGCGCCTCCGACCGAGATTGGAATCGGCCCCTACGTCTTTAAAAAACTCGGTCCAAGATCAGAAAAGGTCTGCATGTAAGTCTTGTCCTTTTGTACAAAGCTACGTTTTAAGGGACACCATTTGTCACTGGTGTAGGTTTATTAGCTGATTGAAAACTTTGGGCTTTCTTTGGGAATAGATCCATGCACAAGAACAAGGGCCTTCTATACTGAACAGCACTCAGGAATCATTTTGGTTCCTGGTTCATGTGGTCACTAATCTTGGTGCCTGTGACCAGGTAATCTACAAAATGAACGTCTCTCTGTGAGACCCTGATGCCTGTCTCTTAGAGGCAAGCAAGCAAGCACTGTCATTTTCTTTATCTGGCATATCGAAAACCTGGACAGAAGGGCTAAGATCTGAATAAACCAATAAGTCTCAAGAGTAAAGACTGGAATCAAAATGGGAAATATTCCACTTACAATAAAATGAAAATGTTAGCCCTGAAAAGAAAGGGTTGGGGCAATCTGGAGAGTAGAAGGACCTTAGGGCCAGGTGTACACTGCAAAATACTGATCACAATTTGTCACCAGTATTTTTGCAACCTTTAAAGAATTTTAAGAAGTGACCTATGTTCCAATGGGTCAGTTTTTAAAATTCCAAATTACAGAGAGTTGGAATCTGACTAGCCTCAGGATTATTAATGAGGTAGGTCGCAAATTGTGACTAACCATGATTGGAGGTCATAACAGGGATGACAGCCTGCTGGGGTCAGCAGACCACCTTGTCTTGGATTTTTTTTTAATAAATCTTTTTTTTTAAACAGAAGCTCATTTTCCTTAAAGGAAACAGGACTGGATTTGAAAAGAAAATTTTACTTTTTGTATGTTTAAGAGTTGACAGTGTTCCTCTGCACTACCGTTAACTCTTCAACAAACTTTTTTTTTACATTTAAAAAAGGTAAGGATTCTCAAGGAAACCCCTTCAATTTTCTGAATACATTACCACTTTCTTTAAGGTGCCAGTAAAATGTCAATTCTTATCGACTGGATTTTGTACACAAAACATTGATACACAAGATACCGATTCGATATTTGAAAGGGAAACCTACAACATGCTCCTTGCAGATACTTAATCGGTATCCATTCGGAATCCCATTTTAGGAGTGTAAAAAACTCTGATGCCTAACACGAGATTAATACATAGGAAAAAGCATTTTATTAGCCACAAGTGCTGAATCTGAGCATCTGCGACAGTTACATTGCTTAGTCCATCTGGGCCTTAGTTTTAGTGAGCTTTAGTATGTGATAAAGCCAAAATGTATTCCTATGTTTTTAAGAGTTTTTTAGCAGACCGCAGCACACCCAAGGACCAAGCCTCAGACAAAAAAGGAGTGTGTGTAGTTAGAGTACAACTAGATGTGTGATGAAAGCCCCTCTCTGATTTTCCTGCATCACAGCCCTTGTTGAGATGGAATTTAAGATGAAGTGTAGGTTAGTTCGATTTTCAGGTTTTTGTAGAGTGAATGTGATTATGTTCTTCCCTCAGATTTTGTTCAAGACGTTCCAGGATAAGGAGCTAGGCTTGTCAAAGGATCTCCCTCTGTGTTTCCTTTATCTGAAAGCCCCAAGGCATGTGAAAAACAAGGTTTTCTTAAAGACACAGGGGCAAATATTATATGGATACTCCTCTTCAATTATAGCTCTAAGCAGCAAGATCATCACAAGTGATCTGTGATGTCATTGAAACAAAGGCACCAATAATGACGATGCACTCACTGTCTTACAATTGATGGTATGTGGCAAGAGAGTTGGCCGGGAATTTAGAATGAGGAATGACAGAAGGAAAGAATACACTGAGGTCAGCTTAAAACTGATTTAGTGCAACATAACATGCAATATAGTTAGTGGCATGTAAACAAAGAACTTCAACTTTTTGCAGGGTTATCCCAGAACCTTATGACTTCCTCCTGTATTTTCCTGACCTGTTTTTGTTGGATTTATGACTCTGGGCCTAGGGGGGAGAAGACAAAGCCCATTGTCTCCACAGAAGGTGTTCGGCAGGGGTGCATCCTGGCCCCATTTCTCTTTCTACTGTACACAAATGGCCTAGAGGCATTCCTAATACAGAAGGCACTTGACTTTCCCAGAATAGGAGGCAACCCGGTCCCTTTGTTGTCATATGCAGACGATACAGTTATAATGGCCTTAACAGCCAATAGTCTCCAAAAATCATTAAATGCTTTTACTGATTTTATGTCAGCACTGGACCTAAAAGTAAATTTTATTAAGTCTTATATCATGGTGTGTGGCCCCAATCAAACCAAAACAAGAAAATGTACTGTAAAGGGTAAGACCATTGATAAGGTGTCTAATTTTACATATTTGGGGAATGTTTTTAATAACAAATTGAATTGGGACCCTCTCGTCACAGCAAGGCCACAGTATACTAGCCGGGTAGTGGAGGTTCTATTTCGCTTCGCCTGTAAATTAGGCCACAAGCCGGTAACAGAATTGATTACTTTATACAAATCGAAATGCCTATCTGTTGCATCATACGGGGCAGGAGTGTGGGGACATCATAAAAGTACTCAGTTACAAATTTTAGAAAATAAATTTATAAAAAGACTGTTGATGACCCCAAAAAGTGCCCCCACAGTCTTTTGTCATTCTGAGGTAGGGTTAGATTACATAGAGGACCGAATTAATATCGCCCCATTGGTTCTCTGGGCTAAAATTTGGACGTCTGAGGACCTAACGTTCTCAAGGGAAATCATCAAGGATTGTATTAACCTTGATAATGCCCTGGCGATCCCATGGTTCCGTTTTGTTAGAGAAAAATTCAATGCGATTGGCCTGGGGCACTATTATGACAACCCTGCTAGCATTCACACAAATATGAAAACGATTATAAAAGAAGCATACTGTGCTGAGGCAAATATGCGTCGCCGGCATTTGGGAACGCAATGTCACTCAGGCCTGTCCCCCACACAACAGCAATTTTATCTATCCTTCAATATTAATGCACAGATTCGTTTTGTATGACCAGATTTCACCTTTGTACTTTGCACTTTCTAGTGGCCTTCCCTAAACAGTCAGGTTGGAGTAATAAACTCACTGCTTGTCCATGCGATAATTCAGCAGCACAGAGCACCTTGCACTTTATGCTGTTTTGCATACTCTACAAAGAGCCAAGGGCACGACTCCTAAACCCAATCTTGAGAGAAATCCGCCCATGTACCTACCAGAATGGTTTTAATTTTTTACACTCTTTGTCTACTGCTTCTATTTGCACTACTGTATCTAACTATATCAGAATTGCATTGTCAATAAGAAAACGTTATGAATTGTAATAGATAAATCAGTGTTTTAATTGGTTTTTAAATTTGTAATATATATTGATCTGATGGAATATGATAGGGGTACTAAAGCCTGTAGTGCAGAGCTTTGAGTTTGTGTGACCAGGGCACTGAGCTTGTAGGATTCGTTTTTAAGTAAACTGAGCTTTTTTAAATTGGACATGAAATTTTTTCCAGTTTTATGTATGTATGTTAAACTTTTATGGTCCGCTTGAACCGAATAAAGTTATTTTGACTGACTGACTCTGGGCACTTTACCACTGCTGATCATGGCTAAAATGCATGTGCTCTCCTGTAAACTTGGTAAGATTGGTCTACACCTGTTCTGCATATTTAATTTGCGCGTAATTTCTTGTACAGTTGAATCCTATATACCCAGGGCCTGTAAATTAAATGCCACCAGTGGGCCTGCAGCTCTGCTTGCGCCACCCACAGCAGGAGCCTCTCAAACCTGTCTCAGGCCTCTGCCGGGCCTGCGTGCGCAGTTTACTGCCACAGTGACGTGGCATTTAAAGTGTTTGCCAAGTCTGAAACTTCCCTTTTACTACATATAGGTCACCACTAAAGTAGGCCCTAGGTAGCCCAATGGGCAAGGTGCTGTGTAGGTAAAAGGTAGGACATGGGCCTTTGTTGTGTGGCATATCCTAGTAGTGACAAACAGCCTATTTGTTTTCTCACTGCTGTGAGGCTGCTCCTCTCATAGGTTTACTTTGGGAATTCCCTGACGTGTTTCAGTGAAAAAGATTTATTTGAAAGGGGTGGCGTGGCCATGTTTGGTATGTTTGGAATAGTGGTGATAAATCCTGCTTATTGGTGAAAGCAGAATGTTTATTACTATTTCAGAAATGCCACTTTTAGAAGTTGGGTTGCCCATTTTCCCGTTTAACTTGTAGAAATTGGCATTTCTGTGTGCTTATGACTCTTTGTACTTTGCAGGCTGACTCCAATCAAAGTCTGGTTTAGACTAACAGGGGCCTACTTTGTGCATTCGCTCTAGACAGTCACAAGTGGGGTTGTGCCTTTGCTGGCTGACTCATAGCGAGACTGAATAGACCTGGGAGCATATTTACAAGCCCCTATCGCCACCCCCTTTTAGTGACGTTCGGGTGGCGATAGGGGCTTTGCCTTATTTACAAGGCAGCGTTAAGCCACTTAACCTGGCTTAACGTTGCTGTGTAAATAAGGCACTCTTTCACGCTATACTTAGCGTGAAAGGGGAGGGCAATGGGTGTTACGGTGGGCGTTCCACCGCAACACCCATTGAGTTTGACGCTGCCCCTTATTTACAAGGGTGGCATAAATATGGGGCAGCTCCAAAATTAAGACCAAAAAAACCTGGTCTTATAATGGCAAAAGTAGGAGAAATGCTTTATTTCTCCTCGTTATTGCTGTTTCTATGTGTGCTGCATTGTGCTGCACAAATAGAAACAGCAAAACACCATTGATAGTTTATATGCAGGAGGGTGTCCCTTCCTGCACATAAACAATCTTTTTTTAAAAATTACGCATTCTGCAGCACACATAGAAGTTACAAAAGGCCATTGGTGATTGTTTATGTGCAGGAAGTGACACCTCCATGATTTTAGACACTATGTGGACTTGTGACCTGATGCTGCTGGCTCCACATTCTACACCAGATGACTGCTATGTGCCAGGCGGAACCGCCATTTTGGAATAATTGCTGTGTGGGGCTAACCTGCTGCCTGCTGGTGGCTGAAGGGACTGCCACTCTGCCAAGTGACCCTGTGTGCTGGCCTGCCTGTGCCTTGTTCTATGCCCCAGTTTCTCTCCAGGGACTGGGTGGTGTCCCCCCTCCCTGTTTTGCTACCAAGTCTACTTGCGCGTGGAGAGCGCTTCACTGGGGATTGGTTATTGGTCCAAAGGAGAAGCGCATGGTGAGTGCTCTCCTAGGATAGCAGCTTTTGTTTTCCTCCTGGTGACCAGCGTGTGGCAGGTGCTGGATCGGACCTGTAATGAAGAAATCTCTGTGGGGAGTGTGGTGTATTGCTTGCTTCCTGCACCTTTCACAGCACGTGGAGAGCGCTGCAGCACCAAAGAAGCTGCCACCGCCGGTTTCCCTGGGGGGAACCAGACTACAGAGTGTTCTGCCCAGCAGGGAGGCCCCTGCTGCAACAACCAGTGCTGGGCCACGTTGAGGTCGTGGCTCAGATCCCCAGCGGCAGATCACCATGATTGGGCAAAGGAGGGCGCCCGATCCGTGCTGCAGGCGTAAGTGGCTGGCTTCACTTTGCCCAGCCAGCTGCTTGCTCATGGAGGTCTCATGGGGCAATTTGGCTGGTACACAGCTGGCATCTACCGCCCTCCCCCTTTTTACTAAGCGGGACGGTGCCGGCAACTCCGCAGTTCTCCAGGAGTTGATCCAGACGGGAATTGTTGTGGTGAGACAGTAATCCCAGTGATTACCACAAAGCTCCCGAAAGGAGCGCACCAGCTCTTTGGGGAAGACACTCCTTAGTATTTCCCAGCAGGGTTGGTCAGTGCGCAAAGCTCCGGAGGACTCCGGCCCCCCCCCCTGCATTTGTAGACCGGCCCTTGTCCGGTGTGGGGCACTGTGTGGTGGAACCTCCAAGGAGCCCCCGCTCATGGGCAGATACCTTTGTGGAGACATACCTAGGGGCAGTGTTCAAGATTCCTCATAATGTGGGAGTCCCCGATTGAGGTCCCGATTTGGAGTGGTAATTACGGTATTCCCTGTTGTAGGTGGGCAGGTGGCCCAGGAGTCTACATGTAGAAAACAGGGACACCACAAACCATATAATGGAGGACTTATGGTGATTTGCAGATTTTACATGTGTTCCTTCCTTACATGCTGCATATATGTGTTTTGATATGGATGTATGACGTTTTGATGCCTTCTACAGGACAGAATAACGAGCTCTATTTCAGAAACTGCAAGATATGTACAGTGATGGTGTAAGGTGATGTTTTCATTGATTATGATGTGTGCAACCTATAAGTATTTACTTTATGCACTAACTGTGATGTTATGACAATTGCCTGGTTGGTAAAGTGATTTATGATATCTGTGATGTCATGGCAATAGCCTAGTTGGCAAAGGGCTTTATGTGATTGGGGGTCTATGTATTTATATATAATATATGAGACATTTTTATATAACCTTATGTAGAGTCTCTTTTGTGGTGTGCCTAGTGTGCCACTGATGTGTGTGTGTGTTGCGCAGACACTTTACACATTGCCTCTGGAATAAGCCTAACTGCTTTGCCAAACTACCAAGGGGGTGAACAGGGGTTATCTTGTGTGTGTAAATCCCTTACCCTGACTAGAGTGGTGGGCTCTGCCTGGCTTAGGTGCATACCCTAGTCAACCAGAAACCCAATTTCTAACAGGAAGAAATGAAAGTCAGAATTTTATAACAGGTGTATCATATGGATTCAAAGGCTGCAGTGTTCAATGAAACCATGATCCAAGCAATTAGGCAAACAAATGCCATTCAGGCAAGAAGAAGACAATAGGATGGAGATTTGAAAGTATAATTGGTGCCTTCTAAAATTATGGGGACTCATGCAGACAGCTAAGTAGCTCGCCTGGCCCTAGAGTCCTCTACAAAGAGTGGCTCCTCGCTTCAGATACGTTGCATGTTTGGTTAGGTATATATTGATTCAATCACCTTGGTTCTCCAAAGGGCATCAATTCAGACATCTGTTACACATTCATCTCCAGGTTGCTTCATCTTCCATCCTGATGAAGACCCAATGGGATCTGTTTGACAAGCATCATAAACTTTGAGGGTCGAAACATCAACAATTGAATTAAATTGCCTGTACACATCATAGAGTGCCTGGCAAAAAGGCAGGAGAGCAATTTCCGATTGCCATTGGAAACAGAGACTCAAGCTTTTTGGACAGGCATAGAATACCAGATACACATGCTGACTTTGTGAAGTCCAATTTTGTCCTTGTTGTTTTATTAGTTGTTTTCATCATTCATTTTTTCACTTGATGCACTGCATGAGCACTTTCATGTTACACTTACAAATCAACCTATCTGATTACTGACTCACCCATTAATCTATATATATTTTAAACTTTTTTATTGTAAACTGCTTGAATACACCATATGTTGGTAATCAGACCCTTGAGTTTTTGTTTTTTGTAATGTGTTGTATCTGGGCATTCAGCGCTCTATTTCTTTTAAGCATAGTGTTACTGCGTGTACAGGAGGTTAACGGAAAAAGTCTGGTAAACTGTGACTGAAGATCTCAGTTTAACTGTAATTATGGCTTTGCAACAGGCACTCAAGTGGACACAGAAAATATCCTACCATTGCTTTGTGTTGTCAAATGCTTGTAGGCGACATGTTTACATAGGAAACATAATAAGATGGCATAAGCTCCTGGCATCCCGACTCGAGCACTGACTACCCAACACAGTGACAAATTACCTAGGTGGAACTACTATTATTATCTGACACTTAGGGGCCGATTCCGATCGGAAATCTCTCCGACCGAGCCGGACCCGGAGAGATTTCCGACCGAATCGGACCCTAGCAGCCCGACCGAACGAATACGATGCGCACGTATGCCATCGGACTCGAGTCGGTCGGACTCCCATTGAAGTCAATGGGAGCCCATCGTACAACGCGTACGCGGGCTCCCATTGACTCAATGGGTGCGAGGCGGACAAGGGCGCCCCTACAGCGTGTACGCGGCGAAGCGACTCGCGCCGTACACGCACAGGTAGGGGGACCCATGGGTCCCCCTGTGTGCGACTTGCGTGGCTACGCGTACAGGGGTCCGACACGGACCCCCAAAGTACGGCTCCGACTGCTTCTTGGAGCCGGATGGCGCGAGTCGGTCGGACTGCTCGTGGCGCGCATCGTACTTGCCCGGCCGGGGAACGTCTCCATTGCGAGGTGCGCAGCGCATCCGTGCGAGTCGGTCGGTGCGGTTGGGACGGGCGTACGAGTCGGTCGGCGAAGTTGCATGCGCTCGCATCGTACTCGTTCGTCGTTCACCCGGACGCACGTACGATTCGGTCGGGAATAAGGGCTCCGAATCGGATCCGGTTCAGCCGAATCCGATTCGGTGCCCTACCGGCCGAGATCGGAATCGGCCCCTAAGTGGCCTAAGTCACTCAGATATCTTGACAACCTTTCAAGATTTATAAAGAAGTCTAGGTGTCGTGGTGGGACACTTGCTACTTTATGGAAGACTGGTTAGGTGCTTACTCCCAACTCTACAATTGCAGTCAGCATGGAAGGAAGGTTGTGCCTTCTCTCTACAAAACCCTATTTCCCGAATTCAAGACAAACCTCACAGACTTACAATAGAGGTGGTAAGATAATTGACTGAGTGGGAGTGTAATTAAATTCAGCTACAAATAGAAAGGTCTCTAGGAACTCATTCTTCAAAATGCAGCAATTCAATTTATTGCTTAGGAAATATGTAACCCCAAACAGACTGTGTAAATTGCAACCTACTTTGACTTCACATAGCACTCAGTGTAGCATTCCAGAGGCTGATTTCTATAAAATGATTGGATGAGCCAGCAGATTGACGAAAACTGGGAAAAGATTGTGAGCATTTTAAAACAGAGCCTGAGCCCAGTGGCACTTATGATGCCAGAGATATATCTGCTTGGTCTCGATTTTCAAAAAAATGAAACTGGGCCACAGGTTCTGAGACCTGGTCCTGGTGGTGGCCAAGAGATGTATAGCATAGGCCTATATGTCTCTTAAGTATTAAGGGTACAAGTAATGGAGTAGGAGATTAATATATTGGGATGACATTGAGTGAAAGGCCCTCCACAGAGAAATGCTCAGGGAGAGGGACAATAGGTATGTTTTTTTCACATAAGAGGAGCTAACATTGTCTGTTAGAAATAATATCATTGATGATACACAGCCATGAAAAGGTTTTCCTTTGAATATGACAATCTGGAAAGGAAGCAAGATGCTTTTCTCAAAAGAAATTCCATTTTTGGACTTTGAGCAACCGCAGCATATGCACTGTCCTAGAAACATACCATCAGTGCTTTCACAATTGCTTCTCATTGTTTCGGAAATTGTTTCTGTAAATGCAACGAAAGCGTGGGCAGGAAGTTATGGACTAATTGAGTATATAGTGACATAAAAAGAGCAGTTCTACAGTCAGACTGCACTAGATTGTGTCAGTCTTCAGATGTAGCCTAGTGACTAGTTGCATGGTAGCTCGATCTCAGAATGAAAAGTTATTCTAGCCCTTCACGGCTAATAAGACATTTGTGAATCGTCAGTCCGAGGAGTGCCAAGGGACACCGAGTGTGACAGTTTTCATTTCTAGAGGTGGCAGCTTGTCCACAATATTGGTAAGGTTTAAACTATCCAGTTGATGAAGCCGTTCACTTCCCCAGTGTTGGCTCTACCAAAAGAAGTGGGACAGGAAAAGGGTAAACAAACAATTGTGAATTCCTAAAACTTCAGTTCAATGAAAATTAGGTTTTGACTGTTCATGACATTAATTAAAGCTACCACAAGTGTTTCAGTGACTAAATATCGAGGGACAGAATATCGACTGTCCAGAATATCGATGCCAAAATATCGAGGGACAGAATATCGAGTCCCTATCTACAAACAGGTAAGTACTAAAATATCGAGTACAAAATATCGATGTTTAAAATATAGTTAACAAAAATATTGAATTTTTTAAATGTATTAAAAATAATATAAAAGTAATTAAATAATAAACACAATTAAATAAAACAGTTAAAATAATGTAAAAAAGCTTAAAATGTGAAAATAATAAATGTAATGTAAAACAAACAACATATTAATTATTTTTTAACATATATATATTTACTTAATAATATTATAAAATAATTATTAATCTTAATTATAAAATATTTAAAACATTATTAAAAATATATTTATATATATATATATAAATAAACATATTATATAAATATAAAAATAAATAATATATAATCATTTAAATAATTAAAGTGATTTATTTATATTAATTAATAATTTACACTACATTAAATATAACAAAATTAAAAACGTTGCATAGCTAAGGGAATAAAATTAGTATTCACACTCCAACAACTGCAAAAGTAGGGAATTTGTTGGGTGGCGGGTGGGTACAAATTACTATTCCCACTCAAGTGAGTGGAACAGTAGGGAAAGTGTTGGATAGCGGGTGGGTAAAAATTACTATTCCTACTCCAGCGAGTGGAACAGTAGGGAAAGTGTTGGATAGCGGGTGGGTACAAATTACTATTCCGACTCCAGCGAGTGGAACAGTAGGGAAAGTGTTGGATAGCGGGTGGGTAAAAATTACTATTCCTACTCCAGCGAGTGGAACAGTAGGGAAAATGTTGGATAGCGGGAGGGTAAAAATTACTATTCCGACTCCAGTGAGTGGAGCAGTAGGAAAAGTGTTGGATAGCGGGAGGGTAAAAATTACTATTCCCACTCCAGTGAGTGGAACAGTAGGGAAAGTGTTGGATAGCGGGAGGGTAAAAATGACTATTCCCACTCCAGTGAGTGGAACAGTAAGGAAAGTGTTGGATAGCGGGAGGGTAAAAATTACTATTCCCACTCCAGTGAGTGGAACAGTAGGGAAAGTGTTGGATAGCGGGAGGGTAAAAATTACTATTCCCACTCCAGTGAGTGGAACAGTAGGGAAAGTGTTGGATAGCGGGAGGGTAAAAATAACTATTCCCACTCCAGTGAGTGCAACAGTAGGGAAAGTCTTGGGTAGCGTAGGGGAATAATTGAGTAGACCCACTCCTACAATATAATTAAAATTAATTAACAAATAATTAATTAATAAAAATATATTTACCTTCCAACATTTTCCCCTATAAACGTCACCTCCAATAGTGTAAAATATTAATGAATCAACATAATTAATTAACACTTAATTAATTAGCTAATTACAATTAACAATGAAATTAATAACCATCATATCTAAATTAATTAACACAATTAACACTATAAAATAACTTTGAATAAATAACATTTAAAAATTATTAAAATTTGAATTAAATTTAACTTAATTCCCACCCTGCTCCCCTATCAACACTGAACATACTACTAAAAAAAAGTACATAATTAACATATTAATAAATTAATTTTTAATAATTAATATGTAATTAATTACTAATTAATAATAAGAATTAAACAATTTACATAATTATCAATTAATTAAAAACGATTATTATTTTATATATTTAATAATAAATTAATTAACTTAATTAACAATAGTAATTATTAAACAATAAATTATTAATTAATAAATTATTATTTTTTTATAATTTAAATTAAATTACTTCCCACCCTATTCCCCTATAAACCCACAACCCGCTACGGAACTAATATACGCAGAAATTATTAAACAATAGTTATTATAAAACACTAAGGGGCCGATTATGATGGCGGGCGGACTTGTCCGCCCGCCATCGCCCGGTAAATGGGACCGCCCGCTATGTGTGCGGCGGTCCCGCACATGTGATTAGGATGCCACCGCCACGGTGGCGGTGGCATCCCCATTTCCAGCATTGTGGTGGGCGGTGCTCACAACACCGCCCGCCACAGTGCTGGAAATGCATGTTGTGCATCTGCATGCACAACGTGACAGGCACCGCGCGGTGCCTGCCACCTTGTGCATGCAGATGCAGGGGGTACCATAGGTACCCCCATGTGCAGCCCCCACCCCCCAACACCCTGGGGGCCCGCAACGGGCCCCCAACAGCAAGACCGCGAGCCTTTCCATGGCGGCGACGCCACCATGGAAAGGCTCATCTCCGCCGGCATCATAATATGGATGGCGGTGTCTTGCAGACACCGCCACCATATTAAACCCTTTTCCGCGCGGTCGACTGTTCGGCCGGGCGGAAAACATGCGGACGGTCTTACCGTCTGCCGGGCTCCCCTCCGCCATGGTAATATGGCGGGGGGAATTTGTTGGCGGACGGGCGATTATGGCGGGCGGATCGCCACCGCCATGCAGGCGGTGGCGATCCGCCCGACATCGTAATCGACCCCTAAATTATTAATTAATAAATTATTAATTTTTATAATGTAAATTAAATTACTTCCCACCCTATTCCCCTATAAACCCACAACCCGCTACGGAACTAATATACGCAAAAATTATTAAACAATAGTAATTATTAAACACTAAGGGGCCCATTACGATGGCGGGCGGAAGCACAACCGCCGTGCTGGCGGATGCAAAAAGCACCAGTTACCGCCGGCACGCAGCAGTCCACACGCCCGCCCAATTACGATGCGAAAAGCAGGCCAAACACCGCCGGCAAGCCAGCAACACCGTCCGCCATCAAAGTGCGCCCGCACACGTAGCGGCGCAGCACAACTGACACACACCGTCCGACGAAACACGTCCCGCCCGGCGCATAAATTACGATGCCGCAAACAAACGGCTCCCACGGCAAAGAGACACCGCACGTGAAAGAGAGGCGGAAACACGGACGCAGAGCACGGACAACGAAGAAGCGGCACCCCGGGCATGAATCCAGCACTGCAGGCCCTTCCCATGCTTCTGCTGATGCACCACCAAGGACGCAACGTGCCGCGGAGACGCAGGTAGGCACACACACAACAAGTGCACGCAAACAGCGCACACAGTGCAAGGGCGGAAAAGCGGACAACCCCCCACCAGCGCGTGCACACTACACATCCACCATTGCATCCACATATGACACACAGGCCAAATCCTAACATCGCGGAACACATGTGTACACACCACCTGGGACTAGGAACCAACCACCCCGTCACGGCCCCAAAGCGCCGATGACGCCGCCACACATGCGCACAACGCAGAGGCCAACCGCAGCGCCATGCATGCGTCGCACACAGACACAGGGACACAACCAAGCAGCACACACACCAGCCCCACCCCGAACGCACATGACACGTGACAGGCCTGCCACAGACATGTCCCCAACGCCCAATTCACGGACAACACCCAACGCCACACAACCGACGCACACATGTCAGTGAAGTCACGCAACAGCAGGACACACCCCAGTGTAACAAACATGGCGAAGCACACAGCGGCGGCAACACCAACTAGGAGAAGCAGGGCCCCTTCGGGAAGAGGAACGCCAGTACCACACTGAAAAACCCATACCACCCTGCACATATGAACAAGACACATGAAACGGAACACCAAAGAGCCCGGTGACCGACAACAGGTGGCCCAAGAATTACATCCACACACAAGGCCCAACGCAGAGCGGAAAGGCAGCCTGCCGCCCACACAAGGGAGAGCAGACAGCACTGAATGACCTTCCATTCCAACACCGAAACCACAGCCCTACGACAGAAGCCGGTGAATACAGCCATTGTCCAAGAATAGACCAACACAGGCATGCCGAGGAGACCGACCACACGGCAGATAGCGCATATCACAGAAGCACACAACGGACGGGGAAGAAAGAAGAAAACACTCCCCATGTCGGCCACATGCAAGTTAATTGGAAGGAGTCACACAGCACTGACCTTGAACTGTCTGAGAAGCATGTGGGAAGAGGGCCCGTGTCCTCCAAACAAGCCAACAGAACACAAGTCCTGTCTCCCCACGACTACACAGAGCTCACAGCAACCCCGGAGTGTGCACATTGCAGACTGCACACACAGCCGGAGCACGCCACCACAACGCACCGCTGCGAAATGGCAACCGCAACACACCTACCCAACTACGCCGAAGAGCTCAAGCTGTACCAAACCAGCACAATACATACATTGGGATGCGATCTCCTGTCCCTGCTGAACGTAAGTTACCGACTGACTTACCGCATCACATTGTTCAGCTGCGTCATGCCCGTCTTCTACTGTCGGAGGTGTCCCTACCAGCATCCCGTCGAGATATGCCTCTCCAACCCGGCATGTCTGAAGGCGGACCTGCTACCACTACTCCTCCCTCTGGACGCACACGACAGGGCCTGCTCTGCCTATGGGGGCATGGCGTATGTGGCCAACATCGCACGCGCACTGAAATGGAACCACTGTGCCTCCACACGACGGATCATCGAGAACAGCTACATCGAATGTCACCCAGCATGCCCCATCATGGTCCTCCAAGGGACAACCTACGAACAACACCTTGACAGCCACCATCCGCTTCATTGGCTGGCAAACATGTACACCACCAATGACATGGAAGCCCTGCTGGACGGCATCGCATACCTGACAACCTGTAAATACGTCGGACCACAACGCAGGTTCCCCGAGTGACCTATGAAGTCCAACCCCGCACCCATGCTCAGCTTCCGCACGGACTGGCCAGTCACCACCACAACAGCCATACCAAACGACCGGCAACTGTAACCACACCATCAACGACATCGCCATGACATCGGATATGACCGGGACATGCACACTGTTCCCCATCACATCCAGGAACACCGCATGCATCGTGGGAGGCAGTGGCATGGGCTCTGTGCATCGCACCCACATGGACGGAACTGCACGAACAACCAGGACACGACATGGATCCAGCGCACATGGACACACACACCGCTCAGTGGACATGAATAGGTCGCCTGGAGTCTGTGGGTGCTGCACCCCTCCCACCCCCGCCCCGGGAATCCCATACCAGGACCTTTGCATGGACGACAAGTGCATACAACAACAACACGACCCCAGTGACTGTGACATGTCCAGTAACCACCACAGTGCAACAACAAGTGGCACGCCGCTGCATGCACGCAAGCACATGCCCTGATGTCATCTCACATGCACGCGTGCATGAGGAACAACCGCAGCAAACCTGTCACATGGAACTGAGATGGACTGTGCCCATGATGCCGAGCGGTCTGGTAGGCTACATGTATACCGTCTGTGTCAAAGTCCGCAGCTCCGCAGCTATACGTAAATGTACATTAGCACAGCCTTGGCCAAGCAGATGTAACCCCACACCCTATCCCATTTGTAATCATGCTCAGTATATCCTCAATATGTATTCCGCTGCCAGTAGTGTCCACTATACTGCATCACAGAGGACAGAAGACTCAATATAATGTTTGAAACCAGAACTGTCTCCGCTGACTCATTTCACAAGTACGAATGAGAGAGGATGAGAGTATGTGAAGTACACGGCAGTCGTGACATGACCATGTAGTCCACTGGTATTGGATGTCAACGCAAATGAGTAGCACTACTGTGGAAGACACACATGTGTCGTGTAAAGTCGTATGGACGCAGTGCTCAGGTGGGTGGGTGCGACGGGTAGATGCGCACATGCCAAGTTGGAGCACGCCGTGTTGGGAGGGCTCATGAACAGTACACCACCGCTTCCCTGGGCATTGTGAGAGGACACCGGTCGGGGGGAGTGAACACGTGTGTGCACAGCAGCCGGGCACACGTACAAAGCGGTACCAGGCGCACCTCAGCCCACCCTCTGTGGACGAGCTGGATCCTGTTGTGCGCCCGCCATGCCCCTTGACAAGGCACACACAGCCCCAGTCGACCAGGTGTAACCCCAACATAGTCAATCCGCACAGGCGATACAGGGCACGGGATGGCAGTGGAGCATGGTGTGTGAGAGGTCTCCTCGCGCTCCTCCTGGTCATATCACGCAGGCAATAGAACCTCAACGTCCAGCATGGCAAAAAGTCAAATGGAAGTGTAGGGGGACGCACCACAGCACGAGCAGCACTGACGTCACGGGAGGTGGCTCGCACCATCCCATCCATTGCCCATCATACCAACCACGACACATGCCATTGCGACTAAGTGCAAGCGCGTGCGCCACCACCCCTGAGCCCTCCCCAGAGAGGCCAAAGAGTGAATGTGTGGGCCATCAGCCACAGACGGACGCGGCATGGCCGCAAGGGCAGCCACAGCCACTGGGTGTCGCAGGTGGCGGATCCGGAAGGCGAAGACTGTGATGCATAGTCCATGCAGGCCGGGTCTCCATTTGGGGCACCACGCAGGTGGACGGCGTCCCGCCACACATCATACCCTGAGACAGCCCACTCGTGCAACTGGACCCACACATACACTCCTTGCCCTCTCTGGTGCAAGCTTGGGGCTGCCTGTGCAAGCGCTAGCCTCGCAGGTGAGCATGCATATTGGGGGGCGAGGGGAGGACATGAGGGCTGGGGCGAAGATGACTGTATCACTGTCAGTTAGTACAAGGGATGACCCAGATGTGGAAAGGAAGAGACGTGTCCCGTGTGTACTGCAACTAGTCGCCAATCCAACTACCCCCCATGTCCGGAATGTAAGCCCGCACCTAGGCCCGCCCATCCGCCACATCGAACATACCACCAGCACGACAACCTTCCCATTCGAAACACTGACTGGGGGTGGCGACCAGTGAACAATCATGTGTAGCCTACCCACGCGTACATGTGGGCCCTCCATGATCCATGTCACCTGCGGCAAAGACATGACATGCGCAATGAGGGAAGTGAGGAGAGCTGTCCGCCCCACGCGCAGAAGGTGCATCAGCTCCACAGACCCAGCAGCGAGTCCAGCAGGGGTCACATGTGCAGGGGCAGCTGTGCCTGGTGTGAAGGCACATGCATATAGACAGCACATCGACCAATGTGTAGTCTGCCCACATCCACAGTCCATCATCATGCGGACATAGGAATTGAACACAGGGCAACACATCTTAGCTGGTGCACCCACCGTGACCAACAATGCGCAATCATCGACGTACCCGCCCTGTGCATGGCCCCCCCAACGGAGGCACATCCAGTGCCACCATCCCACACACACAAGCCTTCCACGGAACATGCTGTGTCCAATGGTCAGTACAGAGTCAGCGCCCATCTGGTGGATCCTGAACAGGAGACACATGCACACACATGCCAGCTCCCACTATGTACGACTGCCACCTGGCACGTGCAATGTAACCTCTCACCTGTGACGTGTGACTGCAAGCACACAGCCGTCTTGGCATGGGGCTGTCAATGTGGACACCAGTCAATGTTTCGGGAGCTGTGATCCGTACAGTGCTGTACATAGGGTGCAGTGCTGACACCTACTACTGTCTCATATCCCCTCGTGCCACAGGTCCCACTTGTATTGGCCGCTCAGCCCGTGCCCACATCGTCGTCGTCGTGTGCCATACTCATCCAGCCTCGGAAGCAGTACCATGCTCAGCAGACACTCATGTTGCCGTGGCGTTGCCGCTTGACGAATATGCAGTCAGTCCCCATCAGCACGCCCCGCAAGTCATTGGGGCCTAGATCCCCATGTGCATGCACATGGCAGTGGTATGTCTCACTTGCCATTGCCATTGTTGGGAGACCTGTGTAAGTGTATTGTGGCCGTGCCGTCCCAGCTTGACAGCTGGGCTGTGGCTCATGTGCTTGCTCAGTCATGTCAGTGATGTGTATGCGAAATTGCTATGTGCCGTGTTGCTTTGACATGTGTCCTCTGCCATTTAACCCAGGCGGAGACCGAACATTGACCGCCCATACCAATTGCTGGCGGACATGGACGATACAGAGGTAATCAGGAAGTTTCGGCTGGACAGGCCAACTCTGCATCGACTGTGTGCCATGTTAGAGCCCCATCTCCGTCCCCGCAGGGTGTATCCGACTGCTGTCACCCCCACGGCTAAGGTGATGGCCGCCATGCATTTCTTCGCCACTGGGTCATTCCAGCACACAGTGGGCAGTGGAGGAGGGATGTCCCAGCCCATGTTCAGCAAGGTGCTGAGGGATGTACTGGCAGCCATGATGCTGTACCGGAACAGGTACATCCGCTTCCCCAGGGCTCGTGAATTGGCGGCAGTGAAGGGTGCATTCTATGCCCTTGGCAGAATCCCACACGTCGTGGGAGCCATTGACTGCACTCATGTTGGCCTTGTTCCACCACAGGCCACTGAGCACCTGTACTGCAACAGGAAGCACACGCACTCCCTGAATGTGCAAGTGGTGTGCCTTGCGGACATGGTGATCACCCACGTGTGTGCAAAGTTTCCAGGCTCGGCCCATGACGCACACATAATGCGCAACAGCATCTTGCCACGACTGATGGCCAATCTGCAACAGGATCGTGGCTGTATTGTCGGTGAGTATGTGGAGTGGTGTAGCGTGCTGGTTGTGCGATGCTGTCCCCTGTCCAGTTGGAATAGCAACGGTTCTCTGTGTCCCTCACACCCAGGTGACTCTGCGTATCCGAATGGGGCATGGCTGCTCAGTCCATTGAGGAATCCTCGCACCCCAGCAGACGATCGATACAATGAGGCACATGGGAGGACCAGACGTGTGGTCGAGCGTACCTTTGGCCTCCTCAAGTCCAGGTTCAGGTGCCTGGACCGCACCGGGGGTGCACTGGCGTACTCCCCACAGAAGGTGTGCCAGATAGTGGTGGCGTGCTGCATGCTGCACAATCTGGCCATTCGGAAGCAGATCCCCCTCATTGTGGATGACGGAGATCAACCAGGGCCCCAGCCCGCAGACCAGGACAGCTCGAGTGAGGTGGACAGCGGAGAGGAGGAAGCTGGGAATGTGCGCCAGCAGCTCATCGCCCGCTACTTCACTTGACGGTGAGTGTCCATGTACGACGGATGATGTGTCTGTATCTATGCAGGTGTGTGTGTGCTGTGTCAGGGTGGCCGTATGTTCACTGCGTGCAGTGTGTCAACGCTCCATGGCCAGGGTAGTATGCCACTGTTGGTGGCTGTGGCATTGTGCCCTATTGCTCTGTGCGATGTGTGTACATTGCTTGTAGTTGTTGACATGTACTGTGTGATGGGTGTGTGACACACTCATTGAATGTGCTCCTGTTCTGTCTCCCACCCCTAGGTCCCTACAGGCCCTCCGGATTCCATTTCCATGCCACGCATCAGGTGCCTTTCCGCCCAAGGTGGCCGTTGTATTCCGTACAATAAAGACACAGGGCACAAACAGCAGTTAGTGAAAAAGGTGCATTTATTACAAACTGTGACATGTGATTGTGTGTAAGGTGATGACAAAAGTGGTGCGTGCAGTGACAATGAGCTGTCGGTCATGGCTGCGTGATGATCAGGGTGTACCCACTGGTTCTATGTCCATAGTCCAACACACACATGCCATCCAGATGGCTGTGTGGAGTGGGATCGTAGAGCAAGTCAATGCAGTGGCTGGTCAAGGAAGGCTGGCGGAAGGCTGGCTGGCTGCCTCACTTGCGACTGGAGCGTGCGAAGTCCTCCCGGGAGATCTGTTTCCTCTTCGGACGGCCCCTTCCACGTTTGGGAGGGGGTGTGTGGTGGCGACCTGCTGGTGGTGGGTGAGGTGTGCTCACTGGCTGTGGACGCAGGGGAAGTGGACACTGCTGCCCGAGCCTGCGCCCTAGCAGGTGGTGGCGGAGGTGGTGTTGCTGGCCTTGCCTGTGACCCCACCGCCACCACCAGCTGGCCCATGAGGTCCACGAGTTGGTCCATACGGGACACGAATTGGCCCATATGGGCGTCCATGGACCTCAGCACCCCCAGCACCTCCCGCGTGTCAGTAGCAGACCTGGCCCATTGTCCTTGGGCCTCTTCATAGGCCCCAAGGACTCTGTCCATTTGAGGCAGGGCATGGCTCCCAGGGGAGGCTGGCGTTTCCCTGACCCTGCTCCTCCTACCAGTCCTGCTGCCACCGGCCTGCCCACTAGCCACATTGCTCACCACGGTCCTCGCTGTGGCTCCCAGGGTGGATCCAGTCGGCCGGGCCACCACCTGCGCTGGGGCTGGTGCCAGCGAAGACGTGGTGGTGGTGGAGGCGGTGGTGGTCGGTGCGGCGATGGTGGCGGTTGCGGCAGTGGTAGTGGCCGCAATGACCGTGGGTGTGGCCGCAACGACAGTGGCAGCAGGGGACTGGGACTGTTCAGCATCCCTGGATGATGGGTTGGTGGGTAGGAGGGGTCCTGGGGAGCGGCTGGGCCCTGCCACGCCAGATGGGCCAGCTTGGTGGTCCGTGTCCGAAGAGGTGGACAGATCCTCCAGATCCGTGTGTCCTCGTTGGGGGCTTGTAGGCTGGCTGTGCTGGCTGCTGTCTCCATCCCCAGCGTCCAGCAGTTCGTCACCTGTGGAGAGAATGAGATTTGTTATTGTGTTGCACCTGGCGAAGTATGTATTAGTCGTCTGACATTGGCAGTTCGTGCAATCTCGTACATGGGTTTCCCGGAGGCGAGTGTGTGGCTGTGGCATCTGTAGGTGTGTGTGCTAGGCAATGGGACTGTGTGCTGTGCACATGTGGCATGGGACGGATTGGCCATGCCGATGGGTGTGTTGCTTTGCCCCTACTCATTGTGACTCTGGTGTATGCGGGCTCCTGGCCCATCCTGGGTCTGGTTTGTACTTTGCTTTTGGAGTTCAAATGGAACGCTTAGGAACGCATATGGCAACATGGGGGCCATGCCCCAGATTCGCATTTGGGAGGGTATATGCTTTTGGGGTACATGCTGTGAGCCATGGGTGCCGAACGTGACATGTGTTGTGGCAGCATGACAGTGCATGGTCTGAGGTGTGTGCATGCCTGACATGCCCTGCATATTTGCTGTCTGTTGTGGTTACTGGACATGGCATTGGACGCATCGTTATGAGTGAGTGATAGTTGTGTGCCAGCCAACGTATTGCAGTTGTCCCATCTCCTTGGTGTGCGTGCTGCCCTGTGCCATGTGCATCACTGCAGTGCTCGGGGGGGGTGTGGCCCATGTTGTGTGTTGTTGCTCACAGTGTGTCGTGCGCTTAATTGACTTCTGGCACATGGTTGGTCATGGGCATGTGTCTTAGCGTGACTGCTGTATGTGTGGCAGCTGTGCGGATGACATGCCTTTCATGAGACTGGGGCTGACGGATGGGATGGATGGTATGTTGTATGTGCATGGTGTGTCTGTGTGTTTGATGGGTTCAGTGGTGTTCGTGTGCATTTCTGTTGTTCCGCTCTGTTGCGTCTAGTGTTGTTTGTCTTACATAGGCGTAGTTGTGGGGTGTGTGGTTGACAGGCAGTAGGGGCTACATGGACAGGACTTCAATGGTGTTTCGGTTGTGTGTGATGAGTTGCACAGTGGCTGCCGTGTGGGACTATATTCAGTGTGGCTTGTGCATGCAGACGTGGCTCCTTGGGTGTTGCTATGTCTGTGATGGGTCATGTGGGGTGTGAGTCTGCTGTTCATGTCCGTGTGCACATTGTTCACTTGTTCGTGACGGTGGGCGGTGCTGCGTGTCCGTGTGCTACGTGACATGTCCCATGTGTTGGTGGTGTTATGGTCCTCATGCCTCCAGTAATCCAGCCCTGTCCAGTTTCCCACCTGCAAGTTGTTCGTGCGTGCACTGTACTGGATGCCACATGGCTCTTAGCGGGGGTGCTCCATGTTGCAGGTCTGTGGGGGTGGGGGGTGTAGTGGGTCGTGGGGGTGGCTGTACACCCACTGACACCGATTGCTGTGGACCGTGATGTCTGCCTTTCGGCTGTCGTTGTGCACTGCGGTGGCTGACACGTGGGTGTGGGGTGTGGGGGATGCTCCTCCTTGCTGTGCTGTGGGACTGGGGCCTGGTGTGTGTTGTACTTCGGCTGTCCCCCTCCCACCCACTGCACTTTGTGTTCCTGCCACTTACCTGTTACTTGTCGGTTGGTGCAGCTGTGCCTGACACATGGGTGTGGGGAGTGCTCCACCTTGCTGGTCTGTGGGAGTGGGGGCCTGGTGGGTGTTGTACTTCAGCTGTCCCCCTCCCACCCACTGCACTTTGTGTTCCTGCCACTTACCTGTTACTTGTCGGTTAGTGCAGCTGTGGCGGACACATGGGTGTGGTGGGTGCTCGTTGTGGCGCTTCTGGCATATTTGGGGACCTGTTGGTGGTTACGTGGCTGGCTTAGTGTACACATGTCCCCACGCATCTTACAGTTGTTCGGTTTGGCCTGTGTGTGGTAGTGTCTGTTGCATGTGCGTGTGATGTGTTGTGTATTGTGTGCTGGACATGGGGGTGTTTGTCCCTGGGAGCTGTGGCATGGTGGTTGCGCATGTGTGTACATAGCGGTGTGCTGGTATACATTAGTTTGTACTTACCAGCCTCCACTCCCCCTGCTAATCCAGCGAGGATCTCCGGATGGATTATGACTCGCACCTTCTCCTCCCACGCTTTGAAGGTCTTAAAGAGCGCGGGATTCCCTCCGCCAGTGACGGCAGCCAGCTCTCTGTTTTTGCCCTCCTTCTTCTTGACCAGGCTCTTTACGTCATTCCAACGTTTGTTTATCTCGGTTCTGTTCCTGGGCAGGGTCCCGACTGCATTGACCTGGTCTACGATCCGGGTCCACATTCTGTTTCTGGTGGCTAGTGGTGTGTGCTGGACCATGTTCCCATAGATTTGTGGGTACACCTTGATGATCTCGTCGACCATGACCGTCAGCTCCATGGGCGTGAACTTGGGCATCCTTTGTGGTGCCATGGTGTTTGTGGTGCTGGTGCGGTGTGTGTTGTGTAATGTGCAGGGGTTTGTGGTGCCGGTGTTTGGTGGTGGTGGTGGTGGTGGTGGTTGTGATGTGTGCGTTTCTGTGGTGTGCTGCTGTCCTTGCTGTGTCACTGTGTCCTCTCCTCTCCTCTCTGGTTTGCAATGTAGCAAGGGGTTGTGGTCTGTGGGAGTGCTGCTTTTGTACTCACCTATGTGGGTGTGTCCTGATGGTCTGTTGTTTTCAGGTGTGTTGTGTCTGGGGTTCTGGCCTTTGTATTTTTTGTTTGTCCGGGGGGTGTTTTCGGGATATGTACTGTGCTTGTGTATTTGTGCGTGCCTTGCTGTGTGGACTTGTTGGCCATGTTGTGTGCTATTGGTTTTGTGTGCGGATGGTTTCTGTGCAGGTACGTGGGCGCCATGGCTTCTGCCGTGTCGATTCTCATCGGCGTTGTTTGCGCTGGCGGGCGGTATTTTTGTTGTTTTCCGCGCTCATGGCGGTGCGATCGTAATCTCACGTGCGGTGTGTCGGCCGTGAGGGCGGGCGGTTTTGTGTTGTCGTGCGTGTTTCCGTCCGTGGCGGGCGGTTTGACTCCGACTCGGACGATGGCGGGCGGTATTTTGTATGATTTTTCCGCCGATGGCGGTTTTCAGTTTGTGTACTCATAATGGCTTGGTCGGTGTTCAGGCGGTGTGTGCGGGCGGATTTTTGCCGCTTCCATGCCTGGCGGATTTTTTTACGCCGGGTATCGTAATGTGCCCCTAAATTATTAATTAATAAATTATTAAATTTTATAATGTAAATTAAATTACTTCCCACCCTATTCCCCTATAAACCCACAACCCGCAACGGAACTAATATACGCAAAAATTATTAAACAATATTAATTATTAAACACTAAAGTATTAATTAATAAATTATTAATTTTTATAATGTAAATTAAATTACTTCCCACCATATTCCCCTATAAACCCACAACCCGCTACGGAACTAATATACACAAAAATTAATTCACATAAAATCCATTACCTTAAAAAAATTGTAACATACATTAAAAAAATATTATATATTTTTAACACATATAGAGGCCCATTAGGATGGCGGGCGGACTTCCGTCCGCCAGCCACCCTAGCGGTGCTGGGACCGGCCGCCAGTGGTGCGGCAGTCCCGCACCGGCGATTAGGATGCCACCGCCACCGTGGCGGTGGCATCCTCCATTCCCAGCATTGTGGCGGGCGGTGCTCACAGCTGGGAATGCTGGGAATGCACTGCGTGCATTGTCATGCACAAGGTGACAGGCACCGCGAGGTGCCTGCCATCATGTCCATGACAATGCAGGTACCCCCATGTGCATCCCCCACCCCCCCAATACCCTGTGGGCCCGCAACGGGCCCCCGGAAGAGAATTCCACATGCCTTTCCGTGGCGGCGTTGGCATGTTTCCGCTCCCATGCTAATATTAAACCCTTTTCCGCCCGGTCGACTTGTCGACCAGGCGGAAAAGCGGCGGACGGTCTTCCCGTCCGCCGCGGTACCCCCGCCATACTAATATGGCGGGGGGTAAATGGGTGGCGGGCGGGGAAGGATGTAGGGCAGATCGCCTCCGCCATGCAGGCGGTGGCGATCCGCCCTACATCCTAATGGGCCCCATAGTAACATATAAAACAATACAAAAAAAATTAGATATAATAAAATTCGATATAATGACATTCGATATTACTTACCTATATGTCGATATTTTTTCCAACTATATTATGTCCTTTCTATATTCTGTCCTCTCGATATTTTCTACTCGATATTTTGTCCTTTCGATATTAAAAATTCGGTATTTAGTCTCTACACCACCACATGTATTTCTATTAATATAGGCAGTCCACTGATGAACTGTGAGAAAGACAAAGCACGAGTTTGGAGAAGAAATGAGTTCCAGGCGGTTATTTAAATCGGCTGAAGTAGAAGTGACAAGATTGAAGAATCTGTTTATATAGGTAGAGCCGATGCTCTGTAATAGATTACAGTTCTTATTCCGAGTTTGGAGGTAATAACATTGCGATAATTTTGCACCCAAAATTGCCTCTCATGCAAGGATCGGTAACTGTGTGATGTGGAAGTACATTGCTGCGGTGTGTACCCGGAATATCGAAACCACAATATCAATGGGACATAATATCGAGGACAGAATATTGAAAATAAAATATCAACAGGTAAGTAAGTCTAGATTTTCTACACCTAACTCCTCATATACGTACTTACGCTGTACATATATCTTTAATGTACGTATATGGGGAGTTAGTAATAGGAAAATATATACTTCCCTATATGTATTTACCTTTTGATATTTTGTCCATCACTATTCTGTCCTCGATCTATCACAGTATTGTTGGTGTCGATATGCAGTAAGACAAACCCTTGATGCTCCAAGTGTCTCCCTATGTAAAAGAAGGGATAAAAATTAGTTCTCTGTTGGTCAAAGTGACTGTAAGTGATGCTTGTAAATTTGTTGGTGTTCAGCTGGACAAGATGTAGTGAAGGCACCAACTGGCTTTAGAGTCACTGAGGTAATGGGAGAGAGTCTGGGGCAATGGGGGATGTTCTCAAAGTTGTCACCAGGCAATTTGAATGGGAAGGATTTATGGTTGGTTTCCCCCTGTGCGCCTAGATTCCTGCACTCCCAGGCTGCCTCAGTGATGGCCCCCGGGGGAAGCGACAGTCCCCGGGATGCTTCGCGCTAGTGACAGAATGGGGTATAGGTTAGATTAGGGGGAAGGGGTGGGTTAGTTAGACACTATAAAGGAGTCAGGAAGGGTGGGTCCAGCCTCTTACTGACTCTAAGCACTACCAGGGAGGGTTGGTTTATTGGAGAAAAAGAGTAGGCCACAGTTAGATAGTTGGTATAAAGGTAATACCTTTTGGAAGGCGTTGGGGAGCTAAGCGTTATGACGGGGCCCAATAACGCAGAGGTGAGGGCTGCATTGCACACCTTAGGTGCAGCAGGCAGAGCCGGTCTCCTCAAGTCTGGCGTCTTAGACCAGGCCTGGGTCAGCCTGCAGCATACGACGTGCTCCTCGTCGGGCAGCATTGCTACCGCAGTAGTGGCGTGCTCCCCCCCTCGGGGGAGTGGTAAAAGAGCTGGGGTGGGTCGCTGCAGGAGCACGCAGCAAACAACCACTTCAAAGAGTGCAGGGAGTCGACACAGCCTCCCCGCTCGGTTTCAGGCCCAGAAGAGGACGTCAAGGAGCAGGAGGAGAGTGAGGGGTAAGGGCCAGCCCAGATTTTGGAAGCGCATACGTGCAATGAACCAGATTGTGTCCGGCAGGCCCCTGAGCCACCAGGGTAAACTTGGCGTTTGGACCTTTCAGCCAGGCCTGTCCTTGGGGGTGGTATAGAGAGAGGGGCTGGGTCAAAGAGCCCAGCCACTAAACGCTACAAAAATGTTGAGGGAGAGGCCACAGGCCTAGGGGACAGAGGAAAGGGAGGAACACAGGGGTGTTTTACAGGGCTGTCATGAGAACCCCGTGGGGGGGCAAAGTTTTTGGGGACAGCCTCTTTTGCCAATAAGTGTCAGGGGTAGATATTGCGGTCTGCATTAGGGAGCAGCGCCTCCTCATACAGGAGACTGAGGGGCAGTGGGAGAGCATTTGTGAGGCCCGGGAGGCTGCACTGTTTTCAGACCTAGTGAAGGGAGGTTCCCGGCCCCATTTCTGGAGGAGCAGAGTCAGATAGTGGTGGCCCATGGTAGGGGAGGGCGTTGGCTCTCGGTGCCTGAGGGAGAGGAACAGGGCTCAAGCATGCAGGGAACTGGCATGGCTCAGGGGCCCGGTGGTGTACGGGACCCCATAGGTTGGAGCAGCCTGACTGGGGATATTGCATCAAGGCCAGTGGGCGAGGCTGGCAGACAGATGGCATGCAAACAGGGCGTAGGATGGCCCCTGGACGCTGGCTCGAAGAAGTGGGGGGTCTGCGGAGGCCCTCCCTATGACGAGGGCTCACACTTAGAAACCTTGATAAGAGCAGCAGTCCCTGCCTGAAAGGGATGTGCATGCAAAGAAGTGTGGTAATACTGTGTGCAGGACTGTGAATGATGATGAGGTGGGTGAGGATAAGCTGGTGCCGGACTATTACGAGGGCAGCGCCGAGTGCAAAGAAGGTGAGCTGTGATGATGAAGATGTAGGACTGCCAGAGGTAAGGGAAAGAGCAAGCAAAGGGAGGTACAGTTGGTGTTTTGCTGAAGTCAAGTGCGGACAAAGGAAGCACCACGGACAAGGCGATGCGAAAAAGCTGTGGATGTCGCAGAGAGAAGAGGGATGTTGAATTTTTGCCTTCAGGTAACGGAGATTGGTGGACAGTGTGGGGAACAGGGGAAAGGCTTGCAAGTCAGGGTGGGTGAGGAGCACCTCGATGGGGAAAGTGGCACCTGAGTGGACCAGCAGCAGTTAGGCTGCAAAAGGGAAGGCTGTCCATATGGACGAAATGGAGGAGTCTGATGTTGAGGGCATGGATAAGGCAACTGAGGAGGATAAACATAAGAAGCGATTGCCGTACTGGGAGTTAGTGATGACCATGGGGTCACAGCTGTCCGATAAGACATGTGGATGTTTTCAAACCCTTACACAGGGATATACAGGCAAAGGAAGGGTCTAAGGAGGAAGAGTGGGAGTTGACTAGGAGGCCCAGGGACCCAATCCACATGGAAAATTGAATTTCAGCATTCTTGATATATGCCAGCATCTATTGTGAAAGGCATACGGACAGGACAAAAGCCTTGTTCAAATATATGGACATCATCAGAAAGGCCCAGATGCACTTTGGGGGTTATGCGTGGCTTAGCTACGATGAGGAGTTCTGGGTGAGGGTGAACCTGAATCCAGACAAACCTTAGGGGGAAGTAGATTTGGAACTATGGATGTAGTGGGTGTCGGCTACTCAATCCACGGCCTTTACTCACACAACGAGCGGCCTACCAATCACCTATCGCCCTTTTGAGCTTCGTCCTGCTCCTTAAGTAGTGGGTTATTCATCAAAACCTGTTGGAATTTCAACAAGGGTTTCTGCTCTCAGCATCCATGCAAATTTAAGCACGAGTGTTCCAACCGTGGGGGAAGGTATCCCATCACACTGTGCTTCCCATTGGCCAGTGTTAGACCTGGCATCATTGGCGCGGGTCTCCCTTCCTCTTTTCGCTTCTTACCTTTTATGTTGGCTGGATTTAGATGCTCTGGGCGCTGTGCCACTGCCAATCAGTGACACAGCGCGAATGCTCCCTGTGTAAAGATAACTGTATGAATTGGGATAATCATAATTGGCTCGTTTGGTTTACCTGTCAGTCCCTAGTATCAGTGCACTGTGTGTGCCCAGGGCTGGTAGACCAAATACTGCTGGTGGGCCGGCAGCGCTGATTTGCGCTACCCACCGAAACAGCTTTTAAAGTATGTCTGTGTAGCATGTTCTAATAGCGAGTTACCCTTCATTTCACTGTTTACTATTGTGAGGCTATCCGTTCTCATAGGCCAGAATGGACAGGCTGAGTATTACATGCCCTAATCCTACCTGCCCCCAGGAACCTGATAGGAACGTCGAATTTGGTATGTTTAAGCTCAGGACATTGAGATACATCTTTTAGTACGGATTATTTGCGTAGCCCGTGTTCGAAAATACCTCTGCTAGAAACGAGGTATTTTCTGGCCTCAGCTTTCCTGTAGGCTTTGCTAGCGTGTGTATTGGCCGTCTGGTTTTGGAGCAGCAGGGCCAGCTGGGTCAGACCTGGCTGAAGAGAGAGATCGGCATTTAGAGTATGGAGAGGGGTGACTCTTTGATCTGAGCAGGGCTGTGCCTGGCAAGGTGAATGATGGCTCCACCTCCCACTGGGCGTCTGATAGCAGACCCCCAGATTCTCAAAGGGCAGGATGTCGCCTCGTAAACCAAGTGCTCCCCGACCCCACCGAACTGGTTCTGGCTGGATGCAGTGATTTGTGACTGCAGAGAACAAAGACTTTTTAGGTATAAAACGCTGGGCTGAAACCTGTTTCAAGTGTGTACCTTCTGGATGTCAAGACGAAACTCTGTCCGAGCGGACAGAGGAAAGGACTTTGAAACTTTCACCAAGCTTGCTGAAGAAACTACCCAAGGGCCTGAATTGAGAGCGCCTCCTGCTGAAGTCTCAGGGACATTAGACTTCACCCCGTCAGACGCCCAAATTCCATTGCTAGGAATTCTACTTGCAGGTGAGGCCTCCGTCGAGTAATCCGGAACCTCTAGTCCTACTGTGAGGAACGCGGACTGGTAACCCTTGCGAACTCTGTGTGTGGGCCGCCGCAGCTAAGAGAGAGCTGCCGCCACTGAGTGCCCGCCTTAATTTGAATCTTCAGAACCTTCGCTGAAACTGTGTGGGCCACCGCAGCTAAGAGAGAGCTGCCTCCACTGAGTGCCCGCCTTAATTTGAATCTTCAGAACCGTCGCTGAAACTGTGTGGGCCGCCGCAGCTAAGAGAGAGCTGCCGCCGCTGAGTGCTCGCCTTATTTTGAATCCTCAGAACCTTCGCTGAAACTGTGTGGGCCGCCGCAGCTAAGAGAGAGCTGCCGCCGCTGAGTGCCCGCCTTATTCTGAATCCTCAGAACCTTCGCTGAAACCCTGTGAGCTGCCGCAGCTAAGAGAGAGCTGCCGCCGCTGAGTGCTCGCACCCTAGCTAACTTTGCAACATCGTGATTTGTCCTGTGAGCCGCCGCAGCTAAGAGAGAGCTGCTGCCGCGGAGTGCTCGCACCTTTGCAACTTTGCATCACCGAGATTTGTCCTGTGAGCCGCCGCAGCCAGAGAGGGCTGCCGCCGCTGAGTGCTCGCACCTTTGCTAATTTTGCACCATCGTGATTTGTCCTGTGAGCCGCCGCAGCTAAGAGAGAGCTGCTGCCGCGGAGTGCTCGCACCTTTGCATCATTGGGATTTGTCCTGTGGGCCGCCGCAGCTAAGAGAGAGCTGTTGCCGCTGAGTGCTCGCGTCTTTGTCAACCTTGCACCATCATGAATCATCACGTGGGCCGCCGCAGCTAGGAGAGCGCTGCTGCCGCCGCAAGCCCACCACGGAGCTGCACGACGAGAGTCATCGCCACCACCAGCCCGGGCCGCCGCGTGCTGCTGCCTGTCCCCGAGTGCCCGAATCATTGTGAGTGCACTTTGCGGACCACTGCCATCGAGAACTGTGGTCGCTGGGAGTCCGCCTGTCACCGTCTCCGCTTCTTTGAGAAGCTACGTGCTGTGTCCCCGTCCAACGGCAGGTATCTGGTGCGCAACGGGTCGCGTAGACCCAGGCCTTGAACTCAGTCCGTGCCACGTTCTGGTGAATATGTATTGCCTTTTTAAGTCCCTACTGATTTACGTGCATTGTGACTGGTTAAAACACTTTTGAGAGTCTCGTACTAAACCTTAGATAAAGATACTATTTTTTCTATACCTACTTGAGTTGTGTCCTTTTGTGGTGTCGTTACTGCCTTATTGTGCATGGTCATAAATGCTTCACACACTGCCTCTGAGATAGGCCTAACTGCTCGTGCTACGTTACCACATGGTTGAGCAGGGGTTATCAAAGGGGGTAGCCCACTTGCCCTGACTTAGGAAGAAGGGTCCCTATTTGGACAGTGGCGCCAGCCATTGCCAACTAGAGACCCCCATTTCTAACATTGGTGGCAGCGGTGGGATCAGGACTTGCATTTATGATCCACGTACAATAACTGGTAGACACCACTAGTGAGTACAGACCGAAGCGCAAACACGCGCAGATTTTGTTTTTTCTCTCCAAATATTTTTTTAGTTGGTTGTGTTAGTATTGAATTGTTGACCGCAGCCATGAGTACTGCTAATATGGGAAGGCCAACAGCCAATGCTTCGGAGGATCTCACCTTTGAGGAGGAAAGATTAGATACCTATACTGCCAAACAGCTGAAGTCATTTTGTAGGCAATTCGCAGTCCCCGTGATAGGTCTCTCTAGGAAGGAGGAGTACCACAAGGCGCTGAAGGCCTGGTGGGAAGCGAGAGAGTCCGCTGGGGATGAGAAAGAGAATGCTGGAGGGCAGCAGGATGATGCAGACGAGGGGGGGGGAGATAGAACACCCTCCAATCCAGGTACTAGTGTATCCCAAAGGAGCCTGACCCCAGAAGAGCTGGAGGACAGGGAGTGAGATAGGAGGCATAGTTTGGAGATGGCTAAATTGGAAGGTCAGAAGGACCTTGAGAGTAAGAAGTTGGACATTGACAAGAATCGATTGTCATTTGAACTTGAGAAAATGAGAATGGAACATGAGAGAATGCTGAGGGAGATAGAGATCAGGGCGAGGAGTGTCCCGGTCTCCCCCTCTGGTGGCAGCATACTTTTAGTAACTCCTGAGAGTAGAGTTTATATTCCTAAGGATGTCATTAAGGATTTTCACAAGAGTGAGGATATTGGGCAATGGTTTGCCGCATATGAGATAGCAATGGTGTCCCACCGGGTCCCTGAGCAGGATTGGGGAGCGGGATTGTGGGTGGCGCTTTGTGAGTGATGGTAGGGATACCCTGTTGGACCTGCCTGAGGAGAGCAGGGTGGTGTATGCCCATATGAAAGAAGCTTTGATGACCCGTTATGGTTTGACCCCGGAAATGTACAGGCAGAGGTTTGGGACATGTAAGAAGTTAGAGGGTACCACGTGGGTTGAATATGTGTCTTTTTTCTGCAGAGCAATGGATCACTGGGTAAAAGGCAGCAAAGTGGAAACTTTTGAGCAATTGTATGATTTGTTTGCGTGGGAGCATTTGTCCAGTAACTGTTTTCCAGAGCTACGCCAGCACCTGATTGATAGCAAGCTGACTAACCCTAGGAAGCTTGCTGAGGAGGCAGACCGCTGGGTGAGCAAAGGTTTTGTGGCAACTTCGCCAGAGGTGGGCAGGGTCCCCAGCAGAAAAGTGGGGGGGACAAAGGTAAACAGAGGGAGTTCCAGAGAGGGCCCCAAAGTAATTCCCAAGGGAACCAAGCAGTGGTGTCCCAGCCTCCCCCTGAGAAGAAGCCAGTGTCCCCGACAGGTAGGCCTGTTCATAGGGGGCCCCTTACTTGTTTCAAGTGTGGTCAAGTGGGCCACCGGTATTATGATCCCCAGTGTCCCCAGAGGGACCCCAATGCATCCCCTCGTGCACCACCCCGTGCACCATCCCGCCAGATTGCCAGTGTAGCCCTGGGGGGGAGGAAATGGAGGTCCAAGGTGGGTGGGATCCCGTAGAGTTAACCCTTGTCTCGCTAGGGGACTTCGAGAAGGTCCCTAACCCCACACTGCCGACCAACACTCAGAAGTACCGGCAGTGGGTGACCATCAATGGCCATAGGGTGGAGGCTCTCAGGGACACCGGAGCTAGTGTGACTGCTGTCAGCTCCCGGTTGGTGTCCAAAGAGCAAGTTGTCCCCCATGCATTCTGCCCCGTAGTGTCAGCAGACAACTCAAAGAGCCAGTGTGAAGTGGCTCAGGTTCCCTTCGAGTGGGGGGGTCACAGGAACTCTTCAAGTGGCTGTGAGGGCCGCCATGCCTGTAGACTGTCTGTTGGGCAACGATCTGGAGAACTCCCCGTGGGCTACGGTGGAGAGAAAGTCTCATTTGGAAATGTTGGGTTTGCCTGAGTGGGCGTGTGTGACCACTCGGTCCATGACAGCTCAGAAGGATGTTCAGGAGGGTCTGGAGCCTGAAAGTAGGGCCCAGGACCCTGCCTCAAAGTGAAGGGGTAGGGGGCGCGGGAAACCGGCCCCCGCGGTTCCCACGGTCCCGGAGGGAGCAGACCTTGAGGGGGATGCCCTGGAACCTACAGGGGAACAAGTGGCCGAATTGGGGGACCTACCGGAGCTGACCCATTGGCAGCAGGAAGGGGGGGCCTCCAGGGAGGAATTTTGTGAGCAGCAGAGAACCTGCCCTTCTCTTGAGGGGGTGTGGTGACAGGCCGCCGCCCAGGCAGTAGGTGATCAGACAGGGTCACATTGGATCTATTGGGAGAACGACCTCCTTTACAGCGAGCCTAAGGTTGCTAAGTCTGGGTCAGCCCATGTGCTGGTGGTACCCCAGCGCTTCAGGACCTTCCTACTGGGGTTGGCTCATGATGTGCCACTGGCCGGACATCTGGAGCAGACCAAGACCTTTGAGAGGCTGGTCACCCACTTCTATTGGCCCCAGATGCGCAGGAGCTCAGATGCTCACTGCAGGACGTGTGAGAATTGCCAGGCAAGTGGGAAGAGTGGGGGGAAGATTAAGGCCCCACCACAGCCCTTTCCCGTGATGAGCACCCCATTCGAGAGAGTGGGCATTGATATTGTGGGGCCTCTGGATCCCAAGACAGCCATGGGCAACAGGTTCATCCTGGTCTTGGTGGACCATGCCACCCGGTACCCTGAGGCCATCCCGCTCAGGACAGTGACGGCCCCGTGGTGGGACGGGCACTGTTGGGGATTTTCTCCCGTGTGGGATTCCCCAGAGAGGTGGTGTCCGATAGGGGAACTAACTTCATCTCCAAGTACATGAAGTCTCTGTGGGAGGAGTGTGGGGTAACGTATAAGTTCACCACTCCTTACCACCCCCAGTGTAATGGGCTGGTTGAGAGATTCAACCAGACCCTTAAGAGCATGATTATGGGCCTAGGCGAGCCCATGAGGCGTAAGTGGGATGTCCTCTTGCCATGCCTGTTGTTTGCTTACCATGAGGTGCCACAGAAGTCCTTAGGGTTCAGTCCCTTTGAGCTGCTCTATGGTCACCCGGTAAGAGGGCCTCTGAGTCTGGTCAAGGAAGGCTGGGAGCAATCTCCCAGGAAACCTCCCCAGGATGTGTTTAGTTACATGCTGGCCTTCAGGAACCAGACTCGGCGTTTCAGGAAACTTGCTGAGGCAAACCTGGAAACCAGCCAGGAAGAGATGAAACGCTGGCACGATCAGAATGCCACTCTGATCAAGCTTCAGCCTGGACAGAAGGTTTGGGTCATGGCCCCGGTGGAGCCCTGTGCGCTCCAGGATAGGTGGACCGGCCCCTTTGAGGTGGTGGAGCGCAAGAGTCCTGTTACCTACGTGGTGGACTTGCAGTCTCCCAGGAACCCCTTGCGGGTCCTGCATGTTAACCGCCTGAAGCCCCACTTTGAGAGGTCTGAAGTGGGCATGCTTCTGGCCACAGATGCTGGGATGGAGGAGGAGAGCGAGCTCCTTCCTGACCTCCTGTGTGCAGGGGAGCGAGATGGGTCAGTGGAGGGTGTGGTCTTCTCCACCACACTGACCCCTGAGCAGCAGGGTGATTGTCGCCAACTGTTGGGGCAATTCAGTGATCTGTTCTCCCTGGTACCTAGTGTCACTGATTGGTGTGTCCATGACGTGGACACCGGGGACAGTCCTCCCATTAAGCACAAGGCTTACTGAGTGACTGACCGGGTAAGGGCCTACATTAAGGATGAGGTTACCAAAATGTTTGCCCTTGGGGTGATTGAGTCCTCTAGCAGCCCTTGGTCCAGCCCAGTGGTCCTGGTACCAAAAGCTGCAGCGCCTGGTACCACCCCAGACCTTCGGTTCTGCATGGACTATCGGGGCCTCAATTCAGTCACGAAGACTGACGCGCACCCCATCCCCAGAGCTGATGAGCTCATAGATCGGTTAGGGGCTGCAAAATACCTCAGCACATTTGATTTGACGTCTGGGTATTGGCAGATCGCCTTGACCGAGGGAGCAAAGGAGAGGTCAGCCTTCTCCACACCCGATGGGCACTACCAGTTCCGGGTGATGCCATTTGGAATGAAGAATGCCCCTGCCACCTTTCAGAGGCTGGTCAACAGGGTGTTGGTTGGGCTGGAAGACTTCAGTGCTGCCTACCTGGATGACATTGCGGTGTTTAGCTCCTCTTGGGAGGACCACCTGCGCCACCTCTGGGAGGTATTGATGGCACTGCGGAAGGCAGGCCTCACAATCAAAGCCAGTAAGTGCCAGATTGGGCAGGGTTCTGTAGTGTATTTGAGGCAACAGGTGGGGAGCGGCCAGGTGTCGCCCCTTCAGCCCAAAATTGAAACTATCCTGGCATGGGAACCCCCCAAAACTCAGACGCAGGTGAGAGCCTTCTTGGGACTCACGGGGTACTACAGGAGGTTTGTCAAGGGATATGGCAACATTGTTGCACCCTTGACTGAGCTGACTTCTAAGAAGCAGCCAAAGAAGGTAAACTGGACTGACACCAGTCAGAACGCTTTTGACGCCCTGAAGACTGCCATGTGCATCGCACCCGTGCTTCAGGTGCCCGACTTTTCAAAGGAATTTCTTGTCCAGACAGACGCCTCAGAGCATGGTATAGGGGCTGTTCTGTCACAGATCAATGAGGAGGGACTAGACCAACTGGTAGCCTTCCTAAGCAGGAGGTTACTTCCCCGGGAACAGAGGTGGAGTGCAATTGAGCGTGAGGCATTTGCTGTGGTCTGGGCGCTGAAGAAGCTGAGACCATATCTGTTTGGGACTTACTTCCGGGTTCAGACAGACCACAGGCCTCTTAGATGGTTGATGCATATGAGGGGTGAGAATCCCAAGTTGTTGAGGTGGTCCATTTCCCTACAGGGTATGGATTTCACGGTGGAACACCGCCCTGGTACAACACGCCAATGCTGACGGTCTGTCCAGGTTTTTCCGCCTTAGTGATGAGAACTCCCAAGGGAATGGTTAGTTCTCCCCACATTTCAGCTGGAGGGGACGCGTGTTAGACCTGGCATCATTGGCGCAGGTCTCCCTTCCTCTTTTCACTTCCTACCTTTTATGTTGGCTGGATTTAGATGCTCTGGGCGCTGTGCCACTGCCAATCAGTGACACAGCGCGAATGCTCCCTGTGTAAAGAAAACTGTATGAATTGGGATAATCATAATTGGCTTGTTTGGTTTACCTGTCAGTCCCTAGTATCAGTGCACTGTGTGTGCCCAGGGCTGGTAGACCAAATACTGCTGGTGGGCCGGCAGCGCTGATTTGCGCTACCCACCGAAGCAGCTTTTAAAGTATGTCTGTGTAGCATGTTCTAATAGCGAGTTACCCTTCATTTCACTGCTTACTATTGTGAGGCTATCCGTTCTCATAGGCCAGAATGGGCAGGCTGAGTATTACATGCCCTAATCCTACCTGCCCCCAGGAACCTGATAGGAACGTCGAATTTGGTATGTTTAAGCTCAGGACATTGAGATACATCTTTTAGTACAGGATTATTTGCGTAGCCCGTGTTCGAAAATACCTCTGCTAGAAACGAGGTATTTTCTGGCCTCAGCTTTCCTGTAGGCTTTGCTAGCGTGTGTATTGGCCGTCTGGTTTTGGAGCAGCAGGGCCAGCTGGGTCAGACCTGGCTGGAGAGAGAGATCGGCATTTAGAGTATGGAGAGGGGTGACTCTTTGATCTGAGCAGGGCCGTGCCTGGCAAGGTGAATGATGGCTCCACCTCCCACTGGGCGTCTGAAAGCAGACCCCCACATTCTCAAAGGGCAGGATGTCGCCTCGTAAACCAAGTGCTCCCCGACCCCACCAAACTGGTTCTGGCTGGATGCAGTGATTTGTGACTGCAGAGAACAAAGACTTTTTAGGTATAAAACGCTGGGCTGAAACCTGTTTCAAGTGTGTTCCTTCTGGATGTCAAGACGAAACTCTGTCCGAGCGGACAGAGGAAAGGACTTTGAAACTTTCACCAAGCTTGCTGAAGAAACTACCCAAGGGCCTGAATTGAGAGCGCCTCCTGCTGAAGTCTCAGGGACATTAGACTTCACCCCGTCAGCCGCCCAAATTCCTTTGCTAGGAATTCTACTTGCAGGTGAGGCCTCCGTCGAGTAATCCAGAACCTCTAGTTCTACTGTGAGGAACGCGGATTGGTAACCCTTGTGAACTCTGTGTGTGGGCCGCCGCAGCTAAGAGGGAGCTGCCGCCGCTGAGTGCCCGCCTTAATTTGAATCTTCAGAACCTTCGCTGAAACTGTGTGGGCCGCCGCAGCTAAGAGAGAGCTGCCGCCGCTGAGTGCCCGCCTTAATTTGAATCTTCAGAACCGTCGCTGAAACTGTGTGGGCCGCCGCAGCTAAGAGAGCGCTGCTGCCGCTGAGTGCCCGCCTTATTTTGAATCCTCAGAACCTTCGCTGAAACTGTGTGGCCGCCGCAGCTAAGAGAGAACTGCAGCCGCTGAGTGCCCGCCTTATTTTGAATCCTCAGAACCTTCGCTGAAACCCTGTGAGCCGCCGCAGCTAAGAGAGAGCTGCCGCCGCTGAGTGCTCGCACCCTTGCTAACTTTGCATCATTGTGATTTGTCCTGTGAGCCGCCGCAGCTAAGAGAGAGCTGCCACCGCTGAGTGCTCGCACCCTGGCTAACTTTGCATCATCGTGATTTGTCCTGTGAGCCGCCGCAGCTAAGAGAGAGCTGCTGCCGCGGAGTGCTCGCACCTTTGCTAACTTTGCATCACCGAGATTTGTCCTGTGAGCCGCCGCAGCCAAGAGAGGGCTGCCGCCGCTGAGTGCTCGCACCTTTGCTAATTTTGCACCATCGTGATTTGTCCTGTGAGCCGCCGCAGCTAAGAGAGAGCTGCTGCCGTGGAGTGCTCGCACCTTTGCTAACTTTGCATCACCGAGATTTGTCCTGTGAGCCACCGCAGCCAAGAGAGGGCTGCCGCCGCTGAGTGCTCGCACCTTTGCTAATTTTGCACCATCGTGGTTTGTCCTGTGAGCCGCCGCAGCATAGAGAGAGAGCTGCTGCCGCGGAGTGCTCGCACCTTTGCTAACTTTGCATCATTGGGATTTGTCCTGTGGGCCGCCGCAGCTAAGAGAGAGCTGTTGCCGCTGAGTGCCCGCGTCTTTGTCAACCTTGCACCATCGTGAATCGACCCGTGGGCCGCCGCAGCTAGGAGAGCGCTGCTGCCGCCGCGAGCCCACCATGGAGCTGCACGACGAGAGTCTTCGCCACCACCAGCCCGGGCTGCCGCAGCCGTGTGCTGCTGCCGCTGGGAGCCCGCCTGTCCCCGAGTGCCCGAATCATTGTGAGTGCACTTTGCGGACCACTGCCATCGAGAACTGTGGTCGCTGGGAGTCCGCCTGTCACCGTCTCCGCTTCTTCGAGAAGCTACGTGCTGTGTCCCCGTCCAACAGCAGGTATCTGGTGCGCAACGGGTCGCGTAGACCCAGGCCTTGAACTCAGTCCGTGCCACGTTCTGGTAAATATGTATTGCCTTTTTAAGTCCCTACTGATTTACGTGCATTGTGACTGGTTAAAACGCTTTTGAGAGTCTCGTACTAAACCTTAGATAAAGATACTATTTTTTCTATACCTACTTGAGTTGTGTCCTTTTGTGGTGTCGTTACTGCCTTATTGTGCATGGTCATAAATGCTTCACACACTGCCTCTGAGATAGGCCTAACTGCTCGTGCTACGTTACCACAGGGTTGAGCAGGGGTTATCAAAGGGGGTAGCCCACTTGCCCTGACTTAGGAAGAAGGGTCCCTATTTGGACAGTGGCGCCAGCCATTGCCAACTAGAGACCCCCATTTCTAACAGCCAGTCTTGCAGAACACTGGAAAGCATCTAGAGGCCATGGACAACAGGAACAGCCTGGGCCAAAGGGCTCCCACACCCATTACGATGGAGGCCGTCATACCATGGCTTTCCACATACCTGGACACAGAAGCAGCTTTGAGGATAGAATGGGATTTTTCCAAGGGTTTCTGGGTGGGTTACCAGGGTCCCAAAGGTCACAGGTGGGAAGACCATTTGAATGAATTTCGATTTGTTGTCAAAAATGGTTCCGGGGACTGCTTTAGGGCGCATCGGCATTTTGAGTCTCTGGCGTAGGTTTTTGGAGTGCCTCTGGTCCCAGAGAAGATGGAGGGTCCCAGCGAGGTTTTGACATTTCTGGGCATTGATCTGGAGACGCTACAGTTGGTGGCGCGACTGCCATGAGAGAAGGTTCTGGAGATCCAAAGTTTCTTGTCTGAAGTGATTGGTGAACGGAGAATTGAGTTGCGTCTGGTGCAGAAGTTGCTCGGTTTCTTGAACTTTGCCTGTAGAGTGTTAAGGGCAGGTCGTACTTTTTGCAGATGCCTGAGCATGGCTATGTCAGGGGCGGTGTTGCTACATCACAGCGCATGGATCTCTTTGGTTGTCCAGGGTGAATTTTCTGTATAGAAGACCTTCTTGGAAGACTTGAAGGGGGTGTCTATGTGTTTTTTGAATGAAAATACAGTCTGGCAGGTTCAGATTTTTTCAGATGCAGCAGGAGCACAGGGTTTCGGACTGTTCTGGGGCTGGAAGTGGAGCACAGAGAAGTGGCCAGTGTATTGGTTGAGTTAGGGTTGTAGCATTGCCTTTCCTGAGTTCTTCCCATTGAGGGTGGCTTTCGTCAGTTTGGGGAGTCAAATTGAGGCAAAGGACAGTGATGTTCAATGTGGACAACATTACGTTGGTTGACCTGGTGAACAGACGTTAGGCACGAGACTTGAGGGTGCTGCGTTTGCTGCAGAGGTTTATGCTGGGTTGCCTGCATTTAAACATTGTCTTCAGAGCTAGACGTGCAGAGTGCAAGCAATAATATAGCGGACTCAAAACCTCATTCCCAGTGGCATCATTTTCGCAGACTAGTGCCAGGAGCAGAGGAGGCCAAGACGCCATTGCCTTCAGATATTTAGGCCTGGAGGGAGTGACAGTGCACGTTACTCAACTGCAGATCCCTGCTCACTTGTACTATTAGTAATTGAACTTGACAGCACAAGGGCAGCACAAGGCACATCTGCTCATGCTGATATGTTCTCACATGGAATATAATGCACCCTGCCTTAGGGCTGTAAGGCCTGCTGTAGGGTGTCTTACAAATATTACCATGCAATGTCAGGGGATTTGGCCCACAGGGTTTTTGTTTTAGAGTGCACCATTTTGCGCAGCCTCCAATGGCAGTCCGTGTGGGTCTGGTGCTGGGTAACCTTAGAATGGCACAATACATGGTGCAGCTCTAAGGGGCCTTCCTTAGTACCCATGCCCTAGGTACCAGGGGTACCACTTCCTAGGGACCAGTGGTGCTAAGGGGCTTGCCAATTGTGGAACAATTAGGCATTTAACTTGTTTTTGTGAAAGAACACTGCCACTGTGGACCTGGTTGCCAGGAACCCAGTGCTCTTCAAAGTTGCATCAGATACCAGGCATAAAATGGAGCCTACCATGACCAAAAGGGGCACTTTCCACAATCTCTTGTTGTTGCTGCAGTCGGTCCCTGTAGGATGCTCTGGTGCCTTCATGTCTCGTTCGTGCTGTGTAGAACTCGATAAATGAATAAATAAATGAATTATTGTTTTATATACTGTTAATATGTATTTTTGTTTACTCCATATATAACTCATGTAATTACTGCTGTGCCAGCTCTGTGCCTCCACTTCTCCCCAATTACGTAACACCCTACCTTAACTACCTCTTCACTATTGACATATTCTACCATCCTACCATATAATGTATTCTATTTTTATATAGTGTCACTATGTATTTTTATTTACTCCACATGTATCTCATGTTATTGCTGCTGTGATATCTCTGTAAAGTGCTCTGATTCCTTTGGGTCTAGTTTGCACTATACAAAACTGGATGAATCAATAACTATGAGTCTGGTTAAGAGCTCATTAGCTGAATCCACCAGAAGGACCTACCGTCTGGCATGGAGTGAGTTTTAGACATTTGAGGGATGATCACTGGAGGACTTGATGCAGGGTCAAGCAGAGATTGAGGAAAGAGTGTTATATTTTGTTTTGCATTGATAAAGGTTTATCGCCTACGACCATTGCGGGCAGTTAGCGGGGGTTTCTTTGTATGGGATCCCTGTATTGGGGTTTTGACCCAGCAAGGGCCGAGATCCTGGGCTGACTCCTAAAAGGATGGGGCAAAGAGAGGAGCATGGGGAGGGCCGGGTTGCAGGAGGCTATTAGTTTCAATTTGTTACAAGAGTCGCTGGCAATGTTGCCTGTTTGCTGTTATGATCGTTTTGAAGTGTTTTTCCTGGTTATATATGATTTGGATGTTTTCTGGTGCTTTTTGTGTGTCTGAACTTTTGGCATCAACACGGGAGGGGGGGGTGTTGCACGAAGAAGTGCATTTGGATTCTGGGCGACTGGGAATTCGGCTGTGACGATCCAAAATGGATCAAACGAGTAGGGGAAGTGGATGTGGTTGCGCGAAGGGGGTAGTTTTGAAGTCTGTCCTGTGCAGGAATGGCACAGGTTCCGGGAGTGACCCGGTCAGTGGCCAATTATTGTTTTTGTCATGAAGGGGGTAGTGGGTTTACTGCATTCTAAATGTTGGCAGTTTTGCATATGGCTTTCAGCAGGCTGTGGAAGGATACCTCTGGTTTTGGGACGCATTCTTTCAGGACTAGGGTGGCGAACTGCAGCTGTGTATTTGGGGTGGGACTGGGGTCAGATCCATCATATTGGCAGGTGGAAATCGAGGTGCTGTGAGCTCTATGTGCAGAAGTGATTGGGTTTATTTGTGGGGGTTGGGGTGTGGGGTTTGGGGAGTGTCGACAGCACTAATTGTCTTTTTTCTCCTGCATGGTGTATGAGCGGTCCAGGGACCAAGACTTTGACCTGGATTGTGGGACATTCATTTGTGCACTGGGCAGTGAAGTATGTGGACCAGAAAGTGTACAGACGGAACCTGGGACTGCACAGCAGCCGACACAAGGTGCTATGGTGGAGTAAGGTGGGGATGTGCTTGGGGAAACTTGTTCCTGGCTCATCTGGGTGAGAATGATCTGGTTCAGCTATCGGGTTTGACGCTGCTTCAGCACATGCAGAGGGACTTAGAGGCAATCAAGAAGAATTTTTCTGGGACATGTCTGGTTTGGACAGAATTTATGCCGTGCCGAGTTTGGAGGGGGGTTTGAAACATGCAGCGATTGATAAGGCTCGGAGGAAACTCAACAGGGCCATGAGGGTATTTTGCATAGCAAGGGACATTAAAGTAATATTGCACAGGGGCATGGAAAGAAGAGGATCAGTGTCTTCTCCGGGATGATGGGGTGCACCTTTCACAGCTGGGGACTTCTTATTACATGACAGAATTGTGGGATGTGGTGAGCAAATTGTGAAACAAGAAAATCGGGTGCAGGAGGGATTATCACTGAATTGGTACGCAAAACTGCCAGAGGGATGGGGTAGTAAAACACCCTATGGGGTTTTACTGGTTGGCGCTATTTTGGGGGTGGAGAGTCACAAGTGGGCGTATCCACCCCTCAGGGGGGAGGAAGGGAGCACAGGTGACAGAAGATGGTGTGTAAGATTTTGTCCATCAGGTCAAAGACTTTCATTGGAGGGTGTTAGGGTTTTGGGCTGAAAGTTGGTGTGAGGTGTGAACGGTTGCAGGAGGAATTGAAGTGTCGTATTGATGAAGTTTTCATGTTATTGTTTAAATGTTAACAAAGCTAAATAAATGTTTGCAACCCTGCCCTAATAAATGGCCTTTTACGCTAAATTACTGACATGGCGTGTGTTTATTGCATGATGATAGGAAAATCTGTACTTCCCTATATGCATTTACCTTTTGATATTTTGTCGAGCACTATTCTGTCCTCGATCTATCACAATATTGTTGGTGTTGATAGTCAAGTAAGACAAACCATTGGCGCTCCAAGTGTGGCCCTATTTAAAAGAAGGAATACAAATAGTTCTCTATTGGGTAAAGTGAATGTAAGTGATGCTTGTATATTTGCTCAACGACCTCATCTCAGTGGTAGACAGCTGGTGTTCAGCTGGACAACATGTAGTGCAGGCACCAACTGGCTTTAGAGTCACTGAGGATATGAGAGAGAGGCTTGGACAATGGGTGATGTTCTCAAAGTCTTCACCAAGCAATTTGAATGGGAAGAATTTATGGCTGGTTTCCTCCTGTGTGCCTAGTTTCCTGCACTCCCAGGCTGACACATGTTGTATCATTAACAGACTTTTTTTCTCTGATAATTATGATGGATTCAGCTCCTCGCCCTGCATCATGCGCTGTGATGTGCATGTTAAGCAGGGCTCCGCTGGCCCTGCCATTTGTCCATCTGTTCATGTGTGTACCCTTTCATCATTTCCCTTTCACAAAATGAACATTGCCTGTTGAGTGTGAACATTAGAGACATCACAGAGCCGACATCTTCTAATTAATAGTAAAACAGTATTAAACACGGACGGGGACAACTGGGGCGACATTTGTATTCGAGCCTTTAAATTTGCAGCCTTCTGGGATTAGTGGATTATGCCACAGTATATTGCTGAGGGCGAGTTCTTACAAGCCACATCCTAAACAAACTCATTAGAATTCTAATTAGCAGAAGGTGCGTGTGTTCATACGAATGCTCGGCTCGCGCAGCCATCTGGGATTGTGTCATGTTCCCGCCTGAGACCCCGTGATTCCCCCTCCTTCTCATTATGTTCCTGCCTCTTACAAATGAGACAATACTTCTTACAGGGGCCTGTGTCACCAAGTAGGGTACGCTATTCCAACTTTCGACAACAATGCCCCTCATTCACGAGTCAGGCCATATTACTGTATTGTAAGACTGTAGTGGCGGACACACCATGTCACACCATGGCCATGTACAAGCTCAAGGCAGAACATGGCGTGATAATAAACACACACTACACGACAATGTGCATACAAAGTAAAACACACAACTCAACATAGATACACACATTACACAACATACATATATAATACATCATAAACACAAAACAACAAGAATACACTGTCTAAATGCAACACAGAATAAATGCAACAGTTCATAAAAAATCACACAGAGCCACTCAATTGAACATGCGCTCAGCACAACATATATACACCACCTTATAAATACAACACAAGATGGCTCATCATGAATACAACAAAACATAAACAAAAGATGACAGAACAAGAACGACAATACATTATAAATTCAGCATACCATAAACACATAGTAGAACGACAGAGTACTACATAAATGCAGCACACCATAAACACACATCTTGAACAAAACAAATAACACAATACTGCGTGAACACAATTTGGCGGACACAATTTACAAGCTGGCATAAAACTGCATAAGCTAAGCATATCATAAACATAACCCAAAATGTCAACACACGACAAAACCACAAAAAATTAAATAGAGCACAACATGCATAACACAAAACAACGCACAAAAAAACTGGAACACAGCATAAACTCACCATAACTACAGACTAATAAAAACAGAACACACACACACACCACAAGCACAACACAAATATCATTTAATTATAAAATCCAAAAATATATTCAAAACACAAAAAGAACACATTTTAACATACACAATGTTTTCCTGAAAAGAACTGTCACTAAGCAGAATAGAACCACTTATGGTTGTATATTTAGTTTATACACAACTCTAGTTCATTAGACGAAATAAGGGATCTCTGTGCATGGAACTTACATTAAAGTGCATATAGTATGATTTTTTAATTAAATATTAGTTGTACATTGGTGTATTTATTTTTTCACGAAATATTCCGCATTTATTTTACAGATTTGCCACCATACTCATGAAGTAGCTAGAGACCAAGGATTTAAGCTTTTTGGAGGCAGGATTTTGGTGCAACTATGCATTATAAGTAATAAAATACCCTCTATCTTACATAAAAAGCAAGCCATCATGGAGATCCATAACCTTATAAATGAATTCAGGAACTGATTAAAGGTAGTCCATCACAAATGGATGGGATATCTCATCCACCTTGTTGTCAGTACATTATACCCTAATGCTCATGCAATAAGGTGGACGGGATGTCCATCATGTTGTGACCGAGATATCCATCTGCCAAGCTCTAAGACAGGGCCTCAGTTTTTGCCTCATTCCTCTATATTGTCACACAACTGCCCAGTGAATTGTAAATTTTATTGGGGGGGGGAGAGATTATTTTATCCCAATATCTCTCTCCATCATAATGTGTACACTGTCAACCTTGCTCCTATTAGCTCTTCTTTTTAAATTCTTCATATCCAGTAAGTTATTGTTCAGAGTCTACCTTAGAACACTGCCCCCTCTTTTGACTTTTTCATCGCACTCCTTACTTCAGACTAAGGTCAGCACTCAAATATTTCACTCCTTCCATAAGATCCCTGAACACTATTGTAGGAATTCTGTCTTTTCTGCAAGCTCAACCCCTATTTTTCACTTTTTGCTGGACTTTAAGGGGCATATTATCAAGGGCTTTATCGCCGCTTTAGCGGCACTTTTTGCCGCTAAAGCGGCGATAGTTTTATCGCCCTATTAGCAAGCTGTCGCTAACAGGCGTTAGCGACAGCTTTCAGGCGTTAGAGGCCGCGTTAACCATCGCCTTGCATGTCAGCGATAATTATCGCTAATGAGATGCAAGGAAGGCGTTCCCTACTAAAAGCGACTGAAAACAGTCGCTAATCCCACTACCCCCTATTAGCTAGGCAGGCGAAGCGATATAATAATTCGCGCTAAGCGCGATTATCGCTATATTTTATCTCCTGCTAGTGAGGATGACTTACTTGTTTAAGGTATAGGAGGTGGATTCTAATGCTGAATCCACCTTAGTGATAATGCGAGAATATCGCTGCTTTTCCAGCGATATTCTCACATTTTACCGCTATCGCTGGAAATAATATCGCTATGGAGATAAACCTTACTAATAGGGTGTTATCTCAGCGATATTTTCCAGCGATAGGCGGCGTTAACCAAAGTCGCGCTAAGCGCGGTTAGCGATAAATATCGCTATTCCTTGCTAATATGCCCCTATATTTTTGCTGGTTTCAGAAATCTGTGCACTTTACCTCTGCCTATAAGTCACCCTTTACACATGAAGATATTGGCTAATCCCTCAGTGGCATAGTTGATTTTCCTAGTAGGTCATAGTATATGGTACAAAAATACACACATGGAATGAAAAGTAACTATAACGTGTGGACTGGCACACATATTGTGCCATCCACTAATGTGACAAAAGAAAACAAGGTTTCAGGCCTACCGTTGTAGCCTGACTGCTGTAGTTTAAAAAGCTGCTATGCTACCAGTTAAAATAATCCTTTTTCACAGGGACCCCCCCCCCTTTTAAATAGTAACAAGTCACCCCTATGTAAGCATTGTAGCCCACAAAGGGCATGGTATTTAAAAGTGACAAGGACAAAAATGCTATTTTCACCTTGCCAAGTCTAGTTGTCCTATGCAGAAAACCAGAGTGGAGATAAAAATACTATTAGTTCTCGTACTTCATGCAGCCAGTACGTGGCCAGAATGAGGTGTGAAATTCCGACCAGGAGCACACAACAGAATGACCTGAATGGGCAGATATGACTTCTCTGAATTCCACAGAAAATTCAAAATGGGGGCTGTGGGCATCATGTTACACCACAGTGCCAAACCGTGCTTGACAGGTCTGTTGAGACACATGTAACACTTTGGGCACTCACGAAAGGAAGAGAACAGGATGGCAAAACAATTCTTGTGTATCCCCTGTCTTATTTGTCCTAGCAGACTACTGTCTGAAACTCCGTCTGACACTCGGCACACACCACCAGCCCTGACAGCTCCAGTATAGTGTGACCAAAAGTTTTTGCCATCATTAAAATACTCTGACAGATGGTGTTTTGGGCCTGTTTGTAGTAAGGAAAACAGGAACTATTGAAAAAGTAGGAAGTCTTGGCCCCAGAATTTTTACCCTGGTGGTTACTGAATGTCCAGGAGTTGCCTCCACCCCCTAGATCAGTGGTTCTCAACCTGTGGTTCGGGGACCCCTGGGAGTCCGCGAAGCCTCCTCAGAGGGCCCATGACTACTTAAAAAATATTAACAGGTTAATAAACTGTATAAAAATAAAGAAGCTAAATGTGCAATTGAGAATTTTAAAAGGTACTGCAAATGTGAAGGAATTTGAATTTGGAGGCTACAAATGAAATTTGCATCCTCTGATTGATTTGTGGGAGCAGTGCAGGTGCATCAAACAGAATATAGTATGGATGATGAGTGGCCTTAATTGAATTTAGAAAAGCTTCAACCTTACTATTAAAATAAAATAAAAAATATATATATGTATATATATTTATGTGTTTGTGACACATACAATGTGTCATTATGTGTGCATTTGTTTGATGAATGCTTTTTTTCTGTATTTTTCTGTATTGTTTTGTGGCTCAAATTATCAACAATGCTTAGGCCGGGGTCCCCGGCTTCCAGTAATTACTTGGTGGGGGGGTCCACGGATTCCATTATTGATACAGTGGGGTCCCTGGGTTCCAGTAATGATTTAGTATCAGGCATATATGTGACACCTCTACGACACCTCCACGCATCTAAGACAAAACACTTTCTGGGCCTGCAAAAGGTCAGAAGAGGACTAGACCTGCTGTCTGTGACCTAAGAGGAGTCCTGAAGGACTGGGCCTACTCCCTTTGTTACCCAGGAACAAAGAATTGTATTCCAGGGTCAATTGGAGGGCCTCCTATTTGGCTACGGGGAGACAGAAAGTTGCAAGAGTCCTTTTCCTGGAAGCACCTAGCTGATCAGTTGCAACTGGACCTGAACTGGCTGCTGTTGACCTCTGCCTGACACCCTGTGAGTCTATAAGTTCCTCCACTGAGGTCCTGGGGGACTTTAGAAGTGTACTCCAGTGGTACTTTGGGCACCAGATGAATGTTTGGGAACTTTTGAAAACTTCTCCTCTAGACCTGTGGGACTTAGAAACTTTTTCGAACTTTCTGACTTCCAGACGTTCACTGAGACCAATCCACTTGGTGTATCTGACCCAGGCTCCATCGTGGCTGGTCTGGAATTTCACTTAGGTCCTCGTCTACCATGACCATTGGCTATCATTGCTTTGATTTTTCTTGGCACTATTTCTACTTAAAACTTTTTTAAAAATCATATCTCTGGGTCCTCTAACTGGAGTTTTGCCCCTTTAATGTCATTTTGTTGATTACATTTTACTCCATGTGCCAAATTCAATTTGAGATTTTTATTGTTTTGCATTTTCACTTTAAGACTGTTTTGATACTGCATACATACAATGCACAAAGCCTATCTGCTCTGTGCCATAGCTACAAGGGGGTTGAGCTCTGGTTAATTTAGTTTCTTTAACAGTGCATCCTGACTAAAGTTGTGATTTTTTTCTTGAAGTGCCTCCCCAAATAATGATCCAATTTCTTCCAACTATAATTTATGACTTGAACACCATGTCATATGTTTAAGGCCCCAAAAGCACCATTGCAGTTATTATCTTGCTGAGCCCTACCCTCTCTTGAATCTGGTAGAACCTTCTGCCAGCACTGCAGCTAGGAAGGTGCTGATTAAGATGTCTCTTTCAGATCTCTGAAGACTGCAGCTGGATTGTGCTGCAGCACTTACACCTTTACGATAGCTTCTAGCCTAAGCACTCACAGCAGCTTAGACAGTACTGAGGTTCTCATCCCTCTCAGATCTTCTTGTACGATATGCCAGTGCTTCAGTTAGGACTGTGTGGAGAAATTCACCCATCTACGGTTCCTGGAACACATGTTAGCACTGCAGCTAGGATTTTGTAGAGATCTTCATCCTTCTCAGATCTTTGATGCCCTATGCGTCAACTGAGACAATTGTATGTAACTACATCAGGTGCCACTGCATCAGGAGTGCTATTAGAGGTCAATGGTCATTACTTCACAGCTAAGATTTTAATGGTGTGTATGTGTACAAAAGGTATGCATGTATGTATGTATGTATGTATGTGTGTATGTATGTATATATACACATATACACACACACATATATGCATACATATATATGTATTACATATATCAAAACAATACCCTATCAGGCATAGAATGCCGCATAAATTATTCAAAAAACAGCGGAGAACTCTGGGTACTTCCTAAGTTTAGGTGGGGAGCAGCTCCTGCATAGAGCACCCTACAGTACCAGCGACACTGTGAATTTGTTCATCTCAATGGTCTGCTTTTCTATCAAAGTTATTAAGCATAGGATTAGCACTTTGCCATCTATGCAGAGATAGAAAGGCAAAAAGTCTTTTGCCATTTCTATAGCAAAGTTTTTACGTATAGGATTAGCACAGTGCCATCCATGCCCAACTGTAAAATGACAAAAGTCTTTTACCAATCCAGGCACAGTTTTACAGCTTTGAATTGGTAGAATACCATCCAAGCCAACCTGGAATGAACAAGTGCAACCCCTGACAAGTGTTTCACTATCATTGTAGCTTTTTTTGAAAATGTTAGCTTTGTCCAGACACAAGGAGGCACCCAGTATAAGTCAAAACAATACCCTTTCAAGAATAGAGTGCCGCATAAATTATGCAAAAAAGAAACGAAGAACTCTGGGTAGTTCCCAAGTTTAGTTGGTGAGCACTTCCTGTATAGAGCACCCTACAGCACTAGCAACACTCTGATTTTGCTCACCTCGAATGTTTGCTTTTCCATCAAAGTTTTTAAGCATAGGATTACACTTTGCCATTCACTCCGAGATAGAAAGGGACAAAGTCTTTTGCCATTTCTACAGTAAAGTCTTTAAGTTTAGGATTAGTGCAGTACCATCCACACTGAGCTGTAAAATGACAAAAGCCTTTAACCACTTCAGGCTCAGTAATACAGCTTCAAATTGGTAAAATACCATCCAAGCCAACCAGGAATGAATAAAAGCAACCTTTGACACATGTTTCGCTATCATTATAGCTTTTCAGAGAGGTTTAGCTTGTTCAGCTACAATGCCGTTTGACGGATCTTCACAAAATTTCCCCCCCAAAAATGTTCATCCACCTCAGCTCCTTCCTGAACATTTCAGGGTGATCCTTCAAGTGGGGGCCTCGAAAAAAAGTGGGTCATAAAACACAAAATCCCCATGCATTTTCCACATACTTTTTAAGAAGCACTCCCGCAAAAACTGCTGAATGTAATTACAACAAATTTGGCAGGAAGTTTGATGTGGGTCCAGAAAGTGTGCTTTTTGTGTTTTTGTTGTAAATCCATTCAGTAGTTTTGAAGATATTAAGCTCTAAAAATATTTGTATATCTGGACGGTTGGGTTCGAGGGACTGATAAAATTAAAAAAAAAAGTAGAGCCATCTGATTGGCACAGGGGGCTATTTTACAGTTGGACCTTCTTGCTCGTGTGGGAGCAAGGCTCTGATTGGCTGCCTGCAACATGAGGAAAAATGTTTCAGACAGTCAGTACAGGACTCTGGGATTTAGTCCCCTGTCCTGTGTGTAATTGAAAAAATATATATATATATACATATATATATATTACCTACTGGCGGTCGCCAGTAGGTAGTTATAGTTAGGACCTAGTTTCCATAGGAAAAGTGTTTTTTGTTTTCCCAATAACTTTGGCGTCGTTTGACGAATGTTCGCGAAATTTTAAAAACTAGTGGGGCGCTCCGGTCACCTCCTGTCTTGAAAGTTTCGGGGTGATTCGTCAAGCGGGGGCCGAGAAAAAAGTGGGGTCCCAAAACGCATTTTCCCCATGTTATTTTCCATAGGAAACTTTAGACAAAGCTACAGCCCGAACTGCTGAACGGAATTACACCAAGTTTGGCAAACAGGTAGGTCTTGGTTCAGAAAGAGACCTTGTTTTTAAATGGTGTAAATCCGTTCAGTAGTTCCTGAGAAATTAGAAAAAGAAAAAGTTTCGATATCTGTGGCCGAGGAGTGTTCGCGAACCCTCGTGACCACGAGCTTCATTCTAATTGGCTGCCAACACTCCAAACCAGGAAGTGTTGGCAGCCATCTTGTGACTTGGTAGAACCGAGTCACAAGAAAACAGTGAGAAAGAGGTTAAAAAACAATAAAAGGGGGCAGGGTAGAAACACCCTGACCCCCTAGGCCTGCTCAGGGGGTCCCACAAAGACCCCCAGGGCCAAACAAAGCATATTTTTTTATAATTTTGGCGGAAATCGCGTTGGGGTCGCGAATCCCGCCGAAAATATTTAAAAAACGAAGCGCGGATTTCGTTTTCAAAAAGCCCCCGGGTGGGCCAGGTCCCGGGGGCACTGCCAATTAATTAGCGGGGGCCCGCGGGGGCCCCCGCAGCCCCGGGGACAGCCACCTCCCCGGGGCTGTGAAAAAAATGCATGGGGGGTTCCCAATCCCCCCCCACGCTGCCCCGGGGACCGCCACCTCCCCAGGGCTGTCAGAAACAACTGCAGGGGGGCACGAGCCCCCCTGCATCCCCAGGGACCACCACCTCCCTGGGGCTGTGAATAAAATGCGTGGGGGGGTCCCAATCCCCCCCACGCTGCCCCGGGGACCACCACCTCCCCGGGGCTCCAATTTGTTTTTTTTTCTAAACCTGTGTGGGGGGCTCAAGCCCCCCCACACGCCCCGGGGACCACCACCTCCCCAGGGCTTTGCACTGGTAGGGAGGGGGGCTGCGTGGCCCCCCTCCTGGAGCCCTCGATGGCCCTGGGGACCGCCACCCCCCAGGGCCGGCTCCTTCAGTGTCCCTGGGTGCCCAACCCCGGGACCCTGCTGTTTGCTATGGCAGTGCGGGAGCCGTGCGGCTCCCGCCCTGCCAAAGCAAACTCTGCTTTGCTTCATTGAAGTGAGAGCAGGGAAACCTCACTCACCAACACACCGTCACACACCTCCCACCCACCCACACACACACTCAGGCACCCATACAAATACTCAGGCAACCAATCGATAACCCATATAGACACTCATGTAGCTACTGACCAACCCATGCAGCAGCTTATACAACAACAGACAGAATGATACAGACATTCACACAGTTTAGTCACTAACCCATGCATTCAGTAAGACACATGTAATCACTCACTTAAACAGTCAGTCACGCACCTACTAAATCCTCCATCCAGACACTTATACACCCACTCATTATTCAATACACCTTGGCATATATATAATACATATTTAAACTTTAAAGAAAAACACAGTCACTGGATGATGTCATCAGTGATGTCATCAGTGATGTCATTTGAGATATCATCAGTGATGTCATCAGTGATGTCACTGACCATGTCATGAATGATGTAATATGTGACGTCATCAGCAGTGCATTGTGGGTGCGCGAGTTATAGTTAGCTGAACTAACTATAACGGGGAATTTCTAAGGTTTTGTACGAGAGAAATGTCCAACTAACTATAACATCCCTGAAACCTATGGTTTTTCAGTGAATTTCTAAGGTTTTTTAAATGCTAATTTCTAACTATAACGTGCCTGAAACTTATGGTTTTTCAGTGAATATATATATATATATATATATATTACCTACTGGCGGTCGCCAGTAGGTAGTTATAGTTAGGACCTTGTTTCTATTCAAAAAGCGTTTTTTCTTTTGCCAATATCTTTTGCGCCATTTGACGAATCTTCGCGAAATTTTCAGAACTAATAACCAGCTCAGGTCAGCTCCTGTCTTGAAAGTTTGGGGGTGATTCATCAAGCGGGGGCCGAGAAAAAAGGGGGGTCCCAAAACGCGTTTTCCCCATGTTCATTTCCATAGGAATTTTGGAACAGACTACAGCCTGAACTGCTGAACGGAATTACACCAAATTTGGCAAAAATGTAGCTCTTGGTTCAGAAAGCACCCTTTTTTTAAATGGTGTAAATCAATTCAGTAGTTCCTGAGAAATTTAAAAAAAAAACAATATCGATATCTGAGCACCGAGGAGGAGCCGTGAATCCTCCTGAGCACGAGCTTAATACTGATTGGCTGCCAACACTCCAAACCAGGAAGTGTTGGCAGCCATCTTGTGACTCGGTAAAACCGAGTCACAAGAAAAAGGAAAAAAAAAATAAACATGAAGAAAAGGGGGCAGGGCATAAACACCCTGACCCCCTAGGCCTGCTCAGAGGGTCCCACAGGGACCCCCACGCCCACAAAAAGCATTTATTTAATTTCGGCCGGAGTCGCGCTGGGTGCGCGAATCCGGAAGATTTTTTTTTTTAAAAACGAAGTGCGGTCTACCGCACTTTGTTTTCTTAAAGCCCCCGGGTAGGCCAGGTCCCGGGGGCAATATTTAATTATGGCGCCTCCCCGGGGCGATCACCTCCTGGGGCCCCTTCCAATTTTTTTATTTAAAAAAAGACGAAATATGGCTCACGCCCTGGAGGATGGGGTCCCCAGGGCCCAAAAAATATTATGAGAAGGGGGCCACACAGCCCCCCCTTCTAAAAAAGAAAAACAAAACAGAAGCCGGCATCTCGCCGGAGGCCCTACCCCCTCCCTGCACCACTCTGCAAAAGCACCTCCTGGTGCATTTTGGGTTGGGAGATGAAGTCCCCTAGAGTCTTTGGGGTCCTTAGGGGCCAACTAGCCCACCAGGTACGTCCAGTAAGCCCCACCCAGTGGGTTTGCTGAGAGGTGGTCCGAGGCCACGCCCCTTTTTACACCACTCTGCAAATGCGCCTCTTGGCGCATCGCTGGTGGGGCAATGAGGTCCTCGTGTCCTGAGGACCTCAGGACTAAAGTGGACTTCATCCCCCGAGCAGCAGTGCGCCAGGAGCCGCTTTTGCAGAGTGGTGTAAAAAGGGGACGTGGCCTTTGAGCACTCTCAGCAAACCAGCTGTATGGGGCTTACTGGAGGAAACAGGAGGGCTAGTTGGCCTCCAGGGACCCTCAGGAGGAAAGGGGACTTCATCCCCCAACCAAGAGCGCGCCAGGAGGCATTTTCCAGAGTGGTGGAGAAAGGGGGCGTGGCCTGTGTCCACCTCTCAGCAATCCCACTGTGTGGGGCTTACTGGAGGTAAGAGTTAGGCTAGTTGGCCCCTAACCACCCCCAGCAGCAAAGGGGACTTCAATGCCCATCCAAGAGCGCACCAGGGAGCATGTTTGCAGAGTGGTGGGCAAAGGGGGCATGGCCTGCTATGAGAACTTAGCAATCCTGCTGTGTGGGACTTACTGGAGGTAATAGGAGGGGTAGTTGGCCCCCAAGGATGTCCTTGCGGGCCAACTACCCCTCTTGTTACCTCCAGTAAGTCCCACACTGTGGGATTGCTAAAATGTCTTCGGAGGCCACGCCCCGTTTCTCCACCACTCTGCGAACGCACCTCCTGGCAGACTACGGGATGGGGATGATGTCAACTTTACTCCTGAGGGACTTTGGGGGCCAAGAAGCCCTTCTGGTACCTCCTGTAAGTCCTACGCAGTGGAATTCCTGAGCGCTGGTCGAGGCCCAGCACCCTTTCTCTACCACTCTGCAAACGCGGCTACTAGTTAAAGAAACATTTGCAATGCAATAGGTTTCGCATTTGCGAGAGTGAGAGCTATTGGCGTTGTAAATGTAAAAGTGTTTTAATAATGTTTCTTGGAGTGGAGTGGATGTAGGTTGTGTGTAGTAGAATTATGTGGTATGTTGTGCAGTGAAATTATGTGGATAGAAAGTATGTGGTATTTAGTGTGTAGAAATTATGTAGAGTGGGATTATGTGTTATGGAGAGTAATTGTGTGGTATGATAGTCTGTTTTGTGGAGTTGTAACCTCAGGTTTAGTCTTCCTTGTTTCCATAGAAGCTAAACTATGAACTCAATGAGACAAAAAAAAGAAGGAACCAATGAGGAGCACTTCTGGACCTAGTCAGAGGTATGAGCAGGGCCACTGGAATTATGTGATGTTTGGCTGCACCAACTGTTGCACAATTATATATTTACCGCATTTGCCACATAATCCATCATCTGCTGCATAATCTGCAGATTTGAACAAAAAAACATTGTTTTTAGCTCAAACGGCTCAAACGTTACCAAAAATGCAGCAACAAGCATTACAGCGTGGTGGAAGGCCCTGTGCAAATCTAGAATGGACACCTGTTACTTATTGCTAAATGTGGGTATTAAATTGGTACTAATGGTGTGTAAACCACTCTTGCTTCTTTCTGTGCCTCTCTTGCCTCTTTCTGTATTTCTATTGCTTCTTTCTGCACCCCTCATGCCTCTTTCACACCACTCTTCCCACTTTCTGCACCCCTCTTCCCTCTTTCTGCACCTCTCTTGCTTCTTTCTGTATCCCTCTTGCCTCCTTCTCCACCCCACTTCCCCCTTACTACTTCTCTGTTGCTTCTTTATGCACTTCTCTTACTTGTTTCTGCACCTCTCTTGTGTCTTTCTGCACCTCTGTTGCGTCTTTCTGTACCTCTGTTGGTTCTTTCTGCACTTCTCTTGCTCTTTCTGCACCCTTCACACCTCTTTCAGCACCTCTGTTGCTTCTTTCTGCACTGCTCTTCCTTCTTTCTGCACCCCTCCTGCCTCTTTCTGTACCTCTCTTGCCTCTTTGTGCACCTCTTGTACCTTTTTCTGTACCGCTCTTGCTTCTTTTTGCACCTCTGTTGGTTCTTTCTGCACTGCTCTTGCTTCTTTCTGCACCTCACTTGCCTCTTTCAGCAATTCTCTTGCCTCTTTCTGCACTTCTCTTCCTTGTTTCTGCACCTCTCTTCCATCTTTCTGCACCTCACATGCTTCTTTCTATACCCCTCTTGCCTCTTTCTGCACCCCTCTCCCCTCTTTCTGCACCTCTCTTGCCTCTTTCTGCACCCTTGTTCCCTCTTTCTGCACCCCTCTTGCCTCTTTCTGCACCCCTCTCCCCTCTTTCTGTACCCTTGTTCCCTCTTTCTGCACCTTTCCTGCCTCTTTCTGCACACTTCTCGCCTCTTTCAGCACCTCTGTTGCTTCCTTCTGCACTTCTCTTCCTTCTTTCTGCACCCCTCCTGCCTCTTTGTGCACCTCTCCTACCTTTTTCTGCACACCTCTTGCCTCTTTTTACACCTCTGTTGGTTCTTTCTGCACTGCTCTTGTTTCTTTCTGCACCTCACTTGCCTCTTTCAGTACTTCTATTGCTTCTTTGTACACCTCTGTTGCTTCTTTCAGCAATTTTCTTCCTTCTTTCTGCACTTCTCTCCCTTCTTTCTGTACCCCTCCTGCCTCTTTCTGTACCTCTCTTGCCTCTTTGTGCACCTCTTCTACCTCTTTCTGCACCCCTCTTGCCTCTTTTTGCACCTCTGTTGGTTCTTTCTGCACTGCTCTTGCTTCTTTCTGCCCCTCACTTGCCTCTTTCTGCACTTCTCTTGGTTCTTTCTACACCTCTGTTGCTTCTTTCAGCAATTCTCTTGCCTCTTTCTGCACCTCACTTGCTTCTTTCTGTACCCCTCCTGCCTCTTTCTGCACTTCTCTTGCTTCTTTCTACACCTCTCTTACCGATTTCTGCTCCTCTCTGGCCTCTTTGTGCATTTCTCTTGCCTGTTTATGCACTTCCCTTGCCTCTTTCTGAACCTGTCTTGCCTCTTTCTGTACCTCTCTTGCCTCTTTCTGTACTTCTCTTGCTTCTTTCTGCACCTCTCTTGCTTCTTTCTGCACCCTTCTTTCCTTTTTTGCATCCCTCTTGCCTCTTTCTGCTGTTCTCTTGCCATTTTCTGCACCTATCTTGCCTCTTTCTGCACCTCACTTGCCTCTTTCTGCACTTCTCTTGCTTCTTTCTTCACCTCTCTTGCCTCTTTCTGCTCCTCTCTTGCCTCTTTGTGCATTTCTCTTGCCTGTTTCTGTACTTCCCATGTCTCTTTCTGAACCTCTCTTGCCTCTTTCCGCACCTCTCTTGCTTCTTTCTACACCTCTCTTACCGATTTCTGCTCCTCTCTGGCCTCTTTGTGCATTTCTCTTGCCTGTTTATGCACTTCCCTTGCCTCTTTCTGAACCTGTCTTGCCTCTTTCTGTACCTCTCTTGCCTCTTTCTGTACTTCTCTTGCTTCTTTCTGCACATCTCTTGCTTTTTTGTGCACCCTTCTTCCCTTTTTTGCATCCCTCTTGCCTCTTTCTGCTGTTCTCTTGCCATTTTCTTCACCTCTCTTGCCTCTTTCTGCATCTCACTTGCCTCTTTCTGCACTTCTCTTGCTTCTTTCCACACCTCTGTTGCTTCTTTCAGCAATTCTCTTGCCTCTTTCTGCACTTCTTTTGCTTGTTTTGGCACCTCTCTTGCATCTTTATGCACCTATGTTGCCTCTTTCTAAACCTCACTTGCTTCTTTCTGCACCCCTATTGCCTCTTTCTGCACCCCTCTTTTCTCTTTCTGCACCTCTCTTGCCTCTTTCTGCACCCCTGTTCCCTCTTTCTGCACCTTTCCTGCATGTTTCTGCACCTCTTTTGCCTCTTTCTGTACCTCTGTTGGTTCTTTCTGCACTTCTCTTGCTCTTTCTGCACCCTTCGTGCCTCTTTCAGCACCTCTGTTGCTTCTTTCTGCACTTCTCTTCCTTATTTCTGCATCCCTCCTGCCTATTTCTGTACCTCTCTTGCCTCTTTGTGCACCTCTTCTACCTTTTTCTGTAACGTTCTTGCTTCTTTTTGCACCTCTGTTGGTTCTTTCGGCACTGCTCTTGCTTCTTTCTGCACCTCACTTGCCTCTTTCTGCACTTCTCTTGTTTCTTTCTGCACCTCTCTTGCTTCTTTCAGCAATTCTTTTGCCTCTTTCTGCACTTCTCTTCCTTCTTTCTGCACCCCTCCTCCCTCTTTCTGTACCTCTCTTGCCACTTTGTGCACCTCTCCTACCTCTTTCTGCACTCCTCTTGCCTCTTTCAGACCCTCTGTTGCTTCTTTCTGCACTTCTCTTCCTTCTTTCTAAACCCCTCCTGCCTCTTTCTGTACTTCTCTTGCCTCTTTGTACACCTCTTCTACCTTTTTCTGTACCGCTCTTGCTTCTTTTTGCACCTCTGTTGGTAATTTCTGCACTGCTCTTGCTTCTTTCTGTACCTCACTTGCCTCTTTCTGCACTTCTCTTGCATCTTTATACACCTCTGTTGCTTCTTTCAGCAATTCTTTTGCCTCTTTCTGCACTTCTCTTCCTTCTTTCTGCACCCCTCCTCCCTCTTTCTGTACCTCTCTTGCTTCTTTGTGCACCTCTCCTACCTCTTTCTGCACTCCTCTTGCCTCTTTCAGACCCTCTGTTGCTTCTTTCTGCACTTCTCTTCCTTATTTCTGCACCCCTCCTGCCTCTTTCTGTACCTCTCTTGCCTCTTTGTGCACCTCTCCTACCTCTTTCTGCACTCCTCTTGCCTCTTTCTGCACCTCTGTTGGTTCATTCTGCACTGCTCTGGCTTCTTCCTGCACCTCTGTTCCAAATTTCTGCATCCCTCTTGCCTTTTTCTGCAACCCTCTTCCCTCTTTCTGTACCTCTCTTGCCTCAGTCTGCCCACCTGTTCCCTCTTTCTGCACCCCTTTTGTCTGTTTCTGCAACTCTCTTGCCTCTTTCTGCAGTTCTCTTGCCTCCTTCTGCACCTAACTTGCCTCTTTTTGCACCTCTGTTGGTTCTTTTCCACTGCTCTTGATTCTTTCTGCACCTCTCTTGCAAATTTCTGCACCTCTCTTGCCTCTTTCTGCCCCCCTTTTACCTGTTTCTGCACCTCTCTTGCCTCTGTCTGCACCTCTGTTCCCTCTTTCTGTACCTCTTTTGCCTGTTTCTGCAACTCTCTTGCCTCTTTCTGCAGTTCTCTTGCCTCCTTCTGCACCCCTGTTGCTTCATTCTGCGCTTCCCATGCTTCTTTCTGCACCTGTCTTGCTTCTTTCTGCACCCCTGTTGCCTCTTTCTGCACGTCTCTTGCCTCTTTCTGCACCCCTGTTGCTTCATTCTGCACTTCCCATGCTTCTTTCTGCACCTGTCTTGCTTCTTTCTGCACCCCTGTTGCCTCTTTCTGCACTCGTCTTCCCTCTTTCTGTACCTTTCTTGCCTGTTTCTGCATCTCACTTGCCTCTTTCTGCACTTCTCTTGCTTCTTTCTACACCTCTGTTGCTTCTTTCAGCAATTCTCTTGACTCTTTCTGCACTTCTCTTGCCTTTTTCTGCACCTCTCTTGCCTCTTTCTGCACCCCTGTTGCCTCTTTCTGCACCCCTCTTCCCTCTTTGCGCAACTCTCTTGCCTCTTTCTACACCTCTCTTCCCTCTTTCTGCACCACTCTTGCCTCTTTCTGTACCTCTGTTGCTTCTTTCGCCACTTCTCTTGCCTCTTTCTGCACCCTTCGTGCCTCCTTCTGCACCTCTGTTGCTTCTTTCTGCACTTCTCTTGGTTCTTTCTGCACTGCTCTTGCCTCTTTCTGCATCCCTCTTGCCTCTTTGAGCACCTCTCTCTCCTCTTTCTGCACCTCTCGCCTCTTTCTGCACCTCTGCTGCTTCTTTCTGCACTTCTATTGCCTCTTTCAGCACCTCTGTTGCTCTTTTCTGCAGATCTCTTGCCTCTTTCTGCACCCCTCTTTTCTCTTTCTGTACCTCTCTTGCCTCTTTCTGCACCCCTGTTCCCTCTTTCTGCACCTTTCCTGTCTGTTTCTGCACCTCTCTTGCCTCTTTCTGTACCTCTGTTGCCTCTTTCTGCACTTCTCTTGTCCTTTCTGCACCCTTTGCTCCTATTTCATCACCTCTGTTACCTCTTTATGCACTTCTCTTCCTTCTTTCTGCACCCCTCCTGCCTCTTTCTGTACCTCTCTTGCCTCTTTGTGTACCCCTCCTACCTTTTTCTGCACCCCTCTTGCCTCTTTTTACTCCTCTGCTGGTTCTTTCTGCACTGCTCTTGCTTCTTTCTACACCCCTCTTGCTTCCTTCTGCACCTTTCATCCTCTTTCTGCACATGTCCTACCTCTGTAGGCATTGTTAAAAATTAGCATTTAAAAAACCTTAGAAATTCACTGAAAAAAACATATGCTTCAGGGACGTTATAGTTAGAAATTAGCATTTAAAAAAACCTTTGGGATTCACTGAAAAAACCATAGGTTTCAGAGACGTTATAGTTAGAAATTAGCATTGAAAAAACCTTTGAAATTCACTGAAAAAACCACAGGTTTCAGGGACGTTATAGTTAGTTGGACATTTCACTCGTACAAAACCAGAGAAATTCGGCCGTTATAGTTAGTTGAGCTAACTATAACTCACGGCCCCGCAATGCACTGCTGATGATGTCACATATTACATCATTCATGACATGGTCAGTGACATCACTGATGACATCTCAAATGACATCACTGATGACATCATCCACATGATAATCTGATGCACCTCCTCATACCCTAATATAACCTTTGATACACCCACTCTAAAATACAGACTACCATTTTCGAAACCATAGACACACCAATACCAGTTACTACATACCCACTCACTGATTCATAGGTCTACACACACATCCACTCATTCACCCATACAGTCACTCATACATGCAGTCACTCATCAATACAGCACTATCATATGCACTCATACACCTATACAGACACTCACACACCGCCACTCATCCATAGAGTTACTCACACACCTAGTCAGTCATGCAAAGAATCAATCACACTCCCATTTACTCACCTATACAGTTTTGCACACACCACCTCACTTATTCATAAAGATACTAACACATACTTACTCTCTTATACAATCACTGAAACAAGCACACACACTCATCCATACAGCCACTCTCACAATCACTCACTCTCACATATAGTCATTTATATATTCCAACACTCACATATACTGACTTTCACATATGTAGTTACTCACACATGTACCACTGAGACATCCATTCACTCACCAACACACCCATACACCCACTCACCCACCCATACAGCCCTTCACACATGCAGTCTTCAACCCATACACCCAGTGAATCACCCACTCTATGCACAGTCACACACCCCCACCCACTCACACAGACACTCAGGCACCCATACAGATACTCAGACAACCAATCAATAACCCATATAGACACTCATGTAGATACTCACCAACCCATGCAACCACTTACACACTAACTAACAGACTGATACAGACATTCACACAGTTTAGTCACTAACCCATGCATTCAGTAGGACAAGTTTAATCAGTCACTTATACAGTCAGTCACGCACCTACTAAATCATCCATTCAGACACTCATACACCCACTCATTCTTCAATACACTTTGGCATTTATATATATAAAGCAAACACAAGGAGATGATGGACGGAGTGCTGAAACTTTTCAGACACTCACCCCCAATCACAGATCTGGGTTGAATCCATCATCATTCTTTAGCTCACTTCGCCACCTCAGTTCAGACCCAGCTATATGCAAATCAGTCTTGACCCTGTGCCTCATGGGAACAGTACAGCCCGAACTGCCAAGCCAGGTCTTCCCTGAACCGAAAACAAGCATCCTGGGACCGGTTTCAGGGTTAACCCTTCATAAGCCAGGCTAGCTTGAATCCAGTGGCAAAGTGAGCAAGGGACCCACGTCTGGGCATACCCTGCCAACTTAGGGCGAACAAAGCAAACACAAGGAGATGATGGACGGAGCGCTGAAACTTTTCAGACACTCACCCCCAGTCACAGATCTGGGTTGAATCCATCATCATTCTTTAGCTCACTTCGCCACCTCAGTTCAGACCCAGCAATATGCAAATCAGTCTTGACCCTGTGCCTCATGAGAACAGTCCAGCCCGAACTGCCAAGCCAGGTCTTCCCTGAACCGAAAACAAGCATCCTGGGACCGGTTTCAGGGTTAACCCTTCATCAGCCAGGCTAGCTTGCATCCAGTGGCAAAGTGAGCAAGGGACCCACGTCTGGGCATACCCTGCCAACTTAGGGCGAACAAAGCAAACACAAGGAGATGATGGACGGAGCGCTGAAACTTTTCAGACACTCACCCCCAGTCACAGATCTGGGTTGAATCCATCCTCATTCTTTAGCTCACTTCGCCACCTCAGTTCAGACCCAGCTATATGCAAATCAGTCTTGACCCTGTGCCTCATGAGAACAGTCCAGCCCGAACTGCCAAGCCAGGTCTTCCCTGAACCGAAAACAAGCATCCTGGGACCGGTTTCAGGGTTAACCCTTCATCAGCCAGGCTAGCTTGAATCCAGTGGCAAAGTGAGCAAGGGACCCACGTCTGGGCATACCCTGCCAACTTAGGGCGAAGAGGGGTGAAACCCTGAAACCGGTCCTAGGATGCTTGTTTCCAGTCCAGGGAGGACCTGGCTTGGCAGTTCGGGCTGGACTGTTCCCATGAGGCACAGGGTCAAGACTGATTTGCATGTGGCTGGGTTCAAACTGGAATGGCATGGTGAGCAAAAAAACGATGGATTTAGGCCCAGATCTCTGTACTGGGGTGAATGTATGACATTGTTCTGCATTCTGTCCATCAACTGTTGTTTTTGCATTTGTCACCCCGAGTGGGACGGGTATGCCCAGACGTGGGTCCCGTGCTCTCCATGCCACTGGAATCAAGCTATCCTGGCTGAAGAGGGTGAAACCCGAAACCGGTCCTAGGATGCTTGTTTCCAGTCCAGGGAGGACCTGGCTTGGCAGTTCGGGCTGGACTGTTCCCATGAGGCACAGGGTCAAAACTGATTTGCATGTGGCTGGGTTCAAACTGGAATGGCATTGTGAGCAAAAAAACAATGGATTTAGGCCCAGATCTCTGTACTGGGGTGAATGTATGACATTGTTCTGCATTCTGTCCATCAACTGTTGTTTTTGCATTTATATATATATAACATATTTAAACTTTACAGAAACACACAGTCACTGGATTGTTTTGTAACTAGTTCCAGAATATAGCGTGTTTCAAGCCTCCTCAATTTCGACTCCCGATCCCACCTTTCCTTAGAGGGGGAACAGCATCTATGACAAAGTATTTAAGATGCTTCAAATCACTATTATGTTCCTCGTGAAAATGCCTCGCTACTGGATACCTCGGATCCTTGTTCTTAATCGCCCTTATGTGTTGTAGAATTCTTTTGTGGACAGCCAATTTTGTGCTGCCCACAAAATTTAACTTACAACTACATTCCAACACATAAACGGCATGATCCGTTCGACATGTTAAATGCTGACTTATTGTTTGTACTTGGTCACTGAAAGCAGTAAAATAAGTGGTTCTATTGGAGCTATATTGGCAGGCCTTGCAGTTTGCACATTTGTAAAAGCCCTTCCTCGCTGTGAGCCAACTGCTTTGGTCCTGAATTTCTGGGCTGCTTCTTACTAACTCATTGGCCATTGATACTGTTTTTCTAAATGTTATGGCCGGATGTTTTGGAAGCAGTCCTCCAATTGCGGGGTCATCCAGGACAATGGGCCAATTCCGTCTTATAATACCCCTTAATTGCTGTTCCTGTTTAGAATATGTTGTAATAAGTCTAATTGGCTCTCCAAATACATCCTCCTTATCATTAGTGTCTTTTTTGCCTTTGGGATTATACTGCAACAAATCCTCCCTGACCTTACTGCTTGATTTTGCTATGGCCGCATTTATGACTTTGGCTTTGTATCCCCTTTGTAAGAATCGATTTTTGCTTTCCATTTGTTTTAGTTTCAAATCACTTTCTTCACTACATATTCTTCGTAAACGTAGCATTTCCCCATAGGGGATGATATTTATTAAATGGGGAGGATGTGCACTAGATGCGTGTAGCATGGTATTACCGGCAGTATCTTTGCGATAAAGAGATGTTGATAACACATTATTTATCACTTTGATTCTTACATCAAGGAAGGTTATGTTGTCATCACTGATATTAAAAGTAAAATTCAGATTGATATCATTGACATTGATTAATGTTATAAATTCCCTGGCTTCTAACTCTGTGCCCTGCCAGACAATAAACAAATCGTCAATAAAACGTAACCATGTGATGACATTTCTTCTGTAGATGTACTCAAATCTGCTTCTGAGGACCAGCTCCTCCCACCAGCCCATGAATAAACATGCATAGCTGGGGGAAAAGCTGGCCCCCATAGCCACTCCCTGTATCTGCTGGTACATTGTGTTTTTGAATAAAAACAAATTATTTTCAAGACAAAAAGTTAACATGTCCATTAGCATTTTGTTGTGTTCAACAAACCTGAGTGCTCTATTAGACAAGAAATATTCCAACGCCTTTAACCCATCTTGATTTCTAATACAGGTATATAATGATGTAACATCTAGAGAAATTAAAAGAAAACCCTTTTGCCAATGTATATCTTTGATTTTCCGAATAAAATCGCTAGTGTCTTGTACATACGATTTTAAGTTTTGGACGTGCTCCTGTAAAAAGTAATCAATGTATTTTGACATGTTTTCAAATGGCCCATCACAAGCGGATATGATGGGCCTTCCAGGAGGTTTTTCCATGTCCTTGTGTATCTTTGGAATAAAATATATTGAAGGTATTATATATCAGAATAAAATTTGCTGAAGCCCAGTTCCAGGAATCACAAATGCATTTATTCAGAAAGCAGCATGCTCTCTTGGTGTTATCCTGACGAGTTTCAGCTCCTCAATGAGCCTTGTTCACAGGTGAGGTAGCTTTGTCAATAAAGTGACTTTGTGCTTCTTTAAAAACCATGCCCCCACGTGACTCTTGCATGTAAAGCATACATGTCCCACAATGCACAGAGGATGTAATTTCATTCTTTGCCAACTGCGATGTATTTTTCTAATAGAACATGATTGTATTTCCTGTGCAATTTGTGAAAATAAAGTTCTTACAGAAATCGAATCTATTAGAAAAATACATGGTTTTTAAAATGAAGTCACTGGGGATCAGAGTACAATAAACTCAAACATTGCCGATAAAATGCATTTGCGATGGATTAGGTAGAGGACTGTCAAAAAAACTGTGCTTTGGCCCCAAACTAAAAGGAATAGAATAGTGACATGAACTGAGTGACACTTTTTTTGAAATGCTGTTCTCATTTGAAGTCCTTCTTCACTGTTTAATAACCTAGTGCATTTGAACTTGAGAGCAACAAACCCTCACATGTACATATGATTAAGACCGAATCTAGGTCGAAACGCATCATGTTGTGTGTTCTGACTGCTGGAATTAAAACCTGCTTTACCTGCTTATGACCGGATGGGCTTGTCCTTCATGCAGCAAATGTGCGTGTGGTTCTTGATGCTATGTTTTGGCGGTGATGTCATCAGCAAGCCCCGACCCGTGAGGCTGGGTGTCCTTTTTTGTCGGACTTTGTTTGGATATATGCGTATATATATTTCATTTTAAAAAGTCGCGATCCCCCCGCGACTCCCTGGTCTCAATGGGATCACAAGTAATTAAAAGAATATTACATGCCCATCAGTGTTTATTTCTTTATATTATATTGGAAGGGGACATGCAGCCCCCCACCCTGAACCACAGATATACCCCTGGGACCCATCCTCTCGGACAAAATTAATAAAAAAAAGGTAAGGGGGATCGAGGCCCCCTTCCTTGCCTTAAGAGGCCTTGGGGACCCCCTCCCCGGGCTAAAAATATATTACTATGGTAAGGGGTGTGTGGCCCTCCTCCTCAAGCCTGTACCAGGCCCAGGTACCCCATCCTGCAGGGCCAAACACATTACTTTTAGGGAAGGGGGAGCAGGGCCAGTCATTTGAGATGTCATCAGTGATGTCATGAGTGATGTCACTGACCATGTCATGATTGATGTCATATGTGAGGTCATAAGCAATGCATTGCGGGGGGGTGAGTTATAGTTTGCTCAGCTAACTATAACTGCTGGATTTCTCAGGTTTTGTGAGCCTAACTATAACATCCCTGTAACCTTTGGTTTTTTCAGCGAATTTAAAAGGTTTTTTAAATTCCATTTCCTAACTATAACGTCCTTGTAACCTTTGTTATTTTCAGTGAATTTCTATGATTTTTCAAAATCTATTTCCTAACTAGAACGTCCCTGTAACTAATGGTTTTTTCCAGTGAATTTCTATGATTTTTTTGAATTCTATTTCATAACTATAACGTCCTTGTATTTTTTTTCTATAATTATATATTGAACATTACATCTGCATGGTGCACTACTTATTGTTGTATTTATCATCTATGTATTTAAAAACTAAATTAATCATTTTATTTCAAGATATTTTTGCTTTTTGGGATGATGTTGCGATCGCTGAGTACACACTGCGAATACCGCCTGTTTTTGACAGAGTGTAAAACACATATAGACATATTTTACATAAAGTTTCAGTCTAGTTTTTCAGTAAGACATTAATTTAACTTTCCCCTTTGTATTCATTTGTCAAAAAAACTACATTAAAAATACATTTTCCTTGTTCGCAGCGACACCGGTGGTAGCGATGATGTTGTTAGTCATGAATAATGCAAGTTTTTTGCAAAATGATAAACACATATACAGACATGTTTTATTGAAAGTTTGTCTAGCTATTTAGTAAAGTGATTGATTTAACTTTTTCCTTTGTGTGGATTTGTCGAACACAGTACACCTAAAATGCATTTTCCTTCTTTGCGGAGACACCAGCAGTCCTTCTTCCAGGCAGAGTATCCAGTGGTACAGAAGTGTACTGAAGACTGGGTCTGAATGTCCTATCTTTATTCCCTGATACCCTTCTCTGGAAAGGTGAGAGAAGCTTCTGGAAAGGTTCTTTGAAATGCATGGAATTTCCTGACTCCCCTGCCCAGGCTCCAAGCTGGCTTCAGTGACAACAGAGGGTTGCTAGCTCTGTTGTTTTAAAGCAGAGCACAGGCTATTCGGGTGTAAGTGGGCCTGTGTTCAGCTCCTCCCCCCCATTCTGCCAGTGTAGGAAGGTGGAATCTGACTATATGGTTGCCCACACTTTTTTTTCCTGGTGTTTTGCTGGTTATGACTTAGTTGGACTGGGATCCTGCTATTCAGGTCCCCAGTCTATCTGTTCTCTCTAAATGACTTGGAGTGCACTCTAGGTGCACTAGTGATTGGATACTGTGGTACCTTATGAGTCCCTAGTACATGGTACCTTAGGTACCAAGGGCATAGGTACTTCACAGGCCTACCAGGGGCTGAAGCATGTATTATGCCACCCCTGGGAAGCAGACTAAATCTGACACCGCAGGCCTGCTACTGCAGCCTGGGTGAGGTGGTGCTAGCACTCCTCACTGAGATATAGGTTCCCTATATCTCTCCAACACACACATGTAAACCTATCAGTCACCCCTAAGGCAGGCCCTATCAATCCTGAGGGCAGGGTGCTTGGCTTCCATGTGAGGGGGTGCCTCTGCCTGAGCAGGGCCCCTCTGCAGCTCTTAGAGTCCCTTCTCTGGTGCTGTTTGTGGATGCGGTTAAACCATATACTCTTAAGTGCATTATATCCTCGCGGTAAAATGCTAACTTTGGAATGGCTGCATCAAAACATGTCGTGTTTGGTGTCAAACATCTTGGAATACTACCCCCCGCCAGTCCTGGCGGCGGGAGTAGCATTCCACCCTTCTAGAGGGATAGACATGTACCTACTGTGGAAACGCGGTAGAATCCTGCAGAGCCCTGGCATCACAAAATGGATGCCACCAGTCACAGACACTGGGCTGCCCTCCTGCTATTGACCGAAACTCGCAGTGGAGGAAGCCCAACAATAGGCATCCTGTCACAGGGAGGTGTAACCACCTCCCAGACAGGGTTTAGTGTATTGGGGCTGGGTGGGTGCACTCTTAGAGTGCTTTGAAGTCCTGCACTGGGGGAGCAGAAGGCTCCTCTGTGCATATGCCAGTTCAAACCGGCTCAGGGGCTACCTGCCCCTGCTCTGGTGCGAAACTGGACAAAGGGAAGTGGGTGTAGCCACCCACTCCCCTGACCCTCCCATAGGTGGGGTCATAGAGCTAGTCCCTCCCTTCTTTACAGTATAAGATAGGGAACCCTTGAACTTGAAAGATAGATATCCCTGGACGACGCTCTGAAGAAGAATCCTGGACCTTCGACGTTCCACTACCTTTGGAAGACTGAAGAATCTCCCTTGGAGTCAAGGAGTGACTCCCCTGCTTGGCAGGCACCAAAAACTACAAACGACGGTCGTAAACTATGCCGCTCCCGACGGAGTCCGAAGTCCCTGCAGCCCAAGAAGTGGATTTCCTGACTTCTCAAAGGCTATCGTGAGTCCCCAGCAAAGCTGAGGCCAGTGGACCCCAAGAGTAACGAGGAACCGCGACCCCTGGGTACCGTGCACTATTGTCGAGTGCAACCCCTTCACAACATTCTACGAACTTGTGCTTTGGACCACGTGTGGTCCTAGCCTCCAGCAGGAACCCTCCAAAGATCAGAGGCCTACCACGTCCCGAGTGACCGTGGGCCCCTGTTGAGCGTATCCTCCCGAGGCGTCTTCGCAATCCCTTGCCAGCCGGCTTGTGGGTCCCCTGAAGGCTTTCCTATAGAACCAAAGAGCTCCCCTGGTTGCTCTAGGCCTGCCCTGACTTACCTTCGCTGGGTGAGTCCCTCAGACCTTGCTGGTCTGCGCCATTGCCTTTTTACACTTTCCCCAAGACTTGCTGTTACCAAGTCTTGTTGGCTCCACTCACTGCAGTAAGCTGCAGACATCGTGGTACACGCCAAATCCAGCTCCTGGTTGTCATCGACGCCTCCTGGACCTCGTGGATGAAGAGTCAAGGCACCCGTGAACAACCTGAATCTTGCGACGATGGTGGGCATCCATCTTCCTTGCCCCGAGTCACTGCCAAGTGACTTTGAACACTGTCCCCTCTGCTTTCAGGTCTTCCATCTTCTGAATCCAGGCTTGGATTCCACCGGACACTTCTTCGGACTTCACAAGCAGCAAGTCTTCATTGTCCTCCATTGAAAACGACGCCGCGACCCGACACCAAAGGACACTTATGCACCCGGCTTCCCTGGGTGAGGTAACTCCAGCACTACGGTGCTCCTGTGGGTGTTGGCCCTAGAACTACTTACCCTGTAAGTGACTTGCTTGTAGGTTCTCCCGAAGTATCGTAAAACTCTTAATTTCCAACCGCGACTTGCCCCTTTGAAGTCAACGGCGATTCGCGCCTGTGTATCCACACTGCACGCGTCCCCCGTGGGTCCTTTACTTACCTGCCTTGGGTGGTTTCGTGAGGCCCCAGCACTTATGAAGGCCCTAGGCCTTGTCTCTTTGCAAGTCGTTGTTTCTAAGTCTCTTTTTTAGTAAATGGTCTGGTACGCCCCTAGGGCCCCAGCCATATTTGTGCTTAATTTATTGTGAAACGTTGATTTGTGCATATGTCCTTGACTTCTAATCTCATAAAGAGATTAGTAGAGAGTTGTTAGTAATAAATACATATATATTTGATATATATACCTGTGTGGTGTCTTTTCATTTGGTGATTCAAGAGATTGTGTGGTAAAACAAGCTGCTTTACATTCCTTCAAGACTTAGCCTGAAGGCTGCTCTCCACAGCTACCACTAGGATAGCTTTCCTTAAAGGTTGTCTTAAACCTATCTACCATAAGAGTCGAATTGTACTGGTGCAAGGTGTCCACTTTAATTAGTGAACAGCATATACCAGGCCAACTTCTCACAGCCAGCAAGTGTCACATTGAGGCTCACCTAATCCCTCTATTGTGTTACTGTCTGGGACGAATTCACAGTCTATCTATCAGCTACACCCAGTCATGCGACCCAAGGCAGGCTGCAGGCACAAAGAGCTAAGGGCAGGAAAATGTCAACTTTGTAAAAGTGAAAAATCTGACTTCACCTTTAGAGAGGGTTTATCATTACAATTTCATAGATACCAAACAATGAGATATTCCTGCTCCCAAATAGGAATTATAGCTTATTAAATGTAATAAGGGATTCCCAATGTTATCTTATGGGAGGGGTCATCCTCACATTAGTGAAAAAATAATTTAGGAGTTTTTCACTAAAGGGACACGTAAAATTGAAAAGACTTAGGGCCTGATTCTGATGCGGTTAGGAAAGCATTCCCACCTAGGACCTGATTCTGATGCGGTTAGGAAGGCCTCCTAATGGCATTTGCTCCTTCCAAATCGGATCGGGAATGTGTCTTCCCAACCCAGGGCCCAATTATGATGCGGTTAGGAACATATGCTCCCATTGAAGTCAATGGGAGTCCAACCAAATCGTATCTGGAAGCATCCGGATGCATCGTACTCCGTCGGTCGGACTCTCCCGATCCGAGTGGGTCGGAAACCATTTCCAAACCGATTCGGTCGGGAAGCTTTCCAACCCGCATCAGAATCAGGCCCTTATTTGTAAGAAAGGGGAATTTAAGTCTTGGCAAAAGGAGATAAATGCCAAGTCGGCATGGCAGTTTAAAGCTGCATTCAGACTGCAACAGCATGTTTAAGAGTGCTACTTAAGTGGGTGGCACAATCAGTGCTGCAGGCCCTAGGTATATGGTATACCACTCTACAAGAGACTTATAAGTAAGATACATTTATTAATTAGGTATATTCCAATCAAACTATGTTTAGAGAAGTGAGCACAAGCACTTTAGCAATGATTAGCAGTGGTAAAGTGCACAGAGTCCTAAGGCCAACAAAAATGAATTTCAGCAAATATTGAAGGTAAGTAGGCAAACAGTCCAGGGGAAGACCACCCCAAGACTAATAGGTATAACGCTCATGTTTTAAGGAAGGGACAATGGTTTTAAGAAAAAGGTAACAAATTTCATCACTTAGTAAAAGGAGAAGCTATTCCCTAAAATGCATTTATTTTTCGTAAGATGTAGGGCAACACAAAATGTGTTTTATTAAGTATTTCTCAGGCACTCTCATGTTACTTTAGCCAATGCAGTGAATTATTTTTGTTGGTGCGCTGTATAGTGATTGGGTGCCCCCCCCCATATCACATGACAGACATTAAAACATTCCTGTTATTACAGCCTTAAACATTTTACATTATTTGACATGTAGTTCATATTTTAACAATGCAAATGTTGGCTAAGATTTCTTAGTTTATAAACTGCCCCTAGTTAACAGGACAGGACTGCCTGAAAGTGTCAGACATGGCTTATGGCCACATAGCACCTATGAAAAGAGTGAGAGAAAAATGCAACTCTAAAATATAATATAAATATGCATTAAAGGATATTGAATTTTGACACAGAGTTCCTTGATCTTATAAATGCGCTCAGCCAGTAGCATTGTATTTCTCTATGGTCAAGGAAACTGTCATTGGCACACAGTATCCTTATAATGTACTATTTGGGGTACTTTATCACATATATACTTTGGAATCAGAAGAAATTACTTGTAAGGTTTTGTATTGCCTTGAGCCTACTACAGGCCTGAAACATTGACCCTGTGCGTTCTTAGGAAGGGAATGTGGCCCACTAATTTTCACTGTGACATGAAAAGGTCTAAACCAGAGTAAGTAGTTGTCAGACCCTGTTTGGGTTTCACAGAGCAAATCGGGACTAGTGGGACCCACCAAGATGGTTGAGATCATTTGAAACTGGTATTCTACTATGAACTGCAGCTGGTTTTTTTTTTATGCGAGTGGGAATGCAAGAGCTTTTTTACAAGTGAGGATAGACGTAGCAAGAAGTAGGGGGCAGGTGGGGTGAAGCAACACAGGGGGCCTACGTGGGTGGAGCAATGTGGTGGGTGGGGAGGAGAAGCAACAGAGAAGGAGGGCACAGTTGGGGGGAAGCAGCATGGAGGGTAGGGGGATGGAAGCAACACAGAGGGCGGGGCAGGGAGAAGAAACATTGACAAAATAGCAAAAGGAGAGGACATTAGAGTGAGTGCAATATGGAAAGGGCGGGGATAAGTACAAAGGTGACAGCAACACAGAGTGCAGCGGAAGAGAAAGACACAAGGGAGACAGCTGGAAAACACATGCACTCTTGTGGAGTGCTTAACCAAAGAAGAAAAAATTAGTGCTTGAGAAAGAAGCAAGTAGAAGGTAGCCACTGAAAAACGATGGTAAAGAGGCTATGCTCCATGTGAGGCATAAATACAAAATTGACAAGCTCGGACGTGAATAGAAGGCAAGCAAATGAGAGTGACAGTAAAGCTACTGGGAATGCCAACCAATAGGCAGGCTCCAATCCACAGCTTATTCTTCATAAGCACACCTTAAATCTTTTGCAACTGGGTAGCTCCACATACAAAGAAGTTTGGTGGGTCTGTCAGGTGGGAGCTGATAGTTTCCATTTTGCGTTTCTTATGGTTGAATTTAGCATCATTGACAAGCTTTGATTTGCCCAGTCTTAGTGCGCTGCAAAGGTGTAGTGAGCTACCACAGACCATAGGGCTTCTAGGCCTTTCCCACAATGGCTGTTTGGTTTTGAATAATTTGTTATCACTCATCATCTTCAATGCCCTCTGCTATCTGCAAACTGTGATAATTTCCTCAAAAATCTACATAGTAAACACATTTTAAGACAGTGGAAAATTATTCTGCTGTCCTATGTACTGAAGTGACATAAGCTAATTTTATCTCCACTGCAAATCTTTGGCTCTACTGTTTATCATGGTCACTGTAGTGGCTCCCCCTTTATCACAAATCAATTCAGACTTAGGACCTTATCTAGAGTTTGGAGAATGGGACTCTCCATCACAAATGCGAAGAGTATCCCATCCACTGTGTTATAAGTGCATTACATTCTGTGTGTAGAAGATGACCATTTTTTACATGGTGTGCCCACAGATTTTTGACTTTACTGTTTTTACTGGCTCTGGAACTCCGAGCACTTTACTCTTGCTAAGTCGTGGAAAAGTGCCTCTGTTCCTCCTTCCAAAATTATGAAATTGGTATACCCCTAATTGGCATATTTAACTTATTTATAAGTTCCTTGTATGTGGTACAAAGTGTACCCAGGGCCTGTAAGTTGAATACCCCTAGAGGACCGCAGCCCCTATTGTGCCATCCACTAGAGTGACAGGGTAAAACTAGGCAGAAAACCTAGCATTGTAGCAGTTTCAAAATCTCAATTTGAAATGTCAAAATAATCAATTTTGACAGGTCAAAAATGGCCTTTTAAATATTAATAAGTCACCCCTAAGTGGGCCTTACTTCCCCTAAGGCAGGTTACATGGTGTTTAAAAGCAGGTAAGGTAGAAATGTAAAGTTTGATACTTTCTGTGAAAAAAACTCCAAAAGCTATTTTTCACTGTAGCACTGTTGCAAGTTGGAAAACACCGGAATGCAATATTAAATGCATTATCTCTGATTAGGAAGCTGCTAAAATTTGTATTGTTGGACTCTTTGTTATATTTATTAAAATCCCAATTTCCAGATTTTTTGTAAATATTAAGGAAAGGGTACTTTTAAAGAGTTACCTTTTCCCCGCCTAAAGCTTCTGGAGGCAAATTTGCATCCTGCTTATTCTGATTGCTTAACTCTGAGTGAGGTGTGAAAACTTCTCCCAGAGCAGAAGACAAAGGTTTAGGTATGAAGAGGTGTTTCTGTTCCTCTGGCACGATGACCATTTGGGCAGTGTTTAGGAACTTAATTATCTTCAAACGGGGCTCCCATGTCACAGGTGGATGTCAGATGACACCTCCACAGCCCCCTTCTTGGTTCCCCAGTTAGCCAGGCTCCAATCACAGTGGGGACGGAGGTGCCCCCAGAATTGATTTGAAGTGACCTTAGAGGGGTTGTTCATTTCCCTGGTCACACCTCTGGGGAGGGTGGGCACACAGGCTCTGTACAAGGGAAGAAGGGTTTCACCATCTTGAATTTGGGCAGAGAAGGGCACTGTAGGATTGTTTGCTGTAGTTCCCACAGGAAATGCAGCAAAAAAGGATAGAGTTACCTCTGGGAAAGTTTACCCTATTGGTTAGACAAGGGCCAGAAGCAGACTCCAATGGTCACAAGGCTGAACTCCTGTTCAAGTTACACGGATCCAACAATCTACAAAAGGTCTTTCCTGTGACTGCCCAGCAGACCAGTTCCAATTGGGCCTGCTCTGGACCTTGCTAGTGGCTTATACTGGAGCGAGTCTTGACCCTTGGTCTGTGTCAAAGTGTACTCCTCCTAACAACCTGATGAACCTGGTACTTAAAAACGTTTTGGCCCCAAAGACCTCTGAAGGACCGGGACAAACCTGTCTAGCTGATTCACTGCATTGCTGCTGGGCTGAAGATCCAGGTTTCCCTTTAAGCTTTTCTGCAGCAGTAAACCCAATTCAACGCAACCTCATGAAAAAGGTATCCAGCCTCATGGAGCCCTCTTTGCTACAGCCTGCAGCCTTGCCCTGCTGGAGAAATCTGAGCTCCAAAAAAGTGATTAAATGCGAAAGTAGAAATCTTTGGCGGGCGAAGGGGCCAAACATTTGTGCCTGTGAGGGGCCTTCCTTTGCTGCCTTATTCTAATTTTTTCCGCTCGGAGCTTTCCTGTTAAAGGTCAATGGCTTCACTGGGACCTCATCTGACAGCTATCCAACCTCATGGAGCCCTTCTCAGCCTGCTGTCATGCACTGCTGAAGATTTTGGACTTCCATTTTAGAGACTAAGGGCCAGATGTACGACTCTAAATTGCGGTCGCAAACGGGCAATCGACCCATTTGCGACCGCAATTTTAGGCATGGCCATGTACAAACCTCATTTTGCGAATCAGTAAATTTTACTGATTCGCAAAATGAGGTTTGTGACTTCGCTATTAGGAAGGGGCGTGCCAAGGCGTCCCTTCCTAATAGCAACTCGCATTTGTATGTATGAATGTTTTGCAACCGCAACACTTGCAATTTACCACCTACTTCAAGTAGGTGGTAAACCATCTCGCAAACGGAAGGGGTCCCCAGGGGACCCCTTCCCCTTGTGAATGGGTCAAAAATATTTTTAAGGGCAGACAGTGGTCCCAAGGACCACTGCCTGCCCTAAAAATGGAACTGAAAAGTTTCATTTTTTCTTTTTTAAATGCATCCCGTTTTCCTTTAAGGAAAACGGGCTGCATTTTAAAAATAAACTGCTTTATTTAAAAGCAGTCACAGACATGGTGGTCTGCTGACCCCAGCAGGCCACCATCCCTGTGAGTGCTAGCCATTCCTAATGGGGTCGCAAATTGCGCCTGCCTCATTAATATTAATGAGGCATGCAATTTGCGACCCCATCAGGAATCGCAAACAGTGTCTGAGACACTGTTGTATATCCCAATTTGCGAGTCACAAATTGCGAGTCGCAAATGCGACGCAATTTGCGAGTCGCAAATTGGTGGGTCGTACATCTGGCCCTAAAGGGCCCGATTACTATCTTGGCGGATGGGTTACTCCATCTAAAATGTGACGGATATCCCGTCTGCCGTATTACAAGTTCCATTGGAAATAATGGAATTGTAATTTGGCAGATGGGATATCCGTCACGATTGTGACAGAGTAACCCTGTCTGCTAAAATTGTAATCAGGCCCTAAGCCTGAAGGTAAAACTTCCGGCCGTGTTGAACCTGGTTCATGCAGCCCACGCATGCTGCATCGCGGTCGGCATCAAATCACACTTAGGTCCTGGTCTACCATGACCAGTTGACTGTGGTTGGCGCTTAGCGCTTTTTGGCACAATTTTTATTTAAAAATCCATTTCTATGTTTCGCCTTATTGGATTTTTGTTGCTCTGGTATCATTTTATTTATTAAAAGTAACTCTGTTATTCTAAATTGTTTTGGTATTGTTCATGTGTTGTGTTTTGCCTTTATTGCTCTTTTGGTATGCATTAAATACTTTACACATTACCTCTAAGTTAAGCCTGTCTGATCTGCACTATAGCTACCAAGAGAATGAGCTCATATGTATTTAGTGACTTCAGTGGTTCACCCTGACAAAGATCACAATTATTACCTGGGATGGGTAGTTCCAAACCACTGCTCCAATTTCTTACACTATAGCACTTGTAATACAGCAGATGAGAGAGCTGTCATGTTTGTTAGGAAGCATCCTAGCAGCCAAAATCTAAATCATGCCTTTATTGTGGAATGGTTAGAGCCAGAAACTTAAACCTTTCATATGTACACCGAGTTCACCCTGTCTATAATTTCTGTATTGGACTTAATATGATACTACATAGTTTGAATGAACTGTCCTTCTTATTAACTTTGGTGAAATCTGTGTTACAATGTATCTAGCACCATCACTGGAACCAACTTCTATACTCCTTAGGGCTTGAACATGTAGGCCCACTGGCGAAACTTAGCGTAGGAAGCTATGAAGTATTTTTAGGTCTGGCATTAGACAAAACATCTTGATTTTGATAAAATTATGTATGTAAAATATGCTCATAGGGGCTTCTTGCCAGCTATATTAATCCATTGGCCAGTTAGTTGTCATTCACATTTTTCTTCCACCCACCCCAGAATACACCATGGGATGCAACGACAGCCCACATCAGCCACTGGCTTACCTCACTGTGAGTGATGGCATTCTACTCTTGCACAACATGCATTTACACCAAAACATTAGGCCCCTGTATGGTTAACAAACAAAACACTGAAAGACCTAAAGTCGGTGGGCAACATGAAACCACTACTTGTTTTCACGCAAGCATTCATTGCACTAGTACGCCCAGCAGCCGCGGCCCGTGCAGGTAAGAGAGATGGTGCGGTGGGGCCGGGTTGGGAGGGATTCAACAGATGACCACAAGGGAAAATTAAATAAATAATAATTTTCCCTCATCGTCGTCTGTCGAAATCCTCCCCCACCCGGCCCCACCGCCCCACTGTTCGGGCCGCGGCTGACGCCCAGGTGAATTTTCTGTTACACTGGGTTAATCTCACGTTATTTTGGGAATTTCGCATTACACCTGCTACATGAAATTAAAAAAATTACACCTTTAGGCCACGTGGCATAATTATACTGCACTTGTAGCAATTTGTTTTAGTGCAGGAACACGAGACCAACACAAATGACTAGAATGCAGCACTTGTGTATTTTGCGCTGTTTTTGTACATTTCAAAATAGAAGCAAGAATGCTTTCGACTAAAATATAGCGCTAAATGCCAGTTTTGCATTTCACGGAATTTTGCTCAGTCACACAAAAGCAAATTATGCAAATTTCACTGAGTGTTACACCAGTATTCAAGCCATTGTCATTGAATGCAGTGCCACTTTTTTAACTCAGTGGTGCTTACGTGCTACCTAGTTTTTACCTCTAATCGTCTACTTGCTCTGTTTCTAGCTTATCTCTTGGCCTCCTCCCTCCTTAAACACCCACTCCACACCTCACCTCTTCTGCCTCTCGCGCTGCTCACTCTCCATGCCACCCTTCATCCTTTCAGCTCTGCGTCTTTTGTCATCATTCTTTGTAGGGACTTAATCTTGCGGACACTCTGACAAGCAAACAAATCAAAGGTGCTTTTCTGCACTAGATTCATTTGAAGATTTCTCAAGATGCCTCACCAAAGCCGAGATTCAATTTCCGGCGACATAATAACAGAATTAGTCTCATACTGTCATCCATAAATTACTAGGAAGCCTCTCACGGTGGAAGACAAAGGCTTTGTCGATGCTGCAGGAGGTCGCGCGCTGAGAGCAGCCGCGGAATGACAATGGGAGGGCAGTGTCTGGCAGATCAGCTCATGACAGGGCTGGAATGACTGAAGAAGAGAGGAGAGCACTGAAGCGGCCGGTGGTGGGAGTGCTGCCGGGCGGTAACGCGGGGCGGGGGAGGGTCAGGGTGGGGGGTAGTAAACTACGGATTTCGGCCGCACTGAGGAAAGTAAACAAAAAAATAAATAAAACGAATTTTGTTGCGAGCGCTGCATCGGCGATGCAGCACGCGCAACAAAATTCGTTTTTTTGTTTTTTTTGTTTACTTACCTCAGTGCGGCCGAAATCCGTAGTTTACTACCCCCCACCCTGCCCCTCCCCCGCCCCGCGTCACCGCCCGGCAGCACTCCCACCACCGGCCGCTACTGCGGGGAAGTTCTGCCTGCACCTGTTCCTGTTAGCACTGAGGATTTAGACTAAGCCTGGGTGAAATTTAAATTACACCAGCATAAGTCACATCATTTGAGGAATTTTGCATTATGCTTGCTAGGCAAAATTAAAAAAATTACACCATTACATCACTTCGCATAATTACGCACCATTTGTGGAAAACGTTTACAGCAAATACACCATTCATGGTAAAAACTAATTGAATATGCATGGGAACAACAGAACGTGAGCGGCTGTTGTTTCCGGTGCTTTTTTTTTTTTGCACTACTTTTTAGCCTGAAATACATTCTGGTGTCAAAAATTGACGTGAGGATGCATTTTGCACTAAAATATAGTGCTAAACCAGGGCCACTGGAATTATTATGACCAATAGAAGGACCAATATATGTAACAGGGTTGACTAAAGTATATGTGAAGAATAGGTAATTATGTGGAGTAATGCTGCATATTTAGGGTTAGTATTACATCATTATTTTGGAATTTTTACACGTTAACACTATCTTGGCAAAGTTGTCCCCTCATTTCTACCACTTTGACACCCAAATACCAAAATAAGCAACAGAAAGATGACCAGTCAACCTTTTTTAAGGACCATCCATTGCGCAGCAACATGTGCCTCAATGCTTCCAGGAACTTTGATCCATTCGAGCTATAAACAATTTTTTTGTTTGTTGAAATTTGCAGATTATGCATCAGATGATGGATTATGTGGCAAATGCAACAAATCCATAACTATGCAGAAAACACTGTGACTGAAAAAGCACATATTTCCAGTGCCCTTGAATTAAATGACGGATTTGCATTTTGCGTAATTACATGTAATTTCACATAATGTGCCATCATTTTGCATAATTATGCAAGAGTAAACGAAACACATTTTACACATCCCTAATTTATTCATGGGCTGCAGAGAGGAGGCATAGGAGGATAGCAGGCTGGCAGAGGAATGCTGCTTTTGTCAGACCAGATGGCTTAGAAAATAGTATTGCAAGTTCAAGAATTTTTAATGGTGTGAACTTCACAGCAATAAGATCATAGATATTGCGGCATGAAATAGGCATAGGACATCCCACCCTCATGTGTGAAGGTGCAAAGACCACCTTGGTGCGCTCTTACATGAGAAGCTAACACAGGTGTGCTAAAGTGAAAGAGGCTTACAGTGGGGTCTAATATCACATGTAAGATACTTGGTATGGTTATCCAGTTGTAATATATATTTTGGAGATATTAATTAAGGTATAGCTAGTGTGACTCCAGAAGACCACTTGAGAGTTTAGCACAGCAGGAGGTCAATTGACAAGACTATCTAAAGGCCAATCCAGAGCCTGCTTAGCATGTGCTAGCTAGTCTCTTTTTTCTTGGTTGCCCCGGAATGTTTAGAGCACAATGGGTTGAAGCATAGGGTGGACCAAGCAAAGGGTATTTGTAGTTTGACCAGTTCCCATGCTAGACCAGGAAAAGGTTAACAGATAGAAACCATGTACCAGTTGCCCCAGACCTCGTTCCACAACCCAACAATAAACATGTATCTCATGCTCACTTTTCCTGCTACTATCTGTAAGCAACCCGCCTGGAAACAGCCCACCTGAATGCAGACCCATCCGCAACTCACCCTAGCAATGTCATTCCCATCCTGCTTACCACCTTCCATGAGAACTAGATTTTCTGCACATCATGTTCACCAAATCCCACTCTGCAATATAACATACAGACACTATAACTATATACAAACTGGATGCTCACTTCATCATAGTGACTGAGCTTTCCCCATACCCTGTAAACATTTCAAGTCATTATCCCATCTGGGTACTGCACCCAACACACAACTAATCTCACAAGACAGGACCCGGTCCATCAGTCACCCAGAAACCACAAACATCTTCCAACCTTCAACAATAGCCCTTAGTCATGTCATTTTGAAATCTCATCTGCCTCTTCATATTTTCTGGAATCCCAGGGATTCTCTTTCCACCTCATATATAACTCTTCCTTGTAGCTTCCCCTTCAGCTCAGAAGTCTTCAACTTCATCAACACTGCTGGAATCACTTACTCCAAAAACATTTTCCTCTGTGACATCAGTCTTCCGTGAGAAACCATCACCAGAACAACGAGAGAAGCATTGCTTGACTTTCTGAATACAGCTGACATCAGACATTATGCAACACTTCTGACTCGAACCAAAAGCAAGACCCATGATCTGCCTGTGTGCCAATCCATCATCCTGTAGCCAATCATGACCATTCAAACTATAAGTCCACCCTTTAAACCCTACCTCAATAAATACTGCACAGCAAGACGCAAACACGCTAGTCTTATCAAACTCATCCTGCCAACGTCAATGACCAATTTGGCACCCTCAAGCACAACAGCAGAAAAAACATATACAACCATGCACCCATTAGGACCTACTAAAACCCAAATTGTCAGCCCCTTGATATTTTCACGAGAAGAGCAATAGCATATGTACCATTAGGAGTGAAGAAATGGTGCAAATCGCAATACCAAAAATATCTGAACATTATCCACACAATATGAAGATTAATCTCTGAATCCAATTTATACTATTGCACTTAGAACCCTTTCAACGAGGCAAAGGCCATGACCTCCAACACCCCAACAGTGGATCATTCCCGCCATTGAGAGACTTCTACCGACCTGGTGGCGATCTCTGTGCTAAGAATGGGGACCTTGCTGCTCCTTCCACAGCCCTGAAGACTTGCCAAGAGGATTCCCTATTAAAAGTGTCTTCTTGGCAAACTTTTTTATTTAGAGCAAATGAACTCAAAATCTTTTTTAGTGTGTTTTCTCTCTAACCAATAAACAAATTACCCTGATGTATAGGTCGTTTTCTTCCCACACGCCTTTGCTGTTCTACATTTTTCCTGCCCATGTCTGCCATGCAGCACATGGAAAATCAGTGACAGTAGCACCGTGCTCCATAGATGTTGTGGTTGAGTGAGACTGCCTGGTCAAAGTTTACAACTGGCGGAGCCAACTAAGGCTCTACTGAGGATTATGCAGCATTTTCCAACCTCTAAATGGAGATCCTGAGCAGCTGGGACATTAGGACTCAACAATACATGCACACCACTCAGCTGTGACTGAAGGTCTCACTAAGTAACATCATCAATACCACAAAGGACTTCATCTCTACTAGGTCTCCATTGGGTCTGGGGTAAATTTTCATTACAGTGGCATAATCTCTCGTAATGCATTTTGGTAATTTTGCATTCTGCTTATTATCTGAAATTTCACAAATTACAGTAATTAAGAAGTGAAAGAAACAAAGAAATAAGACTTTCACAAAGGAACAACAAAACAGAAACTACAATACTGCCATCAGCAAAAAGACTATCTACACGATGGGATGGATTAGAAATAAAGCGCGTCTGAGATGGGTCAAGCAAACTGTTGTTCTCCAGGAAGTTGGTTAGCTAATTTTAAATAATTCACTAATTTTTCCATGATTCTGGACAAATATGGGAGCAAAGATATGGACAGGTAATTGGAAAGAATGGAAACATTAATTCCTGTTTTCTTGACCAAGGATAGTGCTAGACCTTTCATCCTTAGGGCAGTCTTCCCCAACTTTTTGCCTGCTTACCTCCACTTTTTGCTGTATCTATTTGTTGGCCTTAGGACTCTGAGCACTTTACCGCTGCTGACTAGTGCTAAAGTGCATGAGCTTCTCTCCTAAACATGGTGACATTGATGTATACCTGGTTGGCATATTTAGGTTACCTGCAAGTCCCTTGTTAAGTGGTATGCCATATACCCAGGGCCTGTAATCTAAATGCTACTAGTGGGCCACCCACACAAAAAAGCATTTAAAACCTTTCTCGGGCCTGCCATTGCAAGGCCTATGTGTGCATTTTACTGCCACTTTGACTTGCGATATAAAACCACTTGCCAATCCTTAAACTCCCTTTTATTACACACAGGTCACCCCTAAGGTAGGCACTAAGAATCCCTAAGGGCATAGTGCTGTGTAAGTGAAAGGTAGGACATGTACTTTTAAGTTTTTTTATGTCCGGGTAGGGACAAACAGCTTACTTCATTTTCCACTACTGTGAGGCCTACTCCTCTCATAGGCTAGCATTGGGAATTCCTGAAAAAACCCTTTAAGCTGTGATTCCTGATTAGAAAGGAGATGCTAAATTATGAATTCATATCTTCGAAATGGTAATGATAAATCCTCTTAAGTGGTAAAGTTGGATTTGGCATTACTATTTTAGAAATGCCACTTTTAGAAAGTGGACATTTCTCTACTCTTCACTTAGCTCTGCGTGCCTGTAGCCTGTCTCCAATACAAGTCTGGCTGGGTGACAGCTACACTTTGTGCATTCCCTCTAGACAGCCACAAACACAGGAAGGGTGGGCGTTACAGAGGACTCATCTACATTCATCTGCATTCTGAAAGTCTTCCTGGAAAAGAAGGGGGCGTTGGAAGGAAGGGGCGTGGGAGCTGACTATTACATCTGAATAGGCAGTGTTCTGTGCCCCACACAAAGGGCTGATTATGCCCCACTGATAGCCTGGCACACTGGGCTGGGATGAAATAGGATCTGTTCACTTCAAGCACCTACTTTGAAGTCACCCCCCACTTCAAACGCACATTTGAGTATAAGTACTGAGGCTTTGACCCTACCAAGACAATACACTACTGGACCTGTGAAGAATTGTGCCAGGAGTAAGGACTGCTATGCTACAAGGACTGCCACTGTGCTTGACTGACAGTTCCAAGGAACTGCTTCACTGCTGTGCTGCCCCTGAAATGAAATATGAAATACCAGCATTTGTAAAGCGCACAGCTACCTCCGGAGAGGTGTCCCGGCGCTGGGGGCCGTTGGGAAGATTAAGCGAGCTATTGCGCAGAGTCACATGGTGCTGGGCTAACCTGCCGCCGGGGATGGAACCGTGAACCCCGTGGTCCGGAGTCAGGCACCCTGGCCGCTGTGCCACACCCCTTCCCTGCTGCATGCTGATCTCTGCCCTGCTGAGGACAAGGACTGAACCCATCTCACTTGAACCCAGAGTGACTCCATGGGCTTGGTGGCTTGCCTCCTGTTTTCCGAAGTCTCAGGGTTTAGCTCTTTGACAGTTTTGGGTATAAGGTGCAGTATAAATACTAAATACAAATACAGGGTCATAAAAGACTTCTTGCAACTCTGTTGGTGCTGCTGGACTCTGCCATCTGTGAGTCCCACCCTTGCCTGAGGTGCCCCCTCCAGTCTTGAGCCTGAGACGTGTGTTCTGCAGCTGTTTTGCTACAAATCAGGCGAATCGTCACCACTGCACCGATTGGACCAGACACAGTGCCCTTGAACACTGATGCAGTGCTGATCCAAAGACATTCCTGCGCAGCTCGATGATGACACAGTGCCGATCTGAAGTCCTGACTGCGAGGCTCGACTTCGATGCATCGACCTGACTGCGTGAATCAGAATTGAAGACATCGGACTCTCGACGACGACACTGCTCCATTCAAAGTACTTTGTCAGTGAGACCTGTTTGAGTCCTGTAGCCGGCCTGCCCTCCATCGCAGTTGGTCTGAACTTTGGATTTAACTAATTTAGCGCTTTTAATGTCTAAGCTCTATTTTTGGTTTATTCTTTAAAAATTCATAACTAATGTTCTACTTATTGCATTGTAGTCGTTTTGGTCTTGATTTACTCATAATATTGTTCTCTATTTTTCTAAAATTGTGTGGAGTCTTTTTGTTTTGTTTTATTGTGTTACTGTGTGTGTGTGTGTGTGTGTGTTGCACAAAAACTTTACACATTGCCTATTACGCTAAGCCTACCTGCTCTGTGGCAAGCTACCAGAGGGTGAGCACAGGTTAAGTGTGTATCTAGCATACCCTGACTAGAATTGTGGTACCTACTTGGACAGAGTGCAAACCTCTGCCAACTAGAGACCCAATTTCTAACAGGTAGTATTAGTGCTTGCTTCCATGTGTCAAGGTAAATTGCCTCGGATAGTGATTGGTTAAAAATTTCTGTTAGATGAGGACTCAATATGGGGGGCTAATCGAGAGTAGCTGAAGTGTTGACAGGGGTCAAGAGGGGAGCCAAACTTGATCTCTGCTGTCGACTTCATAGCCTACATGGTATTAATATGTTACATGAATGACAGTCAAAGTCAATACAATCAGTGCAACATGATTTATATACAAGACTGGAAGCAATAATAATGTCTGGTATCAAATGTCAGAACTAAAGCTGTGAGGCAGTTTTTTTTTTTTTTAACAGAAGCTAAGGTAGATACATAGAAAATCAATAATGAAAAGCCCCAAACTTCATCGACAGAGAAAGCTGAAAGCAATATTGAAGAAACTAACACCATAAAACTCTATCAGTTTAGTGGAAAAAGCAACAATAAAAACGGTCAGTGAAATCCATTCAATAATGGGTTACACAACACGTTCAATGCAAGATTAGACCCAAATGAAGTTAGGTTAGCGAAGTTTGAACAGAAAATCATGGAATCCCTTGAGTGGGAGCATGGCCACTGGAATCTGCAATAGAAAAGGGCAGAGTTGGAGGACAGGAATTGCAGAGAAGATTTACATTTTCTGGGGTACCAGAGAGATTAGAAGTGGTCTAGGCAGGTGATGCTTTCTGCAAAAACAGTATGTTCTATTTTAAAACAAGAAACTCAAAGCTTATGATTTATGATTTTTCTAATTAATCCAATTTATGGAGGAAATGATTCTAGAACTACAGACCTAGATTGAGAAAATAAGTGCTGTACTTCAGACTACTAGAGACAGCTGTCATGATAGTGACTACTGATGAGAGAAGGAGGGTATTTGAAGATCCATGAGAGCTGGAACAGTAACTAGACTATATAGACGACCTGGACATGAATGTCACTGAGGAAAATGGAGGACTCTACACAGTCAACCCATCGCAAGACCTGTCAGCCTCTATGCAATAAAAAGAAGAAAGATACAAACGGAGAGAAGTACCACGATGTTGGGCAACAATTGATACGTGTATGAAGGACATCAGACAGGAATCGAGAAACAACTCAAGGTCCCCTCTCAAAAGAACAGTACCACTTCATCTTTTGCTGACTGGCCTTGGAAAAAATTTAATTTAGTTTCCTAACAGCTGGAGTTCGCTATGGAATGATGAACAACACAAATGAGAGATTTGAATGGCAAGGAACAGTTAAGAGTAGCACAACATTTTGCAATGTAAATAATTGACCACTGTTAGACCTGGCCCTTTTTGCAGGGTCACCCCCAAATTATTTGCCTTCCTCCTCCTACTTTTTGCTGAATTTGTTTTGTTGGCTTTAGGACTCTGTGAACTTTACCAATGTTACCCAGTGCTAAAGTGCATGTGCTCTGTAATATACACACGGTGGAATTGGCTTGTACCCAATTGGCATTTTAAATATACATGGATGTCCCTAGCAAAGTGGCACTACATGTGCCTAGGGCCTGTAAATTAAATGCTACGAGTGGGTCTGCAACACTAATTGTGCCACCCACTTAAGTAGCCCTTTAAACATGTCTCAGGCCTGTCATTGCAGGGCCTTTGCATGCAGTTTAAACTACCAATTCGACTTGGCAAAATAAACCTTTGTGCCAGCCCAAACCTTTCTTTTTAATACATATAAGGCACCACTAGGGTAGGCTCTGGACAGCCCAGAGAGCAGGGCACAATGTCTTTGAAAGTAGGACATGTACGTTTAAGTTTTACATGTCCTGGTACTAAAAAACTCTTACATTCGTTTTTACTACTGCAAGACCTAGCTCTCCCCTTGGAAAACGTTGGAGTTGCCTTATTACATTTGATATGTCTAATTTCCAAATGGGAAGAAATAACCAGTTCATGCTTGGTGTCTCTGGAATCCAAATTTAAAATCTTAACTTATGGTGAAGTCGGATTTTAAATTACATTTCTGAAAAAGCCACTTTTCGAAAATTGCCATTTTCTCGCCTTAGCCAGTTGGTGCCTGCAGCCTGTCTTTGATCACATGACTGGATGTTGCTGACAGTTGGGCTGTGTGCACTCCTCCTTGACAGCCACACACAATGGGAGCTTATGGGTCACTGGATGGGCCATCACTGGAAGGATGGGTGGGATGAGCTAGGCACAGACCCACTTACACTTGAATAGGCTGTGTCCTGTCTCTAAACAAAAGGCTGCAAATCCCCTGTAGTTAGTCTGGAGCCAGGACAGGGAAGGCAGGGTATCTTTTCACTTCAAAGGCATGCCTCCAGAAGCATCTCCCCAATTTAAAGGCATAACTCTGTATAAAAGAAGGACCTCAGACACCACAACTTCAGTAGACTTCTGGACCTGCGGATACTCTGCCAGGAAGAAGGACTGCTGTGTAGGCCTCGGCAGAGCTTGTGGAATTTCACTCCGCGGAATTCCACTGAGTTACAGAAAAACTCAGCGAGATTACTCGGAGTTCCACGAGCGGGCGTAATATTGATATTGATCACATTTCTGCTTACATGTCCAAAAAGTGGTGCTGTTGCTCAGCTTGATGCAGAGATTGGCTTCCATTGCGGCCAATCTTAGCTCCACTCATTAGCGTTATTCAATTCTCTACATGTGTTTTCTAAATAACCATCTTCAGGCTCTCAGTACAGCAATAACATGAGTAATTCGGCGAAGCAGACCATTTACAGATGCCCATACACGGAAGCAACACATCTGCAGACACCCACGCGCGCCCAGACCTGCACGTACCAAAACAGACTGGCATAGCCACCTCAACACGCGCCTATTAGTACCCGCCATGTACATAGAATCAGAGACTACCATCGTGGAAACCAGGCCGACCCATACACCATCAAAGACAGACAGACAAACATAGACAGACCAACACACGGAGGTTTGCACGCACACAGTACAGACCTGCATACAGTCTCACACAGCACACATACAATCCAATGGCAGGCATTCGTAGGGTAAGGGTCCGGTGGGCACACAGATAGATGCTTTAATATTTGCCATCTGAGAAGGAAGCCACACTTGAGGAAAAGATAATATTAGACTGCCCATTCCATTTTTGGTCTTCAGGTTGTGGCAGAGCTGATGCCAATCCTTTCCAGTTTTCATGTCAATCCCCAAATCTGTATTGAACAATGCAGAGCATTCTGCGTGCCAATCTTATTTTTGTCTGCTTGTGTTGTACTAAATCTGTCTACTGCGAATAAGGCGCAAGGAAATCATAACGGAAAACACTACAAGTTTTGTCTAAACTAATAGGTCTGAATTTGGCACCCATTTAGTCTTAGTAAAATGGTATTGCTAGTGAAGCTGCAGTGCCCTCTCTAATTTGAATACAAAACATTGGCTAAAGGCAAAATAGTTCTGCTTTCGAACACCACACAATGCTAAAGTTATTCACTTTTCGCTCTTTGTACCTTCCAGTCAGTCATGTGGACCTACCTTTTCTTGATGCCAACTAGTATCCCATGAACTCCTTGTCAGTGCTCTAGCCCTCGGACGGAGTCAGCTTTTGCCCCCAGTTCTGGAGGCATGTGCTGAACTCCTGCAGGTCCTTCTCAAGCTGTGCGACCTGCGCTGTAAACTCCTGCTCCGAGACAACCATCTGGTTTCCCACACTCTCCAGGCCCCGCTGGGCCTGGAAGACGCTGTTCTCCCACTGCTTCCACTTGGCCTGCAGGGCCTGGGACTCACTCTCGCCATCCAGGAGCGTGCAGCCGACGGCTGTCATGTTCGCTTTCATGGCAGGAGCCAGCACCTCCACTCTGCTTAGGGGGCCTGCACTGAGCTGTCTGGAATCTTGTGGTCTGAGGGGGCAGAGCTTAGGCTGTCCTGTTCATAACCCTCCTTTCCTGTTGCCCCTGGTGCTGATCACCAACCCCCCCTAGGTCCACGTGAACACAAATACCCCTCTTCAGTGTCATGATATAGATTTCCTCTCATTCCCCTTGAACGCCACTCTGGCCTGCTACTTCTCAACAGCATATTTATTAACAAATTTGAGGACTATGGGCTATATTTATCCAGGTCCAGCATACATGCCCCAAAGTGATACAAAGCAGAATGGTATGCAGTTCCTAGTGAACACTATAGGTTGACGTATGATTAGTGTAATGAGAATCACACTAACGGCAGGAGAACATTACCTCCTTTCGGAAAAGAGACCCTCACACACCCCCCTTTAGTGGGGTGTCTAGCTTCATCATCGGGTCTGCTCCTTATCGGGTCGGCGCTGCAATTCCCGATCGGCGCCCTTAACGGGGCCTTTTGGCGGAGATCTTTATTTCCTTTTGCCGTAAGGTGCCGTGCGTGTGAGGGCCCTAGTGAGTGTAGATGTAGCGAGTGTAGAAGTGAGGTTAAAACAGAAGGGGGTGGTCCACCCAAAACAACTTTAATGATCGTGGCCACTCTCCTCATTAAAAACGTGAAAATAGCGCACCCCTGTTATAAGGTCACGGGGCTGTGCGCATTTGGAGTCAACATGTTTCTTGCCAATACTTCAATTAGAAGGCAATTCTTCAGGACCAAATCAAGATCTATCCACACTTTTGGTAGTGGTACACAATTAACTAATAAAGTGACCACCCTTACAGCACCCTAAAAAGTGATACCTGCAGATCTATGACATCAACCCAGTCTGGGTCAAAGAGATGTTACATAGTCCTCAAATTTGTTAATAAATATGCTGTAAGGGTGGTCACTTTATTAGTTAATTGTGTACCACTACCAAAAAGTGTGGATAGATCTTGATTTGGTCCTGAAGAATTGCCTTCTAATTGAAGTATTGGCAAGAAACATGTTGACCCCAAATGCGCACAGCCCCGTGACCTTATAACAGGGGTGCGCTATTTTCACGTTTTTAATGAGGAGAGTGGCCACGATCATTAAAGTTGTTTTGGGTGGACCACCCCCTTCTGTTTTAACCTCACTTCTACACTCACTACATCTACACTCACTAGGGCACTCACACGCACGGCACCTTACGGCAAAAGAAAATAAAGATCTCCGCCAAAAGGCCCCGTTAAGGGCGCCGATCGGGTATTGCAGCGCCGACCCGATAAGGAGCAGACCCGATGATGAAGCAAGACACCCCACTAATGGGGGGTGTGTGAGGGTCTCTTTTCCGAAAGGAGGTAATATTCTCCTGCCCTTAGTGTGTTACTCATTACACTAATCATACGTCAACCTATAGTGTTCACTAGGAACTGCATACCATTCTGCTTTGTATCACTTCTCAACAGCACACATAACTTCATCGGGAGCGCCACCAGTGTTGCCAGAACAAGCACAATCGCTTGCAAAAACATCTCAAAGCAACCCCAACCCAAATAACAAAAATCGCAGCAGAGTGTTTGTGGACGTTCAGGAGGCAATTGTTCTAGGGGTGCAGTTAAACTCCTTCATGCAACAGTAGGTGGAGTTTTTGTCAAACTCTGTGCTCCAAAAGGAGCGCAGAGTGGCAAAACTCAGTGAATTTCACCGGTGGACGGAGTTTACCATCCACCCCTACTGCTGTGCTGCTACAAGGACTGCCACTCTGCTGGACTGCTACTCTGAAGGAACTGCTGACCTTCTCTACTGACCTCCTGCCTGCTGCCTTTTTGCCTGGGGAAGAAGAACTGGACCTGCAACTGTATCTTGATCCCAGGACCCCAGAGTGACTCAAAGGACTAGTCTGCTGGTCTCCTGATCTAAGCCTCAGGGACATAAAAGGCTCCCTGACCTCAAGTTGCACCTCTTAAGTCTCAGCAGCGACGCTCAACATCCTGTGATTCTGGGCAAATCACTTAATCTCCCTGTGCCTAACAAAAAAAAATGAATGTGTCTGTCTGTAATGCAACTGGTGCTCATGTAGAGTGATCTGAAACCTTCGTGTCGAGTTCGTGTTATATAAAACTCTAAAAAATATAGATGGGACCGCATCGCTTTGCTTTGTGTATTAGAAGAAAACAGACAAAACTTACACCAATAATTATATTATATTTATAATGGGATATTTCGACCATTTATTATACTCTACATGATTGGCGGCAGGCTCCAGAAGTAGGTGGGCCCTACTAAACAAGAGGCCAACAACTAGCCTGTATGAAGAACTGAGAGTCACTTTCATCCCAGATTTAACATATAACCACTTACATTTTGCTTCCCATCTCTTTTTATTGACCGAGTTCACTAATATCTTTATTTCTCCACTTTTACTACCCACATCTCCAGATGATACAAATGTTCAGCCCCTTCCAGCTGCATACATCTGAACAACAAGTATCATACTTAAAGACACCAAGAACTAGTGCCACAAAAACTGACCACATCCTGAACAGAATAAGTGCAAGCACACGGATCATTTTAGGGTTATGCGCGATCTAGAAAGAAACCAAACCAACTAAAGGGCGTCTAATAAGAATGGATCTCAAGCATTTATATACATGAAACCAAGTGAAAAGACACAATTGGGGGAGGAAAAAACGAAAATATATACATCAAAAATGCAACAGCAACATTGCCCAGTATTAAAGACACAAACTACAATGGAGGCACACAGTCCTACAGCTTTACAAATAATATTACTTAATGTAAATACATGAATGCACTATATAACAAGCATTGACATAGCCAATAGGTCTCGACTATGGCTTTGCCAATATGTTTTAGCTATGTTGTCTATTAGTGTGGCTGTTATTTAGAATGGCTAAAAGTTACTGCTGTAAAGGGGTATTGAGTGAAGTGTTCAAAAGTTGAGTAGAGTGTAGTGTTACGGAGTGCGTGGAGTTGAGTGGTGTACATTTGAGTTGAGTGGTATGGTGTGTTATGGAGTGGAGTGGAGTGGAGTGTTGTGTTGTGCAATGTAGGGAGTATAGTGTTGTATAGTGAAAGGGCGTAGAGTTGAATGGAGTAGATGGTTAGAGTGGAGTAGAGTTTTTTAGTGGAATAGAGTGTTGTTAAGTTCAATAGAGTGCTGTGGAGTAGTGTAGAGTAGAGTTCAGTGGCATAAAGGGTATTTTGTAGATTGGAATAGAGTGTTGTAGAGTAGAGTGGCCTAGAGTGGAGTAGATTGTGAGTGTGGAGTGGCATAGAGTGGAGTGGTATAGAGTGGAGTATTGTAGGAGAGTGGAATGGTATAGAGTAGAGTGTTGTAAAGTTTAGTCGTGTTGAATATTGTGCATAGAGTGTTAGAGTGAAGTGGAGTGGCTTTGAGAGGAGGTGTGGAGTGGATTATTGTATTGTAGATTAGAGTGGACTAAAGTGGTATGAAGTGGTAAAGAGGGAGTTGTGTAGAGTGTTGTTGAGTGGAGTAGTTTTGTAGAGTGGTATAATGTGAACTTGAGTGGTAAGTTGGGTGGGCTGGGAGGATTGAAGTGTTGTGGATTGAAGAGGAAGGGCTGGTAGGGGCTGGGTCTGTTACTAATTAAATAGTTTAATGCTTATGGATAACCACTTATAGTGAAGCAGCGAGTGTTAGAGGCTGTGCGTTACTGTCTTTGCAAAGATAGTTAAACATTTGTTACATGTTAATGGAAGACTGGTGGATGATAGGTTTGGTGGGGGGAGATAGTCATACCTACGACAGCAGCATAAGTGTGTTTTTGTGTAAATATACTTAGTGAAAACTCTCTGCTGAGATTAACAAATATTGTGTGATATCACGTACGTGCGCTGGTGTTTCGGGAGAGTGCTTTGGTCATTGTGAATTCCAAACATGATGTATTGTATTTCGAAAAAATAAAATTCTAAAACACATTAAAAACAAATAACCTATGCCTGCAGCTGGTTCGGATTAACACCCAGGCCTTCATAAATAGTTCAGGAATGTTAATTTTCCTCTACCCTTCATATAGCTACACCTCTGTGCCGAAAGAGCTTTGAGGCAATAAAGTTTGCAGAACTGCGCTGTTCAAGACAATCATTGATTGAAAACTGAGATCATTTCTCATCTGGAAAAAAAACTTATAAAGAAAAGGCCGTTCTTTTACCAATAATGCACCGACTTTGGCTATTTGTAACATATCAGGTGACTCCCCAACGAAAATAGTAAGGGTGCTTTCTACAATTTATGACTTCCGCCCAGTCCCATTTCATATCACTTTAGATAAGGACGAAATAGGAGAATACAAGCAAATATTCTTAAGATAGCGTGTGGTAACATATGGGAAAAACATGTCCCTATTTGACGTATTAGTGACCTTTTTCGACCTCATACTGAGGACAACGTTAGTGAATGTACGAAACAGTGGTAAAAATCTATACGCAATTAATACAAATATGCACACTTTTACATGGGGATAACAGTATATAGTTTGCAATTGTGAATATTTTGCCAATGATAAACGCACATTTATTTTCATTGAAAAGGATCTGTTATGTGCTGTAATACCCAATATATTGAAGCAGCCCAATGCATGCCAGGCAAAGGGGTAAAGCACTGTAATAGCAGAGGACCGAGTTGCCACTTTGCTTGCCAGCTGATTCAGCAGAGCTGAAGTTACTGCTTGAGAACAGGCTAGCGCCCAGGTCTGAGCCTGCTGTTTCAGCAGTGTGTCTATGTGAGGGGGCGGGGGGGGCTGGGTGAGGCCCCAGCCCATTGGGTTCTACTCTGCAGCTGGTTTCTGGCTTCAGGTGCTTGTGTTTCCAAAGCTGGTGGGCAGCTAATGTGACAAGATAAGAACAAAATTTACAGGCCTGTGTACCTGAAGAAGAACAAGTGACACACGATGCCACAAAATTGCCCTGAATCGGTTTTCCCGCCAGTTAAGGTTGATGAGCCTGCATTTGGCTCTGACTGGAGTTTTTATTTATTACGGAATGTTGATAAACATTTGGGTGCACATTCGAACAGGCATGCAAAGACTTTGGAAAGCAAATTCAGAGCGAGTGTCCGCTTTGTATCCACAAATGAATTCGGACCAAAACACGCACATATGAAATGAGCAAAGAGTCGGAGTCCTACCAAAAGAAAATCTTTTTAAAAATTTGCATTGGCTAAACACTTTCTGGTCACATATCAATAATAAAGTTATTTAAAAATTTCTGATTGGCCATGTAAGCAGTTTTTGATCACGAAACAACAATAAAGATTTTTTCAAATTGCTGTATTTCCAATAAAAAAAATATGTACAACAATGAAAAACAAATTAATTAATAAAGTTGTGAACAAATTGCTGTATTGCTGATCAAAATAAAATATACAAGAAAAAAGCAAATGGATGCTACCAAAACGTTAAACATTCAACAGGAGCACATTCAAAGATGCATGCAAAGATTTTGGAAAGCAAACTCACTGCAAGTGAGTGCTTTCTATCCAGAAAGCTGTTTGGACCAAAACACGCACACAGGACATGAGCACGGAGTAGGAGTCCAAGCAAAAAGAAATCCTTTTTAAAATATTGCTTCAGCTAAACACTTTCTGGTCACAAATCAATAATAAAAGTATCTAAAAATTGCTGATTTGCCAAATAAGCAGTTTTTGAACACAAAACAATAATAAAGATTTTTATTAAAAAAATTGCGGTATTGCCTATAAAAAAAATACAACAAAGAAAAACAAATAAAATTATAAAGCTGTTTACAAATCGTTATAATGCCAATCAAAATAAAATATACGACAACTAAAAAACTAATGAACGCTACCAAACTGTTAAACTTCGATGGGCGCACATTCAAGGAGGCATGCAAAGGTTTTGGAAAGCAAACTCACAGCAAGTAAGTAATTTTTTCCCACAACGCAATTCGGACCAAAACACGCACACACCACATTAGCACAGAGTCAGAGTCCCAGCAAAAAGAAAATCTTTTTCACATTTTGCGTTGGCTAAACACTTTCTGGTCACAAATCAATAATAAATGTAAGATTTGCCAATTTGCCAAGTAAGCAGTTTTTGGTCACAAAATAATAATAACATTTTTTTCAAATTGCTGTATTGCCAATAAAATGTCAACGTGTTCCGTTTCCGAGATAAATAAACAGTCTCAGATCAAAATAGATAAATTAAATGGAAAGCCATACTCCCTTTCAAATGCCAGTAAAGCACTTTTCAAAACATAAATACATAAATAAAAAGGCACAAAAGCATGTAAATAACATAATGTAAAAATAACCCATTACATTATTTCAATGCACAACCGCGACCTTGAACGAAAGCACTGCTACATGCCAACAAATGTGAAACTAATTTTCAAAACAATGTGCCAACACGTTCCGCTTCCGATATACAAACACAAAAAAGGTTGCTTCTAAAAATGCATTTCTAAAAGGCACTAACGCGACCTTAGAAGAAAAAAATCACACTAACGCAACCTCAAAAGAAAAAATAGGACCGATCATATTAATTCCTTTTCAACCAAAAAAACTAGTTCGGAAAACACATGCTATAATGGTAACTAGTGGAGTGATATTGTACTTGGTCCCTGCTCTCGGGGAGGGATAAACACTGAAAGAGGCATGACAAATGCAGGCCATAAACAAATGGGAAGAAAGAATAGGAGAGTGGCAATGGAGCCAGCAAATAGCAAGCCGATGGGCTGGCTGTTATCCCACAGAGTGAATACAGCATGTCAAGAAGAGACAGCTGATGCACGGCCGAGGCTCTACCTAAAAAGAAAGAAAATTGTCTTATCTTTAGGCTCCAAACAAGCTAATATAGCATGGCTCCAGGAACCTCTCTTATTCCCTACAGAGTATGAGAAACTAAAAAGAAAATGGGTGGGCAAAGTGATCCTTACATATAAGACGAGATTCATCTCATGGAGGTAGTTCCTCGGAGGCTTCATATAGAAAGGGTGGTGTACCCAAATTACTTATTAAATCAGTACCAATCAGACCTTCATGAACCTGTGTATGTGTGCAATTTGCTCTAGCCAAATTTCCTATCTGAAATTTCGTAATAGTAGTAGGAGCAGTATATGCACCTACAGAGAATAAAGAGGTTATAGGGAAATTAAGGGTCATCCATGGTGGGGAGTGGAATATGGTAAAGCAGGAAGAAGCAGAATAGGCACAGGCACATGCTTCAGAATATCATTACGGACAATGCACTGGTAGAACCCTGGTGGTTGCTATACCCAACTGAGAGAGACTCCATGTTTGACTCTTGAGTACATGGGACACACCCCTCCATTGATTTCTCTTTAATGTTGAGAAAGCTGGCATAAAGAATAGTGGATGGGAGAATAATCCCCAACAGGGCATATGATCATTATGAGATTAGATTGCAATTGAATATTAATCTATAGCAGCAACCTAATAACTCACAGCAACTAAATGTGCTTAAATATAGAGTACCTGTAGGTAAAAAGAGGCTAAGTTCCTTGCTCACAACATCATTGAATGAAGGTGAGAACTCTAACCTCAGGTCAAACATTGTGGACAGAGAGAAAGGGGCGAAATAATGAAGTGCTTGATGATAATAAAACAGAAATCACAGGAAACACAACACAAATTAGAGCAAGACTTCAACAGACACACAACTAACTATAACTTATCAAATAATGATACCAGCTAAAGAGCACTATTTAGGGCTTAAGTACATTATTCACCTCTAAAGCTGAACTCACTCTACTCCTGATAAATCAAAAACATTACGAACGTAGGAAAAGGTGTGTAAATTGTTAGCCTTACAAATCAGAAACAAGGTACCAGACATGTCATAACAATAATCAAAGACTCCAAGGGCACCTGGTGGCCAACTTACAGAAGAAACAAAAAACATACACCTCCTTTTTTAACACCGTATACCTCTCCAAATGTGCAGATTCTGAAAAACTGACTGAGGCATTTGTATCACAGTTAGGATTGCAGACACTCTCAAAAGAGCAATGATTGAACTTAAAAGAAGATATTTCCTAAGAAGAAATGTGTCAGTGAATAGAAGGAATGCCAGCAGTACAGGTACCATACACAGATGGGTTTCTGGTAGAATACTATAAAATTAACAAACCAAAGAAAGTATCCTGCTTTGCAAAGTCTACAGATCGGCTACATGTAAGGAAAGGATTCCTGCTGATATCTACAGGGCTCTCGTCTTTCTAATATTTAAGCAGAATAAGGATCCATTGAATGAGGTATATGCTGGTCTATTTCTCAATTAAACGTAGATATGAAAATAATTGCAAAATGAATGTCTAAAAGGAGTAATGTGAGACTTAATACATCCAACACCCATGGGATTTGTGACAAATAGCTTCTCCATGACCCACTTCAGGATGCTAACACATATAATATGGCAGGTAGGAAATGATGAGGATGATAAAATAGCATTATCATTAGGTGAGGAGAAAGCATTTGATTGTGTGGAATGACAGTATTTGTTCAACATGTTGATGAGGTTGTGCTGAGAGACGACTTTTGCAGAAAGTAAAATGGCTTTATAAAGGTCCCACAGCTGCGGTGAATTTTGGCGGATACATAGCAAAGCCTTTCAAAGTGCTGAAGTGTAGTAGCCAGGGATGTCCATTGTCCCCCTTACTATTTCTACTAGCCACTCAACCTCTGCAACAGCAGTAAGACAATCTGAGGCCGTAATGGGCTTCCAAACTGCTGGGGGAGAAAGTAAAATACTACTATATGTTGATGATATAATGATAGCACTAGCTGCCCATCACCATTGATAGTGGCTCTGATGTTCTAGATTTCGTCTTATTCAAGATCCTCTGGCTATACCATACATTGAGGAAAATGCAAGGCACTATTAATGACCAGATATACTTCACAGGCAACATTAGAGGATGCCCATTTCCAATGAAAAGTAGCCCCACTAAAATTTCTAGACATACTACTTAACAGGGGACTCTACAACACAGTGAGAGATAATATATGTTCTTTGTTAGAAAAACTGGTACCAGAATTGAAAACATGGTCGAAACACCAACTTCCAATAAGAGGAAGGGTACAAATAATTAAGATGAATGTAGCTCCAAGACTCAGCAGCTTGTTTGCCATGATACCACCAAAGGTATCAATGTTAATTATGAAAATACCAGAATAGAAGATAAAATCCTTTATTTGCCAGATTACAAACCTAGATTGAAATAAAGTAAAACGCATGCTGAAGTTAAAGTAGAAAGTCTTAGATTAGCACACATGGAGACATAATGGTTCTTACATCAGTTGTCAAAAATAAAAAATATATATGTTATGTACATATGGAGATTAGGGGTGTGTGAAATTTATGTAATTTGTTTTTGTGTAATTACGTGAAATTACAGCAAAATTAAGTAGAATTACGAGTTATTACACAAAATGCAAATACATCATTTTGTGAGATATTTTGGTTCAAAACACATCTTCCTGTCAATTTTTGGCACTAGGATCCATTTACACAAAAGCACAGTGAATAACAACTGCTAGCATTCTGTTATTCGTATGTATTCTTGGTAAACATTTGCCGTGAATTATGCGTTCATGGTAAATATTTACCATGAATAGTACATAATTGCGCAAAGTGGCATAATGGCCTAATTTAGAAACAATTCCAAGCATGCCAAGTGGTATACAAAATTGTCAAAATTATGAAAAATTATGCTGCCATAATTTACATTTCATCCAGGAATAATAAAATATACCATTTTGCATGCACATAGAACAAGCATTGGCAAAGCGAGGTAAGTGCGGTGTTTAAATGAAAGGGCTTCTTCAGTGAATATTGGGTTTATACATTCAATAAGACATCACACATGCACTCTGTCACTCATTTAAGCACTCAGGCGTTGATTCATCAACACACTGACTCTTTGCATTCATCCACTTATACAACTGCAGTACAGTCACACACAAATTCAACAACATATGCCAGATAAATTAAAAGAAGAAAAAGAAAACAAGCTGCCACATAAACATGGCAGGCATATGCCTGCAATAAGAAATAAAATTAAGCATAGCATTTGGTGGATGTCTTGCAATGGTAGTGTACATGGTGGCTTGTTTTTCTGAAGTTCCAGTATGGCTGCCTCACTTAGAACTAATTTGCCATCTTGGCGTAGTAAAACAGTGAGGTAAAACAGTGAAAATGTGGGCAATACCATTCAATGACGGTGGCTTGTTCTAAAAGCTATGGCCTCGTGGAATCCAGTGCATTGTAGGTGAAATGAACAGCAAGCAAGCAGCCATTTAGCACTACCTGTGGAGCTGTTGTATGCTCTAAAAACAATGAAAATATAAAGATGAAATGGAAGGAATTGAGAGGAAAAATGGAAAACTGAAGGACTGACTCAGCAGTCCTGGCACTGAAGCACACATATTTTCAGGTGGATGTGCACATGATCAGCAAATGCCATCACTAATAGGGCAATAGAGTCAATGTCTGAAGTGGTGACCTTTTGCCCCATGCTAAATGTTAACATAGATGCAAGCGGAGTGCTTCAGCCATTAACTATATTGCATTGGCTCTATTGCCCTCTGAGCGACAACGTTTTTCTGATCTGATTTCTTTCCTTCTCCTCTTCTTATTTCTAGTAAGTATAACATATAATAAATATATATTATGCATTTTCAATGGTTTTTATTACAATATCCTGGCAGACAAATATGCCTGTCAGACCTTCCAAAGAGATTCTATTAAGAATTCATAGGGTGAAAATCTTTTACCCCCCTCTCAGGATTATCAGAGGGGGCAATCAGTACCAAACTCCTTGCCAACAAAGGTAATCTGTGAGATTTCATGGAACAAAATACATGTCTGCAGGATTATGAGACTCATTACTTTGTTGTACCTTTTATGAAAACAGATCAGAACTATGCCATCTGGCATAACTTTTCCTAAGGAACCATTGAGGCCAATAATCTGTATGAGTGGCAAGTCATTAAAACCAACTCACACCTAGTGTATTGGGCATAAACTTTCCAACAAGGCAATCATCAGGTGCACAGCAATAACATTACAGATATGCACAATATTACAGTGGTCCAAGCCATATAAAATCCCCCCTAAGAGTGCCTAATAAAGATTAACCCATGGCAAGTTATCACATCGCAAGGCTTCTATCCCCATGGTTTGTTCAACAAGGTCACCAGCACCAACACACTTGCCTATATGGTAATCGGCGAGAGTCCATTTAATAAAATACCGCCCTACAGGTTTTGATCACATGCTTTTCACAATAAGTAAGTCAGGCCTTTTATAATTAAACAGATCAAACCTATGAAATCTGACATAACTTGTCCAATGAACCAATAAATCCTATAGCCTTTACCATTAGCTTGACACTACAACAAACATAGACCTACTGCAGTGTGAAGTCTTGTGCTTACTGAGATGTGAAGCGGACTAGCAACCAAAGAACTTTACATACATAATTACATCTGGCAAAAAACATGCAACCCATCTCAAAGTGGCCTAACAAGGATTATAAGAATGAAAACCTTCTAACCCATGGGGATGATGAACAGCAAAATACTTGCCTACTATGGTTGTCTGTGAGATTTTATGTAACAGAAGTCCTGTCAATAGCATGTGACACAGTGTGATATCAATGCTCCATCAAAGGCCGATTGATTCTAACAAATACATTTTACAATAAGCCCAATCTACTGCCTTTGCCATAATGTTTTATAATAAAGAGATGAAAACTTTGGGGCAGATTTACAAGCCCCTTGAGACACTTTTGCGCTGCTGTTGCGTCACTTTTGTGACGCAACGGCGGCGTAAAAAATGCGGCAAATTTACAACGTGGCACATCTAGTGAGTTGCGTCACGTTGTAAAGCCCTGCGTGACATTATACCTGTGTCAGGTATAATGTATGCAGGGTAGGCGTTCCCACGCAGGAAATCCTCGTAAAAGTGACGCAGTGAAATCTACAAGATTTCACTGTGTGACTTTTAGGACGCCACTGCGTCAAAACCTTACACCTGCTTGAAGCAGGTGTAAGGAGTGACGCAGTGCATTGGGAATAGGCCACAACACGCATTGCTGGAGTTGCGTCGTGCTTGCGACACGACTCCAGCAATGCGTGACTTTTCCGCCAACAGATGCGTCAGAATTTCTGATGCATCTGTCAATCCTTGCGCCATAGTGCGTCGTATTGTAAATACGGCGCATCTATGGTGGTGCAAGGGTTTTTCACGCAGGCGCAGGGAAACTGACGCATCTATACAGATGCGTCAGTTTCTTGTAAATCTGCCGCCTTTGTCTTCAGACATACTTTTTTTACCAGGGAACTGAGACGGCCTCTTTGATTTATGAGTGGCTTGTCTCCATATCCAACTCAGGCCTACTGCATTGCACGTAAGCTTCCTAACAAACAAGCAAAAAGCAGGCATAAGAGTCACAAAATTAGAAATGTAAAACATTACACCTATCAAAGCAAAAACTAGGGGGCATATTAGCAAGACGGGCGATAAAATTATCGCCGTTTTAGCGGCAGGAAACTGCCGCTAAAACGGCGATAATGGGCTTGCTAATATGCGTTATAGAATTTCAATAGAAGCCCAGGTTAGATGTCCTCACATCTAACCGGGGCTTCATTGGAATTCTATAATGCATATTAGCAAGCCCATTATCGCTACGTTTTAGCGGCAGTTTCCTGCCGCTAAAGCGGCGATAATTTTAACGTGGGTCTTGCTAATATGCCCTAGATCTTATATGACAGCCTAACAAGAGTTATCAATGATACTGCAAATCTTCTATCCCCACAGTTTGTCAGATGGGAAAATGAATACCAAATACCTTGCCTACTATGGTTATATGTGAGATTCCATGTAATAAAATACCTCTCTGCAGATTTTAATAGAGTAAACACAATTCACCCTCAAATGCCTACTGAATGATCATATCCTTTCCACAATAAATAAGTCTGTCCCACTGTATTTATTGTACTTTTTATAGTAAACAGATCTAGCTTGCAGCCTTGTCCAATGGCTTGCCAGCAAAAACAACAAAAACCTACTGTGATGAGCATAGGCTGTCACACCTGGAGACCAGAGAAGAACAAACACCATCATTGCCTAATTATCAAGGAGTCCATGTTTAATAGCATAGCAGTGACATTTGTTTTACCTTAAAGGGGAAGCTCCATCCATCACAGTGGCATGTGTACAATGGAAAGGTCAAACACAATAGCTTTGCTCGATTAAGAGCATGTTTCAAGCAGGTAGACAAATACATTAATACAGCTGCTTGGAGCACTATTTCTATGGAAGCACACATCTTTTGACAAATCAAAACCTGTACTCAGATGAACCAACATCTTGGCAGAGCCACAATCCCTGTCAGTAGTATTCCTGAAATCTTTTCTTATAATACAAAAGGTCAGGTGACAGCTGCATCGTCAAGCCAGACCTAAAAAGCACTGTTACATTTATAAAATGGCTAAATTAACTATACATGGATGAACCACTATAAAAGGACCACACAAAACCAAACACATTTCAATATATATGACACAGGAGTCATAAAACAATTCTGGAGCATGGTAGGCTACATACAGTACATCGATTTGGCAAAACAGTAACATAACCATTGATGGCTTCACAATACCTTGGGTAGCACAGCAAGCAAAAGCGATAAACATGGCACATGAGATAATAACTGAAGGTAGTTTCAAAGTGTTCAATAAATTAGACAGTGAATACTGTAATTACAAATTACCATGGACCATATGGAGGAAATGAAGCCAAACTTTAGGCCCAAAGCTAATGGAGCTCCTAAAGTCAACTCCATCACAATACATACATACATATGTGGAGTACATATAAAGGAATGATGTCAGACATGTACATAGCATCATCACACAGCAGTTCACTTAGCATAAATCAAAAATTCGGAGAGATTGGTGGGGAAATTGACTAGCGATAGAATACGCAGATCATGACTGGTACGAAAGTATCGAACAACATGACAAGAAAATGAGAGAAGCAAGATTAAGGTTGAGTTACTTTACAATTTTACCCAGCTAACACACTTCTCCACTCAAACTGCAAGCAGCCTCTTTGCTGGAGATGCAAAACACAGAACTGCAACATAGTACAGGTACTGTGGGAATGTGATAATCTTGTACAATATTGGCTCACTGCGTGGAAAATGAATCAATAACTCTATTTTAGAACAGTACCACACTTTCCAAAATTGCACATAAGAGACTGAGAAAGTCAGCAATGTCAATTGTCAGTAGCAAAAATTGGAATATCAAGGTACAGGAAAGTGACAAAGGTACTCACAGGAGAGGTGTGTTTGAAGGACATATATGAGGTGGTGACCTTTGAGAATGCAATGCACAAATTAAGTAATCAAATGGCTACATTTGAAGAAATATGGGGAAGGCTTCTGACTAAATAAATACCAAATTGATGTTGTAAATTAGAGAGGAAGGACTGATCATAAATTTGGATGCTGACATTTGAAATGAAGGGAAGGACAAGTGGAGGACAAGATTGAGGATGAAGGACTATTGAGAGATGTCTACTGCATTTTATTATCTCTTTAGTTATGTTAATCAAAGAAGAAATAAAGTATTGAATGGAAAAATAAGAGGTAGAATGTAACTGACACTGATTTGTATCAATAAAGAACTGATTAAAAAAGACTGACAGCTGATACCAACTATCCCCTACCTGCAGAGTAAGGGCATTGCTCACCAAACTCAACACGGGAACGCATTATCAAACATTCATTCTATTTCATCTGGATGGAGCAAATGCCACGTTCGCCGGCATACAAGATATCCCGAAGACATGGTTACCGGCATCCTCGATATTAATCCCACAAGCTTACCCGCATCTAAGACATCCACAGCGATGCTTATACAGTGTCATGCAGGTGAATGAACAACATTTCAATAGACTGCTTCAGGCACTGCATTGACTCTTTGTACCTAAACACCAAGATTTGCAGCTTCAAATGGAAGACAAGGAAGTCCAAAAGCAAACACAACAAATGATGGACAGAATGCTGAATGAATCAAACATTCACCCCCTTTCACAGATCTGGGTTTAATCCATCATTTTTTTGCTCACCACGCCACCCCAGTTTGGACCCAGCCATATGCAAATCAGTCTTGACCCTGCTCCCCATTGGAACAGTCCAGCCTGAACAGCCAGGCCAGTTCCTCCCTGGCCCGGTAACATGCATCCTGGGACTGGTTTGGGGGTATCACCCCTCATCAATCAGGCTAGCTTGAATCCAGTAGCACAGTGAGCACGGGACCCACGTCTGGGCATACCCTTTCCACTTAGAGCAACAAAAGCAAAAAGTACAAATGATGGACGGAATGCTGAATGAATCAAACATTCACCCCCAGTCACAGATCTGGGTTTAATCCATCGTTTTTTTGCTCACCACCCCAGTTTGAAACCAGCCATATATGCAAATTAGTCTTCACCCTGCTCCCCAAGGGAACAGTACAGCCCGAACTGCCAGGCCAGTTCCTCTCTGGACCGGAAACAAGCATCCTGGGACCGGTTTTGGGGTATCACCCCTCATCAGCCACGCATCTTGTTGTGTTTGCTAGGCAAAGAGGTCCAACATGCCTTCCAGCTTGGCTAACATGATCACTATCTTCAGCATTAAATGCACCAAACACAATGCCGATAATGACAGGCTTGAGACCAAGAAGTGCAAGTAGGATAAAACAAGAAGACAAGACTTCCCAATGCAGATTTGGGAAGGTCCATCTAGCCTCATACATCTCAAGAACATGTTGCTGATAAAGGAACTTCTCAGGCAAAGGTATATGTTGTGATTTAACCAGGGCACAGGAACAGCAAGATTTAGCCAAGATGAAGTAACTAAATGTTATAATTAAAGGAAATAATGAGCCCACCAACCGGCGTCCTACAGAAACTGACTCCAGTCTTTAACTGCTGAAACAGCCAAAGCTCTAGAACCAGAACACTAGAGCCAATGACAGGCATAAAAGGTAAAGTTTTGAGGTATCAATAAGCATAATATGAAACAGAACAAATAAGTGAAGCAGCATGTACATTTTCACAACTGAAGTACGACGTTACAACAGTAGCCACAATCACAATCCCCCGTCTTGATGCTAGATGAAGATTGACCCATCCACCAATAAGTAAGCTGCATTTCTTCTCCCTCTTGCTTCCGTCCTTCCTTGCGTACGATGTACCACTGCTATATGGCTAGGTTGATGTTTTACAACTGCACATACATACATACAGTGAAGGTGAGAAAGATCATGAAGAATGTCATTCCTGTGGTCCACTTGAGGAAGTTTTCTCACAAGGAAGAGTGGCCTGTAAACCTGCACGGAGCCGGGAAGGAGGAGGAGGTGTCCCATGGTAAGGAATGTCAGATGACCATTCAGGCGGTGATAGGCCAATAGATGAAGTGAAAGAGTCAGGTAATTCCATAGGCTGATCTAGGAAGAGGAATTTTTTCATTTAAAATGATTGGTAGGTGACAATCTGATTCAAGCGAAGAAGAAGGCTTCAGCTGGCAAAGGAACTGCCTAAAATAGGAAGGAGAAGTCACATGGAAAGGGTTTGCTGGTGACAGGAAGAGTAAGTCACCGAATTAGATGAGAACCAGACTGACTCAGTAAGAGGAAGTCATAGTCATGCATCAGTCCTTTCTGACCTAGGAATTGAAAGCCACAGAGTCAGATGTCAGCTCATGCTGACCCAGGAAGAGGAAGTCACAGATAGGTGGCAACTCAGGCTAACCCAGGAATAGGGTGTTACAGAATGAGAGCGTGGCGCTTGATAAGCCAGGTCTAATCTATGAGGCTAAAAGCTGGAAACCAATAGGCCCAACTTCAATCGGCCATCTTTGACAGGGACTAATAGAAAAGATTACATTTCCTTTGAGGAAAGTGCTTTAAGACAAGTGTCTTGTTTCACCTATACCAACCACACCCAATTATATATTTAATTTAGGGAATGGTCGAAGCACTAAACGTCACCTAGCCTACTTCAGACCATCAACATGCAAACATTTTGATCACTGCCACCCTGACGCACCCCTTCCATCCTGTCCAATCCATTTTTCTTCATGCCAAATGTTTGAAGAAAGAGTTTGTAACCAAATACAGACGTAGATACTGATGCTAATGCTAATGTGAGCGCTGGTGGCGTGTGTGTGTGTGGGGGGGGGGAGGGGTCGCTTTAACTTCATTATTATAGAACCCCGAGAGCTTTATAGCCTTTTAAGCAGACATTTCAGCGGGAAGCACTTCATAGCGCATTACCATGACCACAATCATTTATTCTTTCTCTAATTGACTTCTTTCGAGGAGTATTTCGGAATAATTTGGTCAGTTGCGAGCACCAATGCTGAATTCCACACTCATAGAGTTTCTCCATGCAGCAGACATGTAAAAGCAACGAGAGCACTCTATGTTTCTTTCTTAATCCTATAGAAAATGTCGGGTCTGACCTGTTTCACGGTCGGATTCCTCTCTTCATCCTCAAGTGCCTCTCGCTGCAAGAAAGAGAATTACCTTTGATGATTCATTAATCAAATCCGTTGTTTCTGGAGAGAAAAGAGGGCGAAGACGCTCACAGGAGGAGAATAGAGCTGAAGGAATCAGACCCATGTGAATGAAAGAAACATGTCTAATCAAATATTAATGCACCTGCTCTGGAACTAAGAATACATGTCCTGCTCTGAGGGGAGGGGTGGGGTGACACACCGTGAAATATTGTGAGTCTTGGAAATCTGTCAGGGAGGCCTGTGCATATCTGACAGCTCAGGAAGACACTAAGCTGTCAGCCATGTGTGCAGAGAGTGGTACATGTGTTTTTTGTGCTCATTTCTTTGTGGGTATAAGGGTGAGTGAGGTGAGAGACGGGACACTTGCATATTTGATGGTATGTGTGTCTGTGTGTGCATGTTCGATGGTATGCTTGTTTGTATGCGTTTGCATGCACATCCACTTATCTATTGTATGTTTGCGTGTTTGCGCATCTATATGTGTGCACGCCTGCGTGTGTCAGCATTCACGTGTGTGTCAATGCCTGTGTATGTGTGTACAGGCATGTGTGTATAAAGAAACAGCTTGCCATAATGTGAGTCTAAAAGACCTCTTGTATGTTGTGTTTGAGCACCACTGCAGAGTATCCATTCAGAAACAGCATAGCAGAGTGGGTGACCGGAAGCAACATGACACAGTAAATGTTCTCAACATCTCCTTCGAAGAGTTTGCGTACAAGAGCGCCTAGGCAAATTGTCTGTCTAAAACAACTCTGCCATGAGAGAGAAGCAAGATGGCGGAAGGCTGAGGCTGAGCCTCCGATCGCAGTGCTAAAAGCCCTGATCCACTGAGAACCCCCCCTTTTTTTAGGGGAATACACCCATCTACGCCTGAGCAAGAATGGTAGAGGTCCTAAGAATCTTAAATATACTGATCAAGTTACTACAGAAAAGGATTTGTTACTGCGATCCCTTAAGCACAAGCTCGACGCAGTGGGAGCTAAGACTTACGTACCTTCGGATACAGAGGACGTTAAGCTCTGACTTCCACCTCGGCGATTGGAGTTTGGGGCTGAGACATCGAGAAAAACTGCACAGTATGAGGCCAAAGGGAGGTCCGGTGGTGCATGGCAAAACAACGGCGAATCCTTTGTGCCCTGCCGATCGACCTGCTGATCATCTGTCATCAGAAGTGTGCACCGTGCCGGGAGGAGGATCGCGGCAACCCGGACGTCGAGGACCGGCTGCGACCCGGAAGGTGCTCCCGGAAAGGAAAGGGAGAGGAGAGACGCCCCAGCAACGTAAGACCGGCCCGACAGTATTAGAACTACTCGGCGGCTCTAAGAAACCCGAAGGATCCACTGAAACTGCTGATGGAGCACCGGGGACGCCGAGAGTAATGTTGCCGGACAAGGAAAGGAGAGAGACAGCAACCCCGCAGACTGTGCAGGCCGCACAGGTAAATGCGCAAGCGAGGGAAATTCAGCAGTGGGAGAAATGGAATCACTAATGGTGGCTGGCAGCCCCCCCCAAAATTGGAACGAACGTATGGAGGGGGAAGAGACTCAGGACTTTATAGTATCTACCGGTAAAGAGATATTTGAGGCTGGAAGGGACATAGCCTTGATTGAGGTTGCTGAGGGTGCTGACATTACACCTAGTGAAATTATAACTGAGAAAGAGGGAGGAATGGAAATGGAAACCCGAGTGAATGATCTACAAGGCATGAACCTCTCAGTGGACCCCGGGCAAATTAAAGAGAATCCAATATTGGATTGTAAAAGTAAGGGCAAGGTTCAGACAGGCGGTTCAAAACCCTATCAGCAAGGTTTTAAAAACAAAAGAAATAATAAAAAAGAAAAACAGCATATGAGAGATATGGCAGAGGCAACAGATTACTTTTATTCATTATCAGATGATACAGAATCAGTAATAGAATCTGACATGGACTCCCCGGCATTGACGAACTCAAGTGATGAGGAGAGTGAGAGCTTGCCGGATACTAGTGGGAGGGACTCTGCAGCAACTATGAGGAAAATGAATAGGGCTGGTGGTCTCCCTGATTATGGCCCTGACGAACGGGACAAAATGCCTGAACTAAACTGGGATTATTCACCATCCAGTTTACTTATTGGTGGCTTCGGGGAGCAAGCAGCGGCTATAGGGAACACCTCTAATACAACCCTGGATACTATATTACAATCAGTTCTAGCTCACCGGGAAGAGACTAGGCAAGATAGCAGGAGCTCCCAGGCAGCTATTCGTAAGATGCAGGGGTCTGTGCGGAAGATTGTAAAAGTCTGCGGTGAGATCTCAGACCGACTAACCATGCTAGAGACAAGGACTGAAAACCTCGAGACGGATACTGCGACAACACGTCTCCAGACTGAATCCCATGAGGCAAGATTAACTGATGTCCAGTGGAAGCTGGAAGATCAGGAAAATCGCCAACAGAGGAACAATTTGCGATTTTTGGGTATACCAGAGGATAAAGGAGCCACGGATATCCGCCTCTATATGGTCGATCTACTACCTAAAGCCTTTCCCGAGTTGGCGGGCTGGAATTGGGCTCATGAAATTCAGCGAGCTCACCGAGTCCCTATGGTAGTAAAACAATCTAGTGGAGTAGACAGCAAACCCAGAGCGGTACTAGTCTACTTTGGAAATTATCTTCTCCGCCAGCTTATATTTGAGAAAGCTAGAGCAGATAAAAAGTGTCAACTAGACGGCATAGAGTTCTTTACAAGGCCGGACTTCTGCCATATAACGGTAGAGAGACGCTGGCGGTTACGACAGATGATTAATTTGTTTCAGACAAAGGGGCACAGGCCTACCTGCTGAACCCGGCCAAGTTGAAAGTCATTGTTGGAGATAGATCCCGTTTTTACATCTGAAATTAAAGCTAAGGAGTTTTTGGAAGAGCTAAATGGGAAAGCCTAGGGAAACATGAGCTAATGAAACAGTATGGAGATTTGGTTATAGGGTGGTCTGTTCTCCTTTCTCTCTTCTTTCTTTCCTGTTTTTCTCTTTTTTTTGCTCACTATTGTTTGGGTGGGTGCTGGATATTGTTTATGTAATGGTTACAATGGATATAATGGATACAAGGGGGTTCTCGGGGATCACGGAACGGCACTGCTTCATCTCACACCAGACCCAAGGTCTGGAAGCTTCTAGGGGGAGGATGAGGGGGAATGGGGGAGGGTAGTGGGGGTGGATTATGGGCAAGAGGAGGGTGTAGCTCTGGGGGTAGCTATGGGCAGATTAAACGGGGGAAAAAGCCTGACAAGGTACATGGAAACAAGGGTAATAAGAATAAACATGAGAGGTAATCAAAATGGATGGCAGTTGTCTATGAGTAGTTATGGATAAAATACAGATATGTTCAGTAAATGTGGGAGGGCTTAACGATAGGAAAAAGAGGGCTCGGGTGTATGAGGTTTTACGTTTTTGGAATACAGAGATTATTTGTTTACAGGAGACTCATATTCCATGGAGTAATAAGGAACAATTGCAGATTAGAGGCTATGAAATGATAATATGCTCCTCACAAACAACGACGATAAGGGGAGTAGCTATATTCATTAGGCAAAATGTGGGCAGCGTGAAGCGAACGTTGGCAGATAAATGGGGAAGATGGGCCATTGCTGCACTAAGTACGGGCCTTACGATTGTAACCGTTTATGGCTCAAATCAAGATGATTCTAGAATCTGGGGTGATCTTGAGATTGAGCTTGCCTCGTGGCCAACTCCATTAATAATATGTGGGGATTTTAATATTCATCTTGGGATCTCGCATGATACTGGGATACATTATAAGGGTAGGAAACCACAGGTGTATCGGGCTTTAAAAAATCTCACGGATAGCCATGGGTTGTTGCACGTATGGGCGCAAAAAAATATTACAGATCCTGGCTATACCTATTTTTCATTTCCACATCAGAAATTTGTCTGTTTAGATTATTTCATGGCTTTTACTACGATGTTAGGTGAAATGACAATAACCAAACTACCCCAAATTTTCTCTGATCATAACCCGCTTCTTCTGGAAATAAACCGACAGGAGATAAAGAGGGAAAACAATTTTGTTGGACTTTTGACAGAAAACTATTAATTGATGAGGTATTTCAGAGCTACATTCGGAAATGGGCTAAAGAATTTTTTAATATGAACCGGTATAGCGCCTCACGAATTATAGTGTGGGATGCCTTTAAAGCAAGAGTGAGGGGAGAAGTGATAAGTTATATTGGCCGACAACGGAAAGAGCGTCGGGATAAGGTCAATTCTTTAATAATGTCTTTACTACAACTGGAAAGGGAGCATACTCAATTGATAGATCGAGGGGGACAAACGATAGGACAAGAGGTCATCGATGAGGTGCGAACTAAAATAGCAATCTTGAAATCAGAAATAAATGGCTTTTTCCAGTTCCAAGTTGCCCAAGCATATCAAGCACATCAGAAAGATATGTACGAGTATGGGGAAGCTTCAGGTAGAATATTGGCTCTTCAAACTAGGCAAAGGGTACCTAGAACTAACATAACTAAAGTACAAAATAATCAAGGGCAATGTGAGACCAACCCTGCAAAGATTATGGGGGTTTTTGAACAGTTTTATCAAAAATTATATCAAAAAGATTCTATTGATCTGGTACAACTACCTACCGGGGTTAGCGATATTATGAAGAATAAAATCGATGAAGCTAAGCAGGAAGAACTGGAAGCGGAATTTACACTGAAAGAATTAATAACAGCTATAAACTCCCTGTCTTCTGGGAAAGCTTCTGGACCAGATAAAATCCCAATTGAGCTTTATAAACTGCTTCAACAAGATCTGGCTCCATTATTGCATGATCTTTTTTTGGATGTGCAATATCGAGGAATCCCACCGAAGTCGTGGCAGGAAACTGATATAGTTATATTTCCTAAGAAAGGGAAACCACCAGAGCTACCCGGTTCATATCGTCCTATTGCCTTGATAAACTCTGATGCCAAAATTTATTCCAAGGTTTTAGCTAACCGGTTACAGAGGGTCATAGCCAAATTAGACTCACCATGGCAGCATGGCTTTATACCAGGCCGAGGAACTACTGATCACATTAGACGGGTAATCGCGCTATTGGATATAGCAGAGGCAAATGGGGACGAAATGGCTGTGATCCTCTTAGATGCCAAGAAGGCTTTCGATCGAGTTGCATGGCAATACCTATGGGATTTGCTTGGAGAACGGGGGTTCGGACCTCGATTAATAACGGCCATAAGAGCAATGTATTATAGCCCTATCGCAAAACTACAGGTGATGGGAAATACATCTAGAGCAATAGAGGTAGCTAGGGGAACCAGACAGGGCTGCCCATGCTCCCCAATCCTCTTTGCTATATATTTAGATCCTTTTATTAGACAATTGCTCTCAAACCCCAGGATTAAACCAATAATAACAAATGGATATGAAACTAAGGTATTGGCCTATGCAGACGATATAGCCATTACTACATCGGAACCTGAGATAGCAATTAAGGAAATTGAGAGGATGGCGGAGACATTTGGGCGCAGGTCAGGATATTTGCTTAATAAAGGCAAACACAGTATAATATACAAGATCAGCGACGGATCGAAACCGCAACATATCTAGGGATTAGGATAGGATCTGATCTGGATGCAATATGGTCAAATAATCTAGACCCAGTGTTGGATGATGTAGGTAGTGAGTTAAGGCGAATGGATAAATTGCAGTTAACAATAGTTGGCAGAATTAACGTATTGAAAATGAAAGTGTTCCCAAGAATTTTATATTTGCTCCGCTCTATTCCTCTGGAACTGTCGGTCACCGCAGTCCAGAAAATGGACTCTATGTTTTCGAATTTTGTATGGCATTGTCAGAAAACTAGGCGCGCCTTAAGATTATTGACGCTTCCACAAGACCGAGGGGGCTGGGCTGCTCCAAATTTGTTATTATACTACTGGGCTGCAACTCTACAGCAGATGGGGGCCTTATTAACAATAGGTAGACCCAGGAAAGAAGATGACCTTCCCTCTATCTATCAACTAGCTATAGGCAAAGAAGCTACGGGTTTGTTCTTGAAACAACTCGAACCCAGCTATTATAAAAAGACCCGGTTCAAATGCCTAAAAGCGACTTGGAAGGTATGGATTAAAGTTATGAGAACATTGAAAATACCAAAATATAATGGGTATACTCCTCTATGGGGCTCTACAGCCTTTCCATTAGCAATAATTGATACTATGGCTAGAGGGTGGGGCACTGGCATTAATACGATTGCTAATCTATATAATGATAAATTGGAACCCATACCTTTCCCCGAATTAGTTCAGCAAACGGGGATAGATATTAGATCTCAATTTAAATATGTTCAAATCTGGAACTGTCTGAAAACCCTGCCTGCAGGATGTTTTAAACTCGGCCCAATACCAGTGTTGGACATGAACTACCGTGGGGGTGCGAAAATTGGGTGTTATTACAATTTTTTGATGGAAACAGTCCCCGATGACATGGAAAAGGTAGAGACAAAGTGGGCAGAGAAACTGGGAGATGATGAGGTGGACCTAGATATGTCACTAGAATTAGGTAAAAAGATATTCCTTTCAGCAAATCTCAAAGCTCAACATTATAAGACCTTGTTCAATTTGTACTATACCCCTGCAAAGCTGTTTAAGTGGGGGAAACGTGAAAACGATAACTGTCCAAGGTGTCAAGCCAACTCAGCTGATATTATACATATGTTTTGTACATGTAACAAGCTGACTTCCTTAAAACTGGGTATGGAAAAGGTTTGGTTGCAAGTAATGAACAAGCAGATTACTTTAAATCCATTATTAATGCTATTTGGATATGATAACCGAGGTGGGTTATCCTCGTCTCAACAAGATTTTGTATTTATTACAGTGGCTGTAGCTAGATTGTTGATAGCCACAGCCTGGAAAGATTCCGAACCCCCTGGATACACAGCATGGTTTTATCGGATCTTGAGTATATATAATCAGGAAATGGTCTTGTATAAGAACAAGGGAAGGCGAGCTAAGGAGAAAGGATATAAGATCTGGGCACCTTTGATTCAATGGCTTAATAGAAGATCCGACTAGGACGGATTTAGTTAACTGTAAAAAGTGTTTTATTTGCTTAATAACTTGATGTTACCTCCACAAATAACTGAAAACTGCCATCAGAAGGAATCTTTTCTTTCTTTGTTTTATATGTATGTCTAAAATTACTTTGGATTTGTGTTTAGAATGTATATATTTTGTACCTTGTGGCTAATAAAAAAAAAAAAAAAAAAAAAAAAACAACAACTCTGCCATGGTACGTATCCGACAACACCATGGTACAGACTGCAGAGTGTATATAACAGTGCTCTCATATTGCATATAGCTTCCTTCACAGAGTGAATCGATCAGAATGATAGAATGATGTGTATCCTACAGGACTGTGGCACACACTGTATTGAGTAGCACTTACTACATAGTGTAAACATGTCAGAAGTTGAACCCCGTTCAAAGGGCCGCAGGGCAAGCAGGAGCTACTGGGCTCAACCATGGGGGTTAAATCCTTTTACTCCTGATGTCCCGGGACCCGACCCACTATGGATTCTGCTCAACTGCACCAAGTACCCCTTTATAACTTGACTCTAAGTGGAAGCATGGGTTGAGCAGTCCAAGACTTCTCAGCAGTTTGGGGGAAGGGGGGAGAGATAGAGAGATAGAGAGGGGTAAACAAAGGGTCACAACTCAATGTACGTTGAATAGCAGCAAGAAATGATTGTCCTGTCAAATAAGACAAAGTAGTCTTTATATCTGAACACAAAGTTAAATAGGCATGCACAAACAATACACACAGCCCCATGAGATCAGGGCTTTAGAACTCAATAGGCTGGCCCTTTAGTGCCACTCCCCTCTCACTAGCGGTAGTGGTTATTCCCTATTCACTATAGGCGACATTCAGATTAGGTCCCACTAGCGATCTGAGACTCAGTAGTCCCAATTAGACTCTGTTAGAAAAGTCAAAAGTATTCTAGTGCTGAAGCACTATCTGGCAGACAGGTTCCCCAAGGCCTTCTGGCCCTTGGATCAGTTTTACCTGCACAAGCAGGGATTGGCCTACTGGAGTCTCCAATAGGGTCGCTCGCGGGCGCAGCGGCTGCAGCAACTGCCTTTGGTGAGTGCCACACACGGTACATTGCAGGGGCTGAGACTGGGTGTCCTTGTTGCTCCTCCGATGCAACAGTAAGTTTCCTTTGGCCTTCCCCACAGGTGGGGAGGGATTCAACAGCTTCTGATTCCAATTCTCAGTCAGAGCTCTCGCCTGCACGGATCACCACAGTGGTCTCTCCTTGCGACAATGGCATCAACCAGGCTATGATCCTGGTCTTTTTCTGGTGGCCCTGTCTGGTATATACAGGGTCATCACACCTGCTCCGCAGTCGGGCACATCAGCAAGTTGGTTCCTCTTCATAGCGGCCCCCTCTGGCAAACGGGGTAATAGACTTATATGGGTTACATAGGCAGCGGCCCGATAGGCACGGTTAACTTCATGGTGGCGCCTCTGGTATATGGAGTTGCCGATTTACACACCACACATGGGCAATGACCCAATCAGCACAGCAGTGATGATCACCACAGTTATCTAAACGGTCGTCCTCTGTGGCATATAGGGTCACTGATCTGAATCTGCACATGGGCAATTTACCGATTGCTGCAGCAGCCATCTCCTCACACCTCACTACAGGGATCCACTAGCCAGCATTCTTCACCTGAACTTGCGCCATCCTGCGCTCTCCTCTACCGTACAGGGCCCACTGGTCTTGGCAAGCAGGCAGGCACTGGTGCTCCAGGAGCAGGTGGTCTTGGATATCCCTGGGTGATGTCTGCTCTCCCAGCTGGGAGACTGGCAGGACCTAGACTCCAGCCTTGATCACAGGCACAAGTCTTACCGAGCTTCCTCTTCCAGCACAACCCGACTAGCTGCTTAACAGTTGACAATTTTAGGGAACTCGGGCTCAACTTCTTATAGTTCATTTCCAAACACCAAATGTGATTAAGGGTCTCAATCTTTTAAATTGTGTTTTGTAGTCTGCGCCCTTTTCAAGCGCCCTCTCCTTTCCCCTACCTCTCCTCCCGACAGCAGTCTGTCATAGCATGTCCAAATCTGATTGCCCCACATCAGAGGCCATGGGAGTGGCTAGAGGTTCACATCTGGATGTCAGCCACAGTGACAGTTATTCCAGGGCCTCAGCCCTATACTTTATGATTCTCTTATGAGCCCAATCTCTCTTCCTGAAATGTGTCCAGGTCCTCTTCCAGTGACCTCTCTCAAAATGAAATAGCACCCTTTGAAGATTGCTGGAGAGCCTAGCTCTCCTTCTTCCAGTGTGTGTCCCACCCAGATCAGAGGAATGCAGCAATCCACAAATCTGTCTGCGGAGGTTTATCTACCTCCTAATGCTATTCCAGTCAGCCCAGGGTCTCCCAAAATGGAACCCATAATCTTGCATGTATTGTACCATTCACTGACGCACATACACCCAGCACAGGCATGCACACACACACTGCACAGCACTACATACTATACGCAAAGGGTAAGTTGAGCACACAGCAATCGAACTTTACATGAATAAGCCTATAGACCTCACTCATGTGACACAGAAAAAGGCCTATTGACGTCTACTGATCACTACGTGGTAAGCTGCCATCACTGTGCTCGTGCTGCTTAACTCCTGGAAAAGGTAGTACTTTTCACCACAGTGAGGGTAGGGCTTTGGGCATCCCTCCTGGCCCAACAATACCATAATTCGTAGGTCAGGTCTATGTCATGGCTCACACGAATGATCTGTGTTTGCCTATGACAACAGAAATCAGCACCAGGGATCCAGACATCATTGCAGCTGGGGCACTCAGGGCAGGGGTGCACGTCCGTCACGATGCAAGGAACTTTTCCTTCCCAACAACACAATGGCACCATGGTGGATTATGTGTATAACACCACACTACCACAGTGTGTATTAGCAGCACCTGACATGGTGTGTTACAAACAACAACTTAGTACAGGGAGTATAAAGAAGTAATCTATGACAGCATGTATTCATGAACCCAATGTGTGCAGAGCATGAACTAGGAACTGTGTGGCATAGTAAAAATATCACACAATGATTATCCAGGAGTACTCTGCCACAGTGTAAATCCAGAGAAATTCTGGCATAGTAACACTGCTGTAGAATCCTCAGTGGCGGCTGGCAGGGAACGGGGGTGGTGAGAGTGAAAAAACAAAACAAAACAAAAAAACATGTACCTTTTTTCACAGCCGCCGTCTCTCCGTCGTTCCTTCTCTTCCTGGCAAGTACGGAACCAGGAAGCACCCGGGCTCTCCTAATCCAATCACAACGCTGCAATGTAGCATTGTAATTGGTCTGAGCGCCGTGGTTTGGCGCCCAGATGGGGACTGAGGGCCTGGGCATGTTCCCCACCAGACTGTTTAATGCAGCCTAGTGGGGAACATGCTAAGTGCGCATGACGCTTTGGCCAGCCCAAGACGGCTGGCCAAACAGTCATGTGCACTTTGAGAGTGTGCACTCACCACTCCTCATAGGCTTCGACCCCTGCCCCGCCAGCCTTAACCCAGTCCCGTAGCAAAGAAAAATAAAATGATAATAATAAAGTTATTATCATTTAAATTTTTTCTGCTCTCAGAGCAGTGGGGCAACGCTCCTCCACCTTAGCGGAGGAGCCGCCCCTGAGAATCCTGCTTCACTGCACATTCACCAGAAGCACTTTTTCACTATTTTTTGGTATCAAGCAGCACCATGGCACTCTGCGAATCCAGCAGAATACTGACTCAATGCGTTTACAGCAGCAGGGCACATGAACTCCACGAACCTCAATTTTAGACCACTTAAATAACCAGTCACAGCATTCAAGTTACCAATGATTAATAATGCTAGGAATTGCTCCAAGCCAAATGGGGCACATGATACCTTTTTAAAATAGTCCCTTCAGCAATGGAAGCTGTACTCCTGAATGTAAAGATATTGTCCCCACACTTGGGAAACCTAGGGGCAGATTTATCAAGTCTTTGTACTGCCACAAAGTTACGCAAAGTGGCACAATGCCTTAAAAGGTTATTTACATTCTAGCACAAAACTTCCCCTTTTGTAGCACAAATAGTGCGTTCAGCTGCTTTGCACTACTTTGTGTCATGGGGGTGTTCCATTTGGTGGTACTTTGGCATTCCATTATAACTATGGCTCCCGATTTTCTGGTATATATTGTTTTGGCATTTCTGCTGCATTTATCAATATTAATTTTTTTCTCATATTGTCTGTATTGATCAATATTTATGTTTTGCTAGCGTTAAAAATGAAGCTGCACCTGGTACAGTTCCACATTTGTTTAACCAACAAATGTTCACTCATGTTTGACTGTCCAATGAATTTTATCCATTTACTGTACAATACAGTCATCTGATATTATTTGCATTGCAGAACACCTTAAACAGCTTTTCTGCTGCAGTTATTTAAGCTTCATTAGGATTTATTTTCTTTTTTAACTCCCTATCTGCCAGTCTGCACAGCTATTTTCTTGGCATGCATGATTGACAATAGTGAGAATCATCCGAAAGAAAACCTATTTTCTGTATTTTTTCCTTTAAAAATAAAATAAAAAATACAGCCAGGAATATCAATTGTTTTCTGTCTGTATTTATCCATTAATGTGACTTCAAACTATGGTACTCAAAACAACAAAATACGGTGGTGGTTCTGGTGGGAAACAGATAAAAAGACACTGGAAGAGGCCTGGTCAGTTCACCTGGCTAGACTAAAATAATTATTAGGAATTGAATGACAGACACATAATTAGTATAGTCAAAATGCTTGGAAATTCATTCTATGGAAAGATAAAACCTAATTCAAAATGGAATTAAAACATGAAGGGAAATATTACACTGGCTAATAAGCGGCTTGATACTTCAATCAACACTCGCATGGAGTGTCGAAGACAGACTTAAAGATGACTATTGCCATCTCAATGGAAATATCTCGGGGAAAGAAAGCAACGAAAGACTGCCAAGAAGGCCACTTTCCCTGAAACGGCAGGAAATAGAGCCAACTCAAATCCTGCCACTTGCACCTTGTTTTCTAGCACCAGGACACAACAGCACTGAAAAAAACACTCTACATAACAAGCACAGAGATGTAGCAGCTGTGACGGTCTTTCTCGAAGACACGACAGGTTGCACAAGGGCTGGACGCCATTTCCAGCAGCTCGGGACGCTAAAAGCAGAGCTCAGCAGGGGTTCCAACATCCACAGCATTCTCGGCTTCACATGGAGCAAATAATGAGGCAGTTCCATCTCCCCAGGAGTGCGGCATTAAGCTGTCTTTTCTTCCACTTCCCGTTTTTATGTGTCTACTCCCGGCAGGCCGGCAGGGCTAATGCAACCTCATTATTTACTCGGCATGACTTTGATTTATTTTTGAGCATTCCTTCTGACATCGGTCACCTCTCACAGAAGCATTACTTCGATTATTCGAGAAAATGAATCAATTTTCCGGATGTGCTTGAAAATGGGGAAAAGTATGAAGAAAGGACATTGGGCTACAGGTGGCTAAACATTTTTGGAATCGCACTCCTATTGTGAACATATAAGAATCTTATTCTTATCCTTTTCACATGTGCCTCATTTCATGGCCCATGTCTCCAATTCAGTGTCCAAACTCTTTCATCACAGCTCTCAAAAACGTTTCGTGTAATAAACGTGGGGAGTTTATAGAGTTTGACAGAGCAGGAGATCCTGTCTCTGTACTGTTGGGGCTCCCACTCCATCAATCCTGCGGTTCATCCTGAAGTGGGGGAGGGACACACGGCCGGCTTTAGCGCTGGTGGCGGCGCCCAATGCGACAATCTTTTTTAGCCTCCTCCCCACCCCCCATGACCACCTCCTCAGGTTCTCTCACTACCACCCGGCAAAAGGGCCCCTCATCTCTTCATAGCCCCTCTCTCGCATACATTTGTTTTAACGCGCTGGTAAAGGCTGGCTTTACTAATCCAATCAGCTATCCACTTTAAATACAGATCTATTCTTTGCAGCAGGCATATTAACCCTCTGGGCAACTTCAAAACTGCCACTAGACAAAACTGATCTCTCTCTCTAGCAGGAACATTAATCAAAAGAGTTATATTGACATTTTTATTGCTGCCTGAAATCTGGAGGCACAAGAAACTCTGCATCAGCTGCTTTTAAATCGTAAATTATTCCTAAACACAGCGCCCCCACCTGAGGAGAGCGCCCCCCCTTCCTGGTCAGCGCACAGTGCGGCCGCACCAGTCGCACTGCCCTAAAGCCGGCCCTAGAGGGACGAGTTTTCCTGCGGTGGAGCCAGAGAACCCTGCAAAGTCGAAAATATTGCCACAGGGCTTTCAAATCACAGGGGGAGATGCTCAGCCCTATCTAGGGAGAGGTACACAACACTGAATTATCCTGTCCGTGAACGCCATGTCTCTAAAAGGAGTGCAAGGCAGGAAAAAAATAAACTCTCTTTTACTTTTTTTTCTACTACATTTTACTTTTGCTCAATAGAACCAAACACCCACTTTCGGTGTTTATTTCTGTAGAGCTAATAAAGAAAGCTCTCAAGACCAACACCCCCGCTATCTTGCACGCACGCTCACCATCTCTGGTGGGTCTCAGACCACCTGCAGTCAGGACACCATCAGACCGCAGACTAAAAAGTGTAAAAAAAGAAGAAATAAAAACCATTTCCACCCATGCACCCAGGATCTGGAACACCATCCCATATCCATCAAGACTTCCCCAGTGCTACTCCAATTCAGGAAGGAGTAGAAGACTCACTTCTTTGAATAACACGTCATCCCAATGCATTAACCATCCAAAACCATCCAAAAAACTGTCACCTATCCTATTGCTCATTTACTTTATATTTGTCTTCAACTCTGTGCACCGCTCCGCTGCCTTTTAGCTAGTTCATGCTATAGAAATACCACATGCATACATAGAGCAGCAAAAATAATGGTGAGCGGGTCCCACTGACTTGTCAGCATGCCCAGGATTTAGCTGTGTTGAAATCCCTGCCAGACGGGCATAGATCTCTGAATAGGGTGGAGAGACCTCCTTGTGTTGAGGGCAGGGGCATCAGTGGCGAGGGCATTCACTGATCTGTCTGGTGAGCTGCACACCTAGGGCTAAATGATGCAATCACTGTGTTCATGGCAGCACTTTCACCCAGGACACATGATGCACTGCCGCATAACAGCACACATTTAGACAGAATTACTAACATATACTTAACACAAATCTACATATCAACGGTTGGCTATTATGGGATCCAACAGCATTTGCTACACAATTTTATCTTACGCACATTCTTCTGCTGGGCATAACACCCTAAAAGATGCTCGTGCTGTTTGGTACAGCTTTCAGGTTCCACCCATCAAACACCAAGAACATTCACCCACAACTCATTGAAGTTGACACATTCATCTAACATAGAAACACACCATTTCACACTACTGATAGCATATTCTCCACATTGAATTAGACTGCTTGGGAACCTTGGAGCCATTTTGAAAATCGACTCCAGACTATGATTGCACTGCAAAGCCATACCAGTGGCAGATTGTGTTTATTTGGAGTGTTTATATAGCACAGAATTAACCAGAGGGAAGTGGATTGCTTTAAAGAGTGCATGGATTTAGAAGCCCAAAAGTGACGGGTTCTAGAGACATTATTTAATTTCCCCCAACCGCTAATTAAATGCAGCATTGTGGTATTGAGAGGGCTGACGGGCTTGAATAAGGATAGTAGTGGCAAGAAGTTATATGTGAAAAGGCAATGCGTATATGATAATGTCAGTTTTAGATCTTTCCAGAAGTTAATGAAGCAATGAAGAAAATATCCGGTACAAAAGTAACTCATTCCAAATTTGAGGGCGCAACTTGAGAAGGCTTTTCTTCTTGCGCTTTCCTTTGCGTTTTCTCAAACACTAGTCTAGTCACGGTGTTGTGCTAAATGGTTTCAGTATTTAGGGGCTTATTTATGAGAGGCTTGCGGCACCAGAGCATCACTTTTTTTGATGTTCCGGTGGGGCAGGCCTGTCAATCATGTCTTTGAGGTGACGCAAAGTCACTCTGCATAGCATTGCATGGCCTCATAGATATGGAGTGAGACAAAGCAGTGCAAGTTGCTGCCTTGCCTTACTCTGTGTCAATGAGGCGTTCCATGGGCATTGCGGTTGGTTTTTCCCATGCAACACCCATGGATTTTGGCATTGCCCCAGATTGACTTAATATCACATAAACCTGGGGCAGCACCAAAACCTTTCGCCTCCCCAGAGGAGGCATAATGAGGAGAAATATTTTTATTTCTCCTCATTTTTTCCTCTTTCCATGTGTGCTGCAGCAAACATAGAAAGAGTAAAACGCCTCTTGGGATTGTTTTTTTGCAGGAAGGTGCCCCTTCCTGCATAAAAAAAATCCTGCCTCCAACATAGGCACCCTTGCACCATGATGCAAGTGTGCCTACTTTGGTGCTAGGCAGCAAATTGTGCACCAGCGCAGGGGAAAAGGACAGGAATGCACCCAGTGGCGGCACCTCCGCTAAGGCGTTGCCCCACTGCTTTTCAGAAGTGTGAATAAAGGAAAAATAAAATGATAATAACTTTTTGTTATTATCATTTTATTTTTTCTTGCTGTGGCATCTTTGCGGGGCGGGCAGGGCTGATCTGCTCTCAGAGCAGGTGGAGGAGTGGTGGGCACTATGTAAGTGTGCATGAATGTTTGGCCAGCCGTCTCGGCCGACGAAACCGCCATGTGCACTTTGCATGGTCTCCACCCAGGCTGCATTACAGCCTGGGTGGAGAACAAGTACAGGCTCACCAGCCCCTGCCCGAGCGCCGAACTACGGCGCTCAGACCAATCACAACGCTGCATTGTGATTGGCTTACGGGAGGCTGGGTGCTTCCTGTTACGGCTGGGAGAGGAGCGGAGAGACGACGACGGAGGAGTGATGTGGCGAGGAGGTAAATAACTTTTTCTTATTTTGACACTCTCTTAACCCCCCCGCCTCACCCCCCCCGATCCGTGCCGGCCACCACGGAATGCACTGTATTTCATAAATACGGGTCATTCCTGCCCTACTCCAATTCCTCATAAATCACGCCCTTAGTTTTGAATATGTGCCTACTTTCAGACACAGAAAGGCCTGGCCAAAGAAGAGTGGGCACTTGAGAGCAGCAAAAAAAAAACTACAACTAGAGAAACTTCTAAAATGGCCATTTATTAATTTATTTTGGAGTTTTTTTTATTGAGGAGGGAAATGGCATCAGAGGGGCGAATAAAGTCCATCAGCTTCACGTGTAATTCGATTGGCGTGACGTTCTCATTATTTATGGCCATTCATGAAAAAAATCACCTATGGCAGCATGGAAGTGAAAAATGAAATGTCATTATTCAATCCAAAACAGCAAATTATATGCCTGTCGAATCTTTCCTCGCTCGATTTTCTCTCTCAAAAGAAATGAACTATGTATGTATGTATATGACATTTCCATAGCACAGACCTAGCCAAAAGGCAATAGGAGAGCTGTACATGGTAAAATAAAAGCATAAATTCAACGAATAAGAAGAGCAGAAGCTGGGCTGTGGACAGTTAATGCATTGTCATGTAGTGTTCTTCATGTCTTTCAATTCGAGCAGTGTAGTGGCAGCCCTGATGTATATGGGGATGTTTTTCCAGACCTTGGGTGCATAGAGGCAAAGCCCTGCTGTATTATTTTTTTTACACTTCTTAGTCTGCAGTCCGATGCTGTACTGGCTGCAGGTGAGCAGAGATCCACCAGAGATGGTGGGCTTCTCTGCGAGATAAGCGGAGCTGCTGATTGTGACAGCTTTGTAAATTATGCAGCTAGTTTCGAAGATGGTGTGGCTAGCAAGGGGAGCCATTGGAGTTCAATCAGGATGGGGGTGATGTGATCATATTTCTTCAGTCCTTGGATGATGCGTACTGCGGTGTGTAGGATGGTCCTAAGTAGCGCCAGTGTGCAGTAGGCCTTACAGCCATCCAGATGTGAGAGTTTGAAGGTTTGAACAGCTGTTCTGAAGTCACTTTCTCGAAGAAACAATTTTACTTTATTTAGAATAAAGAGCTGGTACCAGACTGTCCTTGTTTTTTGGCGATGTGTTCCGTGAGGGTCAGGTTAGTGTCTATGGTGAATCCAAGTGACTTGGCATTTGGTGAAACTTGGATTTCGAAACCGTGAAGGTTAATGTAATTGAGAAAGGTTTTATCTGTATCTTGTTTAACGTTCTTGGAAAATAACAGGAATTCTGATTTGTTTTGGTTGAGCTTCACGTAGGTGCTGGACACCAAGGTCTGGATGATGTGTAAGCGTCTTTGAGGAGTTGAATGTCTGGAACTGAGAAGACTTTCAAGTTGAGTTGTGTATCATTGGCATAATTATGAATCTGAGGCTATTATCTGTGAGTAGAGCGCCAAGCGGCTCCATGGAAAGTTTGAAGATGGCAGGAGACAGTATGAAGAGCCGGGGGACTCTACATGTGATAAGGATCTTGTATGACTTAGAGGTGCCCATGTGTTTTTTGGAAGGGTAGGAGAAGAACCAGTAAACGACATTACTGATAAATCCCATTCGAGACTCCAGGGCGCAGGGTGGGGATGGCCAAATGTGCCAAAGGAAGCTACGAGTTCTAGCAATATCAGGAGACAGGGGTCATCTTCATCTGTGGTCAAGAGGGTATTGTCTACTATGCGTGAAGCATGATCTGAAGCCAGACTAGTAGTAATGCAGTAGACGGTTAGCACAGATGTGATCCTGGAGTTGAAAATAGATTGCTTTTTCAACAGTCTTGCCAATTAATGATATGTGAGTGATAGTTGGTGAGGTCTCAGGGTCATGTGTAGGGTTTTATAGTAGTTGGAGGATCTGGCCTGTCTTGAAAGCTTCTGGGAAGATGCCTTGAGTGAGTGAGGCATTGACAATGATAGAGGAAAGAGAGAACCCCCATAAAAAGCTTTGATGAAGCACAATGGTAAGACTCTGGGGCTTATTTACAAGCCCCTTACGCTGCCAGTACGTCACTTTTTGTGACGCACCGGCGGCACATTTTCTGCCCCATATTTACAAGGACTAGGAAAAGCCACCCTGCGTGGCTTTTCCTCTCCTTTTAAAAACATCCCTTTTACAATTAGCACTTTGCGTGAAAGGGGCGTTCTATGGATGTTGCTGAGGGTGTTCCCCCTCAACACCCATGGAACCTGACACATTTCCAGATTTATGAAAAACCGTAAACCTGGAAATGCATCTGAATGCTACGCCTCCCCAGGGGAGACATAGGGAGGCGCAACAATGAGAAATGTATTCACTTCTCCTCATTTCTTTTCCTCTTTCTATGCGTGCTGCATTCTGCAGCACACATAGAACGAGGAAATCACCTTTTATGATTGTTTATGTGCAGGAAGATGTCCCTTCCTGCACATAAACAATTATTTTAAAAAATGACGTTTTACAAGCTCTATGTGTGCTAATGCAGCACAAATAGAAGTTGAAAAACGCCATTTCAGATTGTTTATGTGCAGGAAGGGACAACTTCCTGCACATAAACAATCATTCCTGTGATGCAGGCATCCTTGCACCATGGTTCAAGGGTGCCTGAGTCACAATGGTATGACTCTGGGGCTTATTTACAAGCCCCTTGCGCTGCCGATACGTCACTTTTTGTGATGCAACGGCGGCGCATTTTTCTGCCCTATATTTACAAGGACAGGAAAAGCCACCCTGCGTGGCTTTTCCTGTCCTTTTAAATACAGCCCCTTTACACGCAGCACTTTGCGTGAAAGGGGCGTTCTATGGGTGTTGCTGGACCCTGTAACATTTCCAGATTTAAGAGAAATCGTAAACCTGGAAATACGTCTGAATGCTACGCCTCCCCAGGGGAGGCGTAGGGAGGCGCAACGAGGAGAAATGTAATAATTTCTCCTCGTTTGTTTACCTCTTTCTATGCGTGCTGCATTCTGCAGCACACATAGAACGAGGAAATCACCTTTTATTATTGTTTATGTGCAGGAAGATGTCCCTTTCTGCACATAAACAATTATTTAAAAAGAATGGCGTTTTATAAGTTCTATGTGTGCTAATGCAGCACAAATAGAAGTTGAAAAACGCCATTTCAGATTATTTATGTGCAGAAAGGGACACCTTCCTGTACATAAACAATCATTCCAGTGATGCAGGCATCCTTGCACCATGGTTCAAGGGTGCCTGCGTCACAATGTTACGACTCTGGGGCTTATTTACAAGCCGCTTGCGCTGCTGATACGTCACTTTTTGTGCTGCACCGGCGGCGCATTTTTCTGCCCCATATTTACAAGGACAGGAAAAGCCACCCTGCGTGGCTTTTCCTGTCCTTTTAAATACGGCCCCTTTACACGCAGCACTTTGCGTGAATGGGGCGTTCCACGGGTGTTGCTGGAACCTGACACATTTCCAGATTTACGAGAAATCGTAAACCTAGAAATGCGTCTGGAGGCGCAACAAGGAAAAATGTATTTATTTCTCCTCAGTTTTTTCCCTATTTCTATGCGTGCTGCATTCTGCAGCACTCATACATTGAGGAAATCACCTTTTATGATTGTTTATGTGCAGGAAGATGTCCCTTCCTGCACATAAACAATTATTTAAAAAAATGACGTTTTACAAGTTCTATGTGTGCTAATGCAGCACAAATAGAAGTTGAAAAACGCCATTTCAGATTGTTTATGTGCAGGAAGGGACACCTTTGTGCACATAAACAATCATTCCCGTGATGCAGGCATCCTTGCACCATGATTCAAGGGTGCCTGCATCAGCGCATGGCAGCTAATTGTGCGCCATCGCAGGGGAAAGCAAAGGGATCCGTCATATCCTTGTAGATATGACGCATCCTTGTGCTTCGAAAGTGCTGCAGCGTGGTGCAGCCAAAGGGCTTGCAGTGCTGCGCTGCAGCACTTTCTTGTAAATGAGGCCCACCATTTTCATAAGAAGTGGGTTTGAGGGAGTTCCTTATGTCAGCATGATCTGGGAGGGATAGGGCTTTGAGGCGGATCATTGCAGGATTTCGCAAGAAGAGGTGGGTAAAAGAATAGAAGCAGGCTTGGTGTTGTTGAATCTTCTGTATTTTTCTCTGAAGAAGAGATTGATAGCATTGCACTTATCTGTGCAGTGAGGAATAGATGGGTCTGGTAGAGGGTTGATGCAGAGGTTTATTGTCTTGAACAGAATTCTGCTTCTCTTGGCGGCTTCATTGATGATGTTGGTATAGTACTTTGCTTTGGCTGGTATGATGAACTGTCTGCATGTTGAGCGGATAAACTTCAGAATCAAGAGGTTCTCATGATTTCTGTTTTTCTTCTTGTATGATTATAAGTCTTTAGTTGCATGTCAGCTGTTAAGGGTCTTTCAAGTTCTGCAAGTTACCATCATAAATTCTCATAGATTGTAGATCATGTGAGTAAAACAATTTGGGAAAACATACCCCGGTGTGAGAGTTTCTTATTGAAAATATTAAAATCAATCTTCTGGTGAGGTGTTCCAATAAATACCAGGGTTTTAATCCTTCATAAAGAGCTTCAAAGGAGCATGGTCATGTGGGAAAAGATGCAGTTGCATATTCCCAAGCTCCATTTCATGCAATCTTGAGTCTGCTGAATGTTGACTTAATAGGACAAAGCTGGCCTTTGGAGAGGAACTCACCAGATTGATACAAAGTTCAACACTATTACAGAGAGACAGAAGTGAACAAGATGGCTTGAAGAGAAAGGTGGCCTCATTGTGATGGAAGCAATCCAACATGGTGCCCACTGTAGTTGGCAAAGTACTTTGCAATGGGGTACAACTAAGGATTCTAAAAATAGCGAGGTAGGCTTCTATTCTATTTTGTGCGATTAGGTGCAGAGCTAACAGCTGCTGACAAAATGCTTTGTTCAGGAGTGGGGGAGAGACCAGGGCCTCTGCTGGGGAACTAATATCCCTGCTGTCACATCAGCAGCCTACTGGAGTGGAGAGGTGGACTGTCAGGATCATGGGAGAGGAAGAGCTACCTATGAATCCGAGTTAAGTCAGACACAAGCAGGCACTAGAATAGTGTTACTGACTGCTTCTCAATGCACAAGTCACCAAGGGAACTCCTGTTGGGGACCTAAGGGTCAGGCTGTAAGCAGAATTGAGGTGAGCTCTCTGAACTTTTATTTAAAAAGAGAACAGTGACACAAGTGGAGGCTTCTTTGGGTGAAGATGTTAAATCAGAGAGCTTTTCAAGAGGAGAAAAGCAGTCCAGAAGACACATTACAAATAGCAAGTATCGCCTCACTGTCCACCGCAGTGGAAACTTAAGTGGGTGCACCAGGTGCCGACCAGGGCAGTAGGCCTCAGCTCAGAAAATGCACTGTTCACAGTGCAGGTTTAAACTTGCTTCCACATTGTGAACATCTCTTTAGTTAAAGGCAGAATGACTATTTGAAGACACTGGTTAGCCTTTCACTGTAGATGGTGGCCAGATTCTCTTTAATGGGGGCAAAGATCTACCTGCAGGCTGGATCAATGAGTGACTGCACTCACGTTAGGGGTTCTCGCACCCATACTAAGCACCTGTTCAGGGCCTTTTTCACTCTGCACCCGTAAAACGGCACAGAAGCAAAGGATTTCCTCACTTGCATGGAGCTATGCCATAATGCAAAAATGGTAATGACGCTTTGAGATCACACAAGCATCTGTGCCCCCCTCTCTAATGCCAAAGTGCTCCAGGAGTGCAAAATTGAGCATACAGTCCCCTTTATAATTACGTAACAAGTCTGACAACCTAACACTAGTATATCAGCGCAAAAAAAAATATATAAACAAATTGACTCTTCTATCAGACATTAGGCTCACAAAGCAGTGCTCAGAGGGCAGGATAACAAAGGTGAAAGTGAGAGTGTAACGTTCTGTCCACAAGGAGACTCAGAGCAGGCACTGCAAAACAAGGGCTGATCTTGGCAGTGATGAGCGATGATACACCGAGGAAATTAATCCTAGAGATGCCAGACCTAAAATAATTAGGTATTCTGCCTGGGAGTTAAAATCCTACTCTTCCCTGACCTTAGGTCCATATTGATAAGCAAGAGGTATCATAGGCAAGAGGTCCTTGCAGAGCTGATCCCATTCGAGGCTCAGGTCTCTATTCATTCTGCAGATCATCTGAAAGCGACGCCTGATGGGAAATGTTTCTTGTTCAGGCTGGGCCAAATTCTTGGAGACTCTTAGGGAGAGGGGGAATGGAAGTGTTAGAGGCTTCCTTTGAGGTTTGGTAATGTTTGGGTATGTAGAGGTCTGTCAATATAATGCTTGGGCGAGGTGATCCTGTGGGTTGAGCCTGCTGTATCTCCCATTACCCATGTCTGGGGCATGCATGCAGTTCACTTACAGAATTTTTTTTTCTTTAAAGTTCCTCAGTGGTTATCTTACTTCCATTGTCCCTGCCCATGTTGGAGGCTAATACTAATGATATACTGGTAAGTCTGGAGTCCTGATTAATAACTGTTTTATTAGATGGGTTCTCTTTGTTGTTCTATTGTTACACAAAAGGTTATACTCATTTTGGAGATTGCTCCCCTCTCACCCCAGTGGTTTTAACTAATATATAAATTTGCATACTTTAACCAATATAGGTGTTAACAAATATGGGGCATATTCCCAAGAACGTGTGATAACCACCGCAAATTTAGCTTAACGCAACTGTGCATATCGCAGTCCATCGCGGGAAATTAACGCCTTGTTAACCAAGTATTCACAACACGGCGGCCCCATGCGATACTCCCCAGATAACGCGCCAAGTGACCACGTTAGAATCAACGCCACGCCGCAAAAATGCAAAACACCAACGCAAAAAAAGCTGCGATGAGGCCAATCGCGATACGAAAATCAGCGAAACCCAGCTACAGGCCTGCAATCCACACGCGTCAGGCGGGAACAATCACCATAAAAGCAGAAAAAAACCAGACAAACAAATGCCAAACAACAGCGAAGCACAATGGACGTTGCCGGAGCAAGTACGGAGGAGAGCCAGAACCCCACAAGCCCCCGGAGGACCATCCTGGGACTTCGGGGTCAGAAAACGGCAAGGACAAGAAGAAGAGGAAAGGCGAAGTTCAGTCCGCAGGAAAACAGGATCCTGATAACGGAGGTGACAGAACACCATCAACAACTGTTCGTCACCTCCACTGTGTCATTGGCAACAAAAAATACATTATGGCAGTCCATCGTGGACAAGGTGAATGCAGTCGGAGTGCTGAAGAGGACAATGGGCGAGGTCAAAGGCGCTGGAATGATGTCAAGCGCAAAACCAAGCTGAAACTCGCCAACAACCTGAAGGCAGCAATGCAGACTGGAAGTGGGAGCCCAGCGCCACAGTAGGAGCTGGACGACATGGAGGAAATGGTGTCCACAGTCATCAGTGGGGAGACGGTGGCAGGAGTTGGGGGCCCGGACACTGCTCAACAGGACCCGACACAACAGCAACAGGGTGAGTAACCACCAGGGCCTGGGGGGACGAGGGGAGATGTGCACAATGGCACACATGCACAATTAAGCATAGCACATCTGCGGACACACCATGCCCCAGACCACCAACTCCCACCAAGAGACCAACGTACCCCAGTATGCAACATGTCAACACTGTACAAGCACAGAAGTCAGAGGCACACCTCATGAAAGTGATAAGGGGCAGCAAAATCTGAGCTGCAGGGCGACTCCCAAAAATGCAGCACACACATCACATACAGAGCACATCTACATTGACAACGATGTGACACAATCCATAAAACACCTACAACAGAACACAGGACACTACTGGTGCCGCTTGGGTGGAGACACTGGCCAATCACAATTGGCATTGCAGGGATATGTGCGCTGATAATGTACAAGTACAAACACACATCCGTGATGTTGTCGAAATGTCCACTGTCCCCCATCAAATAGGCAGCTCCTCCCAAACAGCCACAATGTACCCAGTCATGCTGTCTGTATGTAAACATGTACAATGCGACAACATACATGTGGACACATTGTTAATCTGCATTTCCCCTTCACATTGCAGAGGGAGAATCAACACCTCCTGCAGAGCAGTCCGACCCTCTCTTCTCTGGAGACGAAGAGGACGACCACAGCTTCGACTCTGACGCCCTCCAACTGCTCGTGGAGAGCCTCCGCAGCCCACTTCCAGGAGCTGGGCAGCCCAGCTGCTACGAGGAGACCCCACCCCCTGCACAGACCACACACCAGGCAGAACCCACCACCACTGCTGCCTCCCAGGACCCCCACGGAGAACACATGGCCTTCCAACGCCGTGTTTTGGGGTGCCAGGATAATCTGGCTGAACAGGTGCGGGTGGGGTTTGACCGCATGGCAGACAAACTAGATGCCATACGTGGGTGTCTAAGTCCCATCAGGGACCACTCATGGGCCCTAACGGACACCCACAGTCCGCTCCATGCTCTCCAACGGACCATGGCTGACATTGCTGGAGCCCTGACTCAGAGAATAGTACAACTGTCCAGTCCGAGTGGCTCTAGCGATGTCACACGGGAGTTGGGAAACATGCGGAGGTTAATGGAGACCATGGAGCGGGCGAATGCGGAAAGAGCGGCTGCCACGGCTGCACACCAGCAAGAGGTAGCTGGGTTCCTCAATGACCTCAGGACCCTCCTCATGGCATTGCTGCCACAAGGCCTGGTGCGGATGCATGCTGCTGCCACCACTCCATCCACATCTACGCCCCCTGAAGTGTCAGTGCCACACAGTGTGGCAGACCTTCCACCTCTGGCCACAGATGTGTCACTGCCACACAATGCTGGAGACAGAACACCACCACCCACACGTGAGGCACATGAAACAGCAGAGAACGAAGATGCAGATGATACTGCCCTCATGGTAAGGAGGACGCAGCAGCATGCATCTCATCCATAGGTCCGGCTTCAGCTTGGTACTGCCCTCTGCATCATCACATTCCACTGTCCCCCCGATGCACTCTGCGACACTCACCTTGGACCTCGATATGGACTGCCATATGATGTTTGATCGCCATTGACACAGCAATCAGACTGCAGACTGTACTAGTCCTCTTCCTTTGGACTTGTCATTCCCTGGAGGACCCTGGCTGGACCTCCACGGGACAACATCATCATGTGGGGTTTGCATGGCCCTGTACTGCTCCAGATGCAACACTCCACTGAATGTGCATTAAACATTTATATACACACAGATGTGTCATGTCTATGGTCTTTTAAGTGTGGAAGTATGTATGAATGTGGGCTCACTGGACTCCTCTTATGTCCATGTGGCTCATGTCGTAGAACAGGGGTCACAGGGTGACACATTGCCCAATGCGGTCCGGGTGGCGCTGACACAACAACAGGGGCACACGCATGAGTTACTTCCTTGTCCAGCCCAGTACGGAACCACGCCCAGGGCCCCGGGGTCATATACAGACCCTTACGCTGGACTGGCATACGCCAGGCCAGCCCACTCCACTTACGCTCACAAGGGGGGACGGCAACGCTACATGTCCCCTGTCTTTCCTGTGGTAATCTGCTGCTCACAGGTCTAGTTGTCAGCATGCCACAGCCACTCCCTCACGGCTGGTTTACACCACACCACACCCATCCAGCACACGCGTCACGGGACATATGACCCTGCCAATGAAAAGGGACGGGCGCACGTGCTCAACGCCATTTGCACTCCCTATCTGGGTGCGTCCGTGTGGTGTTGTTGTAGGCATGAGGGCCTCGGGCCCTGCATCATCACCTTCCCCAGGACCGGAGGTGACATGATGGCGTCCGCAACACGATACCCAATCAAACCATGACTTTGGGACACAGACTTGGTGGCACCGGATACATTGCGGCCGGCACAGGCACACCGCCACGGGACGGTGACTTTGGGTGCACTGAGGTAGGGGCACCTTAAGTGCTGAGCGGGTGTGCAGCCTGCAATGATGCCCCATCCCGGCCGTCCGGACTGCTCAGGATTTGTGTGCCCTGCTGGACCGCAGTGTAGGCCAGAGCCAGCGGGCAGCGCGGGCCTACCGCCTTGTGGCGTCGCATCCCGGATCACAGAGTTAGTGGCACCTCAAGGGCTGAGCGGGTGTGCAGCCTGCGATGATGCCCGGTGCACTGGTATGTCCTCTGCCATGGCGAAATCAAGACCCAGAATCATATGTGAGACCTGGTGGCCTGCAGAGCGGGGCTGCATGATGTGGAGGGTGCCATGTCCGCGGGCCCCGGGCATGTGGCTTGCAGCGGCACGTGGTGGGCCCTCATTACTACACGCCAAGGGCGGAAGGTGAGCATTGTGGCCTGGGTGCGCAGGGGCGGGCATGCACCGCTGGGCAGCGGTAGGGGCTGGGGTACATCTGCCTGGGTGCGCAGGGTCGGACAGGCGATGATGTCTTGTGCAATTGTGTGTACTTTGCCATTCATGTCTCTGGACTCTGTTTCAGATGACGGATCTGTTTCAGATGTGTGACCTGGTGAACTGCACTACATACAGGCACGTGGTTGGAGACACATCTGTGGCAGCAGGTGGGCAGTGTGGCCTGGGTGCGCATTGTGGGCACTCTCTCTCCCTGTCCATCTCTTCTGTTATCTGTGTCTCACTCCCCCTCTCTGTCCGTCTTTCTCTCGCTCCCCCTCTCTGTCCGTCTTTCTCTCGCTCCCTCTCTCTGTCCGTCTTTCTCTCGCTCCCCCTCTCTGTCCATCTTTCTCTCTCTCCCTCTCTTTCTCTCTCTCTCTCTCTCCTTCGCTGTCTCTCTGTCCTTTGATGTGCGCAAGACACACCTTCTCATCATGATTTTTGTCTTGCAGGCTGTGACCTACGGATTGTCCTGAGGGGAGCCGCCATGTGTCTTCATTTCTGTTCTGTGTTTCTTTGAATACATTTTCATTTGTTACATCGAAGGTGGATGTGTGATGCTCATTTTTGTGACGACACATGCATGCCACCAAATGTGATTGTGCGACATCTGGCGGATTATTTGGTACATGTTCCGTATAGTTGAAGTGGCATGTCTTTGGCCTGGGGGCGGGCCCGGGGGCGGGGTCCTGGGGGTGGTGGCGGTGGGTGTTGTGGCCCTGTTGGGGCTCCGAGCTGCATGATCAGTGGCTCCATGGCATCTGTTGCCCTTCAGGTGTGGCTCTGGGCTGGGCTCCATTTTGTGGTACAGGCTGTGGTCCGACTTTGCACCAGGTCAGAGCAGGTGTTAGTTTCCTGCTGCTAACGGGCCTTATCGCCTGTTTTGTGGTCTTATCGCCGATCTGGCTGCTCGTTGAGAATGTTGCGGAGTGGTGTTTTCGCGGCTTTTTGCACGGGTACGCCTACTCTGCATCTCATTAGCGATAGTTGCGGGGGGTCATCTCTGGCGATGTTTTTTGCGGATGCTATCGCGGGTAAAATGGGTTTCTGGGCTGTTAACACCAGCTTGTGAATGGTGCGATGAATTTATCGCCACTTTGGCTGCGATAAAGTGCCACTAACTCGGCGATAAGTCCTTGAGAATATGCCCCTATATGTATTGCTCCTATAAGAACATTAAACCATGTGAAGAGTCTACCGACAGAGAACTGTGTTGTTAGTAGATTAGAGAAAGTTGTCACTGAGGGAGAATTGTAGACTTGTTGTATTTATTATGATCAAATAGTGTTGGGCTCATCAGGAGCATAGTCATTTAAATGGCAACATGTTTAAACCCAAAGGACAGTAAGTACATGTTTAACAATGATTTGAGTTTAATTAAGAATATGTAGGGAGCAGGTGGTGTCATCTATATTGTCCATCCTCTTAAAATCAAAATCCTGTAAGCCAAGAGAGCAACAAATGTAGCAAGGCTCATAGCAGCATAGCTCACAAATGGAGTGAATGATCCAAGAAGTGTTTGCAGTGGTAAGGGTAGTACCCAAATAGTGCAATCGAAAAAGTATCTGTAAACACTGATGATCCAGTGATGATTTGCAATCTAGTCTTCGCCTCGGCAGAGGATCAGAAGCTGCTATCACTGATGTCCAGAGTGTTACTACAAAGGCGATGGTCAAGGGGAGTGAGTGAATTTGATATTGCTAGATCTACACACATCCTTGGACACTATTGACCAAACCATTTGAACAACTTGGCAGACAGTGTATCACATTTAATAGGGATTTATTTCACACTTTTAAGTCCAGACTTGAGTGTGTTCTAAGATTCTCAGAGTGAACGCAATTTTTACACTTTTTGTATTTCCAGGCACAAGGAGATAAGTTGACTTGCCCAGAATCACAGGACGTTAAGACTCAAACCTAGCTTCCCAGATCCAAAGTCGCAAGCTCCTGCCTTTGGGCCACTAAAAGAAAACAACATTTTTCTTCTACTCTACTAAACAGAGATTAAAAGAGCATCTGAAAGCAACACAATGAGTTATTGTATGAGTCAGTCTAGACTTCTGTAATTCTCAGTGTCATGGTCTTTCATGTGGTCTTAGCCACAGGCTTCATATTTTGCGGAACCAAGGGTCCAGGATTGCATCAAGCTCCTTTGGGAGAATCTGTGACACCAGTTCTGTGACAATTGCATTGGCTCCCAGTAAAGGTATATATATTTTGTGTTTGAACCAACACTCTATTTATTGCAGGGCCAATAGACAGCATGGTTTGTGGGCGCTACCTGAATACTGTAAACCAATCGATCTCATAGAAGTATCTAAAAAATCTGAAAGTTCGCAAGTTTCTCGGACAGCTTAGAAATCCTAAGACAATGTCTGTCTTGAATCTAAATTAAAGTAGATGAAAGATGGAGTATCTTCTTTTATCATACAGCGAAGCTATGGGACAATGTCATATAACTGATCAGAAAACAGACAACTGCACAGCACGTACAAAGCTTGTGAAGACACCTTTGTTCTGTCTAGTTACATCCCTTTTATCTAAGATAATGTCACCTCTTAGATCAGGATGCCTTGGCTTTTATTGAGCACTATGCAAAATTTTAGATTTAGAATGGACCATGTACAGATTCGTTGCTCATCTGGCAATCGAACAACAGTTGCTGAGAAGGACAACAGAACCCACCATTCCTCCCACTAAAGTGAGAGGTGGCTTGTGTGAAGAAAGCACAGGCTCTCCAGAGTCTTTTTCTGCCCTACGAATTGTAAATACAGACAGAAGGAGGCACATACAGGCAGGTTAGTATGCTTTCAGAAACCACTCCATGGCACTTTCCTTGGTGCCACCATGACAAATTAATGAAAAAGTGTTGCACACTTACAGGGTGAACACCTGGGTCGCCAGATGAAATGAAGGACTATATTTTATTCTCACCATTGCGCTGTTTCACTGTTAGACTTGGCCCTTTCTGCAGGGTCATCCCAGACTTTTTGCCTTCACTCCTTCATTTTTGATCAATCAATCAATCAGGGATTTGTGAAGCGCACTACTCACCCGCGAGGGTCTCAAGGCACTGGGGGTGGGGGGGGTTGAGTGCAGCTTCGTCTCATCTGTAGAGCCAGGTCTTGAGGCTCTTCCTGAAGTCTTGCAGTGTGGGGGTTTGTCTGATGCTGAGTAGGAGTTCGTTCCAGGTCTTGGCTGCGATGTAGGAGAAGGATCGCCCCCCCCGCTCTGGCTCTGCAGGTGCATGGGATTCGGCTATGGCGAGATCTGCGGATCGGAGGCTTCTCTTGGGTGCGTAGAAGGAGATTCTTTTGTTGAGGTATTGGGATCCGATGTTGTGGAGGGATTTGTAGGCATGGGAGAGAAGCTTGAAGGTCACTCTTTTTTCAACGGGGAGCCAGTGGAGTTCTCATAGGTTTTGGGTGATGTGGTGTTGTTGTGGGATGCTGAGGACAATTCTTGCTGCGGCGTTCTGGATTGTCTGGAGTTTGAGGAGTAGAGGTTTGTTTATTTAAGCGTGGAGGGCGCTCCCGTAGTCCAGTCTGCTGGTTATGAGTGCGTGAGTGACGATCCTTCTGGATTCAGGGGGAGTCCATTTGAAGGTCTTGCGGAGGGTGTTGAAGCATGTGGAGGCTACGGCATTGATCTGTCTGTGCATGGTGAGGGAGGAGTCAAGTATGATGCCGAGGTTGCAAGTATGGTCTGTGGGAGGGGATGTTCTCCGAGGGTGGTGGGCCACCAGGTGTTGTCCCAAGCTGAAGGGGTGGATCCGAGGACGAGGTCTTCCATTTTCTCAGAGTTGAGCTTGAGGCAGCTGTTGCTCATCCAGGAGGCGACATCTTTCATACCTTCCTGGAAGCTGTGTCTGGTGATGTCGGGTTCGTTGGTGAGGGAGAGAATGAGCTGGGTGTCGTCGGCGTAGGATACTATGCTGAGTCTGTGTTTTCTGACGATGGTGGCGAGAGGGGCCATGTAGATGTTGAAGAGTGTGGGGCTGAGTGAGGATCCTTGGGGTACTCCGCAGCTGATCTCTGTGGGTTCGGATAGGAAGGGTGGGAGTTTGGTTCTTTGGGTTCGGCTGGTGAGGAAGGAGCGAATTCAGTCGAGGGCGGTCCCCCGGATGCCGGCATCATGGAGTCTGGTGGTTAGTGTGCAGTGGGAGACGGTGTCGAAGGCTGCTGAGAGGTCTAGTAGGATGAGGGCTGCCGTGTGGCCCTGGTCCAGTAGGGTGCAGATGTCATCCGTGGTGGCTAGGAGGGCGGTCTCGGTGCTGTGGTTGCTGCGGAATCCAGATTGGGAGGAATCAAGGATCGAGTTGGCTTCTATGAAGTTAGTGAGCTGGTTGTTGATGATCTTCTTGGTGACTTTGGCTGTGAAGGGGAGGAGAGAGATGGGTCGGTAGTTCTTGAGGTCTGTCAGGTCTGAGGTGAGCTTCTTGAGGAGGGGCTCGACCTCTGCGTGTTTCCAGTCGTCAGGGAAGGTGCCTGTTTTGAGGGAGCAGTTGATAGTACGTCGTAGTTCGGGTGCAATGGAGGAGGCGGCTCTGTGGAAAATGTGGGGCGGGCAGGGGTCGGTGGGTGCTCCTGAGTGTATACTTCTCATGGTCTTGGCGGTGTCTTCTGTGGTGACAGGGGTCTATGCGGTGATGGTGGGCTGGGTTGCATTGTCGGTTGGAGATGTAGGGTCGGAGTCTAGGTTCTGCTCGTCGTAGTTGCTGTAGAGAGTTCTGATCTTGAGATGGAAGTAGGAGCCGGGTTTGTTGCAGAGGTCCTGGGAGGGAGGGCCTTCAGAGGATTCGCTAGGGGGTTTGGTGAAATCTTGAATAATGATGAAGAGTTCCTTAGAGTTTCAGGAGTTGGTGAGTATTCTGTTATGGATGAAGTTTTTCTTCGTGGTTCTGATGAGTTGGTGGTGTTCTGTCATTGCGGTTTTGTAGGCCGAGCGTGCTTCGGGGGTTTTGCTGTTCCTCCAAGCTTTCTCGAGTCGTCAGCACGTGCGCTTGGATTCTTGGAGGTCAGTGGTGAACCAGGTGGCTTTTGTGGTGCGCTGTCTGCCGGAGTTCCAGAGGGGGGCGAGAGTGTCTGCGCAGTCGGTGATCCATCTGTGGAGTACATTAGCTGCGGCATTGGCATTGGTGGGGCAGGTGCGTGGTTGAGGGGGGAGTTGAGGTGCTCCTTGGTGATCTTGCACCAGTTCCTGTGCGGGGGCGAGGTGTGGGCCTGTGTGCGGTGGGCCTGGAGAAGGAGAAGTGGACGCAGTGGTGGTCCGTCCAGATGGGTTGTGTGGTGTGGCTGAAGAGAATGTTGTGTTCTCCCGTGAAGGTGGGGTCGAGGGTATGTCCTACCTTGTGGGTGGGGGTGGTGACAAGCTGTCTCAGTCCGATGTTGGTGAGGTTGCCCAGGAGGGCGGTGGAGTTGGGGTCACTGGGGTTGTCGAGGTGGAAGTTCAGGTCTCCGAGGAATATGTAGTCCATGGATGCGATGGAGTGGGGAGCAATGAGGTCTGCGATGGTAGTGGTGAACGTGGCGTGTGGTCCAGGAGGTCTGTAGGCGAGGGTGCCACGTAGAGTTGTTCTGGGGTTGATCTGGATCTGAAAATGCAGGTGTTCCATGGGGGACGTGGAGTCGTTTGTGCTGGATGTGGTGAGTCAGAGGGAGTTTTTGTGTACGATGGCGAGTCCGCCTCCAGGGTGGTTGGGGCGGTCCTTCCACTGGATCTTGTATGTGTCGGGACGGCAGTTGCGATGTCGGGTGCGGATCTGGCGTTGGTCCAGGTTTCTGTGAGGAAGGCAATGTCGGGCGAGAGGGTGCCGAGGAGGTCCCAGATTTCTACTGCGTGTCTGTGCAGGGAGCGAACGTTAAGCTCTATATGAAATGCAGGACTATATTTTATTCTCACCATTGTGCTGTTTTAGTGTTAGACTTGACCCTTTCTGCAGGGTCATCCCCAGACTTTTGCCTTCACTCCTCCATTTTTGATGAATTTGTTTTGTTGGCTGTAGGTCTCTGTGCGCTTTACCACTGCTGACCAGTGCTAAAGTGCTTGTGCTCTCTCCTTAAAATATGTTAGATTGGCTTACACCCAATTGTCATATTTAATTTACTTGTAAGTCCCTAGTAAAGTGGCACTATATGTGTTCAGGGCCTGTAAAGTAAATGCTACTAGTGGGCCTGCAGCACTGGTTGTGCCACCCACTGCAGTAGCATTTTAAACTTTTAAACATGTCTCATGCCTGCCATTGCAGAGCCTGTGTGCGCCGTTTTAAACAGCCATTTCAACCTGGCAAAATAAACCTTTTGCCAGACCCAAACTTTCCTTTTTAATATATATACGTCATCCCTAGAGTAGACCCAGGACAGCCCTAAGGGCAGGGTGCAATGTATTTAAAAAGTAGGACATGTACTTTTATGTTTTACATATCCTGGTCGTGAAAAACTTTTAATTTGTTTTCACTACTCCAAGACCTACTTCTCCCATAGGATAACATTGGAATTACCTTATTGCATTTTATAAGTGTAACTTCCAAATGGGACTAGGTAACCAGTTCATGTTTGGTGTCTCTGGATTCACAATTTAAAATCCCAACTTATGGTGAAGTCAGATTTTAAATTGATATTCCGAACATGTCACTTTAAAAAGTTGGCATTTCTTGCCTTAGCCGTTCGGTGCCTGCAGCCTGCCTCTGGGTCACATGGCTGGGTGTGGGTGTCAGTTGGGCTTTGTGTATATTGTGACTGAATGGGCTATTACTCGCAGGATGGGGCGGAGGAGCTGGACCCAGCTCCATTTACTCTTGAATAGGCTGCGTCCTTTCTCCATACAAAGAGCTGCATACCCCTGTAGTTAGTCTGGGGCCAGGGCCATGAAGGCAGGGCATCTGTGCACTTTAAAGGCCTGCCTCTAGAAGCTTCTCCCACTTCAAAGGTATAACTGTCTATAAATACTGGACCTCAGACACCAACTCTTCAGTACACTTCTGGACATGTGGATAGTCTGCCAGGAAGAAGGACCTGCTGTGCTGCTACAAGGACTGCCACTCTGCTGGACTGCTGCTCTAAAGGAACTGCTGCCCTGCTGTGCATACCTGCTGCCCTCTTGTCTGGGAAAGAAGAACAGGATCTGCAACTTCATCTTGAGCCCAGGACCCCAGAGTGACTCGAACGGCTAGTCTGCTGGCTTCCTGATCTGAGCTTCAGGGACATAAAAAGCTACCCAACATCCTGCACCATCCCCTAGACCTAGCTGCAGAGATTTCCTGACCCCCAAGTAGTACCTCTCATGGTCCAAAGGCACAGAAGTTAAGATTTAGGGCTCTTTGTGACCAAGAACGGGCCTGTTCACACCAAGAACTCGACGCTTGCACTGCAAATCAGCACAAAGTTCTGTCCGCCGGATTCGTTGCCCTGCAGCATCGACCACTCGCGGGGGCAGCCACCACAAAGCTCCAGCAACACCAGTCCATGACACCGGCCGGCTCCTCACACTTCGCCGATAACCTGCCACAATGCTCTCTCTTCTCCTCGCTGCCCTCTTCAACATGAACGGGACTCTTGGCATGAACTTGAGAAGGTTAAGTTCAGCGGGCCCAAGTTGGTGGCTGCATCCGACCTGTGCTTCATTGCAATTTGCCTGAAAGTGTGACCCTGACCTGGTGCAACAGTACCTGATATCCAGAGTTGCTGCCTTGTGCTTTTTGGCGCTATTTTCACTAAATAATTTAAAAATTAATATCTCAGGATCTACTGGTTGGATTTTGTTGTTTTGGTCTTGTTTTATTTATAAAATTTTGCTCTATTTTTCTAACATGGTATGGGATCTTTTTGTGTGGTGTTTTCACTGTTTGAGTGTCGTACAAATACTTTACACATTCCCTGTAAGTTAAGCCTGGCTGCTCTATGCCAAGCTACCAGGAGGTTGAGCACAGGTTAATTTGGGGTTTGCTTGTGCCTTTCCCTGACAAGGAATGTGGTTGCTGCTTGACTAGGGCTCAAACCCTAGTCAACCAGTAATCCAATTTCTCACACTGAAAAACTTCTGACCTTTCAGGGATTGTGGTTCGCAGAGTAAGAAAACCTTAAGTGAAATATTAGTGATGTGCTATCACACGCCATTCGGTCCTTTCTTTCCTCTTTTTCGCTGCATGAATTCATAAATGTATGTAGGTTACGTTTAGATCGTCTCGTCTGCCATTTTAAACCTTTTGCAATGTATCTAACCTGGAATTAACACTCTCTTCTTCTGGAGTTATTTATTTGATCCCCATTCTTAATTTCATATGAAATACAAATGTGTGAGTATGTATCAGAGCATTCCAGTGTGTGCTTCGAGGAAAAGTTTCACGCAACTAGGGCGTTTGAGTTGCTGTAGCTGAAGTTTGGAGTAACATGAGCTTTCAAGGTGACCAGCTATTCATAATTTACCATAATTGACCTATAACATTGTCCTTTTAGCATTATTAGCTCTTTACAGAGAGCACAACTTCATTATGCTAAAAATCAGACGTGCCTTTAAAATGTATGACCAAAATAGCTTCTGCTGAGAAATATAGTGCCTCTAACCAACATAGACTCATTTCAGCTAGAGTTGTGGAAGCCAAGAAATGAACAAATATTGGCAAAGCAAATGGCTCTGGCCTTGTCAAGCGGTTTGTGGTGATTATTTTTTATATTTATTTTATATTTCGTTGCCAACATATGTCGCAAAAATTAAAATGAAGAAAAAAACAAAACATGATGTTGCCTAGGCGTGAAGGTCATATGCTTGCAATACAATCTTTACGTTTAAAACTAGAATAAACATCTCATAATTATAATAAAATCATGTGTTTGCTTTCTAGCAGGTAAGAGTACTTCGAAGAGCATAGCTCTTTTTAGTTTCAGTTTTAAGATTTGAACTGAAAATATGTTTCTTACTGTTATTGGCACAAACAAAATATACCATTGTCTTTCAACTTAAAGGCAGAGGGTCATGCAGAGCAGGTCAGCAGGTCAGCAAGTCACCTTGTTGGCTGCACTGCATGATAGGAAAAGGGCAGGAATGCGCTGTATTTAAAAGAATACATCACATTCCTGCCTTTTCCCCTGTGCTGTCACCGTTTTGGCTGCCTAGCTGCAACGCACTCTGGCGCAAGGGTGCCTGTATTGCATGCAGGATTGTTTTTGTGCAGGAAGGGGCACCTTCCTGCACAAAAACAATCCTTGGCAGGAAGGGGCACCTTCCTGCACAAAAACAATCCTGAGAGGCATATTTCTGTATCTATGTGTGCTGCATTCTGCAGCATAGATAGAAAGAAGACGTAACAAGGAGAAGTAAAGATATTCCTCCTCGTTACTCCTCTCCTGGTAAGGCTTATCTTTTTGGCCCATTCCCAGGTTTACTAATTCTGGTAAATCTGGGAATGCATAAAAAACAATGGGAGTAGCATGGGAACACCCATGCAAAGACCATGGAACACCTCCCTAGCGCAGAGTATGGCAACGCAGCGATTTGCACTGCGTTGCTTTACTCGAGATGTATGAAGCCGTTCAGGGCCACGCAAAGCGGCCTTGCTTGGCTTCATAAATCTAATTTTTCAGTGGCGTTGCGCATTTACCATGTTGCGTGTTGCAAGAGCGAAGCAATTAGGTTCATAAATATAGCTCATAGTTTAGACACACAAGGATGACAAAAATAGCAAGAGGATTTAGAATAGAACGAAAAACAATAATTTGTAAAGAATTAGCCCACCAGCCTTAGCACGGAAGTGCAGTTATATTTCGGTGGATGTGTACCAGCAATCAGGCAAACTGTCATCACTCACAGTGCATGAGAGTCAATGGCTGAAGTAGGTTGACTCATTCCCCCTTCCAATATGCTGTGGTGGGTGGAGCCAAACTATGAATCACAATTGAACAGACCAATGGACGAAAAAGACTGACCCAGAGTTCCTTATGTATACATACATGTGTGTATTTATTAATTCTGAAAGGTTTTCATTACAAAAACGCCTGTCTTAAAAATGAGTGATTGGAAAAATATAACTCATACCTGATGCACTGCAGCCCTTTTCCAATCTAGTCCCTAAGCTCTGGAGGCCGCTTCTGAAAACTGATACAGCGAATTTCTTCTTGTTGAAAACAAAAATGTTTTTAAATACAAAGTGAAGTAACATAAAATGTTGATTTCAGTTAGTTTAACTGTTGATGCCATATATTAGACCTGACAGCTTTAGGGTGGTCTTTCACCAATGTTTTGTCTACCCCCCTCCATTTTTCTGACCGTGTTTTTGCTGGCTTTAGGACTCTGTGCACTTTACCACTGCTAACTGGTGTCAAATTGCTTGTGCTCTCTCTCCTAAACATGGTAATATTGGCACACCCCCAATTGGCATATTTAATTTACTTATAAGTCCCTAGTAAAGTGCACTACATATGCGCAGGACCTGTAAATTAAATGCTATTAGTGGGCCTGAAGCACTCATTGTGCCACCCACTGCAGTATCCCTCTACCCATGGCTCAGGCCTGCCGTTGCAGAGCATGTATGTGCAGTTTACACTACCACCTTGACTTGGCAAGATAAACCTCTTGCCAGGCGTGAACCTTCCCTTTTTATACATATAAGTCAACTCTAAGGTAGTGTTATATTCCATATAGGTACCCAAATATATGCTTGGGTAACATCCCAACCTTTCACCTATATTCATCCCTACATTACATACATAACAGGCTGCTAGGACTGACCCTTTACCTAGTTACAGTACTGCACACAGAACATGGGTTTTTCCCTGAACACTAGCCTCATACATTATGCATGAGGATCCTTGGATTCTTGGAAACTCAGCAGGACTACTATCTCCTGCATAATAACTATGTACAAGGTTCATTCCCGACGTCATCCTAAGTCCAACAGTGGCACAGCAAGGTAGAACCCCCGGGGATACCTCCGGGTATATAAAAATCACATCTTGCTGAGATAGAGAGAGGAGATCAGGACTTCCATGCCGACACACTGACGCGAGACGCTGAAGCCCCTGCATGCAGATACTCCAACTCGCAGTGGTCTGACATCCCTTGCGGGGTGTCCAACCCGAGACCAGGACGGGGTCCCACAGTTTCTCACTTCAGGTAATGGGGGTTGACTTTATCCTAGAGGGATTCTTGGCTTAACACCTACATACATGCTACGTACACTTAGGGACATCTAGTTAGGATAGCATCGTAGGAGTACGCATTTTATTGTCATGTATTTTATATACTTGCCTGTATTAATGATTATAGCAAAATGGTAGAAATCTACAATCCTTTTACTTTCCTAGTGCTTCTAATCATCTATATCTGTTACTGTCTAATGATTGTTTCAGCACACCTATTTTACACTAGAATAACGACTGTTCAATAAATACTTATTGGAAAACGTCCATACCGTTTATTCTGTGTATCTCTCTGAGACTAAATGAGCACGAGTGACTGAGCGAAAGGTAGTACACTGTTTCCACGGTCCTGAGGGATCAGGGTTGTCATGTTCGATAGTTGCCAAGAACTATTCTCTCCTTGGTAAGAGGAGTTTCTAGTGGCACTGGGAGCTAGCTGGTATACAGGCTAACATACCCGGTGGGGGTGCTCAGAATAGGTCTGGCACCAATCCTACAGTCTATGTTGTCTAAACGCGCAGATCCTATATAGGTTTTATAGGAACTACACGACATGGCGCCGCCAACGTTGGTTGGGTACTTATTTAACAGTCAAATCTGAGTATTTCAGTCGTGCTATTCTCAGAGACCTCTACTCACATTTCCCCAGAGACGTCTGGAGTGGGAGGGAACAAAAATCTGCCACAGCTGAGTAGGCAAAAATCCTATGTATTGGCTGTTGGTTAATCGAGCTCGAAGGACACATTGTTTCTATTGTGCATAACACCTTATCTCAGTTCCCTTGAAAGTCTCTTCTCACTAAAACAATGACTGTGCAGGAAGATCCTGTGGTTACATTAAACCTCTCAGGAGGAGAAGAAGATGCAGATGCAATACACATTGCGGAAAATGTTAGAAATGCCATCACCCTAAAACTAGTAGCATACGGTGTTACAGCTAGGGGTGAGTCAGTAACATTTGTGATTGAGGCACATGAATCATTTAGAACAGAGGTATTCTATTCATGGGTTACATTCCCACAGGCGAATGCATTAACAAAGACATTTCATTACTACACAGAAGATGAAATACCGAACCGATATTGTCCGTACGAGGACATTGATATTCCACTAACTTACCAGGAACATTTATACTGGTTTAAAGGCGCCCTACCCCATACAAGAAATAGAATAAGACTCGGTCCGCTCGGAAGAGACGGAGCAACATAGCCAGTATTAGCGGCCTACACACCACATCCTGACATTAACACAATGCCAGGAGGAGACTTACTTTCACAGCATAAAGAATTAATAAAACTTTACAGAAACATGACACAGTTTGTGATGAGAACACTCACACTTCAGCCAACACTGGCTACACAAGCAGGACCAGTCCAAACTTCTACAACTAAAATTACACCACAAACATTACATGCTGTGATGGGTAAAATGCCCACTAAACATGAACAAATGCCTTTATGGAAGCTCAAAAAATAACACAGCTTGAGGCAGTATTTCCACACACTGGTCCACAAGAAAAGCATAGAAAGCTAACAATTTGCTTGCCAATGGGGATAGCTCCCCCGATGGAGGATTGTACTTTGTGGGGTACAGTCTTCGCTGCAATATATACCAGAACTCATGGTATCCCTTCATTAGCCCTAATACCGGATGTATTAAGACAAATAAAGAACTAGTATGGAGCAGAACCTGCTCTGAACTTAGGGATGAAGTTACTAAACAACTTTGCCCAGGTATCAGCTATAATATTAGCAAACATTAAAGGGGAAGCAGCATCAGTGGCAATACGCCAAAGCCTGAGAGATTTCACTCCATTACAAAAGGAGACAGAATTACCTAAATTTATTGAAACTGCTTATGTAGAATTAGGTAGGGATAGTTTGGGAGCTAGACCAGTAAAACCTCAACTAACGGGAGGTCCAGATAAAGAACAGGCAAAGCAAACAACAGTTTCTTCAAAGAAGAAATGGGACAATAACAAACAACAAAAGAATAAAGACAATAGATCTCAATCAAGAGGTGGGTCTCCTCAACAGGAGCCCCCCGAAAGGAGGTATAACCTTAGAAATAGAGACAACATTAGGAAACCTGACAGGTATCAAGATACTGATACGTGTTCCTCTCGTTCCTTTCAGGGTTCATCGAAAAAATCGGAGAGGGAAGGACGGTCAGAACACAGACAAGAGGAGCGTACAAAGTCCAGAGACATGCAACGCACTTCAGACTACTCTTCCAAAAAAGAAGAAAAGCCTAAAGCAAAACCTCAATTCAAAAAGAAGAAAGTAGCAGGTCTCTAGGTTAGACATGCCCAGAATTCTGAGGACTCAACTACTGAACGGGGAATGGGCTCTGACGATGCTAGACAGCGCAGCAGAAGTAACAATAGCTCGCCAGAACCTGATGGAATTTCAAGTGACAGCGGAGTTGAGTGAATATATCATGGTGGAAACACCTGATACTAGGGTAAGTGTCCCACATAGGTTACATGAGATAACACTCCGGATGGAGGGGACAAACCCAGAAAAGTTAAAGGTCTCTTTTGGGAGAACCTATCATTTGGCTATGACATTCTTTTAGCTGAAAGGGATTGGCCACCTGCTATTGTTATGGATTGCCCAAAGGGAGAAACAGTTATTTTTCCACCCTTTTCCAACCTCGTTCCCACACATTTAAAACACACATACGTGCGGGAGTGGGCAGTAGCCCTTGCTCCTGCATTATATCGCAACCATTTTGGGTGGGATGAAGAATCAACTCACCATGTGATACCACTAAAATATACTCCAACTCCACAGAGACAGTATCCAATAAAACAGGAAGCGAAAAAACAGGTCAGGGAGATCTTAGATCAACTTGAATATCAAGGTGTGATTGAAACTTGCACCTCATCAATGAATAATCCTTTGTTTCCCGTAATGAAACCCAATAATTCATATCGTCCAGTTTTAGATTACAGACATCTGAACTCATGCACAAAAACATTTGCAGTGCAAAACGCATACAGTGCCGCATTAATGAAGAACATTGTGCGGAAAAAATGCAAAACAACACTAGATATCTCAAATGGATTTTTCTGCCAGAATATAGCGCCTGAGAGCAGATACTTGACAGCATTCTCAGCACTAGGGTCCCAGCGTCAATTTTGTCGACTCGCCCAGGGATATAAAAACAGCGCAGGGTTGTTTTCCGCCAGGGTAACTGAGTTACTTCAGAATCTGGATGAAGAGGCATTGTCCTATGTAGATGATATTTATCTGATGGATGATGACCTGGAGGAACACTTGACAAGGGTGAGCACCATAATTTTGGGATTCACCTCTGAGGGCTACAAATTCAACTTCAAAAAATCAAAAATAGCCCACCTCAGTGTCCTATTCTTGGGATATGAGCTTTCAAGTGAAGGGAAAAGCCTGGCAGCTAATTTTTTAGAAAAGGGTGCGCTGCTCAAACCTCCAAAATAAACTGAAAGATGTACAATCCATACTGGGATTCTTGAATTTCGGTAGAACATACATTTTGGATTACGCAGAAAGGGTTGAACCTTTCTACGACCTCATAAGACCTGATTTTTCAGTTAGGCATTGGACACAGGAACACACAGATATCCTTCGTTCCCTACAAGCTGACATGACCGCATCTAAACATTTATAGACAAGGGAAAATGTCCGCAACCTGGTGATCCGGATAGTTGCTGGTCAATCTGGGTACACCTACTTAACATACAATGAAGGTGAAACTGTCCCAATAGCATACAAATCACACTTGTACACAAATGCTGAGATGCGATTTGCATCTACATAAAAAATGCTGACAGCTGTACAGACTGCTGTAGTAAGAGAAATAGCACTGGCTCAGGGAAAACGAATTATTGTCGTGACTCTGGTACCGGCCTTAGAGGCTGCTACAAAGGCAAGCGTTCCAAATGCTAAAGCTTTACATCCGAGATGGATGTAATGTGCTAATTCTCTCACTGCATCAGATGTAGAATACAGGTACGACCCAAGTCTAAAAAATACAAGCATTCCTGCAATACGAACAAGAATATCCTCTCCCGAATGAAATAATGCCTTTAGATCAGTATGAATACATAATTTACACTGACGGATCTGCATAACCGGCCATAGAAAGTAAACAACAATACAGCGCCGCATGTGCGATTGTAAAAGGTCGTATGTGAGATGGTAAGTTCCATCCAAGCTGTACAAAGACTCAGTCTCTAGGAGACTGCACGGCTCAGTTAGCAGAACTAAAAGCTCTTTTACTGGCACTGATTAATATGGATCGAGAATTCCCCACACTAATTGTGTGCGATTCCTTTTTTATTGCATCCAGTCATACAATGAATATCTTCATTATTGGGGACAATATGGGTTTAAAGACTCAAAAGGTGGCACAATTAAGCACAAAATGCTATGGGAACAGGTAGCTGAGTTGAAAAACGAACTACCAAGAGCTCATGTGATACACATGCTGAGTCATCAACGTGATGGCGTTCACGTTGAAGGGAATTCATTGGCTGATGAAGCCGCGAAGGGGGCAGTACGAACTGCGTCCGTAGCTGCAATCACTCATTCAAAAACGAAAATAGACAGATAATGGTAGCTGTCATTGCATCACGCAAAGACAATAAGGCACTTCAGAAAGGTTTTCCACTCAAGTACTCCTACAAGTTAGATGCAAACAACGTTCCATTTGCTCAAATTCCTGGAATGGAGGATAGAGTAATACCAAACCTGGATCGCAGATTAGGCTTAATATTAGCTGCACACGAGAGTTTGGGTTCTGCACACGCAGGAGTTACGGCAACTGTTTCTTTATTGAAACTACGCTATTGGTGGCCAGGGTTAACAAAGCAGACCAAAGACTATGTCTTAAAGTGCGACATCTGTCAACAGATGAAGGGCTCCACCATAACACGTCTAGTGCAGACACCATTATTGATATCAGGCAGACCTCTCGCGTGTGTCTATTTGGACCACTGCGGCCCCTTACAATCTGATGGGGCTTACAAATATATCATGGTTGCAGTGGATTCCTGCTCGAGATTCCTATGGGTATGGCCTCAGCGCTCGTCTGACGCTCGAACTGTTATCAAAGATTTGCGAGTCTTTATAGGGACATACGCAGTTGGCACTTTACATTCTGACCGTGGCCCCGCGTTTAGCTCTAGGGCTTACAAGGAGGCCATGGGAGGTTTGGGGGTAGCATCGCGGTACTCCTCTCCGTACCATCCCGAGGGAAATTCGGTCGTGGAGAGGAAAAACCGGGACTTAAAGCAGTCATTAGCAGCTAGAGTATTAGGCGCGGGTGGTAGTTGGGTCAATCACTTATACGGGGTTCAGATGGCCTTAAACAACATGCCAAGAAGCTCTCTAGGGGGTGTCACTCCTTATGAGGTCCTATTTGGGATGAGAATGTGGGTACCTGACCTAGAGTGTGAAGGCACAGTGGCGGATGAAAAACCTTTTGACATCCATAAACGTTTGGCTGTTTTACAGGATCTGAATGAATCATGGGCACTACAGAGCAATGTCCAAGTGAAAAGGTTTTCCACTGGGGAAATCAAGTCAGTCACGGCAAGACCTGTCTGGATTCCAAAAGTCGGGGATCTGGTCAGGGAAAAGATAACTGACAAAAAAGAGTTTGGGCCATCATACAAAAAGCCTGTACCTGTCCTGGCCGTTGAAGGAACAAGAACTGTACTTCTGCCACCTCTTGCCGGAAAAAAGGAGAAAAGATTCATCTCCATTTATCTGATAAAACCACACTATGTGGCCAATACTGAATAGTAGGCCTCGTGGGCTCCTGGAGAGCGGACGCACTCCTCTTGCTCCCATACAGGAAGTTCAAACAGAAAGGCTCATCACCTTCGAAGAGCCGCCCATACGGCATGATGGACTAAGCAACAATGCCATGGAACTCGTTCCTCTTGAAACAGAAAACCAAAAACAAAATGAAACACAAATTCCAATTCGACCGAACACTGATGTCTACATCAACATGCCTCAACAAGAGCAATCTACAAGTTCAACAAAACCTGCTGAGCAACCAAAAATAGATCGTACTGCATCTGGCTATTTCATCGACTTTGGTACCTTTTCTTTGGATCCAAGTGAACCTGAAACGACGCCAGCCCCTAAAACTCGTCAACAACAAGTCAAAGACTTCTTCATTTTTCTTAAAAAGACTTACCTGGTGTCACCTTGGATAGAACTTTGGATAGGCACGGGGATACTTTTCTTTCTTTTCTGGTTAGGCATAGTAACAGTTTTCTGTTTACTTATTAATGGGACTTATCTTCGCCAATGCTCTGCAGCATCAAAAGTGAACTTGCTCCTGAAACCTCATGTTTCATCACATCGTGAACAAAGGGACTTGTCATCAGTGAACATTACAGCGGTTCCTATTCCTGATGGTATAGTATGGGACAACGTTGATTATGATATATTCGGACCAACAGAACTTTTAAAAATACCATATTTATTTAAAATGTCCTTGAATGATATCATTACCTCCAGTACATTTTCCGATGATTGGGATTTTGAAACTGTGAATAACATGTTGTCTGATTTAGAACTATCTGCCGCATTTTCTAGCAATGAAATGTGAGAAGACACATCAGACTTTAACACAATGTATTGTTATCAACATTATGGTCATCATTTTCTACACAAATCTAATAACCCTAGAAATGTTTTCACATATCACCAATGGGAACATTGCCCAACACCGCCGAAAAGTAGTTCGAAAACTTTTGCACAAAAATTTTCATATTTTTCAGGGTTTAATATTTCAGACCCAACCTCATATTATTAAAAGGTTGCACCTACACCTGCACAGAAAAATATGTTGACTAACACCAAACAGATTTACTCTGCTTCTTTTATTACCCAACTGTCTGAACAGGGTTTCGACTTATGGAAAGACACTATAGACCTAAAATCTGTATGGGGTTCTAGAGATTGGCAAGTCCAGGGAACAGAAGCGCTATTTAGAGCATGCCTCATTCCTCAGCAGATGATATTTCTAAATGAAACCGTGCAACAGACTTCCTGCCTTGGAATACCCAAGTACAAGGATTTGAACACACCTCGAATTCCAACTCCATCACAGGCCGAGTGTGATTTGACATCATTGATAGGGGATACATTAGATGACATCTTACAATACAATTAGGGCTCCCGGTTTTATGGTATTTATTTTTTTGCCATTTCCGTCTGTATTTATCCATATTTATTTTTGGGCATTTTTTCTGTATTTATCCACATTTATTTTTGCCACAAGCAAAAGAGCGAGCTACAGCTAGTATTTTTCCACATTTATTTAAATTGACAATGCACACATGCGCTCGGTTGTTATTGGTCAACACTATACATTCATCTGAAAACTTTGCCATTTGCAGAATGTCCCAAATATGCTTAAAAGTGCTATCACAAGCCATTTGTCTCAGAGCCTTGCAGTTTCTGTCATCGGCAGAGTGCCACATCCTCTCCCCCACTGAACACAATACTGCCCCACTGAGAGAAACTCACACTGCCTTCAGCTGCAACCCAATTGTGCCCCACCAGCGCTAAAGCTGTCCCTGGCCATCACTACGAGGATTGATGTTTTGTGTGTGCAGAAGATAAAAACCGACACAGAGGTGCACGGAATTTATTGCGTGCAATAATTATCATTTATTCCGAGTTTTGCCCCTAAAATGGGGCACATATTGCAAGTTTGGAGCGTACACACCAAAATCTACATGTCCCATTATTCACCTGCCATTTTCCCATTGATAAATGTCTGCTGGTTTGGCATGCCGAAATTTATCCAGCTAATGAGTTTCTATCCCACCAGTATGTACTGGATGCAATAAAAAATGCAAATCTCATAATCCGATATGTGCAGTAACAGGAGTTACCACAGACATTGGAACTTACTGGGACACTCGTAATGAGGGCGTAAGTGTGCGATGACACATATGAAGGACTTTCCAAAAGCGTTCACTGTGTTTGCAAATTACAAATGAGCAGAAAACAGATAATTTGGCCGGTTCTAAGGCCCTGATGTTGGTGGTAGCTTCAAACCTGCGATAAACAAAAACTGAACTGCACCCTTGCCAGTCTTTGTCGAAGCTCTGGGTTTATTTAAAATCAAAGTCAAACAGTTTGGAAGGGACCCACATTCAGAGGCGCAACTAGAGTGAAATTTCGGGGTGTGGGGGGCTAATAAAAATCTCGGGGGGGCTAATTCTTCAGCAATCGGCAGAGTGAAGAGGCAGGCCCAGCTCCCGGTACTCACCTTGCCGGCCCACGATCTCGGTGACGTGCTCGGAGAGCTGGGCACCGGCACGCACTCGGTCATGTTGACGCTCTTCTTGCGGCTGCCGATGATGCTCATCTGCTCGGCCAGCAGCGAGTGGCCCAAGTGGGTGCGGCTGGGGCCCCCCCACCGGCCGGGGGCTGTGTGACTGCACCGTGCATGGGCCCGGGGGTATTTCAGCCTCCTCTGTGTGGGGGTACTGTCCTCCCCAGGGGACCCCCTCGTGGGGGTACTTGCAATACTTACTGCCCATGCCATACCTCCCTCTCCCCTAGTATTGGCATCACTGTGGGGGAGCTTACCCCTTGGGACGAAATGCACTATGCAGGTGGTCACTGCCCTCTCCAGGCTCTGAACATTGCATGCAAGTGTAAGGGTACTGCTGACAAAGGCCCCCTGCAACCTGTACTACGATTCCTCCTGCCCTTCACTGTATCGGCACCCCCTCCCTTGAGCATGCAAGCGGTCCTTGCTTCCACCTTGCCCCTGAGATTTTTCTTACTGGACCAGTGGGTGGCCCTGTCTTAACGTTGTGTAGGTGCCACTCATCCCAGCATTAGGTGAGTGTCCCTTCCGATGCCCTCTGCTCGGCCTTCGAGATATACCTCAGCCTGGGTCCACTTGTGCACTGTCTCCATCGGGTGCTTTTGTTACACCGACATGAAGAGTGCAGGGCGTGAGTCCTTTATCACAGAACGAGGTGCTCAGTCCCTTCATCGGTGAAGGGTGGGTGGCGCCCCCTAGAATCATAGCTGCTTGGGATGTTGTATGCGAACTTTACTTTTAGTATTCTAGTGCAGTGATTGTGGGGGACCAGGTCTGACTCGGAGCTGCAGGGTGCTGGGGAACCAGGCAGGTGTTCCTGGAGGCGTGGAGGATACAAAGGACCGCAGGAACTGTAGGAAGTGTTTTGTGGTGCCATAGAGATGATGGCAGACTGTTTAGTTTAAGATTGAAAGTCCTTCTCCAGTAACAGGAGCACCACTATTGCAAACATTTGCAGAACTGAATACAGTCCCATCTTTGAATACGTTTAAAAGATGCCTGACAGGCGCAGTCACTCAAGTAAGCAAATGACAGCTTGCTGCTGTCCACCAGCAAAAAATAAATGCAGTCTGAAACAGAAGATGCTATTGTAACTGATAGACCCAGGCTTTGCACTCCTTCCCTCGACCACTGTGGCAAGGGGGAGAGCTTCTTGCAAGCAAGTGACGACTACCTCTTAGAATGTCTTGGAGTGCTCTTAGAACTGACCTAAAAAAAAGAAAAAAAAGAGTGAAGAGGCAGGGGCTCTAAGAAGGGGTGAAAGAACAACAAAGCCTCATTAACAAGTAAATGGTCTTTCAAAGACCTGTGAAGTACTCGGGTGCGGCTGGCAGCTCTGTGTGTGCCCGGGAAGCTGTCTCAGCCCAGGCTGACACCTCTTAACCCTCTAAGGAGGGGGAGACACCAGATGGTTGGGAGTGTGATTCTATTGTCAATGAAGACCTCACTCGAGGGGCAGAGCGGAGCACCGGGAAATGGCTGGGGCATTAATAAAAGCGTTTTGTGTTACTGTAGGCAGGTCTGCTGGAGCACGGCAGCACAGCAAAATGTACTAGTATTTTCCCGTTTTTATATATAAATACAGATAAAGGAAAACTTGTTTTCCGTCTGTATTTATATGTAAAAATCCGTAAAAACGGAAAACCGGGATCCCTAAATATAATAGATCAGACCCCAATTGGAAGGGATGGTTGGTTTGGCCCACAGACACTAATAGATGCCAGGAAAGATTCAGAGGTACCACTGAAGGGTTCAGTATCCATAGGCCAGACCCACGCTATGTACAAAGAGAACATCCGGGGGTGGTAACATCATACAGTGTTGGGAAGTTATGCCTCGATTGGCTAAGAACCTCAACACTAACACAGGTGAAACAACACTTATCCTTACTCACAGAAGATGTGGACCTACAGGATTTTTTACTAGGTCCCAGATAGCCACGTCAAAAATGTTTCTATTATGCTGTCTATAATGAAATCTGGAAAATCTCCCAACAAGAAGCTGCGAAGAGACTACGAGAAATAGGATCAATGTAGAAAAGGTGATAGCTGTAGTTGACAATGGTATGACTACGTTAACATCCAGGATTTATTCACTGGGCAACATTGTATCTCCTGCTATTGATGTACTAGAACAAGATTTGTCCATACTACAGCATGGACAGTCACAGTTACGTTCTATTATGTTATTGAGCTGGACGCTGCAATCATTGCGCACAGGTTATGTGCCTTGGCATTTTATCAACAGTACGTCACTATTTTCTGTATACAATCTAACGGAAAAACAGATGAAAATGGCACAGCTGGGAGCAAAATATACAATGCTGCATATTGAAAAACTGGACAGATTACCTTTTACTGTGGCAGAATCACCATTCACAGAATGGTTGATCCATGGCCATATAACATTACCGGTCACAACTTTCCAGTTTCAGTACTGCCTAGAAGAACAACAGGCAGGCAGGTATGAAGAAATGGGTAGGGAATATATCAAGGAATCTAGGGAATTACCGTACAGATTTTGATGCAGTAGTGGGGATCGAGAAGTTTTTCTAAGCGGTACAAACTGCGAGAGCACTTTGAGTGGATCTCTCATATGCAAGGATATTATGTTGCACCGGGCCTGCAATGCTTCAGTAGCAAACCTATCCTGCCACTTGAGGGGTACCCCAGCAGCTGTGATTACTCCGGTATTCAAGCTACTTTCGAATAGGAGTTACTTGATGCTGAATGATCAACTTTGCTGTGGCATGCTTCCGGGCATCGCATATCTGGTAACCGTGAGCTCCAGGGTTACTTGCTTTATGCAAGTATTGTTTCCACCGACACATGCAGTCAGGGAGGTGCCATTATGGCCTTCACTAAATGTTTCTCATATACAGTTTGATACTCTAAGCAGAATGAAAGCCACGCTTTTACAGAAAACCGTGCCCTTAACCTCCGCCCGGGAGACTTTTGATCTCCAGATCGCAAGGTCCTCGGCCGAGATACAGGCACTCATACGTACGAACTGCCCCTTCCATTTAGCAGAAATGGTGAATCGTATCTTTAACATGTCTGATACGACGGGTATAGTACACCTATTTAAGACCATAGGTTCGGGACTGTTAAGCACCTTTCAGGCGGTCCTCGGAGTTATACCAAACTTTATACACTCCGTATTCAGAAGCATTTTTGGAGGACTTCCGCTGATCCTGTTTCTAATAGCAGGTATCCTGATTGTAATTTTTCTGCAGCGCAATGGACGCCCCAGACACCAAGGAGATGGAAAGAGCACTCCTGGAGCATAAATACCGTGATCGCATGGTACAACATCTGGGCACACCTCGCCTACGGGAACTAAGCGCCTCTTGGTTCCTGTCATTTAGACGAGTCTGGTTGGACTGTGTCCTACCTGTTCTCCGTTGCCTGTTCTGCGGAGAAGAATGCGTGTTGGATCTCTGTCTGGCACTTCCATCATGTGCGCATGCGGACTTTGATCCTCTACTGGACCCAATAATGGCCCATGTTCTGCAGTGTCACCAGCGCATCCCGATGTTGTTGGCAGCATTCTTAGAGCCACCACAGGAAGTTTTGGCTCCTGTTGGAATGGATACTGGCTCCTCCACTGACACCCAGGCCTTGGATGGTGCACAGGATGCCCCAGCATCGGCTGCTGGCAGTGCAGAAGATCATCTGTGCTCAATTGACGTAATGTGCGAGGTGTTCCGGGGTTCGTCGTCTGCGGAGGCAGGCAACAGCGATGTTGCGTCTACCAGCCAGGACACATAAACATTTTGGCTCATCGTCTGCTGGGAAAAATTCGGCTTTTTTCTAAACAATTTCCAAATTGGAACTCCAAAACAAATTAACACTTTTCATGACCATGCATGGCTTTCCGATGCTTGTAGTCATTCGGACTATATATACGGACACATTAGTGCTATTGCTCGAGTGACAATTTCTGTTTTAGCACCTTTTTAACGTTTTAAACATTTTTTAGCGGAACCATTGTTCTACCGCATGTGTTTGCGTACCAGTACCTAGACAGGTAGTACGTTAGAATTAGATTATGTCGTCCAGTCGGATGAGGAGTGGGTGTTATATTCCATATAGGTATCCAGATATAGGCTCGGGTAACATCCCAACCTTTCACCTATATTCATCCCTACATTACATACACAACGGGCTGCTAGGGCTGACCCTTTACCTAGTTACAGTACTGCACACAGAACGTGGGTTTTTCCCTGAACACTAGCCTCATACATTATGCATGAGGATCCTTGGATTCTTGGAAACTCAGCAGGACTACCATCTCCTGCATAATAACTATGTACAAGGTTCATTCCCAACGTCATCCTAAGTCCGACAGTGGCACAGCAAGGTAGAACCCCCGGGGATACCTCCGGGTATATAAAAATCACATCTTGCTGAGATAGAGAGAGGAGATCAGGACTTACATGCCGACAGACTGATGCGAGACGCTGAAGCCCCTGCATGCAGATACTCCAGCTCGCAGTGGTCTGACATCCCTTGCGGGGTGTCCAACCTGAGACCAGGACGGGGTCCCACAGTTTCTCACTTCACGTAATGGGGGTTGACTTTATCCTAGAGGGATTCTTGGCTTAACACCTACATACATGCTAGGTACACTTAGGTACATTTAGTTAGGATAGCATCGTAGGAGTATGCATTTTATTGTCATGTATTTTATATACTTGCCTGTATTTATGATTATAGCAAAATGGTAGAAATTTACCATCCTTTTACTTTCCTAGTGCTTCTAATCATCTATATCTGTTACTGTCTAATGATTGTTTCAGCACACCAATTTTGCACTAGAATAACAACTGTTCAATAAATACTTATTGGAAAACGTCCATACCGTTTATTCTGTGTATCTCGCAGAGACTAAGTGAACATGAGTGACTGAGCGAAAGGTAATACACTGTTTTCACGGTCCTGAGGGATCAGGGTTGTCATGTTCGATAGTTGCCAAGAACTATTCTCTCCTTGGTAAGACGAGTTTCTAGTGGCACTGTGAGCTAGCTGGTATAGAGGCTAACATACCCGGTGGGGGTGCTCAGAATAAGTCTGGCACCAATCCTACAGTGTATGTTGTCTAAACGCACAGATCTTATATAGGTTTTATAGGAACTACACAACAGTAGTTCCTGGATAACCCAGTGGGCAGGTTGTGATGTATTTAAAAGGTAGGACATGTACTTTTTACATTTTGACTATCCTGGTAGTGAAAAACTTTCAGTTTTGTTTATCACTACTGCAAGGCCTATCGCTCCCATAGGATAACAATCGGATTAACTTATTGCTTTTTATAAGTGTAATTTCCAATTGCGAAGAGATAGACTTTTTGGATTTGGTGTCTCCGGAATAACTATTTAAAATCACGACTCATGGTGAAGTCGGATTTTAAATGGTAATTCTGAAAATGCCACTTTTAGAAAGTTGGCATTTTCTTACTTGTGCCATTTAGTGCCTGCTGCCTTCCTCTGATCAGTCTGGGATGGGTGACAGCTGGGCTTTGTGTAATCATCCTAGACAACCAGACACAAAGGAAGCTTAGGTGTGAATTTATGGGCCTTGATTGCTCATCCTCACAGGATGGGAGGGACGAGCTAGGCACAGCATCACACTTACACCTGAATAGGCTGTGTCCTGTCCCCACACACAGGGCTACATACCCCTCTTTAGCGAGTCAGGAGCCAGGGCAGAAAGGGAGGAGCTCTGTACACTCCAAAGCCCTTCTTTGAAGTCTCCCCTACTTCAAAGGCACCACTGGGTATAAGAACTGGACCTCAGACCATACCACTTCAGTACACTTCAGGACCTGTGACCACTCTACCAGGAAGAAGAACTCCTGTGCTGCTGAAAGAAATGCCATTCTCCTTGACTGCTGCTTTGCTGGACTGTGGCTTTGTTGACTGCTCCTTTGCTGGACTTCTGCCTTGCTGTTCTGCCCTACTGCCCTGCTGCCTGCCTCTGTGAGAAAGACTGGACTTGCATCACTTGACCATAGAGTGACTCCAAGGTTTTGCTGGCTTGCATCCTGATCTGAAGTCTCTGGGACATATTCGACTTTCAACCCTTCTGCTGCTGCACCTGGACTCTGTCATCTGTTAATCTGATCCTGCCAAGTAGTGCCATCCCAGTCCTGGACCCTTGGAAGTAAGGCCTAAACATAACCCACGCATCCTCTCCGGCACCGGCGCATCAACACCGTTGCATGGATCAGAACCGGTGCATCACTTTCGGAACCAGCGCATCCCACTCAGAATTGATGCTTTGTCTGCTGCAGGAGCAGTGGCGCACATCTCATTCGGAACCAGCGCATCACCCTCGGAACTGACGCATCGCCGCTGTTGCGTGGAGAAATTCAACACATCTGCTTCACTGCGTGGCTCGACACCGATGCATCACTTCAGTTGCACCCCGCATCTTATTCGAAAGCGTCAAACCCCGGAGCAAGATACTTCTGTTCAGCGGGCCTAACCGGGTCCCTGTATCTGGACCGTGCTTCATCACGGTCAGCCTGAACTTCTGACTTTGTCCCAGTCTGGCATGACCAGAGAACCCACATGAGTGCTTAGTGCTTCTAAGCGCTATTTTACAGTTTATTCTTTGAAAAGTCATATATCGAGTTCTACTTATTGGATATTTGTCATTTTGGTGTTGTTTTATTGATGTAATTAAGTTCTATTGTTCTAACCTGGTGTGGAGCCTTTTTGTGGTGTTTTCACTGTGTTACTGTTTGAAGAGTTGCACACATTATTTATACATTGTCTCTTAAGTTAAGCCTGACTGCTCTGTGTCAAGCGACCAGAGGGTGATCACATGGTAATTTAAGGTGCGTTTGCAACTCACCCTGACAAGGATTGTGGTTTCTGCTTGGACAGGGTGCATACCTCTACCAACCATAAACCCAATTTCTAACACCATATTAGCCGCAATTGAAATATTAGCAGTGAAAGGCCTGTTTTTTTCACATTGAGCTGTTGTTTTGCATGAGTTGTTTTTCTCTTCAGTGCAGATGCTGTAACTTTCCAGATGCCTTCTCTAAGTTAGTGAATAGGCATTTGTTATGTATAAGACAACAGATAGTGAGGTTGTCATCAGAAGGAGAGAAGACAACAGGAAGGATGATACATGGGAAGAACTATCTGAACCACAAAATGTGAACAAAGTATCTTTTCAAGGACTTGTATCTGTAGCCCATTGTGAAAATGTGAGAAACTGGGAAGTTTATCTACTTCCAGTAGTTTACTGAAATCTTATTGGATGTTGTGAAGGAAGAATATGATACTTGTTAAAATGTATAATTCATTGTGTTTATATTAGTGCGTGTTCCTAGAGTTGGAGAGGCTTCTCTTACTTGCATTTATTGAAGATCCATCTTTGGGTTTCTTGAAATCATATCTCTTTTTATTAGAGATTACTTTTGAAATTATCCTCTTCCTTATTTGATGCCTGTTGATTTATAGCTGAGAATACTTTCCAGCTTGGAATTTTCTTTATTTGATGTGTTTAGGCTTTATGCTTATGCATTTATTCTCTTGTCAGAACTCTTCTTTGGGTTTGTGAACTGATATCTTATTCAATTCTATTTCAATATAATTTAGATTAGGGAAATTCCTTTATAGAACATGCTTGCTGTAGTGTTTCAATTTTAATTGTCATACTTACCAATATTGCATCTTACCTTATATTGAAATATCGATTACTGGATTGTATTAATTTTGAATGATGATACTTAAAATCATCCTCAGGTGGTAACAAGAGGACGGTCATTGGCACAGGAGAGAAGGAGCTGAAATAAATTGCTCAAATTTAGAATTGCCCATGTCCCTTGAGTCCAAAGACCGAGCTTGAATACTGAAGGGGTTTGCAGTACCAAAAGTGTTTGAAATGGTGGAAGTGAGAGTATCAATAGGGTTGTGCATAGTAATTCTCTTTGGTGAGTTTCAAAATTGTATAATTGTCCAAGATAGTTAAGGGGTAATTATTTGTCTGCTGAGGTTTTGTGGTGTGGGTTTGTGAGGTACCATTAACCACACAATGGAAATAGGGACTATTACAATTTTTTGTGATTGTACTGATATTGATTGGTGTTAGTAGAACCTATTGTGCAAAGCGGAAACTATCTCAATCAGGGTGATTTCCTGCTGGTGTAGAATTCATCTGTGTGAGCGTGTGAGGAAGTCGTAAGGTGTTAATGTGTTATTTCTGATTTGTTTGTTGTGTGAATGAAATACCTTTGAATTCTTTAGCAAAGCAGATCTAAGTTATTTGTTTATCATTCTTGCTTGAAGTTGTGAAATTTTGTGGTGTAAGAGAGAATTGTAAAAGAGGGTGAACCGCTGCAAGTAGTGAGAATTACATCAAAATGTGCCATGCTGGGATGGGTCAATTAGTTTGAAGAGCAGCGCTGGGATTGGTAGGTGATTCATCAGGTGTGAAACTGTGATAGCTTTATGGAAAAGAGTATTGTATCAGGATTGGAAGTAAATATTGATGGGCACGGAGCTACAAATTTAACAACATCATTGAATTTTACTGTACCAATAATTGGTCATTTATTGTTGAATTTGTGCAATCATGCAATGTTTTAAAGTTTTAGAGATTTCATGAGAGGGGATGTGCGTGTCCCTTTTCGGGAGGGTAAAGAGGCTCCACCAAAAGGTATGGCAGGTCACTATATAGTCCAAACACAAGGAGATGATGGACGGAGCACTGAAACTTTTCAGACACTCACCCTCGGTCACAGATCTGGGTTGAATCCATCATCGTTCTTTAGCTCACTTCGCAACCCCAGTTCAGACACAGCTATATGCAAATCAGTCTTGACCCTGTGCCTCATGGGAACAGTCCAGCCCGAACTGCCAAGCCATGTCTTCCCTGGACCGGAAACAAGCATCCTGGGACTGGTTTCGGGCTAACAGCCCTCATCAGCCAGGCTAGCTTGAATTCAGTGGCAAAGTGAGCAAGGAACCCACGTCTGGGCATACCCTGCCAACTTAGGGCAAACAAACCAAACATAAGGAGATGATGGACGGAGCGCTGAAACTTTTCAGACACTCACCCCCAGTCACAGATCTGGGTTGAATCGATCATCATTCTTTAGCTCACTTCGCCACCCCAGTTCAGACACAGCTATATGCAAATCAGTCTTGACCTTGTGCCTCATGGGAACAGTCCAGCCCGAACTGCCAAGCCATGTCTTCCCTGGACCGGAAACAAGCATCCTGGGACCGGTTTCGGGCTAACAGCTGGGGGTGAGTGTTTGAAAAGTTTCAGCACTCCGTCCATCATCTCCTTGTGTTTGCTTTGTTCGCCCTAAGTTGGCAGGGTATGCCCAGACGTGGGTCCCTTGCTCACTTTGCCACTGGATTCAAGCTAGCCTGGCTGATAAGGGCTGTTAGCCCGAAACCGGTCCCAGGATGCTTGATTCTGGTCCAGGGAAGACATGGCTTGGCAGTTCAGTCTGGACTGTTCCCATGAGGCACAGGGTCAAGACTGATTTGCATATAGCTGTGTCTGAACTGGGGTGGCAAAGTGAGCTAAAGAATGGTGATGGATTCAACCCAGATCTGTGACTGGGGGTGAGTGTTTGAAAAGTTTCAGCACTCCGTCCATCATCTCCTTGTGTTTGCTTAGGTCACTATATAGTGACAAACGGAGGGCTTCATAAATGTTTGTGGCTTTGTCAATGGCACAAGATCACTGAAAATGAAGCAGCATGAAATGAAGCAGCATGAAACCACCTCATAGATCCAAACAGTACAAAGCATTAAATGCTAGGAGTAAGCAGCTCACGCCAAAGAGAAAGAAAGGTACCAGAATAGAGCAAAGAGAACAGTGCAAAATTACACTGATGCTCAATGCGATAAAGGACAACAAAGATGGAGGAAATGCACAGCTGAGAGAGCTAGAATGTACCTAGCAATAACAACAGAAAAGCCTCAAAGGAATAATAAGCATGGAAACGATTATGAGGAGTCTGCAAGGAAAACTGATACTGATAGTGATTTAAAGGATAACATTTTAGATGCTTTGATGTTCTCACGTCCACTACCATATATGGCTCCTAGATCAGGCATTGAAGTTGTTACAACTGCTACTGGCACAGAGCCTGCTGCTCCTGTTGACCCAAATACATTTCAGATTGAGAGACCACGTCCAGCACTTTCAATTGCAACTGCACCTGTTGAAGCAGCCCCTATGGTAATTGCTCAGTGTGTTACTGCTTCTATTGTGACTGTTTCTGCACCAGTGTCACAGATTGTATTAGCTACAACATTAACAGTTCCTGTTGCAACTGCACCAGTCAATATCATTCTGAATCCTGTTGTTCCAGGTGCTGTAGAAGGAGCAGCCGCAACAGGGTTTATTCCAACGTCGAAATAACATTGTCAAAAATAAATCACAGATTATTGCTTGGGTCCCACCCCAGAATGTTGAATTATTGAGGAAAGGGAGGATTGTTTTTTCAACACCAATTGCACAGGGAGAGACAGGACCATTTGATGATGGGAGTTTTCCCCCATGGTTTGAGCAAACTCCTGAAAACAAAAGAGAAGTAGATAAAGAGAAACCAACTACTAGCCAGGAAAGGGTGAGACATTTTGGTGTACTAAAATTGAAAGTGAAATTGGAAGAAATGATTAGAGGATGTTTAGATATTTCACATTTGAATCAATATCAAGAAAATTAACTGATATCTCTGAGCAAGGAGATCACAAGACATGCAGCTGCCACACATGAAAGATTGACAGAATTGGCAGGTAATTACGAAATTGATCTCTCTAGGAGTGTTCTTTTAGAGAAAAGCTTTAGGGCACAATCAGATGATGAAGCTATTGTGACTATGGGGTCCTCATGAATCAGATTGCACATTGCCAAATTGGTCAAGTGCATTAAAAAATGGAGCAATGTTGACAGTTTAGAGAGCAAGTGGGCAAAGAAACAAGGAAAGAAAAAGAAACAATCAGAGACCACAGAAGCGAATTGTAAACCACCACCAGTACCCCCAGATGAAGATGAGGCTCTAACGTTTGCTATGAGGGAGATACCAGGTGGAAGGAATTTACATGTACCATGGAGTAGAGGTGATCTTGCAACATTTACGAACAATTTTCCAAAAGTGAGAGAGAATCCTGCCCAGTGGTATACACAAGTTGACTGGTCTGTGAACATTTCAGAGGTTTTGTTGACAGACTTGAATACTTTCTTTGATATTGTGGTACAGAGTGATCTATGGGCTGAGTGTAAGATAGCTATGCATTGGCCACGTACAGTACCTTAAAGGGATGCATGTACCCGTGCATTTCCACTTGTGGTCATGACAAAGTACGAAGAGGTAATTACCTTTTTGAAAGGAAGTGTTCCAGTGAGGGACATTGATTGGTTGAATATCAACAGGACTACTCAAGAAGCTAAAGAATCAGTGTATGTTTATTATAAATGATTATTGCAGATGTTTAAACAGCACAGTGGACAAGAAAATCTGAAAAGGGAGGTAAGGAGAATTTTGTGTCAGTTTGTTTTCGGGTTGAGAGCCGAAATCAGCAAGCACATGCAACAGAATGTGATCTGTTGGCAGACAGAGCCTCAAGATGATATCCTGAGGTATGCAAAATACTGTAGGGATGAACAAGAGATGAAGCAGAATATAAAGAGAAATTCCTGTTAGCGCAGACTACGCTGGCTCAGAAGTGATATCAATACCAGTTGTATGCAGGCAATGTTGGTGGAATGCAGGGTATTGGTTTCCAGAATAGAGGACAGATGGCCCAAGCTGGTTGATCCAAATTCAGAGGTAGATATTGCAACATTTGTCCCTATTGTAACAGGCTCAGGCATTGGAAGAGGGAATATATACAGAATCCTAATAGAGTAAGTGATGATGGGCCAATGCAAGGTGTCAACCAAACACAGATGCAAAATGTTCCTGTTCAGATTCCAATCCAGAAAATTCAGATGTCAACACAATCACAGGTCTTTATGATGCAGGTCCCACAAGTTCCAATGGCCCCACAAAATATTGGTAATCCCAGATTCAATATGAATCAAGATCAAATTCAAATCTGTTCCAAAATCAGAACCCATTTCAACAGTTCCCAATGTTGTAGCATGAGAGCTTTGATTCCACCAATTCACAATGACGGTGCCTGAAGGGGGAGGAATATTGTGTACTTGGCATAGTCGTGGCGGTAGACCAAAGAAGGTCATTTGTAGAAGGAGGTAAATAGCCACCAAGTGTCATTTCTCATCGACACAAGTGCTACCATTTCACTTTGGAAGTCCTAGGCCTGCCCCTCTCAGGGTAAAGAGATCCAAGTTGTGGGAGTCACACATAAGCAAATAACCAGTTTCAAAGAAAGTACCTGTAAAAATAGGCTCATTTGAGGGAGATCACCAATTTGTTGTGCGTGATTCGAGTCCTGTGAATCTGTTAGGCAGGGATCTTTTGTGCATCTTAAATGGCACTATTTACTGCAAACCGGATAGTGTTGAATGTCAAACACATGATGAAGATGTCAGACGTAAAATGGCCAGACAAGAAACAGCTGTAGATTGTATCCTATGAGAACAGTAGAGGATTTTCCTCCTGATTTGCCAGGTACTGTAAAGTCAGAAGTATGAGATTTTACAGGAAAAGACACCAGACTAATTAAAGGCATAAAACCAGTTTGGATCACAATAAAGCAAACCACAGTCTTTCCGAAAACACCACTGTATAATCCTACACCTGAAACAGTGGCTAAAATGACTCCAGTGAATGATAACATGTTAAAACAATGGATTTTGAGATAAATTGCTGGAAGTCCTTGCAATTAGCTGATTGTGGGTTTACAGAATCCCAACGGAAGGTATAGAATTGTACAGGATCTTAAGAAAATTAACAGTATAGTAGTCCAGCTACAATACTATTTCAGATTCCCTGTGACGCAGAGTGGTTTGCTGTGTGGAATTTGCCAGGCCTTTTTCTATATGCCGTTGCATGAGAACAGTCAATTCATGTTCTTGTTTATATTCAGAGAAAGAGTTTTGGCATGATGGCAAGTTCCACAAGAGTATACTGAGAGCCCTTTGATCTTTAATCAGATCTTGAAAAAAAATCTTGAAACTTTACAAATACCTTGCAATTCAGTTCTTGCACAGTGTATTGATGACTTACTTGTGGCATCAAGTGTACACAAGAAGCTTGTAAACGAGACACAATTGCTCTTCTAAATCATTTGTCTGAGAATGGACACAAAGCGTCCCGAGCAAATTGAAACACTGTCAGAAAGAGATTCTATATTTGAGATATCTCATTGAAAAAGGAATGGGAAAGGTGTTACAAGAGAGAATCACAACTATTCTAAAAATGAATTCACCCAGAACACAGAGGGAAGTCAGGATGTTCCTGGGAATGGTGGGCTATTGTAGACAGTGGATATTCAGCTTTTCCCAAGCCTTTACTGAGAATGACATACAAGGACGTGCCTGATTCACTTCCAAGGGACAACGATTGCTTCAAAGTGTTCCAATTGCCGAGAGAAAGTCTCTGTAATGTTCCAGCAATAGGAATGCCTGATTACAGTAAAATGTTCATGTTGTCTTGCAGTGAGAGGGAGGGCTGCATTCTCTTAGTGCTTACTCAATTACATGGAGACTCTCGGAGACCTGTAAAATATTTTTCAACCACTCTTGACCCTGTTGTCGCAAGACTGCCAGATCCCTAAAGCAGTTGCGGAGGTTGGTGTCAGTATTGAGAGAAGAGAGAGCATAGTGATGGGAAAACCTCTTACAGTGATGGTACTTCATTCAGTTTAAATATTGCTCAGCTGTACTAAAACCCAATTTTTGGCAAACAGCAGACTTACAAAATGCGAACAACAAATTCTTGCTGCAGACAATGTAATACTAAAAAGATGTCAACTCCTAATCGAGCTACATTGTTATCATTGCCTGAAAATGAAATTAATAGAGATGAGGTTGAACAGGACTGTCTTGATGTTATGGATTTATGCACCAAGCCAAGACCAGAAATTTCAAATGGACTTCTTGATGAGCCCAACTATGTCATTTTTGTGAATGGCTCATGCACGAGTGACAATGAGGGGACTTTGAGAGCTGTTTACACTGTCTGTACAATCCAGGAAATAGTGGAAACCTCCTGGCTCAAAGGTGTTACCTCTGCACACGTTTTGGAATTAATTGTCCTTACATGAGCTTGCACTATTTCAGCTCAATTGTGAGTGACTATATTTACAGATAGTCAGTTTGGCTTTGGTGTGGTCCATGATTTTGGGCAGTTGTGGTCACAAAGGGAATTAATAACATCATCCGGATCACCAATCCAAAATGAACAATTTGTGATGAAACTGTTAGAAGGTTTACAATTGCCACAAGTAATGGTTGTAGTTAACTGTGCAGCCCACAGAAGTGGCAATTATGTCACAGTTGGAGATAGATATATAGATGAAGTTGCTCGGTATTGTGTGATTGTGACATGCACATTTAACGGAGAATACACAAATGAATCTGATGAAGACAATAGCTTTTCAATGCTGTTGTCAGTGACTGATACGGGGGCAGAACTCAAAAGGTTACAGGAAAACGTTTCAGAGGAAGAACAGCAAGGATGGATTAGAGCAGGGTGTGTTAAAAATGCAAACAATATTTGGGTTTCAGCAGATGGAACACCAGTGTTGTCAGACAACCTGTTATTTCCCAAGACACAACATTCCCATGGCCCTGCACACATTGGGAGAGACGCAATGGTTAGATTGTGCAGGCAAACTTAGTTTAAGCCCTGATTTAGAGATTTAACTGATGAGCTATTCCATAGATATGTGACATGTCAGCAGATTAATGTAGTGAGGAGAACCCCTGTAACATTAAGCCATATAGGAAGATCAGGAGGACCCTTTAACAGGATAAAGTTGGATTTCATTGAGATGCCTCTTTGCAACAGGCTGAGATATATCCTGGTTATAGTGTGCATTTTCTCCCGATGGGTGGAAACCTACCCACCACAGATAAAAGACAGTCTCACTGCAACCAAACTGCTGTTATAAGAACTAATTCCACGGTTCAGATTTCCTATTTCTCTGGAGTCAGACCAAGAGACCGATTTTAACAATGAGGTCCTTAGAATGATGTGTGTGTCACTTCCAGTGGAACAAAGATTGAATTGTAGCTATCACCCAGAAGCTTTAGGTATAGTTGAACATTCAAATGGAACACTGAAGACACGTTTGGCCAAAGTCTGTGCGTCTACCTCATTGAAATGGCCAGATACTTTACCATTTGTGTTGATGAGACTCTGAAGCACCCCTGACAGAAGAACTGAATTATTGGCCCACGAGATACTCATGGAACGTGCATTGTGACTGCCTACTGGGCCTGCAAATGCACTTGTGAACATCACAGTTGACATGATACTTGACTACTGCAAAGGGTTAGCTGAAGTTGTGTGTTCTCACCAGGTACTGCTACTCCAAATCAGGAGCAGTGCTACGATCTTACCCTCAAGTTTGGCTTTTGATCAAAAAGCGTGTTTGAAAATCCTGCCTGAAGCTGAGATGGAAGTGCCCCCACCAAGTGATCCTGATCACAACACTGCAGTGAAATGTGCTAGGATACCCAACTGGGTGCATGCTTCTCACACCTAGAGAGTGAGGTGTACGGTTCAAGAAATGGTGATCTCTGAGCCACTTCTGAGACCACCTGTGTCCATGCGTCCCAAAGGACCAGAGGGGAGTGAAGTACAGCAGATATCTTCACCTGTACAAGTTCCTGAAATCTCACAAAGTGGTATGGAAGTATCCACTGAAAATGGAGAACTGAGAGCTGAAAATAGAGAAGCTGTTGAATTGCCACCAGAGCAAATAAATGATCCCCGTGAAGGAACTAATGTGAGGAGAGAAATGGCCAAGTAGTAGAAAACTATTGAGATCTAGTTTGTCAGTTGAACACATACCACAAACCATTGTCAAACAAACAGAATCCAGTGGTATAAGCGACTCAGAAGAAGATCAACAGAAGCCAAGGAGATCCAATAGAGCAAGAGTACCTTGTTGTAGGTATTCTGCACCTGTGTGCATGTAATACACAGAGAACGTGCCAAGTGCAACAGATCAAGATTCCAATGTACTGAGATTAAAATCATTTGAACCTCCATGATGTGCCACACTAAAACAGCAGTTGATTTAAATTCCTGAAACAATAGTACCCAATAGAGTTGATTCAAAGGAAAGATCTGATTCTACAACAAGGAACTATGTCAAACTGAATTATAAAGACTGTGACAAATGAACAAGAGAATTATTCTCTAACAAAGACAAATAAAAGAATTAAGAAGAGTTCCCTAGGGCCAAGGTTCGAGTAGAAGTGTAGGGATAACATTTATAAGAAGATGGACTAGGGTTAGGGATGCCTCACAAAGATTACTGTACATAAGCTGAATGAAATAACTGTTAGTTAATCACCAAAATTGTGCTCATTTTGCACAGGTATAAATCATCTCAGAAATATTGAGTCTGCCTGCTACTATATTCTACTAAAGGTCTGACTCTAGGCAAACATGTGTGTCCTCACCAAGGCTAAGTGTAGAATAGTTATGGCTGTCACATTAATAGGTGTTATGCCAGCAGTTATAGTTATTTTAGTTGGAATGAGTTTTGCTCAGAGACCAAAACATTTACACCTGCACGCACAATAGAATAGAAGAAACTGAAAGCTTTATTTATAGATGTCTCAAAAGAAGATTTCACAACAAATGTTTATTCTAGATTAGTTCAGGAATACACCCAAGCTTTAGACCCTAAAGACTGTTATGTGTGTGCACACTTACCTTCTTTGGCTGTTGAACATGTGACATGTCACCACATTCCACTATCATATGCAGTTATACGTAGTATATTACTTAGTTTATTTTATAGACAGGAATGATTTAATATTATTTTTCCAACTATGACATGATTCTTTCTAAAGTAAGTAATTTTGATTTTTTTTACCATAGTAGATAAGCTGGCTACTAGTACATCTTGCAATTTGTTAGCAGTTAATACAGAATTAGTGGCTATTAGATCAATGGTTTTACAAGATTGATTGTCTTTAGATATATTGCTGCCAGAAAAAGGCGGAGCTGTAAAATGTTGAAGGCTCAACATTGCTGTTCATACATACCTGGCAAGAGTAGTCAGATAGAAGACTTTGCAAAGAACTTTTCTGATTTAAACCCTGACTTCGAAACTCCAGAAACTATTAGTGTGTTAGAAACCTTAGGCAAAGGTGCTTCTGCTACGGGTAATTGGTTTGCAACTATAGGGAGTGGATTTTTAGGAGTCATATTAAAACCTGCATTAGTAAGTGGCATTTGCTTAATATGTGTATATGCTTTATATAAAGGATGTAGATGTTATATAACAAGAAAGAAAAATAAAGAAAGAGAAAGGCAAAGGAGAGAAGAAATAGAAAAGAAAGAAAGAAAGAAAGAAAGAAAGAAAGAAAGAAAGAAAGAAAGAAAGAAAGAAAGAATAGGACATAGAAGAAGCAGAAGGCAGTTAAACCTCTGAAAAATAAAATTGATGACACAACAAAGAAGGAGGATGCACTCTGGAGATTCATTTGTGGGGAAATAGTGATGGGCATTCAGAAGAGAGAAAGTTGCTAAAGCGAATTTCTTCATTTTGCAACAAAAACTCATTTAACTAAAAAGTGCAAAAGCATATGCTGAATAACATGCAAATAATGAACACCTAATATTGTAGTGGGTAGTCATACCTAGATGTTATAAGCATATTAGTGAAGTAACAAAAAATGTTGATTTAAGTTAGCCTAAGTGTTAATGCCATATTAACCGCAACTTATATATGAGCATTGAAAGGCTTGGTATTTTTCACATTGAGCTGTTATTTTGTATGAGATGTTTTTCTCTTCACTGCAGATATTGTAAATTTCCAGAAGTCTTCTTTTAATTAGGGGATAGGTGTTTGTTATGTATTAGACTGCTGATAGCGAGGTTTTCACCGGGAGGAGAGGAGACAACAGGAAGAATGATTCATGGGAAGAACAGTCTGAACTACAAAATGTGGACAAAGTATCTTTTGAAGGACTTGTGTCTGTAACCCATTTCAAAGACGTGAGCAACTGGGGAGTTTACCTACTCACAGGATTTTACTGAAATCTTAACAGATGTTGTGAATGAACAATGTGATACTTGTTGAAATTTATGATTCATTGTGTTTCTACAAGTGAATGTTCCTAGAGTAGGAGAGGCTTCTCTCACTCGCATTTAATGGAGATCCATCTCTGCGTTTCTTGAGACCATATCTCTCTACATGAGAGATTACTTTTGAACTTATTCTCTGCCTTATTAGATGTCTGCTGATGTATAACTGAGAATACTTTCCAGCTTGACATTTTCTTTATTTGAAGTGCAAAAGGCTTTATGCTTCTACATTTATTCTCTCATCAGAACTGTTCATGGGGGGTTCGCGCGAGCACGCATTGTAAGATGGCCGCCTCTTGTTAGTGCCCCTTCAACGCCCGCATTATCGATGAGCTTTTTGCCGCTTTAGGCTTACCTACACAGTGCTGGAGTGTCCCTTCTTCCTCCTTGTGGCCAGCGCTTGAAGAAAGTGTTTTTTTGTGGCTCTGGTGGAAATTTCAGGTCTTTTCTGTGGAGCTGTCTTCCTGCACCGAGTCGACCTGTGTGGAGCTGCTGAAACGTACTGTCAGGTGGGCAAAAACTCTTTCAGGAAAGGTCGTGGCTGAGGCCTAACCACACCCACAGCTGGTTATAGCTGCTGCACTGTTGCTTTGGTGATTTTTTCACTATTTTCATTTTCTGTGCTTTTAAAAGTGCTTTTAACGCTATTTTCATATCTTACTGGCTAAAATTTGAATATGGAAGGTAAGAATTTAAATGCAATTTCTAACAAACGCAAGCAAACAATTTCTCCTCTACCAGTAAAATTCAAAATTGTGGATCCTAATGAGCCATCATTAACAACTTTATTAGAAGAATTACAAGCAGTACGTTCCAATACTGATAACATTGTTTCAGAAATTTAAAATATTCGTAAAGATATGGCTAGCCTCTCAATGAAAGTCTCTGACAACACAATAAAAATCCAGGATAATAAGGTTAAAATTGACAGTGTGTTGCCCCTCACCGCGAAAATTGTGCCAATGAATGCCTTATTACTCGTGTTAGAAAACCACAAAAGGCAGTATAACCTGCACATTTTTAATTTGCCAGAAGGAGTTGAAGGCAGTGACTGTAGGAAATACTTGGAATCTTTGATACCTGGTCTTTTACAGTTAACATTTTCTGAAAATTTTGAAATTGATAAGGCTCACAGAATTCCTTCTCATCGTAACCCAAGCCATGTTAAGCCACGTCAGGTGATTTTTAAAGTCTTGTGTCACCATCATTTGGTATTGATCCGGAAGGCAGCAAGAGAGATCCCAACTCTAATGGTTAATGGAAATAACATTTTTATACATCAAGACTTTGCCAATGAGACTGTTAAAATTCGCAAAGAATTCACTGAACTTAGACCTCAACTAAGAAGCTGTGGTTTTAAGTATGGCCTTTTTGATCCTTCTGTTATGAGAATTTGGAAAGATGGTATCTCAAAACTTTTCATCACCCTGAGGATCTTCATGCATTTTTAGATCAACATTCTCTGCTCTCCATGGAAACAAATGACACTCCAACATGATTCATACTTTCTAATGCTTTTTCATTGTAGCCTATGTATCGATATCTTTTGTGGGGGCATTATTTAGGCAGGTCAATCTTGTATATGGGCATGTGCGATTCTGATACTTTATTTATGTTTTTATGTTGTCTTTTTTATGTTTGTTCTTGCCTTTCCTTTTTCTCCTATTTCTTCTGTCTGGAGCTACTTTCTACTTCTTCAAGCCACATTTTTTTCTTTCTTAGTTCTTTCTCTTTTTCTGCTAAATATGGATAATATTAACAGAATTAAAGTTGTTTCGTTCAATGTCAAAGGTTAAAGACATCCTGTTAAACGTACTAAAGTTTTAGATTACTTAGCCAGACATAAAGCAGACATTTGTTTACTCCAGGAAACCCATATAGATGATACAGTTTTATCATATATGAATAAACGTTGGGTTGGTCACACCATTTCCTCTCCAGCAGTTGCAAAAAAGTTAAATATTCAAATATTATCCAAATTTTCAGATGCAGGAGGTCGTTATATTATAGCGAAAGTTAAGGTTTATACTAATATTTTTCATAATATTAATGTTTATGGTCCAACAAATGATGAGCCCAAATTTTTGTCTCTTTTACGTCTGAAGTGATTAAATTAGGTACTGTTCCTCTGATCGTTGGTGGTGATTTTAATTTAATTTGTGACCCATTGTTGGATAGATACTCTCAAACCAAATATCGCCCCCCTAAGGCTTATTTTATTTTAAGATCATTTTTTAAATCAACCAAATTGGTATACATTTGGCGCTTACATCACCCAAAAGAGAAGCAGTTTACCTTTTTCTCTAACCCCCACAATTCTTATTCTCGTATTGATTACTTGTTAATTTCCAGTTCATTAATTCATTCATTTTCTGATCCTACAATTCATAATATTGATATTTCTGACCATGCTCTTATTTCAGGTATTATGCAACTTAAAGCAACTCAGCAATTTCACTCTTGATGGCGTATGAATACAAATATTGCTCATAATGACAATAATAAATTTAACACTTGTCAGCATTACATGACTATTTTTCGTTTAACCAAGAAGGATCTACTTCTCTTGTTAATCGATGGTATGCATTTAAGGCTTCTATCAGAGGAGCAACAATATCAATTATGGCACAAGATAACAAAGCTTTCAACACTAAACTTAAAAAGTTTGATAAGCAAATAGCAAAATATGAACGGCTCTTTATTTCATCTCTTGATAATAAATACAAAATGCAATAGCAGAAACTCAGATATGAGTTAAACTCTTTGCTTAGTAGAAGAGCTGGTATACAAATTTCGAATAACAAGGCTAAATTTATTTTTAAAGCTAACAGATCTGGGCGACTTTTGGCAAATTACTTGCGTAATAAAAATGATAAAATCCAAATTAATGTAATAAATGGCTTAAATGGTAAACTAGTACTATTGCACATAGAAATTCTTAATTAATTGTTGATCTATTATTCAAATCTATACAGTAATCCCTCCGCCGTAGATAAGTGTAATGTCGGGAAGCTCTTGCAATCCTGTGGCCTACCCAAAATTACCCAATCAGTGAAGTAAACATTGGATTTACCTATTTCACTAGATGAACTTAAATCTGCTCTTCAATCACTTAAGCTGGGTAAATCACCAGGGCCAGACGGTCTACCTGCTGAATTTTATAAAGAATTCTCTCCTTATCTCATGCCTCATCTACTTAAATTATTTACTCACTTTAGTTTATCAGGATCCACTTCAGGATCCTTTACTGAAGCTTTGATAATAGTTCTTCCAAAACCTAATAAAGATCCCACTATTGTATCAAATTACCCCCATATTTCCTTAATTAATCAGGACTGAAAACTTTATGCGGAAATTCTTGCAACCAGATTGACTGCTGTACTTGACTCTATTGTTCGTATTGATCAAACTGGTTTCATGAAAAATAGGCATTCAGTGAATAATACTAGGTTATTATTTCCTGCAATTGAAGCTGTGTCATCTTTACCCCTTCCTGCTGGTGTTCTAGCATTAGATGCTGAAAAAGGTTTTGACAAAGTACATTGGCAGTATCTGTTTAGTACTTTATCTGCTTCTAATTTTGGCAATTCCGTTATTCGTATGATTTCAGCCCTTTATTCTGGCCCCTCGGCTAGACTTGTTATTAATGGTCAACTATCTAATAAATTTCCCCTTTTTAAAGGCACCCGCCAAGGTTGTCCCTTATCTCCTTACTTTTTCTCCTTGCCATTGAACCCTTACTCATTTCTATCAGACAATCCATAGAAATAAAAGGTATTTCTATTCATGAGGTTACTATAAAGACTTGGGCTTATGCTGATGATGTTTTATTATATATTAGTAATCATGAAACCTCTATTCCGCCTCTATTAATGTTGGTTCAGCAATATTCTCAAATTTCAGGTTACACTTTAAACACAAATAAGACAGACTTTTTTCCCTTTAATATGCACTGTACCCCTGAAATGCTTCCTAATGATGAAACAAAATGGGAAAAAGAAAAATTTAAATATCTGGGGATCCTTTTCTCTCACACCATTAAACAATCGATTACTCTGAATTGTGACTCTATTCTTAATACTATAGAAGACAAAAGTTATAAGTGGTCAGCTTTACATTTATCCTGGTGGGGGAAAGTTGATTCTGTTAAAATGGTTATTGCTCCCAAAATATTCTATCTATTATCCATGTTACCTACCCAACTTCCACTTAAGTTTTATAAATCTTTAGACACACTAATCTCCAAATTCATTGGGAATAATAAAGCACCTCGTATAAGTTACAAAAAATTGAAAATTGCAAAATATAATGGTGGTTTTGGTATGCCAGACTTTTTTGATTATCATAAAGCATTTATTTTAAAACAAAGCACCATTAGGTTCACTAACACAGATTTTAACTCTTAAATAAATAAATAAATACATTTTAATAGTGTTCCTTCATGGCTTCACATTGAAAAAAGTTTGGTAACACCTTTTCCGTTACTTACTTTACTTCCTTTGTCTGCTTCTAGTTCTTTATTGAGAAGGTCTGCAATATTGAAATCTACAAAATTAATTTTACAGGATGTAGATTTTCTATTTCAAACACCTATTTCTCGCTCCTTAAATATATCCTTATGGTATAGCCCTATTATAAAGCTTAGTCGGAACATACAATTTTAGAAGTCTTGGATAAATGCGGGTATCTTTTACTTAAAAGATATATATCATAATAACTCTTTTTTATCTTTTGAAGAACTGCAACAGATGTTTCTTTTGCCTAACTCAGATATTTTTAAATACAAATTCTTACGTAATTCTATCCTGGATTCATTTCCTAGCAATTTTCCAATGGGAAGTGTATCTGATTTAGAAACATATTTTCAAGCAATTAATTCTTCATCTCATGCTGTGTCAATGTTTTATAAAATTTTTTAATAATGTTGATAAAGATAATATTCATTTTATCTCTTCTTTTGGAATAATGAACATAATCTTTCTCTTTCTCAAGACTTATGGAAGAAAATTTGGATGAACAATGTTTCTGGATGGTTACGAGTATCCATATATCAAACTAATTCTTTCATATTATTTAATTGTTTATGGACTCCGTTAAAAATGTTTAAAGCAAAACTATTAAATTCTCCCACTTGTTGGCACTGTAATTTAGCTCCAGGTTCACTTAAACATATGCTTTTTGAATGCAATATTGTCTTTAATTTTGGAATGAGGTTTGGAATGTTATTATAAAAATCTTTCATTTATCAGATAAACTTTCATATAATTTGTTGATTTGTAAATCGGTATTACTCTCAACAAAACTGTCAGATTTAGATAATAGGCTCTTTAACTTCTTAATATCTGCTGCTCTCAAATCCATCACTACTAATTGGAAAGATGCCTCATTATTATCAATACATGCATGGTGGTCATGGATACTTTTTACCAGAAAGGGAGCTGATTTGACTATGTTGGGTGTTGTTCATAATTCATCCACTTACCATTCGTTTTGGAATCCAATTGATAACTATATAGAATTATACTTTTAATTGCTTTATATTATGTATCAAGTTCAGTTTGTTAGACTTTATTATATTGCTCAGTTACGTAATACTTATTACCAATACATCTTGCAGATGGCAGGCACTCCCCAATCAGGATTAGGGATTGTGCTCACTCCCCCACGTGGGGTGAGCACACCAAGGGTGTAGTCACCCTAAGGTCAGTAACCCATTGGCTACTGACCTAGAGACCCCTAAAACGCCCCCTAAATACAGTATTTAGGGGGCAGCCCTGAACCAAGAAAGCAGACCAGAAGAAACTACAAGAAAAGAAGAAGAAGGACCGAACAGCCGTGCCGAAGCTAACAAGAGGAAGACGCCCACTGACTTGGCCCCAGCCCTACCAGCCTGTCTCCACTTCGAACCTGCTCCTGCGAAATCCCAGTGTGTCCTGCAGCCAGCAACCTCGAAAACCATGGAAGACCTGCCTGCCTTCAACACAAAGACTGTGTCTCCCGTGAACACCGGATTTGTTCATCTCCAACCTCTGGCTCCGGCCAGACACCGCAAATCTGCACCATTCTGCACCCGCCGTCCACGGCCTGAGCTTGAGTGGGCAAACACCACGAGGAGGTCCCCCCGGCGATCCTAACCTGAGATCCGGTGACCCCTGACCTGCCTCAAACCTCCAGCCGGCGCCTGCAGCCTAAATCCAAAAGGTCCCCCCAACCGCGACCAGGAACTGGTAAGAGGATCGACCCTAAAAGGCACCCCTGCACCCGACGCCCCACGGCCTTGGGTGGCCCAACCGATGGTGCCTAACCAACGCCCAACTTCCCAACTTACCTCTCGAAGTGGTGGTCGCACCCAGAAGACCTTCGTCCCCAAGCCTGCAGTGCCTTTGCAAACCGGAGGTTCCCCATTGCAAACAACAGGGCGCCCGACGTCGAAACAGCACCCGGCCGCCCTAGTGCCGCTGAGGGTGCACCTTTGGTGCTACTTTGTTTCCCCATTTGCCCTGAGCTAAAGTCCAGGAGCTTTGCTCCCACAACCAAGTGGCCTGCTCGTCAGCAGCCACCAACCGGATGCCCCCTATCCCCCATTGGATAACATTGGGCCTCCGCACTCTGCACCCGGCCGCCCTAGTGCTGCTGAGGGTGTAACAAGAGTGCATCCTTGACTCGGGGGGACCCCTGAGTCTACCCCCAGAACCTCAACTCCCACTACCAAATACTTACCTTAAAACCAATAACACTATTTTCCTCCATAGGATAACATTGACTGTTTTTCTTGGAAAACTTTTTGTGTGGAGTTTGAAAACCTAAAGAAATTCTTTAAAATTGTACTATTTAACCAAAACGATTTAACTTACCTGTTTACAGGAAATGTCCCAGAGTAGTATCCAGGTATACTACTCTGAGTAAGAAAAGTAATCTAAAAAGTAACTTACCTGGTATTTTACTGAAAAGCCCATTCAAGTCCATGTACTGTATTTACAAAGTATTGCATTTCTCTGCAACCATACTGTAAGTCAAAACAAAGTGCATATACAATTACAATTCAAACTGTTTACAAACTGCATTACTACTGTAAAGTATTTATTGCTTACCTGTGCCAGGCTTGCTTGGTTCTAGAAAATAAAGTAACTAAAAGAATATTTTTTATACAACAACAATTGGTCTGAAGTTCAGTCTTTGAGTTTGTGAATTCATTTGCTGACTGAGTGTGTACAACAAATGCTTAACACTGTCCTCTGATACTGCCTTACTGCTAAACCACACTACCACAAATAGAGAGTGAGGTGCTATCTAACTTTACCTCTGCCTACCTTTGGGGTTCCACTGGACTCTGTGCACACTATACCTCACTTTTGTATAGTATACACAGAGTCAGCTTCCTACATTGGTGGATCAGCGGTGAGATATACAACTTTGCATTTGTTGGACTCCTTGGTTACCACCTGATCACACGACAGAACTCTTGAATTGTCTTTAGAATTCAGATTTTTCAAATTGGCATTTTTTGGCAAGATTACTAAAAGTCTTGCTAGGGCCTTGGTTAAGTCCCTGTAGAATTTTAGAAAAATAAAAAGTTACTGTAGCTAGGGTTAGAAGGGTTAGAAGTTTTTTTAACAATGTCTCAAAACAAGAACCCAGCTGTTAGTGAAAATAACAACAATGTCATAGAGGACATGGGTGAGGAGCTTGACCTCACCCCTTACCTTCACTTGTCTTTCAAGGAGGTAAGGTCCCTATGAAAAATTAAAAACATAACCATGGGGTCCCATCCCACCAAACAAAAGCTCCAGGAGCTGTTGGCTGGGTATGCTAAGGACCACCCATCTGAAAATGGTGAAGACCAATCAGATGAGGAAGAAGAGGGAGAGGATGACCAGGTAGATCAACCTCCCCTACTTCTTAGGGAGAAAAGGGCCCCAGTGGCCCTGACTCCAAGAATCAACCTCTCAGTACCTAGATCCCACACAGGTGGGTCGGGCACTACTGAGGACATTAAGGAAAGCCTCAATGAGGAGGACATCCTGCTAGCCAGGCTGACCAAAAGATTAGACCTAGAGACCAGACTCCTGGCACTAGAAAAAGAAAGAGCAGAGATGGGCCTAGGACCCATCAATGGTGGCAGCAATGTAAAAAATATAGAAAAGGAAGGATCCTATGATCCCAAGATCCCCAAAGGCATGGTCCCTAAATTTGAGGAGGGTGATGATATCACCAAATGGTTCACAGCCTTTGAAAGGGCTTGTGAAGCCATACGGGTGAAGAAAACTCACTGGGGGGCACTCCTTTGGGAACTGTTCTCTGGTAAGTGCAGAGACAGACTTCTGACCCTTAGTGGGGCAGATGCTGGGTCTTATGACCGCTTGAAGAGAACTCTGATTGAAGGATTTGGACTCACAACTGAGGAGTATAGAATTAGATTCAGGGGGGCTCAGAAAACCCAGAGTCAGCCCTGGGTGGAATTTGTAGACTACTCAGTTAAGACACTAGATGGCTGGTTGACTGGAAGCAAAGTTTAAGATTATGATGGTTTTTATAATTTGTTTATGAAAGAACACATATTAAGTAATTGCATTGGTGAAAAGTTGCATCAGTATCTAGTAGACCTAGGTCCAATTTCTCCAGAAGAATTGGGAAAGAAGGCGGACCATTGGGTCAAGACAAGGGTAACTAGGACGTCCACTGGGGGTGACCAAAAGAAAGGGGTTACGAAACCTCCCCAGAGGAAAGACAGTGAGCCTCTTAAAGATAAAAGTAAGGAGTCCCAGGTAACCACCCAAAAACCTGGGTGCCCCGAGTGTAGCTCAGATGAGGAAGTCCTCCTCACAAACCAAAACTGGGTACCAAGATAAGAATTGGGATCCCAGCAAGGTATGGTGTCACAACTGTCAAAAGGCAGGACACCACACCAAGGACCCTAGCTGTCCTAAAAACAAAGCCCCGAGTGTAGCTCCAGGGGTTGCCAGTGTAGCTTTGGAGGGTGATTCCTCAGATGAGGAAGTCCTCCTAGCCTTCAACTGGAAACTGGGCCCAACAGGTTAGTTGCAGAGTCCAGAGGGGAGTAGACACTTCCACCACCTACTGGTGAATGGAATCCCAGCCACTGCCCTGAGAGATACCTGTGCCAGTCACACTGTGGTGCATGACAGGTTGGTTCTCTCAAACCAGTATGTCCCAGGGGAAACAAAAAGAGTAAGGGCTGTCCCAGGGGGTGTCACTGTTAGGCCTGTGGTGTAGTGCTCCTAGAAATAGCTGGGTCCCTTAGATGGAGAAAGGTGGTAGTCAGTAAAGACCTCCCCCTTGATTGTCTCCTTGGGAATGACCACCCAGAGGTTGGTCTGAGCCAAAGAGAGGTACTGGTCCAATGCCAGACCTCACCCAAGAAACCTGGGGGGGGCTCAACCTGCAGTTAGTGCAGCTAAGCTCGAAAAGAAAAAGAGGAAACAGTGTAGGAAAGGTGGGCAACTGTTAGCCACAGTTCCAGAGGGCCAGGGAGATTATATCCCAGTAAGGGAGAACTCCAAAATGGGCACTGGTGACGTCCCCCCTAGCCAACAAAAAGACCTGACTACTCAGGCAACTGTCCAGCCTGAATTGGTGGCTCCTCAGCTGGCAGAAGAGAGGGTGGAAGAAGGGTGTTCACTACCAAATGTAGTGACCTCCCGCCCTAAAACAGCAGACAGGCCCCCCAAACCCAAAGAAGCCTGTAAGTTAGCTACTTCACCTACCAGTGAAGAGCTAAAGGTATGGTTCTGGGCACTGACAGCTGTCAGTAGCCTCTGCTGGTTGTTAGCCTTCATGGCAGCACTGTCCTTGGCATGGTGGCCTAGCCCCCTGCCAAATAGCAAGTTAGGCCACCTGGCCCTATTGGTCATGGTGGGGTTGCTCAAGCTGTGGGTGACCTCTGCGGGTAAGCTGGGCTTTGCCCTAGCTAAGTTAGAATTTTCAGAGGTGGGTGTGAGAAGTTGGCCTGGTATATGCTGTCCACAAATTATAGTGGGCACCTTGCACCAGTCCAAACAACCCCTTATTGGAGATAGGTTACAGACAACCTTTATTGAAAGCTATCCTAGTGGTAGCTATGGAGAGCAGCCTTCAGGCTAAGTCTTGAAGGAATGTAAAGCAGCTTGTTTTACCAGTCTATAATCTCTTGAGTGACCAAATGAAAGAGGACCACACCAGGTATATATTTAAAATATATGTATTTAGTCTTAAACACACCCCTCTAGTCTCTTTATGAGGCTAGAGTTCGAAATACATAAGTTACAAGTCAGTTATCAACAGTAATAGCACAAATACACGTTTGAGCCCTAGGGGCGTACCAAACCATATACCAATAAAGTGGTATAAGAACCACGACTGAGCTAGACACAAGGCCTAGAGCCTGTAGAAGTGCTTGGCCCTCAAGGAACCACCCAAGGTAGTGACACAGGGAACACAGCCGCGAGCCCCCGTTGACTTCTATGGGGAATGTCGCGGTTGGAGTTTTAAAGAAAAGGGACACTTAGAGGAGGACTTGGAGCAAACCCCTTTAGAACTAGGTTGTTCTAGAGTCTATACCCACGGGAGCACCGGAGTACTCGAGTTACCTCACCCAGGGAAGCCGGGTGCATAGGTGTCTTTCGGGGTCGGGTTTCGTCGTCGTTTTCAATGGCGATCTGCTGCAAAGTGCTGCTGGCGACCAAGTCGAAAGTGTTCGAGTGGATCCAAGGGTGGATCGGAGATCTGAAGAACCTGAAAGCAGAGGGGACAGAGTCTGGGTCACTAGCCAGTGACCAGGAAGGCGATGAGCAGATGCCCGCCGATGTCGGGTGCTTCAGGTAGGTTGACAGTCATCTTGACTCTTCAGCCACGAGGTCCAGGAGGTGTCGACGATGACCAGGAGCTGGATTCGAGCTGTTCCATGACGTCTGTCGATTGCAGGGGTGTTGGCGACCGGATTGGACCCAACAAGCCTTGGCAACGGCAAGTCTCATGGAAATAGAAGAAGGACGGTGGTACAGACCAGCAAGGTCTGAGGGACTCACCCAGCGAGGGTAAGTCAGGGCACGTCTGGAGCAACCAGAGAAGCCCAATAAGAAGAAGAGTTGCCTTCGGGAGGGCCCACTAGCTAATGGACTAGCGACCGCGAAGGAGCCTCAAGTGGACGCACTTGGAGCTGGCTCACAGGATGCTCGTGGAGTGGAAGCCAGTGATCTTCGGTGCAGTCGGTGCTGGAGGCAGGGGCTACTCGGAGCCCAAAGCACAACTTCGTGGGATACCCAGAAGAGGATGCACTTGCAAAAGTACTCAGTGTCCAGGGGTCACGGTTCCACGTTACCCACGACAGCTACGGGCCTCAGCTTTGCTGGGGACTCAGAGCAGCCTCGTGGAAGTCTGGAAATCTACCTCTAGTGATGCAAAGACTTCGAGGTCCGGCGGGAGCTTCAGCGATGCAGACCGGACAATTGCTTCTTAGGTGCCTGCCAAGCAGGGGAGTCACTCCTTGACCCCAAGGGAGATTCTTCAGTCCTCTAATCTTGAAGTAGAGCGTCGAAGGTCCAGGATTCTGTATCAGAGTTTCGTCCAGGTAAATCTAAAGTCCTAAGGACTGGGGTCCCATACTTATACCAAGTTAGGGGTTGGACATACTCTGGGGACCCACCTATGGGAGGGTCAGGGCAGAGGGGTGGTTACACCCCTTTCCCTTTGTCCAGTTTCGCGCCAGAGCAGGGGCTGGAAGCCTCTGAGCCGGTTTGAACTGGGGTATGCACAGGGACACCAAATGTGCCCCCAGTGCAGGACTTCAAAGCACCAGAGAGTGCTCCCGCCCAGCCCCAATACACATTATCCTGTCTGGGGAGGTGGTTACACCTCCCTGGGACAGGAAACCTATTGTCCAGGCCTCCCCTGCCGGAGTTTCAGTCAGCAGCAGGAGGCCAGACCCGTGTCTGTGGCAGCGGCATCCATTTTGTGATGCCAGGGCTCTGGAAAGAAGTTACCGGGTATGCCGGTGGGTACATGTCTCTCCCTCTAGAAGGGTGGAATGCTACCCCCGCCGCCAGAACTGGCAGGGGGGTAGTATTCCAAGATGTTTGACACCAAACACGACATGTTTTGTTGCAGCCAGTCCAAAGTTAGCATTCTACCGCGAGGATATAATGCACTTAAGAGTATATGGTCCAGGCTGCACTACAAACAGCATCAGAGAAGGGTCTCCGACCGCTGCAGAGGGGCTCTGCTCATGCAGGGGCACCCTCTCACATAAGAACCAAGCACTCTGCCTCCAGGATTGATAAGGCCTGCCATAGGAGTGACTTATAGGTTTATATGTGTGCATATGCAGTGATATAGGTAACCTATATCACAGTAAGGAGTGCATGCACCACCTTACCCAGGCTGCAGTAGCAGACCTGTGGTGTCATTTTGGCTGGCCTTCCAGGGGTGGCATAATACATGCTTCAGCCCCTGGCAGGCCTCTGAGGTACCTATGCCCTGGGTACATAGTATACCATATACTAGGGACTTATAAGGGCACTCCAGATTCCAATCAGAGATGTGCCTAAGGCACATGGAAACCATTTTAGAGAGGAAGCAGCTAGGCTGGGGTTCTGATTAGCAGGGCCCCAGCCAGACTAAAGTCGAAAAACAGTGAAGCATCAGCAAAAAGTGGGGGTACCCATGTGAAGCAGATCCTACTCTCCTACACAACCCCCCAAACGTAGGGACATTAAACTAACCTTGTCCAGTTGAGTCTTCATGTTCTAAGTGGAAGTACCTAGAGAGTCCATCTGCATTGGCATGGTTACTCCCAGGTCTATGTTCCACTGTAAAGTCCATCCCCTGTAGGGAAATGGACCACCTAAGCAGTTTGGGGTTTTCACCCTTCATTTGTTTTAGCCATAGGAGGGGCTTATGGTCTGTTTGAACAAGGAAGTGAGTGCCAAACAAGTATGGCCTCAACTTCTTCAGAGCCCAGACCACAGCAAAGGCCTCCCTCTCTAATGGCTGACCAACGTTTCTCTCTAGGGGTCAGCCTTCTGCTAATAAAAGCTACTGGCTGATCCTGACCTTCATCATTCAATTGTGACAGTACAGTCCCTACCCCCAATTCAGATGCATCTGTTTGGACAATGAACTTCTTGGAGTAATCAGGACTCTGTAGAATGGGAGCAGTGCACATGGCCTGCTTCAGGTCATCAAATGCCTTTTGACAGCTAACTGTCCACTGAACCTTTTTGGGCATTTTCTTGGAAGTTAAGTCATTCAGGGGTGTCACTATTGATCCATACCCCTTGACAAATCTCCTATAGTACCCAGTCAGACCTAAAAAGGCTCTCACCTGAGTCTGGGTAGTTGGAGCAGTCCAGTCCATGATGGTCTGGATCTTGCTCTGCAATGGTTGAACCTGGCCTCCACCCACAAGGTGGCCCAGGTACACAACCTGACTCTGCCCTATCTGGCACTTTGTGGCCTTGATAGTTAGGCCTGCTTTCTGCAGGGCCTGCAAAACATTTCTGAGGTGGACCAGGTGATCCTCCCAGGTGGAGCTAAAGACAGCAATATCATCTAGATATGCTGCACTATAGGCTTCCAGACCTGTAAGGACTGTGTTCACCAACCTCTGAAAAGTGGCAGGTGCATTCTTCAAACCAAAGGGCATTACCACAAATTGATAATGCCCACTAGGGGTTGAGAATGCTGTCTTTGGCTTTGCATCATCAGCTAGCCTGATCTGCCAGTAGCCAGCTGTTAGGTCAAATGTGCTTAGATACTTGGCTGATGCCAAAGTGTCTATTAGCTCATCTGCCCTGGGTATTGGATGGGCATCAGTCCTAGTGACTGCATTGAGACCCCTGTAGTCCACACAAAACCTCATCTCTCTTTTCCCACCACTGGTGTGAGGTTTTGGCACAAGGACCACTGGACTAGCCCAAGGGCTATCTGAGGGTTCAATAACTCCCAAATCCAACATCTTCTGGACTTCTGTCCTGATACAGTCCCTGACATGGTCAGGTTGCCTATAAATCTTATTTTTAATAGGCAGACTGTCCCCAGTGTCCACTTCATGAGTGCACCAGGTGGTCTGACTGGGTGTCAGAGAGAATATGTGCCTGAACTGATTGAGCACCTGTCTGCAATCAGCTTGCTGCTGGGCAGTGAGGCTGCCTGCCAAGGCTACACCATCCACTGACCCATCATCAGGGTTCTGTGAGAGCAGGTCAGGGAGTGGGCCACTCTCTTCCTCCTGTCCCTAATCAGTAGCCATGAGCAAGCCCATGTCTGCCCTGTCCACATATGGTTTTAATCTGTTGACATGGAGAACCCTGTGGGGACTCCTGGGTGTTCCTAGGTCTACTAAATAGGTAACCTCACCCTTCTGTTCAACAATGGTATGGGGTCCACTCCATTTGTCTTGGAGAGCTGCTGGGGCCACTGGCTCCAACACCCACACCTTCTGTCCTGGCTGGTAAACAGTCAGTACAGCCTTTGGTCATGCCAGGCTTTTTGCAGTTCCTGGCTAGCCTCAAGGTTTTTAGTTGCCTTTTTCATGTACTCAGCCATCCTGGAGCGGAGACCAAGTACATAGTCCACTATGTCTTGCTTTGGGGGCTTGAGAGGTAACTCCCATCCTTCCTTTACCAAGCACAATGGACCCCTGACAGGGTGACCAAACAAAAGTTCAAAAGGGCTGTAGCCAACCCCTTTTGAGGCACCTCCCTGTATGCAAATAAAAGGCAGGGCAAGAGTATGTCCCATCTTCGCCTAAGCTTCTCTGGGAGCCCTTTAATCATGCCCTTCAAGGTTTTGTTGAATCTCTCAACTAAACCATTGCATTGTGGGTGATAGGGTGTGGTGAACTTGTAAGTCACTCCACACTCCTTCCACATTGCTTTCAAGTATCCAGACATAAAGTTTGCATCCCTGTCTGATACAACCTCCTTAGGGAAGCCCACTCTTGAGAAAATTCCCAGGAGGGCCCTTGCCACTACAGGTGCTGTAGTGGTCCTAAGGGGAATAGCCTCTGGGTACCTGGTGGCATGATCCACTACCACCAGGATAAACCTGTGCCCAGATGCTGTTTGGGGATCCATGGGACCAACAATGTCAATCCCCACCCTTTCAAAGGGAACCCCCACCACAGGTAGTGGTATCAGGGGGCCTTTGTAGTGCCACCTGCCTTGCCACTGGCCTGGCAGGTTACACAGGAGCGACAAAACTCCTTGGTGTCTTCAGACATGTGGGGCCAGTGAAAGTGAGGGACAATTCTGTCCCAAGTCTTGTTCTGGCCCAGGTGACCTGCTAAGGGAATGTCATGGGCTAGGGTCAATAGGAAGCCCCTGAACTTCAGAGGTATAACCAACCTCCTGGTGGCACCAGGCTTGGGGTCTCTACACTCTGAGTACAAGAGTCCATCATCCCAATACACTGTATGGGGACCACTAGCTTTCCCAGCAGCCTCAGCAGCAGCTTGCTGTCTGAGGGGTTCAAGAGAGGGCAGCTCAGCTGCTCCTGGCTCAGATCTGCCCTGGAAGGGCCCCCTGTCCCCAAGAACTCAACCTGGTCAGGTTCAAGCTCCTCTGGGACAGTTCCTTCCTCAGGACTGAGATCATCTCCCTCAAGAGACTGATCTTCCTTCTGAGCCAAGGGGAAGGCACTGCCTTTACCCTACTACTCCTCCTCTTGGATGGCACTTGGTCCATTTTTCCAGGATCCAAGGCCTGTTCAGTGTTAGACATTTTGCTCTGTGACCTGGTCACAGCAAACACATCTGCAGGGATGCCCAGCATTTCTGCATGGGTCCTGAGCTCCACTTCTGCCCAAGCTGAAGTTTCTAGATCATTGCCAAGCAAGCATTCAACTGGTAGGTCTGCACTTACCACAACCTTCTTAAGGCCAGTTACCCCTCCCCAGGAGAAGTTAACAACTGCCAGAGTATGGTCTGTTCTGACATTGCTAGCATTGGTCACTTGGTACATTTCACCAAGTATAATCTGCCCAGGATCCACAAGGTCTTGTGTCACCATGGTGACACTTGCCCCTGTGTCCCTAAATGCCAAAGCCTCTTTTCCATTGATTAAGGGCTGTTGTCTGTACTTGCCCAGATTACTGGGACTCACAGAGGAGGTCACATCCATGCCTCCATCACAGACTAGGACAGCCTGAGTGAGTTCTCTGACTAGGTCAGAGCTCATCTCCTTACCCAGGGTCAACCCTACTAAACCCTTGGCCTGTGTACTCCCACCACCAACTGTAACTGCACTAGGGGGAACAGGTGCCTTAGGGGCATTGGTGGGGGCTGGAATAGAGTCTTTGGACTTGGTGCAATCACTGGTCCAGTGTGTCTTTTGCTTACAGACTTTGCACCATGGTTTCTTTTGGCCTTTTCCCTTGTTAGACTGTGAATCCCCACCTGAAGAAGATTTTTGGGGGCCTTGTGAAGACTTCTGGTCTTTACCCTTCTCCCCACCCTTATCAGAGTTCTTAGAATCTTGCTTCTTTGGGTCACCACCTTGGTTCTGTACCTTCTGCCTCACCCTGGTTCTGACCCATTTGTCTGCCTTCTTTCCCAATTCTTGGGGAGAGGTCAGATCAGAGTCCACCAGGTACTGATGCAACAGCTGATTTTGACAGTTATTAAGAATCTGCTCCCTCATGATAAGATTGTACAATCCTGTGAAGTCACATACCTTACTGCCCATCAACCAACCTTCCAGAGCCTTAGCAGAACAATCCACATAGTCCACCCAGTCTTGAGTCTGTGCTTTTTGGGTATCTCTGAACTTTAACCTGTATTGTTCAGTTGTTAGGCCAAACCCATCAATCAGAGCACTCTTCAAGACTTTGTAATTGTCAGCATCCTCTTCTCTAACAGTGAGGAGCTTGTCTCTACCTTTGTCTGCAAAGGAGAGCCACAAGATTGCTGCCCACTGCTCCTGAGGGACCCTCTGTACTTTACAGGCCCTCTCCAGTGCAGTTATCCATTTGTGGATGTCATCCCCACTCTGGTAGGGAGGGACAATCTTGCTCAGGTTTCTATGGTCATAAGACCTTTCCCTATCTCTGGGGAAATTGCTGCCACCATGGGACTCTAGTCCCATCTTTTTCTTTGCCTTTCAAGCTCTAGGGACTCCCTGTCTATAGCCAACTGCTCTCTTCTGAGTCTCAACTGAGCTTCTCCATATCTGAGCAGTCTCTCTTTCCTCTCACTTGAGGATTCCCTCCTATGAGAGGAAACAGAGGTCCCTACTGAGGTGTCAGAGTGGTTAGACTCCTGAGAAGGAGATCTAGGCCTTCTGGGCACACTCACCACTCTTCCTGGGGGGACAAAGGGGAGGTCATTCTGATCCTCTTCCTCATCCACAGGAGGGGCTGGATTTTCCAGGTCAAGGACATTGTCACCTTCCTGGCCAGTTTCAGAGGGGGGGGGCCTGGGTGATGTCACCCCTGGTCCCTTCCTCATCTTCTGCCCCACCCTCTCTGCCTACCCCTTCAGACCCTAGGGGTGTGCTGAGATCATCTGACAGAAGCACCTCTCTGAGGTGTTGGGTGCTGGCACTTTTGCCTGTCTTCAGCTTCCTAGTATTGCACAATGCTCTCAATTCCAAGAATGGGAGATTATCATACTTGGAGGGAAGAAGCCCACTGGCTTCTGGCAAGGACTCACTGGGTCCTGGCTTTGAAGACATTACTAGTGAGGTGTGGTGTATGCACTACCTACTCTAGTGTGGCCTACTAAACTCTCTTGAGTTGTAGAAAGGGTGTGCTATCCCTTACACACAACTCTAAGTTCAGTAGAACTTACTGTATTCTAAGCTTGATTTATATGTACCAAAGGTACCCTTAGTGGTTTTCAGTTGATCAATTCAATTGAGATTATCTGGTAAAACAATAGCAAGCTGGAATCCCACACGCTGCACACCAATGTGAGAAGTTGGCCTGGTATATGCTGTCCACTAATTATAGTGGGCACCTTGCACCAGTCCAAACAACCCCTTATTGGAGATAGGTTAAAGACAACCTTTATTGAAAGCTATCCTAGTGGTAGCTATGGAGAGCAGCCTTCAGGCTAAGTCTTGAAGGAATGTAAAGCAGCTTGTTTTACCAGTCTATAATCTCTTGAGTGACCAAATGAAAGAGGACCACACCAGGTATATATTTAAAATATATGTATTTAGTCTTAAACACACCCCTCTAGTCTCTTTATGAGGCTAGAGTTCGAAGTACATAAGTTACAAGTCAGTTATCAACAGTAATAGCACAAATACACGTTTGAGCCCTAGGGGCGTACCAAACCATATACCAATAAAGTGGTATAAGAACCACGACTGAGCTAGACACAAGGCCTAGAGCCTGTAGAAGTGCTTGGCCCTCAAGGAACCACCCAAGGTAGTGACACAGGGGACCCACGGGGGACGCGTGCAGTGTGAGAACACAGCCGCGAGCCGCCGTTGACTTCTATGGGGAATGTCGCGGTTGGAGTTTTAAAGAAAAGGGACACTTAGAGGAGGACTTGGAGCAAACCCCTTTAGAACTAGGTTGTTCTAGAGTCTATACCCACAGGAGCACCGGAGTACTCGAGTTACCTCACCCAGGAAGCCGGGTGCATAGGTGTCTTTCGGGGTCGGGTTTCGTCGTCGTTTTCAATGGCGATCTGCTGCAAAGTGCTGCTGGCGACCAAGTTGAAAGTGTTTGGGTGGATCCAAGGGTGGATCGGAGATCTGAAGAACCTGAAAGCAGAGGCGACAGAGTCTGGGTCACTAGCCAGTGACCAGGAAGGCGATGAGTGGATGCCCACCGATGTCGGGTGCTTCAGGTAGGTTGACAGTCGTCTTGACTCTTCAGCCACGAGTTCCAGGAGGTGTTGACGATGACCAGGAGCTGGATTCGAGCTGTCCCACGACGTCTGTCGATTGCAGGGGTGTCGGCGACTGGATTGGACCCAACAAGCCTTGGCAACGGCAAGTCTCATGGAAATAGAAGAAGGACGGTGGTACAGACCAGCAAGGTTTGAGGGACTCACCCAGTGAGGGTAAGTCAGGGCATGTCTGGAGCAACCAGGGAAGCCCAATCAAAAGAAGAGTTGCCTTTGGGAGGGCCCACTAGCCAATGGACTAGCGACCGCAAAAGAGCCTCGAGTGGACGCACTTGGAGCTGGCTCACAGGACGCTCATGGAGTGGAGGCCAGTGATCTTCGGTGCAGTCGGTGGTGGAGGCGGGGGCTACTCGGAGCCCAAAGTACAACTTCATGGGAGACCCAGAAGAGGATGCACTTGCAAAAGCACTCGGTGTCCAGGGGTCACGGTTCCACGTTACCCACGACAGCTAAGGGCCTCAGCTTTGCTGGGGACTCAGGGCAGCCTCGGGAAAGTCTGGAAATCCACCTCTGGTGATGCAAAGACTTTGGTGTCCGGCGGGAGCTTCAGTGATGCAGACCAGACAATTGCTTCTTAGGTGCCTGCCAAGCAGGGGAGTCACTCCTTGACCCCAAGGGAGATTCTTCAGTCCTCTAATCTTGAAGTAGAGTGTCGAAGGTCCAGGATTCTGTATCAGAGTTTCGTCCAGGTAAATCTAAAGTCCTAAGGACTGGGGTCCCATACTTATACCAAGTTAGGGGTTGGACATACTCTGGGGACCCACCTATGGGAGGGTCAGGGCAGAGGGGTGGTTACACCCCTTTCCCTTTGTCCAGTTTCACGCCAGAGCAGGGGCCGGAAGCCCCTGAGCCGGTTTGAACTGGGGTATGCACAGGGACACCAAATGTGCCCCCAGTGCAGGACTTCAAAGCACCAGAGAGTGCTCCCGCCCAGCCCCAATACACATTATCCTGTCTGGAGAGGTGGTTACACCTCCCTGGGACAGGAAACCTATTGTCCAGGCCTCCCCTGCCGGAGTTTCAGTCAGCAGCAGGAGGCCAGACCCGTGTCTGTGGCAGCGGCATCCATTTTGTGATGCCAGGGCTCTGGAAAGAAGTTACTGGGTATGCCGGTGGGTACATGTCTCTCCCTCTAGAAGGGTGGAATGCTACCACCGCCGCCAGAACTGGCGGGGGGAGGGGGGTAGTATTCCAAGATGTTTGACACCAAACACGACATGTTTTGGTGCAGCCAGTCCAAAGTTAGCATTCTACCGCGAGGATATAATGCACTTAAGAGTATATGGTCAGGCTGCACTACAAACAGCATCAGAGGAGGGTCTCCGAACGCTGCAGAGGGGCTCTGCTCATGCAGGGGCACCCTCTCACATAAGAACCAAGCACTCTGCCTTCAGGATTGATAAGGCCTGCCATAGGAGTGACTTATAGGTTTATATGTGTGCATATGCAGTGATATAGGTAACCTATATCACAGTAAGGGGTGCATGCACCACCTTACCCAGGCTGCAGTAGCAGACCTGTGGTGTCATTTTGGCTGGCCTTCCAGGGGTGGCATAATACATGCTTCAGCCCCTGGCAGGCCTCTGAGGTACCTATGCCCTGGGTACATAGTATACCATATATACTAGGGACTTATAAGGGCACTCCAGATTCCAATCAGAGATGTGCCTAAGGCACATGGAAACCATTTTAGAGAGGAAGCAGCTAGACTGGGGTTCTGATTAGCAGGGCCTCAGCCAGACTAAAGTCGAAAAACAGTGAAGCATCAGCAAAAAGTGGGGGTACCCATGTGATGCAGATCCTACTCTCCTACAGTGGGCACTTCTGAACCCAAACTAAAAAGATGGGGTGAAGACACTTAAGAGATAGGAAAGGAGCATTGGGAATTAGGTCCTGAAACTGTTGAGGTAGGCCAGCTCTCCCAAGGAACTGACCTGGACAGAAGGATGTGAGGCAGAGTAGGCAGTGGCGGCTCGCATAGGGCGTGCTGCGGGGCGGTGTGGCAGGGCGGGGGAGGGGCAGGGTGGGGGGGGTAGTAAACTCGGACATACGACGGAACAGAGGAAAGTAATTATTACGTTCCTCCGTTCTGTTGTATGTCCGAGTTTACTACCCCCAACCCTGCCCCTCCCCTGCCGCGCCCCACCGCCCCGCAGCATGCCCTAAGCGAGCCGCCACTGAGAGTAGGCGCTGCAACTTTCAACCCACTTCCTCTACTCTTCCTCGTCTGAAAGACTAGAAAGACGCTCCCAGGTTTGGCTGAGTCTCCTGGCCTTTGGGCTGGGGGGGGGGGGGGCTTGTGTGAGAAGCTGGGTTTCTGTTGCAGTAAACCCCCCACTTTTTGCCAGACTACTTATGCACTTTGACTTGATGTGCCCTGGGTCCCTGCCAAACAGGTTCCCAGGGCCTGTGTTCTTTCCCCAAAACTAACCCAATTGGCATCTCTGGCCACAGGTCAGCCCCTGGTAAATGGTATCACAGGTACCCAGGGCACTGTGACCAGGGAAGACCTCTAAGGGCTGCAACACTTATTGTGCCACCCTCAGAGGCCCTGTACCTTTACACACACACACTGCCTTTGCAGGTTGCGTGTTTTGGTGCAGAACAAAGTGAAGAGTCGACCTGGCACACATCCCTGTGTGCCATGCCTACAACCCACTGTCTTGGCATAGATCAGTCACCCCTCTAGCTGGGTGCCCTATACCAGTGGTGAGGGTACAGGTGCATGAGCCCTGTACCCCTACAGTGTCTAAGTCCATTCTTAGACATTGTAAGTGCAGTGCTGCCATTAGAGTATATGGTGCTGGGAGCTTGTCATTACGAACTCCACAGCACCACAATGGCTACACTGAAAACTGAGAAGTTTGGTATCAAACTTCTCAGCACATTTAACCCACACTGATGCCAGTGTGAGATTTAATGAAAAATGCACACAGAGGGCATCTTAGAGATGCCCCCTGAAAAAACGACCAGCCTCTGGTGGGTTCCTTGACTGGTACACACCAGCCTGCCACCACGAGACATGTTTCTGGACCCCTAGGGAGGGAGCCCTCGGTCCTTGAGCCCAGAAACAAAGCCTTTCCTGGGCAGAGGTGTTCACACCTCCCCCAGGCCAGGAAGAGCCATCTGTGGCAGGGGAGCTTCAAAGGCCTGGCAGCCTTTGTAATGCGACCCCCAACCTCTCCTGCTATCAGGAGCAGGCCCCCTTCCTGTCTCCCCTCCTTTTCGGTGGGAAGACAGGTGGGAAAAACTAGCCAGCCCAGAAGGTGTGCCCACCTCTGCCAACTCCACCCCTCAGGTGGGGGAGGCGAGGTGAAGCCCGCTCTTCAGTGCCTGCCATCTTGCAGATGGCAGGCACTACCCAATCAGGATAAGGGATTGTGCTCACTCCCCCACGTGGGGTGAGCACACCAAGGGTGTAGTCACCCTAAGGTCAGTAGCCCATTGGCTACTGACCTAGAGACCCCTAAAACGCCCCCTAAATACAGTATTTAGGGGGCAGCCCTGAACCAAGAAAGCAGACCAGAAGAAACTACAAGAAAAGAAGAAGAAGGACCGAACAGCCGTGCCGAAGCTAACAAGTGGAAGACGCCCACTGACTTGGCCCCAACCCTACCGGCCTGTCTCCACCTCGAACCTGCTCCTGCGAAATCCCGGTGTGTCCTACAGCCAGCAACCTCAAAAACCCCGGAGGACCTACCTGCCTTCAACCACAAAGACTGTGTCTCCCGTGAACACCGGATTTGTTCATCTGGAACCTCTGGCTCCGGCCGGACATCGCGAATCCGCACCACTCTGTACGCGCCATCCACGGCCCGAGCTCGAGTGGGCAAACACAACAAGGAGGTCCCCCGGTGATCCTAGCCCGAGATCCGGTCGACCCCTGACCTGCCTCAAACCTCCAGCCAACGCCTGCAGCCTAAATCCAGAAGGTCCCCCCAACCGCGCCCAGGAGCTGGTAAGAGGATCTGACCCTAAAAGGCAACCCTGCACCCGACGCCCCACGGCCTTGGATGGCCCAACTGACGGTGCCTAACCAACCCCCAAATTCCCAACTTACCTCTCGAAGTGGTGGTCGCAACCAGAAGACCTTCGTCCCCAAGCCTGCAGTGCCTTTGCAAACCGGAGGTTCCCTATTGCAAACAACAGGGCGCCTGACGTCGAAACAGCACCCTGCACCCGGCCGCCCTAGTGCCGTTGAGGGTGAACCTTTGGTGCTACTTTGTTTCCCCATTTGCCCTGAGCTAAAGTCCAGAAGCTTTGCTCCCACAACCAAGTGGCCTGCTCGTCAGCAGCCACCAACCGGAGGCCCCTTATCCCCCATTGGATAACATTGGGCCTCAGCACTCTGCACCCGGCCGCCCTAGTGCTGCTGAGGGTGTAACAAGAGTGCATCCTTGACCCGGGTGGACCCCTGAGTCTACCCCCAGAACCTCAACTCCCACTACCAAATACTTACCTTAAAACCAATAACACTATTTTCCTCCATAGTGTAACATTGACTGTTTTTCTTGGAAAACTTTCTAAGTGTGGAGTTTGAAAACCTAAAGAAATTCTTTAAAATTTTACTATTTAACCAAAACGATTTAACTTACCTGTTTACAGGAAATGTCCCAGAGTAGTATCCAGGTATACTACTCTGAGTAAGAAAAGTAATCTAAAAAGTAACTTACCTGGTATTTTACTGAAAAGCCCATTCAAGTCCATGTACTGTATTTACAAAGTATTGCATTTCTCTGCAACCATACTGTAAGTCAAAACAAAGTGCATATACAATTACAATTCAAACTGTTTACAAACTGCATTACTATTGTAAAGTATTTATTGCTTACCTGTGCCAGGCTTACTTGGTTCTAGAAAATAAAGTAACTAAAAGAATATTTTTTATACAACAACAATTGGTCTGAAGTTCAGTCTTTGAGTGTGTGAATTCATTTGCTGACTGAGTGTGTACAACAAATGCTTAACACTGTCCTCTGATACTGCCTTACTGCTCGACCACACTACCACGAATAGAGAGTGAGTGCTATCTAACTTTACCTCTGCCTACCTTTGGGGTTCCACTGGACTCTGTGCACACTATACCTCACTTTGGTATAGTATATACAGAGCCAGCTTCCTACATAGCACGCTACTCCAAAACCCAAAAATGATTAGTAGTGGATTAGTATAGTGAACATTGAGCTAATTTGAGCCGTGGGCATTTGAGTCTGTTAGTTGGATTGAATAGGATAATGAGGGGATAGAAGAGGGAAGAGTGCAGAAAGTGGTTATTGGTAGAAGTAAGATGAGGCTTACCTGCTTCAATCAATCAATCAGGGTTGGTAAAGCGCAGCTACTCCCCCATGAGGGTCTCAAGGTGTTGGGGGGGGGGCTGGAAGGGGGGGCTCCGTTGAGTGCTGGGGTCATCCGAAGAGCCGGGTCTTGAGGTCCTTCCTGAACTGGGGCAATGTGGGAGATCGCCAGAGGTGGAGGGGGAGGGTGCTTCTGCACATTTACTATTTATTCTGGATGTATCAAGCAAGGCTGAATGTCCTCCACTCAAGCTGCATCTGTTCTAAATGAGGCCAGCTTGGACAGCTTTTGGCGTGTCTGTGTGGCAGAAGCTTGCACTGTTGTGACTCAGGCAGTCCCCGCTTTGTGCCAAAGGGAAGATTACATTGTTGCCACCATGCCGCGCTTGCTAGTGTGAATTTACTGACGGCGACGCTCTATTAACTTTAACAGTACAAAGGGCAGCACTGTTGACTTTGCCAGCGCTTGTTTCTGCCTCTGTGGCTTGACTGTGCTCAGGGACTCGGCTACCAGTGTGGCAGGGAGGAGGAGGTGAGGCGTGAAGCGGCGCTGGGAGCAGCCCCACCGTGCTCCCAATATCTCATCTCTGTTTTTGTCCTGTACTCAGCAGCATACTTGCCTTGAATGCATTCCCAAATCTATTTTCAGAACAGAAGCGCATCTTCCTCAAGGTGTCCTCCGTGAGGTAATAAGATACTGACAGTGTCATATTTTTTCTTCCTCCCACTCACGCTCCCCTCCCTCTCTTCATCACTGTGAATTTCTTCCACCCCTCCCCCCACCCCCAGCTCTGTAGCTTCCTTTCGCTCTTTCTCTATTGACTTATTTTTAAGCCATCTCGCTTGTCTTCCCCTTATTCACCTTTTGTTCCCGATAATATCTCAGTTCAAAGTGGACAGCTCTGCCATTTTTGGAAACACCTGGGCTTAGAGTCAAAAGCAAGAGATGGGGGAGGGGAAGGGCGAGGAGGGGGGAGGTGAAGGGCGAGGAGGGGGGGGGGGGCGGGGGGTTGGGACCATTATGAAACAAGCATTTGCAATGCAATAGGTCTCGCATTATTAAAGTTTGAGCTATTGGTGTTGCATTTGCAAGAGTTTGAGCTATTGCCATTATAAACGACAATGCCTTTTATTTATGTGTTTCGAAAAGCTGTATGCAGTGCATAAACATGCCCTTTGTACTTATAGTCCTTGCTTACGAAAAGGAAGGCTGGCAGTAAAAGAGGCATAGTTACTGCCAGCGTTGCTTCTCGTAAGCAACGACTGCAAGTACAAAGTGCCTGTTTACGCACCGCTTGCAGGTTTTTAAAATACAGAAATAAAAGGCATTGGTATTTACAATGCCAATAGCTCAAACTCTGCAAATGCGCACCTGCAGAGCACCTGGAAATGTTCATAAAACCCTGTAACTGTGGTTCAATTATGATTTGACCAGCCATGGTCATTTGGCTCTATATACAATATGGGGTGATACCCCGAAACCAGTCCCAGGATGCTTGTTTCCGGTCCAAGGAGGACCTGAGCTGACAGTTCAGGCTGAACTGTTCTCATGGGGGGCAGGGTGTAGACTAATTTGCATATGGCTGGATCCAAAGTGGGGTGGCGAAGTGAGCTAAAGAACAATGGATTTAACCCAGATCTCTTGACTATGGGTGAGTGATTGAAAAGTTTAGCACTCCATCCATCATCTTGTGGTGTTTGCTGGATATGTTCAGGACAATAAACATGAAACAACATATACAACAAAGGTCAAAATGAATGCAAACTCAAAAATACAGTTTTCACAGCAAGGGTCAAAATCAAGGCACAATGAAAGAATATAATGCTGTACTTATTTAAGCCTTATTGCACCTGGTCAGATTCTCAACAATGGTTAAGATCCTCTTCAAAGTGCATTAGCCACCAGTAACTGCCCATCCGCAATTATGGCCTGAGCAAAAAGTCTGAGTGCATAATGAAAGGGAAGGGCAATTAGCGGCTGTTAACACCAACAGCATGTGGGCAGGAAGGCTAATCGCACCAGTTCCAATACACGGGCAAACAGGCCAGCCCTCCCTGCCTTCCACATGACCCTGCTTCATGCTCTCACTGAATTCAAATAGAGGAAAATCAGAGATGCCAGTGCCATCTTTTTAAGCTTTCTAACTGAATGAGCCAATCTCAAAAATCCATACAAGGTTCAAATATATAAATGCATACTAAAGATGTACAATGATGGTGAAGATTGTTGGAAACCAGCAGTATACCGTCTTCATAAACGTCTTGAGAAGCATGCTGCTTGCATGCTAAATGTATAGGCATTGGTTCTCTTTTGCTCCATACACAGGTAAGGTACACAGAAAGTATCTTCTCAACTTTAAGGGTGGCAATGGAGATGGGGATATTAAGCATTATGCACACGCTGTGTTGCTGTGTAGCTAGGTTCATGCCATACCAGTACAGGTCACGTGTCCCAATTAAACCAATAACAAGTTACACTTAGTTATTTCATGCACAGGTTTTGCTGCTTAAGCACATGGCATGCATACATATAGTCACCTTACAGCGGCCTCTTTTTATGTATTTTCCCTGATATTATAAACATAACAATAAGCAAGCTCAAATCCATGCAATCTTCCATACTTTGCAAAACATATATACAGTGTCTCTTTACACGAAACCGCCTCAATTTGAAAAACATGGGCCACTTTTTTTATTATATGTAATTGACAAATTATGACACTTTTTTGGTGCCCGGACCTACTTTCTGCTCCAGTCAGACCCTGCTAAAAGGACACATGGGGCAAGTGCAGACTGCGAGTGCTAGTTTATGATGCTGATGGAAAATAACCCCCTCTTGGGCACTTTAGAGCACTATGTTCCGCACGGAGAAAACAGACTTCGAGGCAGTTAGGTACTGGTTGTACTGCTGTAGGAGGGGAAGTACAGCAGCGTTATTACCCCTCCATACAATGTGATGGCAACGGCTCTTCACACCAAAGATGGAATAACATCAAACTCGAACTCCGCCTCACCACGATAAAAAGAGTCAAATATCGTATCCTGACTCCATACTATAAACTAGAATGTTTCCATATTACTTGATTGGAGCACAGCAGGCGCCCGTCGTATTCTAGGTAAAGATGTGGCTTAAAAGGACTTGGTGAATCAAAACCACTATCTCGTGAACACATGATTCAAGAACCTTTTGATAAGATGTACTTATTCTCTGCCACGCACATATTGTACATTTACAACATGTATGTACCAGGAATGGTACTATGTCATACATTTTTATGTCTGGTCTCTTCCTGCAAAGGACTCTGGCTTCACCCTAGCATGCTGTGCGCTATAAACACCCACACAAATAAAGGATAAACATCCAGAGATGTGTTGAATGCCAACTGGCTGCTGGAGTAGGTACAGCATTAATTTGACAGCTGGCGCAACCCGTCACCAAGGTGCAGTTCAGAATACCGGAAAGCAGTGGCATTAGTAGTGCGTTGTCCGCTTAAAGTCAGTGTGTGGGGGGGTCTGTATAATCGAGGGCAACAGAGGCCCACTAAGTGCCTTTAGGTCGTCACTCACTGCCTACTACTGTGCACTGAACACTACTTAACCTCGGTTCTGGCTTTACAGTAGGATTCTCGCCCCCACCCTGTGCCTGCCAAGCCCACCACCCATGCTGGAAGAAGCAAGGTTGCTTTTAAAAGCCTCAGCCTCCCCTTAAACAAGTCCCATCACACAAAACTGTGCTTCGAAAGCAGACTATCTCCTGAAATGATAAAAATGAAACCGGGTTTGTGAGCTACACCTGTGAATTCCCAAATCTGCTACTTTCAGCCCCTGTCCTAGTGTTGCACCAGGCTTCACTCTACAGACCTCTTTACCATAGGCTGCTCCAGAGGGCGCCTGCACTGCTGCTGTGTACCCCACAGAGCGAGCTTTATTCTGCTTGGAGTAGGCAAATTAATACTATCTTTCATCCCCATGTGTCTCCTGAATGCTTGATTCAGAGTCTAGGCCGCCATATCAGTCTTATCTGCGTGTCCCGCACAGAGGCTTGACTCCTAGGCGCTTTCTCGAGACGCGTGCTTTATAGAGTGCTGGGTGTCCCATGCGGGAAGTTCGAATAAGTTAGGTACACGGATCGGAACCAGTGCTGGACTAACATGCCCCAATCACTGTCGAGGTGACACTCTTAACATCCACCTCACAGTACACATACAGTGAACAAATCAAAAACCAGAGAAAAATCAGTCTGGAAAGAGGCCAAGGGAAGCTTCCAGCAGCTGCCAATCTGCGCAGAAGGAAAGTACTGCAGCAAGAATTCCTCCCGACTACCCTCCAGGTGACGCGCGGCATGACCCATGCCATCGCACTCATTCCCCACCCCCACCCCCACACGCGCTACATTATGCGCCTCCCTTCCCCCGAAGGCAAACATACGGTGACGATGCTTCCCCAGCAGTGGCCAAGGACTTGACTTATCGTATCCTGGGGAGACATAGGAGGCGTGAGCTCATCTCGCGAGAAGGTGGACGAAGGATTGGGTTCCCGCACGCAAGTCAATGCCTGTTAGAAGCCATGGCAAACCTCTGGGAGAGCAGAGGCCTGTGCAGGAGGCACAGAGGCCCCCGTTAGCGAGCAACGGACGCAGGGAGCTAATTGAATGGAAGACCCACTGGGACGCAGTCAGTGCCTTTTGTGGGAAACTGGGACCACGTAAAAGCACGGAATCGAAACCCGAACGCGGGAATCGAAACTAATGGTGCGCGCACCACAGAGGAGCGGGGGGGGGGAAGGGAGCGCGGCAGCGACGCGAACGCGCGCTGCTGCGCGTTCTGGCCACCGTTGGGAATGGGCGCGGCAAAGGCGGGACATGCGCCCGCCTTTGACAAATCCCGTGCCGTCCCCATAAAAAAAACGGACGCTCCAGCCAATGTGGGCTTCTGAAAACAAAACCACACGCACGAGCGCGTAGGTCGTTTTCAGAAGCCCTTTCTAAAGGTCTCGCGCTGCGCGAGCAGAGCTGCGCACTGCAACGCTAGGCGCGAGACCTAAAAAGGGGAGGTGGAAAGGCGAAATTGTGTGGCACTTTATTGATACCCCTTAACCACGCCAACAAATAACTTATGGGAAAAGCTGTGAATCCACATGAAAGTACTGCCATTGCTCTAACAGTTTTTTGGTATGAATGTGGACTGTGTTTGGCATCACTGAAGTGGGAGGAGATCATGAGTGTGTTGGAAAATCAGCTAGTTGTGGTACATATAAGCATTCTCTTTGTATCATTCTGCAAACTGGCCTTTCTACTTTGATCTCCTGCCCTGCTCCAAGCACATTTCCTAATTCTCATTGTGTTGTTGTGCTACCCTCTGTCACTACACAAAGGGTCCTGTTGGTGGTAAACAATGTGTTTTGAATAATTACTCAGCACCACATATCGTAGAGTATCATATCTTAGTATAGCACAACAATACATAAGCTTTGTGTAATGTTTTTGGCAGCCACTTACCATCTCCCTGGAGTCTCAACTCCTGAGTCATTCACCTCCCATTCCCTCTTTATGTGTGAAAATATAAAGGAGTAATGCTTCTTATAATGGGAGCAATGCAATACTTTTAGCATTATTTTAAATATTCTAAATTGACCATTTGCTACATTTTAGCAAATATATTATTTAACACAGAAACAAACACACACACACACACAAACACACACACACACACCGTGTAACAGACAGACTGCCACAAATACACAATATTGCATTCAGTTATACTCTGTAGATAGCCTGTAGAAGTCCTGCATGTTATTACCTTCCCTTCCCCCATCTGTGCATCACACTCCTCTCTCTCTTTACGATGATGCTTCTTCGTGACTATGCTGTGTTGATGAATAAATGGGCGGCAGTGCATTGACAGGCCTAGATGGGGGACTGAAATTAAAAATATGAACTTTTTCCAATGGTAAACATCTTTGTTTCTGCGATCAACTATGCGTCTAGTACCTCACAGTTGCCTAGAGTAATAGTGGATGAAGTTGTGTGCATTTTTCCTCATGTTGTAAGAATATCAAGTATGAAAACTGTGGGTTTTTACATGTGCTACACTTTCATGTCCATGGTAATTTTTGGGGACTTTAAAAGTGCCTTTCACAGCGGGCTTCCCATTTTCACCACCTCCTCGCAAATACTAATGATCTTCCATAACTTTTCCTTTTATCATTTCACTGTCCTGTCAGTCGCAAGGCAGACATATGCGACATATGCATGCAAAATCTTGTGAGAGCCCATCATGTGACGGGGCATGATGCTCAAGTATGAGAAGGGCACGAGTCAGACACTTTATTTGAATATTTAGGCACTCAGAAATTAGATAGAGTTTTGTTGCCTTGTCCTGCTCCTGATTGCTTTGTAGTTTTTTGGGGTGTATTTTGTATTGTATTGTTGCATTTACACATAACTTCTTTCCCCTGAAGGAGACCTCTCTGTGTTTTTTTATTCATTCACCTTCCTTCTTCTGGCTTTGTTACTTATTTTCATCTTTTTTATTTTTTGGCTTTTCTGCAGTGTGTGTGTGTGCATTTTTTAAATTCAATTTTATTTGTTTTTGTGTAGTTTTTGTTAGCCGCAGCAATTGCAGAGCAGCAAGGTAAAGGGCAGACCTGCTGCCACTTCTTGAGACTTCACATATTTTTTTTTGCAGGAGAGGTGGAAAGAATGTTAATTAAATGCATCAATACCTCCCCTGTATAATATTGACAGGGTTGGAAAGGGCAGTTTCCCTAGTTCTCTCCCTCTCTCCCAGGTCTTCAGAGATCTGAGCTCAGCAGTGGAATGGTTGTTCACAGACTGTTTGATCCCTCCCTTCCTCAGGTCTGTGCAGACCTGAGGAAGTTGATGGAATAAAGGTGGGGCTCTTGCACCACCAACCATCATTTCTTTGCAGCTGGTCTAGGCAAACCCCTAGTGAGAGGATAATGTCAGACCATACTAATGCAACTGGCTAAGAGCCATTGCCAGCACAGACACCAACATTACACTCTCTAATTGAAAGAGGAGAGGAAGGCAAACAAATGGAAAGGGATGTGCCAGAGGGTGAGGACAGAGTCCGGCAGGTACTGGGATTTAATAAAGAGTATTTTGGCAGGCTGTGGCAGGGCATTATCAATGAGGACGGGGAGGATGGAGTTATATTTTTCAAACATGTGGGTGAGGGAGGGGAATGCACTGCTTAGGGCATAGAATTCTCACAATATGCTTGCCAATGGGGATGGCTCCACCAGTGAAAGTCTGCACCAATTGGGGCACAGTCTTTGCTGCAGTATATACTAGAACACACAGTACACCCTCATTAGCTATTTTGCCTGAGGTGCTTAAACAGATCCAAAATGAGTACGGGGCAGCTCCTGCCCTGGATTTGGGGATGAAACTGATGGCCAGTTTTGCTGCAGTATCTGCAATAATGCTAAGCAATACAAAAGAGGAATCAGCAGCCTTGGCTATATGCCAGCGACTCAAACAGGTTGCTCCGGGAGACCAGGAGCGTGAATTACCTAAAATTATTGAGACACCTATGCATCAATAGGTAGAGATAATATGGGAGCCACACCTAGTAAACCACAGATCAAGGGTAATCCTGAAAAGGATGACTCGAAGCAGGATCTTGAGTCTTCTAAAAAGAAGTGGGATAAGAAGAAAAACCGTAGGCACCTGGACATCTCGCTTACTACTTGCCTGTAGTCTCCAGTGTCTTGACCGGATTTTCCCACTCACCGTTCTTCCTGCCAACAGAAGCCCCACCCACCCAAGGACCTACTTAGTGCAGGCCGCAGTGCGACCACATCAGTAGGCACCTAGAAACCTAGCTTGCCACTTGCCTGTGGCCTCCAGTTCCTGCTTGTTCCAGACTGATCCAGTGACACCACAGCTGCCCAGGTTTTCCCGCTGGGGTTTTCCCGACCAGGTTTTACCACTCGCCATTCTTCCCGCCAACAGAAGCCCTGCCCACCCCAGGAGTTCTACTTAGTGCAAGCATCAGCGTGACCACATCAGTAGGTACTTGGACACCTAGCTTGCCACTTGCCTGTTGCCTTCAATTCCTGCTTGTTCCGGACTGATCCAGTGACACCGCAGCTGCCTGGGTTTTCCCGCTGGGGTTCTCCCAACCGGGTTTTCCAACTCACCATTTTTCCCGCCAATAGAAGCCCCGCCCACCCCAGGACCTACCTAGTGCAGGCCGCAGCGCGATAGCACCACTAGTGCGCCAAAGGCAAGCCCATCTGTGCCTGTCTGCGTCTGTCTGTCCTGGACCGCACCCAGCGTCATGACCCCTGGCCCTCCCACCCCCGAAAATACACCATCGCTGAGCTCTCCACCCTCGAAACCGAACAGCAAAAAAACACTGCCATCACGGTGACCCATGCTCCATGGTAGGACCTTTCACCTGCACCCACTGCCACTTCACCTCCCACTGCAGACACACCAGCCCACTGACCAGCCCCACTTCAAATACACCACAGATACCACCTGAACAATAACACCAACTCGCATGCGCCCTTCTTAACAGACTCACTATGCAAGCACTCCAATGAGTTATGAGTTATGGGACCTCATCGCCACCCTCGCACCCGACATCGTCTTCCTCCCTGAGACCTGGCTCAACCCCACATATGCCCCAGACATTGCCACAGCGATCCGCAATGGATATAAAATAACTCACCAGGACCGCACCAACAAGCTTGGAGAAGGAAAAGCCATCATCCACAAAGAGACGATACAGTGTGCCACCACCACAGACACCACCACCCCCATGGAACATCTCAACTTCAAGCTCCACATGGTCATCAAGACAACCATCAGAGGCATCCTCGCATACTGACTCCCAGGCCCATGCTCCAGCTTCTGCAACACCACTGCAAACTTCATTGCACCCCTAGCCTTACACTCCAAGGACTACATCTTTCTCCTCGGCCTAAAACACCGAACACCTCCTCGACAGTATGAGCAGCCTCCGATTGACCCAGATCACCCACAACCCTACACACATCGCAGGACACATGCTGGATCCAATTTGCACATCCAGCAACAGCGTCAAATACAGCCATGTCACAGAACTCACATAGACTGATCACTCAATCATTAACTTCAGCATCTCCAGCCCCCGCACCAACACCCCCAAGATGACCAACACCCCCCACCTGAGGTGCAACAAAATCTCAGAGACCAGCTGGGCAAACACCTTCAACACCTCCAATCCTGCTACTGCCACCAACCTCGAACAGGGAGTGAAAAACTTCAATGCCTGCATCACCAATTGTGCAGACAGCATCGTCCCCACCAAGAGCAACATCCAGTGAGATCCTCCAAAAAGGTCAGCTGGTACACCCAAGAATTCAGAACAGTGAAACGAGACAGTAAACACTTGGAGAGGAGATGTCACAGCAGCAAGGACATCTCTGACAGGGCAACTTTCAAGCCCTCCCTCTACCTCTACAACTGCCTTCTGAGGGCAACAAAGAAGACAACCCTTGCAGCATGCATTGAAACCAGCACCAACAACATCAAGGAATTTTTGGACATCATTAAGAAATTCTCCAACCCGGCTGCCAGCGAAAACAACATCACTCCCTGACAGAAGCTGTGCGACAACTTAGCCCACTTCTTCCACGACAAGATCGCAACCATATACAGAAACTTCTAACCCAAACCAACACCTACGAACTTCCTCCATAGATACGCCACCACCGTAACTGACATGAAACACACCCTGACCTCCTGGAATATCCTCTCCACCCAGGACACCATCTTCACCATGAAATCCATCCACTTGGGAGCACCCACAGACCCATGCCACACCACATCTCCAACCTCGGAAACCAAAGGATCGGCCAGGAACTCAACACCCTACTCACCACCTACCTCTATCACCACCGCAACATTTCCTGACACCTGGAAATATGCCGAAATCAGACCACTACTCAAAAAACCCTCCGGTGAGCCCAGCAGACTCAAAAACTACTGCCCAATCTCCCTGCTCCCATTCCCAGTAAAGGTACCGGAAAAGATCATCAGCAATCAACTCAAGACATACCTGGAGCAGAACCAGCTACTTGACGCCTCCCAATCCGGCTTCTGGGGCAATCACAGCGCCAAAACCGCCCTCATCACAGCCACCGATGACATACAAACCCTCCTTGACCATGGGGAAACAACAGCTTTGATCCTCCTCTACCTCTCTGCATCCTTCGACACCATATCCCACCACAAACTGATTGAAAGACTCCACCACATCAGCATCCAAGGGGATGCACTCAGATGGATCACCTCCTTCCTCACCAGAAGAACTCAAAGGATCCACCTCCCACCATTCACCTCTGAATCCAAGGAGATCACCTGTGGTGTCCCCCAGGGCTCATCCCTCAGCCCCACGATCTTCAACGCATATTTGAGCCCGCAGGCCAACATCCTCAAATTCCACGGTCTCAACATAATTTCCTATGCAGACGACACCGAACTCATCCTTTCATTCAGCGACGGCCTCACCACCACTAGAAACAACTTCCACAGATGCTTGACAAATGTTGTCGACTGGATGAAGAATAACTGCCTGCAGCTGAACACAGACAAGACGGAAGTACTGCTCTTTGGTAACAGCAGCAACACATGGAATGACTCCTGGTGGCCATCAGACCTAGGACCAGCACCCACTCACTCCAACCGCTCCAGAAACCACAGAATCATCATTGACAACAAGCTCACCATGAAATCACAGATCAATGCTGTCTCCTCCACCTTCTTCCTCACTCTGTGCATGTAGGATCTTCAAGTGGCTACCCCTACACACGAGACACACCATGACACAAGCCCTCATCACCAGCCGGCTGTGCTATGGCAATGCTCTCTACGTAGAAATCGGCGCACACCTCCTACAGAGACTTCAGACCATACAGAATGCCACAGCCAGACTCATACTCAGCCTCCCCCGACAAACCCACAGCACACCCCACCTCAGGAAACTCCACTGGCTCCTAGTACAGAAGAAATGCCAATTCAAGCTGCTGACCTACCCACACAAGGCTCTACACAACCAAGGACCTGCATACATTAACCACCAACTGAACTTCCACCAACCATCGAGAAGACTATGCTCCGCCTCACTTTCACTTACCCATACTCCCGTATCTACCGAAGCAGAAGTGGAGGGCACTCATTCTCCCACATCGCAGCAAAGACCTGGAACAGCCTCCCCACGCACCTCCGGCCCATCACCTCACTTCCAGAATTCCAAATGGCCCTCAAGACTTGGCTGTTCAAATAAGCCTCTGGGACCTGCAAGCGCCTGGATACCCTATCCTGATTGATTGATTGATTGAACAGTGACATAATTAAAACGCCTGATAGGTATCAGGATACTGATACACGTCCTTCTCGTTCCTTTCAGGAGTCATCCAAAAAATGCTCTTAGAGGAGAACGATCAGAACGCAGATCAGAGGAATATGTGAAACAGAAGAAGGACTCACAACACTCTTCTGACTTCATAATAAAAAAGGAAGACAAACCTACACAGTCCAAGCCTCAAATCAATAAGAAGAAGGTGGCTGGCATCAAAGTCACGCATGCGCCGGATATTGAGGACACTGTTTCTGAATGGGAGTGGACTCTCACCATCCTGGACAGTGCAGCAGAAGTCACCGAAATCTTATGTAGTGTCTAGCGGCAGTAGCAATGAGTGACTATGTCCAGGTGGAAACACCGGACCTGAGACAGAGTGCCCCTAGTCAATTATATGAATTGCAACTCCAGATGGAGGGGGATATACCACATACTATAAATGTTCTCTTTTGAGAGAATTTGTAATTCAGCTATTACATCCTCTTGGCTGAAAAGAATTGGGTATCAGAGTTTTTTACAAACTGCCCCAAAAGGGAAAAGGAAATTTTACCTGCCTTTTCCGACCTTGTTCCAGATTCAGTAAAGCACACATACACCAAAGAGTGGACCTTAGCGCAAGCTCCGGCGATATACCACAACCATGTGGGTTGGGATGACGGATCCCCTTATCACATCATACCTGTGAGGTCCACCCCACAATCACAAAGACAATACCCCATTAAACATGAGGCTAGAAAACAAGTTAGAGAAATACTCACACAACTTGAATACCAAGGTGTAATAGAAAGTTGCACCTCACCAATGAACAATCCTTTGTTCCCAGTAATGAAACCAGACCATTCATACCGTTTAGTGTTAGATGACAGATACTTGAACACGGCTACACACACATTTGCAGTTCAGAACTCGCATAGCGTGGCACTAATGAACAATATGGGAGCCGATTCCGATCTCGCTGGGAGAAGGCTCCGTCCGACTCGGATCCGGAGGGCTTTCCGACCGACTCGCGCTCCAGGTCTCCGAGCGCCCGAGTACGATGCGAACAAGCGCTGATGGACCCGGGTCGCTCGGAGCCCCATTGAAGTCAATGCGAGCCTGTTGTACGACCAGGGCCAGACTGGCTACCGGGCGTTTTGGAATGCTGCCGAGGTGGGGGCTGATGTCACTGCGGTGGGGGCTAATTTTGTTGATGGAGACCTGCGTGTGCTTCGAAATAAATAAAGCAAAACGAATTTCGTTCAGCACACGCAGGTCCCCATCAACGAAATCAGCCCCCAGCTCGGCAGTATTCCAAAACGCCCGGTAGCCAGTCCGGCCCTGTGTACGACGCGTACATAGGCTCCGATCGACGAAAAAGGTACGTTGCGCACAAGGGTGCCCCCTGTAGTGGGGGGCACGTCTGTGCCACCCGCACCGTACATGCATGTGTTGGGGGACCCTTGGGTCCCCCCCTGTGATCGACTCGTAAGGCTACGGGTGAAGGGGGGTCCGGCGCGGAGCCCCGAAGTCCGCTTCCCGGAGCGTTTACGTGTCAGAGGCTCCGACTCCATCCGGCTGTCCGAATCGTGCATCGTACTGGCTCGGTCGGAAATCGCCTCCATTGCACGGCACGGTTTGCTTACGGACGAGACGTACGGAGCGGTTCAGACCCGGAAACGATTCGGTCGGCGATTTCGCGTTTCTCGCATCGTACTTGCTCGCTCGTACAGCTATGCGAGTCGGTCGGAAAACACACGTACGGCTCGTACTTTTTCCGGCCGGATCGCGTTCGGAGCCCTTCCGAGCGAGATCGGAATCGGGCCCATAGTGTGTAAAAAATAGAAAACTACATTAGACATATCAAATGGATTTTTCAGCCAAAATATAGCATCTGAAAGCAGGTATTTGACCACATTCAGCGCTCTAGGTTCTCAAAAACAGTTCTGCTGATTGCCACAGGGTAGAAGAATAGCCCAGGGCTATTTTCAGCCCTGGTCACAGAACTAGATATTGATGATCAGGCATTGCTCTATGTTGATAACATATACTAGACGGAGGATGACCTGTCAATTCACTTGGCTAGAGTAGATCGCATAGTGTTGGGATTTGCGCACATGGGCTGCAACTTTAATTTAAAAAAATCAAAAATCGCCTCTCTCAGTGTCCTGTTCTTGGAATATGAGCTGTCAAGTGAAGGCAGCAGCACCTAGAGAAGTGGGCACTTCTACAACTACCAAACACATTGGAAAAACTGCAATCAATTTTGGGTTTCCTAAATTTTGGCAGAACTTACATACCAGATTATGCACAATGGATTAAACAGTTCTATGATTTGATTTTTCCAGACTTTTCAAGTACACATTGGACAGACAAATTTTATGTTCAGTACAAGCTGACATGCTAGCTTCAAAATATTTACACACTCGTATTAACACCACAAACCTGGTGATCCGTATAATTGTGGGTGCATCAGGGGGCACTTATTTCACATTCAATGAAGGAGATTCTGTACCCATTGCATATAAATCGCATTTATATACAAATGCAGAAATGCATTTTGCACGGATAGAAAAAAAATCCTGATGGCTGTACAGACTGCTGTATTGAAAAAAAGATCATTGCTAAGGGGAAACAAATAATTGTCTTGTCTCCCATTCCAGCCTTAGGGGGTCATTACGATGGAGGGCGAATCGCCACCGCCCGCATGGCGGTGGCGATCCGCCCTCCATTTCCCTCCGCCCGCCACCCATTTACCCCCCGCCACATTAGCATGGCTGGGGGGTCAGCGGCGGATGGAAATACCGCCCAGCGTGTTTCCGCCTGTCGAATTGCCGACCGTGCGGAAAACGGGCTTAATATGGTGGCGGTGTCTGTGAGACACCGCCATCCATATTAGGATGTAGGCGGAGAGGTGCCTTTTCATGGCGGCATTACCGCCATGAAAAGGCAGGCGGTATTCGCATTTGGGGGCCCGTTGCGGGCCCCCAGGATGTTGTGGGGGTGGGGGGTGCACATGGGGGGTACCTATGGTACCCCCCTGCATTTGCATGCACAAGGTGGCAGGCACCGCGCGGTGCCTGTCACGTTGTGCATGCAAAAGCACAACATGCATTTTGTACCTTGCGGCGGGTGCTGCTAGCAGCACCGCCCGCCGCAATGTAAACTATGCGGGATGCGCCCGCCAGTGTGGCGGGCGCATCGTAATGTGCCGGGCGGGACTGCCGCGATGTCAGCGGGCGGTCCCTGGCTCCTTTGCGGTGGCGGGCGGACAAAGTCCGCCCGCCATCGTAATGGGCCCTTTAGAGTCTGTAACAAAGGCCAGCGTTCCAAACGCAAAAGCTTTACATCCAAGATGGATATAGTGGGCCAACTCACTAACAGCAACAGATGTAGATTACATATTGACTCTACACTACAAACACAAGCATATCTACAATATGAACATGAATATCCTCTGCTCAATTAACTCATACCTCTAGATCAGTATGGTGAACAGACAGAATATCGACTTTTTATTTTCGGAGAACCATAATATCGAGTTTTAAATATCGAGGTAGAAGAATATCGACTGCAAGAATATCGTGGACCAGAATATCGACAGTAAGGTAAGAAATATCATTTTTTTTTAATATCGAAGACAGTAATATCGTTTGTAAAAATATCGTTGTTAATAATATTGATGTTTATATTAGTGTTATGTATTTTAGTATGTATTTTAAATGTATGTGTTCTATATTTTTGTTTAAGTATTGTATTTATTTTTTAATATATGTATTACATTTTTAGAAGTTATAAAAAAAATGTAAAGTAAATTTTGCGTTTTAGTTCCGTAGCGGGTTGTGGGTTTAGGGTGGGAAGTAATTTAATTATAATAAATTTAATAATAATTTTTAGAAGTTATTAATTATTTTTAATTAAATTTTGCATTTTTATTCCGTAGCGGGTTGTGGGTTTATAGGGGAATAGGGTGGGAAGTAATTTAATTATAATTAATTAATTTATTTTTTATTAATTAATATTTATATATTTAATATGTTATATTGGTAATTGTGGTAATTAATTTATTATTAATTAGTTGTTAATTGGTTGTTAATTATTAATAATTATTTGCTAAAAAAATTAATTGTGTTATTTTTGTCGGAGCGCGTTGTGGGTTTATAGGGGAATAGGGTGGGAAGTAATTTAATTATAATTAATTAATAAATAATTTTTATTAATTAATAATTAAGGGGCCCATTACGATACCCGGCGCAAATAATTCCGCCAGGCATGGAAGCGGCAAAAATCCGCCCGCACACACCGCCTGAACACCGACCACGCCATTACGATTACACAAACCGAATACCGCCATCGGCGGAAAAAGCACACAAAATACCGCCCGCCAACGTCCGAGTCGGAGACAAACCGCCCGCCACGGACGGAAACACGCACGACAACACAAAACCGCCCGACCTCACGGCCGACACACCGCACGTGAAATTACGATCGCACCGACATGAGCGCGGAAAAACCACAAATATACCGCCCGCCAGCGCAAACAACGCCGATGAGAATCGACACGGCAGAAGCCATGGCGCCCATGTACCTGCACAGAAACCATCCGCACACAAAACCAATAGCACACAACATGGCCAACAAGTCCACACAGCAAGGCACGCACAAATACACAAGCACAGTACATATCCCGAAAACACCCCCCGGACAAACAAAAAATACAAAGGCCAGAACCCCAGACACAACACACCTGAAAACAACAGACCATGAGGACACACCCACATAGGTGAGTACAAAAGCAGCACTCCCACAGACCACAACCCCTTGCTACATTGCAAACCAGAGAGGAGAGGAGAGGACACAGTGACACAGCAAGGACAGCAGCACACCACAGAAACGCACACATCACAACCACCACCACCACCACCAAACACCGGCACCACAAACCCCCTGCACATTACACAACACACACCGCACCAGCACCACAAACACCATGGCACCACAAAGAATGCCCAAGTTCACGCCCATTGAGCTGACGGTCATGGTCGACGAGATCATCAAGGTGCACCCACAAATCTATGGGAACATGGTCCAACACACACCACTAGCCACCAGAAACAGAATGTGGAACCGGATCGTAGACCAGGTCAATGCAGTCGGGACCCTGCCCAGGAACAGAGTCGAAATTAACAAACGGTGGAATGACGTCAAGAGCCTGGTCAAGAAGAAGGAGGGCAAAAACAGAGAGCTGGCTGCCGTCACTGGCGGAGGGAATCCCGCGCTCTTCAAGACCTTCAAAGCGTGGGAGGAGAAGGTGCGAGTCATCATACATCCCGAGATCCTCGCCGGATTAGCAGGGGGAGTGGAGGCTGGTAAGTACAAACTAATGTATACCAGCACACCGCTATGTACTCACATGCACTACCACCATGCCACAGCTCCCAGGGACAAACACCCCCATGTCCAGCACACAATACACGACACACACATGCAACAGACACCACCACACACAGCCCAAACAGAACAACTGTAAGATGCGTGGGGACATGTGTACATTCAGCTAGCCACGTAACCACCAACAGGTCCCCAAATATGCCAGAAGCGCCACAACGAGCACCCACCACACCCATGTGTCCGCCACAGCTGCACAAACCGACAAGTAACAGGTAAGTGGCAGGAACACAAAGTGCAGTGGGTGGGACGGTGGACAGCACAAGTACAACACACACCAGGTCCCTAGTCGCACAGCAAGGAGGAGCATCCCCCACACCCCACAGCCACGTGTCAGCCACCGCAGTGCACAACGACAGCCGAAAGGCAGACATCACGGTCCACAGCAATCGGTGTCAGTGGGTGTCCAGCCACCCCCACGACCCACAACACCCCCCTACCCCCACAGACCTGCAACATGGAGCACCCCCCGCTTAGAGCCATGTGGCATCCAGTACAGTGCACGCACGAACAACCTGGAGGTGGGAAACTGGACAGGGCTGGATTACTGGAGGCATGAGGACCGGCACACGACCAACACATGGGACATGTCACGTAGCAGACGAAAACGCAGCACCGCCCACCGTCACGAACAAGTGAACAATGTGCACACGGACATGAACAACAGACTCACACCCCACATGACCCATCACAGACATAGCAACACCCAAGGAGCCACGTCTGCATACACAAGCCACACTGAAAATAGTACCACACGGCAGCCACTGTGCAACTCATCACACACAACCGAAACACCATTGAAGTCCTGTCCATGTAGCCCCTACTGCCTGTCAACCACACACCCCACAACTACGCCTATGTAAGACAAACAACACAAGACGCAACAGAGCGGAACAACAGAAATGCACACGAACACCACTGAACCCATCAAACACACAGACACACCATGCACATACAACATACCATCCATCCCATCCGTCAGCCCCAGTCTCATGAAAGGCATGTCATCCGCACAGCTGCCACACATACAGCAGTCACGCTAAGATACATGCCCATGACCAACCATGTGCCAGAAGTCAATGAAGTGCACGTCACACTGTGAGCAACAACACACAACCTGGGCCACACCCCCCCCACGAGCACTGCAGTGATGCACATGGCACAGGGCAGCACGCACACCAAGGAGATGGGACAACTGCAATACGTTGGCTTTCACACACAACCATCACTCACTCATAACGATGCGTCCAATGCCATGTCCAGTAATCACAACAGACAGAAAATATGCAGGCCATGTCAAGCATGCACACAACTCAAACCATGCACTGTCATGCTGCCACAACACATGTCACGTTCAGCACCCATGGCTCACAGCATGTACCCCAAAAGCATATTCCCTCCCAAATGCGAATCTGGGGCATGGCCCCCATGTTGCCATATGCGTTCCTAAGCGTTCCATTTGTACCCCAAAAGCAAAGTACAAACCAGACCCAGGATGGGCCAGGAGCCCGCATACACCAGAGTCACAATGAGTAGGGGCACAGCAACACACCCATCGGCATGGCCAATCCGTCCCATGCCACATGTGCACAGCACACAGTCCCATTGCCAAGCACACACAACTACAAATGCCACAGCCACACACACGCCTCCGGGAAACCCATGTACGAGATTGCACGAACTGCCAATGTCAGACGACAAATACATACTTCGCCAGGTGCAACACAATAACAAATCTCATTCTCTCCACAGGTGACGAACTGCCGGATGCTGGGGATGGAGACAGCAGCCAGCACAGCCAGCCCACAAGCCCCCAACGAGGACACACGGATGTGGAGGATCTCACCTCCTCTTCGGACACGGACCACCAAGCAGGCCCATCTGGTGTGGCAGGGCCCAGCCGCTCCCCAGGACCCCTCCTATCCACCAACCCATCATCCAGGGCTGCTGAACAGTCCCAGCCCCCTGCTGCCACTGTCGTTGCGGCCACACCCACGGTCATTGCGGCCACACCCACGGTCATTGCGGCCACTACCACTGCCGCAACCGCCACCATCGCCGCACCGACCACCACCGCCGCCACCACCACCACGTCTTCGCTGGCACCAGCCCCAGCGCAGGTGGTGGCCCGGCCGACTGGATCCACCCTGGGAGCCACAGCGAGGACCGTGGTGAGCAATGTGGCTAGTGGGCAGGCCGGTGGCAGCAGGACTGGTAGGAGGAGCAGGGTCAGGGAAACGCCAGCCTCCCCTGGGAGCCATGCCCTGCCTCAAATGGCCAGAGTCCTTGGGGCCTATGAGGGGGCCCAAGAACAATGGGTCAGGTCTGCTTCAGACACGCGGGAGGTGCTGGGGGTGCTGAGGTCCATGGACGCCCGCATAGGTCAACTCGTGGACCTCATGGGCCAGCTGGTGGTGGCGGTGAGGACACGGCCAGGGATAGCAGCTCCCCCTCCGCCACCACCTGCCGGGGCGCAGGGTCGAGCAGCAGTGTCCAGTTCCCCTGCGTCCACAGCCAGTGAGCACACCTCAACCACCAGCATGTCGCAAGCAGGCACCCCCCCTCGCAAACGTGGAAGGGGCCGTCCGAAGAGGAAACAGATCTCCCGGGAGGACTTCGCACGCTCCAGTCGCAAGTGAGGCAGCCAGCCGTCCGCCAGCCTTCCTTGACCAGCCACTGCATTGACTTGGACTACGATCCCACTCCACACAGCCATCTGGATGGCATGTGTGTGTTGGACTATGGACATAGAACCAGTGGGTACACCCTGAGCATCACGCAGCCATGACCGACAGCTCATTGTCACTGCACGCACCACTTTTGTCATCACCTTACACACAATCACATGTCACAGTTTGTAATAAATGCACCTTTTTCACTAACTGCTGTTTGTGCCCTGTGTTTTATTTGTACGGAATACAACGGCCACCTTGGGCGGAAAGGCACCTGATGCGTGGCATGGCAATGGAATCCGGAGGGCCTGTAGGGACCTAGGGGTGGGAGACAGAACAGGAGCACATTCAATGAGTGTGTCACACACCCATCACACAGTACATGTCAACAACTACAAGCAATGTACACACATCGCACAGAGCAATAGGGCACAATGCCACAGTCACCAACAGTGGCATACTACCCTGGCCATGGAGCGTTGACACACAGCACGTAGTGAACAAACGGCCACCCTGACACAGCACACACACACCTGCACAGATACAGCCACATCAGCCGTCGTACATGGACACTCACCGTCAAGTGAAGTAGCGGGCGATGAGCTGCTGCCGCACATTCCCAGCTTCCTCCTCTCCGCTGTCCTCCTCACTCGAGCTGTCCTGGTCTGCGGGCTGGGGCCCTGGTTGATCTCCGTCATCCACAATGAGGGGGATCTGCTTCCGAATGGCCAGATTGTGCAGCATGCAGCACGCCACCACTATCTGGCACACCTTCTGTGGGGAGTACGCCAGTGCACCCCCGGTGCGGTCCAGGCACCTGAACCTGGACTTGAGGAGGCCAAAGGTACGCTCGACCACACGTCTGGTCCTCCCATGTGCCTCATTGTATCGATCGTCTGCTGGGGTGCGAGGATACCTCAATGGACTGAGCAGCCATGCCCCATTCGGATACGCAGAGTCACCTGGGTGTGAGGGACACAGAGAACCGTTGCTATTCCAACTGGACAGGGGACAGCATCGCACAACCAGCACGCTACACCACTCCACATACTCACCGACAATACAGCCACGATCCTGTTGCAGATTGGCCATCAGTCGTGGCAAGATGCTGTTGCGCATTATGTGTGCGTCATGGGCCGAGCCTGGGAACTTTGCACACACGTGGGTGATCACCATGTCCGCAAGGCACACCACTTGCACATTCAGGGAGTGCGTGTGCTTCCTGTTGCGGTACAGGTGCTCAGTGGCCTGTGGTGGAACAAGGCCAACATGTGTGCAGTCAATGGCTCCAACGACGTGTGGGATTCTGCCAAGGGCATAGAATGCACCCTTCACTGCCGCCAATTCACGAGCCCTGGGGAAGCGGATGTACCTGTTCCGGTACAGCATCATGGCTGCCAGTACATCCCTCAGCACCTTGCTGAACATGGGCTGGGACATCCCTCCTCCACTGCCCACTGTGTGCTGGAATGACCCAGTGGCGAAGAAATGCATGGCGGCCATCACCTTAGCCGTGGGGGTGACAGCAGTCGGATACACCCTGCGGGGACGGAGATGGGGTTCTAACATGGCACACAGTCGATGCAGGGTTGGCCTGTCCAGCCGAAACTTCCTAATAACCTCTGTATCGTCCATGTCCACCAGCAATTGGTATGGGCGGTCAATGTTCGGTCTCCGCCTAGGGAAATTGCAGAGGACACATGTCAAAGCAACACGATACATAGCAATTTCGCATACACATCACTGACATGACTGAGCAAGCACATGAGCCACAGCCCAGCTGTCAAGCTGGGACAGCACGGCCACAATACACTTACACAGGTCTCCCAACAATGGCAATGGCTAGTGACACATACCACTGCCATGTGCATGCACATGGGGATCTAGGCCCCAATGACTTGCGGGGCGTGCTGATGGGGACTGACTGCATATTCGTCAAGCGGCAACGCCACGGCAACATGAGTGTCTGCTGAGCATGGAACTGCTTCCGAGGCTGGATGAGTATGGCACACGACGACGACGACGATGTGGGCACAGGCTGAGCGGCCAAAACAAGTGGGACCTGTGGCACGAGGGGATATGAGACAGTAGTAGGTGTCAGCACTGCACCCTATGTACAGCACTGTACGGATCACACCTCCCGAAACATTGACAGGTGTCCACATTGACAGCCCCATGCCAAGACGGCTGTGTGCTTGCAGTCACACGTCACAGGTGAGAGGTTACATTGCACGTGCCAGGTGGCAGACGTACATAGTGGGAGCTGGCATGTGTGTGCATGTGTCTCCTGTTCAGGATCCACCAGATGGGCGCTGACTCTGTACTGACCATTGGACACAGCATGTTCCGTGGAAGGCTTGTGTGTGTGGGATGGTGGCACTGGATGTGCCTCCGTTGGGTGGGGGGCCATGCACAGGGCGGGTACGTCGATGATTGCGCATTGTTGGTCACGGTGGGTGCACCCACTAAGATGTGTTGCCCTGTGTTCAATTCCTATGTCCGCATGATGATGGACTGTGGATGTGGGCAGACTACACATTGGTCGATGTGCTGTCTATATGCATGTGCCTTCACACCAGGCACAGCTGCCCCTGCACATGTGACCCCTGCTGGACTCGCTGCTGGGTCTGTGGAGCTGATGCACCTTCTGTGCGTGGGGCGGACAGCTCTCCTCACTTCCCTCATTGCGCATGTCATGTCTTTGCCGCAGGTGACATGGATCATGGAGGGCCCACATGTACGCGTGGGTAGGCTACACATGATTGTTCACTGGTCGCCACCCCCAGTCAGTGTTTCGAATGGGAAGGTTGTCGTGCTGGTGGTATGTTCGATGTGGCGGATGGGCGGGCCTAGGTGCGGGCTTACATTCCGGACATGGGGGGGTAGTTGGATTGGCGACTAGTTGCAGTACACACGGGACACGTCTCTTCCTTTCCACATCTGGGTCATCCCTTGTACTAACTGACAGTGATACAGTCATCTTCGCCCCAGCCCTCATGTCCTCCCCTCGCCCCCCAATATGCATGCTCACCTGCGAGGCTAGCGCTTGCACAGGCAGCCCCAAGCTCGCACCAGAGAGGGCAAGGAGTGTATGTGTGGGTCCAGTTGCACGAGTGGGCTGTCTCAGGGTATGATGTGTGGCGGGACGCCGTCCACCTGCGTGGTGCCCCAAATGGAGACCCGGCCTGCATGGACTATGCATCACAGTCTTCGCCTTCCGGATCCGCCACCTGCGACACCCAGTGGCTGTGGCTGCCCTTGCGGCCATGCCGCGTCCGTCTGTGACTGATGGCCCACACATTCACTCTTTGGCCTCTCTGGGGAGGGCTCGGGGGTGGTGGCGCACGCGCTTGCACTTAGTCGCAATGGCATGTGGCGTGGTTGGTATAATGGGCAATGGATGGGATGGTGCGAGCCACCTCCCGTGACGTCAGTGCTGCTCGTGCTGTGGTGCGTCCCCCTACACTTCCATTTGACTTGTGCCATGCTAGACGTTGAGGTTCTATTGCCTGCGTGATATGACCAGGAGGAGCGCGAGGAGACCTCTCACACACCATGCTCCACTGCCATCCCGTGCCCTGTATCGCCTGTGCGGATTGACTATGTTGAGGTTACACCTGGTCGACTGGGGCTGTGTGTGCCTTGTCAAGGGGCATGGCGGGCGCACAACAGGATCCAGCTTGTCCACAGAGGGTGGGCTGAGGTGCGCCTGGTACCGCTTTGTACGTGTGCCCGGCTGCTGTGCACACACGTGTTCACTCCCCCCGACAGGTGTCCTCTCACAATGCCCAGGGAAGCGGTGGTGTACTGTTCATGACCCCTCCCAACACGTCGTGCTCCAACTTGGCATGTGCGCATCTACCCGTCACACCCACCCACCTGAGCACTGCGTCCATACGACTTCACACGACACATGTGTGTCTTCCACAGTTGTGCTACTCATTTGCGTTGACATCCAATACCAGTGGACTACATGGTCATGTCACGACTGCCGTGTACTTCACATACTCTCATCCTCTCTCATTCGTACTTGTGAAATGAGTCAGCGGAGACAGTTTTGGTTTCAAACATTATATTGAGTCTTCTGTCCTCTGTGATGCAGTATAGTGGACACTACTGGCAGCGGAATACATGTTGAGGATATACTGAGCATGATTGCAAATGGGATAGGGAGTGGGGTTACATGTGATTGGCTGTTGCATGTGGGATGTGGGCTTCAGAGTGACATCTGCTTGGCCAAGGCTGTGCTAATGTACATTTACGTATAGCTGCGGAGCTGCGGACTTTGACACAGACGGTATACATGTAGCCTACCAGACCGCTTGGCATCATGGGCACAGTCCATCTCAGTTCCATGTGACAGGTTTGCTGCGGTTGTTCCTCATGCACGCGTGCATGTGAGATGACGTCAGGGCATGTGCTTGCGTGCATGCAGCGGCGTGCCACTTGTTGTTGCACTGTGGTGGTTACTGGACATGTCACAGTCACTGGGGTCGTGTTGTTGTTGTATGCACTTGTCGTCCATGCAAAGGTCCTGGTATGGGATTCCCGGGGCGGGGGTGGGAGGGTGCAGCACCCACAGACTCCAGGCGACCTATTCATGTCCACTGAGCGGTGTGTGTGTCCATGTGCGCTGGATCCATGTCGTGTCCTGGTTGTTTGTGCAGTTCCGTCCATGTGGGTGCGATACACAGAGCCCATGCCACTGCCTCCCACGATGCATGCGGTGTTCCTGGATGTGATGGGGAACAGTGTGCATGTCCCGGTCATATCCGATGTCATGGCGATGTCGTTGATGGTGTGGTTACAGTTGCCGGTCGTTTGGTATGGCTGTTGTGGTGGTGACTGGCCAGTCCGTGCGGAAGCTAAGCATGGGTGCGGGGTTGGACATCATAGGTCACTCGGGGAACCTGCGTTGTGGTCCGACGTATTTACAGGTTGTCAGGTATGCGATGCCGTCCAGCAGGGCTTCCATGTCATTGGTGGTGTACATGTTTGCCAGCCAATGTAGCGGATGGTGGCTGTCAAGGTGTTGTTCGTAAGTTGTCCCTTGGAGGACCATGATGGGGCATGCTGGGTGACATTCGATGTAGCTGTTCTCGATGATCCGTCGTGTGGAGGCACAGTGGTCCCATTTCAGTGCGGGTGCGATGTTGGCCACATACGCCATGCCCCCATAGGCAGAGCAGGCCCTGTCGTGTGCGTCCAGAGGGAGGAGTAGTGGTAGCAGGTCCGCCTTCAGACATGCCGGGTTGGAGAGGCATATCTCGACGGGATGCTGGTAGGGACACCTCCGACAGTAGAAGACGGGCATGACGCAGCTGAACAATGTGATGCGGTAAGTCAGTCGGTAACTTACGTTCAGCAGGGACAGGAGATCGCATCCCAATGTATGAAACAGGTTGGTTTTGTACAGCTTGAGCTGTTCGGCGTAGTTGGGTAGGTGTGTTGCGGTTGCCATTTCGCAGCGGTTCGTTGAGGTGGCGTGCTCCGGCTGTGTGTGCAGTCTGCAATGTGCACGCTCCGGGGTTGCTGTGAGCTCTGTGTAGTCGTAGGGAGACAGGACTTGTGTTCTGTTGGCTTGTTTGGAGGACACGGGCCCTCTTCCCACATGCTTCTCAGACAGTTCAAGGTCAGTGCTGTGTGACTCCTTCCAATTAACTTGCATGTGGCCGACATGGGGAGTGTTTTCTTCTTTCTTCCCCGTCCGTTGTGTGCTTCTGTGATATGCGCTATCTGCCCTGTGGTCGGTCTCCTCGGCATGCCTGTGTTGGTCTATTCTTGGACAATGGCTGTATTCACCGGCTTCTGTCGTAGGGCTGTGGTTTCGGTGTTGGAATGGAAGGTCATTCAGTGCTGTCTGCTCTCCCTTGTGTGGGCGGCAGGCTGCCTTTCCGCTCTGCGTTGGGCCTTGTGTGTGAATGTTATTCTTGGGCCACCTGTTGTCGGTCCCCGTGCTCTTTGGTGTTCCGTTTTATATGTCTTGTACATATGTGCAGGGTGGTATGGGTTTTTCAGTGTGGTACTGGCGTTCCTCTTCCCGAAGGAGCCCTGCTTCTCCTAGTTGGTGTTGCCGCCGCTGTGTGCTTCGCCATGTTTGTTACACTGGGGTGTGTCCTGCTGTTGCGTGACTTCACTGACATGTGTGCGTCGGTTGTGTGGCGTTGGGTGTTGTCCGTGAATTGGGCGTTGGGGACATGTCTGTGGCAGGCCTGTCACGTGTCATGTGCGTTCGGGGTGGGGCTGATGTGTGCTGCTTGGTTGTGTCCCTGTGTCTGTGTGCGACGCATGCATGGCGCTGCGGTTGGCCTCTGCGTTGTGCGCATGTGTGGCGGCGTCATCGCCGCTTTGGGGCCGTGACGGGGTGGTTGGTTCCTGGTCCCAGGTGGTGTGTACACATGTGTTCCGCGATGTTACGATTTGGCCTGTGTGTCATATGTGGATGCAATGGTGGATGTGTAGTGTACACGCGCTGGTGGGGGGTTGTCCGCTTTTTCCGCCCTTGCACTGTGTGCGCTGTTTGCGTGCACTTGTTGTGTGTGTGCCTACCTGCGTCTCCGCGGTACGTTGCGTCCTTGGTGGTGCATCAGCAGAAGCATGGGAAGGGCCTGCAGTGCTGGATTCATGCTCGGGGTGCCGCTTCTTCGTTGTCCGTGCTCTGCGTCCGTGTTGCCGCCTCTCTTTCACGTGCGGTGTCTCTTAGCCGTGGGAGCCGTTTGTTTGCGGCATCGTAATTTATGCGCCGGGCGGGACGTGTTTCGTCGGACGGTGTGTGTCAGTTGTGCTGCGTCGCTACGTGAACGGGCGCACTTTGATGGCGGACGGTGTTGCTGGCTTGCCGGCGGTGTTTGGCCTGCTTTTCGCATCGTAATTGGGCGGGCGTGTGGACTGCTGCGTGCCAGCGGTAACTGGTGCTTTTTGCATCCGCCAGCACGGCGGTTGTGCTTCCGCCCGCCATCGTAATGGGCCCCTAAGTATTTATCATTTTATATTGTTAATTTTTGTAAATAATTTTTTATTAATTAGTTATTAATTGTTTGTTAATTATGAATAATTAATTGGTAAACATGTAAATTGTGTTATTTTTTTAGGAGCGGGTTGTGGATTATAGGGGAGTAGGGTCGGAAGTAATTTAATAATAATTAATTTATTAATATTATTTAATTATTTAATATTTATGTATTTAAAATGTAATATTGTACATATATTTTAAATTGTGGTAAATAATATATTGTTAATTATGTATTAATTGGTTATTAATAATTATTAATTAATTATTAATTATGTTATTTGTGTCATTTTTTTAAGAGCGGGTTGTGTGTTGATAGGGGAATAGGCTGGGAAGTAATTTAATTTCAATATATTTTTTTAATTTCATATTATAAAATTTATTTTAAGTTGTTTTATACTGTTAATTGTGTGAATTAACTTATTATTTAGTGTTTATAAATTGCATCTTAATTTTAATTAATTAATTAATTAATTAATAATTAATTATGTTAATAGAGTTATGTTTTAGAACATTGGTGGTGTCATTTATAGGGGAAGATGGTGGGAGGCAAATTTCTTATAATTAATTAATTGTTTGTTAATTAAATTTTAATTATTTTTCTTGAGTCGGAATAGTAAATTATTCCCCTATGCAATCCAACACTTTCCCTACTGTTGAACTCGCTGGAGTGGGAATAGTAAATTATTCCCTTCCGCTATCCAACACTTTCCCTACTGTTGCACTCGCTGGAGTGGGAATAGTAATTGTTACCCCTCCGCTATCCAACACTTTCCTACTGTTGCACTCGCTAGAGTGGGAATAGTAAATTATTCCCCTCCGCTATCCAACACTTTCCCTACTGTTGCACTCGCTGGAGTGGGAATAGTAATTGTTACCCCTCCGCTATCCAATACTTTCCCTACTGTTGCACTTGCTGGAGTGGGAATAGTAATTGTTACCCCTCCGCTATCCAACACTTTCCCTACTGTTGCACTCGCTGGAGTGGGAATAGTAATTGTTACCCCTCCGCTATCCAACACTTTCTCTACTGTTGCACTCCCTGGATTACGAATAGTAAATTATTCCCCTCCGCTATCTATCACTTTCCCTACTGTTGCACTTGCTGGAGTGGGAATAGTAATTTTTACCCCTATGCTATCCAACACTTTCCCTACTGTTGCACTCACTGGAGTGAGAATAGTAAATTATTCCCCTTCGCTATCCAACACTTTCCCCACTGTTGCATTCACTGGAGTGGGAATAGTAATTGCTACCCCACCGCTATCCAACACTTTCCCTACTGTTGCACACGCTGGAGTGGGAATAGTAATTGTTACTCCTTCGCTATCCAACACTTTCACTACTGTTGCACTAGCTGGAGTGGGAATAGTAATTGTTACCCCTCCGCTATCCAACACTCTGTCTACTGTTGCACTCCCTGGAGTAGGAATAGTAAATTATTTCCCTCCGCTATCCAACACTTTCCCTACTGTTGCACTCACGGGAGTGGGAATAGTAAATGTTACCCCTCCGCTATTCAACACTTTCCCTACTGTTGCACTCGCTGGAGTGGGAATAGTAATTGCTACCCCTCCCCTATCCAAAACTTTTTCTACTGTTGCACTCCCTGGAGTAGGAATAGTAAATTATTACCCTCCGCTATCCAACATTTTCCCTACTGTTGCACTCGCTGGAGTGGGAATAGTAATTGTTACCTGTCCGCTATCCAACACTTTCCCTACTGTTGTAATTGTTGAGTGGGAATAGTAAATTATTCACTTCCGCTATCCAACACTTTCTCTACTAAAGCACTCTCTGGAGTGGGAATCGTAAATTATTCTGCTCCGCTATCCAAAACTTTCCCTACTGTTGCACTCGCTGGAGTGGGAATAGTAATTTTTACCTTTCCGCTATTCAACACTTTCCCTACTGTTGCACTCCTTGGAGTGGGAATAGTAGTTTTATCCCCTCTGCTAGCCAATATTTTCCCTACTATTGCTGTTAATGTAGTGTAAAATGTTATTGTGAAAGAATAAAAATATTTTAATATTTTAATTTATTATATATATATTTTATTTTTATTTTTATTTTACTGGTATATGTATATATATATATGTATACTTATCATTTTTAATATGTTTCTAACATTTTATAATTTATTATAATAATTATTTATTAATATTAAGCAAATATATATATTATATTTTATATATATGTATGTTTAATTTTTTAACATTATATTTATTATTTCTAATTTTAAACATTTTATAATAATTATAACTATCTTTTTTTTAAATTATATGTATTATTTACTTTATTTTATATTATTTTTTAAACATTTTAAAAAACGATGTTTTTAACAACGATATTTTTTACAACAATATTTTTTTCGATATTTTTGTACTTACCATGATGTAGATAGGATGTCGATATATATTCTTGACATCGATATTTAGGTCCAGATATTTTGGGACCTCGATATTGTGGTCGTCGATATTCTGTCAGTGAGTCGATCAGTATGATTACATAATCTACACTGATGGTTCTGCTCAGCCTGCAGTAGGGACAAAGCACCAATACTCTGCCACTTGCACAGCAGTAAAGGGTAGAATGCAGGATGAAGAATTCCACCCTCATAAAACATACATGCAGTCACTTGGTGATTGCACTGTACAGATGGCTGAACTGAAAGCTCAAATTCTGGTGCTTGAGAATAAAGGGGCCTATTACGATGGCGGTCGGAAAACCTCCCCGACCGCCATGGTAGCGGGAAAAGACCGACCGCATGGACCGCGACATCACCGCTGGTCGAATTACGATGACCCGCGGTCGAAATCCGATGGATCGCGGGCCTTAACATTGCGGCGGTTGCTGCTGCCCGCAGCACCGCCGCGATGTCCAAAGGAGAATGTCCTGCATTTCCCTGCACTGCGTGGCAGGCACTGCACAGTGCCTGCCACCTGGTACAGGGAAATGTAGGGGGGACCATGGGTACCCCCCCAGTGCACCCACCCCCCCCCCCAAAATATTGGGGGCCCGCAACGGGCACCCGGAAGACAATCTCCGCATGCCTTTCCATGGCGGTGTGACCGCTGAGGAAAGGCTGACTACCGCCAGCATCATAATCCTGCCGGCGGAGCCTGCTCTGCACCGCCACCATTATCCCGGTCCTGCTCCGTCCGCCAGGCAGGAGTGCGGATGGCAACCGGCGGAAAAGCTGCGGTCGGAATTTCCCACCGCCGCGGTCACCACCGCCATCCTAATTTGACCGGCGGTTTTCTTGGTTGCGATCGCAGGCGGATGTCCACCGCTGGTCCAGCGGGCGCCACCGCTGGCCCGGCGGTGGACATCCGACCGCCATCGTAATAGACCCCTAAGATCCCAGATTCCCTACACTCATAGCGTGTGATTCGTAATAGTGTGTCCAGTCTTACAATGAGTATTTATACTACTGGGGCCAGAATGGTTTCAGACAATCCAAAGGGTGCACAATAAAGCACAAGATGCTTTGGGGACAGGTGGCCAGACTAGAAGAATGTTTGTCACCGACTCATGTGATACAAACACTAAGGGCTTGATTTAGATGTTGGCAGGAATGATCCTGCTGTCGGTTTCTTGGTGGTTTTCCCACCCACCTACCTGGCAGAACTTCCACCCCCTTGCGATGCTGTCTAGCAATTGGAGGGAAGACCGCCATTGTCCCGCTGACTCCGCCAGGATTTTGGTACCCGCCCCTATCACAGGATGAGCTGCATCAGGCAGCAGTGGGAGTCCAGCCAGGATTCTCGCCCTCCAGATTTGCTTCTGTCTACCTTCTAAGGGAATTCTGATGGGAATCCCTCCTATTTCAGATTGGCAGAAAGGTAGGAAAAGTGGTTCAAACTTACCTTTTCCAGGGGTGCAAGCTACAATTTCGTCCTCTTTGGCGTGGTCTATGTCCTGCCTGTCCTGCTGCACCTTGACCATGATGGACCGGCACTCCGTTTTGATGGAATGGAAGGTAGGTGTTAGTGGTGTGTGCGTGTATGCATTGTATGGTGTGTGTATGTTGGTGCTGTGCAATGCAGTATGTACACAATATGCCTACTACACATATTCTACATACACACATATATACACATAAAAACACATATGCATTAAATGTTAAAAATAAAATGTCACTTACCTGTCTCACCACCGCCACGGTCCCCCACAATCAGCACTCTGCCGCCAAGATACCTCCGGACCAATGAGAACATCCAAATAGCCTTGGTAAGTTCCTGCCGTCAGGGCGTGGATGTAGGGAGTTTTACCAGCACAGAAGACCACCACAGCGGTCTTCTGTGTATCGCGTATGCATCTAGATACGGCAGGTGCAGCACCGTCAGGTCAATGGAGTACTTGAGCCCACCGCCAAGGCGGACCGGCGGTAAGACCGCCAAGATCTAAATCAGGTCCTGAGTCATCAGCATGTAGGAATACACGTTGCAGGGAATTCCATGACTGACGAAGTCACAAAAGCAACAGCGCAAACAGCTGCAGTCGCTGCAATTGCATGTTCTAGTACGAGGAAAGATTGAGACATTATGACAGATGTCAACGCTGCGTGCAATGGCACCCTCTTACCAAAAGGTTTTCCAACGAAATACTCCTACCAGTTAAGTGCTCACAACATTCCATTTGCTCATATTCCCAGAGTGGGGTATAGATTAATACCTAATTCAGATCAAAGGTTGGGGTTGATCCTAGCAGCACATGAGGGTCTAGCATATGCTCACGCAGGGGTGGCGGCTACAGTTTCACTATTGAAGCAACGCTATTGGGGGTCAGATTTATACAAACAGCCCAAGGACTTCGTCCTTAAATGTGACATCTGCCAGCAGATGAAGGATTCCACAATAGCACGTCCACCACAGAGACCTACATGATCTCAGACAAGCCTCTGGATTGTGTCTATTTGGACCACTGCATACCCTTACATTCAGATGAGTCTTGCAAGCACATCATGGTAGTAGTGGATTCCGGCTCTTGATTCCTATGGGTATTGCCATAGCTATCAGCTGATGCTCTAACTGCTATAAAAGGCTTGCAAGTCTTAATCAGGCCATATGAAGTAACCACATTCCATTCGCCTCCAGGACTTACAGAGGCACCATGGGAAAATTGAGTGCGACTGTGCAGTATTCCTCCCCCTAGCATCCAGAGGGAAAAGCGGTAGTGGAGAGGAAGAAACAAGACTTAAAGCAGTCTTTAACAACTAGGCTATGAGGTTCAGGTCACAGTTGGGTTCACCACCTGTATGGGGCCCAGAGAGCCCTCAATAATATGCCTAGAAAATCCCTGTGTGGTCGGACTCCCTGTAAGATCCTGTTCAGGGCTAAGATGTGGGTTCCAGACCTTGACAGTCCCAGTACAGTTGCGGCGGAAACACCTTTTAATACCAGTGAACGTTTGGATGTTTTGCAGGAACTGAATAACTTCTAGGAAGCTCAGAGCAACATCCAGCAAAAACGTTTCGCCACTGGGGAAGTGAAGGAAGTGCCTGCAACTCCTTTTTGGAACTCAAAAGATCGGTGATCTGGTCTGGGAGAGAATTGTGGACAAGAAGGAATTCAGACCATCCTACATAACGCCTCTCCCTGTCCTGGCTGTTGAAGGTACTTGAACTGTACTCCTACAGCCCCTTGCTGGTAGCAAACACAAGAGATTTGTGTCTATTGAACTCATCAAACCACATAATGTGGCCAGTTTCACATAGTAGGCCTTGAGGGCTCCTGGGTAGTTACCTTTCTCCTCTCACTACCCTACAGGAGGTCCCACTGGAAGCTTTGACTGATGATGAAGCTTCTTCTCCCCAGCTGGGGACAGATACCACTGAAGTATCACTTCTTCCTGTTACATCAACAAATCCCATACAATCCTCATGTACGGAAGCACATATTTCCATTCTGCAAACAGACAAGGATGGTCTTCACTGCAACGTACCGTCTTCTGTTTCATCAGACCCAGACCACCTCCTTAAAAGAGACCACATGAATTTTACATCTGGCTCAAAAAAACATACTTTATCTCCCCATGGATATACACTAGGATTAAAAATGTGTTACTTTTCCACTTCCTATGGACTGGTTTTGTGATTCTTGCTTCGGAACAGACACTATCTCCCAGAATGCTCTGCTGTTGAACTGGTAAACGAGGTTTTGATACCCCATTCTTCATCACACAAAATGCGAAGAGACCTTTCTCTGGTGAACATTTCAGCTGTTCCTGATGGAATTGTTTGGGATAAGGTATTATATGATGTATTTAGACCTATTGAAACTTTACAAATACCTTATGTATTTTGTATTTCTTTAACTGATGTTATTACTCATGGAACTATCTCTGATGATTGGGACATTCACAAAGTACATGAAATGCTTGCTGATTTAGAGCATTATACTAATGATGAGGCAATGTATGATGGTATATCTAATTATGATGACATGTTCTGTTTCCACCACTATGGTCACCATTGCTTACATAAAGCAAGTAATCCTCATGCAGTATTTAACTACACACAATGGGAACACTGCCCTACACCACCACGGGGTATCTCAAAAACGTTTCCACAGATATGTGTATATTTTTCTTGTCATGATTCAGCAGACCCAGAGTTGTATTAATATAAATCAAAACCTTTCCCAGCATTTTTTATTTATTTGTTATTTGTATAGCGCGACATTCATCCCAAGGGATATCACGGCGCTGAGGAGGCGAAACCTGGTGCTGAGAAGATGAACAGAAAGTACTATGGAGCTGCTTAGGCGGGAAATAAATGAGTTTTAAATTTTTTCCTGAAGGTGTTATAATCATCGATTAGCTGCAGTTCAACTGGCAGCCCATTCCAGTGTAAGGCCGCGAGGTGCGAGAAGGTGCATCCCCCGGCTTTGACCTTTTTGATCCTTTTTGATTCTGCGAGCGCCAGATGTTGTGACCGTAAGCATCTGGGGGGGGTGTAGAATCGGATTTTACCTTGGAGAATTTTAGGACCGATGCGGTGCAGTGCCTTAAAGGTGTGCCCCAGGAGCTTGAATCGTGCTCTTTGGCGCACAGGCAGCCAGTGAAGTTGTTTCAGGCATTCGGTAGCTGAGCTTAGTCTGCCCTTGTTGCAGACCAATTTAGCTGCAGCATTTTGTACTACCTGAAGACGTTTAAAAAGGTAGTCTGGCATGCCCACAAACAGGGCATTTCCGTAGTCCATTCTGCTAACAAGCAGTGCCTGAGTGACTGTCCTCCTGTCTTCCAAAGGGATCCAGGGGAAAAGCCTTTTCAGAAGTTTTAGTAAAGCGAAACTTTTCCCGCAGAGAGTCCGTACGTGATCCTGCATGGATAGTTTGTCATCCACAAGGACACCCAGATTCTTAGCGCACCGCTTGGGCTCTGGAGCGTGTCCTAAAGAGTGGGGCCACCATGAGGCGTCCCAAATATGGTGCGCTCCACCAAAAAGCAGGATCTCAGATTTGTCTGCATTAAGCTTAAGACAGTGGTCGGACATCCAAACTGCCATTTCCGTAAGGCAGTTGTTAAGTTTGGCCCTTGTGCTCTCGTGAGCATCTCCAATAGCTATTGTTAATTGCGTGTCATCCGCATATGAGCAAATGTCGAAGCCCCATTTATAACCAATTTTTGCCAATGGTGAAACATAGGCATTAAAAAGGGTGGGGCTAAGGGAAGCTCCCTGGGGGACACCACAGCTCAAAAGTTTAGAGGAAAAAGCGCCCAGTTGCAATGTTTGTTTCCTGTTGCTGAGGAATGAACTGAGCCATTGAAGTGCTTTAGCATGTATCCCTTTTTCGCGGAGGTTTCGAAGAAGGAGCTGATGGGAGACCGTGTCGAATGCCGCCGACAGGTCCAATAGGATCAGGGCAACTACCTTGCCCTGATCCAATAGTGCTCTTACATTGTCGAACACGGCCAGCAGGGTCGTCTCGGTGCTATTTGCGGCCCTGAAGCCTGTTTGAGAAGGGTCCAGAAGGCCATTTGATTCCAGATAGGAGGACAGCTGTCTATTGACCAATTTCTCCATTACTTTGGAGAGATACGGGAGTAGGGATGTTGGCCTGTAGTTTGCTGGATTAGTCACATCTGCACCAGCCTTTTTAAGCAAGGGAGTGACTATTGCTTGTTTCCAGGCCTCCGGAAAGACTGCTGTCTCAAGTGATCTGTTAAAGAGCTGCGTAACATAAGGGCAGAGAGTAGGGATGATTTGTGAGAAAATGAAATGTGGGCAGGGGTCGAGGGGAGAGCCAGATTTGACTTCCCCCATTGTATTGGGTACTTCATCTTGGGAGAAAGGGACAAGGCTGCCCAACTGTGCTATGGTATTAGGAAGAGGATCCGTATTTTCCCAGCTGCTGGAGTCAGTCGGAACAGTTGTGTTAAAAGATGAGTAGATAGTACTTATTTTGTCTATAAAAAAGTCACTGATCATTTCACAGCAGTCTAGGGAAGGATGTAGAGTTTGCGACATGCAGGCTGGTTTACATAAGTCGTGTATGATTTTATACAACTCTTTCGCTGAATTCTTGCTTTCGGTTATTCTGTGTGCGAAGTAAGCATAGAAAATTATGCTTACTGATACAATGTTGATTTATTCTGCACCTTTTATTTACCAGTTGTCGACACAAGGGAATGACTTTTAGAGAGACACTATAACTTTAGCTTTAAAATCTGTATGGGAGACAAGGTAGTTGCACATTTCAAGAATTGGCAACAGTTCACAAATTACACAGAGGAAACGTTTGACAACATGCTTAGAAATGGGACATACAATTCTTCATGTTCCAGTCCATAAGGGTGGTTATTGGTGGTCTACCACCACAGACCTACCACTACCTGCACCACCTACTGCAACAGGAAAAGCATCATATAAAAGGACTGTGCTTTCGTCCTCTCAATCCACTGGCCTGAGCACACCAGCAACATAGCGAAAGCCATCAAAAACCTCAACAGCTGGATAACTGCATTCACTGACACCCCGGTCCCCCTCAAGCGCAACCCAATGACAAGTGCCCAACTAAAGGCCAGGTGGTACATAGAGCAACTCAGGCTGATGGAACATCACTACAAGCAATTAAAGAGCAAATGGAGGACAAGACGAGGCACCACGGAAAAAGACATCTTCAAATCCACCCTGAGACACTACTACCAGCCGATATGGAAACCAGGCGCACAACTCTTGCAGACCGCATCAACACTGGCAAAAACAGCAGCAAGGAAATATTCACCATCCTCAAAGATTTCATCAAGCCTCCTGCTGCCTCTATCAAAATTACCCCTTCACAAGACTTTTGCAATAATCTCTCATAATTCTTCTGTAACAAAATTAACTCCATATACTGCAACTTTGACTCTCAACCAGACCCTTTCACCATTACAGCTCAACTTCCTAACACAGCCAAAGAATCTACCCTTAACTCATGGCCCCCAGTCCCCACTGTCGAAACTGGCAACACCAAGAAGACCATTCACTGGGGGTCCCATCTGAATCCTGCCCCACCACGCCTCACACCTTCACCAATTACTCCTTACGATCAGCAAAGCACTAACACCCATCCTCAATGCCTCCATCAACTCAGCCACATTACTGGTCATGTGGAAACATGCCACCTTCATGCCCCTGCTCAAGAAACCATCAGCTAACCCAGCCACACTCTCCAACTACACACCCATCTCCCTCCTACCATACCTCCTGGCCATTGTCTTAGAGAAACTAATCAACCAATGTCTCACTGACCATCTCAGCAATCACCTGCTCTTTAACACCATATAGTCACAATTCAGGCCAAGCCATAGTACTAATCACTGCTAACGATGACATCTGCATGATCCTTGACATAGGAGACATAGCAGCCCTCATTCTCCTTGACCTTCCTGCAGCATTTGACAGGGTATTACAACCCATCCACATCAGGTACTCGCATGAGATAGGCACCCAAGGACCCGCTCCCCGCTTGATCTGCTCCTTCTAAACGGATAGAACACGAGCTGTAACCCTGGCATCTTACTCATCTGAAGCCCACAAACTCATCTGCCGAGTGCCTCAAGGTCCATCTGCTGGCCACAGTCATCCACACACACACCCAACATCTACATCCTCTCTTACAGCCAATCACATGCAACTCATACTCCCCATCCAGGAGAAGACCCCTAACACATGAAACAAGTTCATGACCGAAGTCGCTAACTGGATGAACGTCAACTGTCTCAAGGTCAACAAAGACAGGACAGAGGTAGTCATCTTGGGCAACCTCGCCATAGGACTCCAACTAATGGCTGGCTGAACTTGGACCCACACCCAGGACCCATGCCATGAACCTCAGAATCATCACCAACAGCAAACTGGCCATGACCCCACAAGTCAATTCCCTCATTGCATCCTGCTTCCACACTCTGAAAATACTAAAGAAGATCTTCAAATGACTCCCAAGAAACTCCAGAAAAACATTTACTCACACCCTCATCACCAGCAAATTAGAATACAGGAAAACCCTCTATGCCGGAATCACCAAGCAACTCACCAGAGGACTATAAATCATCCAGAAGTCAGCAGCGAGGCTCATCTTCAACCTTCCACACAGAACTCACATCCCACCACACCTCAGGGAGATCCCCTGGCTCTTGATACACAAACGTACTCATTTCAATTTCCTCAGACACATTTAAGGCAGTACACAACTTACCCCCCACCTATCTGAACAGTCCCATCTCCTTCAACCAACCACCAAACACCTCCATTCCATAGGACTCCTACTCGCACACATCCCATGCATACACAGAACCAGATCAGGAGGATGGGTGTTCTCTTACATAGCTCCTAAAGACCTTGCACTCCACATCCAAGCCTCCTCCTCTGTTCTTGAACTCCACAAGAAGTTGAAGACCTAGCTTTTCAATTAACCAACCTGTTGGACTTGGCTTTCTCTTCAGGGTCATCCCCAAATGTTTTGCCTCACCCCTCCTATTTTTGCTGACTTCGTCTTTTTGTTGCACTTAACCACTGCTAACTAGTGCTAAAGTGGTTGTGCACGCTCCTTTGTACATGACAGACTAGACATACACCCAATAGGCATATTTAATTTACTTGTAAAGTGGTAACACGTGCCCCAGGGCTGATAAATTAAATGCTATTAGTGGTTCTGCATGTGGACAATGTACGAATAAATGATAAGTAACTACACAATAGTACATTTCGACCGATATTAGTATGTCAAAAGGAGAAATTGTTATAACAAAAGGAGTCCAAATTTTTTGTTTTGTACAAGTAATATTTTAGGTTTATACAACTAATGTCTGTATTAAGAAAGAGGTAGTGCTTGGTGTCCCATGTGAAAAAGAATCAAAGAAAATAAAAAAGTTGACATTTTACAATATTCTTAATATACAAAACAACTATTCACAAATGAGCAAAATCTTAAAGGGGCCACTTTTGGATATCAAAGGGGCCAGAAATGGTTTGATATGACATTGGTCAATGATGTTTCGACCCCATGACGGACTGGCGGTCTCATCAGGACCTTAAGATAAAGGACTTCTGGTAATTCAATGGGCCATGTGTCCCAATTATTGAAGTGTACACCTTAAGAAGTGGTTTTCTCTCACTTCGGTCGAAATTTACTATTTTGTAGTTACTTATCATTTATTCGTACATTGCCCACAAGAAACATTGTTTTCTGATACATTATATTCCCTGGTTGAGTGTGAGTAGTGTTACCTTTGTTTTTCTTAAAATAACACTAGTGGTCCTGCAGCACTTATTGTGCCACCCACTTAAGTTGCCCTTGTAAACATGTCTCAGGCCTACCATGACGGCCTGTGTATGCAGTTTTAAACTGCCATTTTGACCAGGCAAAATAAACCTTGTGCCAGGCCTAAACCTTCCCTTTTAATACATATCAGTCACCCCTAGGGTAAAGCCTGAACAGCCAAGAGGGCAGATCTCTGTACTGGAGGTGAATGACAATGTTCAGCATTTCGTCCATCATATTTTTGTGTTTCTATAGCCGCACTAAATAGTAAGGGTATGCCCAGACGTGGGTCCCCTGCTCACTTTGCCACTGGATTCAAGCTGGCCTGGCTGATGAGTGGTGATACCCCGAAACCGGTCCCAAGATACTTGTTTCCAGTCCATGAAGGACTGGGCCTGGCAGTTCGGGCTGGACTGTTCCCATGGGAAGCAGGGTCAAGACTGATTTGCATATGGTTGGGCCCGAACTGAAATCGCAAGGTGAGCAAACATACAATGGATTTAGGCCCAGATCTCATTACTGGAGGTGAATGTTTGGCAATGTTCAGCATTCCATCCATCATCTTTTGTGTTACTTTTAGAATGTTGGCATTTTCTTATCATAACCATTTGGTGCCTGCAGCCTGTTCCTTTGTCACATGATTAGATGTAGTTGGCAGTTGGTCTTTGTGTATTGCTCCCAGACAGTGAGGCAAATGGGAAGAGGTGTTGGTGGGATGAGCCATCCCTGACTTGATGAGGGGGAGGGGTAGTCACCTACCACACTTGTATATCACAAAGGCTCTGCCTGGGTACACTCACAAAAGGATTGACACTAGTCTTTTGTGACCCCCAGACTAGCTGGGGCCAGGGCAGGGAAGGTAGGAAATTCCAAACACCTCTGGGGAGTTGAAACTTGCTGAATCTTTTCGTACTTCAAAGTTGGCACCAGGTATGAATGATGGACCCTCAGACCCAACTCTTCAGTACACCTCTAGACCTGTGAAAGACTCAAAAGGACTGCTGTGCCGCTCTGCAACAATGACTGATACTCTGCTGCCCTGCTGCCTGAGTAGGAAGGACTAGACCTGCAGCTAGAACCCAGCACCACCAGAGTGACCCCAAGGGCTAGTTAGCTGATCTCCTCATCAGAGTCTCAGGGACTGAAAAGGCTCCAACCACCTTGAACACAGCACCTGAGTCGTGCCCCCTCCAAGTGGTGCCATCCCAGTTCTGGACCCTTGGAAGTGGGCATGAAGGTGCTCTGCTGGCCCAGCTGTGGTCCTGTGGGCAGAACTGGTACAGCGTGATGCATCTCTTCACAATTCCGCTTTGAAACCGCAGCCACGCGGCACATCCCAGACAACGGACTTCACATTTCAGCCCGCAGTCTCCTCGGAACTGCCACTGTGCAACACATCCCTGACACAGGCCTTCTCATTGCAAGCCCCTTGTCGATGATATCCTCGATGACGATGCAGGACTAAGCATCGCAGCCCCGCAGTTTCTTGGGAACCACCACTGCATGACGCACCCTCAACGCCGGACTTCGCATCACAAGCCCATCATCGATGGCATCCTTGATGATGACGCAGGACTCTGCATTGCAGCCCCAGAGCTCATCAGAACTGCCACTGTGTGACATCCTTGATGATGAATCTCGCAATGCTCCACAAACCAGGATGTAAGGTTCTTTGTTCAGCGGGTCTTACTTGGTTCCTGTATCCGGCCCACATTCCATCGCAGTTGGCCTGAACTTGTGACTTTGTCCTGGTCCGGCGCAAACAGATAACCACAGTTGCCTCTTTGTGCTTCTATGCACTATTTTTACTTAAAACTCTGAAATTTGCATAACTCCGGTTCTACGGATTGGAATTTTTGTGTTTTCATCTCAAATAATTTATTACATTATACTCTATTATTCCAAATTGGTGTGGGATTTTTCTTGTGCTGTATTGTCACTTTATTACTTTTTGAAGTGCTGCATTAATACTTTTCACATTCCCTCTAAGTTAAGGCTGCTTTTGTGCCAAGCTACCAGAGGGTTAAGCACAGATTAATTTGATGTTCCTTGTGACTCCACTATGACAGGGTCTGTGGTTGCTGCCCCCCTGACCCAGTAACCCATTAACCTACACCTAGTTCATTAGTTTCTCCTTGTTGCACATATTTGTCTCCAATTTTTCAATTTGTTATGTGAACCATCTTTATTGAGTTTTACAGCATTACAAAGCATGGGTTACACTGTGATTATTACAAGTTTTACAGCATTTCATTGTACACTCATCTGTTAGTATATAAACATCTTGTTTCAGAATGAGAACTCGGGGTTGTTGCAGCAGTCTGAAAAAACAACAAAGAAACAACAACTTTGAGCCGATGTCTCTGATGTGGCTTAGTGCAACGTGGGAGTTTATATTGGTCTGTGGTAACCCGGGTGGGCACACCTCATCCGCGACAAGGATGCTGAAGTATAGCCTGGGGAGTGCATGCTCCATACCTCAAGCTATTCCTAACCCATCCCTGCCAATGGCCTCACCAGCAGCTACAGTGGTCAGGTATCATCATTCGGGTCAGCTTCGGGTGCATGTATTGAAGCTGCATATGCTGTATGCACAGTTGCGGGTGTGATTGAATCTTCATGGTTGCAAGGTATGTATTCTCCTCAAGTGGCTGAGTTGGTAGCCTTGACGCACACCTGTAACTTCTTGCAAGTTACCATCTTCACTGACTGACAGTACAGATTTGGCATCGTACATGACTTTGAGCAATTGTGGTCATAGAGGAGGTTCATGACCACATCAGGGTCCCCTATCCGCAATGGAGAGAGTGTGAGAAATCACTTGCTGTCACTACAATTGCCTGCTCTAATTGCTGTACGAGGTGTGCTGCCCATCGGCAGGGCACTGATTGTCACAGTCGGAAACCGCTATGCAGATGAGACTGCATGATATTGCGCTCTAAATTCTTACACCTTCAATGGAGATCCCTGAGAGAGAACACTGATGTCACAGATTGCAAACTGTTGTTATATACTGTAGACACGTGGGAAGAATTGAAAGCATTACATGATGAGGCTCCAGATGCTGAGAAACAAGGATGGGTCAGAGCAGGTTGTACGAGAAGGCAAGAAGATGAGGTGTGGGTATACACTGATGGGAGACCCATATCACCAGGTATTTTGCCGCGTCCCATGGCGCGATATTATCATGGACCTGCACACATTGGCAGGGATGCTATGATGTGTCTCTTTTGACAGACATGGTTTCACGCCAGGTTCAGATCAGTGGTAGAATCTTTATGTCACCGCTGCGTGGTGTGACAACAACAAAATGTAGGAAAAAGAACCCCAGTCACAATGAGGCATGTAGGGAGGTCAGGAGGTCCTTTCAACTGAATGCAGCTGGGTTTTATTGAAATGCCCATGTGCAATGGCTTAAAATATTTTCTTGCAATTATTTGTGTATTCTCGAGGTGGGAAGAAGCTTTACCCAACAAGACGAAATGACAGTCTAACTGTAGCCAACTTACTGTTGAGTGAGTGGATACCGTGTTTTGGATTTCCGACTTCTTTGGAGTCAGACCGAGGGGCACATTTTAATAATGAGGTCCTAAAAAAGTTATGTGCAGCATTACAAATTTACCAGAAGCTCCATTGTGCCTATCGTCCAGAAGCCTCTGTAATTGTGGAGCAGAGAAAAGGAACACTGAAATCTAGATTGGCATGACTTCTCTGAAATGACCTGTTGCATTGCCTGTTGTGTTGATGAGTTTGAGAAGTACCCCAGACAGAAGAATAGGACTATCTCCTTACAAAATAATTATAGGGAGAGCTATGAGACAGCCTGCAATTCCAGCCAAAGCATTGGTGTATATTACAGATGATTTGGTGCTCAATTAATGTAAAGGACGGGCTGATGTGGTGCGTTCTGTGTCTCAGCAGGTTGGGGAAGCTGCTCCTTTGCCTCAAAAGGAGCAATGCCATGACCTCAGTCCAGGTGACTTGGTCCTGGTAAAGAAACACATACGCAATTCGTGTTTGGAACCTCATTGGTGTGGGCCATTCCAGGTGATCCTGGTAACCACAACTGCTGTTAATGTTGGTGGCCTTCCGAATTGGGTGCATGTTGCCCATACTCACAGAGTCCCATGCCCTCTTGAAGATACGGCCCCTGTGATTACAGAGAGACAATCGACTCAGGTTAGCCAAGCTGTAGAGAGGGCTCCAGCTACTGGGACTTCGTGAACTAGTCCTGAGGGAAGTCTGCAATAGTCGGCTCTTGTAGTTACTGAAGGGTCACGAGAGAAAGGACTGACTAGGTGTGATTTTGACTTCACCAAATGGAACATTACACCTGAAATGCGAGTAGCATCCGGAGACTGTTGGCCCAGAAGACAAGACAGATTGAGTTGCATTTTAACAGAAGGAAGAGTACCACAAACAATTGCAGAGGTCTATAGTCAGTCTGAACAAGGCGACAGTGAGGAAGAAGGACCATCAGTGAGAAGGTCCAAAAGAGCTAAGATACCAGGTCAAAAATATGCTGCACCTGAATGGACGTATTTAGCACTGATGACTGGGAAAAAGCATATCACGACTTTTGCTGCAACAATCCAAGTTTGCATGAGCCGCCTCGAGAGAACTGTGTTTCAATTACAATTATTGAAATAGATTTCCAAATACAAACACTGAGTCAATTTATGTTGAAGAAATTTTGAAATTTACGAGTACTGAGAATTTGCTTAAAAACCCGCATTTACAAGACTATAAAAGGAGCGTACACTGTGCTGTAAAGCAACGTAGCTGAAGAGTTGCAAAGAACGAGCTTCTTGAATCTTACTTGTGCTGCTGACGCTATTAACATCTAATCTAAATTTATCAAAAGTCTTGAGGTCTGATTCCAATGAAACAATGGTTTCTAAAGCGATATCATCAAAACACAAATGTATATGTGCATGTACACTTGCTATGTTTTTTGTGACCCGTGTAGTATTTCTTATAGTTTTGAACTTGCCCCATCATATATATGTATATTATTAGAGACAACGGTCCCTATCATGTGAAATATAAAACCATAACCACAAAACTGCAATCAGCGTTGGGTATATATGTGACACAACCCGACCCTGTGCCTAAAATAAACTTAGCGAACCACAATGGACTAAGCCTTTTAGATGATAAGATATTACATGGAGATCAGTCTATTGGTGATTTTTCAATTAATGTATTTACAAAGCTTCTGTTTGAACATGTTGACACTATGGATGCTTGAGATTGTTATGTGTGTTTGCATGTACCTACATCAGTTTCTGAGGAGGTGACCTATCACCACCTGCCTGTAACATATGGAATTTCTTGCAGTGTATTTACAAGCTTATTTAAAGGCAAAGGACAATTTCAGAACCACTATTCTAACTATTATCTAATATTTTCAGAAGTGCCTGTGAGAAAATATTTAAATCCTGTGCCTGATACTGAAACAGCTGAAATGATGGGAGAATTCTTTAAGCCTACGCAAAGCTTAGACACAGCTCATGCACATCGACACAATCTAACCTGCCTTTTACATAATGTAGAAAAGGAATTTGTAGAATCAATAGAGGGTAGACAAAGAGAGATCATGGCTAACGCTGCAAATCATACTAGGATACCATCTTGGGCACTTAAGGAACCCGATCTCAATACCATGGGAAATAGAGCTGATTTTGCTTTAGATTGGCAACATAGAGGAAAGCTATGTATATGAAGGCGTAGGACTGAAGCTGATGCAAACTTTATCGGTGCCAGAGAATATGACCATGCATTCAAAGTGCTGGGAAATTGGGGATTGCTTCTGGGAGATGTTGATCCTATGTTCCCTGGAGTTTATTATATCTGTGGGAAAAATGCCTATTATAGGCTGCCTAAAAAATGGTATGGATCTTGATACATGGGAATAGTCTTTCTGAAGATTTATCATGTGGGTCAATCTGATGAAATCAACGAAGTGTCTCACCAAAGAGTTAAAAGAGGTGCAAGTATTTATTGAGATAGTGGGAGACATTTTTGGAGCCATACTACCATCTGTTGGGGTGATACTAAATTCTCACAAGATACAAAAACTTTCTACCGTAGTAGTCACGCTGTCTACTGACACTGTTGGAGGATTTTTAGCAACAGATACTGAAATGATTGGTGTGAGATCTATGGTTCTTCAAAACTGACTTGCTCTAGACGTTCTTCTCGCAAAAGAAGGGAGAGTCTGCTGAATGCTAAAAGTGCAACATTGTTGCACTTATATTCTAGATAAAAGTAGAGACTTGAAAGAATACACTAAGAACATTTCACATCTCAGAAAGGACTTGAATGTAGATCAGATTCCCAGTCGTTTTCCATTTTAGACTTATTACGAACCACAGGGGTATCTCTTAATTTCGTATAAATCTGGGAAGCTGCAGGAGAAGAGCATAAAAACGAGAGTGCGAGGGGAGATGGATCAATATGTGCAGATGAGGTTGTGAGTGTATCATAGGAGGTCTGGGCAGCCTTAATTATCAACTTATCTACATACATCCTTTTCTACCTCAACATGGGAAAAAATTTGGATCAAAATAAGGAAGTCCTCTAGAGCAGCAAACACCACACAAACTTTATTTTTCATATATAATAGACTTTTGATCACTCCAATTAAGTTGCATCATATAGATCCTGATATTTCCTCTACTTGCTGGTCTTGCCAGGCCCCTGAGGCTGACCTTAAACATATGCTATTTACATGCCCTCCTATTCATGATTTTTGGCTCAAGGTGTGGCACCAAATTAACAAAATCTATCACACCCAATTTCCTTTTTCTTTTTTACACATTTTTCTAGGTAGCATCTCAGAGATATGGACATCTTCTACCATTAATGTCTCCATTGTTGACTTACTTATAGCGGTGGCGTTTCAACAAATCACTAAGTCATGGAAAAATGCATCTAATGTTTCATTTCAGGCCTGGTGGTACGGAATCTGTTATAATCATAGGTTAGATAGAGCTTATGTTCACCCAATTACTCTTGCTATTAAACGAGATTTGCTGTGGCTACCCATTACTACTTTCCTAGATGTATCTGCCCAATCTTTACCCCTACATCGTCCTCTTCTTGAGGAAGTGTCCAAACCTCCTTGAACTTTATAATATCTACTGGTTATATCACTTGAGCTGTATTTTAGGTATAAAGTAACTTGTTAGGATAAGCGCTAAGTTAATTCGAATTTGTATTTTATTGCATGACCAATTATACTATGGGATATGTTTTTCCTTACCCCTGTTTCCTCTCCTTCCCTCCCCCTTTTCCTTGCTCTTGCTTTTTATTGTGTATTGCATTTATTCACTGTACTCTTTGTAAATTCATTTATTCATATTCAATAAACTTCCTTTAAAACTTAAAAAAAAAGAAAGGACTTGAATGGTCTGAAAGCTGATTGTGCTTGGGAATCAATTGGGAAAGGATTTTCTTCAATAGGCAAATGGTTTGCAATCTTAGGAGGTGGATTGTTGGGAAAAATCTTGAAGCCCATCTTGACAATTGATATTTGTATATTGACCTTGGTTATCATCCTTAAGGTTTACAGCAGTGCTTAATTTGTAAAATATTAAGTGCCAGGGCTCTGATCAGGAGGCCACTGCAGCTTGCCCCACCCATCGCCCTTGTCATCACTGCCAAAACAACTACTAACCATCTCTCTCGCATGTAAATGCGACAATTCAGATTATTCCAGGTCCCCAAAGCTAAAGGAATTGCTGGGGAGGCAGGTATTAGCAATTTTAATGTATACTGTAGTCCTAAACTATCGTTGTTCTGCTCATCTCTCAATTAGGTGAGCAGCGCCACCATGTGGTGGACTGTTCTAGGTATGGTGTTGACAATTAGGTGCAGGTGCCGAGCACCGGAAACCAATTAAGTGCCGGTGCTGAGCACCGGAAAGCACCGGTTCAAATTAAGCACTGGTTTACAGATGTTTGAAAACTAAGAAAGAAACTAGAGGAATAAAGAGATAAAGAGCTGAAATAGAATTGGAAGATAGACAAAGTGGGTACTATGATGAAATGCAGGCTTTAGAAAATTTTAGATAAAAAATAATGAAGACTACATGATTGTAATTTGTGACATCAGATAAGAAATTTTTATGATGGCTTAATTCGCCATCAAATGGGGGATTGATGAAGCAGGTAATCTGCTGAATCCCTTAACTGACATATAAAATCGATTATGACACATTTGAGAGAAAACGACAAACGTGCACCAACTGTGTTAGCTAGACGTTCAGGAATCATGAGAAACAAATTATGAAAGGACTTAGCTACTGCATCATAAAAGCATGCATATAAAATTGTAGGATAGATGGAAACAAATACATTAAATAATATAGGTTCTTAGTTTAAAACGTTTCAGTTGCTAATTCAGTATGTATCCAAGGTAAATGTAAGATACTTAGGTGTTATAAGATGTCTAACCAAAATAATGTGTGTGAAGAATTTATTGAAATCTAACATGTTTTAGAGACTTACATGTGATATTGAAAGGTCTCATTCTAAAACTCCATAATTTGCATATGTGAAATTATGCAACAAGTGAGAAAAGAGAAAAGGTTGTGCACGCTTATACTAAAACCAAATGCTCAGAAACCATATTAATAATTTATGTTTTGAAATAATTTTACACGTTGGTACTTTGAAAATGCAGTAACATGTCATAGTTACATTTGCTATTTACAATGAAACTAAAATGCTTTGTGAGTGCAAATAAGTTGAAAGACAATTTATATAAGGCTCCAACAAATTCTAAACGAAATGTATATTTCCATTATTTTATGAACCAAAATCAATTTAGGGCTGCATTTTCGTCTTTTGCTTGATTCTGTTCTCATGGAAAGCTTTGTAAACTTGCAATGTGAAGAGAAACTATGTCTCATAGAGAGAGTTCCCCTTGGCATACTAGGACTGTTTGCAACAATTTTGTTACTTTGGGAACATCTACTGTGAGAAACTGTCCTCTTGAACTCACTCTTGTGCCTTTGCAAAGGGTCGATTGCTGAAGGTTATATACACTAGATAGTTTGACAGCTTATGTGATGACCACCACCTTTTGCTATAATATGTGTCTTTACGCTGCATGACAATCACCCTATATGAACTGACCAATGGACTGAGTGGTCTGACCAGATGAGGTGACCCAGGAGGTGTCACCACAGAACTTGAGGATTATATTATACATTGATGAGACGGAAGGACACGCACAGCTTCTGCTCTTTCTTGTGGACTGAGAGAGACATCATTGGCTTCTTTGCGGACTCTATTGTCTTTCTTTGGCTGACACATACACTGTGTGATCCCACATGGGAGAGTACCTTTGAGCTGACATGATTCACGTCCTTTCCTGAACCTTTCCAGAGCTTTAGTAATTAATAACAATCAAAGAGATTAATTTGATTATCCTATACTCTTAAATCTCAAATGCTTGATATTGATGTATTTACTCTTCTTAAATTACTGATAAAAATCTAAGCTTAACTAAATCCTGTTTCTGTCTCTCCACGATTTGTCTCTGATGAATGATTCTGCATTCCAATTGAGTATTAATTAGGGATGGGAATTCTAAAAGACAGATCTCTGGACAGCAGATAACAATGTTGTTATTCTGCATAGCTTTAATTGAATTATTGGTTTGCGTGATCCTGGTACAACGTGGGGGCATATTATCAAGCGGCAGCGATAATTATCGCTGGCCGCGCTTAGCGTGGGATTTTTTATCGCCGGCTATCGCTGGAAATTATCGCCATGCTAGCGCTGTATTAACAACGCTTAGCGCAATGGCGATAATTATTCCAGCGATAGCGGTAGTTTTCCATGGAACATCGCTGGTTTTCCAGCGATGTTCCATGGAAAACGGCGATATTCTTGATGATAGGGCCTGTGGTCTTAGCCACACAATCCACCCCCATGTTAGGTATGCTCTTAGTCTGGAATTTAACAGACGTTAAATTCCAGCGTTAAGGCATAGTTAACGCTATTTCATTTATCGCTACCCCTCGTTGATAATATCGCGAAGCTGGGTTAGCGATATTTTCACGTGGGGTTTTGTCAGGCACGCCTCCTTTGCATCTCATTAGCGATGCGAGGCGTGCTGACAACGGGCGCTAAGGCAGGGAAACACGCGCTAGCGTGTCCTTGTTAATATAGCGATAAAATTATCGCCGCTTTTTGCCCAAAAACGGACGCTAAAGCGGCGATAATCTTATCGCGGCCCCTTGATAATATGCCCCTAAATTTCTTCAGGAGATTTGGTCTAGCTGTGATAATACTATATTTCTATAGTTTAGTTTTAAGAGTTATATATACAAATCTAATTACAAGTTTGTAGGTCAGTAACCCAATTCCTGTTCCTCATTGGATAACTGGATTGGATCCCCTATTTCCGAACCCTCTCTGCACAATTCAAGATCCATCGGAGGACCAAGTAGATTAATCCAAAGTGTAGTGTTAGGAGATAAAGAAATACAAAGTAAATGGGCCCAGTGGCGCTACAACAGTTGTGATGGGATCATATTTCTTCAGGCTAGTATGATGTATTGGATGTCAAGTGTGAAGTCTCAGAGGTAAGAGTAGGGCGTTACCACCATTCAGATATCCGAGTATGAGGACTCGCTTAAAATGTCTAAAGTTTCTTCAAGCTCTTCTCTTGCACCTCTTTGTTTCTGTAATGTATTTCCCTTAGTTTGAGTATTATTTCAACCCTATATGGATATGATTCACAAAGACGTGCTTCTTTCTCTTGTTATGAGAGCTCACTCAGCAACACTATTTCTAACACAATTCAGTTAGGAATTGAATATCTTCTCAATCTGCTCACTTTAGCCTGGTTAAAAGTGAAATTCTAATCTTTTCATAATCTTCTCACCCTGCCTGTCCCATGCCCTATGTTTTTTCTATTTCCTCTGAAAAATCTTCTTTAAACCTCTATCTACAATCATCTCTTCTCTTTCTTAATCACATTTCCTCTGTTGCTGGTTTGTGCAGATTCCAGCTTTGTAACAGACATAACAATGCCGCTTTGTGACCTTTCAAACTCCTTTGATTCTCCTCTCTGCTTTTGTCCTTTCACGGCTGGATTACTGTTTTTTCTTTTTATCCTATTCTCTGCTTAGTCAAGCTTAGCCGTGCTCCCTGCTCAGTCTATTTTCAGCTCCCTTATCCGCATTATTTCCCATTTACCTCCTACGGCTCATACTCTACTGCTTTTAAATCTCTTCTCTGACTCCCCTTTCTCACTTGCTTTTGATTTAATTTCCTCTGCATTAGTCTGACATGCATTCCTGGTCCTCTTCCCCCCCTGAAATCAGCTGCTGGAGATGCAGAGACCCCAGAAAAAGGACGAACACCTGTTTACCTTCATTTGTGTCAGGCTTCATTCCAGATGAATCCCATGCTGTGGCACCCATTTCTAATAGTGCTCAGTCTTTGCTCCTTTTCTCTCCTAGCTAAGAAAGCTAATTCACCAAAATCGCAGAGGTAACAGAAGTGACATTACCTGCCCTTTGACCCCCCCCCTCAAAGGCATCAGAGCCTTGTTTCCTTGGCTACTCAACACCTTCTTGTTTGCAGCTGGTGAGCTTTGGAAGGGACAATGATTGGAAAAACAGTACTCTTAGGGGTATATTCACAAGAACGTGCGATAATTACGGCAAGAGTAGCGTAACGCAACTTTCAATATCGCAGCCTATCGCGGGAAAATAACCCTGTGTCAACGTGGAATTCACAACAAGGCGGTAGCATGCGATAGTCACCAGATAACGTGTCAAATGTCAGCGTGAAAATCAACGCCACGCCGAAAAAATGCGAAACGCGAACGCGAGAAATCATGCGATGAGGCCAATCGCGGTACAAAAAGTAGCGAAAAGCAGCCACAGGCCTGCAAATCCCACGCGTCTGGCGGGAAATTGCACCATAAAAACCACAGGAACAACACACCAGAAACAAGCCAAAGCACGTAGCAACATGGATGCACCCTGACCCAGCGCAGAGGTCAACGCGAACCCCACAACCCCCACAGACCACCAGCAAGGAACAACGGGGTCGGGGAAGGCCAAGGAGAAAAGGGAGAGGAAGACGGGGTGCAGACCGCAGGAAAACAAGACCAGCGCCATGGAGTCACAGAACACTAACAGCAACTGACCCACAAGCAGACCACCTGGAATGCAGTCGGAGTGCCGAGGAGGCCAATCCAGGAGGCCAAGAGGCGCCGCCAGGACGTGACAACCTAAACCAGGCAGAAACCCGCTGCCAACAGGAAGGCAGCAACGGCGACAGGAGGTGGCAGTCCAGCGCCACAGGAGGAGCTGGAGGAAACCCAGGCCACAGTCATCAGTGTGGAGACGGTGCAAGGAGGTGGGAGTACGGACACAGCTCGACAGGACCCGACACAACAACAACAGGGTGAGGATCCAACAGGGACTGGGGGGACGGGGGGTGATGGGCACAATGGCACACATGCACAACGAGGTGTAGCACACTGCACACCCACAATTACCCAGGGACATGTCCCCCATCCCCGTGGCACACTGCAGCACACACACATAGCAATCACAGCACAAACCATGACAATGTGGCACAAAGTGCAACACCCACACTGCAGAACAGGGTACACAACTGGGTCCGCCCAGGCACAGAAACAGAACAATCACATTGGACAGAGCAGGGAACTGTGAGATGCATATCTACGGCTACAACCCCACATCAGCCATGTAGGCCAAATGTCCACTGTCCCAACTCAAATAGCCACCACCGCCCAAACAGTCACAATGTACATTGTCACACAGTCTGCATGTCGACAAGAACAAGGTGCCAACACAATGCCAACATGCACCTCCCCTTCACAATGCAGAGGGACAAACAACACCTCCAGCAGGTCAGAACAGACAACCCATCAGTGATGCCGGAGACGAACACCACACCTTCGACACCGACGCCCTACAACAGCCCATGGACATCCCACACAACCCACCACCAGGACCAGGGCAGACAAGCTACTCAGAGGAGAACCCAGCCCCTGCAACAGACCACACAGCATGAAGCACCCGCAATCACGGCTGGCTCACAACACTTCACCGACCCACACATGGCACCCCAATGCCAGGTGTCAGAACGCCAAAAGGAGGTGGCCCAACAGGTGCGGGTGTTGCAGAACCCATGGAATGCGAACTAGAACACACACGTGGGTGTCCAATACCCTTCAGGGACCACCTACACCCCACAAAGGAGACCCACACTGCCATAGAGACACATGCAGATGCACATACCCAGTACAGAACCACGCCCAGGGGCACGCACATATCAGTCACACACCCACGTTGGCTCTGCATACGACGGCACAGTCCACTCCGCTTACGAATTGAGTGGGTGGCGAAAAAGCTACATGTCCAGGTTCTAGCCCACTGCCTGCGGTGACATGTCTGCATCCGCTGTACACAGCACAATGTAATGTCGTAGGGCCCAGGGCCCCCATGCATACAACAAGACCACAGGGACACATGCACATATCATGTTGAATTGGCTACGGGCACGTGCGCCCGGCCCCTTTATTGGCAGGGCCACATGTACAGTGACGCCTGTGCTGGATGTGTGTGGGGTGAGTATAAGCCAGCCCGCACAGAGTGCTTGGTGCTGGCAACAACCTGAACAGTGGACACCAGTGTAATGGAAACAGAAAACACCAGCATAACAGAGTCAACTGCAGAGCAACATGGAGGGATCCGGAGTAAGGACAGAGGTCACCCAATATTCAGTCAGGAGGTTCCGTGAGTTGCAGTGCACTGAGGTAGGGGCACTAGAGAAGAGCGCGCTCATGTGAAGAAATTGCTAGGATTGTGTCCCTTCGGGTTAGTCCTGATGCAGATGCAGTGGGGTGTGTTACACCTGCATCAACTTCCTCAACGTCCCAGGTCTCCCACACTGCCTGAGGTGACAGTTGCATCCGCAGTCCACAGCGCAATACCCAGTAATAGATCCGGGTGTGTAGCTTGACTACCACCACCAGTCTGCATTCCTACCTTGGGGCTGTTGCTTCCTGCCCTCCCATTGTCTGTGCCTTCTCCCGTCCGCACACTTGACACATCTTCCTCATCATAGTCCCAGGTCTTCCCCACTGCATGAGGTGACATTGTTGCGCAACCTCACAACAGCACAAAACTCAATCAGTAACGGACAATGGCTTGCGGTGCACTGAGTCACTGACACCTGGGGTGCTGAGCAGGGTATCAGGCCGATGATGGCATCCACGACAGGTCTGAGCAACTCCGTAGGTCTGTCAGGACCACCGTTTCGACTCTAGCAGATGGCGGTTGGGGGTGGTCCTTGCGGTGGTGGCGTGTGCCTCCTGCGGTGATGCGACGTCCCGGCCGGTCAAGACTCGATGCTATGTGTGGGCCCTGGTGGCCCGCAGTTGAGGCCGGAGGATGCGGACAGCGCAGGGCCACAGACACATGGCATTGATGACCCCAAGACCATCGCTACAGAGGCCATTCAATGTCTCAGAAGAAGGGGTCCCATGCCTGAGCAGCACAGAGTTAGTGGCCCCGGATGCACTGCGGCCGGCACAGGCACCCAGCCACGGGACGGTGACTTGCGGTGCAGTCAGATGGGCCATGCGACCTGAGTGGGTCCCCATCAATGTCCGAGGTGTATGTTGTGGAGGGTTGCGGGGGACAGTGGAAGGTGTCCTCCAGGGCATGATGCGGAATGTCTGATGTTATCTGGAAGCAGCAAATGGAGGAGTGGAAAGCGCAACCCTCGTTTTCACCAACAATTCGGTATCAGCTACATGAGGATGAAAACTAGCCCCTATTCCATAGACTCAAACGCCACCAATGTACGACCAGTGAGTGTCCATGAATGTCGGGGAACACAATTAGTGGCACAGGTGCTGAGAGGGGATGCAGTCTGCGATGATGCCGGTACACAGATGTGAACTCCAACATTGCCAAATCAAGACTCTGTGACCTACTGGACCGCAGTGTAGGCCGGAGGCAGCGGTCAGCAGTGGCCCACAGCCACGTGTCATTGGCTCGCGAGGCACAGAGTTAGTGACACAGTGGCAGTTGTCGGTAGTGTTCAATCACCTCCGTAACGATGATCCTGTTCCCTCCGGACTGCAACGCGTCATCCTCTTACGCCTCTCCGTGTGTGCGATGAAATGTATACTGCCTTTTGAATTACCGATGTTCAGTTCCAAATCTGTGATCCCACTCGTGCGCAGCATAGGCCGAGGGCAGTAGTCCGCGTAGGCCCACAGACACGTGTGGTTGTGATGCCATGCACAGACTTGTTGCCACCACATCGAAGGGTGTTTAGTGAATTGTTCTCTGCCTTAAATAATGTTCACTGCCATGGTGTAATCAAGACTCAGTTTCAAATGTGTGACCTACCTGACCGTGGTGTAGGCCTGAGGCAGCGGTCAGCACGGCCCATTCACCGTGTGTCGCCGGCATAGGTTGGATGGCCCCACCGGCCTGCGTAGTTCAGGTTCAGTGGCACCACGTGTTCGGTCACCTCCGTGTATGTGACCCGGCATTCATCCGGACTGAGCCGCATCTTCCTCTTACACCTCTCCGTGCGACCACTGGTGTGGACTCTGCCATTCCTGCTTTGCGACTAGGTGCTGGATGTGTGACCTCCTGGTCCGCAGGGTAGTCCTGGTCCCTCATCCACGTGTCACCGGCTGACGTTGAACAGGGTTAGTGGCACCACGTGTCGCCGGCTGGCGTTGAACAGGGTTAGTGGCACCACGTGTCGCCGGCTGGCCTTGAACAGGGTTAGTGGCACCACGTGTCGCTGGCTGGTGTTGAACAGGGTTAGTGGCACCACGTGTCGCCGGCTGGCCTTGAACAGGGTTAGTGGCACCACGTGTCGCCGGCTGGCATTGAACAGGGTTAGTGGCACCACGTGTCGCAAGATGCCCATATGGAACTATGCCTCACAGTTCAGGGGGGGTCTGGTGCTGTGGCCACTGGCCCGGATTTGGGGTCACTGCCATTCATGACTCAGGACACAGTTTCACACATGGGACCTACTGGTCCGCCGAGTGGGCCGAAGGCGGCAGTAGAGTGCGTCAACGAGAAAGGAGTAAGGCGGGCCTGTGTCGTGGAGGCCGTGATGGTCTGAGCAGGCTGCCAAGGTCGCGTGCCTTGGGCTTGGAGCTTGCGCCGGCACGTGGTGGGCCCTCCTTGACACACGCCGGTGTCGGCAGTTGATCAGTGTGGCCTGGCTGCGCAGGGGCGGGCCTGACGGGTTCGTGGTGCAGCATGCCGGGGTCCGGCAGGCGCACAGCATCGCAGGCAACTCCGCTCACGAGGACGGCGTCGGCCTCATGTCGGGGTGGGAGGCGCCGCACTGGCAGAGACGTGGGTCTTTCCGGAAGAGGACCACGCCCAGGCCTACGTGATTTTTATTCACACCCCTACGCTGGCGTGGCGTACGCCGGGGCATCCCACTCCGGTGACGCTTAGGGGGGGCGTAACAGGCAACATTTCCGCGAGGTCCCCCACTGGCTGGGGTGACATGGTGGCGTCCACTGTCCACTACACTATATACACCAGCGGTGTATGTCGCCATGGATATGGGTGTTCGACGCAACAGCACCGGACATCGCCTTCCTCACCGAAACCTGGATGAACGCCTCCTCAGCGCCCGACATCGCCATAGCCATCCCGGACGGATACAAGATCACCCGGAGGGACCGCGTCAACCAGACGGGAGGAGGCATCGCCATCGTACACAAGAACACCATCCGCATCTCGACTAACTCCGACGAGACCTTCACCGCCGCCGAACACCTACACTTCCAGATACACACTGACCCCAAGACCACCCTCCGAGGCACCCTCATCTACAGACCCCCGGGACCACGCACACTATTCAGCGAAGACATCGCAGACTTCATCAGCCCGCACGCCATGCCCTCCGCCGACTACATCCTCCTAGGGGACCTCAACTTCCACCTGGAGAACAACAACGACAGAAACACCACCGCCCTGCTGGACAACCTCGCCAACCTCGGACTCAAGCAACTGGTGAACACGCCCACCCACTACGCCGGCCACACGCTTGACCCCGTCTTCTCGTCCAGCAAGCACATCTCCTTCAGCCACGCCACCGGACTCCACTGGACCGACCACAGCTGCGTCCACTTCAGCTTCAGAAAGACTGCGACCCACCACCACCCGCAACAGGCTCCCCGCCGGAGCTGGAGCAAGATCACCGCCGAGCAGCTCACCGCCTCCCTCAGCCAGAACACACCCACCAACACAACGGACCCAAACGAAGCAGCCAGCAACCTCGCCAAGTGGCTGACCGCCTGCGCCGACGACCTCGCACCACTAAAAACCCTCCCAGCAGACCCGGAAGCAAGAAAACCCCTTGGTTCACCAACGAACTCAAGGAATCCAAGAAGAACTGCCGCACTCTCGAGAAAACCTGGCGACTCGACCAGACCACAGACAACAGGACCGCCCTCAAGCACGCCACCCGCAAACACCACCAGCTGATCCGTGCCACCAAGAAGTCGGCACTCAAAGAACGACTGGACAACAACGCCCATGACAGCAAGGAACTTTTCAGCATCGTCAAAGAGTTCTCCAACCCCAGCGCCGGAAACAACGACATCACCCCTCGCAAGACCTCTGCAACTCACTCTCCGCGTTCTTCCACCGCAAGATCACCGACATACATAACAGCTTCGACGCACAAACCACGCACCCTACCGCCGAACCAACGCCCGCCACCACCACCCTCTGCAACTGGACCCCGATCAGCACCGAAGACACCACCCGCACGATGAACTCCATCCACTCCGGATCACCAACCGACCCCTGCCCACACCACGTCTTCAACAAAGCCGACGCCACCATCGCACCCCATCTCCGGGACATCATCAACTCCTCCTTCCACACCGCCACCTTCCCGGAGAGCTGGAAGCACGCCGAGCTTACCGCCCTCCTGAAGAAACCAACGGCGGACCCCACCGACCTCAAGAACTACCGTCCCATCTCGCTCCTTCCGTTTCCGGCCAAAGTCATCGAGAAGACCGTCAACAGACAGCTTGCCGCCTTCCTCGAGACGAATGGATCCCTCGACCCCTCGCAGTCCGGGTTTCGGGCCAACCACAGCACCGAGACCGCCCTTATCGCAGCCACCGACGACATCAGAACCCTAACCGACAACGGGAAACAGCTGCCCTCATCCTCTTGGACCTCTCCGCGGCGTTCGACACCGTCTGCCACCGCACCCTAGTGAAGCGCCTCAGCAACATCGGAATCCGAGAGAAAGCACTGGAATGGATCATCTCGTTCCTCGCCGGAAGAACCCAGAGAGTCCGCCTCCCCCGTTCAGATCCGAAGCCACCGAAGTCATCTGCGGCGTTCCACAAGGATCTTCACTCAGCCCAACCCTCTTCAACGTCTACATGAGCCCCCTCGCAGCCATCGCACGCCAACACAACCTCAACATCATCTCCTACGCCGACGACACCCAGCTGATCCTCTCCCTCACCAACGACCCCACCACCGCCAGAGCCAACCTACACGACGGGATGAGAGACGTCGCCGACTGGATGAGGAACAGCCGCCTTAAACTGAACTCAGACAAGACGGAAGTCCTCATCCTGGGCTCATCACCCTCCGCCTGGGACGACTCCTGGTGGCCCCCGGCCTTGGGCACCGCGCCCAAGCCAACGGACCACGCACGCAACCTGGGCTTCATCCTGGACTCCTCCCTGTCAATGACCAGACAAGTCAACGCCGTCTCATCTTCATGCTTCAACACCCTGCGCATGCTCTGCAAGATCTTCAGATGGATCCCCACTGAAACCAGGAAGACCGTCACCCAGGCACTCGTCACCAGCCGACTGGACTATGGGAACACCCTCTACGCCGGAACCACAGCCAAACTTCAAAAAGACTCCAGCGCATCCAGAACGCCTCCGCACGACTCATCCTGGACATCCCCCGACACAGCCACATCACCGGACACCTGAAAGACCTGCACTGGCTCCCCGTCAGCAAGAGAATCACGTTCAGACTCCTCACCCACGCACACAAGGCCCTCCACGACCTGGGCCCAAAGTACCTCAACGACCGCATGACCTTCTACACGCCCACACGCCAGCTACGATCAACCAGCCACGCCCTCGCCACCGTACCACGCATCCGCAGAACCACCGCCGGAGGAAGATCCTTCTCCTACCTGGCAGCCAAGACCTGGAACTCCCTCCCCACTCACCTTCGGCGAACCCAGGACCATCTCTCCTTCAGGAAGCAGCTCAAGACCTGGCTGTTCGAGCAGTAACTTACCCCCTCCCCCAGCGCCTTGAGACCCTCCCGGGTGAGTAGCGCGCTCTATAAATGCCGTGATTGATTGATTGATTGATTGGTGTGTTCTGCATACTGCGGTGTGTCCAGCACATCTCCGCCACTCTTGGCATTGTGTACTTTCCCAATCATGGTTCTACTGCATCCTTCACACATGCCTGGTTGCCACCTCTCCCCACATTCGGCTATTATGTGGCTGAGGTGCCATGCCGTTGCTGGCTCATGTTCAGGGCTTGCCCATGTGAACATTGTAAGTTGTTCTGTCGTGTCTGGTGGGTGGGCATGTTGTTGTGCCTGTTGTATGTCATTTTGTGACGTGTGCATTGCCAGAGTTGTGAGTTGCATGGTTGTGGAGTTGAGGTGTGTGGGGTGTTCATTTGGATATTGCCAAGGGGCTGTGCATTTCCCTTGTTGCCATCCTGGGAACGCTGGTTGATGATGGACTGTCGGAGGATGAAGGTATCATGCACACTGGCTGTGTATTTGAAGGTGACATTGTTGGGGGTTCCATGGTGTTCTGTTGTTGCCTGCACATTGATGTGAGACGTGTGCTTCCTGTTGCGGTGATTGTGTGCTGTGTCACCAGGGGGCACAGGTAGTACATGTGTGCTGTGTATTGCCCCCAACACGTGCGTGCATCCTGCTTGGGCGTATGGTCCTTGCTTGGTCTCCAGCGGATCCTGCGCATTGTGTTGTACGTATGGGGACTGGGGTACCAGGGTGATGGTGATGTCCACGACAGGTGTGGGGGACTTGGATGTGGCTGGCTGTGAGACTCCTCCGACTCTGGTGGGTGTTGGTTGGGGGGTACCAGGGGCCAACAGGTGCAGCCAAGCCAGCAGCTTTGTGTGGGGTGGGATGTTGGTTGTCCGCTCGCTGTGTTGGTGCCGTAGGCCTGTTAGGCGATGATGGTCAGGATGCGTAGGATGTTTGTCTCTTTCAGCCTGTAGTGGACGGTGACATTGTCAGATGTTGGGTCTGTGCGGCTGGTACGCTTCCTGGGGGTCCGCTGTCTTTGTCTGCGCTGCGTCTGTGGTGGTCCGGGGGGTGTTCTGGGTGTGGGTTGGGGTCCTGGGGTGGTGGCGGTGGGTGTTGTGGCCCTCTTGGGTGTCCGGGCCGCATGATGAGTGGCTCCATGGCATCTGTTGCCCTTCGGATGTGGCCCTGGGCTGTGCTCCCTTTTGTGGTGCTGGCTGCCGTCCGACTTTACACCAGGTCAGAGCAGGTGTAAATTTCCTGTGCTAACACGCCTTATCGCCTGTTTTGTGTTCTTATCGCCGATGTGGCTGGTCGTTGTGAATGTTGAGGTGTGATGTTGTCTCGACTTTTGGCACGGGAACGCCTACTCTGCATCTCATTAGCGATATTTGCGGGGGTCCTCTGTGGCGATGTTTTTTGCGGCTGCTATCGCGGGTAAATTGGTGCTGTGGGCTGTTAACACCGGCTTGTGAATGGGGAGGTAAATTTATCACGACTTTTGCTGCGATAAAGTGCCGTTAATTCAGCGATAGCGCCTTGTGAATATGCCCCTTAGAACTTTGTTTTTTGTTCCTGCTGCAAATTTCTGCCCCTAAGAAAGTGGTGGCCCTGGCAGGCGTTCCAAAGGCACAAGACAAGGACAGTAGTTTCTACCACTGACTACCCCTAAGTGATGCCCATGCACCTAGACCCCACACAATCTCCATTTGATCTGTTCTGTTTCTTTATAGTCTTCTTTGTCACAATGCTCTACAAATTCAATGAAACTGAATAAAATGACATCAAGCCGTGCTAATTTTGGACATAAATTATTGAAAGAAATATGGCAGTATCTCGCACTTGCTACTAATTGCACCAAAATGGTCATGTTGGGCATGGGAGTGCTCGATGGGAGCGCATCTCTCAGTAAATCATGAATGTACTGTTTGCTACTGGGCAGCGCACCCCCCCTCACTACCATGTTCCAGTTAGTAGTAAGCAAAAGAAACAATTGATGGACGGAATGCTGGACAATGCAAACATTCACCCCCAGTCACAAGGATCTGGGTTTAATCGATCATTCTTTGGCTCACCACACCACCCCAGTTTGGACCCAGCCATATGCAAATCAGTCTTGACCCTGTTCCTTATGGGAACAGTCCAGCCCGAACTGCCAAGCCAGGGCCTCCCTGGACCAGAAACAAGCATCCAGGGACCGGTTTCAGGGCATCACCCTTCATCAGGCTAGCTTGAATCCAGTGGTGTAGTGAGCACGGGACCCATGTCTGGGCATACCCTTCCCACTTAGGGCGACATATGCAAAAAGAAACAATTGATGGACGGAATGCTGGACAATGCAAACATTCACCCCCAGTCACAAGGATCTGGGTTTAATCCATCATTCTTTTGCTCACCACACCACCCCAGTTTGGACTGAGCCATATGCAAATCAGTCTTCACCCTGTTCCTTATGGGAACAGTCCAGCCCGAACTGCCAAGCCAGGTCCTCCTTGGACCAGAAACAAGCATCCTGGGACCGGTTTCAGGGCATCACCCTTCATCATCCATTCTAGCTTGAATCCAGGGGTGTAGTGAGCACGGGACCCACGTCTGGGCATACCCTTCCCACTTAGGGCGACATATGCAAAAGAAACAATTGATGGACGGAATGCTGGACAATGCAAACATTTACCCCCAGTCACAAGGATCTGGGATTAATACATCATTCTTTTGCTCACCACACCACCCCAGTTTGGACCCAGGGGCTTATTTACAAGCCCCTTGCGCTGCTGGAGCATCACTTTTAACATGGGAAAAAGTGACGCACCGGCGGTGCAAGGGGCTTGTAAATAAGCCCACCAGTCTTTTGCTTTCTCGCCCTAAGTTTGCCGGGCATGCCCAAACGTGGGTCCCGGGCTCACTGTACCACTGGATTCAAGCTATCCTGGCTAATGAGGGGTGAAACCCTGAAACCGGTCCTAGGATGCTTGTTTCCGGTCCAGGGAAGACCTGGCTTGGCAGTTTGGTCTGGACTGTTCCCATGAGGCACAGGGTCAAGACTGATTTGCATATGGCTAGGTCTAAACTGGGGTGGCATGGTGAGCAAAGGAATGATGGATTTAACCCAGATCTTTTGACTGGGGGTGAATATTTTGATTTGTTCTCCATTCCGTCCATCAATTGTGTGTCTTTTGCTTTCTCGCCCTAAGTGTGCCGGGTATGCCCACACCTGGGTCCCGGGCTCACTGTGCCACTGGATTCAAGCTATCCTGGCTGATGAGGGGTGAAACCCTGAAACCAGTCCTGGGATACTTGTTTCTGGTTGAGGGAAGACCTGGCTTGGCAGTTCGGTCTGGACTGTTCCCATGAGGCACAGGGTCAAGACTGATTTGCATATGGCCAGGTCTAAACTGGGGTGGCATGGTGAGCAAAAGAATGATGGATTTAACCCAGATCTCTTGACTGGGGGTGAATATTTTGATTTGTTATGCATTCCGTCCATCCATTGTGTGTCTTTTGCTTTCTCGCCCCAGTTAGTAGTAAAGCACGAATGGGCTAAGCTGCGCATTATTTAATCCATACCACCGATCAACATCGTTAGGCCCATTTTATTTGTTTTGTGTTCATTTTCAGTAGGGAAAATTGACAAACCTTATTCTCAAATTGCTGATTCTTTCTATTTTTCAAAATAGATCCATTCTTTCCAATTTTGGATAATCGCATAATTATTGAGTTTTTGCATGATTAGGTTAAAAAGTCAAATAAACTTCTAGGATCTCAAATCCTCACAAATTTTTTAATTATGATTGGCTTCTCAAAATACACAGCTTTTGGTAGCAAAAACCATGAGTGAAAATTAAGGGCTGCTCAGGGCAACAAAGTGCTGCCCACTGTCCTATTCCTAGAGACTCGCCTAATTTCTCCAACTCAGCACAGCTGCATCTGCCCACCCTCCCCACCATCGCCAACCTGTACCGTACACACCAACCCCTCCCCTGCACCTACTGATCTTCTGTGGTGGTGCTGCCATTTCTTTTTGATGTTGGTTAATGCCCCTCCTAAAGACCTTCTGAAGCAGGAAATGAAATGGTGATTTGGGGCAGGGTACCATTTTATGCTCCGGGGTGTCCCTGGGCAGGACTTTAATCTATTTTTGGAGGAAATAGTGGACGAAGGCTGCACTTTTCCCTCAGAACACTGGTAGGAAAATAGGTAGAGGATTCGGAGAGCAATCAGGACACTTTTTAATTGTTTTTTGCAGAATATTTGATTATCCACAAGCAGGCATGCATAATTAAAAATTTGCACGTCTGCCTGTGAGTGGTGAGAATGTAAACTATGTCTCAAGATTTCAAACCATGACATTTGCCAAGGGAGTTAGATTGGTGCGTTATTTACAAGTGCAATAACACCATGCTATAATTAACATTTGGGCAAATATTTGCCCCTGATCAGTACCCGAGTGCCGAAATATTAGGCAATACCATACCCAAACTTTGTGTCAGGGACTGTCTGGGACTATGTCGGGAACACAGTCAGGGACTTGGGCAAGGACTGGGAACTGGGTAGAAAACGTACAGTGCACAGAAAGAGTAGTACAGCGCTGCCCAGGATCACACAGGGAGTCAGAGGAGAAAAAGGGATCCAAAGGGGAAGCCTGTACAAGTGAACAAGATGGCTAAGACTCAGAAAGAAAGTGCACTCATGAGGCAATTTAGCATTCAGACTAACTACACCCAGGACGGACGTGCAAGACATATATATAATACAACATTAACAATAAAGGGAATGTGGGGTAAAGCACTTGGGAGCTCCACACGGTAAGACTGAAGCTCAGTAAGTTCCTCACCCAAAATTGCTGTTACAGATACTGACTGCAAATACCCACATATAGGATGTGCATGCAAAGGGAGGGTCTGTGGAGCTGATACCTATGGTGATGTTATAAATGTAACTCAAAGACAGTACTCACAGTGAACAAGAAACACCACCTAGGTAGTCAGCTGTGCCCACGGATCCTGGCGATCAAACAGGAACACGCAAGGCAGTAACAGCAAGGGGGTAGAACTAAATACAGGCACAATAGACAAGAAGCTAGCAAGGAGGAGTGCTTAACAGGAAAGGAAGGAATTCACAGGGCACACTTGGCTGAAAACAAGTAACCAACATACAAGGTAATTAGAAGCAAGACAGCAGGAATAGAAAGACAGCAAACTAGGAATTGGAACCAAGGAAATGGGAAGAAAGGCAGGGACTGGAAAAGGATATACAGAAGGGGAGGCTACAAAGGTATACTAGAATAGTGCAGGTTCAGGAATCAAGAAAACAAAGTAGCATGGAAGGCAGTGCTGGGGCAGGAACAAAAATTGAGCTAAGGCTCAGGAGTCAAGGTAGCACTGCAGGCAGTGCTGGTTCAGGAACAGGGAATTACTAAAGCGCAGGAGTCAAGGTAGCACTGCAGGCAGAGCTAATTCAGGAACAAGGAAAACAGCAACAGCTCAGGAACAAGGAATAACTAAAGCTCAGGAAACACTGGAAACAAAGATATCAAAAGCTCAGGAAACACTGGAAACGAGGATATCAAAAGCTCAGGAAACACTGGAACAAGGATCGGTCTCACCGGCACACAGCTACAATGACCAACACTGGACTGAAGGGAGCTGGGGCTTTAAAGAGCTAACAGTAATCATATGCATCAGGTGTGAGCAGGCTAGCAGCAGCCAGCCACAGGTGAACTGGATTCCTCCACCCATCCTCGGCCTGCAGGGTTGGAGACGGAGCAGTGAGCAGGGAATTCTAGGTTATGGAGTTTCCAGAATGAGCAGGCTGGCTTCCACAAAACCCGGCATGGATTGGGAATGAATCGCAATTTGCAAATAGAATCCAAATGGCTGGAAGTCAGTATGTACATGAAGGGGAGGGTCTGGAAGCTTATTAGACCACTGAAGAGTCCCACAGTTCAGCCCCCTGGTGGTGGACACGAGAACGCAGGGAGCAAGTCGTGACACTTTGTTTGCTGCCATTTGCTTTCAGAACTTGTGCTTGGGTCTCATGACTCCACTACTGTTTTAGTGTTTTAAAAGCAGTTGTGTCAACAGGAAGGTAGACGATTTGAATTATTTTATGTTGGAGTGGACCAAGTTGCAAAGTTACATGACTTCCTACGTTTAAATTTAAAAATGACAAGATTCAGCAAGTGTGAAGTTTGTAAACTGCTTTTTAGTTCTTGCCTAGGCAGCGCATGTGCTGTCTCGAAGAGACATGTGATAACTAGATATGGGCTTCAAAAAACGTGCATCTTTTTCATTGGTTCCTCTAACTGTCCTTTAGAAATGCTGGCTTTTAATTAGTGAATACATTTAGTAGTCCCTCCTTTTGTTCTGCCCTGGGGACTGTCCCTGCTACATGAATCCTTTCACTATGCGCCATATGTTTTCCTTCGGTGCACTACTTTGTCTTTCACTCTGTCTTTGCTGCTGCTCCTAGTTCACTTAATCTCCTGTGCCGTTCCCAGAACAACACCTCCCGCCCCTCGCAGCTTGTTTGTATTCTGAACAGCTGCTCTTCGCTCCCTCTCATGGGCTGCAGCTGCCTCATCCTCCCTTCGCCCTCCCCTGTTAATGACTTGAGGAGGAAGCTGGAAATTAGTTTTAATCAAATACTGCCTTGTAGAAGGTGTTACAGTAGTTCACGTTTGCTGGGTGACTGTTTCTGTTTTTTTGGGCTTTACAAACCTCCTTGAACTCTGAGCTAGGCAAGCAATCATATTGAAACTGTAAGTATTATGGAGGCCTCAGTTTCATGTAAGAGCCGCTTTTGTTTCCTGGGACACTGCCCACAGAATCCAGCTACCAAATTCCAAGACAGATGATAGAAGTTACTTTCCCGGTAACTTGCATAAAAATCAGATGGTTTCGGTTGATTGAGTGTTCCATTGTGATGTAAAGGGCTTAACTTGCCCTAGAATTGTTTCCCTTGGTATTTTCTGTGAGGCACGAAATACTAAAGGGCAATTGGTGGGGGTAGGGGGACTTTAAACACCACTTCCCCCTCGTCAGCCTCCGTGGGGTGGGCTGAACCAGGATGCAAGTATCATTGCATGTATGGCACTGCTCTCCTCTAAGACCGTCTGCAGTTATTCAAGCCTTCACTGTGAAAGTGCCATTGTTTGGTTTTTCACGTCGCGTGCTCCCTTTCAAACAGAAACACGCTACAAAATCCTGTCCTCTGCTTCCCTGTAAGTGTGGTTTTGGTAGCCTAGTTTGCAGGAAAATAAACTAGCTGTACACTCCAGATTTCAAGTATAATATATTTTGTTACATTCTGTTTAGTTAATTTATTTGTGCTGCTTAGCATTTTTATTCCTGAGGAAGAGTTGGTATGTGTTTGAAGCTTTTAGTGATAATATACTTTTTGAAAAACTGCTTATTGCAACATATGTAAAAATAATATAACCGGACGCTTTATTACCAATTAAAAAGGGTACTTAAGACAAAAAAATATATGTGGATAGGGATCTAAATATAAAACTTTGAAGTTCATCTGGACATTAATGCATCCTTAAAAAGCATTTGTTGCTCTTTTATGGCAGCTCCCCATTAGTCAGCATGTAGCAGCAGGGTGCGCGGAGCCAAGCACTTCAAAGCTTTTTTCTTCTTCAAAATCACGGTGCTTATCGGTGGTATGTATTTAGGTATGCTGGAAAGTGACTGAATCTTGTTGCTTTAGGCATTCCACAAAGTGTTCATGTTTTCGTTTAAACTCCCTCTGTCCTCCGTCACCTCTTCTCCCCATCCTAATCAAGCCCAGCCAGTTCGCCCGCATATACAAACATGCTTTATTTAATCACTCTACAGAGTGCATCTTTTCACTCCCCCACCTGAAAAACCTGGAAGCACTTCTCCTTTCATTCCTTTTTATTTTTTGCTTTTTTATATAGTGCAAATAAAGGTATCAAAGCACTTTAACCAATTGGCTTGGCACTTTCAAGTTTTGTCACCAATGTTGGATCAGCACTCCTTCTATGTTGGAGGAACTGCTTATAATATGTCCACCTCAAAATTTATTTGCCCAAAAATGGAGCAGTGAAGCACTCTGTTTATGACTACCTCCAATTCTCCGAATAAGCAGATGGTTTTGTTTGGATCGTTTACTTGTATAGGGCGCAGTGGGTCTTGTGCTTGAGGCATTTTGCTTTTATATAAATGTAAAGGTGCTTAATTAGTTGTTTTTTTAAAGTGCTGCATACCTAAATACTTATAGCTCACAGGTATACTTATAGCTGCTTCTCTGGTCTCATCTGTAATTCTGCATTATAAGTCCTCTAGGCAGTGCTGCAGCTGCATCTTTGGTCCTGTCACTAATTCCTCATTCTAAGTCCTCTAGACAGTGCTGCAAGCTGCTTCTCTGGTCCTGCCGGTAATTCTTCATTCTAAGTCCTCTACACATTGCTGCTACCTGCTTCTCTGGTCTCATCGGTAATTCCTCATTCTAAGTCCTCTAGATAGTGCTGCAGCTGCTTCTCTGGTCCCAGTGGTAATTCCTCATTCTAAATCCTCTAGGCAGTGCTGCAGCTGTGTCTCTGTTCATACGTCCACTACACTCCAAACCAAAACACATAGGTAAAAGACATTGTCATTTACAACGCCAATAGCTCTAACTTTAAAAAATTTGAGACCTATTGCATTGCAAATGCTTGTTTAAAAAAAAAAAATTTGTGTAACTTGAAGGCAATTAAAAATGTTTTCATCCACAAATGGCCGCCAGGGGCAACAGGTGAACTGGTGATGTGGGCGCACTGGTCCCACGATCAGAGCTACCACGCAACAAAAACCTAAGGCCCTGTCTCAACTTCCAAACACCTAGAAACCTTCTTTGCCCATATGCTGGCCTACCGCTCACAGACATCCACTGTTGACTAAATCCTCCCACTGCTCAGACCCCGTGACCCTTCCCTGCATCTATCTGGGGTGTTCCATGATGCTACAATTTCCTGCTCTGCTGCAGAACTTAGATCAGGAAATTATCCTTGGGAAGGCAGTATGGGGAGTTTATCTATTTCTAAGTGTATATCGGGCAACTTTGCCCACCTTTGCCAAGAGTGAAAATCCCTCCCTTAACCCACCAGTAGTTTAATGCAGTGAAATTGGGGCTTTATTTCAGATTCTTTCTGGGCACACATACCATAGCATCAAAATCTCCCTGAATCGCCCGAAACGTGGAATTGTTATCTCTAATCTGCAGAGACTACTTTAGCTGACTGCCCTCTCTCTTTTTTTTAATATAGAGATTATGCATACCATTATCACCCTCTGAAGCAAAAGGCTATTTTTGTTAGAAACAACAGCACATTTTCACACCATTTCAACAATATGCACAGTACCATCCCACTGCCTCTGACATTTACTCTGAAGTGATGCAGAAAGTTATTGTGCTACAGGGGAGGACAAAAATCATCTCAGATAATTGGAAACGCGAAACATTGCCACCTACTTATTTTAAATGATTACATCTCTACACCAAGGCCCTTTCCTCTTCTGTTATCTCGCCATTGCGTTTCGAATTACACTGCTCTTGTTTAATTTTTGACAAATGTGAATCCTAATGGCTCACAGCTCCATGCATTAATTTTGAAGCTGTCAAAGATTTTTAAGACAACCAAAAAAGCTTCAAAAGTGGACCCTGCTCTGCAGCGGAAACTCTTCCAATGCTGCTCACAGCAGTAGTAGCAACTACTTACCCTACCCGTGGAAGTGCCAGGATCTTTATCCGTTCCCAGACCCTGCAAACACCACTGTGGGATTTATGGAATCGGGGGAAGGAGATGACACGGCTGATTGGCTGCGGTTATGTTTCCCGCTGCCACTCAGGTGACCGCGGGGATGAAAGACATCAGGATGAAACACTGGGAAAATGTTAGCTATGCTGCCTCGTGCAAATTTGGTAAACTGTGTGGGGCAGATTTACAATTCCTGGCGCATCCCTGCAAATCAGCAGGGATGCGCCAGGAAACTTACGACACGCATCACCATCCTTGCGCCACCACTGATGCGCCGCATTTACAATGCGGCGCATCATGGCGCAAGGAAATGCAGATGCGTGTCGCATCTGCCGTCGTAACGTTGGCGCAGTGCTGGAGTTGTGTTGCGGGCGCGACGCAACTCCAGCACTGTGCCGACCCGGCCTATCTTGCACATGGTGCGTCACACCTTACGCCTGCTTCATGCAGGCGCAAGGTTTAGACGCACCGGGGTCGGAAAGTGACTGAGTGAAATCTAGTAGATTTCACTCAGCCACTTTTGCGAGGCGTTCCTGCGCCGGAACGCCCCCTGCTCCGGAACGCCCACATGAAACCTGATGCAGGTTTCATGTGGCGCAGAGCTTTACAACGTGACGCATCTCCCTAGATGCGTCACGTTGTAAATACCCCGCAGCATGGCGCTGGCTTTACGCCGCCGTTGCGTCACAGAAGTGACGCAACGGCGGCGCTAAAGTGGCGCAAGGGGCTTGTAAATCTGCCCCTGTATTTCTTTGTGAAGTCCAAAATTCCTTGAATTTGCCTAGCCCCTCATGCGTAATTAAAATGTGTCTTGTCCTAGTTGTAAGAATGGAAATTGCAATAATTTACGGTCGAACTCACTACCAGGACAGTTGTTTTTTTTTTTAGACGTTATTTATTCATATAAGAAACAAAAGCAAAAGAGAAGGGTGCTGTTACTAGCTAGAAATGGGCTGTGTATAGTAAGGAAGTCCTAGAGCACAGTTAATGGCAGGCACCTACTGACCTCACAAAAAGTCTGCATTTTTTTCATTTTACCTGGCAACATTCCTTTTTTTTAATAGAGTTTTATATAGCGCGAACTAGACCCGAGACATCGGGTATCAGAGCGCTTTACATGAGCACCAGTTTCGTTACAGAAGGACACATTCATTTTTTTAGTAGGCACAGGGCGATTAAGTGATTTGCCCAGAATCACAGGATGTTGAGCGTCGTTGCCGAGACTCGAACCCGGTTCCCCAGCTTTGAGGTCGACCGATCTAGCCATAAGGATACATCCTCTCCTCCTATTGTCCATCTGTTAACTGAAGAAAACACTCTCAAGGACACCCTCAGTTTTATGCCAAACATTCATGTGGAACTTAGGGGCTTATTTACAAGCCCCTTGCGCTGCCGGTGCATCACTTTTTTTTGACGCTCCGGCGGCGCAGAGTGCAGACCTATATCAACGTAGCCACGCAAAACCATTTTGCTTGCCTTTTCATGGCCTCGTATATATGGTGTAAGGCAACGCAGCGCAAGTTGCTGCGTTACCTTGCATTTCGTCAGTGAGGCGTTCCATGGGCGTTGCAGTGGGTGTTTCCATGCAACACCCATGGGTTTTGACGCATTCCCAGATTTACAAGGATCTGTAAACCTCGGAAACCGTGGGGCTTATTTATGAGTTTTTGACGCAGGGCAGCTCAGCAAGTCACTTTGCTGCTCTGCCATGTGTCAACCCTGAGTCAGAAGAAAAGCGCAGGAATGCACGGTATCTCTGAGATACAGCGCATTCCTGTCCTCTTCCATGGTGCAAGGGTGTCTGCGTTGTAGGAATGATTGTTTTTGGGCAGGAAGGGACACCTTCCTGCACAAAAACAATCAATGGAGGCCTTTTTCTCATTCTATGTGTGCTGCAGAATGTAGCACACATGGAAAGAGGAAAAAATGAGGAGAAATAAATGGGCTTATTTACAAGAGGCCTGCGCTGCTGGACCGTCACTTTTTTTGACGCTCCGGTGGTGCAGGCCTCTCACTCACATCTATGAGGTGTGGGTGGCTTTGCATGGCCTCATAGATGTGGAGTAAGGCAAGGCAAAGCACAGCGCTGCGTTGCCTTACTCTGCATCAAGGAGGCATTCCATGGGCATTACGATGGGTGTTTCCATTCAACACTCATGGATTTTGACGCTGCCCCAGAATTACAAAATCATGTAAACCTAGGGCAGTGCCCATACCTTACTCCTCCCCAGAGCATGTATCCTTTTTTATTCCCTCTTTCCAGGTGTGCTGCATTCTGCAGCACACATAGAATGAGGAAAATGCCTCCATGGATTGTTTTTGTGCAGGAAGGTGCCCCTTCTGCACAAAAAATGTCCTGCCAGCAACACAGCCACCCTTGCACCATGATGCAAAGATGCTTGCGTTGGCGATGAGCACCAAATTGTGTGCCGGCACTGGCTGAAAGGACAGGAATGCACCATATCTCATGAATACGGTGCATTCCTGCCCTTTTAAATTGGTGTAGGGCAACGCAGCAAAAAGACTTGTGACTCTGCCCTATTCCAACTTTTTGTAAATATTTTTTTTTTTTTTTTTTTTATTGAGCAGTTTTCATCACAAAACATTACATATAGCAATATAACAATAATTTCCATCAGTTGTACAGTAATTCACAGGTGACATGTCAGGGGAGGCATGGATACATCTAATTCCGTGGGTAACGTGTCCATAGTGTACATTAAGGTTCATGTGTTGGCTGGGCCTCCTCAGGAAGGGACAGAAAGTATGTGGTTATCTGTGCCTAGATATCTTTGGGTCATGAGGCACGCTGCAGTTCCTCCACACATGTCTTCGGTTGGTCTCCACAATATGCTATGTCCTGGTACCACTGTTGGAGCCCTAAATATGATTTCTGACCCCAATGCATAGCTACCCTCCTCTTGGCCGGCAATAGAGTTACCGCCTCCAGTTTCCAATTCGCTGGCTTCAGTGGCTTAACACACCCTAATAAACACATTTTGAGGTGCAGTGGACTGTCTCCATCATCACATCTGTAAGAACTTGTGTAGCCTGTACCCAATACTGATAGATCGCTAAATGTCGAAAATCCACACCCGGAGACCCACATCTCACACAATTGTCATCTACTCTGAACCCATATTTAAGTAATCTGGCAGGGGTATAGTATATCTACGGCAGGAACTTAATGTGCATAATATGTCAGTTGCAGTTTGAGGTAAGCATCCCCATCAAAGCACAGCAGAATGTCCACTCTGCGAGGCTGAGGGGTGGGTCTAGAGCATCATTTAATTTTCCAGCAGTGTCTGCCTAGTCATCAGCTCATCCTGTTGTGATGTGTTGTATAATCTGGTGGTGAGTTTCTTACGTGTGGAAGTAGTGAGGAGTGTCCGAAGTGCATTCAAGGTGGTTGGTGCTGCAAGCAACTGCGGGTACAGCTCATGTAGAGATGCATGAAGGCGCATATATGTGAATTGCACAAGAGGTGAGTGGCTATGCTGCTGTGGGATTACTGTCAGTTCAATAAAATGCCCATTAGGGAAGGCATCCCCCATTGTTTTCAACTCTGTTTTGGCAAGTAAATGCAGCACCTTAGGTTCCCATGTGACCAAAATGGAAGGGTGGTGTGTTAGTGGAAGGGCCGAGGCATACAGAGGGTGTTTGTTTGCTCTCTTCCAGAGTGTCCTCCATGCTCTCGTTGTGCTTTTAACGGAATGAATTTCCATGTGTATTCCACCCTGTCGTGTATGCGGTATGAAGGCCTTGCGTGGTACAGGGTATGCATCATCATATTCAATTGCCAAATGTGGTGTGTACACAGGGGGGTAGAACCAGTGATGTGCATAGTGGTCCTGTGTGCACAAATAGCAAAGAGACAGATCCAGGGCGCCGAAGCCACCTTGATCGTATGGGAGTGTGAGCGTGCTCCACGCAATTCAAAGCTGTTTGCCCACCCAGACTAGAGAGATCATATGGGAGCTAAGCATTTTTTTTTAAAACCTTGTGTAAGCGGTATGGGTATGTTGAACAGGTAGAAGAAATTGGGCAGGACTATCATTTTAAGAATGACCACCTGGTCTGCTATTGACAGTGGCAGCCATGACCATCTCCGCACCTGGTCTTCTAATTTGGAAATCGCTTTACCATAATTATACCGAAATACCAACTCTGGCTCTCTATGTATCAAGATACCTAAGTATTTTACAGGGTCCGTACTCCATTCCAATGGGAATTTCAGAGCGCAGGGCTCAGTGTGTATAGTGAGAGGCAAAATACATGATTTCGCCCAGTTTATACTAAATTCGGAGAGTTGCTCAAAACAAATATATTCGAGGATAGGCGGTAGGCGGGATTCTGGTTCACGGACATAGAGGACCATGTCATCTGCAAACATCGAAATCGCCAGTGGGCGAAGGTGAAATCTCAGCTGGCTTCGGCATGTCTCTGGCGTATTACACACGCCAGGGTCTCCAGTGCCAGCGTAAACAGAATCGGAGAAAGTGGACACCACTGTTTCATACCTCTTTGTATTTTTATTATAGCCTTGGAGATGCCATTTACCCTCACCCGGGCTGTCAGTTCAGTGTACAATAGGTGTATCCATTGAGTAAAAGCTGGGGGATACTCATTCTTTGTAGATTGGTAAATATGTAGGTCCATTCCATGAAATCAAATGCTTTCGCGCATCCAAAAGATTTGCCGCAGCTTTCATAGAGGAGTCTAGTTGGTGTGAAAGTGTGAAAATTGAGCGCAATTCTGTGCGGTTGAGCGGGTGGGAATGAATCTGGATTGGTCCGGCAGTATATCACTGAGTAGTGGTTGGAGCCTAGTGGCGAGTATCTTGGCAAGGATTAAAGTGTAAATGTTGATAAGTGACAGCGGCCGTGTGAGAAGTTGGCCTGGTATATGCTGTCCACTAATTAAAGTGGGCACCTTGTACCACTCCAAACAGCCCTTATGGTAATTTAGGAGGTCAAAGACAACTTTAGAAAGCAATCCAAGTGGTAGCTGTGGAGAGCAGCCTTCAGGCTTAGTCTTGAAGGAATGTTAAGCAGCCTGTTTTACCAGAATGCAACCTTATTGTATTGGTTAAATGAAAGGAGAGCCACGCAGTATTATAAAAATATGTATTAATTATTATAACATACACTAAATACTTCACAGTATCTGCTTCATGTAGATAAACACAAAGCACACAATACTGTAGCACAGAAACAATCGTAAGTAGCACTAATACACAGTGGGCTCCAGGGGGAGACCAAACCATATACTAAAATAGTGGTATATGAACCACGACTCGGGTCAAGACAAGGTCTAGAGGATGTAGAATCGCTGGGACCCCAAGGAACCACCCAAGGTGAGTAAGTAGAGATCCCACGGGGGACAGGTGCAGTGTGGGAACACGACCACGTGCGCCGTACAATTCTATGGGAGAGTCGCAGTTGCAGTTTTAAAGTTTAAGGACCCTTCTGAGTGGACTTCAAAGAAACCCGTGGAACTTAGAAGGTTGGAGAGCCACTCCACCCGTGGATACCGTAGTACCAGAGTTACCTATCCCAGGGAAGCCGGGTGCATAGGGCTGAAGTGGCGTCGGAAACCAGCGTGAAACTCAATGGAGGACTCCGAAGCTGGAAGGAAAAAAAGTGTCTGTTGGAATCCAAAGGTGGATTCGTGATGAAGAGTACCTGAAAGCAGAGGGGACAGAGTCTGGGTCACTCAGGAGTGACCAGGGGCTCGGTAGACGAATGCCCACCAATGTCGGGTGCTTCAGGTGCATTGAGGGGGTTCTTGACTCTACAGCCACCGGGACCAGGAGATGTTGAGGACAACCAGGAGCAGGGTACGAGCTGTCCCACAAAGGATGTCGAGTGCTGAGGGGTCGATGTCCGGCTGGAGCACCAGCAAGCCTTGGCAGCGGCAACCACCTCAGATGGCCAAGAAAGATTACGGTTTGGACCAGCAAGGTCCAGGAGACTCACCAAACACAGGGGAGTCGGGGCAAGCCTAGAGCAACCAGGGGAGCCCAAGAAAAGCAAAGATGACCCTCAAGAGGACCCACAGGCCAGAAGCACAGGAGTCATGAGGGGACCTTGAGCAGTTTCACAAAGCAACAGCCCATGGAGCACTCGGTGCAAGGAGGCCAAAGTTCTTTGGTAGAAATGGTGCCAGAGGCTGGGGCTACTCGAAGCCCAGTGCACTTGTTTTGGGAATGCCAACAAGCATATGCAATTGCAAAAGTACGCTGTGCACAGGGGTACAGGTATTGCAGCCCCCACGAGGGACTCTGACCTCAAACTTGGTAAGAGGGCAGCGCAGACCTCGAGGGACTTGAAAACCAACCTCCTGTGTTGCTGGAGTCTTCGGAGTCCGTAGGAGCTCAGGAGCAGCAGACCGGTCAATCATGATGTGGTACCTGCAGTTGCAGGGGAGTGACTCCTTCACTCCAAGGGAGATATCTTCAGCTGTCCTTGATGCTCCACAGGTCCTGCACAGAGCTTGTATGGTGCATGGGCACAGACAATGCTTTGGACGGAGTGGGAGACGAAGTCGGGCCCAAACGAAGTCCAGCGAAGTCCAGAGTGTCCAGACGGTCGAAGTTCAGTGGTTTCTGGTTTAGAATCTTGTCCATGTCAAATCTAGGATCCTACAGCCAGGTAAGCCCTTTTGTACCCACGGGAGAGGATTGGACAGATTCAGGGGGCACTCCCAGGGGAGGGTCAGGACAGTGGTGAGGTTACTCCCATGTCCTTTGTCCAATTTTGCACCAGAGGAGGAGCCAACAACTCACAGGACTGGTTTGAACTGGACTATGCACAGGGACACTAAATGTGCCCCTCATGCAGACTTTCGGTCACTGGCAAGCGCACCCACCCAGGCCTAATACACTAAATCCTGTCTGGGAGGTGGTCACACCTCCCTGTGACAGGATGCCTATTGTTCTGTCTTCCCCTGCTCAAGCTTCGATCAGCAGCAGGAGGGCAGAAATGTGTCTCTGGTTGGCAGCAACCATTTTGGGCTACCCGGGACTAGAAGGCTGGTACCACGAACACCAGGGACCTCACAAAGCTCGTTTCTGAGGCACAATGTTCGATACCAAACACGATAGGGTTACTTTCAGCCGTTTTAGAGTTGGTCATCACGCGGTCGCATAATGCCACTCTATATGTCATAAATGGCTGATACGCTGACAACCCTGGAGGATGGGCTTCGTAGGCTGCAGGGGTGTTCTGCTCATGCAGTGGCACCCTCTCACTTAGAACTAACCACCCTGCCTTCAGGATTGATAAGGCCTGCTATAGGGGTGACTTATAGGTTTTAAGTGCAGTGACCCTTAGATATAGTCAACCTATATCTAAAGTAAGAGGTGCATGCACCATCTTACACAGGCTGCAATGGCAGGCCTGTAGTTCCATTTTACATGGCCTCTCATGGGTGGCATAATACATGCTTCGGCCAATGGGAGGCCTCTGGGGTACATGGGTACCATATACTAGGGACTGACAAGGGTACCCCAGTATCCAATCTTGAGTGTACCTAAGTACATGGCATAACAGTTTAGGGAGAAAGCAGATAGACTGGGGTCCTGATTAGCAGGATCCCAGTCAGACTAGTCAAAAACAGTATAGCATGAAGCAAAAAGTGGGGGTAACCATAAGAAGCAGATCCTACTTTCCTACACAACCCCCCCACCCAAACGTAAGGAGATGAGACTAACCTTGCCCAGTTGAGCCTTCATTTTCTAAGTGGAAATATCTGGAGAGTCCATCTGCATTGGCATGGTTACTCCCAGGCCTATGTTCCACTGTACTTGACCGGACGGAACACCTGAATTACCGGCAAGGTAAGCCATAACGATCGTCTTCGATGACGATATGGCATCACGGCTGTTTGTTCATTTTCATCGATCACTCTTTAAGCTTATGGTCGCGACGACCGGGAACACGAGAGTTTCATTCACATACCGTTTCACCCATACCCGTATATTGACGATCGTTGCACTCTACGCACTGCTCGGTGACACTCGGTTTTTTCCAGTTTGTTTCAACCACGTACACTTGGGATCACATTTGCTCATGCCTCACCATGTACTTTAACGGGCACGCGTGTTTGCTTTTCACTCTTTCGACTTTCCTGTTTCTCACGCACCCAGTCTTTTCTTATGCATCTTCTTAACATTGTGGCACCCACTGAGAAAGCATATGTTTATACGATACTGGAGGTGCTCAGCGCTTGATATTGTGTTTAATTTCTTTTCAGAGAATGTACTCCCCTGATGAAGGGTTTATCCCGAAATGCATTGGGAATGGGAATATGTTAATGCCATGGTTAATTGCACGAATGAGAAGTTGTTTTGAAGAAGAACGTTAAAATTCACATGTGATGGATAACATTGTGAGTTAAAAAAGAAGAATATAAATACACAGAAATCAATGAAAAAATTTGGCTAAAAGAATGTTTCATTGAACTTTAAAGAAGGGTCTTTGAACCCCCAGGAGTGCAACGAGGGGACGCTGGGTGAGGTTCACCCAGCACTTCATGGGTACACCAGGTACTTTGACTGGGTGTCAGAGAAAACAAATGCCTGTATTGATTGAGGACTTTCCTACAATCAATCTGCTGTTGACCAGTGAGGCTGTCTGCCAAGACTACACCATCAACTGATCCACCATCAGGGTTCTGTGAGAGGAGGTCAGGGAGTGGGTCACTCTCTTCCTCCTGTCCCTCATCAGTTGCCATGAGCAAGCCCATGTCAGCCCTGTCAATGTATGGCTTGAGCCTGTTCACATGGAGCACCCTGTGGGGGCTCCTGGGAGTAACAAGGTCCACCAAGTAGGTGACCTCTCCCTTCTGCTCAAGAATAGTATGGGGTCCACTCCATTTATCATGGAGAGCTGCAGGGGCCATAGGTTCCAACACCCACACCTTCTGCCCTGGCTGATAAACAGTCAGAACAGCCTTTTGGTCATGCCAAGCTTTTTGCAATTCTTGAGTTGCCTCAAGGTTTTTACTGGCCTTCTTCATGTACTCAGCCATCCTTGAGCAGAGACCAAGTACACAGCCCACTATGTCTTGTTTAGGAGGTTTGAGAGGTAACTCCCATCCTTCCTTAACCAAACACAAGGGACCCCTAACTGGATGCCCAAACAAAAGTTCAAACGGGCTGTAGCCAACCCCCTTTTGTGGGACCTCTCTGTAGGCAAAGAGAAGGCAGGGCAACAGGACATCCCATTTTCGCTTAAGCTTTTCTGGGAGGCCCATGATCATGCCCTTGAGGGTTTTGTTGAATCTTTCAACTAACCCATTGCATTGTGGGTGATAGGGTGTGGTGAACTTGTAGTTCACTCCACACTCTTTCCACAATGCAGTGATGTAACTTGACATGAAGTGTGTACCTCTGTCAGTTAAGACCTCCTTAGGGAAACCAACTCTGGGAAAAATTCCCAGGAGGGCCCTGGCCACCACAGGAGCTGTGATGGTTCTAAGGGGTATAGCCTCTGGATACCTAGTGGCATGGTCCACCACCACTAGAACATAACTGTGCCCAGATACAATTGGAGGGTTCATGGGACCAATGATATCAATCCCAACCCTTTCAAAGGGAACCCCCACAACAGGTAGTGGTATAAAGGGGGTCTTTGTGGTACCACCTGACTTACCACTGACTTGACAGGTGGTACAGGAGCGACACAACTCCTTTGTGTCTTCTGACATGTGAGGGCCAGTGAAAGTGAGGGACAAGTCTGTACCAAGTCTTACTTTGGCCTAGGTCTCCTGCTAAGGGGATGTCATGTGCTAGGGTGAGTAGGAAGCCCCTAAACTTCAGAGGTATGACCAACCTCCTGGTGGCACCAGGCTTGGGGTCTCTACCCTCTGAGTATAGGAGTCCCTCATCCCAATAGATCTTGTGAGATCCACTGACACTCCCAGCAGCCTCAGCAGCAGCTTGCTGTCTGAGGGGTTCAAGAGAGGGGCAGGTTTGCTGCTCCAAACTCAAGTCTACCCTGGAAGGGCCCCCTCTCCCTAAGAACTCAACCTGATCAGGTTCCACTTCCTCTGAGACAGTTCCTTCACAGGAACTGTTATCATCTCCCTCAAGAGATTGATCCTCACACTGAGTCTGGGGAGAAGACACAGCCTCACCCCTCCTGCTCCTTCTCTTGGAAGGCCCTTGGTCCATTGTTCCAGGATCCAAGGCCTGTCCAGTGTTAGCCAGCTTGGCCTGTGACCTGGTCACAGCAAACACATCTGCAGTGATGCCCAGCATTGCCACATGAGTCCTTAACTCTACCTCAGCATAAGCTGAAGTTTCCAAATTATTGCCCAACAAACACTCCACTGGAAGGTCTGAGCTAACCCCAACTTTCTTAGGGCCAGTTACCCCTCCCCAGCTGAAATTAACAACTGCCAAGGAATGATCAGTCCTGACATTGTTAGCATTGGTCACTTGGTACATTTCTCCAAGTTTGATTTCATCAGGTCCCACAAGATTCTCTGTCACCATAGTGACACTTGCGTCCCTGTATGCCATGGCCTCCTTACCATTGATCAAAGGCTGTTGTCTGTATTTGCCCAGGTTACTGGGACTGACAAATAAGGTGGCAAGATCCATGCCACCATCACAGACTAGCACAGCCTGAGCTGAGGTTCTGACTAGGCCAGAACCCATCTAAGACCCCAAGGTTAACACTATTAACCCCTTGTTCCCTGTACCACCACCTGTACTTATGCTAGGAGGTGCAGTTGCCTTAGGGGCAGTGGTGTAAGGAGGATTTTCCTTGGCTTTTGGACAATCTACATCTTTTGTCCAAAAGTTCAGTGGTTTCTGGTTCAGAATCTTGTCCACGTCGAATCCAGGGTCCTACAGCCAGGTAAGCCCTTTTGTACCCACGGGAGAGGGTTGGACAGATTCAGGGGACCCTCCCAGGGGAGGGTCAGGACAGTGGGGAGGTTACTCCCATGACCTTTGTCTAGTTTCGTGCCAGAGCAGGAGCCAACGGCTCCCAGGACTGGTTTGAACTGGACTATGCACAGGGACACCAAATGTGCCCCTCATGCAGACTTTCGGTCGCTGGCAAGCCACCCACCCAGGCCTAATACACTAAATCCTGTCTGGGAGGTGGTCACACCTCCCTGTGACAGGATGCCTATTGTTCTGTCTCCCCTGCTCAAGCTTGGCTCAGCAGCAGGAGGGCAGAAATGTGTCTCTGGTCGGCAGCAACCATTTTGGGCTGCCCGGGACTAGAAGGCTGGTACCGGGAACACCAAGGACCTCACAAAGCATGTTTCTGAGGGGTGGGATCATACCTCCCACACCGGTTACTGGTGTGGGGGTATGATTCCACAATGATTGATAGCAAACATGATAGGGTTACTTCCAGCCGTTTTAGAGTTGGTCATCAAGTGGTCGCATAATGCCACTCTATATGTCATAAATGGCTGATACACTGACAACTGGGGAGAATGGACTCCGTAGGCTGCAGGGGTGTTCTGCTCACGCAGTGGCACCCTCTCACTTAGAACCAAGCACCCTGCCTTCAGGATTGATAAGGCCTGCTATTGGGGTGACATATAGGTTTTATGTGCAGTGACCCATAGATATAGTAAACCTATATCTAAAGTAAGAGGTGCATGCACCATCTTACACAGGCGGCAATGGCAGGCTTGTAGTTCCATTTTGCATGGCCTCTCATGGGTGGCATAATACATGCTTCAGCCCATGGGAGGCCTCTGGGGTACCTATGCCCTGGGTACATGGGTACCATATACTAGGGACTGACAAGGGTACCCCAGTATCCAATCTGGAGTGTACCTAAGTACATGGCATAACAGTTTAGGGAGAACCAGATAGACTGGGGTCCTGATTAGCAGGATCCCAGTCAGACTAGTCAAAAACAGTATAGCATGAAGCAAAAAGTGGGGTTAACCATAAGAAGCAGATCCTACTTTCCTACAGGCCGGTAGGAGGCACATTGGTTTGGGGGTTTATCGGGCTTCAGTAGCGTTATTATAAGTGCCTCCCAAAGGAGTGGAGGCAGGGTTTGTGTAGTGTATGCTTCCTCAAACATCTTTTGGAGGTGCGGGCCAGCAGCTCAACAAATTCTTTATAAAGTTCTCCGGATAGGCCATCCAGGCCGGGGCCTTACTGTTCCGGAAGTTACTTTGATTTCGTCCACATTGATAGGCTGAGTGAGGTACTCCCTCTGACCCTGAGATATCCATGCTAGGGCGATATCATCTAGATACTCTAAGATTTCAGGTGCTGTTGCCACACCCCGGGACCCGTTTAGTTGTGTGTAGAATGCAGAGAATTCTGTCCCAATCGCAGGTGTGTCCAAGCAGGGTATACCATCTGATTTGTTTACATTAGTTATATGTGTGTGCACCCACAGCTCTTTCAACTTATTAGCCAGGTCATGGGCTGGTCTCCCTCCCCTCGTGACATGACATGCCTACGTGATAGATGTCAGGCCTGGTACTTGACTGTGTCTTTATATGCAGTGATCTGTTACCTAATGACTCCCAGTGTCCCAGACTGAGGGTTAGTCTCATATTCTTGCTCCAAATGCTGCAGTGTGGTTTCTATTTTTCTTCAGCTGTGCCATTATGTCTTTCAGAATACCTGCTTGTGCTCCTATACACACTCCGGGCCTCATTTATGTGTTTTTTGCCGTAGGGCAGCACAGCAGGCCTTCCTGCTGTGCTGGTTTATGGCAAAAGAAAAGGGCAAGAATGCGCCGTATCTATAAGATAACGCACATTCCTGTCTTTTTTCCCTGCGCTGGCGCGCAACAGGCTGCCGTGCGCTAACGCAGGCACCTTTGCATCATGGTGCAAGGGTGCCTGTGTTGAGGAGATGATTGTTTTTGTGCGGGAAGGGAAACCTTCCTGCACAAAAACATTCAGAAGAGGCTTTTTCCTTTTTCTATGTGTGCTGCAGAATGCAGCACACAAAGAAAAAGGAAAAACGAGGAGAAATAAAGATATTTCTCCTCGTTGTGCCTCTTACGTCTCCCCTGGGGAGGCGTACGTTTTTGACGCTGCCTCAGATTTACGATTTCTCGTAAGTCTGGGGCAGTGTCAAAATGCCATGGATGTTGCTAGGAACACCTCCAGCAACACCCATTGCACGCCCCTTTAACTCAGAAAACTGCTTTAAAGGGGACAATATTTACGAGGCAGCATTAAGCCAAAAAAAGTGGCTTAGTGCTGCCTCTTACATATGAAGTAGGCTCCTGCACTACGGAACATCACAAAAAGTGACGTTCCGATGGCGCAATGGGCCGCATAAATGAGGCCCTCCACGTATAGTGGCTTTAACTGCTTCACACAATACACCTGCACTGTCCACCGTGTCTGTAATAATGGTAAAGTATTCTATTATGGCCTTGCATGTGCGATCCCGAAATATCGGGTCCAATAGTGCCGGGGCTGTAGGCACCATTGAAACTGTGTGGGGATATGTGTAGGAATAGATATCACCAATCATATCCGTGGGTGGTCTGATAACATTTTGGGCAAATGAATAATGTCCTGTACCCAAGTTTGGACTTCCCTCACCGCCAGCCAGTAGTCCAACCGGGGCCACGAGCTGTGTACCGATGAGGTGCCTGTCCCTTCTTTCATCCCCGGATTACGGAACCGCCAAATATTAATAACCAATTAGAGTAAAAGGGGTGCTCCCACGTGGGAGCAGCTAGAGATCCGAGTAACCTTAAGGTGGATGGAGGTGACCTGGGAACTAAGTGACCACTTTTTATACAACAGGTCCTTCAGTGAGGAGTGTATAGAATGGGCTCCACATCATCACGGCAGGGTATAGCCCCATGCTGGGTGAGGGATCCTGGGATGCTGAGCCTCTGGCTCCCATCGATTCCCAGCACTCCACAGACGTTGGCACAGGAGCTCCGCAACAGTCATGTACTACTCATGTACAGTGTGGTCGCCCGACAGCACCTCTGCCCAGCCACCAGAACTAACAGAACGTTATGTACCATGGACCCCCCAAAGCACATGAGGGGGCCTGATCATGTATAAACAGCATCCACAGGGCATGATGCATTGGAAGAGTTCAGGATTCTGGGTCCGATGGAGGTTTTTGACTTGTGGCAATTTGTTTCAAAAAGTCCATAGCTGCTTTAGGGGTGGTGCATACTTTCTGGCTGCCTTGATAATCAATGTGCATATTGTCTGGGTACAAAATGGCATACGTTATTCCCTCTTGTAGTAGTTTCTTTATCACAGGAAGGTATTCTCTACTGGCGACCTGTACTGCCACCATAAAGTCCAGAAAGAAGGAGAGATTGTTTCTCTGATGCTGTATGGCTTGTTTCTCACTGGAGAGGTGCAGTACTGTGTCAAGATCATGGTAATTTAGGACCTGCACTATAATGGGACGCAGGGGTGCCCTCGGAGACGGCTCGCTATTAGCGATCTATGCGCTCTTTCTACTATTAACACATTAGAGAAGTGCCCTGCCCCAAAGATGTCTCACAGCAGCTACTCAATATAGAGTTCCAGCTCACCGGTGTTGGTGCTCTCCAGAACCCTGGTAATTCACAGATTGTTCCGGCACTACCTTGCTTCGAGGTCCTCATATTTGGCCTGAATGATCTCCAGGACCTTCTCCATGTTGAGACGTTTCTCCTTCATGACCTGTAGGCTGTCTTCTGCCATGGAGATGTGCTGTTCGGCCTTTGTTAGCCAAGCTGTTTGTTTGTCTAGTTTAGCGGCGATGTAATCAATGCACAAGTTTACTGTGTCTATTTTACCACTGATCGACTGCAGGCTTTGTTGCGTAGCCAACAGCGTGTTCTCCAGTGTTGTGAGCCCCTGAGAATGTGTATCTTGCTCTGAGTCCGAAAGGGCCTCCCTATGGGGTTTGATGATGCACTTGGCCTCAAAGGTGAGGTGAGTTTGTTGCCTGTCTGTCTTCCCCATGGTGGACTTTTTTGATCCTGCGAGTTAGACTTGGTGTCCCAATTTCAGTGTTCAAACAAATGCTGCTGTGCAGAGGAGGAGCGCTGGCCCCGATCCATTGCACTTACGCAACACAGTTACTGGAGGGCCACTGCCTATTTGCTCCATGGAGGTTGCCCCTTTATCATCGATTTACGGACCCCTCACTGTGCTGTGTGTTCATGCGCTGGCTATAGCAGAGGGGTCCGTGCAGATGCCTACCACCAGATTGGTCTTGCTCTCCTATGGAGTACCCACGCAGCTGTGCAGGCACTAGGTACTGCTGGTGTTATTTATTACTGGAGAGGGCAAGCTGCTCCGAGGGAGAGCAGTGTGGGCTGGAGATATACTGGGGAGTCCAGGCTTTTCCTCAGTACCTCTGGGCAAGAATTACCCCACTCGGTGCTGTTGTATCTGCCTTTAGCCCAGGTAGGCTGTGAGCCAAAGCATCTCTGTGACACCGCAGCATATTTGTGATTCTTGCTTGTGCCCAGGCACCAGCAGCACTGTCGGCCTTTCCAGGCCTCGCGTCACAGATGCAGAGCCTCTTCGTGCTGCAGGGGCAGACAGCGGGCGCCCGTTCCAGGTCTCCCTGCCCCTCAGCCACCATCTGAGGCTCATCCTGTACAGCAGCACCTGTCAGGTGCAGTGAACCTCCCTGACCCAAGGGCCGGTCCAGCCTGGTATCACAGAGCCGCCCCCTCGGAGCAAAGGGGCCACCTGCCTCGTCGCGTCATCTTGCGTTGCTCTCCAATCAACCTAGAAGGGAGGGAAGCTGCTGTGTCTTCAGCCATCACTGCAGCCTCACCCCGCTGCCAAGATTCAGCACAGCTCACCTCACCAGCCAGATTTCCCATAGGTGGGTTGCGACTGCAGCGCCAGTCACAACTCCATTTTCTGGTGTCGTGCGGCCCAATCGGTCTGCTGTCGGTGTGCAGTTTCATTTGTCATGCTTCCTTGCATGGTCCTGTTTTTGTACTCCAACACTTCTTCACCTCTTCCCCCATGTGTGAAGCCATTTTTCTACATTGGATGAGAGATCGGTGCAGGATATTGAGCGGATTGCATTCCAAGGTCTGCAGAGTAGCACTAGTCTGTGGCCATCTTGCATCGGGCCCTCTAAGGCCCCTCATGTTTTCTTATATATGCCCCTACATTATTTCTCCCCTGGGGAGGCGTAGTCTTTTCACGCATTCCCAGGTTTACAAGTCCTTGTAAATCTGGGAATGGTCAAAATCCATGTGTGTTGCGTGGGAATACCCACTGCAACGCCCATGGAACGCCTCTTGGACGTAGAGTAAGGCAGCGCAGCGACTTGTGCTGCTTTGCCTTACTCCATTTCTACGAGGCCATGAAAAAAGCCACGCAAAGTGACTTTGCATGGCCTTGTAGATATGGGTCTGCTCTGTGCCGCCGGTGCGTCAAAAAAAGTGACGCATCGGCAGGGCAATGGGCTTGCAAATAACCCCCTGTATGCCTCCCCAGGGCAGGCATAACAAGGAGAAATACATTTATTTATCCTCGTTTTTCCCCTTTCTATGTGTGTTGCATTCTGCAGCCCACATAGAAAGAGGAAAACGCCTCCAAGGATTGTTTTTGTGCAGGAAAGTGTCTCTTCCTGCTCAAAAACAATCCTTCCAACAACGCAGACTATGGTGCAAGGTTGCCTGTGTCGTGCAAGGCAGCCAAAATTGAGCCAGCACAGTGGGAAAGGACAGGAATGTGCCGTATATCATAAATACAGCACATTCCTGCCCCTTCCTTTTGAAGCAGGGCAGCATAGCAAAGTGACTTGCTGCTCTCCCTGCACAAAAACTCGTAAATGAGGCACTTAGGGCCTCATTTATGAAAAGCGTTGCATCGCTGGGGGAAACCAGCGATGCAACACTTTTCATAGCGCCATCCTTGCGACACTATGGATGCGCCGTATTTACTATACGGCGCTCCATGTCGCAAGGATTTACAGATAAGTCAGTATTTCTGACGTATCTGTAGGCGCAAAATTGAAGCATTGCTGGAGTGTGTCTGAAAACAGACGCAACTCCAGTAATATGTCCTTTCACATGGCCCCATGTAAAAGGGCCTGCGTCAGTCTTACGCCTGCTGTGAGGCAGGCATAAGGATTTGATGCTGTGGCGTCTTAGAAGTGCATGGTGAAATTTAGATTTCACTGCGCCACTTCTACAATCCTTTTTTGTAGGGGAATGCCCACCCTGCCTACATTATATACCTGACGCAAGTATAATGTAGCGCAAGGTTTTACAAAGTGGTCCATCTTCTTAGATGCGTCACTTTGTAAATATGTCGCAGTGTGGCGCATATTTCAGGCTGCCGGTGCGTCACAAAAAGTGACGCACCGGATGTGCAAGGGGCTCATAAATAAGCCCCTTAGTTCCAGCAAAACAATTACTGCCGGAACTCTGTTCCCACTCATTTAAAGCCCTTGTTCTAATCAAAACACCTTATTTTACATAGAAATGTTTTTGGCAGATGTTGCTTAGCAATAATGGGTCTGATTAAAACAAGTAGGTGTTAATGTACTCACGCAGACTTCCTCCTAGGCCCCGAGTAAATGTCCTCCTAACATGAAATTTACAAAGGTTTCCTCAATTCCTATTTGGATTCTGCAACTCACCATATTACCAATTTTGCATGGGTGTATGCACATGATGTATATCAACACATATGTAATAAAAGGCAAAAGTGGAATCGCGCCTAGAAACAATACTTTTTCTTTTTATCCACTGATAAACATATTTCTCAGCTTTAGGAAAAACACTTCCTCTCCAACCCCTCTTATTTTAGGGGTGCTGTCTCTCTTCCCACCTTGGATACAGATTCACTCCAGCCACTGCCAGGGGTACTTCTTCAAATTCATTCAGGGTGGAAATCTCCTTTGAAAGGGTTGTGAATACCCACAAACTTGCAAGTTTCGGGCGATTTTCCACCTGTGTTTGCGAATTTAGCAAATATCAGGGCCGTTTCTACCATTAGGCAAGACTAGGCGGCCGCCTAGGGCGGCAAAAGGGGGAGGGCAGCAAAATCCAAGTTCTTTTATATCTAATGCACAAAGCTGCCAAGGTTTCAGATTGCCATGTGGGCTAGGTAATTAACGAAAGAGTGAAGAAAGATTAAGAAATGAAGGGGTGGTCTATGAAAGAATGGTTAACGCAGCAGAGGAGGCGGGGGCAGGGAGGTCAGGAGCGGGAGGGGTAACGCAGAGAAGCAGGAGATACAGGGAAAGGGGGAGAATGATGGAGGAGGCAAAGATAGCAATAAAGGGTAAGGCAGCGTGCAGGAAGCCTCCGAAGAAGTGGTATGCAAGAGAGGTGAAGCTGCACACGAGACAACAGTGTGTGAGGCAGAGGGCGAGAATGGGTCCGGCGCGCCTGAAGAAGTAGGGGTTTGCATGAGAGGTGAAGCTGCACGAGACGGCGTCGGCGGTCTGCAGCGCGTGAGGCAGAGAGCGAGGCTGGAGTCCGGCGCACTCTGCGCAAGGCCAGGATCTGGCGCGAGGCTGGAGCCCTGGAGCGTGGCTGGAGCCCTGGAGCGAGGGCGGTTGGGAGGGAGGGCGCTAGATGGCCGCGTGGAGAGGACAAGGCTCGGGGACGTGCAGGAGGCACTGCGAGAGATGGCAGCGGAGCGGGGATAACGGGAGGGAAAGGAGGGCGGAGGAGCCAGCTGAGGTGTTGCGGTGATTCGGGCGAGAGAGAGGGGAGGGGGGTGAAGAGGGCACGGGAACTGTAGGGGGCGGAGGGGGGGTAAAAGAGGCGTAAATGACGGTTGGGGGCACACAGCCTATTTGTATGTATATGAGGCTTGCGCCGAGAGGGGCACTGGGGCAGGGGAGGCGCTGGAAGGGTGGGCAGAGAGGATCAGAGGAGGAGGGCTCAACGAAGGAGTCACGGAGAGGGACACAGACCCGTGGGGGGCCACCCCTGTAATATACATACTGAGGGAGAGTGGCTAGAGAGGAGGGAGAGCAAGAGAGGAGGCTGGAGAGAACGAGAGGGAAGGAGGTAGGGGCATACAGAGGAGGGGGAGGGGTGAAGGAGGCAGAGAGGCAGGACCTGGGAGAGGACAGGCCGTAGAAACATGGAGTAGGAAGAGCAGGGCAGTGTGGAAGACCTAGGGGCAGAGACCAGGGGAGGCGGGGGCTGAAGGTCTGTTGTGGATAGGACCGGCAGAGACATGTAGGCGGGTGGGAAGGAGGGTATGGGGCGTAGTGTGGCGGATGAAGGTTGCGGATGGGGTAGAAGGTAGGAGCAGTGGTGGCAAGGAGGAGGGCTGAAAGTTCAGGGGTAGAGTTCCGCCCCATTGAGCTAACCAACACAGTAGCTCTGTCTGTGAGACTCGGCAGCACATCTGGCCATGATGCTGCACGGCTCATCCGTACAGCGGAGGACTCATCAGCACACCCGGCCATCAGGACAGTAGGGATTCCCATAAAACCCTCCCACATACCTGGACATACCTTGGGGCTCATCATCATATCAGGGCTTCATGAAAGACGTATCCATACAGCATAGGAAACCCAAGAGTCATCAGCACGCCCAGGTATGCAGTTAGACTCGTCAGTAGCACCGGTAGGGCTCTAAGAGGCATTAGTATAACAGTGGACTGAGTAAAACTCATCAGCACTTCCAAACTCATCAGCTGGTAAATCGGCTGCGCCACAAGATTAACCAGCACAGCAGGGACACTGCGCGATATATCAGCAGAGCAGCCTGTGCTCCAAGACTTTTTAACATTGTTAACACAACCCAGCCTTCCAGGAGGACTCATCAGCACATATGGAGTTTCAGCTAGGTCCTTCAGTGGCAGGATATCGGATGTTGGCATGCGGTGTTGACAATGCCATATTCATTGGCAGGCAGCAGGCCAGTGTGCGCCGTCAGTAGCATTAAGCCAGGTCGTTTGAGGCGGGTCGAGCCCATCACGGGAATCGCCAGTATTGGACCCTGATACCGCGGAGGGGCAAGGTGCGTTGCATTGCTCACTCTCGGCTTTGCAATCTAGGCACGCAGGTTATCGGTCCCGAGACCAAGCAGTGTGTGGCCTCCACCCTTATCCCTGCTGCCGTGCGGACCAGTTGCTTTGCCCCTTTGCCCCTCACAGAGTTGGGGCAGCAGCACCTGCTCCAGTCCAGGCGCCCAAGGCAGGAGTCGATGAGCGGCTCAGCCAATCCCTGCAAGCGGTGCAATATAATCAGCCGCGGCCCTAGTCGCCACTACCCGGGGCTTCTCCCGTCTCACCTCCTATGCAGCGCATGGATGCACGCTGGGGGCCGCAGGCAGCAATATCTTCAGCCCCCCCTCCGAATATCAGTTCTGGGGGTTGACGGCCTTGGTTGGGAGCCTCTACGGTCTCGCGGCCTTTGTTCCGATCGTAGTGTGGGACAGGCTCTGGCTGGCCCTCTCCGTTTGAGAAGCCTGAGATCTGCCCCTGAGCTGCACTGCACAGCAGCAGCAGCCCAAACCTTTGAAGAACTGCTGCGGCGACCCGCCTATTGTTTCAGAAACAACTCTGACTGTGACGTCTATTAATTACTTTGTACCACTTTGTAGGCCGAGCTCTAGCAGCTGAGCCAGAGCCCCGAGCCTGTCAAGAGGACCACACTGCCACTGCAGCTGTAACTGGTGCATTATAGCAGCCTCCCCGGCGCTTGACAGCTGAGGCACTATAAGGCGTGACATTGCATTTCAGTACAGTGGTGCCGACCACCACACTGAAATGCGTTAGTCTAACGCCTGATGCGTGATTCTTGACAGGGCTGAATGCATTAATTCTTCTAGCCTGGATGACAGGAGGAGAGAGTGATGGTAGTAAAAGGGAGGGGCGGCATTTTTCAATTCTCGCCTAGGGCGGCAAAACACCTAGAAACGGCCCTGGCAAATATAGAACATTCCAGCTATGCGTGCAGAATTCTCATATTTCCCCTGACTGTCATACCTCAGTAGTCAGCTCCACTTCCTGTTCCAGGAAGTTTCTTAGCAGGGCTTGGGAATTAGAAGGCTGAACTCTCCTTAGCAATACCTATATGCGCTGGGGAGAGCAGTGCTTGAAAATTGTAGCAGGGTAATCCGATCAGCCAGGAAACTGTTTGGGCATTAGTTTTTTGTTGCAGTTTTATATAGCAGAACATAACGAAAGTTGAGGGGGCCCCCCTGCAAGGTACATGGAGGGGCCCCACTTCGGATTGAATCCAGAGCTCTCAGGCCCAACTACTGTGCTGAGGGGGCCCCCTGAAGCTCGCCCCCACCCCCCCACAACGCGGGGGATGTGGGGGCCTGTGTTACCCCACTGGCACCAGTTACGTTATACAAGGATACATTTATTTTTGGGTAGGCACGGGTAGATTAAGTGATTTGCCCAGAATCACAGGATGTTGAGCCTGATGCTGAGACTCCAACCTGGTTCCCCACTTCCAAGTTCGGCAACTCTGACCATTACGCCACATCCTTTGGACCTTTTGGGTGAATTTTTGTCAGTAGCAGAATGTCTGGCAGCCAAAGTTACTACAAAAGGAGCTTTACTGGCTGCTGTCATGGGCACTCGTAATTTGTTTTTCTAAACAATAAACAGCTAAACGCTTTCCATAGCTAGTCTTTGTTTGAAAATTAATGCACCCGGAGTTGCAAGCCCTCGAGGCCTAGACACTTCTCATCCTTAGTGTTCCTCAACATACCGTGTTATCCATGCACTGTAGCATCCATTGCCCTTTGTGTGAGCAGATGTGCAGATCAAAGAACCGCTGCTAAGCATGGGTAACCATCTGAAAAATTGATTAAATCAAACTTTTAACTTACACCTGCTACTTTTCTTCAGCTCATTTCAGCTCTGCTTTAGAAGAGCACGTGGCCGGGCCTGTTGTTCTTCATTACAGCTTGTCTGAGATCTCTCCCAAGTGCTCAGCATCATATCTCACCTTAATAGCACTGGAATAATTTTTAAAGTGGGGGTGCTATCCATCAACATCATTGTATTGTATTGTAATTGCATTATATAGCGCTTACTGCCCCTGATGAGGCATCAAAGCGCTTTTACGGGGAGGGGGCACGCTACTCCGTAACCCATAGAGGATTAGTGGTGAATTAGTATAGTGAAATATGAAAGTAATTTGAGTGGTGGATATGTTAGTTATCTGGATTGAGAAGGATAGTGGAGGGATATCATCTCACTAAAGGTATAGGAGTTATGAAAAATCAAACTACTGCTTAAAGATCGCGCAAAGGGCCTAAACACAATTAGCAAGGGTGTGGGACAGAACAGTGCATTTGTGGACACATTTCCACATACACATATAAATTGATATGGTGCGATTTAGCAAAGTAATTCATAGCATTCTCCAGTAAAATAATCTTTGGAGTTACTAAATCATTAGAAATGGCCACTGTCCCAGCAACTCAACTGTGACGGAAGAAGATGTGAGTCCTTAATTGATTTCAGAACCTATGATAATGGTCATTTTTAAAGACGGGGCTTTAAGTGGGACAAAAAAGTAGGGTTCCCTAAAAGGGGCGTGGCCTATATAATTAAGAGCGTGGCTTAAACATATACACTAAAATCGAGTGCCACTCTATCCACACATTTGCACAGAATCACAAGTGCAACTGGCACACGTGACCATTGGCTGTGCGGTTTGCAGAGAGGCCAAGGATTGGATGGTCACGTATTCTGAACACCTTTTTGCCCCTGACAAGCACTGCCTTCCTCAACTCAATTGTGCTCCGATATAAACACCTGGATACGAATGAAATCAAATTATGCACTAGACGAGAGTAATACGTAGCCTGAAAAAAAAGTAATATAACATCCTGGAAAAAGCAGACACTCATAGGGAATGCAATATTAAGAAAAGGTTGTGAAATATAAGCAGCAACGACATAGATTAGCTCAACGTTTTTTACAGCCATTGTTCAGAAATAGATCAGTGTTTTTGCATGAAAAGTTAAAGGCATGAGTACAGGGCCCGAAAGGGACATGCTTCGTTGTCCGCTTTAAATTACTACTGGGTCTGAGACCCTGAGGGACCTGGCCCACTTAAAGCTCTATTTAAATATAAACGTGCACAGCTGTGGTGTTTCAACACTAATGGACAGAGTGCGACAAGCCTCCCAACTCCAACTGAATAAGTTCAATAGCAATCATTAGATGCGATTGGTCAATGTAGATATGGAAAATGAATCTGATGATCTTAGCCTGATTTCAGATAGATGTGCATTGCCTGTTTGGGTATTAGGGTACCCGTCACACAACCGCCCACCAGTTTAGGACATTCGGAAAATTAATTGATTGTGTATCAAAGGAAAGTCTAGAGAACATTCAGATTAGGGATTTTCATTTTCTCTCTCTCTCTCTCTCACACTTTCTCTCTCTCTCTCTCTCTCTCTCTCTCTCTCTCTCTGTCTCTCTCTCTCTGTCTGTCTCCCTCTGTCTCTCTCTCTCAATTCATTCTATTTCTTAGTGTTTGAAGCAAAGGAGTGCCGGCGAAGAGTAAGATGGAGAGTCGCTTATTTTGCCATAGGAACTGTGGAATAATAAATTGCTCAGATCTTTTAGTGGAGGTGACTGCCTAATGCTCCCAGTTGTGACAAAGCATTCTCCTGACCAGCCTGATCCCTTCTTAGAGTCAGAGATGGGTTTCACCACGGCTCAACACTCTCAGAGTCTTTGGTGGTGGTGTTTCTTCACAGATATGCTCTAGTGGGAGGCCTGTTTGAGGCATACAGACACACGATTTATGAAACATGGTATTATAGCACACTAATGCCTTAAGCAGGCTTATCAATGTGTTATCTCGTCACAGTGGGGTGCACCTTTCACCCACTGACACAAACAGTGCTCAATCAGTAAAAAAAAAAAGTGCTGTTGTTTACACAGGCCCTGATGTAGCAAAGGTTTTTACCCATTCTGTGTCTATGGGAAAATGTGTTCATACATATGGGCCAAAGTTTTTTACGAAAACCACTACCCTATCGACCTGGGCACAGCCTACTTCGCCACTGGTGCCTCCTTTCTTTCTCTCCTCTATCCCAGGTTTGCCTCGGTCCTCTCATTCTTTCTCTAAAGTCTATCCTCACATAATTCTACCCCTTCTCTCTTGTTTTATGCCTGATTTGTCATTATTTACCCTCTGTTTCTGATTTGCTTTCTCTCTCTGCCTCTCTCTCTTTCTTTCTCCATTTTACATCATTCTATCCCTGCTCTTTCCTCCTACCTTATATCCATGCTCCACTCTCTCACCTCTAACCCAGCTCTATTCTGTCTCTTCTTGGTGCATCCCTGCTTTCTCTGCCCTCTATCACAATCTGTTTCTCCGTCACATATGGCCTTCCTTTGTATCTGTTTTGCTCTCCTTTTACCCTTTCACCCTTCTACCCTGCTTTCCTATTATTCCTCTTCTCTAATGTCTCTTATTTCTCCTCTGTACCCTCTACTCCTGTTCTCTCGCTGCTCTCTATTCATTCTCATACTTGCACATCTCTCTGTATCCTGAACTCTATATTTTCTCTTCCTGATTACTGTTGTGTCCTGTGTTTGTGTAAATGAGGCCTCTAGTAGTCCTTGGCATATTTCTTACAAGTATTACGTAATCTGGTGGGTGTGACTGGGTGTGGTTAATAAAGTCTGTGACACAGTGCGTTCAGTTAACGGTTGCATGCTGAAGAATAAAGTTGTGGAAACCAGAGCTAAGTGTGTGGCGTGGTCTGTTACCTGCTCCCAGGCTGAAGAGGACGCTGCAACCGTCGAAGGGATAGGGGATATGTGCCCCCAAGGAAACAAGGCTGCTTGCCCTGAGAGATTGCCGTGGACCAGCAAACTGCCTGTACGTGCCACGTGCGCCTCAACAAATGGTCTACAGTTGGAGTATGTTGAGCCAAAGTGCAACTCCAGCTTTTGAGAGGCCCTCGAAGAAGGTGAAGGCCCTGCGGAGGAGCACAGTCAGTAAGACTGCCAAAAATCCACTGGTTGAAAGAAGAGATAATGCGCCACAGCATAACACAGAGCCAGCACCGATGCAAAGCAGAAACGATAAAGACAGTGACAATAAGGTAGGAAGAAGCATTAAGGGCAGTGACAGTCAGGTGCAAGAAAGCATTAGAGGCAGAGACGACCAGGTTCAAAGAAATGGTAAATGCCATGACAACCGGGTATAGAAAGTACAAACATACTTACCAGCACCAGCGAGGGAAGTGCCACATGCCCTAAAATTGGGTGTGACGATCCAGCCCGGTTGAGCCCCCGATGCGTGCAAAGTGGCAAATAGCATCCAACACTCTGAAAGGGCTTCAGAATTGTGAAATGTTTCAATGGCTGCTAAAAAGAGCTCCAAATAGGGTCCAGACACATTCCTGAAACCACCACCGCCATTCGATACCGCCAAAAGGCAGAATATTGGCACCAGATGGACTGCCTGGATCGAAAGGTTCAATGATGTCATAGATGCTATAGAAAAAGCTGATGACAAAAAGATCATGAAATACTTAAAGAACCTTCCAGGTGATGAATTAGAAGAAGTGATAAAGAAGATATCACAAGCTGATGAAGTATCATACCGTCAAATCAAGAAGACGTTGAAAGGCAAGTTCAATCCAATGCTGAATGTTGACTATGAAAGGTACAGTTTCAACCAAGCAAGACAGCAACCTGGTGAGATGATGGATGAGTTTGTTGAAAGACTTGATACGCTCATAAAGCACTGCAAGTTCAACTAATTTAATAATGAAAAAGTCATGCATCTTAGAGTTATTGAAGGTTGTCTCTCTAATTCATTCCAACTAAGCATGCTGCGAGAAAGTGCCTATGCCTGCAAGAGTGGAGGAACATGCCAATCAACAAACTGCTGATATGAAAGCTGGAACAACCCAAAATAAATCAGCGTTGAATATGAAAAGTAAGAAGAAACAGGAGCAGAAACCGACAGAGTGATATCTTTGAAGAAAAAGAAATAATATTTCCATTGTGGATTCTCCTTTCCACATGATGGTAACTGTCCTGCCATCGGATAAATATGCAAAGGCTACAGAAAGGAAAAAGATTTCATAACGGTTTGCAAAGCAAAAGAGAAACTAAGTGCATCACAGAGAAATGAGAAGATGGACGCCAGAATGTTCCAGAAGCACTCTTGTCACTCCCACATGGCCAAACGGCAATATCAACTAATGCAAGTGGAAATGAAACTAGGTTGATCGTTATCAAATTCATCTTCCAATGGTTCGTTGACATCATCATAAAGAAACAATATGGACGGACCCTGAAATAGTGGAGATCTATCAATCACTATGTGTGGTAAGTCCAAGGACCATTAGGTATATTTAAAAGACCCCTCACACACCAACCTAGTTGGTGTCATGCTTCATCATTGGGGTCCCAACCGGGAGGCCTAATGCCGCCCGGTTGTGCTACGACGCCTGATTGCAGCGGAGCAGGTGTAGTGTGAAGATGTGATGTAAAAATTAAAAATACCTCTGAGAATCCTTGCCCAGTAAATTTATTAGTGGCGGCTCAGGGTATGGTTAAAAACTATGTGAAACCGACTAACAAGAAATATTCATCTGTAGTGGTTTAGGTGATGCGGTCTACATGTTTCAGCCCGTCAAAAAATTCAAATGGGCTTTCGTCAGGACCTAGAATTCAAGTGAGTGGCAAAGTGAAGGCCACGTGAAAAAGTAAAGTACCAACACACGCACTAAGGTGTGTGGACCCTTAGTGCGTGACTTCGGGAGACCGCAGTAGGTAGTCTCATGGGAATCCTCACGGAACCAAATCGGTTGATCGGTTGAAACCCCTCTCATGCCCCGATTAGCTGCTTTCTTTTTCTACTAATTGTTTTTTGAGTGGTGTCTGTAAGTATATCGACACCGGGTCCACACACCTTAGTGCGTGTGTTGGTACTTTACTTTTCACGTGGCCTTCACTTTGCCACTCACTTGAATTCTAGGTCCTGACGAAAGCCCATTTGAATTTTTGACGGGCTGAAACATGTAGACCGCATCACCTAAACCACTACAGATGAATATTTCTTGTTAGTCGGTTTCACATAGTTTTTAACCATACCCTGAGCCGCCACTAATAAATTTACTGGGCAAGGATTCTCAGAGGTATTTTTAATTTTTACATCACATCTTCACACTACACCTGCTCCGCTGCAATCAGGCGTCGTAGCACAACCGGGCGGCATTAGGCCTCCCGGTTGGGACCCCAATGATGAAGCATGACACCAACTAGGTTGGTGTGTGAGGGGTCTTTTAAATATACCTAATGGTCCTTGGACTTACCACACATAGTGATTGATAGATCTCCACTATTTCAGGGTCCGTCCATATTGTTTCTTTATAACTTTACCCAGGGGATTAGGACGTACCCCAAAATCCTCGCTCTCTTTTTGTTTTTCGGATCGTTGACATCATCATCAAGTGACAGTGAGGAAGATGGATGTGTGATGGTGATGTCAGTCACAGACCGACATGCACATGTAGGATTGGCCACTTGCAAAGAGAAACACAAATCTAAAAAGCATCACACAGAGCAGCAAAGTTCATTTGGACATTGTCCTAAGATCACGCTCAAGGTAAATGGTTGTCCTACAACTTTCACTATAGACAGTGGTGCGTTGATAAACATCATCCCGGTAGAAAAGTACAGAGAACTGTCTCCGATACCACGTCTCACACGGTTGAGAACAAAGGTGTACACCTGGGCAGGTTTTATGCCCTTGCAGAGTAAAGGATCTTTTGTAGCGACCATGAGGCACAGGAAAATGACAGTGTAAGCACAAATTCATGTCCTCTAAGGTATGTCGTTGAGTGCATGCTTATTAATTCTCGATACTGCTGCCAACAGGGGGCTGATCTCTATTAACTACAACTTGAATGCACATTCTGAAGTAGTGAATCAATTCCTGACATTGTTTCATGCGCTTGAGAAACTTAAGACAATGAAGGTGCAGCTTCACATTAATGAAGATATTCGCCCCGTTGAACAGCAACACCGTCAAATAGCTTTTTACTTACTGAAAGCCGTTGAGAAAAAACTAGAAACATTGTTAAAGCATGACATCATCAAGTGCTCTACAGGTCTGACATCTTGGCTTTCACCCACTGTGGCGGTTCCAAAAAAGGATAGTGGAGGTTCAGTGTGCATTTGTGTAGATATGTGACAGGCCAACAAAGCATTCGAAAGAGAAAGACAACCAAGTTCACACATTGCAGACATGATCACGCAGCTGAATGGTCAAACGTTTTTTCCTGTCTTGATTTGAACAAAGGATACCATCAATTTGAACTGGAAGAAAACTGTAGGTACATTACTACTTTTTCAAATTCATGTTGGTTTCTTCAGATATAAAAGACTCAGTTTTGGTGTGTCATCAGCTGCATAAATCTTTCAAGATGTAATTCGTTGAATAATTCAGCTTGTCACACATGGTTTTAACTACAGTGATGATACAATGGTGTTTGGGGCTACACGAAAAGGAACATGATAAAGCACTCATGCAAGTATGTAGTCTGCCTGCTGACGCAGGTCTCACACTAAATGCAGAGAAATGTGAAATTCACAAAAACAAACTTAAATTCTTTGGACATATTTTCTCTGAAAAGGGAATGACTCCTGACCCTGAAAAAATAAAAGCATTGTTGGCTACTTGCCCGCAAGAGGATGTGACCATGCGACAATCCTTCTTAGGCATGGCCAGCTACTGCTCTAGGTACATTTGTGATTTTGCCATTGTGAGTGCCCCTTTAAGAGAACTAACAAAACGAAATGTTCCATTTGAATGGTCATCTGAATGTGACCGAAGTTTCAAGTAAATAAAACATGCAATTGACAATGCAGCTGAAATGGCTTATTTATCTGAAATTGCATACAGAGATTGTCGTGGATGCAAGCCTGGTGGGGTTGGGCATGATCCTTGCCGAACACAATGGACAGCATGATGCTCAGAGACACATTGGGGCATATTTACGTTCCCTGGCGCATCCCTGCATATCATCAGGGATGCGCCAGGGAAAATGCGTCACGCAAGTTTACCCTTGCGCCACGTCCGATGCGCCGCATTTACAATGCGGCGCATCGTGGCGCAAGGATAAGCAGATGCGTGACGCATCTGCCGGCGGAAGGTTGGCGCAGTGCTGAAGTCGTGTCGCAAGCGCGACGCAACTCCAGCACTGTCCCAACCTTTCCTATCCCTAACATGGTGCGTCAATCCTTACGCCTGCTTGAAGCAGGCGTAAGGATTTGGCGCACCAGCGTCGGAAAAGTGACTGCGTGAAATCTTGTAGATTTCACTACGTCACTTTTCCGAGGCGTACCTGCGCCGAACGCCCCCTGCGCCGGTACGCCCACATGAAACCTGACGCAGGTTTCATGTGGCGCAGGGTTTACTACGTGACGCATCTCCCTAGATGCGTCACGTTGTAAATATAGCGCAACGCGGCGCATGGTTTGCGTCACCGCTGCGTCACTTGCGTGACGCAACGGCGGCGCAAAAGTGGCGCAAGGGGCTTGTAAATATGCCCCACTGTGTCCTATGCTAGCCAAAGTCAATCTCAGACCGAACGTGCTTATTCTCAACCTGAGAAAGAAAGCTTAGCTGTGGTATGGGTATGTGAAAACTTCCATGTGTTTCTATACGGGCAGCATTTTACTTTGTTATGGATCATCAGGCTTTGCTCACTATCTTCGGAAATCTGAAAGCCAAGATACCTCCTCGCATTGAGAGGTGGGGGTTGTTTCTGCATGAGTATAATTACACTATCATGCACCAACCGGGGAGAGATCAAAACCCCAATGACTACTTTTCACTAATGCCGCTACACACATCATATTACAATGTCCAAAGCGGCTGAGGCCTACATCAATTTCATAGTAAAGTCAAGTGCGCCTGCAGATCTTTCTATTGAGCAGATTCTGACAGCTACTGACCAAGACATGCTTAAGCTCAAGGAAATCATTACAACACAAAAATGGAGGAAAAATACTTCACTTCTTACAGATGATGTTGAGTACCAGAACTTCAAGAATGTTCAGGAAGAACCTTCTGTTACACTTGACGGTGTCATACTAAGAGGGGCAAGAATAGTTATTGCTGAAAGCCTGAGGCAACATGTTATTGAACTGGCACACGGAGGACATCGTGGCATTGCAGCAACTAAAAGAGTCCTCAGGGTTTCCGCAACTTGATGAATGAGTTGAAAAGGAGCTTAAAGATTGTCATCTGTGCAACTGTGTCTCCCAAAAGGGCTCAGCACCCATTGAACATGTCTGATCTTCCTAAGCAAGCCTGGGAGAGGATTGCAGTTGACTTCTTCGGACCCCTCAAAAATGGACATCATCTCATGGTAGTTGTTGATCAGTACTAACGTTTTCCTCTAGTGGAAGACTTATCATCAACTACACATGACAGAGTCATCGAGAGGTTGAATGACATTTTCACAATGTAGGGTTTTCCCTCAATTTTCAAATCTGACAAAGGTCTACCCTTCAATAGCAGAGAGTTCAAAGACTTTCTTAATCGCTTGAACATCAAACATCAGAAAAGTACACCTCTCTGGCCACAGACAAATGGTGTTGTTGAACGATTTATGAGTACTTTGAAAAGGGTGTGTTGGATGATGTGTTATTGGTAGGAGTAAGTATGCACCTACCACCTAGAAATAATGCCACCCATGTAATATAAGGTCCAGACAAGGCCTCAATACATTGACCCCTGGCTCAACCCTTGGTAGCTGTCTGTGAGCAGGCAGGCTTAACTCAGTAGACAGGTATGTAAAGCATTTAAAAACACCAGCATGGTAAATAAGCAAAACACAACACACAATAAAAATCCCACACCAATTTATAAAAATAGGAAATATTTTTGTCTTTAAAATGACACCAAAATGACAAACATCCAATGTAGGGAAGCGGAGATATGAATTTAAAAACATTTAGCCACTTTCTAGTGCTTAAAAACATATATAGCCAACTTGGGGCATCTGGTTGCACTTGACCGGGACAAAGTCAAAGTTTGAGGCAGACCGCGATGGAGCCCTGATCGGACACATTAAGTGGGTGGCCCCTTGTCAGAATTTTACCTTCAGACTTAGAAGTGCGGAGCCCTCCAGCAGGCAAATTTCGATGCAACGTAGTCGGATTGCTTTTCCAGGAGGCCCCAGTCAAATCCTGGAAGTCTGGAGCTCAGGAGCTTTCAGCCGGATGAATCTGAAATCCAGGCCAGGTCGCGGTTGAAGGGAGTCGGCTTGACTCTCGACGTCGGGTTGGTCCACTTATGGAGCTTTTTCCAAAAGTTGCTCCAAACATCTCCAAACTTCTGGAACTTCTTGCTGAAGTTCCTCTTGAGGGTTCAAAGTGTCCAAAACACAAATCCATGGGTCTAGAAGCTCTGAGATGGTCCCAATGGTCCCACAATGCATATGGCCAAATCCTGAAAAGTTCCCTAGACACACTCCAGGCTGGGGACGTCTTGAGGGAGATGGGGCAGGGAATTTCTGTTAACCTGTTGTTTTCAGGGAGTCTACTCCTTAATCCTTTTTGAAGCAAGGCAAAGTCCTCAGGGTTGTAGTTCCAAGTGTGCAACAGGAGCAGTCCTTCAGGGAGCAAACCTGTGCGGTGCAGACCAGGGTTCCAGCAGGGCCATCCTTCTGTAGTTTGAGGCAGCAAATCCAAGTTGCTATTCAGCTCTCACATATTTATTCAATGATCTGTGGTGACAAGCAGGGGGGGCACCCCTGTCCAATGGGGTGCAGGGTGCCACCCAAAAGCATGACAGCTTCCTCCAAATTGTGGCATATTCCTGTCTCACAAAGCACTACACTTTAAAATTCAAGATGGAGATTTTCTCTCCTTTGGAGTAAGAGCTGGCTAAACCAACCCACTGGTGTGGTTCATTTCCATTAACACCCCCTCCACCACCTACACATTCCATTTCCGGGCCTGCCATCTGGCTTGGGTTGCAGGAAGAGGGGGTAGGCCTGTCTGGCATTCCTTACTGTGCTGCTCTCTTTAAAAACCCAGGTTGATTTACCCAGCCTGTTCTTTGCAGAGCTCTTCCCACCAGATAACCTCTGCTCTATGCAGGCTACTTATCACCTCATCAAAGCAGCCTGGCTAGGCCTGTTAAGGCTGACCAATTAATAAAGTCTGCTTGAAAGCTGGATTTCGGCTCACAGAAAAGAAAGTTCCATAACTTTTTTTCTGCACTAGTTATGATAAATTCAACAGTAGCAAGTTGTTGGATTTATTATTGGCCATCTTTTAAGTCTTTGAATGATATTTTGAGCTCCTACCTCACAATAATTATACTTAAAAAACAAATTCCAATGTTAGCCTATGGAGCTAATAATCTACAATGGGGGTGGGGGGGAACGAAATTGGTAGGTTTTCCCTCACCAGGGCATATGAACCATCTTTTATAATGTCCCTGCTTATAATTACATGTCACCCTGGGGCACCTAGGGGAGACCATAGGGGTGACTTACATGTAAATATAAGGTACATTATCACTTTGGAAGTACCTTTAATTTCAAAGTCGAAGTTGCATATAATTTACCCCTAAAGACAGTCTGAGAAGCAGGGCTGCCTTTAAAAATGACAGCAGACAACACAGTAGTGCACACTCCAGTGCAGGAAATCTACTGGGGCTCTTAACCCCCCTGCCTTATTATATACTAGGGACTTATAGATAGTTTGAATCCCCCCGCCCAGTTATATACTAGGGACTTATAGATAGTTTGAATCACCCTTGCCTTATTATATACTAGGGTCTTACAGGGTCTGTCATTGCCAATTGCAATTATACCTAATTACCATATACTTTTTTCATCAGAGCCATGGCCCTGGGCCTGGTTAGCAGAGCCCAGGGCACAGTCAGAGTCAGTTAACAACAGTATCCGTCAAAAAGGTGGGTGAACAGGGCCAAAAAGGATGACTTTCTCACAGGGTGGTTCAGCATGCTGCGCTGGAAGGCAACAAACTCAAGTCAGCTTTGTGCCTAGCCCTCTGTGCCTACATTCCACTCCTCATTCTAAGATAAGAGAAAGTCCAGCCACATTGCTGTTTGGGAGAGTTCTTGGAATGAAGATACCACAATAGACCACCAGTTGGTCAATAGACCCTGATGAGATTTGTGTCACTGACACCTCTCGCAAGTGCAAAATAAAGGCTTATGGCTATAAGCACCAATGCCCTCGATACATGGTGTCCGAGAAAGGAGACCGAGTTCTTGTCAAGCAAAAGCAGACATGCAAGACTGATGCTCCATTTGATGCTGAATGGCTAAGAGTTGTGGCGAGCAAAGGACATATGGTAACTGCCCAATGACCTAGAAAATCCATATTCAGAGACACATCACACTATAAGCCTTTACCTCATGAGTGAGGCAAGTCCACCTGAGTGCTCAAGTCAAGCATTGGATTCTTCTCCAGAGATGCCAGATGAAGGCACCCCTCCTCTATCTCATACAACTAGATCTGGAAGACTAGTGCGAGCACTTCACCAACACATCGAGGAATTATAATGTGTATATATTTGTACATACTGTTTATTTAACAAATGAGGAGATGTTGTGTACTGTATTCAAGTGTTTGAGGCCTCGAGTGGTCCTTGGCAGACTCCTTACAAGTATTACGCAATCTGGTGGGTGTGACTGGGTGTGGTTAATGAAGTTTGTAATGCAGTGCATTCAGTTAATGGTTATAATAAAGATATGCAAAGTAGAGCTCCGTGTGTGGCAAGGTCTGTTACCTGCTCCCGTGCCGGGCAGGACGCTACAATTACTAAAGAAGGGACCAGGTTTTGCATATTTTCCTTTGAAACCTGCACTGGAATACCATTACCAAGACAACGTTTGCACCAAATGAACACTGGAAGAATTATGTTTTTGAATATGTTGATAAATGCAGTATTTTTTTACTCAGAAGATGATGCAAATGCTGGTGCAAGCTTTATGCAAACTGGCCCACTGAGCACTCTTTGTCCTAATTACACACCTAGAAATTGATCCATTTGCATGACAGCACTCCTGGGGCCCCATTACATTAAATACCCCAGGGGTACAACAGATACTTGTACCTGCTTCTTGCACCTACGAGACAATTTGGTACTATAGAAGGGACTGCAGATATTTCTGCGGTCCTTCTTTAATAAGGATTGCACCGGTCCACACTTTGAGCTGGTGTGGTCAGGAGGAGGCCTTCCCCCATTTATATGCTATGTTACTCCATGAAAATGAAGAAATGCTTTGCTTCTGCACCTGTGCCATGCTACAGATGTGGGCTCAGAGGCTAAAGAGCTGTCAGGAGATGCATTGACTGGGCATCACATAGAGGTGGTGCCCAGACAATGCCCTCAAAGTGGCACATTTTGGAAAGGTAAAGAGGATATGCCTGATGCCCTCTGAGATTCTGGCACTGCCAGATGGGTCAGCTTGAAAGGACCAGTCTTTGGACCAGAGTTTTTGGTCCTGTGGGCTGTGACTGAACTAAGATAAAATACAGTCCATATGCTGGCACTTTCAAGCTGGCCCATCTGAAAGTGTAAGAGTGCTTTGCAGGCCAGCCCAGCATTGTATGAGATGCGCCCAACAGAGACACACCACTTGGCAGATTATCAACACACGAAACTGTTCACACCCCATAATCCATACAGCCGCAAGAATACAGGTGGGGCCAGATGTACGAAGCTTTTCCCAGCTCGCAAATGGACGATTATAAGAAAAGCATTTTTAAAAGTACAAAGCCCTATTTGCGATTCGGTAAGCTATTAACGAATCGCACATTGAGTTTGTGAGTTGCTATTAGGAAGGGGTGTGCCAAGGGCATCCCTTCCTAATAGCGAGTCACACTGGCATGTAGAAATGTTTTGCGATCAGGAATGCGGTTGCAAACCATTTGCAGTTACCACCAACTTCAAGTTGGTGGTAATCCCTTCACAAACGGGAAGGGGTCCCCAAGGGACCCCTTCTCATTTGTGACTGTAGGAACCAAGATTTTTTAAGAGCAGGCAGTGGTCAGATGGACCACTGCCTGCTCTTAAAAAATGAAATGGAATCTTTTCATTTTTCTTTTTTAAATGCATCACATTTTCCTTTAAGGAAAACGAGCTAGATTTCAAAATAAAAAACTGCTTTATTTAAAAAGCAGTCACCGACATGGTGGTCTGCTAACCCCAGCAGGCCACCATCCCTGTGAGTACCGGCCATTCCTAATGGGTTGCAAATTGCAACCTGCCTCATGAATATTAATGAGGCAGGTCCATGGCGACCCAATGGGAATCGCAAACAGTGTAAAACACACTGTTGTACATAGCTGTTTGCGATTTCCTAATAGCGAATCGCAAAAATTCACTATTAGGAAATCGCAAACTGAAGTCTATGTACATGTGGCCCACTATGACAAACAGCATGTGGAGACATAGTTGCATGAGAGGAAGTCCATGCATATGAGTACCCCAAAAGCCTGAGAAAATTTCGAAAACAAGGCATGCAGAATGTCTCATCAGTTGTATTGTTGTTATGGATCATGAACCAAGGAGAGAGAAGCAGTACATAACATGAATGATATTGAACTAGTCTAATTTTAAGTATGCTGTATACTTTTCTTATCAACAAAAGAATTTAAAAAATACGTTTCTACTATCCCCGTTCCTTACACACAGACAATCCATGGGCCAAAACTTTGTTTGGTACCAAGACTCTAGAGGAAGTAATTTTCCTATCCAAAGAATTTGTCTGCACGATATACAACTATCACCATCAGCTCTGGCATTGTGTCATGCACTGAATGTGCAAGATCAATAAACAAACACATCCAACCATCTTACCAGGCTAAGCACCAAGTAGCATATTTACAAGCCCCTTGCACTGCCAGTGTGACACTTTTTGTAACGCACCAGTGGCGCAGTGTGCTGCCCCATATTTACAAGGCCACGTAAAGCCATCTTGCGCGGCTCTTAGTGGCCTTGTAAATAGGGCCCCTTAACAAGCATCACTTTGCATGAAAGGGGCGTGCCTTGGCTGTTGCTGTGGGTGTTCCCATGCAACACTCATGGATTCTGCCACATTTCCAGATTTACGAGAAATAGTAAACTTGGAAATGCGTCAGAATGCTATGCCTAGCCAGGGAAGGTGTAGGGAGGCACAACGAGGAGAAATGTTGTCATTTTTCCTCTTTCTATGCGTGCTGCATTATGCAGCACACCTAGAAAGAGAAAAAACCTCTTGTGAATGTTTTTGTGCAGGAAGATATCCTTTTCTGCACAAAAACAATCATCTCCGCAACGCAGGCACCCTTGCACCATGGTGCAAGGGTGCCTGCATCAGCGCATGGCAGCCAATTGTGCGCCAGCGCAGGGGAGAGAAATGGATCCGTCATTTTGTTGTAGATATGACGCATCCCTTTGCTTCCAAAGTAACGCAGCACGGTGCAGCTAAATAGCTTGCGGCACCGCGCTGCGTTACTTTGTTGTAGATAAGGCTCCAAATATTTTTGCCAATTTTTGCCAGTAAAGAGGGATTGCTGCCGCAAATGCTGTGTATTTTCTACCCTCAGACTAATAATTTGTTTTGGTATAGCATGACATTCATACCTCCCTTCTACTGTTTCGGGACGCTGTAAAAATGGGTGTTACGTGTATTACACAATTTATTGACACTCTCTTTACCAGCCTTTGGGTGACTGTAAGTCTGAGTCCAAATTTGAACTTGTGATATACAGATAACCATATATTTTAAAGACCTATACAACACTAGAGGTGTGCGAAACTCATGCAATTTGCTTCTGCTTAATGACGCCAAATTTCAGAACAATTATGCTAAATTACACTTAATTATACAAATTAAAAAACCAGCATCAGGCACTATTTTTTAGTGCAGAGTGCATCCTTGTATCCATTTTTAGATGTGAGACTCATTTTGCTCTAAACAAAAGCACAAAAAACACAAACTTTCGAACAGTAGCTTTACATTCTGGCTGTTCTCTTGGGGGCAGATTTACAAGCCCCATGCAACACATTTGCGCCGCCGTTACGTCACTTCTGTGATGCAGCGGCGGCGTAAACCATGCACCACGTTGCAACTTATTTACAACGTGACGCATCTATGGAGATGCGTCACGTTGTAAAGCACTGCACCACATGAAACCTGCGTCAGGTTTAATGTGGGCGTTCCGTCGCAGGGTTGGCGTTCCGGCGCAGGAAAGCCTCGTAAAAGTGACGCAGTGAAATCTACAAGATTTCACTGAGTCAGTTTTACGACGCCGCTGCGTCAATCCCTGATGTCTGCTTGAAGCAGGCGTAAGGAGTGACGCACCACATTAAGTATGGGCGGCCCCTGAGCATTGCTGGAGTTGCGTCGCGCTTGCGACACGACTCCAGCAATGCGCCGCCCTTACGCCACAAGATGCGACACGCATCTGCCTATCCTTGCGCCACGGTGCGCCGCATTGTAAATGCGACGCATCCGTGGTGGCGCAAGGGGAGAATTGCGTGTCGCATCTATTCTGGGGCATCCCTGCTGATTTGCAGAGATGCGCCAGTCCTTGTAAAACAGCCCTTTTGTTTTTATGCACTTGCGCTAAATTTGTGTTGCAAGTGGAATTGCACAACATGGCATAAATGCAAATCTTCAGGGATTTAGGGTAACAAGCATAATGTCAATTTACCAAAATTCTATGAGATTACAACAGTGTAATGGAATTTTCTCCGAGGCCTACACTTAACTCAACAAACCGTGTTGCAAGATTTGCTTCAAGCAGCCCTTCTCGGTTCTTTATATCAAAAATAAAAGTTAAAATAAGGATAGAGGCTCTTGAAGGCTGTATTTCACCTCGGCACGGTCAATAAAAAATTGCCAGCCATCCTCAGGAGGTAAGGGGCATATTTACAAGCCCCTTGTGCCGCCAGTACATCACTTTTACCCATATAAAAGGAGACACACCGGCGGTGCAAGGGGCTTGTAAATAAGCCCCTAAGGGCCAGATGTACAACCATTTTGCATGCGCAAAATAGGTCATAAAATGATTTGCACATGCAAAAATGTACGAAATGACAAAATAGCGCTGCAAGAGAATGCCGACTTGCAAAAAAAGCAACTGCTTTTTGCGTCCCCAAAATAGCGAGTCGCAAATTGCGACTCGCAAAATCGCATGTACGGAGCTGTCGCAAATTGCGAGTATGCGCAAATAGGCCCATTTGCTCATGCAATTTACCACTAACCAGAAACAGGTGGTAACCAGGCCCAACCTATAAAAACAGCCCCAGAATGCATCAGAAACCTTTCCACAATGGCTGCCCTGTATGTGATAGCGAGGAGGAGGCGGATACTGGCTGCCCAGCAGAGGAGGAGGAGACAGGAGAGGATATTCAGAGTAAGGCTAACATTGTTGGATAAGACAGAGGAGGAGATTTATGGCCAGTGCAGGCTGAGTAGCACTATCATACAAGACCTCATAGACACCTTGAAGCCACAACTTGAGCAGAACCCTGCGCAGCAATGCAATTCCCACACATGTGCAGGTATTGTGCTCCCTCCACCTCTTGGCCACTGGTAGTTACCAGGATGTAATTGTAGTGGCTGGTGGTGTGTCTCAGAGTGTGCTTTCGCATTTTTTACATAATTTCCTAGACTCCATGCTATACCACATCCATCAACACATATACATGCCCAGGGATGATGAGGAACTAGACCAAACAAAACTCGATTTTTACAGATTAGCAAGGCTCCCACAGGTCATAGGGTGCCTAGATAGGACCCATGTGCCCATATGTCCCCCATTCTGCATAGAATACATCTTCCACAACAAGCACACATTCCCTCAACATCCAAGTTGTCTGTGATGCTAAAAACATCATCACAGACCTGGTAGCAAAATTCCCTGGAAGCACCCATGATGCATACATTTCCAGACACAGTGGAAGTACCAAAGGTTAGAAAGAGGTGATTTGTAAGCATATACCTCACCATTATATATCTCATAACAGGTGACAGTGCATATGCCCTGCGGCCATGGATCCTCACGCCGTACCTGTCTCCCAACAATATACATGAAAGGCGGTACAACACGGCACACATGCACACCAGGACAGTGATTGAGCGTACTTTTGGAATCATGAAATCGCGCTTCAGGTGCCTACACAAGAGTGGGGGAGCTCTGCAGTATGAACCAGAGACAGTCTGTAAAATCGTGGCAACATGTGCCATGCTGCACAACATGGCCTGCAGGGGTGGATTGCCCATGGAGGTGTCTGACACAGATTCGGAGGATGAGGACCCTGGACCACCTGCCCTACATCAAAGGGATGGTAGCGCTGCAGCAGAGGGGAGAAGGAGCAGGGACCAGATTGCCAGCAACTATTTTTAAAGGTACATATACATTAGTTAGCCACTCACCTGTACATAAGACAGAACAAATTGTGACTATCAATTGGTGCTTTAATGTGCAAGCATCCACAACCAAACTAAGGACAACCTGCCCATCAGAAAATGCAGGCATAAACTACAAAGCAACTCCGTTGTGGTTACATCACCACAATATAAGAAGGCTATGTGGAAATAACATTGTGTAGTAAGCCTACACATATCATTTTTTGCCCCTCTGCCCAGCCTGGCCAGAGCTGCCACTTCCTAAACCAACTGCTGCTATGGCGCATCACAGGTGTCTCCGTAGCTGAGATGCAACTGCAGCTTGACACCTCACTATCTGTGCCACCTCCACCAACAATCAAATTTGTCTGCAGTGTTTCCACTGCTGCAGTGATCTTCTCCAGGCCACGAGCAACATTCCCACTATAGTGGCCCATCTCCACCTGGAGCCCCAGGGTGCGCTGGCTGTGATGACTTGTTGCATGAGCAAGTCTACTAATGGCCCTGCTCAGTGTGTCCAATTTGTGGCCCCTGCTGTGCTCCATACGCCTAAGCTGTGCCCTTTCCTCTGCCCATTCTTTGGCTAGGTCGACAACTGTGTTTGTGAGGGGATCCAGTTTTGCTTCCAACCAGGTCTGATTTTCTGCAAGTTTGTCCGTAATCATGCGGAAGTCCTGTGTCATCCTCACATTCCTTTGCCTCTGTGTCTTATGTTGCAGGCGCTGTATTTGCAACATCGCTCGATCCAGTGCTCCAGACATGAGTTGACTGGCTGCTCCAGCAGAGGACAGACTTTGCATCCGCCGTAGGGACTGCTGGGTTGGTCATGACATCCGCACCCTGGTGGCCAGAGAGAGTCGGGATGTTGGTATCTGCTGTGCGGCTGGTGTGACACTGACTGTGGCCTGTGAAGTTGTTGGTGCCTCAGTTGCTGGGACTTCTGAAGAACTGGGCCCACTTGTTTCTCCAACATCCTGCCCTTCTTCCATCTGGTCCAGCTCCTGGCTACCCACAGTGTCATCAGCACTGGTCTCTCCTTCCAGTGGTGTGTCTATGTGCCAAAAGATGAAAGAAGAAAAGAAAATATGTGAGTCACTGTTTCAGTGGTGTTGCAATGTTTATCAGCTCAAGTCATTCCCTCACTACACTGTATATGTCACAGACTACATCTCCCATGATGCAACATTAGTGTTGTTTGTATGGTGGAAATGGATGTTTGGTTGTGGATGATTAGTATGCATACACAGAACAGGCTTTAGTGGGTATTCACACATCACAAACACATTTCTCACTTACCAGGATTTGTTGCTGGCTGGGATGTGTCAAGGCTCCCGAAGCCTACAACAGCCACCCCCTCAAGGGTACCTTCCACCATGGCTTCAGCTGCTGAAGGTTCAGATGAAGTGGATGGCCCCCCTCCGGTCTGTTGTGCCTCTTGCAGACGTGCTGCCACCCTCTCCTTGGCCCTGGAGCGCAGATCATACCAGCGCTTCTTAATGTGATCAATGGACCTGTGTACAACTCCAAGGGCATTTATGCGCTGCTGCATCCCAAGCCAGATTTTATGTTTGTCTGACTCTGGCACACGGTGTGAGGTACTCCCAAATAACTCCTCATGGTGGTTGCAGCATTCCTCAGTTAGGATGTCCAGCTCCTTGTCAGCAAACTTCAGCTTCCTCAGCCTCTCCTTGGCACACTTCTTGCTGGCCTTGCTGCTCATGCTGTCAGTCATGCTCACACAGCAGTATAGAACTGTGCTACTGCACCTGGACATGTGATTGGGTTTTGATTAGGAGTATCCTTGGACACCACTTCCTGTTTTGGGGTCCTTCAGCTCAACCAGGAAGTGTTTTCCATGTTTTTTTCAAAATCGCAATTTGCGAGTGGAATTTTGGGCTGTTTCTGTCGCACTCGCAAATTGGGTATGCAAAAATAGAATTTTTGGCGAGGGTCGCTATTTGCGTGCCTTTTGCGACTCGCTAATAGCGAGGTGCCGAAATAGCGTTGCAAGTCATTACCGACTCGCAATCATGTGTTGTCTTCCGTTCGTAGGTACCAATTTGCGACTCGCTATTTGCCAGTCGCAATTTGTCGCAAATTGCGAGTCACAAATTTTGACGGTCGTACATCTGGCCCTAAGAGAGCACATACGGTTGAAGGTTAGATCACATTTGGGGCTGGTGGTAAGAGAGAGCTGGAGCTTGAATGGGTTAATAAAAAAAGGTGGGCAGGAGTCTCCTGCATTTCCTGTTGTGCCTACCTGCTCATCATTAGTAGAGGTGGGTGCCAGTTTCAAGTTCTTAGACTCTCTTGCCCAAAATGCGCCTTCATGTGGCGCCTCTGCCTCTCACTCTCTAACGACATGTGCCAAGAATGAAAGATAAAGCATTAACCATTGATATTAACGTATTTGTGGTGTATGTGGCATTTCGCCGATTTTAAGGTAAAACGAATTAGGGTTTTTATCAATTAATATTGTATACATTGCTTGCACTGTTGTTTAAAGACCACGGTCTAAGTGAACATTATTTTTGGCTGACTAACCTTTGATGGAAAAAGAGAGAGAAGTGATACCCATCTAGAGGCTGAACTATGCAAAGTGAAACTAGAAGACCTGGGATCAATCTCAGCTTCCCCTCTAGACAAAATTTGTGATCCTAGGCAATTTTCTCTTGTGTTTGTTTTAATAAACTATAATGTTGTTCTATACATAATCAAAATATGGGGCCTGATTCACAAAGGCAATCTGAGACAAAAGTCTAACTTTATGACTCTTGGTATTCAGAGGTCATTTACGAGTAGTATCTTTACATCTGCAGTCAGGCCGGAATATCTGTCTCAGCCCGGAATCTCCGCACCCAGGCTGGAATCTACGCACCCAGGCCAGAATCTCCAGCTCGGGCTGGATGAAGTGTAATCAATGGGCCGGAATGCAATTTTTACAAAAAGGAACATTAGGAACGTGAGATAAATGATAGAGGAGGTCATGAAAATCAGTTTGGGCAGAAAAAGGGGCGCGCAAATTGTGGACTGCATGTACCATAATGCAAAGGGGCAAACATTTCTGGTATGTGACGTAGTGTTTGGCCACACCCTTTTACCTTGCCCAAACTGATTTTCATGACCTCCTCTACCATTTATCTCATGTTCCTAATGTTCCTGTCTGTAAAAATTGCGTTCCAGACCATTAATTACACTTGATCCGGCCCGAGCCGGAGATTCTGTCCCGAGTGCAGAAATTCTGGCCCAGGTGCAGAGATTACGGCCCAAGCCGGAGATTCCGGCCCGACTGCGGACGTAAAGATACAACTTGTAAATGACCTCTTTGAATACCAAAAGTCATAACGTTAGACTTTTGTCTCAGATTGCCTTTGTGAATCAGGCACTTAGGCTTCATATAGGATGCACATGACCGCTTACTTGCATCTTAGTTCACTAAGGGTATTTTCGGCAGGGCTTGGTGGAATTGGGACATGTCTGTTTCTAAATTCAGGTTTAAAAATTATCACTTTTAATAAATGCTTCTCAAAGCAGTGCTATAATTTGATGTAGTAAGGTGAAATGCTTTTTCTTCTTAAAGAAATACTCTTTTTTGAATTTTAAAGAGACTTTATCATATTTTTTACATGATGTTTGTGGCACAAATTAGATGGCAATCATTTTGATTGCTCAGCTGGTGTACTGAATCTTAGAGCCATGCCAGACACTTGGCTCGATTCTGGCTCGGATCTCCAAGTTAATTTGTTGGCTTGCCTGAAGTGTCATGAATCACCAGTCACACTAACAAATTTAAGTGTGCTTTCTCGCATTACAGCGAGCAGAGGAAAGTGTCACTAATTTAAGAAGTGTTAAGCCTTACCAATAAAGCATTTAAAGACAATTATTGCCCATGCTCGGGCCATTTTACTTATTGAAATTGCAGTGTCTGCCAAGTTGATCGTTTATAGCATATGTCTGTACCTGGGCAGCTTGGGGGTTCTCTAATTCTTCATATTTCAACCGCAAACTTTCCCCCACATAGAGGCTCCATGCGGTATCTTTCCTTGTTCTACGCTATCATTCACAGGCTGATTCTGCCCAACCCTCTTCTTTGTAGAGCCTGGACATACAATGGGGCAGATTTACTAAAATCTCACGCATCGCAGCGCAGCTGGCAAAAAAGCTGCACTGCGTTGCGCAAGAAGAAGAGAGCAGGAGAGTACTATATTTACAGAAATATGGCACTCTCCTCCTCTCTCCCTAGTGCCAGTGGTGAAATTAAGCTGCTGTTGCCACACACACACACCTTTGCACGTTAGTACAAGGGTGTCTGCATGAGTTTAGCATAGTTTTTAGCCTGGAGAGATAGCCTTCCAGTACAAAATACTACGCTCAGACTAACTTTAAACCTTTTCCCACTTTGTATGTGTGCTGTACAGTGCAGCACTCATACAAAGTCGGAAAAGGAAGGAAAAATGAAAGTGTTTCTCCTTCATAGAGCCTATTTGAAATGGGCGATATTTTCTCACCCTAAACCCTTTCTACCTTTTTAAGTAAATAGGGTTTAGCATCAGAAACCTTGGGTGATTGCATGGGAATGCTCATGCACCACCTATGGTACGTCCCTTGGCGCTAAGTAATGCAAGCAGCACTATGTGCTGCTTTGCGCCACTTTCGAGTGTTTTCCAGCGCTTTTAGCACTGGAAAGCAAATTAGAAAAAGAACATTTTGTGTCATTTTACTTCACTTTTGTGATGCAAACACGACGCTAAAACTTAGTAAATAGATCCCAATGCGTTTTTAAAACTGCATATCTAGGCAGCAAGCAAAGCACTCTGTAAAGGCAGAGAAGTGTCATGAGAGAAGAAGAAAGGGATAGAAGGAGAGGGGGAGTCTATAGGGAGTGAGAAAAAAGAACCAGAGACCAGGACACCTACTGGGAAGAAGAGGGTGAAAAGCAGAGACATTAGAGATACAAGAAGGGGAGAGAGTCTGATATTGGAGAAAAAAGATATATCACAAAGAGCTAAATAAGAAGACGAGGTGAATAAAATAGCTAGTGGAGAGATAAAGAAGAGAATAGTTGATTGAATAGATTAGACGAAAGAGAGGGATAGGAGACGGAGAAAGAGACACAAGAGAGCAGATGAAAATGGGACAGCCATCAGAGTGAGGGAAAGAGAATGAGCGAGATACTGGAGAAAGAGGAGAAATTAATAAAGACACTGTAAAGAAGTAGTGGGAGAAAGAAAGAAAATGACTGAACAGAGTAAATAAAAGATGCAGATAGTGGAGAAGGGGACAAATATACTTGTATGGATGGAAATAGTGTGGAAGCATTTAAGAGGGTGAGAAGAAGGAGAACAAGGGGACATAAGAGCAACCCGGTGAAAATACGAGAACAAAAACAAAGCAATTCTAAGAATAGAGGGCAGAAGAAATAAAGAGTATCTAGAAGAGAAAAGCGAAGATCTACAGAGCACTGTTGAGAAAAAGGAGGAATGACAAAACAACTAGAGAGAGAATGAAAAACAGACCCATAGTATTGAATATATGAGAGATATCACCCAGAAAATAGAGGTGCATGGGTGCAGAGAAGAAAATGACAGACCATAATAACAAAAGAGATAGAACTGGAAACAATTAGACAAAACACAGATAACAAGAGGGAAAATGCTGAAAAAACAGAGAGGCTGCACTGCAAACAAAAGAAGGAGCACAAAGGAAAACCAGAGACGCTACTTTGAAGGGAAATATTGGCACTGAGGAAATGGGGAAGTGATTGAGCGTTAATATATGACAACATCACATATAGGAGAGGAAAACTTAAGATAGACTGCATTAAGGTAAAAATTGAAGGAGCAGTTATGAGAAACCAAAAGACAACATTCAGGAAATAACAAAAGCACAGATGCTCGTAAGCAGAGAACAAGGGAGGTATAAAAACAATCACGAGAAAAGTAGAGTGATCACTGGTGACAGCAGAGGGAGAAAAGAGAGAGGGCAGAAGATGTAATAAGAGCAGTGAAGCATCAAGAGTGGGAGCACAGAAAAGAAGAGACAATGGGGGATATTCTCAAGAATGTGCGATAATCTTCGCCAAAATATGTTACCGCAATTTTTCACATCGCCGTCTATCGCGGGAAAATAACTGTGTTAACGTCGTATTCCCAACACGGCGGTAACATGCAATAGTCTCCCGACAACGCGTCAAATGTCCGTGATAAAATTACCTGGACGGCGATAAAAATCTAAACCCGAACGTGAAAAAAGTTGCGATGTGCCCAACTGCGATAAAAAATTCCGCGATAAGCAGCACCAGGCCTGCAAGTCCCACAAGTCAGGCGGGAAAAACCACTATAAAAGTGGCAAACATAAACACAACCAAGACACAAACAACCGCGAAGCACCATGGAGGTAGCCGGAGCAAGTACAGAGGACAACCAGAACCCCACAAGCCCCACGGAGGACCAGCCTGGAACCATCATTGGGGAGACGGTGGCAGGATTTGGGGGACCGGACACTGCACAACATGACCTGACCCAACAGCAACAGGGTGAGTAACGACCAGGGACTGGGGGGACGGGAGAGATGGGCACAGTGGCACACATGCACAATTAAGTATAGCACATCTGCGGACAAACCATGCCCAAGATTCACAACTCCGAACAAGAGACCAATTTACCCAAGTCCGCAACATCTCAGCACTGTATAAGCACAGAAGTGAAAGGCACACTGCCTGAAAGGGATAAGGGCCAGCCAAATCAGAGCTGAAGGGGCAACTCACCCACAATGCAGCACACACACATAAGAATCAGAGCACCTCAACATTGACAACAATGTGGTACAAACTGCAACATTCACACAACAGAACAGAGGACACAACTGCTGCCGCTTGTGTGTAGAAAATGGCCATTCGCATGTGGCATAGCAGGAAACTGTGAGATGATAATGTACAAGTACACCCTCACATCCCTGATGGTGCAGAAATGTCAACTGTCCCACATCAAATTGGCATCTCCTCACAAACAGTCACAATGTACATTGTCATGCAGTCTATATATAAGCTTGTACAATGCGTGAACATACATGTGAACACAATGTCAATCTGCATCTCCCCTTCACATTGCAGAGGGAGAATCAACACCTCCTGCAGAGCAGACCCAACAACACAGCACTGATGATGAAGAGGACCACACCAACATCTACACCGACGCCCTCCAACAGCTCATGGACAGCTCCAGCACCCCACCTCCAGCAGCAGGGCAGCCCAGCTGCATCGATGAGACCCCACCCCCTGCACAGACCACACAGCAGGAAGCACCCACCACCACGGCTGTCTCCCAGGACCCCCACGACCAACACATGGCATTCCAACGCCGTGTGTTCGGGTGCCAGGAGAAGATGGCTGACCAGCTGCAGGTGGGGTCCGAACTCATGTCAGCCAAACTAGATGCCATACGTGGGTGTCTAAGTCCCATCAGGGACGACTTACAGTCCCTAATGGACACCCACTGTCCGCTCCATGCTCTCCAACAATCCATGGCTGACATCGCTGGAGTCATGACTCTGAGCCAAGAACAACTGTCTAGTCAGAGTGGCTCCAGCGATGTCAGCCGGGAGTTGGGACACATATGGAGAATGATGGAGAGCTTGGAGCGGATGCAGGCGGAAAGAATGTTTGCCACGGCTGCACACCAGTCAGATGTAGCTGTGATCCTCCATGCCCTGCAGATCGTCGTCATGGCATTGCCACCACAAGGCCTGGCGCGGATGAATGCTGCTGCAACTACTCCATCCACATCTCCGCCCCCTGAAGTGTCAGTGCCACACACTGCGGCAGACATTCCACCTCCGGCCCCTGATGTGTCACTGCCACACAGTGATGCAGACAAAACACCACCACCCGCATGTGAGGCACCGGACACATCAGAGGATGGAGATGATGATGAATCGGGCTTTGTGGTAAGAATTAAGTGGTAGCATTCATCTCCGCCACATGGCCTGTTTCAGCTTGGTTCTGCCCTCTGCATCATGCCCTGGAATAACACCTTCCACTGTCCCCCGATACACTCAGCGACACTCACCTAGGACCTCGACATGGACTGCCATATTTGGTTTGGTTACCAATGACACAGCAAGCACACTGCGGACTGAAGTCTTCCACTTCCGATGAACTTGTCAATCCCTAAAGGACTCCGGCTGGCCCTCCACGGGGCAACATTGCAAAGTGGGGTTTGCATGGCCCTGTACTGGTCCAGCTTCAACACTCCACTGAATGTGAATAAAACATTCTAATTCACACAGATGTGTCATGGCTATGGTCAATCAAGTATGAAAGTATGGATGAATGTAGAGACAGTGATTCCACAAAAAGGTACTCCCTGGGTAATGCTATCAGTGCGCATGTATGGCCGTGACCTAGATAGGCAGTGAGACACACATTGTCATTCAAACCAACACTCATAACAATTGAATACAAGTGAAGGTGCGTAGACTTCATTAGCATATGCGTGTCAGTACGGGCAAGATTAGTGCCACAACATGCAGACCAATGCAGCAGTATGTCAGAATGAGGAACGTTGCCAAGCGCCGCTGACCACTCCGGGGGAGTGCCTCACTTTTCACAGGTGTGTGTTGTTCGGCGTTGTTGTCCGCTCATGTATTCGGAGTCCAGGGGAATGCAGCCATGTCCACTGTTGTCGTGGGATATGTGACCAGATCTCCAAGATGCAACAGGGTGTTGGGACATGTGCAATGGGTTCCAATCTGTTGTGGCTGCAGGTACGTAGTTACTCGTCCATAAAAGCGATTGCAGCTTCGTAGGCTATGATTTCCAACATGAGCTCGTTGTTGACTTCATCAAACAGGACGGCGAGGCCATCCATTAGCAGGTACGGACAGATGTGCTGCGTCCACCCACTTTCCCCAATTAGCACTACAGCCCAATAGGGGAGCGGTTCAATGTGGTCACTGCACACGAGGAGTTGTGCAATCTCCCAGTTCCAGCTACCAGCATGTATGCCAAGTATCAAGGCATCCCATAAACGGGTATCACGGTGACACTCCTGGTCGTGGGCCAACAGGGGGTGCACACACATGTCAAAATCCAGTTCATCTACCGTCCTGTTGGATAGGCAGACATCCATGGACCACTCTAATATGCACGATCAACAATGCAACACAGTCTGAACGCAGGTGACGTTGGCAAGGCGGAAGCTTAGCCGGTAACTAATCCGCAGCACTGCCAATGGCAGTACCCCAAGTAAATGCAGCATACGTGCATGGTACAGTTCCACGTGACAGGGGTTGGGCATGTGTCCGGGATGTTCTGCCATTGCGTTAGTGGCTCTGGTTGAAGCGGCACTGTTCTGACCTGCGCCAGTTCTGTGGATGAAATGCCACAGCTCGGATCAATGAGTTGTTTTAGTGTGCAACGGTTGTACGCCTGGGATGGTGTGGGAGTAAGTGTGAAGGCCATTCCATGCAAGATAACTTCGAGCAAGGACTTCTGTGTGTGGGGTGTGTATACATTGGTCTTTTGTCGGGCTGTGCATAGTGTGGGAGTCGACATCAGCTGCTATAGTATCTGTCAGGGGGTGCTGGGCACATGCAATTCCGAGGTCGGAGGTGCAGATGTGCTTCCGCCTGATAGTTCAGACAAAGGAGCTTTCATCCCTTATGTTAGTTTCTCATCTGCTTGCATTCAGGAAATGTGAAGTGGCTTGTTGGGGGTGGGGTGGGATGTGTGCGACTTTGGGATTCATGTTTGACATGTCTTGCATGTGGCAAATGTGCGGCATCACTTTGTGTTACGTTGCCTCACAGCTGCTCCTCCCTCTCCCGAGCCTATTTACTTGTGCGCGCAGCGCGGTTGCATCACCTGCACTCCTACGGCACACCATTGTCATGCCTGTCTGTGCATGTCCACAAGCCTGACAACCACACTGTGATGTTGTCCGTTGAAGGTGGGCGGCCACGTGAGTGTAGGCCTATGGTAAGGATAGGGCGGACACAGATGTAGAGTCCATGCGTGGCTGAACTCGTGCTGCGAGTAGGTCTAGGCATTTGGCTCTTGCTGCGGCATTACAGATACACACAACACTTGGCATGTATGAGCCAAGACCCTGAGCGGTCTTGCACTCCTTCATTTCTCCGTTCGTGCGAGCCCGCCCTCAGGGTGCATGCTACATTGCAACATTGTCGATTGGGGGCAGGGTGGCGCTGACACTACAACAGAGACACACGCATTAGTTACTTCCTTGTCCAGGCCAGGCCAGAACCGAACCACGCCCAGAGCCCCGGGCAAATCCTTCACACCCCTACGCTGGCCTGGCGTACGCCGGCCCAGCCCACTCCGCTTACACTTACAGGGGGGACGACAGAGCTACGTGTCCAAGGTCTTAGACACTGCCTGAGGTGACATGGTTGTGTCCGCAGTCCACAGCACAAGGCCCTGGCCCATCATGCATACATAATGACCACAAGGACACACTTAGATAGATAGTGGAACTGGCTACGGGCACGTGCGCCCGGCCACTTTTTATTGCCAGGGTCACATGTCCAGTGACGCCTGTGCTGGATGGGTGTGGGGCGAGTGTAAACCAGCACTCAGGGAGTGGTTGGTGCTGGCAATCAATCAATCAGGGAATTGTAAGCATGCTACTCACCCGTGAGGGTCTCAAGGCGCTGAGGGGGGGGGGGTCTGCAGACCTGTTTAGCCGAAGAGCTAGGTCTTGAGGGTCTTCCTGAAGGTGTTCAGGGAGGGGGCGCGTCTGATGTCTGCCGGTAGCTCGTTCCAGGTCTTGGCTGCAATGTGAGAGAAGGATCTTCCGCCTGCTCTGGCTCTGTGGATGCGCGGGGTTTCGGCCAGTGCGAGGTTGGAAGATCGGAGGTTTCTTTTGGGTACGTGAAAGTTGATTCTGTCGTTGAGGTATTTGGGTCCGTTGTTGTGTAGGCATTTGTAGGCGTGAGTGAGGATTTTGAAAGTGACTCTTTTCTCCACGGGGAGCCAGTGGAGACTTCGTAGGTGTTGGCTGATGTGTTCGTGTTGGGGGATACCGAGGATGAGTCTGGCGGCGGTGTTTTGTATTGTTTGGAGTTTGCGGAGTAGGGACTTGTTGATGCCGGCGTAGAGTGCGTTTCCATAGTCCAGTCTGCTGGTGATGAGTGCGTGGGTGACTGTCTTCCTTGACTCAGGGGGGATCCACTTGAAGGTCTTGCGGAGGATGCAGAGGGTGTTAAAGCAGCTGGCAACAACTAGAACAGTGATCTTCATATCACACACACAGATTCAATCATAAAGGGTCCATCACTTGTGGTGCACTGAGGTAGGGGCACCAGAGATGAGCGTGCTCATGTGAAGTGATTGTTAATCATTGTATCCCTTCGGGATATTCCCGCTGCAGTTGCAGTGGGGTGTGGTACACCTGCATCATCTTCATCATCATCGTCCCAGGTCTTCCCCACTGCCTGAGGCGACATTGTCGCGTCAGCTGTCCACAGCACAAAACTCAATCATAAAGGGTACATGTGTTGTGGTGCACTGAGTTGGTGGCACCTGAAGTGCTCAGCGGGTGCGCAGCCTGCGATGATGCATCGTCTGGGCGGGCCACACTGATAGCAATGTCTGTTGCCTACTGGACTGCGCCATTAATAAATCAAGTCTCAATTTGAATTGTGAGCCCTGCTGACTGCAGTGTAGGCCGGAGGCAGTGGTCAGAAAGGGCCCACAGGCACGTGGCGATGACTTGTGGTGCACTGAGTTGGTGGCACCGGAAAGCGCTCAGTGGGTGTGCAGCCAGAGATGATGGCGTATCCTCGCAGGTCAGGATTGGATTTGATTTGAGAGCCCTGCTGACCGCAGTGTAGGCCGCAGACAGTAGTCAGCACACACATAACTCTGCGGTGCTGTGCCGCTGGGTGCGCTGGGGGCCTGTGTCGCGGACGCCAGCGATCGGCTGAGGAGGCTGGCGGTAATGGCAGCGGACTCGTGGCAGGGTGAGGGGCGCCTCCCTGGCAGACGCGTGGGCCATCCGGGAAGTGAACAACGCCCAGATCCCCGGCCTATTTATTCACACTCCTATGCTGGCCTGGCGTACGCCGGCCCAGCCCACTCCGCTTACAGGGGGGGGGGGCGACACGGATACATGACCGGGGTCTTCCCCACTGCCTGAGGTAACATGGTTGCGTCCACTGTCCACAACACTACAAACACCAGCAGTATATGTCCACATGGACATGTCTGTGCTCTGCATACTGTAGTCTGTCCAGCACATCACCGCCACACTTGGCATTCTGTACATTCTTATTCATGGGTGACTTGCCTCCTTCACACATACTTGGTTCCCACCTCTCCCCACATTCTGCAATTGTGTGGCTGAGGGGCCATGCCATTTCGGGAAGGTCAGCTGTCCTGTTCTGCGCTGCCTCGGTGGTAGTCCGGGGGGGGGGGGTGCTAGGGGTGGTGGCGGTGGCTGTTGTGGCCCTCTTGGGTCTCCGAGCTGCATGGTCAGTAGCTCCATGACATGTGTTGGTCTTCAGATGTGGCTCTGGGCTGGGCTCCCTTTCATGCTGCAGGTTGTCGTCCTGCTTTACACCAATAAAAGGCAGGTGTTAAATCCCTGCTGCTAACGCGCCTTATCGCCTGTTTTTGGTTCGCATCGAGGATCTGGCTGGTCATTGAGAATATCGCGAAGTGGTGTTTTCGTGTGTTTTTGCACGGGAACGCCTACTCTGCATATCATTAGTGTTAGTTGTCGCTCTCATCCGTGGCAATGTTTTTTGCGGAGGATATCGCTGGGAAACTGGTGATATCGGCAGTTTGCACCAGCTTGAGAATAGGGCGATAAGTCTATCGCCACTTTTGCGGCGCTAAAGCGCCGATAAATCGGCGATGACTCCTTGAGAATATGCCCCAATCTCTTTTTATTTGCCAGTCAAGTCCAGCTATTTCAAAAAAATCAAACTAAAGTAATTTGATGCAGAGTTTTGCCTAGAAGGTATCTTTGGGTTAGGTATTCAAATATAACAGCTGTATATGTTGGGTGCAATGAAGGTCATCAAAAGTGTCTGTGTTTGGGAGGTGTCCCTGAGTATGAGAGATGATATTCCAGAATATGCTTCCTGGGAAGGAGATGTTATAGGGTATGTAAGTCAGGCTGGAGAAGATCCATAGCTAATCCAGAGCATGCTTGAAAAGAAAACGTTGGCCACTGATCCCTAGTTCTACACTTTTAGTGCTAAGTGCAAGAAACCTGCATGTTTTGTAGACATTAGACCAGTGTGTATGCATAACTAAGCAGGTCCTTATATTTCCCAATAGTGATCATTTTTGATAATACTTAGGAAAAAAAACATGGCGGAAGCTTATAGAATAAGCAGTATTACATAGGCATATGCACTCTTCTCAGTTATTCATCAAGTGTCACATATAGGGTTAAACATAAGATTTGGAAATGTCACATATAGACACACTGAAAAAATGGCAATCTCATACATAAGTGCATTCATTAATCGGAATGTCTGCATTTGGCACTGGAAGGGTGAGCGTCGCGAGCCCTGCTTGAGAAACAAGTATAGTGCCTGGCCCACTGGCCCAGTTTGGGCTGCGGAGGGCCTTTTCCTTACACTCTTTTCTACAATGCTGTGGCAGCCATGTTGTAAAGCATGCTGAACAACTTTGCGCCCAGGGGCTGCTGCACCGTGGAGCGGGTCTCCAATCTGAAAGCATGCACATGTCCTCGGAGGCAGGCTTGTCAGAAGTCTTTACTAGGCCTGGGGCTTAAGCTTAATACAGGGCCCTTTAGAGGTTCTTCCTAAATATGAAAAAAAGGAATGTATTCAAGGGAATAAAAAACATGGCATCTGGCGCCATCTAGAGTATGGCCACATAGTCTGCGTCTACAAATTAAAATGGCAGCCTGTTTCCAATTAAATATCTGCAAATAAATGTAGATGAAGGAGCGCAGGCCCTGTAAAGTAGAGGGCTTGAGGCACAATGTCCCCTTTTCCCCTCCCTTATTCTGGCCCCTCTGGAAGGAACTGTTACCGGGTACCACCTACCAAAGGTTCTAAGTTAAGGTGAGAGTTTGAGAGTATGTAGATTCACTAAGATTAATTTGGTTTTCATGCACCAGTCTCAGCAGCCATTTGCCAAGTTAGTAGGTCAAGGGAGGTATTGAAAAAGTGCGCATCTTAGGTTGCTATCATTATGCTGTGCTTGACCCACTTGTTTCAGAATTGTTAATGCACGATGAGTTACTTTTTACGATGCAGATCGCATTGGGGACTGCCCAAGCCTCTGCAATCTAAGAATTTTAGCACGAGCGAAGGACCCAACGGCTCTATGACAGCGTCTGCTGTTGGGGGTTGGCAGCAGTGACATCACACACTTGCTCGTGCAAGCACCTGGCAAATGGCGCGGGATGTAGAGCACCAAATTCGTTTTTTTTTAACCGCATGTCATTTATTTTTTAATGAGAAAGCAGTTCCGTCTTCCGCTGTCCTGATCTCTCTGCGAAGAAATCTACCACACGCAGGGAAACCCTATCAGCAGCAGCCAAATGAGATAAAAGCACTGCAAAGGCTGCTGTGAAATATCTGCTCATCCCCGAACCTTGTGAGGCGGTGACCTTTTCACATACTGTACCAACCGTAAAATATCTAATTACATTTTCTAGCACTCCCGCGGAGAAGGAGGCGTTGGCGCTGTATCAACAGGGATGACGCTATAAGCTCCTCAAAGGACGCTAGTGCTGTGTGCTTGCCATTTGAATTTCATGTACGCATTATGAGAGATAACTTTACAGTGTAATAGCTTTTAAATGGGACTGAATGCCACAGAATCTAAATATGGTAGAATAGTGTGTGTGTGTGTGCGTGGGTGCGGGCGCGCGCTATCAGGAGTGTTCATAAGTCATCCTTTGGAGAAATAACTATGAAAGGAATATATTGAAATATGAACAATGCAGCCGCTTCAAGATGATGATGAACCACGTGCTTTGCATTACTGCAAATTTTATGAATTTGCTCATCTGCTGTGTGTTAGACCTGGCATCTATGGCGTGTTTTTCCCCTGTCTTTTTTGCTTCTGACCTGTTTTTTAGTGTGTGTTGCATTTAGTTTTTGCTGATATTAGAACTCTGGGCACAACACACTGCTGACCAGTGCTAAAGTGTAAGCGCTTCCTGTGTAAATTGTATCTGTATTTGGTTATCCATGATTGGTCGATTTGATTTACTGGTAAGTCCTAGTAAAGTGCATTGTGTGGGCCCAGGGCCTGTAAATCAAATAATACTAGTGGGCCTGCAGCACTGATTGTGCCACCCACATGAGTAGCACTGCAACCATGTCTCAGACCTGCCACTGCAGTGTCTATGGAAGCAGTTTTGAACTGCCATGTCGACCTGCAAGTGCACCCACTTTGCAGGCCCAAATCATCCCTTTTATTACATGTAAGGCACCCCGAAGGTAGACCCAAGGTAACCCTATGGGCAGGGTTCAGTGTAGTTAAAAGGTAGGACATGTACTGGTGTATTTTACATATCCTGATAGTGAAATACTGCTAATTTCATTTTTCACTATTGCAAGGACTATTTTTCCCATACGTTATGATTGGAGCTGCCTTTTAACCTCTTGTAAGGGTAACTTCCAATCGGGAAGAGATGGAGATTTGGAGATTGGGGTCCCTGAACTCACAATTTAAAACTACATCTTTTAGTGCAGTTGGTTTTTAAAGTGTGTGTTTGAAAAATGCCACTTTTAGAAAGTTATCATTTTCTTGCTTTACCAATCTGTGCCTCTGCCTGCCTGCTTATCCACATCTGAGGGAGGGTGACAGTTGGGCTGTTTGTGCATTCACTCTAGACAGTCACACAAAGGGAGCCGAGGTGTGCACTGCATATCCTGATGGCCCATCACCAGGCTGATGGGTCTTCCTGAGGAATAGTGGTGGGAGAAATTTCACTGAAACCAGAATAGGGCTGTGCCTGTCCTCACACAAAGCTGTCTCCACCCCCTGTAGTGTGTCTAGAGACAGGTCAGGGAAAGGCAGGTCTTGTGCACTACAAAGACTTTCCTTTGAAGTTTGACTACATCACAGGGAGAAACTGGTATAAGTACTGGAGCTGTGACATCATAACTTCAGAACACTTCTGGACTAAAGGACAGTCTGCTTCGAAGAAGAGCTGGATAAGCTGTCAGGGGGGACTGCCACTCTGCTGTGTTGCTTTGCTGTGTTGGCCTGCTGCTTGCTGCTTCTGTCTTGAGCAGTGAAAGGACTGGATTTTGCTTTCTACCTCTTGCTTCCAAGGTTCTCCTAGGGCTTGTGTGTGCTTGCCTCCTGTTAAGAAGTCTCAGGTGCCGTCAAAGACTTCATCTGCAGCCCCTGAACTCCTCTGCTGGGAGTTCTGACCTGCCAAGTGGTGCCAATTCCAGTTCTGGGCCCGTGGAAGTGATTTTACTGCTAAGAACCAAGAAAATCTACGCATCGCCTCTCAGGCAAGTGGTTAAAAAGCCAACGCATTGCCGCAGTGCAGCTGTAGAACCGACGCAGCACGTGCAGTGTGGCTGAAAGTTCACCTCAGCCTGAGTCCCGAGCACCATGTCACCGATGCCCGTGACACACGCTCTGACTCCAGCGCGGGCCCTGCTGTGAGGCTGAAGAACTCAACACATCACCTGCTTCACTGCTGGAAAATCGGCACAGTGCCGGTTCCGCCGCCTACCCCCAGCGCGTCCAGATTTTCTTCACATCATCCCTGTGCGCCAATGACTTCATCGGTGTGGCCCAGCAGTAAGGAACCAAACGCACGTGTCTGGAAATCGACGCATCACCTCCCCTCACAGCAAAGAACCGATGCATCACCTCCCCTGACAGTAAGGAACTGACGCATCACCTCCCCTGGCTGCAGTAAGGAACCGACGCATCACCTCTCCTGGGAGTAAGGAACCGACTCATCGCTTTGCTTTTCTGCCGCCTCACCTCCCCTGCACCTGTTTTCGTCTTTGATTTTGACACATCACAGGTACTTAGTGATAAAAGTGACACATTCATAGTTTCCTTTAGACTGAACTGTTCTGAACCTTTTTAAAGTTGTATCTGTACCTAGGTATGTTGGATTTTTGCCGTTTTGGTCTTCTTTTAGTCAGAAAAATATTGGCTATTTTTCTAAACTGGTGTGGACTCATTTTGTAGTGTTTGCACTGTACTACTGTGTGTGTGTATGTACAGATTCTTTAAACACAGCCTCTAAGATAAGCCTGACTGCTCGTGCCAAGCTGCCAAGGGGGTGAGCAGGGGTTATTTTAGCTGTGTAATCTCTTACCCTGACTAGAATAAGGGTCCCTACTTGGACAGGGTGCAAACCATTTCTAACACTGTGGATCTGGTATTCTGTATATTATTTAACATCCCGATAAAATACAACATTGTGTAGCATCAAATACAGAAATTGTACTAATAATAGAGAAGCAGAAAAAGCAGCACAGGTGTTCTACAGAGACATGGAATCAAAATACACTATGGTATTTGGAGGTGCCACTATAGTAGTACAAGTTAAATGCCTTCTGCACAGCAAGAAATGTACATTTGTAGAAACAATCTTTTTAAAACATAAATTTTATTTTTGCTCTATGACACCTACATATAGGCAAATCAGAGATAATTGAGTGCAGGCATAGTCTAGCAGAAGTGTCACTCTAAGGTGAGGAATCACATAATACATTTAGGGGAGACTCATGAGTGTTAGAATGAACATATGGGAAGCACATGTAATGGCGTTAGACCAGAGTGGTGGTATGAGCATTGGTATTAATCATCCAATTTAAACAGGAGTATGGAAGACAAAGAGGTATAAAGTGCAAGAGCTAAGTGAGAATTGGTAACCAGGAATGCATACGGTTTTGTAATCAGCAGGAAAAAGAACTAACTAGAGGAGTCAGTTATGGAGTCATTAGCTACCACCAGTCTTTATTTATCTATGACTAATGGAGAGAAGATGTGTTCTTTTCAAATGCAGTGCAACCTTTGATGCAACTGGTGGGATGCCTTTAATGCACCATTCAGTGAAACAAACAACACATCTAAAGCATACTGACTAAGCAAAGGGGTAGCGGAGGAGTGAGTTCTTGAAGCAAACTCTGGGGCATATTCTCAAGAACGTGTGATAACTACCGCAAAATTAGTCTAACGCAACTCTTCACATCGCAGTCTTTTGCGGGAAAACAACTCCGTGTCAACGTGGTATTCACAACACGGCGGCCCCATGCGATAGTCCCACGATAACGCGTCAAAAGAACGTGTTAAAACCAACGCGACGCAGAAAAAACGCGAAAATAGTAGCGAAGATGCCAATCGCGATACAAAACCCAGCGATAACCAGCCATAGGCCTGCAATCCCCACGCGTCATGCGGGAAAATGCAGCATAAAAGCAGATAAAAAATACGGTGAGATGACAATGTACGAGCACAGAAAAACACGAAGGGACCACGTCCGGTCCCTTTTAAGATGCACAGCCAAGGCTACCAAAAATGAATCCAATAAATCAATCTTAAAATGTATTCCTCAATTATTCCACGTTTTATCCATGTCTTTCATCCGATTCTTTACTGTGTCAATTTATTATACTCATTTTTCTTGATTCTTCAAAGTTGTTCAAACAACACACAGGAGAAGTTTCCTTATGTCACAAATTTTATTAAAAATCGCCCAATGCATTTCGGGATAAACCCTTCGTCAGGGGCATCTAAAATATAAACAAATCGATAAACAATCATGCATTCAATTGTTATAACAACTGTCTAATTCCAACACATCAACCTGCCATTCTTTAAAAAACCACTGAATCATGTCATAAATTCTGTTGAAACCCTCATAGAAACACTGCCCGTATATAACACCCCTGCATTTCAGGGGTGTTATACCATGTTGATTGCACAACCCGTCCCTTCAACCTAAGTACTTGTTTCACCCCAGGAACAATTGTTAAACAGTCCGCGCTATGATAGTCTCAGCTGGCTTACCGTGACCCAATTTCTCTCTTTGTTTTACAGCAACATTTTCTCTGTAATTCTCTTCATTCTACCTCCATTTATAACATCAGTGCTTTTTCGTGTGGTGCTACCTACACGTTGATCTTCCATAACTGACGCTACATCAACTGTTTCAAACATATGCTCGAGCTTATCATCCCCTCAGCCCAGCCCACAAAGTAATTGATCACGTGTCTTTACTTAAAACCTAACGGTTTCAACTCGTTCCTATCAAGTTGTACAACACACTGCTAACCTCGAACCACTACAATTCCCAAAATGCCTTCTGATTGTATTTACGAACGTGTCCATGCTAAAAGTCCGAGTAAAGAATAGGAAATTGAAGACAGGACATGTGTCACTAATGTCTCAACAAAATTAACATCGCAGTTTATATAAATAAATAAAAACGAACAACATTGATCCCCATAGTATTTAGTGCTGAAAATAACCACATGTACTCAGGAAACACACCTCCTGTGTTCGTCCATATGTTTAACAATTATTTAATTTGTCCCAATATTAATCACTGTGTTTATCGCCGTATTCTTGCTCCATCATCAGCTTGGGTGCACTTACGCCGGTTAGGGCGGAAGTCCATATAATAAATCACAAAAGTGGCGGAATGCACACCGCTTTCTCCGAATTTGTCCACAACATGTATTCTGTCGATTATTTCAACCAATGAAGGCGTGCAAACTTGTAACGCGCTCCACCCACTTGCGCTAGGAAAGTAGAAAAACACGAAGGGACCACGTCCGATCCCCTTTAAGATGCACAGCCAAGGCTACCAATGTACGAGCACAACCACACATCCCTGAAGTAGAACAGATGACAATTGTCCCTCATCAAATAAGCATCTCCCCACAGTCACAATGTACATTGACATGCAGTCTGCATGTAAACTGCGCCAATTCAGAAACATGCATGGAACACACATTGAAACCGCATCTCCCCTTCACATTGCAGAGGGACAAGCAACCCCTCCTGCATACAGACGTGTCATGACCATGAGCAATCCACCATGAAAGCGTGGACAAATTTAGGGGCAGTGACTCCCGCTTACGTACCTGTTGCCCATGTTGTGGGACTCGAGCCACAGGGGGCATCCCTGCATCATGGTGGTACATATCTGACCCCAAAAGGAGCCCTGTTGTCACCTGTAGGACACAAATGGCAGCCAAAATGGAATGAATTTGGACACAAGTGAAACGCCGAAGAGTGGGATTCCCTACTAACTGCGACACACAGAACTGGCAGTCCTAATACGTGAGACCCTAAACAGCCCGTTTGCACAGAGGTGACACACCCACCATCCCTGAACAAATCATAAAATTGACAGCAATACATGTCGCACTCACACTTGTCTGAGTGATGCGCCTGTACAGATGAGTGACATGCACTCAGGGAATGTGTATTTTGAAAGCATTTAGTACCACATGCTGTGCCTGTGGCCATATTGTACTGTCCCATGATTGCCAAGGACTGTCACAATGTGACGTGCCCATGTGAAGCAATTGTCAATGATGGTGTTCCCACGGGCAACTCCTGCTGCGGCCGCAGTGGGGTGTGGGCCACCTGCCTCATCCTCATCATCATCGTCCGGTGCATCTGGCACTTGTGTCCATGGGGCCTTGCTGCGTACACATATGTTGTGCAACACACAACATGCAATGATCATCTTGCACACGATGCCTGGGCTGTGCAGGAGCCTCCCACCTGTGACGTCCAGGCACCTGAAATGTGACTTCAACACGCCAAATGTGTGTTCCTCGATGCCCCTGGTGCGTTTGTGGGCCGCATTGTACAGCCTCTAGGCCTGTGTGTCCGGGGCTCGGAGGGGTGTTATCATCCAAGCGCAGAGGGCATATCCTGGTCACCTGTGACTGTGCAGAGAGACATGAGCCAATTGTTGGCCCTGCAAGATGTGATGGCCGGCTCAGTGGCTCATTGGTGTGTGATATGTGTGACCTCGTGATTTCTGCATGACATGTACTGCATGTTAGTACAATACTCTAAACAGGGAATCTCAACCTATATATTTCAAACTGTGCAATGCATCACATTTTATTGAACACCTAAAGAGCTGACCGACTGGCAACAAAGTATCAAAACATATCAGAATTTATTAATGCTTTCATAATACAAACATTAAATACATCACTTTAATAAATTTCGAAAACAATATACATCCCACATAACAAGCAAACAGACATTCATCAAAACAAATTCATACTGTGACTCACTCATACATCATGCAATCTGAAAAAACATCATACATACACCAACAATGCAAACAAAAATTACTGCGGACCAAAAATGCTGCTCCATGTTATGTATTTCATCAACAATAAATATGGTCGTTAGATGAATCAGAAGGCAGCTCAATAAGTCTCAGTTCAAGGCAGCAATGCCCAACCAGTTTCAAATCCACAAATGGACTGTTACATCTGAGGGCAAGATTACAGCTCGACTTAGGATGGTCGATTTATGTAGGTCCACGGTAATATTTCAGCGCCGACGCGCGTTTCGGTGACTGACCCGGATGAGGGTCTCACCTTCCTCAGGGCGATAGTGTCAAACAATGATAACAGTGGGACGTATATCTGAGGGCAAGATTACAGCTCGACTTAGTATGGTCGATTTATGTAGGTCGACGGTAATATTTCAGCGCCGACGCGCGTTTCGGTGACTGACCCGGATGAGGGTCTCACCTTCCTCAGGGCGATAGTGTCAAACAATGATAACAGTGGGACGTATCTGGACTTTAAAATATGAGGTAAAGATGAAACTGCAGATTCTCGCAGGGTAAGTAATAACGATACAAAAGGGCTGCAATGCAAGGCCGCTAAAGCTGAAGTGCGATATTAAGCAGGTAGATCCAGTCAAACGCTGTAGTATGCAACAGAGAAGAAATCCATGAAGTGCTCCGCAAGTTGAAAATACGCGATAGAGGCAGCCGCGTCCATCAACTGTAAACGATATAAATCGTATTTTCGATCCTAGACTCCGTCTGGATTCGGATGCGTGTTCAGTAATACCGTCGGTCGGTCGCCAGATGGAATGTACTGCATGTTGCAAGTGAGCGGCATCAATGTGTATTACGTAGCCTCACTGCTGCTCCTCCCTCCCCCGAGCCTATTTACTAGTGTGCGCAGCGCGGTTGCATCACTTGCACCCCTACGGCACACTATTGTCATGCCTGTCTGCGCATGTCCACAAGCCTGACAACGACACAGTGATGTCATGTGCTGAAGGTGGACGGACACGTGTGTGTAGGCCTATGGTAAGGACAGGGCGAACACAGATGTAGAGGTCATTCCTGGCTGAACTCGCCATGCGGTTGAGGGTAGACCTTTGGCTTATGCTGCGGAAATAGCGACACACACAACAGTTGGCATGTCTGATCCCTGAGCCCGAGCGGGCTTGCGCACCCTCATTTACCCCTCGGCCGAGCCCGTACTCCGGGGGCATGCTACATAGCAACATTGTGTATTGCGTGACGGGTGGCGCCGACACTGCACCTGAGACACACGCATTAGTAACCGCCTTGGCAAGGCCTACACTTAACCACGCCCAGAGCCACGTGTTGAATGACCACACCCCTATGCCGTACTGCCGTACGCCGGTCCACTCCCTCACGCCCACAGGGGGGTCCGACACAGATACATGTCCCAGGTCCACCCCACTGCCTGAGGTGACAAGGTTGCGCCCTCTGTACACAGCACAATGTAATGTGGTATGGCCCGGGGCCCACATGCATACAGAATGACCACACGGACACACTGAGATAATTAGTGGAACTGGCTACGGGCACGTGCACCCCGCCCCTTTTATTGCCAGGGTCACACGTCCATTGACGCCTGTGCTGGATGGGTGTTGTGTAGTGTAAGCCACCCCTCAGGGGTTGGATGGTGCTGGCAACAACTACAACAGTGATCAGACAATCAGGAGTCCAAAGTACAAACAGCAAGGGTCCATGACTTGAGCTGCACAGAGTCGGTGGCCTCGGATGCTCAGCGGCCGGCACAGGCACACCGCCACGGGATGGTGCCTGGCGATGCACTGAGGTAGGGCCACGGGATCTGAGCGGGTCCTCGTTAATGTCCAAGGAGAATGTCGCGGAGTGTTACGGGGACAGTGGAAGGTGTCCATCCAGGGCATGACGCAGAGGGCAGGAGCAAGCAGAGACAGGCAATATGGAGGAGTTGAATGCTACAGTCTCCTCTTTCCCACAATGTCAGTACCAGCTACATGATGATGAAGACAACCCCCAGGCCATAGACTAAGATGCCACCAACGTTCAACCAGAGAGTGTCCATGACTCGAGTGGCACAGAGTCAGTGGCACCAGAGCGGGAAGGGGATGCAGTCAGCGATGAGGCCTGTACAATGATATAAACTCTGACATTAACAAATCAAGACTCAGTTCCAATTGTGTGTCCTACTCGACCGCAGTGTGTGCTGGAGGCAGCGGTCAGCGCGGGGCACCCGCTGTGCAGCCAGCTCCTCCTGGATCTCTAACACACAGCGTTGAAATGGCATGTGGAGAAGATTCCTGGTTGACAGAGTTGGTGGCACCACATCGAAGGGAGTATAGGGATATAAACGATGCCATAAATATGTACTCTGCCATTGTGTAATCAAGACTCAGTTCCAAATGTGTGACCTACTTGACCGTAGTGTAGGCCGGAGGCAGCGGTGGAGTACGTCAACGAAAAAGGAGTGAAGCGGGCCTGTGTCGCGGAGGCCGTGATGGTCTGAGGAGGCTGCCAAGGTCGCGGGCTTCGTGCTTGGAGCTTGCGCCGGCACGTGGTGGGCCCTCTTTGACACACGCCGGTGTCGGCAGATGAGCAGTGAGGCCTGGCTGCGCAGGGGCGGGCATGACGGGTTGGGGGACCAGCGGCCCGGGGTGCAGCAGGTGCACAGGATCGCAGGCCACCCCACTCAGGGCGAAAGCGTTGGCCTTGTGGCGGGGTGGGAGGCTCCGCCCTAGCAGACGCGTTGGGCATTCTGGAAGAGAACCACACCCAGTGCTACGTGCTTTTTATTCACACCCCTACACTGGCCTGGCGTCCTCAGGGCCAGCCCACTCCGCACACGCTTACAGGGGGGGATGTCACATGCTACATTTCCATGATCTTCCCCACTGGCTGGGGTGACATGGTTGCGTCCACTGTCCACTACACACCAAACACCAGCAGTGCATGTTGCCATGGATATGTCTGTGGTCTGCATACTGCAGTCTGGCCAGCACATCCACGCCACACTTGGCATTGTGTACATTCTCAGTCATGGGTCACTTGCCTCCTTCGCACATGCCTGGTTCCCACCTCTCCCCACATTCCGCTATTGTGTGGCTGAGGTGCCATGCCATTGATGGCTCATGTACATGGCTAACCAAGGTTGCCACAGTAAGTTGTGCTGTTGTGTCTGGTGGGTGGGCATGTTGTTTGGCATGTTGTTTGTGATTTTGTGACGTGTGCAGTGCCAGAGTTGTGACTTGCATGATTGTGGAGTTGAGGTGTGTGGTGTGTTCAGTTGGTACTTGCCAACGAGCAGTGCATTCCCATAGGTGCCATCCTGGAAGCGCTGGTCGATGATGGACTGTCGGAAGATGAGGGGATCATGCACACTGCCTGGGTAGTTGACTACGACATTGGTGACGAGTCCCCTGTGGTCCACTATTGCCTGCACGTTGATGGAATGCGTGTGCTTTCTGTTGCGGTAATTGTGTGCGGTGTCGGCAGGGGGCACAAGTAGGACGTGTGCTGTCGATTGCCCCAACACGTGCGGGAATCCAGCTATGGCGTATAGTCCTTGCTTGGTCTCCAGCTGTTCCTGCGCATTGTGGGGGACGTATGGGTACTGGGGTACCTGGCTGATGATGGCATCCGGGACAGGTGTGAGAAACTTGGATGGGGCTGGCTGTGAGACTCCCCCGACTCTGGCGGTTGTTGGTTGGGAGGTACCAGAGGGCAACAGGTGCAGCACAGCCAGCAGCTTTGTCTGCGGAGGGATGCTGGTTGTCCGCTGTGTTGGTACCGTCAGCCTGTGGGCAATGATGTTCAGGATGCGGAGGATGGTTGTCCTTTTGAGCCTGTAGTGGGCGTTGACATTGTCTGGTGTTAGGTCTGTGAGGCTGGTGCATTTCCTGGAGGTCCGCTGTCTTTGTCTGCGCTGCCTCTGTGGTGGTCCGATGGGGGGGCAGGGGGGAGGGTCCGGGGGGGGGCGATCCTGGGGGTGGTGGCGATGGGTGTTGTTGCCCTTTCGGGGCTCCGGGATGCATGGTGTGTGGCTCCATGGCATCTGTTGTTCTTCATGTGTGGCTCTGGGCTGGTCTCCCTTTGATGGTGCAGGTTGTCGTCCGACTTTACACCAGGTCAGAACAGGTGTTAGTTTCCTGCTGCTAATGCGCCTTATCGCCTGTTTTGTGGTCTTATCGCCGATGTGGCTGGTCGTTGAGAATGTTGGGGTGTGGTGTTGTCGCACCTTTTTGCTCGGGAACGCCTACTCTGCATCTCATTAGCGATAGTTGCTGGGGTCATCTGTGGCGATGTTTTTTGCGGATGCTTTCGCACGTAAACTGGTGATATCGGCTGTTAGCACCAGCTTGTGAATGGGGCGATGATTTTATCACGACTTTGGCTGCGATAAAGTGCCGGTAACTCGGCGATAGCTCCTTGAGAATATGCCCCTCTGTCTTTTGAATTTCTGACTGATTTTTGAAGCAATAGCATGAGGTGAAGAAAGTTCCAAAATAGAAAAACAAAAACTGACATGGGCAGGTACTTTTATAGTGAACATAAATTATTTGTCACTTAGAAAGCTCCACTCTAGCAAAACATTTTCTTTTCTGTGCCTGGCAAAGTGTAGGCAAATAAAATGTGTACTCACTGTCTGATGAAGCGAGATGAGGAATTAATTATCCCAGAGTCTGGATTAATTGTCAGTCAGTCAGTAAAACTTTATTTCGGCACAACGCCATAAAAGTGCTTACATTTAAATAAAAGTCACAAGTACAATATATTTACAAGCCATTTACATCCTTACATGACAAGCCTCTCCATAGCAACACAATCAAAGGAACCCTAAAAAGCTACTAAGTTAAAACATTAAAAGAATATTAAAACTATCATAAAAAGTGAAGACAAGAGGATTTACAGTAATAAAAATAGTGGACATCAAGCTGTGCTATCAGACCCTCCAGTACAATTTTGCTTAGCATTTTGCCTGATATACCACATACTGTTTAGAAAACGGGAAACCGCAAATACAATTGGAGGGCTGGTGTCATACTTTAAGATTCTCAATGCCGCTGTACATTGCTTAAAACCCAGATTTTTACAAAGTTGTGTTAACCAGTGTTTTCGCTGTATCCGATAAGCAGGGCAGAGAAAAAGAACGTGGATTTCAGACTCCTCCTTATAATTACATACAGGGCATTCCTTCTTTGAGTCTTTCGCCCATCTACTAATGTATGCATGAATTGGGAGGGTCCCTAGTCTAAATTGCAGATATAATTTCCTAGCCCTGGGAAGTCGAATAAAATCTAGGAGGGGTTCCTTGTAATACATGTCTTTTATAAGGAGAAATTCTGATATGAGGCGCCCGTGTGCAGAATTATTTTGTATTTGGGTAAGTTTCATTGCTCTGTATTGTCTTATTAATTCCAATCTGGAAATCAAAATACATGAAGTTTCCGGTGAACTCCACAGATCTGGGTTCTTTAATTTCAAAGTGAGGTCCTTTATGTGACAGAGCCAAGGAATTCCCTGATTGCGGCACTGGGGCAATATCTCTTTTAGCTCAGCCCTAATGTCAGACAGTTCCGGTGTCACCCAGAGTCGCCTCCAAAATGTAAGGGGTCTCAGTGCTATCTCTTCGCCCAAGGGCCTAATGCCCAAGTCCATACGGAGGGGAATAAGTGGAGTACTGTTTGGTAGACCTAAAAGTTGCCTTATAAAATAATTTTCTACCTTTGTTAGATTGGAAACCTGGCAATGGCCCCACAGCTCCACCCCATATAATGCAGCCCCTCTGGCTTGGGCAGTATAAATTTCAAGTGCAGGGGCAATGGGTTTTGAATCTGAAGTTCTATGTAGCTTCAGGATACCACCAATCATCTGTGTTAGCCTAAGGCTAGCTTTTGCCACTGATGCCTCCCAATTAAAATACTCAGCCAGGGTGACACCCAAATAGTCAAACGTCTCTACTCTCTCCAGAGGGATACCATGTAGAACTGGGTTGGAACGCTTCAGTTTGGGGGGATTAAAGACCATAAACTTGGTCTTTGCTAGGTTTATCTCCAATCCCCACAACATGCAGAACTCTACGAACCCATCTAGGATCTGCTGGATGCCCATTGGGGTTTTAGAAAGTAACAGGGTATCATCCGCAAACATTAGTGCGGGAACCCTTCCTGTAGCTAACTTTGGGACATCACTATCCTTGATTTTCCTTAGGAATTCAATGAGCCCGTTTATAAAGAGACAAAATAGGGTGGGAGCAAGGACGCATCCCTGTCGGACACCGTTAAGGACAGGGAACCGGGCAGACAGCTCGCCAAATTTTCCACATCGGACCTGCGCGAAGTTATCAATGTGTAATTTTATGATAGACCCGAGCAGGTACGAGGGAATCCCAAGATCCCTCAAGACCCTCCAGAGCTTCGCCCTTGGTACCATATCAAAGGCCGACTTCAGATCCACAAATATTAAATAGAGGCTGCCACCCTCTAGGACAACCGTTTTCCAGAACAACAGCTGAAGCCTGAATATCTGGTCCACGGTTGACATCTTTGATCTGAAGCCGGCCTGATATGGGCTGAGTATCTGTTCTTGTTCTACCCAGTCCTGTAAACTATCCAAGAGCACTCGCCCAAAGAGTTTCTGAGAGATATCAATAAGGCTGATTGGCCTGTAATTAGATGGCATGAGGGGGCAGCCTTTCTTGAATATTGGCACTATCTCAGCCCTGCGCCATGTGTCTGGAAGATCCATCCCCCCAGTAATTGCGTTAAATAAGGCGCAGAAGTAAGGGGCCCAGATCTTTGGTTCTCCCCGAAAAAGGTCCCCTGGCAGTCTATCCAGTCCGGGAGCCTTGTTGGGACTGAGCTTGCAAATGGCATTGCTCACCTCCAACACACTGAACTCCATTCCCTCAAAATTCGTGCACTCTGCTCCACTAAACTCTCCACTTTCATGTTCATCTCCCCTTAGTGCGTATAATGACCCGAAATATGATTCCCAAGCTTCTGGAGCTATATTGGGTGCAATCGCCGGAGTCCCCTCCCTATCACCTGTTGTCGCTATCGCCCAGAACGATTTCATGTGTTTCTCTTTAAGGGCCATCCTAAGGCCATCCCACCTCCTCTCCTCCCATTCCTTCTTGCCTTTCTGGATGGACCGTTTGTAGTTGGCCCTGGTTACTTTTACTTGCACCCTGTCCTGCTCTTTCACAGCCGTCAAGAGTTCTTGTTTTGCCTTGCGGCAATCCCCATTGTACCAGGAGCATTTATTACCAACGCTTTTTCTGTGACTCCCCGTCGGACAGAAGATGTCTACCAAATTTGAGGATAATTCCGCATGGATTTTTCCTACCACACCCTGATCTATGTAGGGCCCCTCCACCAGCGTAAAGTCCCTCATCCTAGTTAACATTGGGAGGGCTAGCTGATATATTTTTGCTATTTTGAGTGGAGACTCCTGTATACGCTCCCATCTAACTTTCCTTCTGTTGTTTGTTACAACCAATGCACTAGTCTCTATCTCAGGACGTTGAAATGGGTTGCCAATCCCCAGGTTGCAGGGTTTAAGGATCAAGCTCAGCGCATTATGATCACTGTCCTGCCTCTGTGTGATGTAAAAATCTTGTACCCTGCTCCAAAATCTGGTTTCTACCAGGATGTAATCCAGGAGCGAAGCTTGACCTGGTCTGTTAAATGTACACTTCCCCGGCTGGTCTGATTTGGTCCGCCCATTGCAAGCTCTTAGCGACAAGGTTAAAGTAAGCGCGTTCAGCTGCAAGGCCAAAGGAGACCAGATTTTAATGGGTGTTATCTGTGGGTCAGGGATGAACCACAATTGGTCTTCTTCCGTGGGATCTAAATAGTCGGGATCTATAAGTGGTTCGAAGTGGCAGTTAAAGTCGCCTCCCACGATTACCCGAATTCCTGGGTCGAGTGACGGTAGAAATTGGCCAAGGAATTCAATAGTAGCCGATTCTTGGCTATTATTAACCGGGCGAGAGTATACATTAACTAGGGCAATTTTTAGCTTGGAGCGGAAAGAGAGGAGTGCACACTGGATATCCCTAGAGGGAGTAGTCAGAATTTCCACTGAGCATCCAAGATAAGTGCCCACCCAGATTGACAGCCCACCCGAGGGTCTCCCCCTAATTCTCTTAACTGCTAACTTATCAAATGTGGCGAAGCCCACCCTCTGCACACGCTCTGTCGCCCACGTCTCTTGAAAGAGACAAATGTCATACTTGCCCACAAATTCCCCCCAGTCCGAGCATGGGAGTTTGTTCTTTAGCCCCGCTAGATTCCATGACAGAATTTTTAACCCGCTGTCCTGGTCTAATTCAACTGTCGCACCTACAGTATTACCATCCCTAAAATTTATACAATCGGCCATACGGGCACCGTCCTTCCCGTCAGCCCATATAGCTATTTTTCCTTTATTTACTGATCCCCCTTTAACAGCCAGGTAGTTAAGGATAGAGGCCTCGGGGCATTGTAGCTTCACTCCCTGTGGGACTGGTTGTAAGATGTAATCTGTTCTGCCACTACTTATTGCTTTTTCTAAATTACAGTCCTCTCTACTCGTTTCAGTTTCCCTCACTGATTTAGTATCCCCTCGCTGCATCAATCCTTCCCCCAGTCAATTTACCTCCTCCAGGGCGTCGTACCTATTGTGCGCTGGGATTTCAAATCGGGGGGGCTCATTTAGGGTGGCCAATCTTCCCTCAGAGTGTGGTCCCTTATCCCATACTGCTTGTACAGAGGGTACATGTCTTCTTTGTCTCATCTGTGCTTGAGGGTAGAAGAACCTTAGTGGTTGCAAGCTCATTCTAGTGGGGACATTATGACTGCTGGGAATTGATTTTAGCAGGTTCTCCACGGTACAAGGGTTGCTAAAGTTTATCACTATGCAGTCTCCAGGCTCATCCTTCCTACGATTTCCCACCCACTCGACACGGCGCACCATTATGATCTCCCTTGCTTTTGCATAGTCGAGGTACTTGTGTCTGCTAAGCCAGTGCAGGCACTTGTTCCTCAGCTCTAACTGTGACTCCCTTTGATTGTGGGCCAGTTGCGGGGTACCTGTTAAAATTGCTACATAGGGCGAGCAGGCCGGGGGAGGTTGATAGTACATAATTTAGCCCTTTGGTTTGTGTACAAATCTCTACCACCTTCTTGAGTTGGCTGCCTACTATCTGTTGTATTACTACCCTGATCTGGCGTGACAGAGCCAGCTTCGTGTCTTTGAGGGTCAATGCTACTATTCCCTCTCGATTCACCTCTGTCCGCTCTAGTTAGGGGTTCCTTAGCCTTGGTCTGCTGGCCCGATTCAAGGCTATTGGAGGAAGATTCATTCCTGGGGTTTAATTGCAAGTGTGGACCTTTGCTATCTGTCTGACACCCTACAGTGATCCCATTTCTAGATGTGTTCCGAGTAAGGGCAGTGTAACATCTGATCTCGCAACTTCTCCCGCCACCATTCCCTCCAGTTTGTCTAGGCGATTAATAAGTGGTGCCAATTCACTTTTAATGATGGCCCTTAAGTTATTCTGGAGGTCTGCCAGCAAATTCACAGCCCAAGCTGGGTAGATCTTTTCGGGCTCAATTACTGCAAGGTTATCTGTGGTCGCTGGATGGTCTACTCGCCCTCCCAGTTTATCTTGGATTACCTCACTTTGGTTCTTCTTATTTATGCCAGCCCCACTAGTTTGTTTATGCTTTGCAGCCCTGGTAACATAGGTGGTGTTTTTACTCTTGCGTACTGCTTTCTTGTGTACGACTGGCGTTGGGGGCGGTGAATTAGAGAGGGTTCTGGCAGCGTTGTGGTGTCAGAGAGTGGGAAGGATAAATCGGGTGTGAGTGATAGGCGCCGTTCAGTTAACTCAATCTCGGTGTTCACAACCCCTATTGCTCTTTGTAGCATTTTGTCAATTGAGGTTTGGGGCAGTGAGGATACTATTGGTGTTTTAGCCCTTATTGGCGCTTTCTTACCCATTATAAAGCCCTTTTTCCTCCTTCGTTCAGGGAGTTACTCCTTTGGCTCGAATGCCTGTTACAGAAGCACTACAAGTCAACACCTCGTTTCAGGGGGAGCAGAACTAATATCTGCTACTGTCACCTTATCGCCACACCTGCCAGTAGATGTAAAACAATAGACTGTAGCCCCGAAGACCCTCAGCAAACCTCCTGCGGAGCCCCAGCCAAGAATAAGCAAATTCTGATAAAAGGGCAATAAACTGGGATGCGGGCACCGTCTCCACCTCAATACATACATTAACTTCACTAGTATCACAGCCCTCTCCCAGTTCTGAGTCAATGTCACTATGTAAGCTGGGGTTGTTTGTAGATGTTCAAAGTTAGTTATATGATGCTTCTGGGACTCTGTACGTCTTACCTATCCTGGTGGCTGCTGTAACCCAATGCAGGTCGACCAGGGGGGGTGGCCCTGCCCTGTCTCCTCCTGGCGCGGACGGGCGCAGGACGGGCCCGTCCTTGGCCCGGGCTTCGCCCGCGCGCGTCTTGCGCCGCGTGTGGCCAAGCAGCGCTTTATGCGCTCCACTGATTGTCTCCTCCCCTGACTGGCTGCACCTGGGGATGTGGCAGGGGATGCTGGGACTTGTAGTCCCCTCACACCAGGCTAGATGGTGCAGGGATAAAAGTTAGTGCAGACCTTGTGTGTCCTGGGACTCCGGTCCCACCAGGGCACTGGAGCGGCTTCCGGATACCCCCAAGCAGCAGACGGGCAACAAGGTAGATGTAGCGTAGATCACAATCCAGTTAAAATAAGATGTACTGGTCCAGAGGGCCTAGTTATTCTACATGGATACTGCGCAGAAGGGATGGTTTGTCTTGGTAAAGGAAAAGAACTCCATACAAGGTAGTGCAATAGGCTCTTGCACAGTGGTGGAAACAAAACGAAGGAAAGCGTACTGTTCACACCCTACACGAGTTCCAAGAAAAAATTCCACCTCAGGGGATTTGTTACTTAAAGTACGAAACCAAGCGCTGGCAACTCCTGTTGGCGCTCGTTCCGGAATGAGAAACAAACAAAGAAAATTGTACTCGCGTTGGAGGCGGTGCTGCCGGCTCCTGCCGTGCGCCTCTTGGGGACTCCAACACTAATGAACCGCATGCACGGTGTACTACCCACCCATAATTGTAGATAATGTGATAATTTTCAGTAAGACATTGAAAAAGTTCTTGTTTGAAAAATAGTCATTTGATTCTTTAGCTGTCCATATAACTGAATCTGCATCAACATTTAGGGCCCGATTCCGATGCCGTTCGGAAGGCCTCCGAATCGGATTTGGCTTTCCCGGATCCGATTCGTAGCCCTTGTTTACGACCGAATCGTACACAGGTCTGCACGACCAAGTACGATGCGAAGATCGCGTACGCGTCGACCGAATCGTTTCCGGGACCCAAACCTGTCCACACGACTCGTTCGTAGCAGAATCGTGCCGCACTATGGAGCTGAATTCCGACCGAGCGAGTATGATGCACGAATCGGACAGCCGCTTCGCCTCAGTCTCAGCGAGATGAAACGGCTGTCGGAATCATACTTCAGGGGGCCGTACCAGGCCCCCCTTCACCCGGGGCCCTCCAAATCAGTCACAGGGGTGTGCCCATGGGTCCTCCGATCCAGGCATGCACAGTGTGGCGGGCACCATGGGATGCCCGCCACAGGGTGTACGCTTTTCCCCACCCACCCCTTTTTGCTATGGGAGCCTGTGTACTCGTCTGTACACAGGCTCCCATAGAGTTCAATGGGAGTCCGAGCGAACCGAGTACGTAAGCATACAGCTGCATTGTACTCGCTCGTTCGGACTCCCAGAGCACGTTTCGCTCGGAAAGCCCTCCGAATCCTAGTCGTACGGAGGGCTTTCCTAGCGATATCGGAATCAGGCACTTAGTTGTTAGACCACATATGCCACAACAAAGTACAGTATCAAGACAAAATTACCGCAAGGGGGGCTGACTCATAAAGTCTTTTCATCCTCAAAAGTATCACTCATGAACATGAAAATGCAATAAAAAAACAGAAGCTGTAATTTTCAAAATGAGGCTTTTCATGTCGAAAACCATGTACTCATCGGAGAAGTCCACATACGAGTCCGGAACCAAAGGTACACATAAAAAGTCTTGGGGATCCACTGCAAGACTCAGCAAAAATAAAATTACACTGGCTTAATTTTACTTAATTTCGTGACTTGAGTGTTACACTTGTTACGCTCCGTGTATTAATTATTTCATTGATAAAACTAAGAATTGAGAAATAAAGTCAAATATTGTGACATGCTTATACCTATATAGAGATACAAATATTCATTGTGATACATGCACCAATAGCAAATGATACTTATATATAATATTTAAGAGAGGTCGTAAAAGTAAGAGATGGATTAGAGCCGTGGTACTCATAGTACGGCCCGCGGGCCGCCAGCGGCCCGGCAGGCCTTCATTGGCGGCCCACGGACCTTGCCTTGCCGTTTCTACGTTTCCAGTGAGGCCGGCAGTAAACACAGAAGATGACCGCAGGAGCATACGAAGTGAATACCTATTAAATAGGTATTCACTACGTATGTTCCTGCCGCCATCTTCTGTGTTTACTGCCGGCCTCTGTGATATCACGGCACCGTCAGAAAGCTTCCCAAAAGGCCCTTTAAAAGTCAGCTGTAAGCGCTTTCACAGATGACTTTTTAAGGGCGTTTTGGGAAGCTTCCTGTTTGGACAGAGACAGATAGAGATAGAGACAGATAGAGATAGAGATAGACAGAGACAGACAGAGACAGAGAGAGACAGACAGAGACAGATAGTGACAGAGACAGATAGAGACAGAGACAGAAAGAGACAGATAGAGACAGATAGAGACAGAGACAGATAGAGACAGAGACAGAAGTAGAGACAGAGAGAGACAGGGACAGATAGAGACAGAGACAGATAGAGACAGACACATATAGAGACAAATACAGATAGAGAGAGATAGAGACAGAGACAGATAGAGACAGAGACAGATAGAGACAGAGATAGAGACAGAGACTGAGAGAGACATATAGAGACAGATAAGGACAGAGACAGATAGAGATAGAGACAGATAGAGACAGAGATACAGACAGAGACCGATAGAGACAGAGACAGATAGAGGCAGAAACAGATAGAGACAGAGATAGACACAGATACAGATAGAGACAGAGACAGATAGAGACAGAGACAGATAGAGCCAGAGATACAGACAGAGACAGATAGAGATAGAGACAGATAGAGACAGAGACAACTATAGACAGAGATAGAGACAGAGACTGAGAGAGATATATAGAGACAGATAGGGACAGAGACAGATAGGGACAGAGACAGATAGAGACAGAGACAGATAGAGACAGAGATACAGACAGAGACAGATAGAGATAGAGGCAGAAACAGATAGAGACAGATAGAGACAGAGATAGAGACAGATACAGATAGAGACAGAGACAGATAGAGACAGAGACAGATAGAGACAGAGATACAGACAGAGACAGAGACAGATAGAGATAGAGACAGATAGAGACAGAGACAAATAGAGACAGAGACAGATAGGGACAGACAGAGGTAGAGACAGAGATAGAGACAGAGAGAGACAGGGACAGATAGAGACAGAGACAGATAGAGACAAATACAACTAGAGAGAGACAGAGACAGATAGAGGCAGAGACAGATAGAGATAGAGACAGAGACAGAGAGAGACAGGGACAGATAGAGACAGAGACAGATAGAGACAGAGATACAGACAGAGACAGATATAGACAGCGACAGATAGAGGCAGAAACAGGGAGAGACAGACAGAGACAGATAGAGGCAGAAACAGATAGAGACAGATAGAGATAGAGACAGATCGAGATAGAGACAGAGACAGATAGAGACAGAGATAGAGACAGATAGAGGCAGAGACAGATGGCAGAAACAGATTGAGGCAGAGACAGACAGAGGCAGAGACAGATAGAGGCAGAGACAGATAGAGGCAGAAACAGATGGAGATAGATAGAGATAGAGAGAGCTAGAGACAGCGACAGATATAGGCAGATAGAGACAGAGACAGAGAGAGACACAGACAGACAGAGACAGATAGAGACAAATACAGCTAGAGACAGATAGAGATATAGACAGAGACAGAGATAGAGACAGATAGAGACAGAGACAGATAGAGACAGATAGAGACAGATATAGACAATTAGAGACAGAGACAGATAGAGACAAATACAGATAGAGACAGGGACAGAGGCAGATAGAGAAAGATAAAGACAGAGACAGATAGAGACAGAGACAGATAGAGACAGAGTTACAGACAGAGACGGAGACAGATAGAGACAGATAGAGATAGAGATAGATAGAGACAGATAGAGACAGAGACAGAGAGAGAGAGGTAGAGGCAGAGATAGAGACAGAGAGAGACAGGGACAGATAGAGACAGATAAAGACAAATACAGATAGAGAGAGATAGAGATAGAGACAGATAGAGACAGAGACAGATATAGACAGAGAGACAAGGACAGATATAGACAGATAGAGACAGAGACAGATAGAGACAGAGATACAGACAGAGACAGATAGAGACAGAGACAGATAGAGGCAGAAGCAGACAGAGACAGATAGAGGCAGAAACAGATAGAGACAGAGATAGAGACAGAGACAGATAGAGGCAGAAACAGATAGAGATAGAGACAGATAGAGATACAGATAGAGACAGAGACAGATAGAGACAGAGACAGATAAAGACATAGACAGAGATAGAGACAGAGAGAGACAGGGACAGACAGAGACAGATAGAGACAGATAGAGACAAATACAGCCAGAGATAGAGACAGAGACAGAGATAGAGACAGAGATAGAGACAGAGATAGAGACAGAGAGAGACAGATAGAGACAGAGACAGATAGAGGCAGAAACAGATAGAGACAGATAGAGATAGAGACAGATCGCGATAGAGACAGAGACAGATAGAGACAGAGATAGAGACAGATAGAGGCAGAGACAGATAGATGCAGAAACAGATGGAGACAGATAGAGACAGAGACAGATAGAGACAGAGGGAGACAGGGACAGATGGAGACAGTGACAGATAGAGACAGATAGAGACAGAGATAGATAGAGACAGAGTTAGATAGAGACAGATAGAGACAAATACAGATAGAGACAGGGACAGAGGCAGATAGAGACAGATAGAGAGAGAGAGACAGATAGAGGCAGAGATAGAGACAGATAGAGGCAGAGATAGAGACAGAGACAGAGATAGAGACAGAGACAGATGGAGACAGACAGACAGACAGAGACAGATGGAGACGGAGACAGACAGAGACAGATGGAGACACAGACAGACAGAGACAGATGGAGACAGAGACAGACAGACAGAGACAGATGGAGACAGGGAGAGACAGAGAGAGAGACAGATAGAGAGAGAGGGATAGATAGAGAGAGAGATAGAGAGAGAGATAGAGAGAGAGATAGAGATAGAGAGAGATAGGGAGAGATAGAGAGAGAGAGAGAGAGAGAGAGAGATAGAGAGAGAGAGATAGATAGAGAGATAGAGATAGATAGATAGAGAGAGAGAGATAGAGAGAGAGAGAGAGAGAGATAGATAGATAGATAGATAGAGAGAGAGAGAGAGAGAGAGAGAGAGAAATAGAGAGAGAGAAATAGAGAGAGATAGAGAGAGATAATCAATCAATCAATCAATCACGGCATTTATAGAGCGCGCTACTCACCCGGGAGGGTCTCAAGGCGCTGGGGGAGGGGGTAAGTTACTGCTCGAACAGCCAGGTCTTGAGCTGCTTCCTGAAGGAGAGATGGTCCTGGGTTCGCCGAAGGTGAGTGGGGAGGGAGTTCCAGGTCTTGGCTGCCAGGTAGGAGAAGGATCTTCCTCCGGCGGTGGTTCTGCGGATGCGTGGTACGGTGGCGAGGGCGTGGCTGGTTGATCGTAGCTGGCGGGTGGGCGTGTAGAAGGTCATGCGGTCGTTGAGGTACTTTGGGCCCAGGTCGTGGAGGGCCTTGTGTGCGTGGGTGAGGAGTCTGAACGTGATTCTCTTGCTGACGGGGAGCCAGTGCAGGTCTTTCAGGTGTCCGGTGATGTGGCTGTGTCGGGGGATGTCCAGGATGAGTCGTGCGGAGGCGTTCTGGATGCGCTGGAGTCTTTTTGAAGTTTGGCTGTGGTTCCGGCGTAGAGGGTGTTCCCATAGTCCAGTCGGCTGGTGACGAGTGCCTGGGTGACGGTCTTCCTGGTTTCAGTGGGGATCCATCTGAAGATCTTGCGGAGCATGCGCAGGGTGTTGAAGCACGAGGATGAGACGGCGTTGACTTGTCTGGTCATCGACAGGGAGGAGTCCAGGATGAAGCCCAGGTTGCGTGCGTGGTCCGTTGGCTTGGGCGCGGTGCCCAGGGCCGGGGGCCACCAGGAGTCGTCCCAGGCGGAGGGTGATGAGCCCAGGATGAGGACTTCCGTCTTGTCTGAGTTTAGTTTAAGGCGGCTGTTCCTCATCCAGTCGGCGACGTCTCTCATCCCGTCGTGTAGGTTGGCTCTGGCGGTGGTGGGGTCGTTGGTGAGGGAGAGGATCAGCTGGGTGTCGTCGGCGTAGGAGATGATGTTGAGGTTGTGTTGGCGTGCGATGGCTGCGAGGGGCTCATGTAGACGTTGAAGAGGGTTGGACTGAGTGAAGATCCTTGTGGAACGCCGCAGATGACTTCGGTGGCCTCGGATCTGAACGGGGGGAGGCGGACTCTCTGGGTTCTTCCGGCGAGGAACGAGATGATCCATTCCAGTGCTTTCTCTCGGATTCCGATGTTGCTGAGGCGCTTCACTAGGGTGCGGTGGCAGACGGTGTCGAACGCCGCGGAGAGGTCCAAGAGGATGAGGGCTGCTGTTTCCCCGTTGTCGGTTAGGGTTCTGATGTCGTCGGTGGCTGCGATAAGGGCGGTCTCGGTGCTGTGGTTGGCCCGAAACCCGGACTGCGAGGGGTCGAGGGATCCATTCGTCTCGAGGAAGGCGGCAAGCTGTCCGTTGACAGTCTTCTCGATGACTTTGGCCGGAAACGGAAGGAGCGAGATGGGACGGTAGTTCTTGAGGTCGGTGGGGTCCGCCGTTGGTTTCTTCAGGAGGGCGGTAAGCTCGGCGTGCTTCCAGCTCTCCGGGAAGGTGGCAGTGTGGAAGGAGGAGTTGATGATGTCCCGGAGATGGGGTGCGATGGTGGCGTCGGCTTTGTTGAAGACGTGGTGTGGGCAGGGGTCGGTTGGTGATCCGGAGTGGATGGAGTTCATCGTGCGGGTGGTGTCTTCGGTGCTGATCGGGGTCCAGTTGCAGAGGGTGGTGGTGGCGGGCGTTGGTTCGGCGGTAGGGTGCGTGGTTTGTGCATCGAAGCTGTTATGTATGTCGGTGATCTTGCGGTGGAAGAACGTGGCGAGTGAGTTGCAGAGGTCTTGCGAGGGGTGATGTCGTTGTTTCCGGCGCTGGGGTTGGAGAACTCTTTGACGATGCTGAAAAGTTCCTTGCTGTCGTGGGCGTTGTTGTCCAGTCGTTCTTTGAGTGCCGACTTCTTGGTGGCACGGATCAGCTGGTGGTGTTTGCGGGTGGCGTGCTTGAGGGCGGTCCTGTTGTCTGTGGTCTGGTCGAGTCACCAGGTTCTCTCGAGAGTGCGGCAGTTCTTCTTGGATTCCTTGAGTTCGTTGGTGAACCAAGGGGTTTTCTTGCTTCCGGGTCTGCTGGGAGGGTTTTTAGTGGTGCGAGGTCGTCGGCGCAGGCGGTCAGCCACTTGGCGAGGTTGCTGGCTGCTTCGTTTGGGTCCGTTGTGTTGGTGGGTGTGTTCTGGTTGAGGGAGGCGGTGAGCTGCTCGGCGGTGATCTTGCTCCAGCTCCGGCGGGGAGCCTGTTGCGGGTGGTGGTGGGTCGCAGTCTTTCTGAAGCTGAAGTGGACGCAGCTGTGGTCGGTCCAGTGTAGTCCGGTGGCGTGGCTGAAGGAGATGTGCTTGCTGGAAGAGAAGACGGGGTCAAGCATGTGGCCGGCGTAGTTGGTGGGCGTGTTCACCAGTTTCTTGAGTCCGAGGTTGGCGAGGTTGTCCAGCAGGGCGGTGGTGTTTCTATCGTTGTTGTTCTCCAGGTGGAAGTTGAGGTCCCCTAGGAGGATGTAGTCGGCTGAGGGCATGGCGTGCGGGCTGATGAAGTCTGCGATGTCTTCGCTGAATAGTGTGCGAGGTCCGGGGGTCTGTAGATGAGGGTGCCTCGGAGGGTGGTCTTGGGGTCAGTGTGTATCTGGAAGTGTAGGTGTTCGGCGGCGGTGAAGGTCTCGTCGGAGTTAGTCGAGATGCGGATGGTGTTCTTGTGTATGATGGCGATGCCTCCTCCCGTCTGGTTGACGCGGTCCCTCCGGGTGATCTTGTATCCGTCCGGGATGGCTATGGCGATGTCGGGCGCTGAGGAGGCGTTCATCCAGGTTTCGGTGAGGAAGGCGATGTCCGGTGCTGTTGCGTCGAGCAGGTCCCAGAGATAGATGTGTGTTTGCTGGGTCTGGTGGCTCAGTGGACTAATGCGTCCGCTGCAGGGGCCTGTGTTCAACCTCATGGTCACAGGTTTTTTTTTTGCTCTAGCCCCACCCCCCACTGACCCCGCCCCCACCGGTGCGGCCCTCGGCCATAAACCACACTGTAAATTTGTCCCCCAAGAGAAAGTTTGTGAGTACCCATGGATTAGAGAATAAGCTATAGAAGGAAGAATGTAAAGAGAGGAAGGGAAGAAGGACAGAGAGAAAAAGAAGGGAAGAAAGACGGAAACTACAAAGTAGGGAAGAAAGAGAGGGGAAGGGGAAGGAGGAGTTGTGAGCGAATTGATGGTAATGAGAAAGAAGCAGGAGTCTAAGCAAACTATGGGCGAAGAGGGGGCATCTTGCAAAAAAGCAGTACATATAAGAAGAAATGTATCTGCTTTGTCCATTAAATTGTAAATGATCTTTTCATATCATGCTGTCTTGTACATTTCTGCAAGCCATTCCTCATGTGACAGCAATTGTATGGAGCGCCAGTGTCACAAAATACAGATTTTGGCAGCTGTAAGGGCAGTGACGAGCAATTGACGAGCATTGCAGGTCAGTTCGGGAATGCCCGAGAACTCATGGAGGAGAAGAAGGGAGTCTGGAAGTGGCGAGGGCAAATCCATAGATTCCTGGTGCGTAGACTCTGCTGTCACCCAGAAGGTGTGTATGGTGGGACAGTCCTGCAAAATATAGGCAGTATTACATGGTGCATGATCACATCAACAACAGACAGAAGGAGGGAGCAACCCTGGAGCCTGGAACCATGCCGGGGCCCATTGCCTGCTCTGAAGGATCTTAAAAAGACTAAGGTCTTATTTATGAAGGCCTGCAACACGTTTGCACCACCATTAGGTCACTTTTTGTGATGCTGCGGCGACGTAAATAATGCGCCATTTTGCGCCATATTTGCAAAGTGACGCATATAAGCAGATGCGTCACTTTGTAAAGGCCTGTGCTACGTTATACCTGCGTCAGGTATAATGCATGCAGGGTGGGCGTTCCCCCGCAATAAAGGGTTGTAGAAGTGGTGCAGTGAAATCTATGAGATTTCACTGCGACACTTCTAGGACTCTACTGCGTCAATATCTTATGCCTGCCTCACAGCAGGCATAAGACTGAAGCAATACCTTCACATGGGGCAAACCTCATGTGAAAGGACACATTGCTGGAGTTGCGTCTGTTTTCAGACACACCCCAGCAACGCGCCACTTTTGCACTTACAGATACAGCAGAAATACTGAGGTATCTGTAATTCCTTGCAACGTGGAGCACGGTACATTAAATACGGCGCATCCATCCTGTCGCAAGGAGGGTGCAGTGAAAACTGTTGCATCGCTGTTTTCACGCAGCGATGTGACAGTTTTCATAAATAAGGCCCTAAGTTTCATCCATGCCTCACGGAATCCTCTTTCTACAGCCTCCAAAATATCTGTCCATTTTTCCTCATCATAATCCACCTGCAGACGAGCCTGCCAGGTTGACTTAAGGCTAGCCAATTGTGGCTGAGAGTAAAGATGATGATTAAGACGTCATATAATCTGAACATTACTCTATTAAACAACCCCAAGTGTTGTGGTAAGAGAGCACCGGGAAACAGAGAATGGCCCAGGGTTGGGGGCCTGATTTGCTCAGCAGACAATGACGTAATTGTATATATCGCCATTGTTGAGTATGTGACAAGCCAAATTCATCCAGTAGCAATCCAAAGGACTTGAGTTCCCCACCAGAGATCAAGTGCATAAGAGTCAGAATCCCAGCTCTGCACCAAGGGCCCCAGTCAAGCATGGCCCCTCCTATGTGAATGCCTGCATTTTTTCAGATGAGAGGTAAGTCATGAAGATGCGCGCCCAACATAAAATGCTTGTGAGCCTGCATCCAGGCAGTGTATATGGCTTTCAGCAAGGGATTGGGGGAGTTGATGGCAGCGGGCCAGGAAGATAGAGGACCTGTAATGCCAACAATGCCTCCTGGAGTCTGCGTTCAATCATAACCCACAGCAGAGGGTCTTGGACCTGAGGATGCATATATGCCATTTATGCCAAATGTAGGGCTAAACAGTAATGCTCCACAGAGGGCAGGCCTAATCCCCCTGCTGATCTATGGGAACTAAGCTTCCATATTGCCAGACAAGGTCTCGCTGAGCCCAAGATGAAGGCCTTAATCGGCTTACCTATTCGATGGAAGGTCGAGAGGGGTATTAATTGAGGAACATTCCAAACACATACTTGATTCAGGGAAGGGTAACCATTTTCACCACTTGAGTCCGTCCCCAGAGAAAGAGATTTAGGTGGGACCACTTTGCAAAATGCAGTCCAGTCACATTTGCTCCATTAATGGATCCAGTTTATCCACCACGATGCATTACAGGCCCCTATTTACTAGAATGCCCCTATACCTAAGGTGGAAATTCTTCCACTGGAATGGGTAGGCAGCTATGGTGGCGCAGGTGGTGATCCCAGACAACGGCAAGGCCTCTCTCTTTCCCCAGTTCACTCTGTAGCGGAATACTGGGACAAAGGCATCAATAGTCTCCAACAACACAGGGCTGAAGAAGGAGAAGGCCGACAAGGTAGGTAAAATGTCATCTGCATATAGATACAATATTCAGGGACTTTCAGGTGTTGGAATATGATTATCCGATCCGATTGGTGCATGAACACTACTAAAGGTTCCAATGCAAGGAGAAATAACAGGGGGGAGAGTGGGCAACCTTGACGGGTACCTCTTGGTACCGGTAAGGAGCCCTCACAATTGACCTGCACCGAGGGGGAATAGTAGAGCCATCTCACACTAGAGATTAAGTCCATACCAAAGCCAAATTTGTAGAGCGTAGCAAACAAATGGTCCCATTTTATCCTGTCGAGGGTCTTTTCTGCCTTTAATGACAGTGCTGGATTTCATCTGGAAGGTCCGCTGCTAGCCAGACTGCATGAACTAGCGTGCAGAGATGATTGCATGATGAGCAGCCTGGGAGAAACCCAACTTGGAATTGTGGATAAGAAGGGAAAGGACTCGCTTAAGGCGGGTTGATAGAATGCTTGCCAATATCTCGATGTCCCCATTGAGCAGGGATATGGGCCAATAACTTTCACGAAGAAGAGGATCTTTTCCTGGTTTGGGTAAGACCGAAATCAGTGCTCTGTTAGACAATATACCTAAGGAGACAGAGCGATCAGCCTCAGCGAAGGCCTCATAGAGAAGATCCACTCCCTCGGATTGGGTCCATTTATAGATTCCTGCCCCAAAACCATCCTCACCCGGGGCTTTGTGATAGGGCAGATCTGAGATGGCCTGCTCTATCTCCTCCTTGGTGATCTGGCCCTAAAGCAGCTGTCTGCTATCCTCTGAGAGGCAAGGTAAGCGAATACCTTACAGGAAGGTGTTTATCTGATCACTTTCTTGAACAATCTTCGGGGAGTAGAGGGTCTGGTAGTAAGATGCTTTAAAGGTGAAGAGGGTATTGAGGTCCATACAAGCCTACTCAAGGCTGCGCCTGGTGATAGTGGAAGGATGATGTTATACGTGCGCGTGTGGTCGGCTATATCTGCTTCTAGTTTTTTCTGGCTCTCCTCCCTCTGCTATCTGTACAGGGCTGAATCCCTTATCAGCTGGTCCCTGATGGTCACCTTTGCTGCCGTCCACGATGTCAAGGCAGAGTCGACCGAACCATCATTGTTCTCCCGGGAAGTATGCACATGGGCTTTAAGCTGTGTCTTGCCTACTGGGTGGTTGTATCGGGATAGGTTGAGATGCTGGATTTTGCGTATTGGCAGTAACAGACCCATATCAGCCTCCAGGGTAATAAGTGAGTGGTCCGAAAATGTGCACTCCAATATTGAGGTCTTGCAGAGAACAGGAAGTAAATGGTGGGCCATGAGGAAAAAAATCCAACTTTGATTGCATACCATGGACAAATATGTGTATTTCCAGTCTGTCAGATTGAACAGATGTCATACATCGCGGAGACCATATTCAGTCACAAGATCTCCTAGGAGGGCTCTGTCCACGTTATCAGATACATAAATTAGACCGGTGCAGTGTAAGACTGCATCCTGGGACAAGTTCCAATCCCCATCTATCAGGAAATTGACTGTATCTTTCTCGTCAATACTCATATGATTTGAGGAAGAAAGTAACACTTTGAACCCATGGTACATACACTGAGCCCATGAATAGGACCTTACCATTAATCTTTAATCTGGCAAACTCCTAGCGACCCTCTGGATCGACCCAAATCTTAAGCACGGCGTGGGATAATGTTTTCCAAATCAGGATTGATTGATATACCATGTTTCCAGGGGCTTGGTAAGTCAGAGGACACTTTCAGAGGACAACAACTTTGTATCTCCTTGCCCACCCAATCCCGCCGGATTATCCGCTTCTTTTTTAGTTAGGTGGGTCTCCTGGAGAAGAGCTATGTTGGCGTGTTTGGAGTTGAGATAGGAGAGCACTTTTTTACGATTGATGTAATGTGCAAGACCATTGACATTCCAGGAAAAAATGCACAAGGGTGCGTTCATGGTTATGGGGATCACAAGATTCAAAGGGAAAGAAGAGGGTCGTAAATGTGGAGGGATGTTAGTCAGATCTGTTGGCAGTCTACGGGTTATTGTTGAAAGGGTAGAACAGAACAGACAAGAGGAATCGGGGTAAGCAATAAAGAAAATGCGCAAAGGAAAGGAAGGGAAAAGGTGGTTTAAGCAAAAACAGAAAAGATGATGGAAAAGGAGAAGGAGGGAAGGAAGAATTAGGGTGGTGAAAGAAAAGAAAAGAACAATGCACACATAAACACAATACTTTGTGAGCCTGAAATCAATTATACTTTCAGTATAACTGCTGCATCCTATTAATTGTAGTTGGCAGGGTCTACACCTGAACGTCCGTCGCATCTAGAAGGCCCCGAGGTTCAGTTATTTAAAAGAAAACTAGAGTGATGGGAGGATAGACCATACAAAGTGTTCAAGACGTTGGTAATGACAAAGATCAGACAGTAGGTGAGTAATGACATGGAAGAGAAAGGAAGCAAAACTTGTTATTATGTCTACGAGCTAAGTGGAAGGGCGATTGATGGGAAATAGGACATACCATGTCTCGGCATTAGGCATTACAATGAACTATGTGAGTTATAACTCCTTAGAGAGTACATTTCAGGGATAAAAGGGGTCAAAGGTGGGAGAGATGTGTGTGTTGTCTTTTGTATACTAATCAGTGGAAAGTGCAACCAAGTGGAGCATGACTTTGCATGTTATTCTATGGGAGGGGAGGTAAAAGGGAACTGAATGTTTAATGCCGGCCCACCAACGGGTAGAACCTGATATCAAACATTTAAGAATGAACTACAATAAACATGGTGTCAAAGACAGACATGGAGAGAGGTGATACCACCAGTGACAAACATGAAGTCTACTATACTCAGTCTGCAGGCTGGGGAATTTCTGCACAACCAGTATTAAGTCTAATACATCAGCCATCAGACTGCAGATGGATTTGGCTTACGTAGGGATCTGGACTTGTCTTGCCTTCTGTCCTGTTTGTGTTCCGCCACTGCCTTTAGTATCTTCTCAATATCATGCTGTATTTGATGATTTTTGTCTTGATGTTAGGGCTTTTTGCATGTGTTTCAAAATTCCTCTGGACAAGAGGGTCCACCTCCATGGCAGGGAGATCAGGAGAGCATTGTGAAGTGTCCATGGCCCCTTCATGTAGTCCATCTAAAACGGCCTGCAATTCCCTGGATCAAAGAAGTTCCTTGACTTTTCTTCCATTGCAATCCACTTGTGTGCCTGTTCGAAGAGGTCAACTTTGATGTCCTATTTGCAAAGGAGTGGTCCCAAGGAGAGAAAAGCCTTTCTCCGATCACTTGTTTCCTTAGAAAAGTTTCCTGCCACCTGTATTTTGTGGCAATCAAAGTCATAGGGGCCATGAGCTCTTGCTGCCGCCAGGATCCTGCGGGTCTGCTTATGCCGGAGATCTTGAGCCAGATGAGGCCGAGGCTCGCCGTGGTCTTATTCTTTGCGCTCTTTGTATCCCAAGCGGTGGAAAAAAGTTAATCCCTAGGAGGGTTGGCAAAAAGTCACAAAGAAAGCCTCTAAAATCTGTGCCTTCTGTTTTTTCAGATATTACAAAGAAGTGTACATTATCCCCACAGCATCGGTCTTCAAGGATCACCACTTTGTCGTGCAATGCGCAAATTCCCAGGTCCCTATCTGGCAGGAGCTCAACCCTGGATTCAAGAGAGGACAAGCGGTAATCCGACTTCTCCACCTTGTCATGGAAATCAGAGATCTCAGCACAAATTGACCACAAACACAAGGAAACACTAAGGGGCATATTCACAAGGAGCTATCGCCGAATTAACGGAACTTTATCGCAGCCAAAGTCGTGATAAATTTACCCCCCCATTCACAAGCCGGTGTAAACAGCCCACAGCACCAGTTTACCTGCGATAGCAGCCACAAAAAATATCGCCACAGAGGCCCCACGCAAATATCGCTAATGAGATGCAGAGTGGGCGTTCCCGTGTGAAAAGTCGAGACAACATCACACCTCAACATTCACAACGACCAGCCACATCGGCGATAAGAACACAAAACAGGCGATGAGGTGCGGTAGCCGCAGGTATTTAACACCTGTCTCAAGCAGGTGTAAAGAAGGACGTCCACCTGCAGTAGGCAACGGAGTCCCGCACACAGCCATACCCAAAGAACAAACGACGCCATGGAGCTACTCTACAAGCAGCTCGGAGCCCCAACAGGGCCACAACACCCCCTCCACCACCCCCTGGACTGCCACCCCCCCAGGACCCGGACCCGCTCCCCCCGGACCACCACAGAGGCAGCGTAGAGTAAGACAGCGGACCTACTGAAAACGCACCACTCTCACAGACCTAACGCCCGCGGAAGTCATTGCCCACTACAGGCTCAAAAGGACAACCATCCTCCGCATCCTGACCCACATCGCCCACAGGCTGACGGTCCCAACACAGCGGAGAACAAACATCCCTCCGCAGACAAAGCTGCTGGCAGTGCTGCACCTGTTGGCCTCTGGGACCTTCCAACCAACAACTGCCAGAGTCGGAGGAGTCTCACAGCCAGCCCTATCAAAGTTCATCACACCCGTGCTGGATGCTATCCTCAGCTTCATACCCCAGTACCTTCACTTACCCAACACTGCGCAGGAACAGCTGGAGACTAAGCAAGGCTTCTACGCCATAGCCGGATTCCCGGCCATGTTGGGGGCAATCGACTGCACACATGTCTCACTTGTGCCCCCTGCGGATACTGCACACCACTACCGCAACAGGAAGCACACGCATTCCATCAATGTACAGGCAATAGTGGACCACCGGGGAATGTTCACCAATGTCGTCGCCAACTACCCAGGCAGTGTGCATGATTCCTTCATCTTCCGACAGTCCATCATCAACCAGCGCTTCCAGGATGGCACATATGGAACGGGACTGCTCGTTGGTAAGTACCAACTCAACACACCACACATCCCACAGCCACCAACGCACAAGGCACAACTGTGGGATGCACACGTGACCTAACCACATCCGACATGTTAAACTACACTACCCCCTACCAGACACGACTACACCACTCCATGGTCATCCTGGGCTACCCCTGCACCCAATATAGACTCCAGATGGCACCACAGCCACACAACAGCTGAACGTGTGGAGATGCGGAATGCGGCCAAGACACATGTGAGGCACTGCTCTGCCCCCATGACCCTACCCCGGTCTCCCGCAGGTCAGAGTCCCATGGTGGTGGGCCTGTGTCGGCCGCTGTGCATCTGGGACGACTAGCCCTGTGCGACTCGAGTCATCCCCCCTTGTAGTTCAGACATTGCATGTCTGTGTGCCTGATGACTGTTGGTGTAGTTGCCAGCACATGCTACTACCTGAGGGCTGGCTTACACTCACCCCCCACACAGCCAGCACAGGCGTCACTGAATTGGTGGGCCTGCCATCACATCCTGCCGAACCAAGTATTGACTCTTTTCTCCCTGTACTGTCCCAGGTGATCAAGGATATGCACTCTGCCCTTGGATGATGACACCCCTCCGGGACCCGAACACACCCGCCCAGAGGCAGTACAATGCGGCCCACATACGCACCAGGGGCATCGTTGAACGCACATTTGGCGTGTTGAAGTCACGTTTCAGGTGCCTGGACGGCACTGGTGGGAAGCTCCTGTACAGCCCGGACGTCGTGTGCAAGATGATTGTTGCATGTTGTGTGTTGCACAACATCTGTGTTCGCACCAGGGCCCCATGGATCCCAGTTCCAGAGGTACCGGACGATGATGGTGGTGATGGGGCAGGTGGCCCACATCCCACTGCAGCTGCGGCAGGAATGGCCCGTAGGGACTCCATCATTGCCACTTACTTCTCATGAGCACATCACATTGTGACCGTCCGTGGCATTCATGGGACAGTAGTAGATGTCCAATTGCACTGCATGTGTGAATAAAACATATTTGCAGGTTACAGGTTGGAATTGTACATTGTCATGTTACATATCCCTGGGGTTTTAGATGTGATTTGCCAGGTTGTGCACATTTTCCGAACCAGTTGTGTCCTGTGTTCAGTTGTGGAGGTGTTGCTGTTTGTACCGGGATGTTGTCAATGTCGGGGTGCACTTCTGCTTATGTGCGTATGCTGCAAGGTGGGTGTGTCGCTCCTGCGGCTCTGATTTGTCTACCACTGGTCTCTTTCATGAGGTGTGCCTGTAGGTTCTGTTCTTCCACGGTGCTTGGATGTTGTGGTGTGCATGTTGTCCTCTGCAGTTGGCCAGGGTGCATCCGTGGTACTCCGCTGTTGATGTATTTTGTTCTGTGGCATTTTCCGTATGCTGTTCTTGTGCTTTTTCCCGCATTGCGCGTGAGTGTTGCTGCCCTCGCGCTGGTTGTCACTGTTTTCTTATCGTGCTTTGGCCCATCGCAGCTTTTTTCGTGTTGTGGTTTGTGTTTTTATCTCCGTCGAGGTGGTTGTATCGCGAGCATTGGCCGCGGTGTCGGCCAACTATCGCATGCTACCGCCGTGTTGTGAATTTCACGTTGTCACGGGGTTGTTTTCCCACGATAGGCTGCGATGCTGAAAGTTGCGTTGCGCTACTCTAGCGGTAATTGTCACACGTTCTTGTGAATATACCCCTAAAGGTGTTGGCACAGTGCTTTTCATAAAAGGAGAAGAAATCTCAAGGATTCATTCGAAACATCTCTGATCATTAGGAGTTTTTTTCGGAGCCCATGAGTAGATGAAGAAAAAGGAAAGTGTAATTATACACTGACATCTGTGCTCACAGATCTGGATGACAGTATTATCCCCCATTGGCCACCCCTTGAAGTTGTCTCATTTGTGTGGTCCTGAAGAAAGGTTTTTGGATGAAATTATCTTCCACACTGAAACATGCTTTGACCGTTTTCAGGAGTGACTCCAGCTCACAACACTACAACGGCTGAAACCGAACATCGTTCCCCATTGTATTCTGTTTTGTGTATGTGTAGAGTGGCTGAGTCTTGGTGTGTATGTTTAGTATGACAGTTGGTGTTTTTTTATGAATGTAAGAGTGAGTGGATTGTTGGATGGGGGTATAAACTATTTTATTTTTACAGGAGTTTTGTTGCAAAGTTTCCTATCAAAGTTGTTTATAAAAACATATGTCGAATAATGTGAAACCATTGTGAACATGTGATTGATGCATTTATTGGAGATATTAAGTAAGTTAAAAAATAAAAAATAATGCTGATAAATTAGTATTCATATTGTGTAGAGTTTTGGGGTCATAACAATAAGTACCCTCCAGGCATAGAGGAAGAAATACAGGTCATGTGGGATATTGTTCTTGTTCATTAACTGCTGTTGACACTGCTAAGCCTTTCAGAGACCTGTTACGGTGGTGGACTAGTTGCACCAGGGAGCCCAAGTAGCCTATGACCCGTAGGGAGAATATAAAAAATGCTTGTGTCAGATCTCTGGTGTGATGAAAGTGGAGGACTGTACTCCGATCTCTCACTCCAATGGGGGTCCAACCAGAGAGTGATCCGTGTGGACGTGAATGGTTCCTTTTTGTGCTCACCAGCTCAGCTGCTGGCGATTCATGGCCATTGATGTGAGGCTGTGATGCATGAGGTGGGGGATTAGTATGGTTGAATCTCTCCTTCTAGCTCTTGGGGTAGGCAATTTGCTGCTACTGCTGGCTTCTGTACTAGCAACTGCAGGATGAAGAAACAGAGTTTGCTGTATGCTTCCTCTCCAACCGTGGGGCCATGAATATTCAGCGATGCAAAAGTTCCATCAATTTCAGGGCCATCCATAGAAATTGCACTGCCCCATTGATGGGCCAATTGACAGCCCTTCACGATTGCCTGTAGAGGTGAGGGGATTGCTGGGGCTTAAATCAACTGTTCTGTGTTAAGCACACTAATGTATTTCATGCGCTGCAGAGTCAGAAGAAATTAACCAACCATGTGAGTCAATATATATAAATAGAAATATGTTTTTGCCAACACCATTGTCCAGCTGGAGTTTCTTAATAAAGGAGAAACATGTTTATCCTTTTGCTCCCTCTAATGCTTATTTAATATATTTACACAGCTGTCCAAGGTGCTGAAACGCCACTCCGTGTGGCCTGTCAAAGAATGCTGCTCCTCAACATTAACTGTCAAATGGCCTAAATCGTGAAACTGATGAAGGTGGCATAATTTTCATCATTATGACTCTCAGGCTCCCCCAGCCCTTCCGGTTTGCCTGATAGGGTTGCAGGGGCTGAGAGCAGAATGCCGCTGCACCTGCTCCGTGCGGTCTGACAGTAAATGTCTGTTACCTCAGGACATAAGTCAGACATCTTGCGATGAGCCCGGGAGACTCATTAGAGGGTGTTCGATACTTCTAGGCAGCCCTGCACATTCCTCATACGGTCGGGTGTACACCCAGCAATTATGGTGACCCAGAACGGCTGGTTTTCTGTGTTTTATGTCCCCAGGGCCTCATGATGCAATGGAGCTCAATCTCAGATGGCCATCGTCGTCAGTGGCCAGCGCGCGCCCCCCACACTTGTTACTTTACATTTCTGAAATTACACCATCATGCCACATCGCATAATCACACTGCTGTTCACAGCAAAACTGTGGAACTGGAAAAATGTAAACAACTAGAACATGAGCAGCTGTTGTTCATGGGTGTTGTGTTTTGTGAACCAATTTATTAGCGCAAAATACATCCTTGCATCAAAAATTGATTCAAGCATGGATTTTCCAAGAAATTTAGTGGCAAGTGACAGATTTACAATACTTGCAATTTTGTATAGTTTCAGAAAATTTCCCAAGCTTTCATGTAATTACATGGGGGCAAGTGGTTTTCTCTACAGAGGTCTTAAGGGGTTTCTTTTTTTTTTTTATATAAATTTTTTTATTGAGCTGAGCATTAGGTTCAAGAAGTACACAATATAGAAAACATTATAATAAAAACCAGTTTCTACAAAAGATCATTATGACAGCCTCTCATTATAGAAAAGAACTAAAACTATAGCAGCAACTCATCATATAGTCATGCAGTAGGCAGACTACAGGTTCATTTTTCGAAATAGCAGCAGTGAAAGTGCAATATTAATAAAGTGCCAATAAAGTGCTGGTGCTTTGACGATTCATTTCAACATTAGCCAAATTACAAGAAATTCGATTAAATAGACCTTTGAAAGTGCGAGTGCTACTAGAGTGCAATAGAAAAAAGTGCTGATTCATTTGATAAAAACTACTTTGTAGATTTACCTTCCCCAGTGTTACGAACTTTCGTTAAAATTTTCTAGTCTTAAGGGGTTTCTCTACAGAGATACACATTTTAGACAGAGAAAAAAATGAGCCAAAAGATAGTTAATGCACTTTACCTTCTTCTTGAACTGAAGAATTGTAGGAATGTCGATAACCCAGCTGGTGCTTGTTTTGGGCACATGCACCATCTGAGAAAATCAGGAGTAAACAGCATAATGAGTATAAGAATAAGGCAAACATTAGTGTGGACCATTGTATATTATGGACAGCTTCTAATAGGAATGTATATTCTCCTAGTTTATGATCAGGGAATCTGGATTTCATAAAAGACACGGAAGCTAGCATTATGCATAACCTTTTATTGCCACTCCAAACTGCAGCACTTTAAAGCACATCTTAACCATACTTAAAATTCCAGAACTAGAACTCCATCACAGTCTATATAAACCAAAGCCCAGCAGCCATCTTTCTCTTTATAGCTGCTCCGAGGTTAACTTTCTTGAACTTGTAATCATACAATAATGAAATTATCCTTTTCTCCACTCTTTTCTTCTTTTCTCCAAATTTTCTTCCTTTTCATTTTTTAGAAAAACACAACATAACACTGAATGTAAACTGCATTCCTTGCAAAACAACATAACAAAAGGATATGGCGCAAACAAACATTTTATAAATTTTACAGAAACTTTAATATACCAATTGTTTACTCTCCCTTCAATATAACCTACCTAGGAAGGAAGGGCGGGATAATGCTAGCCTCTGTGTCTTTAATGAAATCCAGATTCTCCAATCATAAAACTAGGAGAATCTACATTTCATATCAAGACCGGAGGCTAGCATCATGCATGTTTAAAGCTGTGATAACACAACCGCTGAAACGTGTTCCATAGGATTTAAATAAAACCTTGCAAGCACAACAGTATTTTACCAGTTTGTGACCCTCAGAATCTCTTTGACATGACCTCCAAATGTAAAAACCTTACTTTCCATAGCCCCTCTTACTGGATGTGCACCAAACCTTTGCATATCCACTCCTGCTTCAAGCATACACCATCTCACCCAACGCGCAATAGTCACAGCACTCACAGGATTAAAAGGCCTCACATAAGAAATTAACAATTGAGTCACTCCATCCTTCCTGAATTCAGCTATCCTTCTCTCATATTCTCTCAAACAACACACAACAAATAGCTTTGGATGGTCATCAAATCTCGGCTAAAATAACAGAAGATGACATTGTCTTACTTCTTTGTGCAATGTTAAAAACCACTCCATCTGGGTTGCAGAAGCGGTTACTTACCTCCAATGCACGCACATCTAAAAATCCTCTGAAAAATATCAGACATAAAAATGTTGCCATCTTGCAACTCAACTGCCATAATCTCAAAAATGTATTAGATGGCCAACTCTCTAATTTCTTAAAAATCAAATTTGCATCCCATAAAAAACCTATGTCTAGGTCAAGGAGACCTCCACAACTTAATCCCCTTCATCACTCTACAAATCAAAATATTTCTTCCTATGGAAAAATCCCCTACTGGAGCATGACCTGCTACTACCACAGATCAATAATAATTAATGGTTCTATACCTTAGACCCTCCTCAAAAAAGCCTGATAATAAATTAGAAAATTTGACAAGCGATGCTTCCACGGGATTAAGGTCTCTTCCCATGCACCAATTAACCGATCTCTTCCATGCTCCATGATAACATTTCCTTGTCCCAGGTGCCCAAGATTCATTGACAAAATGTTTTCCAACACTGGAATCAAATAAATCTCTTCTGCTACCAACTCCAACAACCCTGGAAACCAAGGCTGAGCTGTCCACAAAGGAGTGATCAGAATAATCTAACACCTCTGTCTCCTCACCATTAATAGTACCCTCTAAATCATTGAGAAAGTTGGAAACAAATACCCCTGAACTCCCTTCCAAAACTGTTGAAAAGCATCTACTGCTACTGCTTGGGGATCTGCTCTCCAACTGAAATATCAAGGTAACTGGAACGTTAACTTTAAGGCAAACAGATCCACCACCAAGGGACCCCAAACATTCTAAATTCTCCTGAATGGGTGCACACTCAACTTCCAATCGCTGTAATCTCGGAGGTATCTCGAGTTCCAATCTGCTGCCGTATTGTTCAGACCTTTAATAAAGGGTGGAAAAAGAAATTATAGGATTACAGAGGACATACACTTTGAGGTCCATCATCTGATAGACACTCACATCCCCATTTGTGTGGATGGCGAGTCCCCTGCTTACGTCAGCAAACCTATGCTCAAGGGTATAGGAAATGTGTAGTGGACCCTAACCAAGCATGTTAAATGTGTCTCAAGTCCATCATTTTGGTATTAAAAATAGCTATAACTGGGGTGCAGTAGGCCACACACACCCCTGGGACCCGGTGTCAACGTGCCTGCTGCACGAATGCCAGCTATGTCCCTACCCAATGGCCCTTCATTGACATGAAGGTTTCCACCTTAATGACTTAGGAGCTGATTAGAATAGCGGACGAACGTAATATCGGAAATGGGACCACCCGACAGGCTGTCAGCGGTCCCTACAGAGGCATTACGATGCGACCACCAACACGGTGGTTGCAATGCCTCTCCTTTGCATTGCTGCAGCAGACACCGCAATGCAAAAAGGGGGCACCTGACATATCATGACATGACATACCATGCGGTGCCTGCCACATTGTGCAGGGATATGCCAAAACCCACAACTTAGGGCCAGCGGGGAAGGGGGCCCACTACAGGCCCCCAAAGTCTCTTTCCGTCTGCCTACGCGCCATGAAAAGGCAGGCAGAAAGGGACATCATAATCCCTACGGCGGTGCTTGGTAGGCACCGCCACCATTGTAGGGATATGATTCTTCTCTGATGCACCAGCGGGCTCAAGGAGCCCATTGGATGCGTGGCGGTTGGTCTTTCTGACCGCCAACTATCCAGCCACCATGGCAATTTGGCAGTTGGATAACATGGTCCCAATGGCGGTGGGACCAACACTGACGGGCTGTCGGTGGCGGTCCCACAGTCATCATAATCGGCCCCTTAGTTTCAATTATTTGCCCGTATATTGAAATTTGTGGTGGGAGGATTAACACAGTGCATGCTTTCGCCACCGAGCACTCTTGGGCCACATAGTCTTTTTTTATAAATTATGAGACATGAGTGTAATGCAGCTTTATCAATACTGCGATCCACAATGTGCAGTGTTCCTTTACCAAACACTAACACTTATCATAAGCTTTGAAAAAAGTCTCTGATTTATAAAAATATTCTAAATCTATTTCAATGTATTTTTTCTTTAATATGCATAAATATAAATGACTCAATTGCCTACACGTAATCTTCATTGCTCTGAGTCCAAGTCTTCCTCATCACAGCACTAACAATGTGAGCTTTGCCTCGTTCAATAAAGAGGGTTTACCAACTCTAGCAAAAAATAACCATATCAAATAACTGGTTTCCCTTGCTCCTGGTCACAACTGAGGCCCCAACCCGGATGAGAACCTAAAGGGCAGAACCAGACAGATTCATATCTTGAAATTCCAAATTCATAGTAGGTTTTGTGGACACACCAGCTCAATTAAGACTGTGGTGAGGAAGATTAAAGCTTGGAGTAATGAAGATTACCAGTAAATAAGTGAGTCATTAACTCCTCAGCCATCTTCCTAGTCCTAGTCCTATCAATGTGACACTATATTACAGAACTCACATGTGACCACTGTGCTTGATAAGAATTCATAAAAATGGAGTATTGCTAAAACCAGTGTACATTTAATTGAAAGATTAAAAAAAGACAGAAAAAATCTTAAGGACAGGGAAATGAATATATGGGAACCAAAAACTGCAGAAAACAGCTAAAGAGGTATTCACAGTCAGTTAATAAGGAGTCATGATGGTGTGTGGAGATGACCAGCTGCCAGCATTACTTACATCCTACAAGGAAGCCCCCTTGAAGGTCACTTATTAAGTTGAAACCACCATTTGGCCGTGCAAGGCCGTCAACAGGGCCTGGCAACACAGCCCCTACTAGTTGTTAAGCATTGGAGATGGCCAAATGAACCCAATGGCCAACTGCTGTAATAGTTGAGCTTTTTAATGTCTTGACAGTTTAAAAGTAATGAACAAAGACTTGGATTTGTGAAATGAAGCTGTCCTAGACAGATAGACAGAAACAGCTTTATGGATATCCAGAATACGTACCCTTTCCTGTTCATCAAAAAGGGGTAGAAGGGAAAATATCAGAAGAATCATGTCATGGGTACAGTGGCAAGCTGAAGGACCTTTAGCCTGTAAGGAAGGAGATGGAGGAGTAACTATTTCACCTGGAAAAAAATGAAGAAAGGGTTCACTAAAAGTTAAGCACCAATTTCTAGGATATCATGTCTAAAGCAAATGGCCATAAAATAAATATATTTGGCTGAGAAAATATTTAAATCCACTGACTCTAATTGAACAAAGACAACCCCCAAAAGACCCTGAAACACTATAGCAAGGTTTCAAGAAGTAACCAGGAAATTCATCACTGGATGTCTAAGAAAGAAATACTTTATGACATGTGAAATCAGACCTAAAATTGGTTGAACATCTGCACTTTCAAAAGCAGTTATGGTAGCCCATTGACTTCTTAGAGTGGAGGCTGCCAAATGTAAAAACATAAAAAACATTTTGGAGAAAATTCAACATTTTAACTGAGTCACTGGGGAAAGCTTCAAGTCTTGGAGAGGAACACTATATTTCAAAATGATGTTAATGTCTTGCTTATACTGTGAGAGTTTTGGGATGCTTAAATTGTTAAAAACAAAGGGCCACCTCACTAAAACAATTCTGATACACCAGGATTACCTCCTCATATTCCATAAACAAAGAGTGACAGAAGATGGAAAGATCTGACTTAAATGATATATAGTCTCTCCTTGGCAGATAAACTTCTGCTAGAGAGTAAGGATTGAACTCTGCCCTCTGGCAAATTTTCAAGGCGAAGGATACAAGCTCCAGGCCCTGTGTGTGTCACCCTGACAGTTCACATATGCTTATGTCACCTTATTGTCTATTCTTGTATAAACCCATTGACCCCAAAAAGCAGAGAAAAACTAATTAAGTCCCAATGGGCTGGATGAGTTCCATGCCTTTTCAAAAGATCAGTGACTCTACTAAATGTTCCCCCGGATTTGGTCCCAATCTAAGCTGCTGGCACCTGAAGTCAATATCTTGGGGACAGAGGATACAGAAGCACTCCCTTTTCCAGGTTCCCTGATACTTAACACCACTGAAGACCTGACTGCCCTGAGAAGGCACTAGAAGTTAGTTCTCAAAGTTCTTGGAAATGGGGCTCCAAAGGGCCAGAGGATGCCAAACCATAGGCCTCAAATGACAATGAACTAATTAGATCACTGGTAGGCAGGCTGACAACTTCCCCTGAACAGCTGACCAGTCTCTGGCTGTTGCTCCTGAATTCTCCAACAATGGTGTCAGCTGAGAAATGCACTTCAATTTTCTGGTTTGTAGAAGAAACACCTGACCCAAATCTGTCTGATAAACGTCCTTGATGAAATGTCAATGTGGAGAGGGAGTGAGATGTAATTTCTTCAAAGTGATCAGAAAACCATGGGACTGAATCACTTTACATACTTAATGAGCATCTTTGCTTCATTTGCAAACAACAGAAGTAAAATTAGCCAGTCATTCAATTCAGGGTATACCCGAATGCCCATAAAATGGAGCATACCCACCAAGGGAGCTTAAACCTTTCTGAAGGCCCTTTGTGTCCAAACGGCAGCGTGAATGGTAATGCTTGGAAATTGGTAATGATATCCTATGACGCAAAAACATAGGAGCATCTCCAAATCTGAATGGATAGCACGTGCAGATAAGTGCCCAAAAGTCCTTAAGATGCCAGAAAATACCATGGGAAGACCAATGGGAGGATGAACTGTAGAATTACTGTTTTTAAGGGAATGAGGTGCAGAGGAGTTGGATTTTTCAAGTACAGAATTGGCTGGAACAACTCATATGACTTTTAAACCTGAAACAGAACAGAAAAGCAACCCTGTTATCCTCTTACTTGTGAAAGGGAATAACTTCTGCTTTGATTAAAAAGTCTTATATGCCCTTCGTGAAAGCCTGGCACTGTAGAGAGAATTGATATTTGTTGGAGTGAAACAGATTTCCAAAAGAGGTTCCTGGAACTGAATCCTGTAGCCTCTTTGTATTGACTCAAGAGTGCTAAAAAGCTTCAGGCACTTGAGAGGGTCTGAAGTTGCCCCCCACAACAGGTGCTGGAATTCCTGGAAGGCTTGAAGGATAGTAATGCTTGTGGAGAACAAGGAAACTGGCTAGCAGGGTTTGAGACTGAGACTTATTGGAATAAAATGCCCAGAGAATACAATCCTTCCTCCACAGGGCTGACTAGAATCATTTGGAGCCAGAGGACACCCAAAATGTCTCCAGGACTCTAGGCCCTAGCCCCTCAGTGGTGATGCCAAAGGCATCATTGGCTTATGTTCTGCAAATCTTTGAAGTATCTTCTCCAACTGAGCACCAAAACTCTTACACCCAGTGAAAGGCAGATGCATCAAAAAAGATTTTTTTAGAGTTAGCAGCTATCCATGAATGCATCCAAGTTTGACAGCTAGAAACACTAAAAAAGCCACAAGCCTCAGCAGCTGCTCAGAGACAGTCAAGTGAAATATTAGTCAAAACTTGTTGATACATCACATAAAAAAAGGGATGTGCAGTCATTTCCTTGTTGCATTCCCTCGGCCAAAGATTGAAAATCTTTAAGAAGGGATTGTAACAGTGTATGAAGTGTGAGTGTTGGCAGATATCACAAAGTTGAAGGCGGAATAAACCTGCTTAACTTCAATGTCCACCTTCTTATTCACCACATCAGCAGTAGCTGCATCCTCTGATATGATGGATAGAGGAGAAGAAAGATGATCCATCAAATAATCTACCTTCACCACTGATGGGAATTTATAATTAAATTGATCCTTAGTGTGCAGTTATAATAAAAATCTAGGAAAGATTGGGCTCGTCGCACAAGTGTGGGCCCCTAATATCGATGTCATAAATTCAATGATGCTTAATAACTGTGGTACGATAATATAATTTTGAATAACAATGATAAGTACGGTTTTTCTTTTCTATTTTATTTTGTCAAAACTCTTTTTATTCAGCATCACAAGTAAATGTCATTACATGGGCATAGAAGAAGGTATCGGGCCTCGAAACAAAATAGATAGCTAATTACAGTCCAGTTTCGCCTATCAAGAGAACTCAACACTTCCCCCGCGGAAATAAGCAGAAATGCTGGGTTTTCAACAACATGTTACAGGGGGAGACCCCCTAAGTACAATCAACAAAAGAAAAAGGCAAATGAAGAGAGAGAAAGAAAAAAGGAAAAAGAACCCCCCCCCCTCCCCTGGTGGTGATCTCTCGAAACTTTACAGTAATGTCCTCGGACACGTTGGGAAAGCGGGACAGCGGGTGGCATATCCTGATCTTACATGGAGAAGAAACTATGGTCCTGAACAATAAGTAGTAGGTCTAGAATTGAAAGAGGTGCAAGGCCCGCAAGGAGGCAGGGCACACCGCTGAGGGTAAGCCGCGAGACAAATAGGCAAACAGTGGGCCCCAATTATACTCGAAGTTCTTGTAGTCATTCCTAAAAATGTCAGTAAGCCGTTCCATGGAGAGAATTCTCCACAGACGCGAGTGCCACAAGGATATGGCCGGGGCATCCGACTTTTTCCATGCAGCCGCTTTCGTGAGTTTAGCCGCCCCCAAACAGGCTTACATGATCGCTTTGTCAGCCTTCGATTGGTGTTCAAGAGCAGGGTCCCTAATGCCCAAAAGGCATCCTTCTATAGTCGTTGGGACGGGATACCCCAGCAGGTCTTTAATGTGCAAAAGGATTTCCTCCCAAAACGGCCGAATACCGGGGCAATCCCACCAAATATGACAGAAGTCGCTCTGTAGGCCACACCCACGCCAACAAAGATCTGATGTGTCAGGGAAGATCCGTTTAAGTTTGGTGGGATAAAGGTACCAGTCTAGGAGTGTTTTGTAATGCGCTTCTCTTCGTGCTATTGAGTGATTATGCTTAGTGAGATCCCCCCAAATGTGCTTCCACTCTTCATCAGAAATATCTCGCCCAACCACCTGTTCCCAAAAGGACATGTATCTCGCCCTAGGAGCCTGTAAGTTATCAAGCAGCATGGCGTAGAGTGAGGAAATTGCACCTTTCATGGTACCCGCCCGCAGAACCCAATTCTCCATGGTCGTGTATTCCCTAGTGGCCGCGTCCCTTATGTGTGGTAGGGAGACCCAGTGTTTCAGCTGGAGATAGTGATAATGCTCACTGTGAGCCACATGAAAATCTCTTTTGCAGTTCTCGAACGTCAGTACGTCAAAATTATGGAATAAATCTGATATCATTATGCAACCCCCCTCCCTCCAGCAGTCAAAGGGTCCCTCGCGCAGTGCTGGTGGAAAGGCCGGGTTGAAGTGAATTGGGGTATAAGGAGAAGAAAATGATGTCCAACCCTCCCTCCGTGTGATATCATCCCAGACTTTAAGCGTGGTGCGGGTGGGTGTACTAAGATAAGCGTTCACGGGCCTGTCTATTTTTCGGCTTCCACAAAAGATCCCATATGGACCATCCTACTATCGCCCTGTCCATGTGGAGCCAGTGCTTATCAGATTCCCTCATGGACCATTCCATCGCCACTCGCAATTGAGCCGCTTGGTAATAAAGCGCGAAGTCAGGCAAAGCAACCCCTCCCCCCTTTTTCGTACATCGCAGTATATGATATGGAAGTCGTGCCCTCCTGCCCTGCCAGATGAAATTAATAACCAGGGAGCATAGTTGTGGTAGGAAATCGCGATCTAGGTCAAATGGAAGCGCTTGGAAAAGATATAAAAGTTTGGGCAGTACCGTCATTTTAACGGTGTTTATCCGACCCAGCCAGGATATGTACAAGGGCCTCCACCTCTTAAAATCTTGTCGGAGTTGTGTCATTAGGGGGGGTAATTGGCTCTGTATAAGTCCTCAATCCTAGGGGTGAGGTGGATGCCTAGATACAGAAGGGATTGTTTAGCCCATTGCAATGACGTCAGGCCACTCAATCTTGCAGCGTCAGCCTCAGGGAGAGTGAGGTTTAGAATGGAGAATTTGGAGAAATTGACTTTAAAACCCGCCACAGCCTCAAAGTTCCGTAAATCTTCCTGCACCGCCCGCAATGAAGAGGTAGGCTCAGTGAGTGTAAGCAAGATGTCGTCTGCGAAGAGCGAAGTTTTGTGGTCAGTGCCGCCAAATGGTATTCCCCTAACCTCCGTATTCGCCCGAATTGTGGCTGCCAAGGTTTCGATGCTGAGCGCAAATAAAAGGGGAGAAAGCGGGCAGCCCTGACGCGTACCTCTTCTAAGGGCGAAAGGGAGAGAGGCACACCCATTAACCTGTACCCGGGAGAGGGGGAGGTGATAGTTGGCCCCGACCATGTTGTGGAATCCACCCCCAAAGCCGAATTTCTGCATGGTGAGGAAAAGGAATGACCAGTCCACCCGGTCAAAGGCCTTTTCGGCGTCAAGACCAACTAGAATTGCCAGAATTTTAAATGTGGTCACCTTCTCGATGAGGTGTAGGGTGCGCCGGATGTTGTCATGCGTCTGGCGACACTTTATAAAGCCTGACTGATCAGGGTGGATTAGTGTGGGCATCAGGTCTTCCAACCTAGTGGCCAAGATTGAAGAGTATAGTTTCATGTCTAGATTAAGTAGGGCTATGGGCCTATAGGAGGCGCATCTCTGGGGGTCTTTTCCGGGTTTTGGAATAACAGATATCACTGCCTCAGCCATCGAAGTCGAGACCTGGGCGTCTAAGGTTATCGCATTAAACAGCACAGTGAGATGGGGGATAAGTTCGGGAGCAAAACACTTATAGAACTGTGCTGTGAGGCCGTCAGGCCCTGGAGCCTTGTGAAGCTTAAGTTTAGAGATGTCCTGCCCAACCTCTTCTGTCGTGATGGGTGCATCTAAGGGCTCTGCGGCCGCCGGGGAGAGGTGGGGAAGGCTCACCGAATCCAAATACTGGTGCTGTAGTACCGTATCAGAGGGGGTGCCACGATAGAGTTCCCCATAGAAGTTACCGAAAACGTTGGCCTTAATCTCATCGGAGTAGGTGAGACTGCCATCCTTATCTAGGATACCCCCAACAAATCCGCGCTCCCTTTTTACACCCAGTTGACGTGCTAGTTGTGACCCCACCTTGTCGCCGTGCGCATAGAATGTTTGTCGCAGCTTCAGCAGCGTGTACTCGGCTCGATTGTTATAGATGGAGCGCAATTTGCCTTGGAGAGTGGTGAGCTGGCGCTGCAATGCTCTAGTAGGTGTTTCCTTGTGTGCTTTCTCCACTACCTCCAATTCCCCCTCAAGTGCTGTGCGTTCCTTCGCCCTCTGTTTATTCAGGACTGCGTTAAGTTGGACACACGTACCCCTTAGGACCGCCTTAAAAGCATCCCAGTTATTCTGGTGTGAGGTAGCCTGTGGGAGATTGAGTGTGAAATATTCAGCGATGGAAGCTCTCAAGCTGTCTCGTAGCGTCATATCCCGTGTGATTGATGAAGGAAAATACCATCTGGAAGTGCTAGGGTTTGCCCCCCCCAAGCTAAACTAATGGAGATTAGGCTGTGATCTGAGATGGAGATGGGCAAGATCTGGGCGGCTTGTAAAGAGCCCATCAAAGTTTGGCTAATGAAACTGTAATCAATCCTAGAATAGGACATGGTGGACATGTGAGAAGTACGTAAAGTCTTTGGTGGTCGGGTAGAGAGCACGCCAAGCATCATGCAGGCCCAAGTCGTGTCATTTCTGTTTAACCCCTTGGGAAAGTTGCTGACAGCCGCCCTATGAGAACGGGAGCTATCTAGGGCCTCGTGCCACGTCAGATTAAAGTCGCCCAACAGAACCACCCATTCGCCTCAGCGAATCCCCCATTCATGTCCAAAGCGGAGTTTAGGAACGCTGCCTGTCCCACATTGGGTGCATAGAGTGAAATAAGAGTGCAAAGGACACCCCAGAGTCTCCCCCGCACCATGAGTAATCTCCCCTCCCGGTCAGCCTTCATCACCTTAGGTTGGAACTTGGCCGAATTACGGAAGAGGAGGGCAACCCCTTTCTGCTTGGAACTGGCGGAGGACCTGTAGATTAATGGATATGATTTGTGACGGAGTCGCAGTTCCTCGGACTTCTTGAGGTGTGTCTCTTGGAGCGCCATGACCTCAAACTGACGGTCGTTGAGATATTTCCAAATCTTTTGCCTTTTATGGGGGGAGTTCAGCCCCTTAACATTCCAGGATGCTACGGACACCATGGGGATAACCAGCCACCTCCCCCCGTCCCATCAAACCCTCACCAGAAGCACACCTCTGTGGTCGCATCTCAACATCCCGCCAGACCCGCATCTCAGATGCACCCCTCAATGTGAACTGTTCGCTCCCTGAAAAACCAAATAAGAACTGTGTTACCCCACCACCACCAGGGACCCACCCCCCCAAAAAAAGAAAATCCCCACAAATCCCCACAAACTGCACGCCGAGTAGCCAACGGGCTCTCAGCTCGTAATTTCTCAGAGAAAAGTGAAAAATGTTCTGGGAAATACGGGCCAGACCCGTACCCCACGATTGCCAAGTAGCAAGTTCACAGAGGACAAGGTGCGGACTATTAGTAACTTGCAGGAATAGGTAGATTTCCGCAGACTCGGAATGAATGCTCATAGACTCCACGTTGCATCATCAGCGTTCGGTTGGTGTCTCATCCGCGGGCCACCGCGAGCACACAACACAAATGTCAACATGATCAGGGCAGCATTCACTAGGGGACTTCACTTCGGAATCTGTCTGTTCTTGGAGACTGCTTGCCAAGCTCGGGACTCCTTCCCGGCCAACCCCGAGTCGACGGATGGGCCTGGGTTGTTGCCATCATCCGGGAAGGGGAGACCCAGAATGCGGAGACCCTCCTTCAGTTCGGAGATATGGTGAGACTTGTTTTTGTGCTCAAAAGACAGTTCAAAGGGGAAGGTCCAACGGTATCTCACCCAGTCTTCTCGCAGCTTGGAGGTGATAGGGCGCAACAGCTGCTTACGTGCCAAGGTAGAAGGAGCCAGATCCTGAAACAGCGCACATTTGTAGCCCTGGAAAGCAGTTTCCTCCTTTTTCCTCGCTGCGCTCAAGATGGCTTCTTTGGTGGTGAAGGAGTGCATCTTGACTAGAACGTCCCTGGTGCGTCTACGCTCTCCAGACTGTGCTGGCCCCACCCAGTGGACCCGGTCAATCTTGAGCTTCAACTGTTGCGGGCTGAGAATTTCCCCAAAAAGTCCCACCATGAATGCCTCCAGGTCCGGGCCCTCCGCTCCCTCCTCCAGGTCCCGGATGCGTATGTTCTCCCTCCGGGATCTGTTCTCCAAATCTTCCGCTTTCAAGAGCACTTGATGGAGCTGGGACCGCAGATCCTGCTGAGATTCATGTAGTTTGACGGAGTGGGCGTCCAAGTTCTGCGTCTGTTCCTCCACCTCCAACACTCTGGATCCCACTGCGTCCACGTCTTGTCGAAGCGTCGCCATCTTTTCCGAGAGATCGGCCTTAAGTTGGTCCATGGACGCACGCAGGTCCTGTATTATTTCCAGGCATAGCTAGGATTTAAAGTCCCGGAGGGAAGCCACCAGGTCCTCCCTGGTGAGCGCCATTTAGTGGGTCCGGTCGCCTTCTGGGGTAGCCGGGCTCTTGTCTGTGGCCGAAAAATAGCGTGAGACCTTATTCGTCGCCTTTTTTTGCGGCATAGGGCAAGGAAGACACCCCAGGTGGAGGCAGAGAGTTGAGAGCTCCCCCTAGTACACTCGCTCTGGTGCCAATCAACTTAGGTTGCTGATGGTCTCGTGGGGTATGCTAGAGAAAGAGGCAGAATCTGGTGTAGTCAAGTCCTGGCATCCATCTTAAGGTCAGGCATCGAGGAGGTCTCAGAGCCGGCTCTGCACTCATAAGTCGCCTCCTCACCACACTTCCACAACAGCAGGGCAGCTGGAGTTGGTTCTACTTGTTTATCCCCCTCCAACCTCATCAAATACTGGAAGGGCCCCCCACTCGGGGACAGTCACAAAACAGGCGCCATCTTAGGGTCAGGCAAGGCCTGCTGATAACACAGTCCCCAGGCCTTCTTCTTGCCAAGAGTTCAAAGAAAAAACATGGGGAAGGGTAATCCAACTAACCCCCTTGGTAGGCACTGCTGTCTCCACCATCCGCCGTTCTTCCGATAGTGGTGGCACTCTCACTGGGGTCTTGCAGAATCACGAACGCGCTCTCAGCATGGCGCATGCCACTCCGCGGCTCCACGCGGTGCAGAGTCCCAGGCCGCCCAGACACACAGCAGGTGTTTCGCGGTGCTCCGGAGTTCTAAAAGGCAGATACCATCACTGGCCATGAGCGGAAGCCTCTCCCAGGAACTGCAGGCAGGGAAGGAGTCGCCAGGTCGCAGTCAAGTACACCGCTCCTACTTCACCGCCCGCCGCTCGTCTTCGCGCCATCGTGGGCTCGCGCCCGGCTCCCCGGTCTGCCACAAGTTTGAGCTGCAGGCACAGCACGGAGCCGGACCCGGGGCGGATTTCTGCAGTCCTGGTCAGCACAGCCGGCAGAAAGAGCAGACCATTGGTATGTAGGTCCTCTGTGGGCACAATTTGTATCGTGTGGCAATCTTCAGGGGCCGAAGCTGAAGCGGCTCACGTCCGCTCAGCCATCTTACTTGGCCACGCCCTCCTGGACACTCCTTTTCTATTTTTAACAACAACAGTGAAGTATACATATCTATCACTGTAATATTGCTATTTTCTAACTCTGATTTCATTTTTTTGATAATGTGTAGTGTATTTTCTTATTGTTTTTTAAAATATTGTTAATTTTTTTGAATTTTGTCTTTCATTGGGATGTTATTATTTTGTTAGTTTAACATATGTATTTGTTACATTAATTAAATTTGAAATGGAAATGGTAATGATTGCTGGGTTGTTGTTTTTTATGGAGTTTTGGGTGGGTAATGTTTTAAATGAATGATTTTAATTCGTTTTTAATTTATTAAAATGTATTATTTTAATATTTGTACTACTTTTATAAAAATATTACATTTTAAGTTTAATGTTATTTTTGGGGGATATTGAGTTTAATTAGTGGTTTTAGGTAATAAGTGTTTTAAAACAAATTTTATTAACATTTGAAGTTAATTACATGGTTTATATTATTTTGTATAATTTCAGTTAATGTGTACATATATGTTTTTTGTTTCATGGTTTGGCTTTTTTGGAGTTTTGGATGGCAAGTGTTTAAAACTTTATACATTTTCATTTTCATGTTTTAAATATTTGTGTATTTTTGAAGTAAAAAAACTATATCTTTATTTTTTTCAAAAGAAATGTTTTTGTTTCAGATTTTGACAAACATTTTATTTAATGGAAAAAAAATTCAAATTCAAATTTTTTATTTTTTGAATTAAAGTCTGTTAATGTAAATTTATATATCAGATATTATCACATTTATTAAAAGTGTTATATTTATATTACAATTGTGGAGTGTTTTTAACAATATCATTTTGTTAATTTTAACTTTATTTGCTAATGCATTTCCTAATTTTTTTAATTTAATATTTATTTCTGGTCATTTTTTTCCTTTTTTCCTTTCAATGGTGATTCGTTTGAAGTGAAAATAGTAATTAGTACCCCCTTCCCCCAATCTCCCTATATCATACCCGGTGTTGCTTAGTTTCTAGTGGGAAAAGTACAACTGACCTTCCAGAGTTTGCTGTTTTCCTCGTTGTTGATTCGTTTCGGGTGGGAATGGTGCATCTGACCCCAAGAGACCAACACTTACCCCAATGTTGCTTAGTTGGGAGTGGGGGTTTAAGGCTGACACACTCAGACTCCAATGCCTTTGTTAATTTAGTTGTGTTTGGAGGGAAATAGTAAATCTGCCCCCCCGCTCCCCCCTGGCATGCAACACTTTCACCCATGTTCCTTAGTTTGGAGTGGGAATAATATAATATAATTTTGAACCCCTTCCCAGTCTCTACACTTTCCCCATTGTTATTAAGGGCCTAATTATGATGACGGTGGGACCGCCACCAACAGCCCGTAGGTGGCGGTCCCACCGCCATCATAATATTGATTACCGCCCACCACATTAGGATGGCGGGCAGATGGTTGGTGGTCGGGGAGACCAACCGCCACAGATCCAACGGGCTCAAGGAGCCCGTCGGTCCGTCGGAGGGACTTGTATCCCTGCAACAGTGTCGGTGCCTGAAAGGCCCTACCGTAGGGATTACAATGTCCCTTCCCACTGGCCGTTTCATGGCAGCTTACCGGCCATTAAAAGGTAGGTGCAAAAGGGCATTGGGGCCCATAGCGGGCCCCCTTCCTCCCTGGCTCTCCGACATGGCACCTGGGGGGCACCTATGGTGCCCCCAACATATCCCTGCACCATGCGGCAGGCACCGCATGGTGCCTGGAACATAGTGCAGGGATATGCACGGGGTGCATACTTTGTACTGCAACGTGTGCTGCAGCCCGCAGCACCTGCCGCAATACAAAATATACACTTTGCGACCGCATTGAAGGCGGTCCGCATCGTGATTCAGGGTGTGGGACCGCCAACAGCTTGTCGGGCGGTCCCGTTTCCCACCAGGATGGTGGTGGGACATAAGTCCGACCACCATCCTAATCAGGCCCCAAGTTGGGTGCATGAATAATAAAGCTGATCCCCCTCCCTCCACAAAATGTAATGTGAATTTCTAAAGATTTTAATTATTTGAGAGGATATTTAATTTTATTTTCAGATAAACTGACGTTTATAAAAATTATTTTAATTTGTTTAATTACTTTATATTTTGTAAATTAAATAATTGTTAATCTAGAAATTATAATATTTTTCAGTTTAATTTAAAGTAGATATTTTTAAAGACTAATTAAAAGATACCTTTACTTTAGTTATGTAAAATATATTTTTTAAAGTATTAAAACATTTTTAAATGTAAAATGAAATTGAATTTATTGCAATTCATATTTTTCAAAACACGTATTATCTAGTTTTACATTATGTTTTAGTTTTCAGTATTTTTGTTATTTCTTATAATTTTAATAGTGGATATTATTGTAATCTATATTTTTATAGATTTTTAAGATATATGTGTGTGTATATATATATATTATCTACTGGCGGTTGCCAGTAGATAGTTATAGTTAGGACCTATTTTCCATAGGAAATCCGCGACATTCTATTTGAAATAACTCTTGCGTCGGTTGACGAATCTTCGCGAAATTTTCAAACTTTATGGCCCGCTCCAGTCCGCTCCTACCCTGAAAGTCTCAGGGTGATTCGTCAAGCGGGGGCCGATAAAAAAGGGGGGTCCCAAAACGTGTTTTCCCAATTCATTTTCCCATAGGAAACTTTAGACACGACTACAGCCCGAACTGCTGAACAGAATTACACCAAATTTGGCAAAGAGGTAGTTCTTGGTTCAGAAAGAACCCTTTTGTTAAATGGTGTAAATCCGTTCAGTAGTTGCGGAGAAATTAAAAAAATAAGAGTCAAAAATCAATTTCCCATAGGAAACTTTAGACACGGCTACAGCCCGAACTGCTGAACGGAATTACACCAAATTTGGCAAAGAGGTAGTTCTTGGTTCAGAAAGAACCCTTTTTGTTAAATGGTGTAAATCCGTTCAGTAGTTGCTGAGAAAATCAAAAGTAAAAGTACATATATATCTATGGGCACGGAGGATTCGCGCACCCTGAGCGCACCCTGCGCGCACCGTCCCGATCACGAGCTGCATGCTAATTGGCTGTCAACATTCCGATTCAGGAAATGTTGGCAGCCATTTTGTCCCGAGGGACAGAAACAAGTGCGCAAAGCGCACAAAGGGGGCAGGGTAGAAACACCCTGACCCCCTAGGTCTGCTCAGGGGGTCCCACAAGGACCCCTGGGCAGAAAAAAGCATTAAAAAAAAAAAATCGGCAGGATGCGCTCAGGGTGCGCGGATCCTGCCGATAAAAATCGAAGGGCGGTCTCCGCGCTCGATTGTATTTGCCCCGGGTGGCCCAAGTCCCGGGGGCATGGTGAGGAGTTAAATTTATGTATGGGGGCGTCAAGGGCCCCCAAGCCCCGGGGACCGCCACCCCCGGGGCTTTCTTTTTAAAATGGTGCGGGAGGGCTCTGAGCCCTCCCGCAGCCCCGAGGACCACCACCTCCCCGGGGCTTCTTTTTTGTACTTTTTCCTGTGTGGGGGGCTCGAGGCCCCCACACGCACCGAGACCGCCACCTCCCGGGGCACTAACAAATTAAAATGGGTGTCCGTTTTGGACCCCGAAGCCCCGGGGACCACCACCTCCCGGGGCTTTGCTGATGTGGGGAGGGGGCCGCGCGGCCTCCTCCTGGAGCCTGTGGTGGCCCTGGGGACCGCCACCCCCAGGGCCAGCTCCTGCAGTGTCCCGGGGTGCCTACCCGGGACACTGCTGTTTGCAATGACAGGACGGGAGCCTCGCGGCTCCGTCCTGTCATTACAAACTGCTTTGGATATTGGAAGAGAGAGCAGGAAACCTGCTCTCGCTTAATATCCAAAGACAATTGCTTTCCACACGGGGAGCAGCATGTTAGCTGCTCCCCGTGTGAAAGCAATGCCGGCTCCCTTAGGACAGGGGAGCCGGCGGGACTGTGGGGTGTTTGGGGACCCCCACAGTTCCCAACCAGAGGCCAGGCCCCGGGGATGGCGTCCCCGGGGCCATAAGTGGCCCGGGAGGGAGCCACGCGGCCCCCCTCCCCAGAAATTATTTTAAAAAGGCCTGCCCCGGGGGATGGGGTCCCCGGGGCAAAAGGAGGCCTGAGGAGGGGGCCACGCAGCCCCCTCCTTAAAAGGAATGTTAGTGTGGCCATGCCCCGGGGGATGGGGTCCCCGGGGCAGTTTTCGACCACGGGAGGGGAGCCACGCGGCCCCCTTCCAGTTTAATTTTAATAAAAAAAAAAGGGGGTAAGGCCCTGGGGGATGGGGTCCCCAGGGCCCAAAAATAAGAAAAAGGAAGGGGGCCACACAGCCCCCTTCAGGAAAAAAAAAAAAAACGATCGGGCCGCAGGCCCGCCCCTTCCTTCACCACTCTGCAAGCGCGCCCCTGGCGCGTTTGCAGAGTGAAGTAATTCCCCTTGAATACTGGGGGTCCCTGGGGGCCAACTAGCCCACCAGGAACCTCCAGTATGCGCCAGGGAGCTGCGTTGCAGAGAGGTGTACAGAGGCCACGCCCCTTTATACACCTCTCTGCAACGCAGCTCTGTGGCGCTTTTTGGAGGTACATGGTGGGCTAGTTGGCCCCCAGGAACCCTCAGGATTCAAGGGGACTTAATCCCCCAACTTAAAACGCGCCATGGGGCGCGTTTGCACCGTGGTGAAGGGAGGGGGCGGGGCTTCAGGTGACATGTGTGCAAACAGGCCCCGTGGCGGGTTTTAAGATGGGGAATTAAATCCCCTTCAATCCTGAGGGTCCCTGGGGGCCAACTAGCCCAACAGGTACATCCAGAAAGCGCCACAGAGCTGCGTTGCAGAGAGGTGTAAAAAGGGGTGTGGCCTCTCTACACGTCTCTGCAACGCAGCCCCCTGGCGCATACTGGAGGTTTCTGGTGGGCTAGTTGGCCCCTAGGGACCCTCATGATTCAAGGGGACTTAATCCCCCAACTTAAAATGCGCCACGGGGCGCGTTTGCACAGATGTCAACTCAGACCCCGCCCCCTCCCTTCACCATTGTGCAAATATTACTCTAAAATCTGCCGAACAACGAATTCGGATTTACTCACCTGTTATCAGGAGAGACCTCAGTGCTGCATCTTTCAGCCCAGTACTAATCCTGAAAAGTAATTTTAACCGTACTTACCAGTAACTTGAATTTCCTTCCATAGGATATCATTGCCTGCTTTTTGCTGAAAAAGTTTCTAAGTGTTGATTTTTGAAACATACAAATATTCCTCTAAAATCAGCCGAAATACGAATTCCGATTTACTCACCTGTTATCAGGAGAGACCTCAGTGCTGTATCTTTCAGCGCAGTACTGGTCCTGAAAAGTAATTTTAACCGTACTTACCAGTAACTTGAATTTCCTTCCATAGGCTAACATTGACTGGTTTCACTTGGAAATTCTTCTAAGTGTGGAGTTTTGGAACTTTAAAATATTCCTCTAAAATCAGCCGAAATACGAATTCCGATTTACTCACCTGTTATCAGGAGAGACCTCAGTGCTGCATCTTTCAGCCCAGTACTGATCCTCAAAAGTAATTTTAACCGTACTTACCAGTAACTTGAATTTCCTTCCATAGGATATCATTGTCTGCTTTTTGCTGAAAAAGTTTCTGTCGATTTTTGAAACATACAAATATTCCTCTAAAATCAGCCGAAATACAAATTCCGATTTACTCACCTGTTATCAGGAGAGACCTCAGTGCTGTATCTTTCAGCCCAGTACTGGTCCTGAAAAGTAATTTTAACCGTACTTACCAGTAACTTGAATTTCCTTCCATAGGCTAACATTGACTGGTTTCACTTGGAAATTCTTCTAAGTGTGGATTTTGGAACTTTAAAATATTCCTCTAAAATCAGCCGAAATACGAATTCCGATTTACTCACCTGTTATCAGGAGAGACCTCAGTGCTGCATCTTTTAGCCCAGCACTGACCCTGAAAAGTAATTTTAACCGTACTTACCAGTAACTTACATTTTCTTCCATAGGAATCCATTGTCTGGTTTTCAGCTGAAAAGTTTCAAAGTGTCGATTTTCACAAACTACAAATATTCCTTAAAAATCGCCTGTATGACTTAAACGCATTCTTTCAACTGTTTACAGGAGATGCACCAGTGCTGGATCCAGGATCCAACACTGAGTAAGAAAAAGTAACGATAACAGTTTTTACCTGCTAAGTGAATTTCCTTCCATAGGATAACATTGGTGATTCTATGAGAAAAAGTTTCTAAGTGTCAACTTTTAAAATACAATAATATTCCTTAAAAATCACTACTGTAACCAAAACGCTTTTACTCAACTGTTTACAGGAGATGTCCCAGGACTGAATCTAGGATCCAGTCCTGTGGTTAGAAAAGTAATCCATAAAGTAACTAATTGCATTTAACTAGAAATTCACATTGAGCTGAATGTTGCATTGTGTTTGAAAATGTGTTGCCCATTGCAACAACTGTAACTACTGTACTTAAAAGTCTATTGCCTATGTGCAAAGTATTTAAACTAAAGTAATTCATTCTGAGAAAGTATTTTTTGTAATGTATAATGTAATTACAATGTAATTTAAAAAATAAAATATGTAAAAAAAAAATGTTTCTAAAAATGTAGTAAATCAGTATGAAAAAATAAATATAACAATTAATACATTTAAAAATTGTCATTTACAAAACCTTTGAAATTCACTGAAAAAACCGTAGGCTTCAGACATTTTATAGTTAGGAATTAGCATTTAAAAAACCTTTGAAATTCACTGAAAAAACCATAGGTTTCAGACACGTTATAGTTAGAAATTAGCATTTAAAAAACCTTTGAAATTCACTGAAAAAACCATAGGTTTCAGGCACGTTATAGTTAGAAATTTGCATTTAAAAAACCTTAGAAATTCACTGAAAAAACCATAAGTCTTTAGGGACAGTTATAGTTAGTTGGACATTGCACTCGTACAAAACCCGTGAAATTCCCCGTTATAGTTAGTTCAGGTAACTATAACTCGCGCCCCACAATGCACTGCTGATGACGTCACATATTACATCACTCATGACATGGTCAGTGACATCACTGATGACATCACTGATGACATCTCAAATGACATCACTGATGACATCACTGATGACATCATCCATGTGAGAATTTAATGCATCTTCTCACACCCTAATATAAGTTTTGAAACACCCACTCTAAATTACAGACTGCCATTCTCAAAACCATACACACTCCAATACCAATAAGTACATACCCACTCACTGATTCTTAGGTCTACACACACACATCTACTCACTCACCCGTACAGTCACTCATACTTACAGTCACTCAGTACAGGACTATCATATGCACTCATACACCTATATAAACACTCACACAACGCAACTCATCCATAGAGGTATTCACACACCTAGTCAGTCATGCAAATAATTAATCACACTCCAATTTACTCACCTATACAGTTATACACACCAGCTCACTTACTCATAAAAATACTAGCACATTCTTACGCTCCTATGCAATCACTGATGCAAGCACACACTCATCCATATAGCCACTCTCACAATCACACACTCTCACTTATAGCCATTTATATACTCCAACACACATATATACTGCCTTTGACATATGTAGTTACTCACACATGTACCACTGAGATATACATTCAATCACTAACACACCCATACACACACTCACCCACCCATACAGTCCATCACAGACGCACTCTTGAAACCATGCACCCAGTGAATCACCCACTCACACATCTATGCACAGAGTCACACACACCCCACCCACACAAACACTGAGGCACCCATACAGATACTCAGAGAACCAATCCATAACCCATATAGACACTCATTTAGCTAGTCAGAAACCCATGCAGTTGCTTACACAACAACAGACAGACGGATACAGACCTTCACACAGTTTAGTCACTCACCCATGCATCCAGTAAGATACGTTTAATCACTCACTTATAGACTCAGTCACGCACCTACTAAATCATCCATTCAGGTGCTTCTACACCCACTCATTCTTCAATACGCCTTTCCCTAAATATATTAAACATATTTAAACTTTACAGAAACACACAGTCACTGGATGATGTCATCAGTGATGTCATCAGTGATGTCATTTGAGATGTCATCAGTGATGTCATCAGTGATGTCACTGACCATGTCATGAGTGATGTAATATGTGACGTCATCAGCAGTGCATTGCGGGGCGCGAGTTATAGTTACCTGAACTAACTATAACGGGGGAATTTCACGGGTTTTGTACGAGTGCAATGTCCAACTAACTATAACTGTCCCTAAAACCTTATGGTTTTTTCAGTGAATATATATATATATATATATATATATATATATATATATATATATATATATATATATATATATATATATATATATATAAAAAAACAGGTTGCCCCAAATGAGGATATCACACATGAAGAGGTAGCACACACAGCCACCGGTAGCAGGATTCTCAGCCAGCCCTCCGGTCCTCACAACATGACTGCCAAACGCGTTTCGAGGATGTACTCCTCTTGATCACTGGCTCATTCCAATTAGACAGGAGAAAACGGATTTAAGTGGAAACAGCTTTTATTGAATATGCAGACCCGCCCATGTGGGCGTTAGCAAAACAGGGCCTCATGGTCTTTGTAGTGCAGCCCATCGTCGCTATGTCCAAGTTCCATACAAAACCCGAATGGGTACCGTTCACCCACTTGGAATGTTCACTTATACAATGTCTTTCCCCAGTGGGCATGAGGACTGAAAGGGCAATGGAGCAGCTGGTCTGTTTGTCCTGCAATCTACAAATAAAGGATTTAACTTGCCGTGGTGTGGCTTCATCTTTGGAGGCAACTCTCGTTTTCTGTGTTATGCGGCGAACCTCGCCGCGAGGGAGCTCCACTGCTATCATGGCAGGCCTACAGCGACAATAATCAAAGACGCTGTGGGGACGGCGAGTCCGCTTTGTGGATGGCGTATGGGTGGGATGGCAGCCCGGACAGCTTCAAGCAGCCCACTTAGGTAATTATTGTGAATATTTGGGGGCAAGGCATGCGACCCACTGGGGGTAACATTGATCATGCACTACAACTACCAGCATGCTTTGCGCAGACGCCCACTGGGGCGGGACATTTAAATTTGCGCAGGTAGTGCGTGTGCTGCCTTTCCCCCTACTGCCAGTGAACAAGAGCGGTGTTACGCTCGAAACGCGTTTGGCTTGAGAGTCTTGCAATGGAGCAGCTGGTCTGTTTGTCCTGCAATCTACAAATAAAGGATTTAACTTGCCGTGGTGTGGCTTCATCTTTGGAGGCAACTCTCGTTATATATATATATAGCACACATATCTATCTACCTATATAGATATAGATAGATAGATAGATAGATAGATATGTGTATATATATATATATACATTATCTACTGGCGGTCGCCAGTAGATATAGATAGTTATAGTTAGGACCTATTATCCATAGGAAATCCGCGACATTCTATTTGAAATAACGTTGGCGCCGGTTGACGAATCTTCGCGAAATTCTCCAACTTGTTGGGGCGCTCCACTCCGCTCCTACCCTGAAAGTCTCGGGTTGATTCGTCAAGCGGGGGCTGAGAAAAAAGGGGGGTCCCAAAACGCGTTTTCCCCATTCATTTTTCCATAGGAACCTTTAGTCGCAGCTACAGCCCGAACTGCTGAACGGAATTACACCAAATTTGGCAAAGAGGTAGCCCTTGGTTCAGTGTCGTGCCTTTTGCTTAAATGGTGTAAATCCGTTCAGTAGTTCCTGAGAAATTCACAAGTAAAATCACATATATATCTATGGGCGAGTAGGGTCCGCGTACCCTCCCGATCACGAGCTGCATGCTAATTGGCTGTCAACACTCCAAATGAGGAAGTGTTGGCAGCCATTTTATCCTCGGTAGAACCGAGGGACAGAAACAAGTGCGCAAAGCGCAAAAAGGGAGCAGGGTAGAAACACCCTGACCCCTAGGTCTGCTCAGGGGATCCCACAAGGACCCCCTGGGCAGAAAAAAGCATTTTTTTTTTTTAAAATAGGCGGGATGCGCTTAGGGTGCGCGGATCCCGCCGAGGAAAAAAAAAAAGAAACAAGTTCGCAAAACGCACAAAGGGGGCTGGGTAGAAACACCCTGACCCCCTAGGCCTGCTCAGGGGGTCCCACAAGGAGGGCAGTAAAAAGCATTTTTTTTTTTTTTAAATCGGCAGGATGCGCTCCGGGTGCGCGGATCCTGCCGGAAAAAAAAAAATCGAAGCGCGGGAGACCGCGCTTCGATGTTTATTTGCCCCCGGGTGGGCCAAGTCCCGGGGCATGGTGGGGGGGATTAGATTTAATGTGGGGGCCTCTAAGGCCTCCAAGCCCGAGGACCACCACCCCCCGGGGCATTAGAAAATAATGGTGCGGGAGGGCTCTTTGCCCTCCCGCAGCCCCGAGACCGCCACCCCACGGGGCTTCTTTTAAAAAAAAATTTAACCTGTGTGGGGGCTCCAGCCCCCACATGCCCGGGGACCGCCACCTCCCCGGGGCACTAAAGATTTGAATATGGGGGTCCGTTACGGACCCCAAAGCCCTAGGGACCACCACCTCCCCAGGGCTTTACTAATGGTTGTGAGGGGGCCGTGCGGCCCCCATCCTGGAACCCTTGATGGCCCTGGGGACCGCCACCCCCAGGGCCGGCTCCTCGCAGTGTCCCGGGGTGCCTACCCCGGGACACTGTAGTTTGCTATGACAGGACGGGAGCCTCGCGGCTCCCGTCCTGTCATAGCAAACTTGGTTTGCATTTCTGAAAGAGAGCAGGAAACCTGCTCTCTCTTTCAAAATGCAAACCCAATTAGCTTTCCACATGGGGAGCAGCATGTTAGCTGCTCCCCATGTGGAAAGCAATGCCGGCTCCCGTAGGACGCGGGGAGCCGGCTGGGACTGTGGGGGGATTGGGGACCCCCCCACAGTCCCCAACCAGAGGCCAGGCCCCAGGGGATGGGGTCCCCAGGCCCATAAGTGGCCAGGGAGGGGGGCCACACAGCCCCCCTCCCCAAATAAATTTTTTTTTTAAAAAGGGCAAGGCCGGACCCGGGGGATGGGGTCCCCAGGGCCTTAAATGGCCTGAGGAGGGGGGCCACGCAGTCCCCCTCCAAATTTAAAAAAAAAAAAACGAGGGCATGCCCCGGGGGATGGGGTCCCCGGGGCAAATACAGGCCCAGGGAAGGGGGGCCACGCGGCCCCCTTCCCGTTTTTAATTTAAAAAATAAATAAATTGCTCAGGCCCCGGGGATGGGGTCCCCGGGGCCAAAAGTGGCCAAGGGAAGGGGGCCACGCAGCCCCCTCCCATTAAAAAAAAACAAAAACAAAAAACGACCGGCATCGTGCCGGAGGCCCCGCCCCCTCCCTGCAGTACTCTGCAAACGCGCCCCCTGGCGTGTTTTAAGAAGGGGAACTAATTCCCCTTGAATACTGGGGGTCCCTGGGGGCCAACTAGCCCACCAGGAACCTCCAGTATGCGCCAGGGGGCTGCGTTGCAGAGAGGTGTACAGAGGCCACGCCCCTTTTTACACCTCTCTGCAACGCAGCTCTGTGGCGCTTTTTAGAAGTACATGGTGGGCTAGTTGGACTCCAGGGACCCTCAGGATTCAAGGGGACTTAATCCCCCAACTTAAAATGTGCCACGGGGCGCGTTTGCACAGTGGTGAAGGGAGGGGGCGGGGCTTCAGGTGACATGTGTGCAAACAGGCCCCGTGGCGCGTTTTAAGATGGGGAATTAAATCCCCTTCAATCCTGAGGGTCCCTGGGGGCCAACTAGCCCAACAGGTACATCCAGAAAGCACCACAGAGCTGCATTGCAGAGAGGTGCAAAAAAGGGGCGTGGCCTCTGAACACCTCTCTGCAACGCAGCTCCCTGGCGCATACTGGAGGTACAGGGTGGGCTAGTTGGACCCCAGGGACCCTCATGATTCAAGGGGACTTAATCCCCCAACTTAAAACGCGCCACGGGGCGCGTTTGCACAGATGTCACCTCAGGCCCCGCACCCTCCCTTCACCATTGTGCAAATATTCCTCTAAAATCAGCCGAACTACGAATTCCTATTTACTCACCTGTTATCAGGAGAGACCTCAGTGCTGCATCTTTCAGCCCAGTACTGATCCTGAAAAGTAATTTTAACCGTACTTACCAGTAACTTGAATTTCCTTCCATAGGATATCATTGTCTGCTTTTTGCTGAAAAAGTTTCTGTCGATTTTGAAACATACAAATATTCCTCTAAAATCAGCCGAACTACGAATTCCGATTTACTCACCTGTTATCAGGAGAGACCTCAGTGCTGCATCTTTCAGCCCAGTACTGATCCTGAAAAGTAATTTTAACCGTACTTACCAGTAACTTGAATTTCCTTCCATAGGCTAACATTGACTGGTTTCACTTGGAAATTCTTCTAAGTGTGGAGTTTTGGAACTTTATAATATTCCTCTAAAATCAGCCGAAATACGAATTCCGATTTACTCACCTGTTATCAGGAGAGACCTCAGTGCTGCATCTTTCAGCCCAGTACTGATCCTGAAAAGTAATTTTAACCGTACTTACCAGTAACTTGAATTTCCTTCCATAGGATATCATTGTCTGCTTTTTGCTGAAAAAGTTTCTGTCGATTTTTGAAACATACAAATATTCCTCTAAAATCAGCCGAACTACGAATTCCGATTTACTCACCTGTTATCAGGAGAGACCTCAGTGCTGCATCTTTCAGCCCAGTACTGATCCTGAAAAGTAATTTTAACCGTACTTACCAGTAACTTGAATTTCCTTCCATAGGCTAACATTGACTGGTTTCACTTGGAAATTCTTCTAAGTGTGGAGTTTTGGAACTTTATAATATTCCTCTAAAATCAGCCGAAATACGAATTCCGATTTACTCACCTGTTATCAGGAGAGACCTCAGTGCTGCATCTTTCAGCCCAGTACTGATCCTGAAAAGTAATTTTAACCGTACTTACCAGTAACTTGAATTTCCTTCCATAGGATATCATTGTCTGCTTTTTGCTGAAAAAGTTTCTGTCGATTTTTGAAACATACAAATATTCCTCTAAAATCAGCCGAACTACGAATTCCGATTTATTCACCTGTTATCAGGAGAGACCTCAGTGCTGCATCTTTCAGCCCAGTACTGATCCTGAAAAGTAATTTTAACCGTACTTACCAGTAACTTGAATTTCCTTCCATAGGATATCATTGACTGGTTTCACTTGGAAATTCTTCTAAGTGTGGAGTTTTGGAACTTTATAATATTCCTCTAAAATCAGCCGAAATACGAATTTCGATTTACTCACCTGTTATCAGGAGAGACCTCAGTGCTGCATCTTTCAGCCCAGTACTGATCCTGAAAAGTAATTTTAACCGTACTTACCAGTAACTTGAATTTCCTTCCATAGGATATCATTGCCTGCTTTTGCTGAAAAAGTTTATTAGTGTCGATTTTTGAAACATACAAATATTCCTCTAAAATCAGCCAAAATACGAATTCCGATTTACTCACCTGTTATCAGGAGAGACCTCAGTGCTGCATCTTTCAGCCCAGTACTGATCCTGAAAAGTAATTTTAACCGTACTTACCAGTAACTTGAATTTCCTTCCATAGGCTAACATTGACTGGTTTCACTTGGAAATTCTTCTAAGTGTGGAGTTTTGGAACTTTATAATATTCCTCTAAAATCAGCCGAAATACGAATTCCGATTTACTCACCTGTTATCAGGAGAGACCTCAGTGCTGCATCTTTCAGCCCAGTACTGATCCTGAAAAGTAATTTTAACCGTACTTACCAGTAACTTGAATTTCCTTCCATAGGATATCATTGTCTGCTTTTTGCTGAAAAAGTTTGTCGATTTTGAAACATACAAATATTCCTCTAAAATCAGCCGAACTACGAATTCCGATTTACCCACCTGTTATCAGGAGAGACCTCAGTGCTGCATCTTTCAGCCCAGTACTGATCCTGAAAAGTAATTTTAACCGTACTTACCAGTAACTTATATTTCCTTCCATAGGAATCCATTGTCTGGTTTTCAGCAGAAAAGTTTCAAAGTGTTGATTTTCACAAACTACAAATGTTCCTTAAAAATCGCCTGTATGACTTAAACGCATTCTTTCAACTGTTTACAGGAGATGCACCAGTGCTGGATCCAGGATCCACCACTGAGTAAGAAAAAGTAACGATAACACTACTTACCTGCTAAGTGATTTTCCTCCCATAGGATAACATTGGTGATTCTATGTGAAAAAGTTTCTAAGTGTCAACTTTTAAAATACAATAATATTCCTTAAAAATCACTACTGTAACCAAAACGCTTTTACTCAACTGTTTACAGGAGATGTCCCAGGACTGAATCTAGGATCCAGTCCTGTGGTTAGAAAAGTAATCCATAAAGTAACTAATTGCATTTAGCTAGAAATTCACATCGAGCTCAATGTTGCATTGTGTTTGAAATTGTGTTGCCCATTGCAACAACTGTAACTACTGTACTTAAAAGACTATTGCCTATTTGCAAAGTATTTAAGTAAAGTAATTCATTCTGAGAAAGTATATTTTGTAATGTAATGTATAATGTAATTACAATGTAATTTAAAAAATAAAATATCTAAAAATAAATAGTTTAAAAAAATGTAGTAAATCAGTATAAAAAAATAAATATAACAATTAATACATTTAAAAATTTTCATTTATAAAACCTTTGAAATTCACTGAAAAAAACCATAGGTTTCAGACATGTTATAGTTAGGAATTAGCATTTAAAAAACCTTTGAAATTCACTGAAAAAACCATAGGTTTCAGGCTTGTTATAGTTATGAATTAGCATTTTAAAAACCTTTGAAATTCACTGAAAAAACCATAGGTTTCAGGCCTGTTATAGTTAGGGTTTAGCATTTAAAAAACCTTTGAAATTCACTGAAAAAACCATAGGTTTTAGGGAAAGTTATAGTTAGTTGGACATTGCACTCATACAAAACCCGTGAAATTCCCCCGTTATAGTTAGTTCAGCTAACTATAACTCGCGCCCCCGCAATGCACTGCTGATGACGTCACATATTACATCACTCATGACATGGTCAGTGACATCACTGATGACATCACTCATGACATCTCAAATGACATCACTGATGACATCATCCATGTGAGAATTTAATGCATCTTCTCACACCCTAATATAACTTTTGATACACCCACTCTAAATTACAGACTGCCATTCTCAAAACCATACACACTCCAATACCAATAAGTACATACCCACTCACTGATTCTTAGGTCTACACACACACATCTACTCACTCACCCGTACAGTCACTCATACTTACAGTCACTCAGTACAGGACTATCATATGCACTCATACACCTATATAAACACTCACACAACGCAACTCATCCATAGAGGTACTCACACACCTAGTCAGTCATGCAAATAATTAATCACACTTCAATTTACTCACCTATACAGTTATACTCACCAGCTCACTTACTCATAAAAATACTAGCACATTCTTACGCTCCTATGCAATCACTGATGAAAGCACACACTAATCCATATAGCCACTCTCACAATCACACACTCTCACTTATAGCCATTTATATACTCCAACACACATATATACTGCCTTTCACATATGTAGTTACTCACACATGTACCACTGAGATATACATTCAATCATTAACACACCCATACACACACTCACCCACCCATACAGTCCATCACAGACGCACTCTTGAAACCATGCACCCAGTGAATCACCCACTCACACATCTATGCACAGAGTCACACACACCCCACCCACACAAACACTGAGGCACCCATACAGATACTCAGAGAACCAATCCATAACCCATATAGACACTCATTTAGCTAGTCAGAAACCCATGCAGCTGCTTACACAACAACAGACAGACGGATACAGACATTCACACAGTTTAGTCACTCACCCATGCATCCAGTAAGATACATTTAATCACTCACTTATAGACTCAGTCACGCACCTACTAAATCATCCATTCAGACGCTTATACACCCACTCATTCTTCAATACGCCTTTCCCTATATATATTATACATATTTAAACTTTACAGAAACACACAATCACTGGATGATGTCATCAGTGATGTCACTGACCATGTCATGAGTGATGTAATATGTGACGTCATCAGCAGTGCATTGTGGGGGCGCGAGTTATAGTTAGCTGAACTAACTATAACGGGGGAATTTCACGGGTTTTGTACGAGTGCAATGTCCAACTAACTATAACTTTCCCTAAAACCTATGGTTTTTCTGTGAATTTCAAAGGTTTTTAAATGCTAAACCCTAACTATAACAGGCCTGAAACCTATGTTTTTTTCAGTGAATTTCAAAGGTTTTTAAAATGCTAATTCATAACTATAACAAGCCTGAAACCTATGGTTTTTTCAGTGAATTTCAAAGGTTTTTTAAATGCTAATTCCTAACTATAACATGTCTGAAACCTATGGTTTTTTTCAGTGAATATATATATATATATATATATATATATATATATATATATATATATATATATATATATATATAGCAATGCGGTCAGGTTGGTTGCGGTGCACACTTGTTGCTGGTGCTTGCGGCGGAACAGACCAATTTGCCATATTGTTGCAATCCAAAGAGAAAATTACTGCTGCACTCCAAGTTTCCACAATAGCACAATTTTATTTACAGTCCACAGCAAAACACCAATGCGTTTTGACTCACATGACCAAGAGGTCACAGTCAGCGAGTTGTTTTTTCATTTCTTTTTCATAGCAGTCCCGTCCTGCCAGCAATGAGGCATTCTGGGACATGTAGTTGCAAACATTAAAATGAATACTGGTAGCAGAAAACAAAGTGTTTGAGGCATTATTGACTGACATGATTGAATTGCGACGTACTTTGTAGTTTACATTGAAATGATGTTGTAATCAATCAGAAAATCCTATAGTCACGAATAGAGCATAGGTGCTGTATGTGTGGTAATAAACCGTGCTTTAGATTGTATGTTGTATTTACAAACATATATAGTGGCTAAGTGCCATACATGCTCAAACAATGCTGCCCCGAAGTACTGTAGTAAGGTCCTGCCCATTTATGTCAGGCCGACACAGGGGGTGAGAAAAAAAGGAGAAAACCATAAAGTCTTATTGCCTGAGTGCCAGGCGGTCATGCAGGACCCCAAACCACCTTATACTGATGTTACACATGAGTTGCTCATGGCCACTCTCTATCCCTATATTGTCTGTTTTGTGTATCCTGGTGTCAACTGTCACATAAGTGTTGCCCTTAAAGTCTTATCTCTGTCCTAATTTTTTCTTATTAACCCCACAACTGGAGAGAGAGGTAGTAAGTTAGGCAGTCAAAATTCTCAATTCAAAATGAATTAAGCACCCCTGAAAAAGAAGAGAGGGAGGTAGGTAAAAGATAAAAGAGATGAACAATGCCATAAAAAAGAAAGCATCCATATATTCTAAGTCCAATGTCACCAGTTAACAGGTGTACATGCAGTTCTTCATCCGCATTTAAACCAAACAATGTTTTTGTTCGTGACCTGTTGATAGATTTGCTCACCAGTCTGCGTAGTCACAGGGCCCTGTCTCCTCCCCTTTCATCTTTTGGCACATGTGCCACACCAAAGTACCTCATTGTCTTCCAGTCATTGTCATGTGATGTGGCATAATGTTTAGCAATCACATAGCTCATGTCATGATGTTGTATGGCCCGAATGTGTTCTAGTATTCTCTTCTTGAGGGGACAGATTGTGCTCCGATATATTTGAGCCCACAAACACACTCAATGATGTATACTACAAACTGGGTGTTACATGTGATATTTTGGTCAATGGGTATTTGTCTTTCTTTAAAATCATAAATGACCATGACATTTTTGCCAACCCGGGCAGGCATTGTAGTTGTTGCATTTGACAAACCCTCTATTTTGTTTCTCCAAACAGTTGTCGGTTTGTTTGTCTACAAAGTTACTTTTGACCAATCTGTCTTTCAAGGACCTGATCTTCTTGTAGGTAAATTGGGGTTTTGGCCCCACTGCTTTTGCTATATCACTGTCACTCAATAAGATGTTAAAATGTTTCTGAAATATTCTTCTGCTCTCATTGTTCTCCTTACTACATGTAGTGATGACCCTTAGACTTTCAGTATTTTCTGCCAACTGTATTTTGTTCTCCATCAGGACCTGTGTTCTTGATTTGTTGTTGGCTCCTTGTTCAATATAGGAGAGTGTATAGCCCCTGCGGTAGAACCTTCTTTATACCTCTGCAAATTGGGCTCTTGTATCATCTTTCCTGGAGCAGTTCCGCCTCATACGTATGAATTCTCCGTATGGGATACTTTTTATAAGTGCCTTAGGGTGAAAGCTGGTTCCATGTAACACACTGTTTGTGGCCGTTGGCTACCTGTGCATGGTAGTCTCCAATTTGTTCTCCTGCATTTGTGTCTATCACAAATGCCTAGAAATTCTATTTGTTTGTTGTCAAGGCTATATGTCAACCTCAGGCCACAATCTTTGTTATTGATGATTTCAAAGTGTTCCAAAAACTCCTTCTGTGCGCCATTCGAGATTAATTACAAGTCATCAATTTATCTCAAATATATGACAAGCTTTGACAGGTAGCTTTCATGTTTGTCATCCCAGGCTACTTCCCTCCTCCATCAGCCCATGGTCAGGTTCACATAGCTGGGGGAAAAGAAAAAGCTGACACCCTCTGAGTCCAAAGCTTTTGGTAATTTAGTTGTGTTTGAAGTGGAAATAGTAAATCTGATCACCCTAGCATTCAACACTTTCCCCAACGTTCCCCACGGTTAGTGGAAATAGTATAATGTAATTTTGACCCCCACCCCAGACCCATCACTTTCGCCATAATTGTTAAGTTAGGAGTGTGAATGGTAAAGATAGTAAAGTTGACCCCCACCCTCAAAAACAAATGTTAATTTTTAAATATTTAAATTATTTATGACGATATTTAATTTTACTTTAAGTTTTGTAAATTAAATAATTATTAATCTAGAAGTTATCATATTTTTTCATTCTCATTTGAAGTACATATTTTTTAAAGACTAAGTACAAGATAACTGTACTTTAGTTAAATAAAATATATTTTTAAAAAGTATTCAATTTAAAAAATAAATAAAATGAATTTGAATTACATACAATAAATATCTTTTAAACACATATTATCTAGTTTTACATTATGTTTTAGTTTTTGATATTTTAGTTATTTCTAATGTTAATTTTAATAGTCAATATTATTGGAATCTATATTTTTCTTTATATATTTTTAACATATATATGTATAGATATATAAACATCTTTCTCTCTCTCTCTATATATATATATTCACTGAAAAAACCATAGGTTTCAGACACGCTATAGTTAGAAATTAGCATTTAAAAAACCTTTGAAATTCACTGAAAAAAACATAGGTTTTAGGGACAGTTATAGTTAGTTGGACATTTCACTCGTACAAAACCCATGAAATTCCCCCGTTATAGTTAGTTCAGCTAACTATAACTCGCGCCCCCGCAATGCACTGCTGATGACGTCACATATTACATCACTCATGACATGGTCAGTGACATCACTGATGACATCACTGATGACATCTCAAATGACATCACTGATGACATCATCCAGTGACTGTGTGTTTCTATAAAGTTTAAATATGTTTAATATATATGCCAAGGTGTATTGAAGAATGAGTGGGTGTATAAGTGTCTGGATGGATGATTTAGTAGGTGCGTGACTGACTGACTATAGTGAGTGATTAAATGTATCTTACTGAATGCATGGGTTAGTGACTAAACTGTGTGAATGTCTGTATCAGTCTACCTTGTGAATAGCTACATGAGTGTCTATATGAGTTATTGATTGGTTGTCTGAGTATCTGTTTGGGTGCCTGAGTGTTTGTGTGGGTGGGGTGTGTGTGACTCTGTGCATAGATGTGTGAGTGGGTGATTCACTGGGTGCATGGTTTCAAGAGTGCATCTGTGATGGACTGTATGGGTGGGTGAGTGTGTGTATGGGTGTGTTAGTGAGTGAATGTATATCTCAGTGGTACATGTGTGAGTAACTACATATGTCAAAGGCAGTATATATGTGTGTTGGAGTATATAAATGGCTATAAGTGAGAGTGTGTGATTGTGAGAGTGGCTGTATGGATGAGTGTGTACTTGTATCAGTGATTGTATAAGAGCGTAAGAATGTGCTAGTATTTGTATGAGTAAGTGAGCTGGTGTGTGTATAACTGTATAGGTGAGTAAATGGCAGTGTGATTAATTATTTGCATGACTGACTAGGTGTGTGAGTACCTCTATGGATGAGTGGCGGTGTGTGAGTGTCTATGTAGGTGTATGAGTTCATATGATAGTCCTGTACTGAGTGACCATAAGTATGAGTGACTGTACAGGTGAGTGAGTGGATGTGTGTGTAGACCTAAAAATCAGTGAGTGTGTATGTAGTTATTGGTGTTGGAGTGTCTATGGTTTTGACAATGGCAGTCTGTAATTGAGAGTGGGTGTATCAAAGGTTATATTAGGGTGTGAGAAGATGCATCAAATTATCACATAGATGATGTCATCAGTGATGTCATCAGTGATGTCACTGACCATGTCATGAGTGATGTAATATGTGACGTCATCAGCAGTGCATTGCGGGGGCGCGAGTTATAGTTAGCTGAACTAACTATAACGGGGGAATTTCACGGGTTTTGTACGAGTGAAATGTCCAACTAACTATAAATGTCCCTAAAACCTATGTCTTTTTCAGTGAATTTCAAAGGTTTTTTAAATGCTAATTTCTAACTATAACGTGTCTGAAACCTATGGTTTTTTCAGTGAATTTCAAAGGTTTTTTAAATGCTAATTTCTAACTATAACGTGCCTGAAACCTATGGTTTTTTAAGTGAATTTCAAAGGTTTTTTAAATGCTAGTTTCTAACTATGCCTACAGAGGTAGGACATGTGAAGAAAGAAGAAAAAATACACAGAAAGAAGCAAAAGAAATGCAGAAAGAAGCAACAGAAGTCCACAAAGTCGAAGAAAAGTACAGGAAGAAGCAAAAGATGTGCAGGAAGAAGCAAAAGATGTGCAGAAAGAACCAACAGAGGAGCAGAAAGAGGCCTTGTTCCAAAATCATCCTGTGCCCACAACTTTTTCCGACGTGTACTGGTGGTAACTGACTCTGACTAACCAGAGCCAGTGCTATGCTAAAAGACACTTAGAATACAGTGAAAACACCTACATGCACTAGGGAACACTATGCGTTGGGGTACCCCTGTGATTAGCATGACATCCTCTGTAAGTCCCTAGTACATAATAGGGCAGGGGGATTAAAACTACCTCTTAAAACGCGCTACAGGGTGCGTTTGCACAGTGGTGAAGGGAGGGGGGGCCTGAGGTGACATGTGTGCAAACGCGCCCCGTGGCGCGTTTTAAGTTGCAGGATTAAGTCCCCTTGAATCCTGAGTGTCCCTGGAGCCCAACTAGCCCCCCAGGTACCTACAGTTAGGACCACAGATCTGAGTTGCAGAGAGGCGTTCCGAGGCCACGCACCTTTTTTCACCTCTCTGCAACGCAACTCTGTTGTGCTTACTGAAGGTACTTGGTGGGCTAGTTGGACTCCAGGGACCCTCAGGATTGAAGGGGACTTAATCCCCCAACTTACAATGCGCCACAGGGCCTGTTTGCACACATGTCACCTCAAGCCCCACCCCCTCCCTTCACCACTGTGCAAACGCGCCCCGTGGCGCGTTTTAAGTTGGGGGATTAAGTCCCCTTGAATCATGAGGGTCCCTGGGGTCCAACTAGCCCACCCTGTACCTCCAGTATGCGCCAGGCAGCTGCGTTGCAGAGAGGTGTTCAGAGGCCACGCCCCTTTTTACACCTCTCTGCAACGCAGCTCTGTGGCGCTTTCTGGACGTACCTGGTGGGCTAGTTGGCCCCCAGGGACCCTCAGGATTGAAGGAGATTTAATTCCCCATCTTAAAACACGGCACAGGGCGTGTTTGCACACATGTCACCTCAGGCCCCGCCCCCTCCCTTCACCACTGTGCAAACGCGCCTCGTGGTGCATTTTAAGTTGGGGGATTAACTCCCCTTGAATCCTGAGGGTCCCTGGGGTGCAACTAGCCCACCAGCTACCGCCATTAAGCGCCACAGAGCTGCGTTGCAGAGAGGTGTAAAAAGGGGCGTGGCCTCAGAACACCTCTCTGCAACGCAGCCCCCTGGCGCATACTGGAGGTTCCTGGTGGGCTAGTTGGCCCCCAGGGACCCCCAGTATTCAAGGGGAATTTGTTCCCCCTCTGCAAACGCGCCAGGGGGCGCGTTTGCAGAGTGCTGCCAAGGAGGGGGCATGGCCTCCGGCGCAATGCCGGTCTTTTTTTTATTTATTTTTATTTTTAAAAGGGGGCTGTGTGGCCCCCCTTCTTTTTAATTATTTTGGGCCCTGTGGACCCCATCCCCCAGGGCCTGACCCCCTTTTATTTTTTTTTAATAAATGGGAACGGGAAGGGGACCGCGTGGGCCCCCCTCCCGTGGCCAATTTTGGCCCGGTGACCCCATCCCCCGGGTCATTGCCACATCTTTTAAAATTATTTTTATGGAGGGGCGCTGCGTTGCCCCCCTCCTCAGGCATCCTTAGGCCCCGGGGACCCCATCCCCCGGGGCCGGCCTTTTTTAAATATTTTTATTTTATAATTTGGGGGAGGGGGGCCGCGTGGCCCCCCTCCCGGGCCACTACTTGCCCCGGGGACCCCATCCCCCGGGGCTGGCCCTATCCTTTGGGGACCATGGGGGGACCCCAACTCCCCCACGGTCCCGCCGCCTCCCCGCCTCCTGCGGGAGCCGGCATTGCTTTTCCACACGGTGAACTGCTTAGATGCAGCTCCCCGTGTGGAAAAGCAATTTGCTTTGAATTTTGGAAGAGAGAGCAGGTTTCCTGCTCTCTCTTCCAAAATTCTAAGCAAGTTTGCTATGACAGGACGGGAGCCGCGAGGCTCCCGCCCTGCCATAGCAAACTACAGTGTCCCGGGGGTAGGCACCCCGGGACACTGCAGGAGCCGGCCCTGGGGGGTGGCGGTCCCCAGGGCCATCACTGGCTCCAGGAGGGGGGCCACGCGGCCCCCCCAACATCTTGAAAGCCCCGGGGAGGTGGTGGTCCCCGGGGCTTTGAGAGTCCGTAACGGACCCCCATATTTAAATATTTAGTGCCCCGGGGAGGTGGTGGTGTCCGGGGCATGTGGGGGGGCTGGAGCCCCCCCACACAGGTAATTCAAATTTTTTAAAAAGAAGCCCCGGGGGGTGGCGGTCCCCGGGACTGCGGGAGGGCCGAGAGCCCTCCAGCACCATTTTTTTTCAAAGCCCCGGGGGGTGGTGGTCCCCGGGGCTTGGGGGGGCCTTAGAGGCCCCCCACATATTACTATTAAACCCTGGCATGCCCCCGGGACTTGGCCCACCCGGGGGCCAATTAACAACAAAGCTCGGGAGACCGCGCTTCATTTTTTTTTTTTTGCGGCGGGATCCGCGCACCCTAAGCGCATCCTGCCGATTTAAAAAAAAAAAAAAAAAAAATTTTTTTGGGGCCCTGGGGGTTTTTGTGGGACCCCCTCAGCAGGCCTAGGGGGTCAGGGTGTTTCTACCCTGCCCCCTTTTCTTGTTTTGCGCACTTCTTTTACTGCTTTCTTGTGCCTCGGTTCTACCGAGGCATAAGATGGCTGCCAACACTTCCTGGTTTGGAGTGTTGACAGCCAATTAGCATGCAGCTCATGATCGGGAGGGTACGCGGACCCTACGCGGCCATAGATATATATGTGATTTTACTTGTGATTTTCTCAGGAACTACTGAACGGATTTACACCATTTAAGCAAAAGGCACGACTCTGAACCAAGGGCTACCTTTTTGGCAAACTTGGTGTAATTCCGTTCAGCAGTTCGGGCTGTAGCTGCGATGAAAGGTTCCTATGGAAAATTGCATGGGGAAAACACGTTTTGGGTACCCCCTTTTTTCTCGGCCCCCACTTGACGAATCACCCCGAGACTTTCAGGATAGGAGTGGACCGGAGCGCCCCACGAGTTTTGAAAATTTCGCGAAGACTCGTCAACCGGCGCGAATGTTATTTCAAATAGAATGTTGCGGATTTCCTATGGAAAATAGGTCCTAACTATAACTATCTACTGGCGACCGCCCGTAGATAATATATGTATATGTATGTATACATATATATATATATAAATATATATATGACAATATTGTGTAATCAATAATTTTGTTTTAATTATTAATATTGGGTTGTCAATATTATGTTTGTCTATACCTTGACTTCGTATTATTGTATGTAGGTATTTTTGCTGTCAATATTTCTGTTGCTAATATAGTGTATTAAGAAAAGAAAAAAATCTTAGGCTCCTTCCTCTGAAAACACCAAAAACATTAAGCTTTCAGTTCTTTTTAAGTAATAAATTCATTCTAACATATTGAAATACTTCACTCTAGTCAGTCGTTTGAACATAACACCCTCTTTGTTTTGCTTTTATAGATTCCCTGCAATGAGGATCTGACTGGTGATCCCATCTGAATAGCTCAGGTACAGGAGGTGATTCTCTAGCCTGCAACAATGTAGCGACTGCATTATCAATCACTTGTTGCAGCAAACTTTTAAAAGGTACCGCTATGAGCAGAAAGCCGATATTTACAGCAATGTTTGTTTTTTGCTCACTAAACTTCATTACAGGAAAGTTAAATATCTCTGCATTTGTCTTTCGTTTTTTTTCACTGTGACTTAAGCTAAACTGAATCTAATATATTTTTGCAACAAATTACTAAGTTATAGGGGGGCATATTAGCAAGAACGGCGTTAAAATTATCGCCGCTTTAGCGGCAGGAAACTGCCGCTAAAGCGGCAATAATGGCCTTGATGATATGCCCTTGAGAATTCCAATAGAAGCCCATGTTCTGGTGTCAACATGGGCTTCTATTGGAATTCTCAAGGGCATATTATCAAGCCCATTATCGCCGCTTTAGCGGCAGTTTCCTGCCGCTAAAGCAGCGATAATTTTAACGCCGTTCTTGCTAATATGCCCCTTGGTGTGTTTAACTTTACACTAGATACCGCCTTTATTCTTCATATCTGCTAACGTGTTGTCTCTCTCATACGAAATAGCAAGACATAAAGGATTTTTTCGGTATGGGAGCAGGGTGGTGGTGTTACCATGTATTACAAGGAAAACATACTGTACATATTAAAGTTATTGCAAGATTGCAAGTAATCTTGGGGCATATTATCAACGGCCAGCGATAATTATCGCTGGCCGTGCTTAGCGATAGATATCTTATCGCTGGCTATCTCCGGAAATTATCGCCCTGGTAGCGCGTTATTAACAACACGCTTCTCCAGGGCGATAAAAATTCCAGAGATAGCGAGGTTATCGCCGTTTTGCAGGGAACATCGCTGGTTTTCCAGCGATGTTCCCTGCAAACGGCGATACCTGCTGATACGACCCTGTGGTCGTATCAGCACAATCCACCCCCTATGTTAGGGATGGCTAAGTCGGGATAATAGCAGACGTTAGATTTTGGCGAAAACGGCTGTTTTTGCCGAAATCTAACGTCTGCTATCATCCTGTGGGCTGCCTTGTAAATATCGCGATGTGCACATCGGCGATATTTACAACGTAGCCCATCTGGGGTACGCCCACTAACGCCCACCTTGCATCTCATTAGAGATGCAGGATGGGCGTTATGGGAAAGGGCGATAGGGCAAGGATTCACGCGATAGCGTGACCTTGCTAATACAGCGATAAAATTATCGCCGCTTTTCGTCTGAAAACAGACGCTAAAGCGGCGATAATTTTTTATCGCCGGCTTGTTAATATGCCCCCTTGTGTTTTTAGGATCCTAAACAGAAAATTGCCCCTCAATGTCCTTCCTTCATACTTTCATGGAACTCTTCAGTGACTTGCAATCTCCTTACAATGCACAGCAGGGGTACTTTAGATCAGAAGGGAACTCAGCAGGAGCAGTATTCACTTCCTCCCCTAATTAAATTGAGAGCGGAAGAAGAACCTGACAGCCCAGTATGGGGGATATGTACAAGTGAAGTGGTTGAGTGAGGCGTTAGCCGTCATGGCTTAGCGCCTCACGCCGCCACTTCTGAAACACAAGGCTGCACCATATTTACGAGGATATGGTGCAGCCTTGCGTTTCCCCCTGCGCTGGCACCACACTTATCAGTGTAGCGCCAACGAAGGCACCCTTGCACCATAGTGCAAGGGTGTCTGCATGCAGGGGAGGATTGTTTAGGTGTAGGAAGGTGTCCCTTCCTGCACATAAACAATCCTAAAATGCCATTTTGTCACTTTTATGTGTGCTGCTTCATGCAGCACAAATGAAAGTCACAAAATGGCATTTTTTATGGATTGTTTATGTACAGGAAGGGGGACATTCCTGTACATAAACAATACAAGGCAGTTTGCTTTTTCCATGTGTGCTGCACAAGGCAGCACACATGGAAAAAGCAAAAACGAGGAGAAATAATGCATTTCTCCTCGTTTCGCCAAGTTAAGACCAGGTTTTCCCTGTTCTTAATTTTGGCGCTGCCTCCTATGTACACCACCCTTGTACATAGGGGGCAGCGTCAAAAACAATGGGTGTTGCGGTGGAACGCCCACTGCAACACCCACTGCCCAACCCTTTCACGCTAACCATAGCATGAAAGGAGGCCTTATTTACAAGGCAGCGTTAAGCCACTTTAAGTGGCTTAACGCAGCCTTGTAAATAAGGCTAAGCCCTTATCGCCACCACAACGTCGATAAAAGTGACGTTGTGGTGGCGATAGGGGCTTGTACATATGCCCCTATGTTTCTTCTTCACCGTGCGCTTTCTTAGCACCATAAAGATGGTTGGGTCAGGAAAGGCAGTAAACAAGCTGCCTGCACAACTTGACTCCAGAAACCAACCAAAACTTTCCACATTGACTGGTTTCTATGGAGACAAGCTCTCACGGCACTCAGAAATCTTACCGGACCGCTTCCATTTTAGAGTCATGCTAAGGGAGCAGCCACAATTGCGAGAAGGATTCCAAAAGAGGTGGAAACTCTCTCAGCTCAGCAGGGAGATGACAATTTAATTTCCTCAGCCACCAGAAAAGATTAACCACACAAGGTATAGACCACGGAACAGAAAGCATGAACCTTTAATGTAGGATCCTGCTGCTGGTAATTGTAAAAATGAAACACTTTATACAGCCACTTGACTAGAAACAAAGTAGAAATCTTTCATAAATACAAAACTGATATATACCGCATTTAATGGGGTAGGAAGATATCTTGGAAGATAGAAAAGACAGGAAGCGATTCTGTTAAGTTCTGCCCATTCTTTGTGTTCCGAGGAGGGAAGTTTGGCCTAAGTTAGGTACCAGTGGAAAATTACTTTCGGTAATTGATAGGGTTCGTCAGGGCTTTAAGTGGGGAAAAAAAACTGGGGGTGCTCTAAAAGGGGCGGGGCAAATCTCTTAAAGGGGTGTGGCCTATCCAAGTAGGGGCGTGATCTAAATAAAGAAATGTATGGATAACGCCATACACCCTCCCCAGAGGCGCAAGTAGAGCCAAATTTCGAGGGGGGGGGTTAAAAAAACATTGCGGGGTGGGGGGCTAATTATTCAAGCAATAGGCAGAGTGGAGCTGCAGGGGCTCTACAAAGGGGTGAAAAACAACAAAGCCTCATTAACAAGCAAATGGTCTTTTAAAGACCTGTGAAGTATTCGGTTGCGGCTGTGTGTTTGGAGGCTGGTTGCAGGATCGCAATCTTACGCTTACCAAAAATAAGGCGCTATGAAATTACAAGTTTTTTTAATTATCCTTAGTTCTACGTAACTTACCCAACAAACAAAGCTTTACTCAGAATGACTCGGAGATAGGTGCCTGAAAAGTCATTAATTAAAGAGAGGACTTTCTGTCCTAAACTGTGATACATACTTCCCCACAGTCCCGCATCATATGATAAAAATCTGCATGAAAGGATCTACAGCGTGCACAAAGGTCAGCGGCCTCAGGATCTAGCCTGGCAATTCCAGCTAGAGCAAAATAAGTTTGGTGCAAGAAAAAAAAAAAGAAAACGGACTACCTCTGCGAGGCCCGAAAATAGAGCCCGATAGAGACCCGTTTCGAGGCCCCCTGAAAATAACTGCCGATGCTCAGACCCGGACAGACCCGGCCCACTTAAAGCCCTGCATCTCTCCATTTTCTGCTCTTCTCCCTTTCCCTTCAATGGAAGGAGCAGCGCCTATTGTGACGTGAGGTCACTCTGTTTTTGTTGTGATCCCTGCAGGATGATCTGCGTTTCATTCATGCAGGACTGCTGCAGGGCTCACTTCACACCTCACGCCAGTTCAAGCATCTGCCTGACCGCTGTTATCATGCAGATGCGGCAATTAGGCTGATCACCGCCAGCAACCCAGCCCTGCCCAGTCTGCAGCAGCTGAAAGGGATGCGGTGTCATATTGCCCTTTCAGTCCATGGCAGCCTGGCCCAGGTGAGGGGGGGGGGCGCCTTGGGCCTCGCACAATGGCACCATTTCAAAAGGTTGATGGACTCGTGGGGGGCCCCATCGTAATTTGACGGCCGCGGGACCATGGGCAGCTGCCCACACTGCCCATGCCCAGCGCCGGCCCTGCTCCTAGGTTTCAAATCTCCTTTCATCTCAGCTGCTGTTGCATTTTCTTAATGTTTTTCTTTCGCTTTCCGCCCTCGCTTGCTTCTCTTTGAAGAATTTCTTCTACGCATCCCTTTCTCTCAAAGTCACAGCTTGCAGTTCGTAGGTTCCTCAGGTCCTTGTTTCTCTGTGCCATATCTCTGCAAATTAGCCCATGCTCTCCCCATTTCGTGCTCGTTCCTCTGTCCCATGAATTGCGCCGCTTCACAGATGACAATCTAAAATGCCCACGTCTTACCTTCACCGGTGGTTCAGACTAAATCAACCATTTCCATCCACCACTTTGTGCTGCCAAAATTCGGATTTTTAGCTACGGACTACCTCTGCGAGGCCCGAAAATAGAGCCCGATAGAGACCCGTTTCGAGGCCCCCTGAAAATAACTGCCGGTGCTCAGACCCGGACAGACGCGGCCCACTTAAAGCCCTGGGGTTCGTTTTCTGCAGACGCAGGAAAAACCTCTTTTTTGAAAGAGACAAAACTCAAATTGTTAGTACTGGAAGGAGGAAGACAGAAAAGATGGTAATATAACGATTTCTTTAAGCACTACCATGTAGTTAAAATAAATTAGGTACACTACTTTTTTTATAAACATTTTTGTGGCATGACTTCCTATGTCTGTTTTTTACTTTTTAGCAATTGGCTCAGAGGATGTGATTCATCGGAGCATGTAGTTATGCCTTGGTCTCCATGTTTTACACTCACTTCCGCAGGAGGCTTTTAAAATCTAGCTTTGACTAATGCGATGTTCAGACATGTGCAGTGAACAATAAAAACTGCCACATTCCTACGCGCTCACTGTGGTCATTTATGAAACACTGTAAGACAGCATTGTTCTTCCTTTTACATAGTTACAAAAATTTAACTGGAGGAAAAAATTTAACATTTGCATCCACTTCCACACCGTGCCCACTTTTTTGCTCCAGAATCCCTATTCTAAGGCAGCACTGAATTAGGCACAAATTGTAAATTTAGCGTAAGACCTCTTTCTCGAAGTGAACTTAGTTTTAACAACATGTTTAATAATAATATTAAAAACTATATTGAAAATAAGAGAGCACTAGGTGCCAGATTTACTAAATTATCACACAACGCAGCGAAGCCAAAAATTATGCGCTGTGTTCGGAAAGGAGAGAGCAGGAAAATGCCATATCTGCAGAGATATGCCACTCTCCTCCCCTCTCTCTAGCGCCAGCGAGAATTTTGCTGCTGAATGCCACGCACACAACTTTGCGCCATATTGCAAGGGTGTGTGCGTAAGTCTAGCATAGGTTTTGTACTGGAAGGGTTGCCTTCCAATATAAAATACTATGCTTGACAACTTTCAAAACGTTTCCATCTGTGTGCATGTGCTGTACAGTGCAAAGTTGAAAAAGAGACGAGAAATTAAAACATTTCTCTTTTTAACTCCTGCTTTCAAATGGTGTTAATTTTTTAAACAAAACCCTGGGCATAATTACAAGCCACCAGCACCACTTGACGCTCTGGTGGTGTAACACTATTTTCCATATTTATACGGTGGCGGTAAGCCACTTTGCATGGCTTAGCGCCACCTTGTAAATATGCCCCTTTCCGCCGCAGTCCTCTGCAGCAAAGGGGCATGCAATGGGTGTTGCTGTGGGCATTCCACCACAACACCTATTGCTTTTTGATGCTGACCCAGATTTACAAGACTGAGACAGCACCAAAAGCTAACGCCATGGAATACCAGGCATTAGAATGGCGCAACGAGGAGAAAAAATGAATTTCTCCTCATTTTTTCTCCTTCCATGTGTGCTGCATTCTGTAGCACACATGGAAGGTCAAATAACCATTATTGATTGTATATGTGCAGGAAGGGGTCCCTTCTTGCACATAAACAATTGACCCTGAAGCACAGGCACCCTTGGCAGGAGGGTGCCTGCCCTGGCGCTAGGCAGCTTTTTTGCACCAGCACTAGGGGAAACACAGGGGTGTGCCGTATTCTTGGGAATATGGCACATCGCTGTGCTTTAAAAATGTCAGAGCGTGGCGCTGCCAAAATTGGCGCAGCTCCACGCTCCAACATTATCTTGTAAATATGCCCCCCTGTCTCAAATTTCTGGTAGATAGGGTTTTGAGTCAAAAAGCATTGGTCATTGCATGGGTACACTAACGTAACACCCCCTTGATGCTAAGGGGCCGTTTACGATCTTGTTAGGAAAGCATTCCCACCGAATTGGGTTGGGAATGCTTTCCGTACAAATCGCACTCTGGGAGTCCCACCGACCGAGGACGATGTGACCGTATGTGTACAGACTCGGTTCGGTCGGACTCCCATTGAATTCAATGGGAGCCTGTGTATCCAACGTGAACACAGGCTCCCATTGAAAAAAGGGGTGGGTGGGGAAAAGCGTGCACCCTGTGGCGGGCACCCCATGGGGCCCACCACACGGTGCATTTATGGAAAGGAGGGGCCCATGGGTATGTACCTGAGACCAATTCGGAGGGCCCTCGGTGAAGGGGGCCCTCTAAGTCTGATTCACACAGCTGTTTTGTCTTGTCAAAACCGAGTTGGTTGTGCTGTCAGAATCAGTCATTGTACTCGCTTGCTCGGAAGTCGTCCCCATTGAGCTGCATGATTTGGCTCCGAACGAGTCAAATTGACTGAATCGTTTTCGGAACCGATTCAGTCAGTGCGGAGGGCTTCCTCGCATCATACTTGGTCGTCCGTAAAGGTGGACAATTCGGTCGGAAACATAGGCTCCTAATCGGATTCGCTTAATCCGGATCCCGTTTGGAGCCCTTCCTAACGAGATCGTAATCAGCCCAGAAGTAATGCAAAGCAGCACTTCACACTACTTTGTGTTACTTACAGGCAATTTCCAGGACAAAACAAGTTTTGTGCTGGAAAGCAAATAACAAAATAAATATTTTATGCTGCTTTGCGTCACTTTTGTGACTGAAACACAGGACAAAAGGTTGGTAAATCTGGCTGTAACTCTTCAAAAGCAAAGTGTTAAAAAAATAAAATGTAAAAAATATAGGGTGCCTAATTTAGAGTTCAGCTGACGGGATAGCTGTCACGTTCATTAACAGTATCCCTCCCGCTGAACTCTAAATTAGACCCAGAGTTAATTTGGTCAGCAAATATTATGAGTATGGTGTCTGCAATCCATCCTTGCATCTTTTAAAATCCCTATCATTTGATGATAATGAAAAAGAAGACAACAGTAATAATAATAATAATTTAACATTATAATAATAATAACAATAATGATAATAATATTAATCATATTAATGATGACGATAATAAGAATAATAATGTTTATTTCAGTTCAGTAGTATTGGTAGTAATATAAGTAGCAGTATTTGTAGTAGTAAAATAGAATTTTTTTGTTTTAGAAGTACATTATAGGCACTATTATTTCTTTTACTATTAATATAATGGTTTAATTAATAATATTATTGGAAGTATTAATGTAGTAGACAACAGACAATGTTGTCACTCTTATTATTGCCTCATTTCAGGTGACTTGCGGCGTCTGTAGTCACCTGTAATAACAAAATGATGTAGCTTGTAAATTGTAATAAGTTATTACATTTAAGTTGTGATGTCACCGTACTAACAGTCAGACCCAGCAGCCAAGATGATGGTCAGGTCACGAAGCATCATTACAGCTGCAGGTTAAACAAAGCAACAAAAATGATCTTCTCAGTCGTCTGATCTGTTTTTGTAAAAGGTACTACTATGAACAGAAAGGAGATCTTTTTGGCAATGTTTATGTTTTGCACATTACAGTAAAAGTTGAATCTCTCTGCATTTATCTACACATTGTGAGTCTTTCGGCTTTTTTCACTGTGACTGATATATCGTTTTGCAACAAATTACTCACTGATTTTGGTGTGTTTAATTTCACACTAGATCCTGTTTTAATTATCCTATCTGCCAACATATTATCTCTCTCATATGAAATAATAGGACACCAAGGATTCGAGCGGCATGGGGAAGAGTGGTGGTGTGGCCTTGCATTATAAGGAGTACAATGCTGTACATTTTAAGGATTTTGCAAGATTGCCAGTCACCTTGTGGTTCCAGGACCTTAGACAGTAAATCGACCTTCGACCTCATTCCTCTATATGGTCATGGAACTGTGCAATGACTTTCAATCCTTACAATCCACAGCGGGGGTACTTTATCCAAAATAATATTAATAAATAATAATAAACTACTTTATTTCGGCCACCAGGGTACTTTATCCAAAATAATAATAAATGACTTTATTTCGGCCACCAGGGCCATACATTGTGAACATTAAAAAACATACAATTAATAATACATTCTTATAGCATCATCAATAAAACATTTCCAAAGCTAAAATATATACAGTTGTGCAAACATTGTCTAAAAAGTAGTCAATGAACTCATAATACTAATAACAAAGTCTCAATAACGTGTTGGAAATCTGTTCTTACTTGCACTCAAGCTATCACTCGCCCATGAGACACTCATTGTTTGGTTTCAGTCTGCTTCACATTTTCCTCATTTAGAGTTTCAGCACTTAATTCCTGATTTGAATGCCAAAAGCAGAGCCATCGCTTATAAAGATAGAGCCTGCTTCAGTAGTCAGATTAGTGTTTTGGCAGAGTGGGGCTCAAGGGTGATGGGCAAGCACCCCCTGCTGAGAAATATAAAACAGACAAAATAAAGGTGTTCTTTAATTACAGAGATGATGCAGATAAGGAACAGTTCTTTATTTAATTTGAAAATAAACCATAAAGGCATGTACATTGTTATTAAACCATAAAATGATGAACAATAAAAATTCATAAAAGCATAGCCTTACATTTAAAGTTTCATTAGCAACTAGATTCAACTTTGTCAGAATTCATGGCCTATACACTTTATTTATACAGATGCAGAACATATATTACAACAGATATTCTTAATGTGGAAAGTGCAATTAAATCAGTAGACCAAGGCTATTTACAGCTCACATATCACAGTTTCTTGCTTGGTAATGGTTATTGTGTGCGTCCACTTGACTATTTTCAATAATGCAAGCAGGCGATGTAAACATAAGCCAAAGAATGCTAGGCATTAAAATGTCAATGATCAGAGCAGCTAAATCCTGGGAATTACTATTAAAACTAACTAGTTTACCCTGAAGCAATGTCCCTTTGTATTCGTAATACAAAATTCAGATTATTAAAATAAGTGCAACCATTTAAAAACAACTTTGTTTAAAAACAGTTATCACTCATATGTGCCAAATATTTTAACTACACACAAGGTCATATGCACAACAGAATCCATTCAAATGCTACACTTGTGGTTGTACTATACATATAGAATTACAGCAACAAATCATTTTACTTAAAGTGCTTTGTGCAATAGAGTGAATTTTACAATAAAGTGGCAAAAAGTACGATGATTTCCTAAGGGGCTTGCTCCTATGTGTTCTGCGCAGCTAAAATGTACACAGAGATGATGCAAATATTTTATAAAGGCACTGCTAAACTGTCAATGAGTATATCAAATACACACAAAAGAAAATGGTTAACTTACATATCGCACATCAACAATTTAATTCTATTTAATTCTAAAATTAGACGTATTTGTAAACGTGATATAGAGCCTTGCAGAAACAAAACATTATTCTATTAATTTGAAAGTAGTCCAGCGGCGGTTCCTCCATTTGGGTGGAGGAGCCTCGACCCCTCCCCCCCTCATTAGTTCAGCAAAGGTGAAAAATAAAATGGTAATAGGATTAATTTATTACCATTTTATTTTTCACTGCTCCCAGCCGGAGCAGTGTTTGAGGACGTGGCAGGGCAGGGCCATTGCTGCTGACTGGCAGCAGGGGCGGAGGAGTGGTGGTCACTCCAGTTTAGTGGACATGTCACTTTGGCCAGTTGTCTTGCGACGACCAGCCTGACATGCGCACTTTAAACCCCTCCAACCCAAGCTGTCTTAGACAGATGGATGGAGAGGAGGCACAGGCCCCCAGTGCCTGAGGGAGCACTGAGGCAGCCCGCTCCAACCAATCCTAGCACTTCTCTCATGCTGCTTAACATTATCAGCAGCATGAGAGCTGCGTCAGGATTAGTAGAGGGGAGTTGGATGAGGGTCCTGGACTCGCGCTCGGACTGCAGAAGAGGAGAACACAGAGGAGGTGTGGGTAAGTTGAAAAAATGTCTTTCTTATGACTACCTTTTTGACCCACTGACGAGCACTGTGAGAAACTCGCATTGCCTTTAGCCTCAACTCCCTGAGATATCTTTTGCTGTTACCAGACATGGACTGAGGAAGAAAATAATCATATTTGTATTGATGTAGGAAACAAAGTGCAAATTTAGAGGCCTGGGTGATACGACAGAGGAATTATTACATTTGCCAACTTTGTCTCCTTGAAAGGCCAACAGCAATGCTGCACTGCTTGGCTTTAAGAAAGATGAGGTATTGTATGCTCTTGCCTCTCAATTTCAAAATGACCATTCCCCATCACCTTGGAGAGAAAGGACATTTTGGTGACTTTCACTGCAGGTGATCGGCTGTGAAAAGTTGATCCCCTTGTGGTCAATGGAGCATAGAGCCTGGGCCACAGAGAGCTGGGGAAATCTTCATGACGGTAAAGAAGATTTAAAAAGAAAATAGGTGGCAAATTCTCAAACATGTATATTTTACAGAAGACAAAAACGGAAGAGCTGAGAAAGAATTAGCCCACAAAAAAGTTTGCAAAAAAATATTCTTTTTTTGTCAGAACTTTTTCCAATCAGTGTAATTGTTCAAAGTTTGTAAACACAATAATTTAGCATTACTTTTATTCCATAACTAATCTTAGCATATCTCTTTTTAAAAGCAGTCTTAGTGGCTCTGGTTAGAGAAGTGGCCACTGCTGCTTCTCTCGTCCTTTTCCACTACTTTGGGGTCTAAGCCTCTGAGAGATGGTAATTGACAGTGCAAGTGTGGATGTTCCCTGGCTCCTTAACTTTATCCCGTTGAGTAACCATGATTAATCGGTCCTTGGATTCCTATTAGAATGTGACATCCTCCCTTTCCTGCTCTATAAACACATATATAAGTTGGTCAATGCATATTCCTTTGGAGACTAGCTTTGAGGACACCTAGTAACAGGTATCTGCTATCACACGGGTACTCATAGTACGGCCCGCGGGCCGCCAACGGCCCGGCAGGCCTTCATTGGTTGCCCGCAGACCTTGTCTTGCCATTTCCTGTATTTCCTATAAGTAAACAGAGAAGATGGCCGCAGGAGCATATATAGGGAATACGTATTCAATACGTATTCACTACGTTTGCTCCTGCGGCCATCTTCTCTGTTTACTGCTGGCCTCTGAATGTGCCCGCCTCTTTGACGTCACACACAGCACCGGCGGGAAGCACAGGCCCTTTAAAAGTCAGCTGTAAGCACTTTTACAGCTGACTTTTAAAGGACCTTTTGGGAAGCTTCCTGTCTCCGTGGTGCAGACGACGTCCTCTCCTCTCCGCCCACAGCCTCTAATCGACCCGGAGCATCTTCACTGCCTGAGGGCTTCCTCTCCACCGCAGCCTCTTCTCATCCCGGAGCCTCTTCACTGCCTGAGGGCGTCCTCACCGCCGCAGCCTCTGCTCGCCCCTGAGCCTCTTCACTGCCTGAGGGCGTCCTCTCCGCCGCAGCCTCTTCTCGCCCTGGAGCCTCTTCTCTGCCTGAGGACGTCCTCTCCTCTCTGCAGCAGCCTCTTCTCGGGACGCAGCAGCCTCATCTCGGGACGCAGCTTGCACTTCAACTTGGCCCACAGCCCCTTCTTCGCCGCTTGGATTTGGCCAGCAGCAGCTCCATCACCACATCTGCCTCCATCTCCACGACCAGCTTGATTTCCATCGCCCTGCAGCACCAGCTCTGCCCGCAGGTTGATCTTCGCACCCTGAGAGGTAAGCACAAGATCCTATTTAAGGATGAAATGTGAGGGTCTCTCATCTCTTTCTCCATTTGTCTCTTCCTTACTTTCCCCATGTGTGACTCTTTCACCCTGCGCTTTCTCTCTGGCTCAAGACTCTCATCATCTCTCTTCCTCTTTCTCCCCACCTGTCTCACAATGTCCCCCACACCCCTCTCTCTGGGTGTCTGCCATGTTTATCTCTCTCCATCTTTTTAATTAATTGTACAGTAACTGCATGGCACACAAAACTACAACGTTTAATGATAGCCCTTTGCACATGCATTCTATTCAAAGGCAATGGAGATGATTCTGTGTTTATAGTTCATATTTTACATCTTTTATTCAAGTGAACTGTAATTTGACGACCGCACACCAAGCCTCGCATATATGCTTTGTGAATTAGCAGATCCACAGAAAGGGTGTTGTTTGGAAGGATTTAATGCAATTATTGTATAATTAATGTGTATGGAAGTGCTTTGCAGCTCTTTAGAAACTGGAAAAAAAGAATTACCAAAATTACACACTATTGATAGACACGTTATTGGGGAAAAAATGGGAACACCATTTTGGATGTTTGAAATGGTTTTCAAGTGTAAACGAGCAAGGGCAAACCCAGTAGGTCTCGAGTTGGCAAGGCAGTGCTGATGGTTGTTATTTTAAATGAAATATACCCTCATCTACACACAGCTGCCATATGATTTCATATTTTAAATTTAAGAAACCTTGAATGATGTGTCTGATTTCCTAGTTTTAAACTAAAATGTATTTCAGTTGTCCCATGTATTTTATTATTACTATTATTGAAGAATATAAGATTAATTCAAGACCTAACCACACATTCATGTTGCTGAAATGAAAGTGTGACACACCCCAAAAAAACCTCCCTTGCACTGATCGGGTTCGGTAGAGTGCTGGTCTGAAAATTTGCCAGGGCTGCTTTTGTTTCCCAGTCCGGCCCTGTCTGCATCTAAGAGAGAGACCTACTGTGACAGCTTCTCTACATACACAGTAACAAGTAGTGTCAATGCTAAATTGGTGTGTCCAGTTCTTATGACCTGATATGAAGCAATGCTGCTTCTTGGCCTCCAGTTGTTCTAGAAGGGAATTTAGCAGAGCAAGCAGTAGTTTGGCAAAATTATTTCCACCTGCATTAAGCAGAGATGTCAGCAGACATAGTCGAGGGCAAAGTTGAGCTACAAACATTATTTTGTTAAAATTGTCAGATTAAGCAGCAGATGATGTATATGTGTCAAATATGGCATATCCATAATTATGTGGAAAACATTTGCAAAGTAGGATATTTTCCCATTCATGGTTTTAACTGCTCTTGTGGAAAAAGGGATGAAAAGTACTGATGACAGAAACCTCATGCCACGGAGACAAATGGCTTGTGAATCCACTTTTAAGTGTATTTGGAACATTTCTGTGATTGGAAACATATTCCACTTTCTGAATGTATTTTAATGTCAATAACTCATATTAAACCTTAAATGAACACGTGTATCCATTGGTTGAATTAAACAACGTAATAAACTGTAACTGGGCAATGAAATGCCAAACAAATACTAAAAATTGGGATGTTTTGCTCTTTCTGGCCATACCTGACTCTGCCCCTGGCACAATCTTCAGGTTATTCCTGCCCACTGATTCTCCGCCCACACGTCCCCAACTTTTTTCCCCCCACTTCGACCACTGCTCTGCTTACACCCAACACTGAACTACGCAGTTGGGAGGGCACCCTCGCCCCCACCTCCTCCTCCTCTACTAACCCCCACCTGAAACCTGGCCCCTCCCCTCACCCATCCCCTCTCTACAGGCCGGACCATTATATCTGAGCCTTTCAGATTCCTATAGTTTGACAGCTGCTCCACACCAAATAGCACTGTCCTGATTAGCTCCTTCCATATGTTTTTTACTATGATAGCTGACTTTCCCGACATTTGTGCAGACTGGTCCGCTATTAGATCTGTTACAACTGTCACAGTTGTTCTAATTCCAATGTTTTCTGCAATTGTTGTATTTCCAATATGGACAGAGTGGCCAGATTTGATTTGGTTTAATTGGATTTACTTTGGTCTGATTTGACTCGAGATCACCGATTTGGCAGGTTACTGTTTTTTCTCCTGTTGTCTCCAAGTCTGAAACCACCTCAAACTCTGTACCCTTGTACTGTGTGTAGGCCAGGTCTGGTGGCTCAGTGTACTAATGCATCCAATGCAGGGGCCTGTGTTCTACCTCATGGTCACAGGTTCAAATCCCGGCAGGTACTGCCTTTCATCCATCTGAGGTCAATAAAATGAGTTGAGTAACAATAAACATCTGTTATTCACCACCAAGATACCTACGGGTGAACGCACGCTTGTATATATATGTGGGTGCATGCCATTTATTTCAAATCCCTATTGAGTGACACATTTCCTGCATAAACCACTGGCTTTGGGAAAGCCTCATGTTTTTCATTTGCAGTTTTACCCATTACTTTGTATGTTTAAACAAAACATTAATTTGGTGTTGCTCACAGATCTGTTGCGAAAAGCGGTGTCGGTCCATCGATCGTGACGCAGTGTCGGTCCATCGGTTGTGATGCAGTGTCGGTCCATCGGTCGTGATGCAGTGTCGGTACATCGGTCGTGCGGCGGTGCCAGTCCATTGGCCGTCAGGTGAAAAATCAGATTCCTGGTCCTTGTTACTTATTGCACAGTAACAAACTAGCTGGAGAGATCCGCAATGGCCTACAGTCGAGTTTCCAAGCCTTGCAAACGACCCAGATCGATACAGAGCGAACACAGGACCTTCCAGGCAGCATGGGAAGAAGAGTACTTGTTTGTTGAATGCCCAAAAGAAAAGGCCACCTGTTTGCTTTGCAAAGAGAAAGTGAATGTTCTTAAGAGGTATAACCTGGAACGGCACTACAAAACGCGACACTCTGGATACACTGAGAACTTCCCACTGAACTCAAAACTGCGTTCTGCAAAAGTGGTATCGTTAAAGCAAGCTCTTCTTTCCCAGCAGAAGATCTTCATTTGCCAGATGAAGGAATCTAAGGCTGTTACAGAAGCGTCTTTCAAAATATGCAACTTGCTTGCCAAACATAAGAAACCATTCACAGATGCAGAGCTGGTGAAGAAATATTTCCTTTCAGCAGCCGAAATTGTATTTGACAACTACACTAATAAAGCCAGCATTTTAAAGGAAATCGGTGCATTACAGCTATCAGATTCCACATGTGCACACAGAATAGAGGCAATGGGTCAAAAAGTCCTGGAGCAGGTGATCAAAGCAGTCAGAGAGTCACCGTTCTTCAGCATTGCCATGGATGAGTCCACAGACATAGGCGATGTGGCCCAGTTATTAGTTTGGGTGAGGTATTTGGACCAATCGCTTCATCCCAAAGAAGAGCTCCTGTGACGTCTACCACTGCAAGGGCACACAAGAGGAGAAGATATACTGGATAGCATGTGCAACTACTTTGAAACAAATCACATACCACTGAACACTCTTGTCAGCATCACAACAGATGGGGCTCCTGCCATGGTAGGCCATGACAGAGGCTTCGTATCTATGCTTAAAAAGAAGCTCTTAGGACAGACTGTGATAGACTACCACTGCATTATTCACCAAGAAGTATTGTGTGCAAAATTAAAGCATGGAGAACTGAATAATGTCCTAAAAGTTGCAGTGAAAGTTGTTAATTTTATCCCTGCCAAAGCTCTGAACCTTAGACTTTTTAAAGCAATGCTGCAGGAATCTGAAGCGGAATATACAGACCTCTTGATGCACACTGACGTGCGTTGGCTAAGCAAAGGGAAGGTTCTGGAGCAGTTCATCGCATTGCTTCCTGAAACTGAACTCTTTGTGAACAGTAGAGGTCAATCATTCCCAGAACTAACTGTGAAATGGCTTATTATGCTCCATTTTCTTTCAGATCTTTTCACACATTTTAATGCTCTCAATTTGACCCTGCAAGGTAAACAACAGCTTGTGTGCTCCATGATGAATGGTATTTATGATTTTGAAAGTAAGCTTGTGCTATTCAAAGAACAACTGGATGATAGTGACTTCACCCACTTCCCAAAACTGTTGGCTGTGATGCAGAGGTTTCCAGATGCACAAGAAATTTTGTCAAAGCTAGACCTTGGTGCATGTCTTGAAGAAATTTCTGGGGAGATCAAACGCCGATTTTCTCAATTCAGAGCCCTCACCCCTCTGTTCAGGCTGGTTGAAAACCCCTGGATGGTGAGTGCACGAAATCTTGACGTTGTTGCCCTTATTGGCATGGAAAGGGCTCAAGCAGAAATAGAGCTGATTGACATGCAGCACAATTCAGCCCTCAAAGCATCTTTTTTGGGCAAGCACCAGAAGAATTCTGGAAAATTGTGCCTTCTGATATGTTTCCTCTTCTTTTACAGTGGCCCAGAAGGTAATTTGTATGTTTGGGTCAACATATGTTTGCGAAAGTTCATTTTCCACAATGGGACTTTTGAAGAGCAAACTCAGAAATAAGCTTACAGACATACATCTGGATCAGCTCTTAAGGCTTGCCGTTTCAGACTTGGTACCAGATTACAGAAAACTAATTGGTGACATGAAATGTAAAATAAGTTTGTAGTGTTTGTCTTTAACATACCTATTTTTTGGACTCTGAAGCCTGTGCTGCAATGGGCATGTGCTGAATATCCGGTTACTGCAAACTGCCATGCAATCCCTCTTAAGATTGCTATTGTCTGATAATAAAAAATTATTATAAAAATGTGCTCCTTGTAGTTACATCTGCTTTGGAAATACAGCATTGTCTAGTAATGTTTTGAAACAGTAGTGATTCTTTTTCTCTCTAGCCCCGCCCCCACTGACCCTGCCCCCCACTGACCCCGCCCCCACCGGTGCGGCCCTCGGCCACAAAACACACCGTAAATATGGCCCCGGAGATAAAGTTTGTGAGTACCCATGTGTTATCACATTAAATCGTGCATGCAATATTTGCCCGCAGAAGCCCATTGCCTAAAATCTGGGTTTGAATGTGAGACTGACTAAAATCTAATGCTAAACTTCATGGCAAAGAGCCCTCTTTACTGTTGAGCATTGCATTTACCACTTAAATGAAATAACTTAAGCTGCCATATTCACTGGCTTCAAAATCCAACACTAATGGTGCAGTCTTCAATGGTGGTTAATAAAAGCATGTCGTAAAAGCATGTCGTACTCGTAAACAACATGGAGTTGAAGATCTCTTGTGGCAGTAACAACCCAAGAGGTTACTTCACTGGCATTCCAACAAGAAAATATTATTTCTTCTAGTTTAATTCAACTGTATTTTCTGCTATATTGAGTTAGGTTGATTCATGTTGAACGCTCAAGTGATATATTGTCATGCAATGGTAAGGTATGATTTGATTTGCAATGGTATTAAATAGTATTGTATGGTTTGGTAAGAGATGTTACATCACATCATTTTACATTGTGTTTCATAAAATTATGTTCTAGCATTTTATTTAAAATTTTACATCAAGTAATAGATGTGCATTTAGCACAAACTACAAACCAAATCACAAATATGTGTTTCCAGCTCTTTGGCCTCTCATCTTAGACATACCAAAATATACATACAAAAATACATAAAAGGGATGAAAATAAGTCATTTACCTTTAACTGTAGTTCTCCAGTATTTGTATCTTTCATAGATTCACATGCTTGAATGATTCCCTGGAGTCGAAGTGGGAGTCCCACGGTATCATCGAAAGTAGTACAGTAAAAATAAATACATTGAAGCTAATGCAAAAAATATTTGATTTAATAGCTTATCGTTGTCATTTAAAATGACCCAAAGTCCAGACAATGAGGTGACAGCACCCTTTAGAACCTTCACCACAGAGGGTCCAGTCTCTCAGGTTTTCTAGCACAAGTGAGATGAATAACAAGAAGACATAAGGAGAGCCTCTACGGGGAGGAGGGTGTGTCACATGTGAATCTATGAAAGATACCAATACTGGAGAACTGCAGTTACAGGTAAGTAACTTATTTTCTTCTCCAGTATTGGATCTTTCATAGATTTGCATGCTTGAATCAGGATAGTTAGCAGTGAACACCGCAGTGATAAACATATAATGGAATAATGCAGTGGAAGGTGGGAAGAATAGTGGCTCACCTTATTGAAATAGATGTCATAGAACTGCTTGTCCTACTGTTGCATCAGTTTTCTCCACGGAATAAAGACAGTAGTGCCGAGTAAAGATGTGCTTGCTAGACCAGGTTGCTGCTCGGCATATCTGTAGTGTGGGCACACCGGGAAAGAGAGCCTCGAAGGTGGAGACAGCTCTGGTGGAATGGGCCTTGACCTTAGTATTCAACAACTTTCCTGCTTGTTGATGACATAAGTGTATGGCTGAAGCAATCCATCTTGCTATAGTCTGCTTAGAAACTGGAAACCCCTTTCTGAGGTCCCCATAGGCTACAAACAGCTGATCTGCTTTCCGTATGCTGGTAGTTCTGTGTATGTGCAATTTTAGACATTGTTTGATATCCAAGGTATGCAATGATCTTTCTGCCGCTGTTTGAGGATTAGGGAAAAAAGTTCTCAATATCACTGGTTCATTTAGGTGAAAGTCTGAAGGGACCTTTGGTATAAATTTAAGATTAGCCCTGAAGATCACACTGTCAGTTTTGAATTGGAGAAATTGTGGTTTGATCGTAAATGCTTGGATGTCGCTGACCCTCTTTGCGGAAGTAAGTGCTAATAGAAGGGCTGTCTTCCAAGAAATGTATTTTAACTCCGCCTTATGAATTGGTTCAAACGGGTGTTTCATCAATTGCGAAAGCACACTATTTAGATGCCAAGGAGGAGGATGAAGTTTCACAAGAGGAAACAATCAGAATAGTCCTTCAAGTAATTGTTTTACTATTCTCACAGGTCATAGAGATGGAGAGTTACTGGATTATCAAAATCGAGAAATCGCTCCTGATGGACTTTGAGTGACAAAGACGCGATTTTACTGGGTGAAAGAGCTACGGAAGCATCTGTTTTGGTGAGGATGTGAAAGGATGGATTTTGAAGTCCATACACCAGGGACAAAATCTCTTTCACTTTAGCTTGTATGTCTTGTTTGTGGTCTGTACCCTGGTATTGGCAAGTATTTCTCTACATTTGGAAGGAATATCTAGACTGGCAAACTCATGGAAATCAGGAGCCAAGCCGACAAATGAAGTGATGTTGGGTTGAGATGACGTACCTGGCCTTGGTTCATTGTTAGCAGTGTTCGTATTGGTTTCAGCTGGATATGAGGCAGTGCCGAGAGAAGCAACAGCTCCATGAACCAAAACTGCCAAGGCCACCTGGGAAAAATGAGACGGACTCAGCAAGGCTCTCTCTTCGTCTTCTTTAGAAAACTTAGGATCAATGGGATTAGGGAAAAAGCTTAAGCATAAATTCATGACCATCTGATCAAAAATGCAATCCCCCATGATCCTTCCTGTGGTTGCCAACTGACGAACAACTGGCACTTCCGGTTCTTGCTTGTCACGAAGAGGTCTAAGCCTGGTTTTCCCCATCTACGAAAGAGAAAGTCTAGAGTTTGCTGGTCGATCTCACATTCGTGGCAGGCGGTGTTGGTCCTGCTGAGCTAGCCTGCGAGGATATTTGATATGCCTGGTACATGTTCTGCCCTTGAGAGTTATTTCATGTTGAAGGGACCAGTTCCATATCTCCTGCGCTTCAAGGGATAGCACTGGTGAGCGTGCTCCACTTTTGTTGTTTAGGTAGTACATACTCGTGGGGTTGTCGGTGCAGACAAGCACGGATGATCCTGCGACCTTGGGCAGGAAAGATTTTAGCTCTAGTGCGATGGCCCTTAGCTCCAGTAGGTTCATATGAAGTGTAGATTGTTTGGCATTCCATTTTCCTCTGACTGTCAAGTCCTGGATGTGAGTGCCTCAGCCATCTGGTGATGCATCTTTCATTATTACATACTCTGGAATCTGTATCAGAAATGAGAGGCCCTCGGAGAGGTCGGTTGTGCGCGATCACCATCATATGGGTTGCTTCATTGCAGACGTAATCTGAATGACATCATCAAAAGAACCATTGGTTTGTAGCCATTAGCTGTCCAACTCCTCCTGTAGTGGTCTCATGTGGAGACAGCAGTTTGGTATGAGGGGAATGCATGAGGAGAGCAGAAAAGCCTTGTAGAGATGGACACAAACTGACTTCCTTGTGATAAGTTTCAGTGCAAGTCTTCAAATCTTTTCTTCTCTCTTCTGGGAGGCGAAGGCTTTTGTTTGCATCGTATTTATCACCGCTCCCAAAAAGGTGAGGGTGGTTGTAGGTGTTAGATGTGTCTTTTGGTTGTGGACTGTAAGACCTAAATCCCGGAAGAGAGATAGACAGGTTGCTCTATCTCTTGCTGCTTGTTGTGATGTGCATGCCTTTATTAGCCAATCGTCCAAATATGGGAATACTTGGACTCCTACATGCCAGAGATAGGCTGCTACTGGAGCTAACACCTTGATGAATATTCGAGGTGCTGATCTTAGTCCGAATGGCAACACCATGAATTGGTAGTGGGTGTCGGCTACCATGAATCACAAGAATATCCTGTGTTTGGGGTGGATTGGGACATGAAATTAGGCATCCTGGTGATCCAAGGCCATCGTGTGAGCCCCTTGATTCAGAAGGTAGAGCACATCCTGAAGGCTCACCATAGAAAATTACTTCTTCTTCAGAAATTTGTTGAGTTTTCAAGGATCTAAGATGGGGCGCCAGTCTCCTTTCTTTTTGCGGTTAAGGAAGAAGCAGGATTAGAAACCGAGTTCCCGCTGAGTTTTCTGTACTATTTCTATTGCCCCTTTGTGTCTCATGGTGGAAATTTGCAATAATAGCTCTTTCAAGTGAGGAGGTGGTGCCCTCGCTGTAGATCATTTGGTGGAGCCTCATGAAACTCTAGGGTGTGTCCCCAGGCAATGATATCTAGCACCCACTTTCCTGATGTTATCTGTGATCATTGTTGAAGGTAATTGGAAATTTCGTTTGGGGGGGTCACTGTTTTCTGGCACTGTCTCTGCCTCTAGAGGCCAACTCTGCTCTAGCAGGATGTCTATATGCTGCAGATGGTGGTTGTCTTTATGACTATTGGTGTTGTTGGCTAGTGGAATAGCGATAATGTTCTGAAGAGGGTTGGTATTACTTGTCCTGGTGATATCCTCCTCTAAAAGAGGAAACTCCTGAACCTCAGGCTTCCCAAAAGGGCTGTCTCCTAAATTGTAGAGAACCCAGAGGCCTGGCTCTTTCGGTGTCCGTCTTGATGGACTGGAGAGCGTCATCCACATGTTTGCCAAACAAGAACTCCCCGTCATATGGCATATCCATAATCTTGGTTTGAATTTCTGGGCAGAGGAAGTGAATTTAAGCCAGCCCTGAAGTCTAAGGACTGTTGCCCCAGCTAGTTGGTGGAAGCCTGTGGATGGCACATCTATGGCACAGTCTCCACTGAAATGTTCTCTCCCTCTTGTAGTATCTTTCGTGCCTCCAACTTTGCCTCCTCCGGTAAGAGGTCTATGTAATTGGAGATGGCTGACCACATTTGACGGTCGTAACGCCCCAAAATCACCAGGGAGTTTTCTGCTCGAACAGCAGTAGCCGCCATGATGGAGAACTTCTTTCCGATACTGACGTGGTGGAGCAGAAAGGGGGGAAGATAGAGCGACGTTCAGCCACTTGTTACACAACCAAATCCCATTTTGGTTGGCTGATTAGGCAAGCCGGAGAATTCTCAAGGGCTTTATATTTTTTATCCAGCCTAGAGAGCACTACTGGTAACGATGCTGGAGTTTTCATTACCTTTACACCTTCCTCCCATATAAAGTCCACAATCAGGATAGCATGAACTACCTTCCTGGTTTGCTCTTTAAAATCATAGAGAAAACAGTCTGATTGTTTCGTGACTATTGGCAGTAGCAATCTTTTGGCAGCCCATTCCATAATGCTATGGAATCCCCTGATGTCCTCTGGTGGGGAATCCACTGTTGGTGGAGTAGAAGGGGACGGTGTCTGTATTTGATAATCATCCCACTCATTGGGAATGGAAGGAGCCTCTTCGATCTCAGCCCCTCTCTCCATCAGTGGAATGAGGATCTTCCATTGGGGTTTGTTGCATTCTAGCAGGCAAAGTTGACAACGGTGCAGAGGGTGCTGCAAAAATGGCGACGTATGTCTGGGAGGAGGTACTGGAGGTGGTGGCCTTTGTAGAGGTGTTTGTAGTAATGGAGTGGCAGATCCTGAAGGTGGGAATCTGCGATAACAATCCTGCAACATATATTGCAAATTAGTTACTAGTGGTGCTGGCATCTGAATTGCAAGTTCCGTTTGTTGTTCACTGTAGTCCACAAATTGTTCATGGGGACCATATCGATCTGTAGCATATTGATCATCATAATATTATTCGTCCTCCTCATCCTCTTCCTGACATTCAATATGGAGGTCTGAGGGGCTATGAGCAAGTCCGAGTGGGCCCCCTTCATCCGAGTACTCCTCTTCCTCCTCATCGTCATCTAGTAGATTATTTAGAGGTATAGGTGAAACCTTACAAGGTGAGGTGTGAGATGGTAATATTGTTTTTGAGGACGATCTGCTTTTTATTGGTATTAGTGACAATGGAACAAAAGAAGGAAGTTTTGAATCTCCCGTGGACGGTATTGTCATCCACGGTGACAGCAGTCCCTCCATCGATGCTGTTCTCATTGAAGGTGTTCTTGTCGATGATGCCGCCTTCAAAGTTGCCGCCACTGACAGTGCTGTCATGGACGGTGTTGACGTCGGCGGTGCCAATGTCGATTATGTTGATGTGAATGGTGTTGGCTTCGTCAGCATAAATGTCGATGGTGGTATGAATGACAATGTATCCATCGATAGTCTACGTGGATGGTGTCTTTACATGCAGTGCCGTCAATGGTAAGTCTGGCTGTGCAACAACTTTTATAGATGTAATTGTTGTCGATGATAAAGGGGACGATGGCATGATCAATGGAGAAGCTGCCATAGTGAACGTCAACATTGCTGTAGCAGGAGTTACAGTGGAAACTGTCATCTTCGAAACACTTGTCGGCATGTCTCATCGTCGTGAAAGAAATCTTTTCAATCTGAGGTGACAACTCCGTTTTCGTAGACACCGGCAGGGATTTAGCAGATTTTTTAACCAGGGCAACTTTGGTGGATTGAGTGGAGGGTTCAGAATGCCCCTTTGCTGAGGTAACCTGTCCCTTTTTTGAAGTAGTCGGACGTGCCTCTGCCTTGGAGCGTGACAGATGGGGTTTCTTAGCTGCCCTTTGGGATGTTGGAGACAAACTCTAAAAGAGATTTTTCTCTCTTCTTAGAGGTCACAGTCTTTGAGGAAGTGCCACTGTCTTCATCAGTTAGAGGGTATTCCTTGATTTATAGCTTCTGAAGCCATAACAGAAGTCTAGCCTCTCTATCTCGCAAAGTCATTTGAGAGAACGTGCAGCAAATTTGACAATGTCTCACCTGGTGATCAGGGTGAAGGCAGTAGATGCAGTTCTTATGAGGGTCAACTAAGTGAAGCCTCACTTTTCCACAAGAGCAACATGGACAAAATAATCCTTACTTGGCTGGAGCTGACATTTTGGTTTTTGGCAGAATAAGATAGGCCAAAAGAACAAACGTTTTGAAAAATATTTTCTCTCAAATAGATCAGAAATTAGGAAAACTGAGCAGAGCTCAGGTACAATCCCATCACAAGACATGCAGTAGAAAATCTGAGAGACTGGAGCCTCTGTGGTGAAGGTTCTAATGGGTGCTGTCACCTGATTGGCTGGACTTTGGGTAATTTTAAATAACAACGATCAGCTGTTAAAGTGAATGTATTTTGCATTAACTTCAATGTCGTTTTTTTTTTTGCTGTACTGCTTTCTATGATACCGTGGGACTCCCTCTTCAAATACGGGGAATGGTTCAAGCATATGAATCTATGAAAGATCCAATACTGAAGAAGACAATTTACAAAGCATTTACAGTCATAAACCTGTATTTATGGCTGAAAATGGTTACATTTACACTTGTCAGCTATCCACAAAAGTATACCTGTCAAGCTCAAATGGTTTTACTACTGTGTAAATGTACACTACAAATGCATTCAATTATTCTATAGTAAACCCTGCACAAAGGTGGGGGTGAGAGGTTCAAGGTGTTGTTTTCCTTCAGGATTTTGTGAACATCCACAATCTTGTGATTTTTTGGGGGGCATTTTCGAACTCCTCTAAACCAATTCCCTACCATAAACGTGATTACGGAATTACTTTCTCAAAGGACAAGAAAAATCTTCCAGGGGCGAAGGGGAAGTGAACACCCCCAATCTTCGTGAGAATGTAAAGGAGGGTGCTTATTTTCTGTGAACAATGTTTCCCCATCGTGGAAAAAAGATATGCATTTGTACAGTGCTGCCACTCCAGCAATGCAGAGTTATACCTAGGGCCATATTTATGAAAAAGTGACGCAGCACAGCAAGTCACCTTGCTGTGCTGCGTCACTGGGAAATGGAAGGAATGCTCCCTATTTAAAGCCATACAGCGCATTCCTGTACTTTTCCATGTGCTGGCGCACAATGGGCTGCCTAGCGCCAATGCAGGCACCCTTGCACCATGGTGCGAGGGTGCCTGTGTTGCATGCAGGATTGTTTTTGTGCAGGAAGGGGCATCTCCTGGCACAAAAACAATCCTGAACAGCTTTTTCCTCTTTCTAGAAAGAGGAAAACAGGAAACAATGAGGAGAGATAAAGATATTTCGCCTCATTATGCCTCTCCTGGAGAGGCGTATCTTTTTGGCACATTCCCTGGTTTACCTGTTCTTGTCGATCTGGGAATGCAGCAAAATCTGTGGATGTTGCGTGGGAACAGCCATGCAACACCCATGGAAATACCTCCCTGGCGCTGAGTAATGCAATGCAGTGATTTGCGCTATGTTACATTACTCGCTTCATAAATCACATTTTTCTTTTGTGTCTCTCTTGCACCACGCGGCGTGATGCAAGTGCACCACGTGGCGTGGTGCAAGAGTGACGCAATTGACTCATAAATATGCCCCCTAGTGTATGTAATGAGAAAAATGGCAAAGCCACATGACATTCCCGGTAGAAAGCCAGGAAATCTGTGACTGGTGAACCTTTCCTGGTGTTCTTCTGGGACTATTTATGAATTCCAAAAGTCATGTACTCCTGTGAGCAGCAGTGAGACTAGGGGTCTAAATGGCTTACTGTTTTCTGAATGGGGCCCATGAGGTAGAGGGGCTGTGTTAGAACTGGGGGTCTCTAGTTGGCAGAGGTAGGTACCTTTGTCCAAATAGGGACCCTTGCTTCTAGTCAGGGTAAGGGGGATACACTACTAAAATAACCCCTGCTCACCCCCTTGGTAGCTTGGCACGAGCAGGCAGGCTTATCTCAGAGGCAGTGTGTAAAGCATTTGTGAACACATACAGTAACCCAGTGACAACACTACAGATGGACACCACACAGGTTGTAGTATAAAAATAAGTATTTTTATATAGACTTAATACAAGACCCAAACGACAAAAATCCACAATACAATACGAAAAATATGACTGTCAATGGTAGAAAATAGCTCAGTTCAATAAAGATGATAAATGCGAGACTTTACTCTCAATGTACCTTTGGATGCGTAATGCAAAACAAACAAAAGGGTCGCAGGGAAGGTGATGCGTCGATTCCTTACACGCAGAAAGGAGGATGCGTCGGTTTCTTACTGCGGCCTGGTTCCGTTGCGATGATGATCCGGTGCGATGCGATAAAATGGCGTCTTGCTCACGGTGCGACAACGTTGACAGGATGTGTGCATGCCCGATGGCCGTGCGGCGACTCGGCGATCTTCTGAGCCATGACAAGCCCTGCGGCACGCTTCTCCGGTGATGCACCGGCGTCCTCTGTGGCGGCGCCACGCTTCTCCGGTGATGCGAGGCGCTTCAGTGATGCGATGGCGACAGCGGCAGCGGCGGCACGCTTACTCTGCGATGCGACGACAACTGCTGCGGCGGCACGCTTCTCCAGTGATGTGGCGCGCTTCGGTGATGCAACAGCGTCAGCGGCTGCACGCTTACTCTGCGATGCGACGACAGCTGCTGCGGCGGCGACAAGCTTCCTCTTCGTTGCGTCGCGCTTCCAGCTCCCAGCGACACGCAGTCTCTCAGAAGGCCCAACAGCAGTAGGCACTTCAATTCCCAGCAAGGGAATTCAGGAGGGGAGCTGGGGGTGAAGTCTTGTATCCCTGAGACTTCAGGCAGGAGGCAAGCTCAATGTTCAAGCCCTTAGAGATCATCTTCAAGATGATGAAGGCACACTCAGTTCTTTTCTCCTTTCTTTAAAGTAACCACTGCAGGCCAACCCCAACAACACGCAGCATAGGGGTAGTCTCCTCCTTCAGCTTCCTCCTTCTTCTCCTCAGCAAAGGTTCGTCTTGATTCCCAGGAGTGATCTAAAATCTTGGGGTCTGGGTCCCAATATTTATACTAGCAAATCCTTTGTCTTCTGAAGGCAGAGGGTCCTGTACCTAGTCCAAACCAGTTCTGGGTGCATTCTGCCAGTGCACACCTTCTTCCTTTGTCAATGTGGGCCAGGGACATCAGACGCACCACAGGAGGTGGAGCCAGCATTGTGGAAGGCAGGCACAGCCCTATTCAGGCCCAGGTGCTACTCCTCCCACCACTCTACATGCAGGTAGGTCTATTCAGCCCCTGTCACTCACAAACCCAGACATACAATACACAAGCTATCAGAGGTAGGCTGGATGGTTAGGCAAGAAAATACCTACTTTCTAAAAGTGGTATTTTCAAACACAGAATGTTAAAACCAACTTCACTAAAAGATGTATTTTATCATTCTGAGTTCAGGCATACTAAATTCGTTTTTCTACCATGTTCCCTGGGTCAGTTAGGATTATAAGATGTTATAATCAAACTGCCCATTCTCGCCTATGGGGATAGGTAGCCTTGTAATAGTGAAAAACGAAATTGGCTGTAATTCACTATCAGGACATGCCACACACATCAGGGTATGTCCTACTTCTTACATACAATGCACCCTGCACGCAGGCCTACTTTAGGGGTGACTAACATGCAGAAAAGGGAAGGTTTGGGGACTGGTAAGTGGGTGCACTTACCAAGTCGACATGGCAGTACCAGACTGCACACAGGCTCTGCAATGGCAGGCCTGAGACGCTTTCCAAGCTGCTCCGGTGAGTTGCACAACCAGTGCTGCAGGCCCACCAGCAGCATTTGATTTACAGGCCCTGGGCACACGCGGTGCACTGTACTAGGGTCTGACAGTAAAATCAAATAAGCCAATCATGGAGTCACTAATCCATACATCAATTTATCATAGGGAGCACTTGCACTTTGGCACTGATTAGCAGTGGCAAAGTGCCCAAAGCATCTAAACCAGCAAAAACAGGTCAACAACAGAGGAGGCATAGCGAAAAAATGGAAGGGAGACCCACGCCAATGGTACCAGGTCTAACACGTGTCCCCTCCAGCTGAAATGTGGGAGAACAACCCTACCTCCTGGGAGTTCTCATCACTAAGGCGGTAAACTCTGGACAGACCATCAGCATTGGCGTGTTCTGTACCAGGGCGGTGTTCCACCATAAAGTCCATCCCCTGTAGGGAAATGGACCACCTCAACAGCTTTGGATTCTCACCCCTCATCTGCATCAACCATCTGAGGGGCCTGTGGTCTGTTTGAACCCGGAAGTGAGTTCCAAACAGGTATGGCCTCAACTTCTTCAGCGCCCAGACCACAGCAAATGCCTCACGCTCAATAGCACTCCACCTCTGTTCCCATGGAAGTAACCTCCTACTGATGAAGGCTACAGGTTGGTCTAGGCCCTCCTCATTTAACTGTGCCAGAACAGCCCCTACACCATGCTCTGAAGCGTCTGTTTGAACAACAAATTCTTTTGAGAAGTTGGGCGCGTGAAGCACGGGGGCCGTGCACATGGCAGTCTTCAAGGCGTCAAAAGCTCTCTGACAGGTGTCAGTCCAAATCACTCTCTTGGGCTGCTTCCTGGAAGTCAGCTCTGTCAAGGGTGCAACGATGCTGCCATACCCCTTGACAAATCTCCTGTAATACCCGGTGAGTCCTAGAAAGGCTCTCACCTCTTTCTGGGTCTTGGGGGGTTACCAAGCCAGAATGGTATCAATCTTGGGCTGTAGGGGCGCCACCTGGCCGCTCCCAACCTGGTGTCCCAAGTACACCACGGAACCCTGCCCGATCTGGCACTTACTCGCCTTGATCGTGAGGCCTGCCCTCCGCAGCGCCATCAACCCTTCCCAGAGGTGGCGCAGATGTTCTTCCCAACTGGCGCTTAACATTGCGATGTCATCCAGGTAGGCGGCACTGAAATCTTCCAGTCCAACCAACACCTGGTTGACCAACCTCTGAAAGGTGGCAGGGGCATTCTTCATCCCAAAGGGCATAACCCGGAATTGGTAGTGCCCATCTGGTGGGGAGAATGCTGACCTCTCTTTGGCCCCATCAGTCAAGGCGATCTGCCAGTACCCAGACGTTAAGTCAAACGTGCTGAGGTACCGGGCAGCCCCTAACTGATCAATGAGCTCATCAGCTCTGGGGATGGGGTGCGCGTCAGTCCTGGTGACTGAATTGAGTCCTCGGTAGTCCACACAGAACCGGAGTTCTGGCGTGGCACCAGGCACGGCAGCCTTTGGGACCAAGACCACTGGGCTGGCCCAAGGGCTGTGAGAGGACTCAATCACCCCCAATGCAAGCATTTTGGAGACCTCCTCCTTGATGCAAGCTCTCACCCTGTCAGTCACACTGTAAGCCTTGTGTTTGACAGGAGGACTGTCCCCAGTGTCCACATCGTGGACGCACCAATCAGTGACACTAGGAGTCAGGGAAAACAGGTCAGGAAACTGTCCCAACAGATGGCAACAGTCTTCCTGCGGCTCAGGTATCAGGGAGTTAGAGAGGTTCACACCCTCCACTGACCCATCCTGCTCGGTTGCAGACAGGAGGTCAGGAAGAGGTTCTGTCTCCTCTTCCATTCCATCATCTGTTGCTAGGAGCATGCCCACTTCGGACCTCTCAAAATGGGGCTTTAGGCGGTTGACATGTAGGACCCGCAAAGGGTTCCTGGGAGATCGCAAGTCCACCAGGTAGGTGACCTCACTCTTGCGCTCCACACCTCAAATGGTCCGGTCCACTTATCCTGGAGCGCGCAAGGCTCCACGGGGCCCATGACCCACACTTTCTGCCGAGGCTGAAACTCGATCAGAGTGGCATTCTGATCATACCACCGTTTCATCTCCTCCTGGCTGGCTTTGACCAACACTTTCTGCCCAGGCTGAAACTCGATCAGAGTGGCATTCTGATCATACCACCGTTTTATCTCCTCCTGGCTGGCTTCCATATTCACCTCAGCGAGTTGTCTGAATCGCCTAGTCTGGTTTCTAAAGGCCAGCATGTAGCTAAATACATCCTGGGGAGGTTTACTGGGAGCTTTCTCCCAGCCTTCTTTCACCAGACTCAAAGGTCCTCTTACCGGGTGACCATAGAGCAGTTTAAAGGAACTGAACCCTAAGGACTTCTGTGGCACCGCACAGTAAGCAAACAAAAGGCATGGCAAGAGGACATCCCACTTACCCCTCATGGGTTCTTCCAGACCCATAATCATGCCCTTCAGGGTCCGGTTGAATCTCTCAACCAGCCCATTACCTTGGGGGTGGTAAGGAGTCATGAACTTGTACGTTACACCGCACTCCTGCCGCAGGGACTTCATATACTTGGAAATGAAGTTTGTACCACGGTCAGACACCACCTCCTTGGGGAAGCCCACGCGGGAGAAAATCCCCATCAGTGCACGTCCCACCACGTGGCCCGTCACTGTCCGAAGAGGGATGGCTTCCGGGTACCGGGTGGCATGGTCCACCAAGACCAGGATGAACCTGTTGCCCGTGGCTGTCTTGGGGTCCAGTGGCCCCACAATGTCAATACCCACCCGTTTAAAGGGGGTGCTGACCACAGGGAAATGCTGGAGGGGAGCCTTGTGCTTCCTCCCACTTTTCCACTTGCCTGGCAAGTCTGACATGTCCTGCAATGAGTGTCTGAACTCCTGCGCATCTGGGGCCAATAAAAGTGGGTGACAAGCCTTTCAAAGGTCTTGCCCTGCCCCAGATGTTCTGCTAAAGGCACATCATGAGCCAAACACAGTAGGAAGTCTCTGAAGTGCTGCGGTACCACCAGCACACGGGCTGACCCAGGCTCAACAACCTTAGGCTCGCTATACAGGAGACCATTCTCCCAGTAGATCCAATGTGATCCAGACTGATCACCTGCTGCCTGGTTTGTGGCCTGTTGCCGCAAACCCACAAGAGAAGGGCACTTGTCCTGCTCCTCACAGAACTCCTCCCTGGAGGGTCCTCCTTCTTGCTGCCAATGGGTCAGCTCAGGCAGGCCCCCCAGTTCGGCCACTTGCTCCCCTGTAGGTTCCAGAGCATCCCCCTCAGGTTCTGCATCCTCCTGGACCGTGGAAACTACAGGGGCCGGTTTCCCGCACCCCCTGCCTCTTCTCTCCAAGGCAGGCACCTGGGCGACCCTCTCAGGCTCCAGGTCCTCTTGAACACCTCTACTGCCTGCCATAGACCGAGTGGTCGCGCACGCCCACTCAGGCAGACCCAACATCTCTAGATGAGACCTTCTCTCCACCTCTGCCCAAGGTGAACTTTCTAAATCGTTGCCCAACAGACAGTCTACAGGCATGGCTGGCCTCACAGCTACTTAAAAGGTACCTGAGACCCCCCCCCCCACTCAAAGGGAACCTGAGCCACTCTGCAGTGGCTCTCTGAGTTGTCCACGGCAACTACCGGGCAGAATGCATTGGGGATCACCTGCTATTCAGACACCAGCCGACAACTGACAGCTGTCAGACTGGCTCCGGTGTCTCTCAGAGCCTCCAACCTTTGGCCATTGATGGTCACCCACTGCCTGTATTTTTTAGTGTTATCAGGCAGTTGGGTCTTGGGGACCATCTCACTGTCTCCTAAAGAGACCAAGGACATCGCTACGGGACCCCACCCACCTTGGGCACCCATCTCCTCCCCCAGGGCTACACTAGCCACCTGCCGGGGTGGTGCACCAGTGGGTGCTGTCTTTCCATACAAGGGACATTTTGAATCATAAGAGCAGTGGCCTGCTTGACCACATTTAAAACAGGTCTTGGGCCCCCTGTGAACAGGCTTATCTGTCAGGGCCCCTGCCTTCTTCTCAGGGGGAGGCTGGGAACCCTTCCCTTGGTTCCCTTGGGGATTACTTTGGGCCCTCTCTGGAACTCCCTCTGTTTACCCTTGTCCCCCCCACTCCTCTGCTGGGGACCCTGTCCACCCTTGGCGGAGTCTCCCACGTGACCCTTGTGGACCTGGGTGCTCACCAGCGGTACGCCTCCTCAGCAAGCTTCCTAGGGTTAGTCAGCCTACTATCAATAAGGTGCTGGCGTAGCTCTGGAAAACAATTTTCTGACAAGTACTCCCATGCAATCAATTCAAAGAGCGCGTCAAAATCATTCACTTTGCTACCCTTCACCCAACCATCCAATGCTCTGCAAAAAAAAGTCACATATTCCACCCAAGTACTTGACTCCAACTTTTTGTAATTTCTGAACCTCTGCCTATACATTTCAACCCATACCTAGACATCAATGCTTCCTTCATATGGCTATAAGAATTGTGGACTTCAGAGGGCAAGTCTAACAAGGTATCCCTCTCCTCACTAAGGAACCTTCCCCACAACCCCGCTCCCCAATCCTTCTCAGGGACCCGGTGGGAGGACATAGCTACCTCATAGGCCTTGAACCACTAACCAATATCATCATTCTTATAAATACTTTTACCACATCTTCAGGTATATACACCCTGGCTTCAACAGGCATGGACGGTGTGCTGCCACCAGAGGGAGTAATCTCTAAGCTCCTAGCTTTCAACTCCAACTCCCTCAAACTTCTCTCATGCTCCATTTGCATTCTCTTTTCCTCTAGGGCCAATTTCTTAATTTCCAATTCCAATTGCCCACCCATCTTAAGCTTGGTCAGCTCCATTTCATGCACCCTACTTCTCTCCCTGTCCTCCAGCTCTCCTGGGGACAGGCCCTTGGAAGAAACACTGCTACCTGCTGGGGAAGGTACTTTCCTCCCCCTGGACCCAATGGCCCATCTAGCTGGCCTACTGCATCCTCAGCCCCCTCCACATGCTCAGGGGTACTTCTTGCTTCCACCAAGGCCCTCAGCACCTTTTGGTACTCATCCTTCTTGGTGAGACCTGTAGTAGCAACTTTCAATTTCCTGCAGAAGTACTTTAGCAGTTTCACATTGTAACTTTCCAGCTTTTCTTTTTTTAGAATCTAAATCCACAGTTGCGATGGATGCTGTTTTGCTCTTGGTGACTAAACTTGGCAGTTCTTGGCAAAAAATAGAAATCCCAGGAAAAACAATCTACCAGAAAAGTATGTGGTTGCGTTTGGTCTGCACTCACTAGTAGTGTACACCAATTACTGTATATGAGACACAAATGCAAGTCCAGAATCCTCACCGCTGACCACCAATGTTAGAACTGGGGGTCTCTAGTTGGCAGAGGTAGGTACCTTTGTCCAAATAGGGACCCTTTCTTCTAGTCAGGGTAAGGGGGATACGCTACTAAAATAACCCCTGCTCACCCCCTTGGTAGCTTGGCACGAGCAGGCAGGCTTATCTCAGAGGCAGTGTGTAAAGCATTTGTGAACACATACAGTAACCCAGTGACAACACTACAGATGGACACCACACAGGTTGTAGTATAAAAATAAGTATTTTTATTTAGACTTAACACAAGACCCAAACGACAAAAATCCACAATACAATACGAAAAATATGACTGTCAATGGTAGAAAATAGCTCAGTTCAATGAAGATGATAAATGCGACACTTTACGTTCAAAGGTACACTTTACTCTCAATGTTCCTTTGGATGCATAACGCAAAACAAACAAAAGGGTCGCAGGGAAGGTGATGCTTCGATTCCTTACATGCAGAAAGGAGGATGCGTCGGTTTCTTACTGCGGCCCGGTTCCGATGCGATGATGATCCGGTGCGATGCGAGAAAATGGCGTCTTGCTCACGGTGCGACAACGTTGACGGGATGCGTGCACACCCGCCGGCCGTGCGGCGACTCGGCGACCTTCTGAGCCACCACAGGCCCTGCGACATGCTTCTCCGGTGATGCGCCGGCGTCCTCTGTGGCGGTAGCACGCTTCTCCGGTGATGCGAGGTGCTTCGGTGATGCGATAGCGGCAGTGGCGACACGCTTACTCTGCGATGCGACGACAACTGCAGCGGCGGCACGCTTCTCGGGTGATGCGGGCGCTTCAGAGATGCAACAGCGGCAGCGGCGGTACGCTTACTCTGCAATGCGACGACAGCTGCTGCATCGGCGACGCGCTTCCTCTTCGTTGCGTCGCGCTTCCAGCTCCCAGCGACACGCAGTCTCTCAGACGGCCCAACAGCAGTAGGCACTGCAATTCCCAGCAAGGGAATTTAGGAGGGGAGCTGGGGGTGAAATCTTGTATCCCTGAGACTTCAGGCAGGAGGCAAGCTCACTGTTCAAGCCCTTGGAGATCTTCTTCAAGATGATGAAAGCACACTCAGTCCTTTTCTCCTTTCTTTGGAAACAAAGTAACCACTGCAGGCCAACCCCAACAACACGCAGCATAGGGGTAGCCTCCTCCTTCAGCTTCCTGGTTCTTCTCCTCAGCAAAGGTTTGTCTTGATTCCCAGAAGTGATCGAAAATCTTGGGGTCTGGGTCCCAATATTTGTACTAGCAAATCCTTTGTCCTCTGAAGGCAGAGGGTCCTGTACCTAGTCCAAACCAGTGCTGGGTGCATTCTGCCAGTGCACACCTTCTTCCTTTGTCAATGTGGGCCAGGGACATCAGACGCACCACAGGAGGTGGAGCCATCATTGTGGAAGGCAGGCACAGCCCTATTCAGGGCCAGGTGCTACTCCTCCCACCACTCTACATTCAGATAGGTCTATTCAGCCACTGTCACTCACAAACCCAGACATACAATACACAAGCTAGGAGAGGCAGGCTGGATGGTTAGGCAAGAAAATACCTACTTTCTAAAAGTGGTATTTTCAAACACAGAATGTTAAAACTAACTTCACTAAAAGATATATTTTATCATTCTGAGTTCAGGCATACTAAATTCGTTTTTCTACCAAGTTCCCTTGGTCAGTTAGGATTATAAGATGTTATAATCAAACTGCCCATTCTGGCCTATGGGGATAGGTAGCCTTGCAATAGTGAAAAACGAAATTGGCTGTAATTCACTATCAGAACATGCCATACACATCAGGGCATGTCCTACCTCTTACATAGAATGCACCCTGCCCGCAGGCCTACTTTAGGGGTGACTAACATGCAGAAAAGGGAAGGTTTGGGGACTGGTAAGTGGGTGCACTTACCAAGTCGACATGGCAGTACCAGACTGCACACAGGCTCTGCAATGGCAGGCCTGAGACACGCTTTCCAAGCTGCTCAGGTGGGTGGCACAACCAGTGCTGCAAGCCCACCAGCAGCATTTGATTTACAGGCCCTGCGTACACGCGGTGCACTGTACTAGGGTCTGACAGTAAATCAAATAAGCCAATCATGGAGTCACTAATCCATACATCAATTTATCATAGGGAGCACTTGCACTTTGGCACTGATTAGCAGTGGCAAAGTGCCCAAAGCATCTAAACCAGCAAAAACAGGTCAACAACAGAGGAGGCATAGAGATAAAATGGAAGGGAGACCCACGCCAATGGTACCAGGTCTAACAGGCTGCATAAAGAGTCAGGGGCAGATTTACAAGCCCCTTGCGCTGCCAGTACGTCACTTTTTGTGACGCACTGGCAGCGCAATACACTGCCCCATATTTACAAGGACAGGAAAAGCCACCCTGCATGGGTCATGTAAATATGGCCGCTTAACACGCAGCACTTTCCTTGAAAGGGGCGTTCCATGGGTGTTGCTGTGGGTGTTCCCATGCAACACCCATGGAACCAGACACATTTCCAGATTTACGAGGAATCGTAAATCTGGAAATGCGTGTGAATGCTACGCCTCCCCAGGAGAGGCGTAGTGAGGCGCAATAAGGAGAAATGTATTCATTTCTCCTCGTTTTTGTTTCCTGTTTCTATGCGTGCTGCATTCTGCAGCACACTTTGAAAGAGGAAATCATCTCTAATGATTGTTTTTGTTCTGGAAGGGTTCCCTTCCTGCACATAAGCAATCATTGAAAGAATGCTGTTTTTCAACTTCTATGTGTGCTAATGCAGCACACATAGAAGTTGAAAAACGGCATTTTAGATTGTTTTTGTTCAGGAAGGGAACCCTTCCTGAACAAAAACAATCTCCCCACGACGCAGGCATCCTTGCACCATGGTGCAAGGGTGCCTGTGTCGGCGCATGGCAGCAGTTTGTGCGCCAGAGCAGGGGGAAGCACAGAGGTGCGACATATTGTTGTAAATATGTTGCATCGCTGTGCTTTCCAAACTAACGCAGCACGGCGCAGCAAAATGACTTGCTGCACCGTGCTGCGTTAGTTTATTGTAAATCTGCCCCTGAATATCTGCAGCAGCACCGGCGCCATCTTGAACAGAGTCAGCAGCGGACTGTGAGCTCTCACTTCAGATGCTGCCGATAATTCTTTATTCCCTCAGTAGCCGCATACCTCTAGAAGGAGCTCCAGGCCCGCCAGCATTAATTAGACAGCAAACATCCTTGTGAGGGGTAGATACCAGCAAGGAGTTCTTTACGAATATCCAGGGGGAAATTTTGCAAGAAAGTAATTAATTCAGTGCTCGGACGAGAAATTGAGGTTTAATAGTTTCCGCTAATTGTGGCAGCGCTGAAAGTAGGTCTATTAATTGCAGGAAAGAAAGGGGACTTTGTGTGCCACGTTGCAGGGATCAGTGGGCGCTGGGCCGCTTATTTGTCATACGAACAATTTAAAGTCGGTCTAGTTTTGAAGGCCAAAGATACTATTAAACTAAAGAGTGCCGTCCAGTGCACATGCTACTTGATCTCAATTTTCATCTTCTTGTGTATACAGCGAAAAAATATCCAGACGCACGCACGCACTTTCAAGTGTGCTCATGCACGCACAGTGCGTTCCACAATTACCCGAGACCACTAACTAGAAATATAAATCGAGTGGATCATTTTGCAGTATAAGTGCCAACCTATGCCATTCGATGTTGTAGCTTTTAATTTAGTGAGGATAGCAAATGTACTCACTTCTTTCAAGTACACTGGAAAATACGGCTCGCTAAATGACAACATAGCAATTTCAAGAGCATGAGATCTGCTCACCCTCAAAGGGAGTAGGGTCTGAATAGCTCTTTTACAGACAAGCTCCACTTCATTGCCCTCGGTAAGGACAAGCAGACACTTACTAACCACTCCATGCTGCTCACTTTCCAATTGGGCCAGCAGCACAAGGTTCCTCTTCAGACCCATGTAGAGAACAGCAGTGAATGTCATTGTTGACCAATCAAATACCTCTACCAGTTCATTGGTGGAAAACCACTAGGAGCTGTATTGCCTACAGTGGCCCGGAGGTACGAGCGTGTGAACCCATTCTGTGCACCCCCGGACACTGTAGTATTACAGAAGGGGCCGCAGATGCTTGTGCACCCCTTCCATGATGTAGATAGCTTTGGTGCACATACAGCCCCAGTGTTACCTTAAGGGGGTGTACCATCATTTGCATGGGTGCATTTTGAGGTTAACACTTTGTCTCTGTACCCATGGAGTATTATAGATGCAGACGCAGGGGCAAAGAGGCCGTCAGGAGGCTCAGAGGTGGTGTACAGTCACTGTGCACCCTGAGGGTTCCCATCTGGAGGGGGAAAAGAGGGTCTTGTGGACCCCTCAGACATCCCCGTGTTGGTAGGTGCAGTCACTCACTGCACCCACCTGCTGGGGGATCTCTGAAGTGCAGGCGGGTGCCATCTGCACCGAGGAAGATGGAGCCGCTGTTACAATCACACAAGTCTTGCAAAAGTTAGCTGTTGCCCTGGGGCAGTGCGTTAATTGTAATAAAGTGCACTGTTTGCACACAGTGAACCTGTCTCTGGGTGTGCCAAGGCACAACATGGACAGTGTGCCCACTACATATTACATGTCCAGGTGCCGAATTACTGATTAGACACACTGTCGCTGTATGTGATGTACCCTCAGTTGTGTTTGCCCCTTGGAAACAGGGACTCTGCACCCACTTATGGAAAAAACATCATAGTCCCACTTCAGGAGCAAACTCTGACTATTTGCACTTATGGTTTGAAACTGCTGTGCCATCTCCTACTGCTATTTGACCTGGCCTCATTAGGTCTTGCGCCTAGCGTTGCAGTGCGCAGCCCTGCTCGCGCAGCGCAAGACCTCTTGTATGGGCTTCAGAAAGCTAACCACACACTCGTGCGTGTGGTTTTGCTTTTGCAGGATGCCATTGGATTTAGCGTTCTTTTTTAAAAAAAATACAGCACGCAATTGGGCAAAGGCGGGCGCATGTCCCGCCTTTGCCCCGCCCATTCCCACCGGTGTCTAGCACGCGCAGCAGCGCGCGTTCGCCTCGCTGCCGCGCTCCCTTTCCCCCCGCTCCTCTGTGGTGCGCGCGCACCACTGGTTTTGCTTTGTTGTTGTTTCTATCTATGCGCTAATGAAATAAACGCCGTCTTGTACAATAATGCTGTCACGATTACACCGCTGTTGTTTACGCAATTTAGTGGGAAAGCTTCGTATTGGTGGCGGGATGTTTTTGGGGGTTTACTACAAACATTATTAAAGAATGCTATCAACCAAAATGCAAGATTTCTGCTAGCAACACAAAAAATCCTAAAATGTTTCCAATTGAAATAATGCTAACAATAATTACGGATGTTATTGTTAGATTCCTTGCTGTTATTAATGTTATTGCTTAGATTATCCATAATAGCTCGGTATGGGCAGTTAGCATGTTGTACAAACAGTTAAGACAATAAGTTCGACTTGCAGCAGGGCCCACGCAGCATTCCCCTTTTGAAGTGGATATAGTGCGCGCACTAAATTGGTGACTGTATAAAAATACCCGCTTTTTACAGCTCTGAAATTAATATCGTTATGCGCAGTGGCTTTAGTGTTGCGAGTTTTTCGTTTCTGGGAATTCGTCAACCTGTACAGTGTGCACAGTCTTGCTGCGGCTGACACACCGTTTCTTTACAGTTGCCGTTTGTGCCAGCCCGCTCGAGCGCCGCAGCGCCTGCCTTGTGCTCGGACTCCTCACACAAACAGCCAGTGGATGCCCCCCCAAACCCCCTCCCCCCCAATGCAATAGGTCTCGCATTTACGCGAGTTTGAGCTATTGACATTGCAAATACTAATGCCTTTTATTTTTAAAACATAAATAAAAGGCATTGTCATTTACACTGCCAATAGCTTAAACTCGCGTAAATGCGAGACCTATTGCATTTCAAATGCTTGTTTTTTAAATGGGGCCTCCACAGGCTGGAGAAATGTGAGACTACATTCCCATTTTGAGAGGTTAGGGCAAGTGCCAGGGGACGCCCATGCCCTCTCCCCAAGAAGAGTCTTGGTGTGCATTTATCACCTCATATGTGGTGCACAATCAGTGTGCGTCCCTACAACTGATTTGCCAATTCACAAAGGTCTGTAATTCGATGTGGGCGCAAGAACCAAGATGTCTGCTCATTTGCATGGGGCTCCTCCATCTTGAAAAAATAGCGACATCCCTTTAGGAACATGCCAGTGCACATTTTTTTTACTGATGCGACCCATATTATGGGTGTCACAGCCTTTCTGTAATACCAAAGTGCCCAGGACAGCCTCGGTCCGTGCAGGTAACTGCGGTGGGGCCGCGTGGGGGGTATTTCGAGGGACGATGCCAAGGGAAAATTAAATAAATAATTAATTTTCCCTCTGCATCATCCCTCGAAATCCCCCCCACGCGGCCCCACCTCTGTTACCTGCACGGACCACGGCTGGCCCAGTAGGTTCATAAAGTGTACACAAATGCCCATTGGACCATTGATATACTAATGGCCCCATTTTGCTGATGCAAAAGCACGCCTGTAAATTTGCAATAGAGACAAGTATGCAAATTAGCAGGTGTGCAATTTGCATATTATTACACATGAATGAGAAACAGCACATAAATAGTGTATATTATTTACCATTCCTGCATTCACAAACCGCACACTGAAGGTTATAGTTTGTTCTCAGGATGTTGAAGGATAGTCTAGACTTTAGCAGTCCCTTCCGTTGAGTTTAAACTAGTTATGAGTGAGTTATGAGTGAGTGTGAAGTTTGTTTGACTATTTTTAACACTGTCTTATACACCCCGAGTGGTGATGATTTTTGTGGGTGGACTTATAGAGATGCAGAATTTTAAATCATTGAGTAGCAGTAGCTTATGGAAATGTACAACCCAACAGGAGCAGTCCTGTGTGCCAGCCTGTAGTTGGGACTGAACTGTCCTATTGCAGCAGGACCAAGACTGATTTGCATACGGCTGACCTCTCTCCGGAGTGGCATTTTGGGTGATAAACAATGAACTGGAATGCAGCACGCAGTCCTAAGCGTCTGAGATTAATTCAAGTACTCCTTCCATCAATGTATTGTTTTATGTTCTTCGCCCCACCCTTTGTACAGGGGACATACTCCCTAGGGCTTGGACTTACACAGTGCTTAATTTGAGCCGGTGCTTTCCGGTGCTCAGCACCGGCACTTAATTGGTTTCCGGTGCTCAGCACCGGCACCTTATTGACAACACCATACTTAGAACAGTGTACCACATGATGGCGCTGCTCATCTAATTTAGAGTTGAGCAGAATAACGGTAGTTTAGGACTACAATATACATTACAAATTGCTAATACCTGCCTCCCCAGCCATTCCTTTAGCTTTGGGGAGCAGGAATAATCTGAACTGTCGCATTTACATGCGAGAGAGGGTTAGTAGTTGTTTTGGCAGCGATGACAAGGGCGATGGGTGGTGCAAGCTGCAGTGGCCTCCTGGTCAGAGCCCTGGCACTTAATATTTTACAAATTAAGCACTGGACTTACATTCATGTACGGCAGACCAAAGAAGCTGGAACTGTCCCAGGCGCCATGTTGTGGGACATTTCAGCCCTTTGTCCACAATGACACCCGCCCACATGCAGTAAGAGAAAGAGGCCCCAGTGTATACCAATGCCAAAGGCGGCAGGACGCTTACTAAAAATGCAGCTCCATTTCGTTTCGAAGAAGCTTGAACCAGATTCAATCCACCCTGTTTTTTGGACTCTGCAGCTTTTTGAAAGGTAGACGGTGTTAGTGAAAACACTCCATAGAGAATACCTATATCAGGAAGCAAGGCTCAGCGCTTAGGGCTCTGTGTATTATGATTGCACACCTGTCTAGGAAACAAGATGAATGAATGTATGTGCTGCAAAACTGATGCGTCTGCAAATACAGCAGCGGAATTAGCCGTAGCTCAAATCCCAACATCATGTTGTACAGTGCAAGGGCTGCTTCAAATCAACAAGGAGGCCTCTAGTGGAGCCCTAGGGAGAGGTGAGACTGGTAACGCGGACACAGTGGGGTTTTGGAATCAATACATTTTAATTACAACATAGCGGTGTCGCAACGCACAGCGCAGGTGTCAGCAAAGCACAGGTGCGGGAGAAATGGGGAATAACAACGCAGCACCTTTTGTCCATTGACGATAGTACTTCATTCTTTGGCAGCCTTTGACCTATAAGCAGCACAATACAGAGGAGAGAGCAGGAAGTGGGAATTCCTGCATTAGATTATGGGATGGATATGTTTGATTGACATCTCATGATTCGAGCTGGACATCGGCGGACAGAAAGAAGGTTTACAGTCATGTGGATGACTGCAGTGGAGTTGAAATGGATCTTGGCATTGTCTAGCAACAATGGAAACGTGATGGAAGTTGTCATCTGATTTCTGGAGTAAAGAAAAGTTAGAAATTAGTACCAGAAAAGAAAAACACTCGGAAAATATCAAGGGGCAGATTTACAAGCCCCTTGCGCCACTTTTGCGTCACTTTTCCCATGTAAAAATGATGCAAAAGTGGCGCAAGGGCCTTGTAAATCTGCCCCCAAGAGCTCTGTTCCCTTCTGGCACTACTTCTGGTTGGCTTAGAGCGACGCCTTGCCTCGACAGTGGGGTACATTACTTCACATTACCAATTCCCATCTTCGCAGAGGCAGGCAATGAGATTTGCAGTTCAAAATACTGGTGTAGTTTACACAATTTGTAAAGTCCAGCCCAGAAACTAAAATAGATATCAATGAAATTAGTATTCGTTTTCAAACTGATCCATTACGCATCCACGTTCACAGATACTCCGCTGGTTTGTTAGCCGAGTTATTCTGACTTCGAATTTGTAAACTTTTGCCAATGTAGCTGAGCATTATAAGTGAAGCACAGGAGTAAAACTACTGTATCCATCTGTGGCATTGTTCTTTTTATATATGTAATATTTCCTAAGGCTCTGAATAGCTCTGCAAAGTATTTCCATAATATTCATGAATGAAATGAGTTTATGCACGTGCTGTAAATCCAAATCATTAGTGCCCATGTTCAGTGAGCAGAACTTTAGGCTGAGTAAAAAAAGCACCGCGTTGCAACTATTGTACAGATTGCAAGATGAAAAATATTATGGGCCTCATTTATGAGAAGTGGCGCATCGCTGCGTGAAAGCAGCGATGCAACACTTCTCAGTGCGCCCTCCTTGCGACACCTAGGATGCGTCATATTTACTGTATGACGCGCTCATGTTGCAAGGAGTTACAGATACGTCATTATTAGTGACGTATCTGTTGGCGCAAAATTGGCACATTGCTGGAGTTGTGTCAGAAGCGTGACGCAACTCCAGCAATGTTCCTTTCACATGGGGCAAGCCCCATGTGAAAGGGCCTGCGTCACCGTTACGTCTGCCATGAGACAGGCGTAAGGTTTTGACGCATTGGCGCCCTAGAAGTGGCGCAGGGGAATCTTATAGATTTCACTGCGTCACTCCTACGACCCTTTCTTGCGGGGGAACGCCCACCCTGCATACATTATACCTGACGCAGGTATAATGTAGCGCAGGGGTTTACGAAGTGACGCATCTGTCTAGATGCATCACTTCGAAAATATAAACACGAAACAACAATAGGTGGCTGCGTGATTTTAACAATTTTACTTCTTTGTGAAGATCATTTTTACTCAATAAACATGAACTCTGGATACTTTTTACAAATGCTCATATCACTTTTTAAACTTCAATATCTTTTCAGGCAAGAGAGAAATATCAACTTTCTATTATGAAATGTACAAATAAAAAAAAAATACTTTGTGTTCATTGCGACAAACAAATCTTAAAGCATAAACAAATAAAACAAGAAAAAACATGTGAAATTCAATGTTCAACCAGTCCTACAGTTGGGGAGCCAGAGCGATAAATTGACAACAGATGCTCTTGGTATACAGAATGGGGGGTCCAAGCTATCTAATATGGACTTGATGCGATTGTTTTTCTTTTTCACTGAAAATTAATTTTTAGTCCTCCATATTGATCTACGTTGTGCAAGGATACCCCATTAGTCGGGGTCTACGCGTTTCAAACCCTAATTCATTTACAGGTTCTCCTCAGGACAAGGGCTGTGTGATTTCTTGAAGGGCAAGGAAAAGTTTTTTGTGTTGGAAATGTCACTGCTACTTTAGTTTGGGAATAGTAAAAATCCTTTTGCATCAAGGTAGAACCCAAATTTCTTGTTTGCGAGGCTTGTTTCATTAAAGGTTCATTTGTAGAAACAGCAAAAGAGTAGAACGATCCTGTTTGTGACCTTTTATGACTTGTATCATTCTTTCTTAAATAGAGATGAATTATAGCAGGCAGCGTCAAAGCACTAAATTCCTTGTTTGAATTTTTCTGATACTAAATCCATGTATCACTGCCAGGGCTCATTCGAATCAGGACGGCTATAATTCATCTCTGTATTTAAAATGAAGGACATGTACTTTTACGTTTTACACGTCCTGGTTGTAAAAATCTTTTAAATTCGTTTTTCACTACTGCAAGGCCTATCTCTCTCACTAGATAACCTTATTACATTTTATAAGTGTAATTTCCAATTGGGAAGAGGTGGAACCCCCAAGTTGGTGTCTCTGTAATCACAATTTAAAATCACAACTTATGGTGAAGTCGGATTTTAAATTATAATTCTGAAAATGACACTTTCAGTAAGATGGCATTTTCTAACTTTAGCCAGTTGATGCCTTCTGCCTGCCTCTGAATACACATCTGGGATGAGAGACAGCTGGGCTTTGTGCATTCCCTCCGTACAGCCACACAAAGGAAGCTTAGGTGTGATTGAAAGGCCATTCACATACTGATGGACCATCCTGGGTAGGATGTGAGGGAGGAGCTGACACTCACACCTGAAAGGGCTGTGTCCTGTCTCCATAAAAAGGGCTACATACCCCCTGTAGTGAGTCTGAAGCCAGGGCAGGTTAGCCAGGGACTCTGTGCACTTCAAAGGCCTATCCTTGAAGTCTTCCCCACTTCAAAGACACAACTGTGCACAAGTGGAGGACCCCTGACACCACCAACTCAATACACTTCTGGACCTGTGGATACTCTACCAGGAAGAAGGATCGCTGTGCTGCTGAAAGGAATGCCACTCTGCTGGACTGCTTCTCTGAAGTAGATGCTGCCTTGCTGTGCTGACCTGCTCCCCTCTTGCCTGGAGAAGAAGAACTGGGCATGGAATCCATCCTGAACCCAGGACCCCAGAGTGACTCAAAGGGCTAGCTTGCTGGCCTCCTGATATGAGCCTCAGGGAGATACCAGGGTTCCCACAGCCCCTGAACCTGTTGTCTACGAGTTCCTGACTCCAAAGAGGCGCCTCTCAGGTCCCTAGGCCCTTAGGTGGTTTTGCAGCTCTTGAGAGCATTTTTTTGAGCTCTTTGCGAATGGGCCCGTTTGCTCCAGGACCGTGCCGTTCCACGAAGGATAAGCGCGAGCAGGCACAAATTCATCTCTTCGCACAGCAAGCCTCGCTACTGGTGACTACAAGGCTCCACCCTGTCTTCGCGCCCCGCTGGCCACTGCAAGCAACGCTCTCCTTGCTCCTGGTGAACTTCTTCCCCACAAATGGGACTCTGGGCACAATTCTTGAAAAGGTAAAACTACAGCAGGACTTACCTGGGACTGTATCAAACCCACGCTCCATCGCGGTCGGCTTGAATGTTTGGATTTGACCCGGTCTAGCGCAAACAGATATCCCTGGTTGGCATTTTATGCTTCTAAGCACTATATTGCAGTTTATTCTGTAAAAATTCATAACTCTTGTTCTCTTTGTTGGATTTTTGTCGTTTTGTTCATTAAATTAAGCTCTAATTTTCTAACCTGGTGTGTAGTCTTTTTGTGGTGTGTTCACTGTGTTACTGTTTGAAGTGTTGCGCAAATACTTTACACATTGCCTCTTAAGTTAAGCTTGACTGCTCTGTTCCAAGCTACCAGAGGGTGAGCACAGGTGAATTTAGGGTGTGTATCTGACTTACCCTGACTAGGATTGTAGTTCCTGCTTGGACAGGCTGCATACCTCTGCCAACCAGATACCCAACTTCTAACAGCATCCTGGCACCAACCACATGCTTTTTCACCATAGTGCAATTGTGTGTGGTTTGGTGCAAGGTTTTGTACTGGAAGGAGAGACTTTCAGTGCAAAATCTATGCTTTAATACTTTTCCCACTTTCTATATGTGCTATACAATACAGCACACATGCAAAGTTTCAAACGTGTGGAGAAATGAAAGCATTTCTCCTCTGTTACTCCTGCATCGAGGGGGAAAAAGGTATTGGTGCTATTCCCTGTCTACCAATGTTAGTAAAAAGGGATTTGAGACAAAACTTGTAGGTGATTGAATTAAAAAGCCCATGTACCACACATAGCCTGCTCCCTTGATGCAAAGCTACTTTGTGTTACTTTGGTAAACTTGCCAATGCAAATCCTCTAAAGAATCCTCAATAATAAGACACCAATGAAAGCTAGATAAGACGCTTAATGGAATTGTGTTGAAGTTCGCATCAGTGGCCACGTTAACTTATCCTGAAGCAGAAAATCTCAGTTTATTCCAACAAAATATACATTCAATGGAAGTCCGTCTGTACCTCAGACTATAAATATGCTGGTATTGGGTTAAATAATTATGTGTCGTCAAAGTTTTAATCTCACCTGCATATCTTCAGTTAGAAAGATTTGCACATTTACTGCTGCGTCGGGGTTTGCGGGGGATCAAAACAGTGCTGTGGAATGAAAACCTGAAGAATCAGAATATAGAAACGCCTGTGCACAAGGTATCCTTTAAACACTGGGGATAGATTTGCTAAGATTCTGCTTGGGGTTGCATCACTTTTGTGGGGCAGCCCCAACATGAAATAATTCTTGTCATTAGGCTTTGCGTGGTTTAGTAAATACAAAGTAACACAAGGCTACACAAAGTGCTGGCTTGCATTACTTTGCGTTGGAAGACGTTCCATGAGTGGAGCATGCTTTTCGGTGTACTTGTGAAGTGCTTGATAATGTGCCGGATGACTTTTGAGTGATTAATGGTGAAGAACATGAAAATAAAACATACAGTCCCTCTTTAGACCTACCTTCTGACTATACTGGCAGCTTGGCGCAGGATCATTGCCAGAATTAGACAGATACTGCTGGGTTACATTTTTCTTTGTTGTGGTCTATCCCCCATTCCGATTTCTGAAGATCAGAATGTGGGATAAAAAGCTAATGAAGATCTTTTCCCCAATTGTGAGCTGTAATGCTCAGATCATAGAGTTTTCCTCTCCAAAATCAGTCAGGGTTTAACTGTCAAAATTTGTGAGCAGAAAACTGCTGGGACTGTTTCACAATTTTGCACAAGTTGTAATCAAAAAGAAAATGTGAATACCAGAATAAGGATCACAGGGGCCTATTAGCAATAACCGGTGATAATTATCGCTAAGCGCACTTAGCGCTAGGATAATTATCGCTGGCTATCGCAGGTTTCTATCGCGGAGATAGCGTGCTATCAGCAACGCTTATCTCCAAAGCGATAGAAACCCTGGAGAACAGTGTGAATATCGCTTGAAAACAAGCGATATTCACACTGTGACCAGTGTTAGCTTGGTGATAGCGCAAGGGGGATTTGGCCATGTAATCCACCTCCCATTGGATTACATGGCTAAGTCAGGTTTGGACCAGGCGTTAACAAACCAGCGCTAAACGTGTTTAGCGCTGGTTCGTTAATCACCTCCCCTGCCTCGCTAATAGGCGATAGCGACCTTAGCGACTGTTTCCAGTCGCTTTTAGGTTGGGAACGCCTACTTTGCATGCCATTAGCGATAAATATCGCTGGCATGCAAAGCGGCACCTAACCCGGTCGCTATCGCCTAGATGCTGTCGCTAACAGCAGTTAGCGACAGCTTGCTAATAGGGCGATTGAATTATCGCCACTTTAGTGGGAAAAAGTCCCGCTAAAGCGGCGATAATCACGTTGATAATATGCCCCTTAGTTTCATGAAACTTGTTACTGGTTTGTAATATTTAGCAGGACATACTAGACCTAATATTGAAAATGTGGTTCTTACCAACTTGCGATGGCCTACAGAACTACAGAACCTATCTGTTTTTAAACACGGAACCCATATATGTAAGAAGGGCTCTGTGGCCAAATAACTTGTTGTGTAAGTGTATGTAGCTTGAATTTAAAGCAGCAGAGGCTGCTAGCCGCTAGTGAGGCTCACATGCTTGTTGTGCCTGATCTCTGACATTCAGCTTCAGACCCAACCATGTCGGTAATAAGAGGGTTCCATTAGAAAACGTACCCTTGTGAACACTAGTTTTCCAGGTGCAGCTCTCCTGTGCTGCTGCACCGCTCTGCTTCCTCCCTGTTTTCCTGAGTGCTTTGTCCTGCTTTTCCCTCATTTTTTACTGCTTTCTCCTTCCTTCCCCCTTGTTTTCCTGAGTGATTTCTCCTGCTATTGCCTCGTTTTTTTTACTGCTTTCTTCTTCTTCTCCCTTGTTTTTCTGAGTGCTTTCTCCTGCTTTTGTCTAATTTTTTACTGCTTTCTCCTTCCTTTCTCCCTGTTTTTCTGAGTGCTTTCTCCTGCTTTTCCCTCATTTTTTACTGCTTTCTCCTTCCTCTCCCTCATTTTTCTGAGTGCTTTCTCCTGCTTTTCGCTAGTTTTTCATTGGTTCTCCTTGTTTTTATCATCAGTTGCAGCGCGTGCTTGCCGACTGTTTTTCTGCCTCTAGCCTAGCCCGGTCCACCGCCTCCCAGCACACCTCCCTCCTCCCATGACCTACTTAATGAAGGCCACAGTGCCACCCCATTGAGCAGGCCCGAGGCCCGGCTTGCCTGTGCTGCTGCACCACTCTGCTTCCTCCCAGTTTCCCTGTGTTCTTTGTCCTGCTTTTCCCTCGTTTTTCACTGCTTTCTCCATGAAGCAGCTAGCAACTCCAGCGCCTTGAGACCCTCATGGGTGATTTGTTGTGCTTTATAAATCGTGATTGATTAATTGATAAAACATAGACTCCAAGATATATATAATCAAAATGTTAACCTTCCACAAATAGTGCCCTTGAAATATTTTTTTATGTTATATAAATTTATTACGCGCACGGCTACTCATGAGTGTCCCGGCGCGAGACACTTTTCTTTGTACATCCAAAAGATAATGTACCACTTTAAATCTTCCCCAAATAGGTGCATGGCACCAACTTTGTACTGGATTCACGTGCAGATCAACATTTCTGGAGGGGAGTATTTATGTAGGGTCGATATTTAGTAGTTTATTCAGTGAAATTGATGTTTTTGCAAAAGATGTTTTTTTTCAGTTGATGTTTTCACATGCCACTGATAGGAAGAGACCAATGCAGACTGAGGAGTAATGCTGTGTGGAAATAGGTGCCCCACATAGCAACCCATATGATAATGCAGAATATCTGAAGGGAGAGGAATCATGTCTTCCAAAGGCTATGTGGGTATCGCAGTGATATAAAGCAGAATTATACTTGCATATCTGGCAGTGGAAGGGGATAGCCCACGATCTGCAAGTAAAAGCCACATTGTCACCTATCATGACCAGATTGTGCTGCCATTGTAGTGCACTAATAGTAATGTGTATTTTTTCTAGATCAGGTGTTATCATTGCCTAACTCAATGATACACATTTTTTCAAATTCCACATGATGAAAAGCTGAGTTGATCCGACTAGGATTCAGACTTCTGAGCATACATTTACAAAACTGCCTTACACTTCATATGCTTCAATGTGCTCACATCAACTACACGCAGTGGCTCTTGGCACAGCTCTGTTCAACTCTTGATGTGCAGTGCCCTGTGTGCTTGGAGCTTTCAATCTCATTACTGCAGCTCAGGTAACTCCTCCTGCCTCCATCATGGGACTGACTGTTTGTGTTATTGAATGCTTGAATGCACCTTCTCACGTGTTAAATGGAGCCCAAGATATGATTTTAGTCTTCCACTTCTTGTAAATTGGGCCCACTTTAGCCTTCCTAGACGTAGTGTTTTATATGCCTGAGATGGCCCCAAATGTCTTCCCATGACTCATCCCTTTCCAGCTTTACAAAATCTGACGTAGAAGTAAATACATGGGGGCTTATTTACAAGCCCCTTGCGCCACTTTTGCATCATTTTTAACATGGGAAAAGTGACGCAAAAGTGGCGCAAGGGGCTTGTAAATCTGCCCCATAGACCTTAAGAATTGTCCCAGCTCTAAGAACTCTGGTGACCCCCGAGAGACCTCTGTGACCTCTTCGTAGCACAGGGATCATGTTTATAAATTTATAACCCTTACACCAGGTCCAAGGATTGAGCAATCAACAGCATCCTGCCGAAAATTAATGTCCCCTGTAGCAGCCTAACCAGGTGGGACACAGACAAAGAGGATGTTGTGAATTAATGGACAGAACTCACAGAGCGTAAATGGAGGTAAGATGATTTATTGAGATCAAAACTAAAGAGCGGGCTCTTCCTTGGCCAGCCCAGGTCAACTGTCAAAACCCAACCGTCCCCCCAACATTTAACCCCTAAACATTTCACAGACTCGCACCTCTCGAGACCAGCAGGGCGCGAGGGCTAATCTCGCCTAGAGTGCCTGTCTCGAGAAGGCGCGAGCCATACATAACACATCTCCTCTCTTTTATAAGACCAAATGATTAGAAACAGAAATAACAACCAAAGAACATAATGAGAACAAGAAATGAACACTGTAGAAGAAGTGAACAAAGGAAAATGAAAAACAAAGTACAAAAATAGCATGGTATAAGGAAAACCCGGCACAGTATGAACTGAGATAAATTAGTACAGTGAGAAAATCAAGATTAGGAAACCAATTCCTTTAAATACACAGGTGGTCTACATACTCTGGCCTCCCTGGTGGTTGAACCACTGTTGAAATTACTGACTGGAGTGTTTCCTATAGAGTTCTCAAAGGGCACCAATCCTTCCCTAGCCATTAAAGGAGACTGAACGCCATGTGCCCCTTTAACCATGGAACACTGTCCTCCCACACCAAACTCAACATCATCCATTAACATGTGACCCCCACACCTCTCCTCTTTCTCCACAACACACTCTCCACCCTTTTGAAATAATGCCACTCTATGTCGATTCCAACGTTCACCATTTTCCAAAATAACATAGAATTCTTGTGTGCGCACCACCTTGAACGGACCTTTAAATTTAGACAGACCCCTCATAGTGCGACCAGATTTAATCTTGACCCAGTCACCTTCAACAATCCTACCTTTTTGAATCAAGTTGGAAGACCATTTAGAGGCAAGGGCACCTCCCCCTTCTACCCACTCTCTCAACCAAGAGGGAACCAACTTGTTACCAGGGAGTCTACCTCTCATAAGTTCCAAGGGAGACTTTGAGGTGGTCTCATGTACTGTAGTGCGGTACGCCCACACTAAATCTTGTACAGCTTTCTTTACATCTAACCCTGAAGTAACAGCCGTTTGTATTACACCCTTCACCATTCTGTTGGCCCTCTCCGCAATGCCATTACCTTGAGGGTTGTACAAAGCTGTGCAATGGTGGGTAATGCCGTTACTTTTAAGAACATTTTCCATGTCTTTGGACACTAATTGAGTCCCATTATCAGTAATGAGAATAGAGGGGGTCCCTTCTTCCAAGAAAATTTTCTGAAGAGCAACAATAGTGGATATGGTGGTAATTTCTCTCATAAAAGACACCGTGAGCCATTTGGAAAACACATCCACCACTACCATCGCAAATTTGTGTTCATCATTGAGCTCAAGCATGGGACCAATGAAGTCAATGCACACACTGTGCGAAGCTTCACCAGGATTAAAGATGTACCCCATGGCATCCTGCTTGCCAACCTTGAGCCTCTTTTAACCTTCCTTGCAAACTTTGCACTCAATCACCCAATCGGAAATCTGTTTGTCTATGCCTGGCCACCAAAACTGAGCTTTGATCCTACGTTGAGTCAGTCTTTGGCCAAGGTGACCCTCATGTGCCATTTTAATAATCTTCAATCTTACTCCTTGAAGAGGGACAGACCTGTCTCCCCTCATCAACACTTTACCTCCACAAATGGAAAACTCATCAAGAATTTTCAGAAAAAGGCGTACGGACACAGCAACACAACTCTCCCTCCGAGAACCAGTGGTAACCATACGCATAACTTCACTGAGAGTGTTGTCTTTTACCATTTCTTCACTCCACTCATCCAAAGAGAATGCACCCGCACACTCACTTACTGCATCATCTATTGAAGCCACTGGCTTGTCTTGATTGTCAAAAATAACACAATCATTATCTTGTTTACCTTTCAGAGCCAATCTAGATAAACAGTCTGCCTACAGATTCTGCCACCCAGGAATGCATTCCAGAACACAACGAAATTCTTGCAATCTGGCTGCCAACCTGGCTAAACGTGCAGAACCTTTGCCAGCGCCCCCAGGTGACAGAATTTTCAGCAGTGGTTTGTGGTCAGAACGCAACAAGAATTGTGAGCCCCACAAATATGTACGATAATACTCCACACCCCATGCAGCAGCCAAAGCCTCTCTCTCAATGACTGAATAATTTCTTTCAGTATCGGTTAAAGTTCTGGAAGCAAAGGCTACCGTTTTTTCAACACACCCATGTTTCTGGGAAAGAACAGCTCCCAAACCTGTAGCACTTGCATCAACAGTAATTATGGACTTTAGATGGATATCAAAAGGGACCAAGATCCCAGCACTACAAATTTCTCTTTTTATGACATCAAAACACTCTTGTTGTTCAGACTCCCAAACGAAGTTATGACCTTTCCTCAACAGAGCTTTAAGAGCCTCAGTCTTAGCTACAAAGTTTTGAACAAATTTGGAATAATATTCTATGAGACCCATAAAGGATCTCAACTGATCTTTATCAACAGGTCTCAGTGCTTGTTCTCAATCGCTCTCAGCAAGCTTCCCTTAGGTTTGACATCATCAGCAGACAATGTGTAGCCCAGATATTCCACACTTTCAGAAAGGAAAGAACACTTTTTCTCCGCAAAGTAATCCTCACATCTGCAATTCTTTTCAAGGTTTGTTTCAAAACTGAGTTGTGTTCTTGAATTGTATTACCAAAGACCAAACTATCGTCCTGAAAATAAATAACATGATCCATACCCCTGAAGACTTCAGACATCATGCATTGAAACACACTTGCTGCAGAAGAGAGTCTAAAAGGCATACATGTAAATTGAAAAGTACCCTCAAGCGTGATAAAGGCGGTTAGAGGCTTAGAGTCAGGGTGAAGCTTGATCTGGTGGTAGGCATTCTTGAGATCTAATTTGGAAATGAATTTTACCCCTTTTAATAACAGAACCAATTTGGTTATATTTGGTAGAGGATATGTGTCAGATATGATGTTCTGATTGAGTGACCTCAAGTCCAAACAAAATCTCAAGCGGCCATCAGATCTGCATGTGATGACTACTGGCGAAATCCAATTAGAAGCCTCCACAGGTTCAATGATACCATTGTGTAACATATCTTTAAGCAATTCTTTTACTCCATCCCTGACTATGATGGGAACTAACCCTGGGCGGTGAACTCCGCTCCGCTCGCGGAGTTTGCAGAGTTTCCTGCACTTCGCGTTACGCGGAGATTGCGGAGTTCCGAAAAACTCTGCTTTGTATTGCATAGCGGAGTTTTTTTCCTCGCTCGTGTTCGTTGGCGTTGGCGACCGCGAGCGAGGAAAATCAACCTCCCGGCGTGATTTTTCCTCGTTTGTGATCGTCAACATCAAGTTGGCGAGCGCGAGCGTGGAAAATCAACATCCCGGCGAGATTTCTGAACGCGGGGGGGGTCAAGTTTCTCATTGCGAGTGGTCGTGTATGCTCGCGACAGCTCGCGTTGAGAAACTGCCGGTTCGCGTTGAGAAAGCTGCTGCTCGAGTAAAAATCTACTCGAGCGGCAGAAAAGGAAAGCAGGGACCGCTTGCACTGTGCATGGTGCAGTTCGCAATGATTGCACAGTGCGGACAAGCATCAGGCACTGTGCAATCACCGCGAACGCCATTTTTTTATTGTACTCCGCCACTCGCAGTCTACACACCTTAGCAAAGTGTGTTAGGCGACCACATCTTCTACATTCTTTGTTGTGAGCTAAGCAAAATCTAGATTCTGAACTATGGCCAATACTACCACACCGATTGCAACTTCTCACAGGAACAGAAGGAACGCTTGTTCTCCCTCTTTGAGCAGATTGTCTGGTAGAGGATTGAAAAACCTGAGCAGATCTATTGATGGCCCCAATTTCAGAAACATCATCCTTTTGTTCTTTCTTCCCAAGTTCCTTCATGCATAAATCTGACTGTTCCAAGACTTTGGCAATACCAATAGCCTCATTCAATGTGGGGTTTCTGGCTGCCCACAACCTCTCCTGAATTTTTTTGTTGGAACACTGTACTATGAGTTAGTCCCTTATGAGTTCATCATTCATTGCCCCAAAAACACACTTTGTGGACAACTCACGAAGTCTAGCTACAAATTAGTCAATGCTCTCCTCAACTTTTTGATGTTGAGTATAAAATGTATATCTGGTCATAACCAAATTCTCCTCCTTTGCAATACGAGTTTCTAATCTGCGCCTTGCTTCTACATATGCATCCTGGATTATTTGCCCATCACTTCCAATAGCCGGGGGCAAGTACCTAAACACTCTTTGCCCCTCCTAACCTAAAGTGCTTAATAATAACGCTTTTTTGCGCGATGGCTTAAACTCCATCGCATCTAATGCTTCCAAGTAATTTTCAAACATTAAAATCCAATCATCCCAGGGCATAGGTGGATTTCCGGACTGCATCAAAAAACAAGGTGGAGGAATCACTGAGACATGGGGTGCAACAGGCATAATTAATGCTCCAGCATTACTATCTCCAGATGCTTCCATAGTTGACAAGAATATACAACCTTAAACTGTAAACCAGGTATAATGCAGAGTATAATAGAGCACTGTAACACTGTTGAAAAATATGTAAAAGTTGTGTTAAACTTGAGGTGTGGTCAATCCACCAGATGAAATTCTCACAAAACAAATAAAAAAACACCATCAACAGATAAAGCTCAAACAGTACCCCCAAAATACACTGTAAAACATGTACAGTAATAAATGGATATTGAAGTTTATCTCACATTTCTTTAAGGTGTGCACATCACCATTTTAAACATGTGCACTAAGATAATCTACCAGGTGTGCCCATCACCGTACTTTAAACATGCACAAATATCAGGGTGTGCACATCACCGCGACTGCCATACATATGAGGTGTCCACAAACTAATGCATAAGCTTGTCTTACCAGGTGTGCATATCACCGTCGTTTAAACATGCACAAAAACAAGGTGTGCACATCATCGCCGACTTCTTCCACCTGCGGCGTCCTGGTGCTTGAGAAGCTTTCCCTCCGGAAGGCCTTAGTGGAGGATAGCGTAAGCGTGAAATGCAAATGCCTAATCTTTATGCGTGTGCACGAAGGGTAGGAAACTCCGTAACACATAGGCGTAAGGGATTATCCACCACACGCTCCTACACATCACCGGGAGGGGCTGCAACGTCGGTCCATTCAAATGCGTTGCTTAGAGGGGCATGCGTTTCTTCAAAGGTCACAGGCTAGTGGTGATGTCGCTCAGGTTAAATCCGGATGAGAACAAACAACGCTTTACATCCGCTGGAAGCCTGACAGCGATCGCGTAGGTTCGTCCAGTTCGCTCCACTCTACTGTTGCCATTTTGAACAAGTGAGAAGTACCTCCGCTGCTTCTTCTCACATAAGCCAGCGCTGGCCATCAAGATCGTCGCCAAAAATCGTTGTGAATTAATGGACACAACTCACGCCGCGTAAATGGATGTAAGATGACAGCCCGGGTCAGCTGTCAAAACCCAACCGTCCCCCCAACAATTAACACCTAAACATTCCACAGACAGGGCGCGAGGGCTAATCTCGCCGAGAGTGCCTGTCTCGAGAAGGCGCGAGCCATACATAACAGAGGACCACCTTGATCCAGAAGAAGGACTCTGTGAAGTTCCTAGGAGCCAATAACATTAACTGAGAGGTGGCACTGGCTCAAAACACCCACCGGTACCAGGAATTACGGCTCTGTCGGGGGAATCGGAAAGATGAACCTGTATGGTTTCCTGGTGCCCTTATCCCTGATTGCAAATTTCCACAGAACCAAGAAGTATGGGGGAATCCGGATTTGATCTGTGACTGTTTGTTTCCAAGACATCAGCATGTCTGTCCCTAAGTAGCCACAAATCGTGACTGCAAACCAAAGGAGGCCCACAGACACCAGTGAAAATCAGAGTACCTGAAAACAGTTTAGAAGGATCAAAGAAATAGCACAACATTTTGATTTCTATCCCTGATCTCAGATGTTGCAGCTGATCGCCTCTGCTGCCACACGTATTATTGCTGACTCTACTTTTGCATATGGTTGTGGTTGTTTGTCAATTCGCCCCACTTGTATCTGCCCCATCGGAAAATTGGACCATTGGTGAAAGATATTTTAGTAAACAACAGCTATTTACATATTACATTGTGCTTTACATTCATGGTACCCTTCTGCGATTCTATGGCTTTATTATGCCTGCAACCAACATTAACATGTCACCATTTATGTTATAGGCAGTAGCTGACATCTTTGTTAAATTATGAAATGCCACAGTAAGACTGCAGTAATAATTCGGAAACTCTAAAGGGACATCTAATTATCTCCATTTTGACTGCTGTATTCGTTTAGGTCGAGGGTGTCCACGTTGCTATTGGATTCTGGATTCATGCCAGATTTTCAGGGGGGAAAAAACAAAAACAAAGCGTTTTTCTGGACATTTCGTTATGCCAAGTACATGGTTGTGAATCACTGGAGTAATATGAATGAAGACTAATTCATATAATAAAGAACTCACTAGGAATTTGAGTAACAATAAAGAAATGTAATCAACAAATTCGGATTGAAGATTCAGTCGTTTATAATTTTGAATGCTTTGGAAAGAACCTCCGGGTCTAAGTAAAGGGCGTCTGGGAGCTGGCAAGTGGCAATCCACTACCAGCGCTACCGAATTTCTCAGAAGGTGCAATATCAGAGATTGCACACACCTAGACAGCACAGTGGAGCAAAATAGATTATTTACATATACTTAATTATTGTGAAATAAGGAGTGCGCATTTGGAACACTGCAAATTAGATTTTCAGGATTGCCATCGACTATGTAAAGGTTTCATTTAGAATAATTGTATATAAATGTATCTTATGTGCCTCCTGTTAATCTAGACATATGTTAAAGATGAATTTCTATTAAAGTCAATGATGTTTTTTAGCAGAATACTTTGTATGACTGTCACTGAGACAATTTAGGTTATGCTATATTTGGTGACAACATTTACACCAACTCTTTGAGTAATCCTTGACTGCTCCGAGACAGATACCACTAGGGAGTCAAGGAAACAGTGTACGCCTTAGTTCTGCAGTGAAAAAGCACACCATCTCTGGTCAGCACATAAAACAGACAGCTTCACCTTTCCCACTCTGTTGGTTTCACCTTCGCACTGCGATGGTGCTTCCAGCAGACCCCAAGATCTTAAGTAATCGTTAGTCCTTATAAACCTTCGTGGTCTTGTCAATCTCTAATATCTAACGGACGTCTGTCCAAATCTCAGTCACGTAGTCACGTGCAGTATAATGGCAACAGGAAGTCGAACGGAACATTGAGAGATTTTTATATGACTTTATTTAGTGCTAGTAGATAGTGCTACTTTACACATTGGGGGCCGTATTACATAAATTGCCCCGGGGGTGCAACGGGCGTTTGCGACCCTTTGCACACCCCTGGGGCACTTTGGTATTACAGAAGGGGGTGCAGATGGTTGTGCGGCCCCTTCTGTGATACCAATAGCGCTGGTGCACGTAAAGCGCCAGCGCAATCTTGAGGGGGGATCCCTTTGCCTCTGCGTTCCTGCCCTATTACAGACACGGGCACAGAGGCAAAGACGCCTGTGTCTGTAATAAAAAAAGGTGACACACTGTCAGTGCGCCCCCTGGAACAGCCCTCTAGAGGAGAGAAAAGTGGTCCTATGGACCCCTGAGTCAGTGACTACTTTACCCCCCGTTCATGGGGATCTCTAATCCCCTTTAAAAGTGCAGACGGGTGCCACCTGTACAGTGAAAACAGCCACTCCCTTTTTCAAAGTAATGTCTCGCCCCCAGGGCAGCACGAGTTCGCGGCTGCCCTGGGGGCGGTACATTCATGGTAATATGGTGCATTTTCATTATTTGTGCCGGGCACACCTTTTTAGGTCTCGCCTAGTGATGCAGCGCATGCGCTGCTCGCCTTGGCGAGATCTATTGTTGTCGGTTTTTCGTTGGAAGGGGGACAGGACGTGCACGCGTGCAGAGGACAGGAGTTGTGCACGCGTACGCACATCTCCTGCCCCGCGCTTTCACGGCGACAGTTTGTTGGAAGAGCTTCTGGTACAATATGGAGCACCACGGGCTGCAATTTCACACTCCACGGAGCACTGGCCCTAAAGCGAGCGCACCTCTCCCCGGACCTACCCCCCGCCCCTCCTCATTTGTTTACATATTCTCACCCCATGTTCCTGCTCTGTTTATGAGCCTATTCCAGCATCAGAACCCCTGACAGAAGAGGGGGTGTGCTTACATGGACGAAGAATGTGGGGTCCAACGTGTGCGGCTCTTTATCCGGAGCTGGCACTTTAACCTCTCAGCTTTAGAAGAGGGCAGCGGGCCCAAGCAGGAGACAAAGCGACGCCACTTTGCAGCCTCTCTCGGGGAAGAGCGACAATGGGGGCACTTGTGACACAAAGGGGCTGCAAGGAGAGGGGGCACAGCCTGCGGGGGGCAGGCTAGAGTGGGTGAGGGTCAGTAGACTCCCAGCAGGGCACAGGTGCACATCTGCAGTCACACACCTAGACACAACACTACACACAGTAACACAAACAGAGACAGAGGCGCATGAAACAGGCCGGCTCCCTCGCGCACACATTAGCACTCAAAACAAAGGCATATGAAAACACGCAACAACTCACCACATGGAGTCAAAAACAACGAATAGCAAACACAAATACAGGCCTGCCCTAGACACCAATAAATGTGCGTCCAAACCAAGACACAAGTGTCATGCGGAGGGGAGAATCCACATCATATCGAAACACACCACACGCAAATGCAGACATCGACACAGCCAAATGCAAACAAAAGCCCACGCTTGTGTAGAAAGCAGCACATGCACCTGTGAATAGGAGCACACATGCTTAGGAAAAAATGCTCCATTCGCATACAAAAAAACATACGGGTAAGTATATATGCATACACTTAAGAGACACACAGATACGCCTAACACAAACACATGAGCACAACCAAATAAACACAAACAATGCACTTTCAAATACAGGCACTCACAATTACATATTCACAGTCTTAAAGCAGGGACATACAAACACCAACAGCAGCACACATACTGGGGCTGTCCAAGACACGCGCATCTGCAAAGGCAACTAAATAAGGCATGCTCCCACTCTCACCAAAATTCCAAGATCCTGGATAGATAGACAGACACACACACACCCTCAATCTCAATAGCAGTACGACGTCCAATACAGTTGCAGGTATGTGAACATACACACACATACACACATATTGTCGCACAGCTCACTCACACATATTTCTCGCACTGTGTACACATTCATGTACTGTAAAAGCACACACACACATAGATACATACTCGCACTATGTACAAACACACACAGTGCTGTGCCCGGGTCCAACTGCATGTATACATTCAGGGGTACTGGGGACACACGGGTGCTGTTCTGTGCTGAGGCCTACTCTCTGCCCTCCCAAGGTGAAGGTGCCCGGGGCCTCTGCAAACTCCCGGGATTAACAGTTCCCAGGAACAGAAAACATTGATCTAACCCCTGGCTGCCTCAGCCACTACCACCGAGCTAGAGAGGGGGGCAAAGCGGGCCTGAATCCCCGAACCTGCAGCCCGCGCACTGTCCCAGATTAGAGAACCCCCAAATGTGCGTTAAAAACAGTTGCGCTCTGCAGGGTCGGTCTGGGACAGAAAATAGGGCAGAGCACCAAATGGCCCCCATTGGCGAATCAGATAGCTACATAATGGACCATGTTTGCCCATTTCGGTGGTGGGTCGGGGGATGGAGGGGGGGTAGTTCGCCAACCGTCAGATTCCCTAATTATTATCCTGCCGGAACCACGGCCCGGGAACTGGTACACACCAGCACGGAGGGGGGAAGAAAAGGGTGGGAGGTCGTTTCTACCAGCAGCGACAAGCAAAATTCGCGAATTGTAAATGTGGCCCGCTCAGCGTCGTAGGTTTGAGAACCCATTAGTGCAACCGTCTCAATGTGAGAGTATTGGTAAGTGTCAGCCTTTAGTGTGTGCAACTATTTGTTGACATAGACAATTTAAAAATGCAATATGTCAGATTGCACAAAATTCGAGTAGGAAAGGATCTGTTATAGTATTATTTTCGAGTGTGTGCAGGTTTGGTATTTTGTGAGGATGTGGTGTGTGGGGGGGAGGGGGGGCATGGCCGGCAGAGGAGGGGCTGAGTTTCACAGAGCTCTGAACTGGCACTACGGCCTTTCCTGCCTCTGCCCAGTCCAGGTACCACACTGCCCTGCCTGCTACAGCAGACCTCTCACTCCCAGCATGCTGTGGGCTCCGTATCTAGCAGTTTTGACCGTACTCCCTCACTGACCTGCTCTAGACTCACCCCCGGAGACCCAGCTCCCGGCACTGTCCCGGTACTGACCCAGCTCCCCTCACTGTCCCGCTACTGACCCAGCTCTCCTCTCTGCCCTGTTCTACACTCAACTCCCTCACTGCCCTGCTTCAGGCTCAGCCCCCTCCCAGTTCTTGCGCTGTGCCGAATGATTTAACCGGTTTAATCAAATCTACATCAGGCCCAGCCACCGTCCTCACTGCCCCGTTGACTATGCAAGGGCCCATTCACTGCCCTAAGTTCACCCTCACTGTCCCGATAAAACCCGAGTGCCCTTCAGTGACCAACTAGAGCTTTGCCCCCTCACTTCCAAGCCACTTTAAAACTACTGCCCTGCTCCACGCTCACCCATCACAGCCTTGTTTCATACTCTGCCATCCACTGCCATGTTCGAGACTGTGCCCCCTCACTGCCCTGCTGCACACCCAGCCCCCTCACAACTCAGCTCCACACTCACACCCTCACTGCCCCTCTTGAGTCTGAGCCCTCCTTGTTCCCCTGGTCCAGGCTTAGTCAGCCTCTCACTGACCTGTCCCATACTCAGCTGAGTCACTGCCCTGTGCCATATTGCCCCCCTCACTGCCCTGCCCAGTCTGAGCATTCTTGCTCCCCAGGTCCATCCTCGGAGCCCTCGCTGCCCTCTCACTGCCCGGCTGCATACTCAGCCCATCACAGCTCAGCTCCACACTCAATTCTTCGCTATCTCTCCTCAATATGAGCCCTCCTCACCCCCTGGTCCAGTCTCAGACCCTCCTGCCCTTCGGAGTAGGGCAGGAGGGTCTGCCCTACACTGCACTCACACTGCCCCTATCCATACTCAGCCCCTCACTTCCCTGCTCAATACTCAGCTCCATCACTGCCCCGCCACAAACTCACCCTCCACACTGCCCTGGTTCATATTCAACAACACCCTCACGGCTCCACTCCACACTCAACTCCTCACTGTCCCTCCCCAATCTGAGCCCTCGCTCTCCTGGTCCTGTCTCAACCCCTCCTGCCCTGCTCCAATCTCAGGCTGCTCACTGCCCAGCTCCATACTCAGCCCCTCACTGCCCCTCTCCATTCTCATCCCTTCACTGTCCCTCCCCAGTCTGAGCCTTCACTCTCTCCCACACACAACACACTCCCTCTCTCACACACAAACACAACACACTCTCACACACAACACATACACTCTCTCACAGTCTCTCTCACACACACACACTTACACACACACACACACACAAACCACAACACACCCTCGTCTCTCTCACACACACACAATCCGCCAGCCGCTAACCGCGCCCTTCTCTGCAGGGATTGTGTTTTGTGCTGCATGTCGGAGGTGAACAGTGGGAGCAAGCCTGCTAGGAGTGGGCAACGGGTTCTGAACTGAAATCGCAACACATGTGACCAAACCCGTAGCCAAGAGAGGCGCAGCATTGAGGAAAGTAAACTCAGCCCGATTTTAGGAGACCTCAAATGTTATTCGCAGTTCCACAATATTAAGTCGTTTTTTTTTTTTAAATAGCCAGTTGCTGTTGCTTCTAGGCACCACAAATAGCGTGTTACTTTTAAACATGCAACATTTCGATGCTGGATCTGTGTGGCTCAAAGTGAAGACCAGAATGAAACACTGCGTGGAGGACCCGTTTGCCATGTTAATTCTCATGTGTTTCAAATGATGCACAAATCCAAGGCGTTTTCACGCGCTCTGAAGTCAACACAGGAATAAATGAATGACTTTCTTCCTGGTTGCTGCATAACCCGATTGAAGTTTGCGCTCCACAGAAGCTCTTTGCAGGGAGCTGCTCGTTCCTCCCTGGAGCGAGCTGTTCTCCTATGAAGTGGCTTTTTGTTTGAAAATTGGCAGAATAAAGGAGTGTACATGGGGAGGAGGGGAGGGGTCCGGCCCAGGTTTGTGGGGGGGGCCGGGCAGGTGTGTGACATGGGGGAGGAGACCCCATATCCATATCCTCTGGATAGCAGCTCATTTGTGTACAAAGAAACAGTGGCCGCTGTGTACAAAGGACTTCTAGGGGGCTTATACAAAACGAGTGTTTGCAGAGTGGTGTAAAAACGGGACATGGCCTTGGACCACTCTCAGCAATCCAGCTGTGTGGGACTTACTGGAGGTACCTGGTGGGCTAGTTGGCCCCCAGGGACACTCAGTATTCAAGGGGACTTAATCCCCCAATTTAGAACGCGCCAGGGGGGGTGTTTGCAGAGTGGTTGAGAAAGGGGGGGTGGCCTTTGTCCACCTCTCAGCAATCCCGCTGTGTGGGGCTTACTGGAGGTAAGAGGTAGGCTAGTTGGCCCCTAAGGACCCCCAGCAGCGAAGGGTATTTTAATCCCCATCCAAGAGCGCGCCAGGAAGTGCGTTTGCAGAGTGGTGGGGAAAGGGGGCATGGCCTGCTATGACAATTTAGCAATCCTGCTGTGTGGGACTTACTGGAGGTAATAGGAGGAGTAGTTGGCCCCTAAGGATGTCCTTGGGGGCCAAGTACCCCTCTTGTTACCTCCAGTAAGTCCCACACAGTGGGACTGCTAAGACGTCTTCGTAGGCCTCACCCCCCCTTTCTCCACCTCTCTGCAAACGTGCCTCCTGGCAGACTACGGGACCAATTTAGTCCTGAGGGACTTTGGGGGCCAAGAAGCCCTCCTGGTAACTCTTGTAAGTCCTACACAGCAGAATTCCTGAGTGTTGGTCGGATGCCCAGCACCCTTTCTCTACCACTCTGCAAACGCGACTACTAGTTAAAGTAGCATGTTTCTGCACCTCTGACTTAGAGGTAGTTTTAATCCCCCTGCCCTATTATATACTAGGGCCTTACAGGGGAGGTCATGCTAATCACAGGGGTACCCCAACCCATAGTGTACCCTAGTGAATGTAGGTGTTTTCACTGTATTCTAAGTGTCTTTTAGCATAGCACTGGCTCTAGGCCTGGTTAGTCAGAGTCAGTTACCTCCAGTACCCATCAGCAAAAAGTTGGGGGTACAGGATGACTTTGCAACAAGGCCTCTTTCTGCACCTCTGTTGGTTCTTTCTGCATATATTTTGCTTCTTTCTGCACCTTTCTTTGTCTTTCTGGACTTCTGTTGCCTCTTTCTACATTTCTCTTGCTTCTTTCTGCGCCTTTCTTTCTCTTTTTGCACATGTCCTACCTCTGTAGGCATAGTTAGAAATTAGCATTTAAAAAACCTTAGAAATTCACTGAAAAAAACCATAGTGTAGTAACCACAGAGGCAGTGGTTAGTTAATAAAGTCCATTTATTGAAGAGTACATCAACATCTATGTACAACGACCTCCAGCTTCTTCAACTCACTGTCTCCCCAGAATCTCTCAGTGATGTCATTATATTGCATCACTGAATTCTGCAGTGGAAGCATGAAATCTCCACACATCTCCCCCCCCTACAAGGAATTATAACAAAATATTGATAAACATATACATGTTAAAATTAACACACAGAGAAACAAAATATACAATTATGATAATTCGCCAATTAAATCTTACACATTACAATAAGTAAATAAATAACAATACAATCATTCCATGGAATTTGGAACATCAACTTTGCATAAGCTACCCAAGCTCCACTCTTTACCATCATCAAGAGTCACTACTGAATTCATTACTCTTATTACTCTTTGCGGTCTAGAAAATTTACTTTCTCCTTTTTTCACAAATTCCATTTTTTTAGTAACCACCCAGTCACCATTAACAATTTTTATATCCTTTACCCCTTTCCTTTTATCATAGTCATCTTTATTCCGTTCTTGGGCCTCTTTCACTCTTGCTGCAATACGTTCTCGATCAACCCAAACTTGATCCTTCTTTTACAACCACACAGGAGACTCTTTGGTTGCCGGTTCTCTCCCTTTCAAAGCCACAAAAGGTGACACACCTGTAACAGAGTGGGGAGTCACTCTGTGAGCCCACATCATCTTATCTAATTCCTCTTTCCACCTTAAACCATTACTCAAAGATAGCTGAATGCTGTCCATTATGATACGGTTAACCCTCTCAACTAATCCATTAGCTTGAGGTCTAAATAGCGCCACCCTCTCATGCTTTATACCTAGACCTGTAAGGAACCTTGCCATCACAGTGGAAACAAGCTGAACTCCATTGTCAGTAACCAAACTCTTAGGTATCCCTTCTTCCAAAAATGCATTTCTTAAAAATTCGACAACAATCTCCGATGTAATGCGTTCCACAGACTTAACAACAAACCATTTACTGTGGTAATCCACTAAAACGATTAAAAATCTATTCCTTAAACCTAATCTATCAATAGGACCCCAAAAATCTATCGCTAGCTTTTCCCAAGGTCGATCAGGAACACTTACACTCCCCAACGGGGGTTGACGGACCACTCTACATTTGTCGCTATTACTACATGCTTGACAGTCCTTCACAGTTTCTTCTACTTCCCTATCCATTTCAGGCCACCAAAAATTTTGTCTCAATCTTCTTTTGCACATACTCCTGCCTAGATGTCCTTCATGTACAAGTTTCACTAACTTTCCTCTCAAGGTTTTAGGTGGAACTACACGGTTGCATCTTAAGACTTTATTCATTTGGATGCTCAACTGATCTTTAACCTTTATATATTTCTTCAATTCTTCCCCTAAAGTCACCACAGTTTTCCACCCATCACGTATGGCCTCCTTAAGCTCCATATACTCTCTATCACTATTCAAGGCCTCATTCCACTCTTCTTGTCCTAAAGCCAAATTTACATCACTAACAGTACACAAAGATTCTACTTCAGACACTAAGGCAAAATCCTCTTCCTCTCCCTCAACTGGCATGCGTGACAAGCAATCGGCTACGACATTCCTCTTGCCTCTGACAAAATCAATTGAAAAATTGTAATCCATTACCGACAAGAGCCAACGAGAGATTCGTGGAGTTACATTTCCTTCAAGACCCTTTCCACCCTTGAAAATGTGCACCAAAGGTTTGTGATCAGTCTTGAGAACAAAAGGCAATCCCCATAAAGAAAATCTAAAATGATTCATCCCCCAACAGCATCCCAAAGCTTCTTTCTCAATAGCAGAGTAAGATTTCTCTGCTCCCTGCAAGCGACGTGACGCAAATCCAATCACGTTTTCTCCATCTGGTGTCCTCTGGGTCAAAACGGCACCCAACCCAACATTACTAGCATCAGTAGTTAATATAGTTTTCTTCGTCACATCGAAATGAGCTAACGTAGGTGCACTAACTAGAGACGTTTTGACTTCCTTAAATGCTGCTTCACATCCTGAATTCCATTCAAATGACACTCCCTTTTTCAACAACGCCCTCATAGGCTCCACAGTATCTGAGAAATTAGATATAAACTTTGAACAATACTCAGCTAGCCCAAGAAATGACTTTAATAAATCCTTATCAGATGGTTGGGGAGCATCTATAATTGCTCTTACTATACTATTTTTTGGTCTAATTCCATTGGCAGATATTTCATTACCTAGATAATTTACTTTCTCCTTTCTTAGTTGACATTTCTCTTTTTTTATGGTCAATCCATGTTCAGCAATTCTTTTTAAAACCTCTCCCATCAACTCATCATGATCTTTAAAAGATCTACCCACCACCATTATGTCATCCTGAAAGCATAAAACTCCACGCATTCCCTGAAAAATATTGTGCATAATTCTCTGAAACACCGCAGAGGCTGAAGCTAAACCGAACGGCATGCGACGGTAGCGGTAAGCCCCTAACGGTGTGACAAAAGAAGTCAAGGGTCGTGATTCTGGATACAGATTTACCTGGTGATAGGCAGCTGACATGTCCAAAACGCTAAAAATTCTTCCACCACCCATCACACTCAACATTTCCGTTATATTAGGTAATGGCTGGCGATCTACCCATATGTTCTTATTTAAGTCTCTTAAGTCTATACAGAGACGAATCTTGTTTCCTTCCTTGGGTGCGACAACAATCGGAGAAAGCCATTCTGATGATTCGATGGGCTCTATAATCTTACATTCAAGCAACTTATCAAGCTCTTTTTGTAATGGTTCTCTCATTAATAAAGGTATAGACCTAACTTTGTGCACTACAGGCTGAGCATTCTTTTTTAAAATAATGCGGTGAGTAAATTTCTTCAGCATACCCAATTTATCAGTGAATACATGGGGAAACGACATCATTAAATTTCTACCCCAGTCAGAATTATCTTCAATGACAGGTAGACTGCATTCTTGCGCAGACTCTACAACCATCACAGGTTCTTTGGCATTAGGATCAAGGATGATGTTAAGATCCTTTTGGTGCCGCCACCCTAAGAGATTAGATCCATCTTCAGTTACGTACACTCTGCCTTGAACACTATTGTTTTTAAAAAACATGTTCATCCATTCCATTCCCACAATGTTGATCTTTTTCCCACCATACCCCACTGCACTTATATCTGAACGTTGTAAATCACTCAACTGTTTCTTCAATTCTTTCACATATATATCTTTAGACATCAGAGTGAACAAACTACCTGAATCTACTAATACTTTGACTTCAGTATTGCCAAAAGTAATTCCACAATGGGGTTTCTCCAGCTTCTCTGTACTTTCCATTCGTATGTCTTTGCACTCATTAACAATCTCTTCATGTTCTAATATATCACATTGGTCTATAGAAAGCATAAGTTCTTCCCTTATTTCACCTAGATTTTCTATAGTTTTAACACTAGGGGCCTGAATTCTAAACCTACACATCTTGGCTAAATGGCCCTTCCTCCCACATGACCTACATGTTACGTTTCTAGCTCCACATGCAAGACTAGAAGCAATGTGCCCAGGACAACCACACCTATAACATGTAATCTTTCTTCTTACAACCACATTAGGTACATTAGGTATATTAGATACATTAGGAACTTTTTCATTCTTTGAATTGGATGTGTATGGAGCCTCCATTTTGGTAACCTTCTTTACCCCTACTTCTTGCACATCCAGAGCAACCACTTCTTTTTCCGAAGACCTTATAGATAATTTTCCCATGTCAATTTCTTTCATCCAAACTGCAGTGTGTTCCAAACTTCTGGCAATCTGTACCGCTTCATCTAATGTAGAATCCAAGGATAAAAGTCTTTCTTTCACTTTTTTTTCTTTGGTACACCTCACAATTTGATCACGAATTAAGGATTCTGTCAACCCTTGGAACTCACACGTTACTGCTAATCCACGTAGTGTTGCTACATAAGTCATTATGTCTTCATCATGTGCTTGTATTCTACAAAAGAATTTGTGTCTCTCAAAAACTATACTAAGCTTGGGCGTAAAATGTTTTTCAAGCATTTGTATTGACATCTCATATACATTTATAGGCTGTCCGTTCCCAATTCCTAAAGAAATCTCAGGAAGATCATCATATATCCTCCTCCCTTCTGTTCCCAAATGATGCAACAAGATAGCTTGCCTTCTTAATGGGCCATATTTATCACCACCTATGGCTAGTAAGTACGTGTTAAAAACATTTTTCCATCTCTTCCAAGGGATGCTAGGTTCTCCAGGGAGTGGTAGAAATGAAGGTGGAGCAGCCATACTTTGATCCGACATACCTGCAATACAAAGTTCAAACAACAAGCTACCACAATTAACTAAAAAAATAAACTATAATAATAGACTAAAATAATAATCTAAAATAATTATCTAAAATAATAATCTAAAATAATTATTTAAAATAATTATCCTAAATAATCACTATTTCTTCTTTTCTCTGTAGCAACTTCACTTTGTAAGAGTCTTTTCTTTATTTCCACAGTTACAGGAAGCCACACTGGACAAACTTGAATAAGGAAATAGAATTTCCAGAGTGAGCAGTACTGGTAAGTGTTGATTATAATTTTCCTCTCACACGCAGAGTCTAATACTTTCTTATTTCCGAGTTGTTGACTTGCGCACAGGCGCGAAAACACACGTGCTGCAGGCTTTGTAAGATTCTGTCTGAGGCTCCCTTCCCTTCACGGTAGACTGCATGCGCTAAAACACACGCGCTGTGGGCTTTGTTTACATTCAATCATGAAATCTCCACACATAGGTTTCAGAGACATTATAGTTAGAAATTAGCATTTAAAAAACCTTTGAAATTCACTGAGAAAACCATAGGTTTCAGGGACGTTATAGTTAGAAATTAAAATTTAAAAAACCTTTGAAATTTACTGAAAAAACCATAGGTTTCAGGGACGTTATAGTTAGAAATTAGCATTTAAAAAACCTTAGAAATTCACTGAAAAAAACATAGGTTTCAGGCACGTTATAGTTAGTTGGACATTTCACTCGTACAAAACCAGAGAAATTCAGCCGTTATAGCTATTTGAGCTAACTATAACTTGCGCCCCCGCAATGCACTGCTGATTACGTAACATATTACATCATTCATGACATGGTCAGTGACATCTCTGATGACATCACTGATGTGCACAACTCCCAGCCAGAGGTGTGCGACGGTCCAAGCGGGTCACAGTCACCCCGGGGGCTTCTGTTCCACAAAACTGGTGCAGGGGTGGGTGTCCGTCGTCAAGCAGAAGGGCTGCCGGACCACAGCGCGGTGTACGGCTCGGTGCGCGGGCCCCTGTCTGTGCACTGCTCCAGGTGTGTGCCCGTGCAGGCTCTGTCTCAGCACTGCCCGAGGCCTGTTAGTATCCGGGCAGGGAGTTGTGCAGCTGGGAGTCTAACCCTACTACCTGGACTGTGGCTGTGTGTTCGACCCTCTGTGGCCTGAAAGAAATAAGTGCTGGCAGTCGGGCCTCTCCTTGCACACTCACACCCGTGGCCATTCGTGTCGGAGGTTAGTGCCTGGTTTTTGAGCACTCGTTCTCCAGGCTCTGTCTGCAATAGTGATTCCGCTGACAGGCTTCACGCCCCTCGGCCGGATCTCCTCAGGGCATCTTTTCACTCAGTCCCTGATCTCCACTGTTCTTAGGACTTCTGTAGCTCCCACTGCAGGACCTCACCTGGCCATTTCCCCCCCCCAGTGCCCTGGTCCTTTTTCTCACCACCACCCTCGTGTGAGCTCTGGCAGCAGAATAGGGGAGCAGGGATCCGGGCCCCCAGAGGCGCCAGCAGAGAGGGGGGACCCCGGAGTTCTCCCCCACGGCCGTGAACCTGCTGCTCCTGGAGATGCTGTCCTACCTGTACAGGGCTGTCTTCTACCTCATCCCCGTCTACCTGTGCGGATACCTGGGCCTGGGCGTCAGCTGGGTGCTGCTTGTCCTCCTGCTCTGAATGTGGTTTAAGAAGAACAAGGGAAGCAAGCTGAATCGCCTTACTGCGGCCTACGAGCTGCTGGAGCAGGAGAGGGAGACCATCTCCAAGCAGATCGGCAGCCATCACCTGCCCGCCTGGGTGAGTACAACTGGCATGGCCATACCCGCCTGTACACGCGGGTCTGTGGAGATGGGACCATAGGCTGGCAATGGAGCATTTCTAAAAGTTTTTAACAACTAAAGTCTACCTAGTTTGAGTTTTACAAACACCTTATTAATCACAGTTATATAAAATATAAGATTATACTTATTTTGTTGTGAAAAACAGAGATTATGCTTTAAAATAGAAATAATGTATAATAGAACATCATTTCTAGAACAATTCATGTAGAACTATGAATGATTCAGAACATTAACGGAAGGCATGTATACAAAAATACATGCATGATCACAAAGGAGATTAGAAAAAGTTACAAAAGAAAAAAGCATTTGCAATGCAATAGGTCTCGCATTTTCGAAACTTTGACCTATTGGTATTGTAAATGACAATGTCTTTTATTATTGCAGGTTTTTAAACATAAATAAAAGGCATTGTCATTTACAAGGCCAATAGCTCAAAATCATTGCAAATGCGAGACCTATTGCATTGCAAATGCTTGTTTAAGGTGCACCCAGCGCAAACAATGAAATGTATGTCCCTGGGTGTTAAAATTACTTTACTTGTCTCCCCAGGTGGTACGGCTAAAGATTAAAACAATACGTAATCAACCGGGGTTTTTTTATGGAAGACTTGTCAGTAAAATTTGTATGGTGGAATCAAGACAGTGGTGAAGCTAATTAGTCTAATCATTCAGGTAGTTCAGTTTACGCATTAAGATGTTGTTTGAACAGAAATGTTTTCAGTTTTTTTACCTGAAGGCACTCAGCCTTTATTCATGTTTAATCTCTTCCAGGAGAAAGTTCCATGGAGACAGAGCTGTACCGAAAAACGATTTGTATAATGCTTGGCCTCATTTGAATTTCTTACTTCCCAATCAGAGTGCTGCTGTGCCCCTCACCATCGAAGATGCATAGGTGGCCTGCAGATAGGACGACTGGCCTAGTTTCAAGGCTTTGAAAGTTAGGCACATTTAATCTCTGGGCAAAAGTGATGTGGTCTATATATGGCCAGCAAGGAAACACGGATTAGAGGGAATAGTCACACTAATGGTGTTAATAACTTCCAGTGGTGAGGTTTTTTTAGAAAATTTGTTGTATGAAGTACAGGTCTGGCTCGTACTGGCAGCCCTTTTATCCCTTCCGGATGAGCAGAGTGCATTCCTAGTTGTATTTGGGCCAAGTTTAGGGTTTATTAATAAGGTTTGAAGTTGGCTGTCAGATGGAAGGAATGCTGTCCCTATTATGCACTCTCGGTGCAGCACAGCAGAGGCAGTGCAAGCCATGCACACCCAGAACTGTCAGTTTGTGATTGGTAGTGGACAGATTAGCACTTGATCAGCCAGGTCTGCCAGGTTTTACAACACAGACGCAATTTAAAATGACAGAAGGGGTCTTGGAGAAATCTTCCCTCTACTTAATTCCTGAGATGTGCTCTCATTCATGGGGTGTTCTCTGCCAAAGAACAAGACATCAAAGTAGTGGTCCGTGCCAATTGGATTTGAGCCAGGGTGCAAGAACCTGGTTTTTCATGGTGTCCTTTGTAAAGGTGAGTGCAGTCAGATATTTCACCCACTGTTGAGGGGCTCTATGAATATCCCCACAGTGGTCAGTGACAAGCTCAATCAAAGACACAGGAGCATATTTACAAGCCCCTATCGCCACCACAACGTCACTTTTCAGGACGTTGTGGTGGCAATAGGGGCTTTGCCTTATTCACAAGGCAGCGTTAAGCCACTTAAAGTGGCTTAACGCTGCCTTGTGAATAAGGCCCCCTTTCAGTCGTGGCTCGCATGACTCGCGGGTGGGGGGGCAGGTGGGGGTGTCGCGCGGTGTTTGTGCGGGGGAGGGGGTTAAAAAAATATTTTTTAAATCTTACCTTACCGGGTCCCGCGCCGCCTCCGCTCCTGGCCGGGTCCCACGCCCGCATTTTCCTGGAACAGGAAGCTGCATCCTCCCTCTCCTGCCCTAAGCCAATCACAAAGCTGCAATGGCAGCATTGTGATTGGTGCAGACAGCGCCCAGCCGGCCGCCTGTAGGGAGGCCATTTTCTCTATGTAGGCTGCATGCAGCCTACATAGAGAAAATGTAAAGTGCGCATGACTGGTTTGGTCGGCCCCAGAGGGCCGACCAAACAGTCAGGGCCCACAACAGTGGGCAAGCCACTTCTCCCGGAACCCCCCAACCAGGTATACCCTGCCTTCTGCTTTCTCGCAGCGCGAGAAGCAGAAACATAACATGGTATTTAAATTACCATTTTATGTTTCTGCTTCTCGCACTGCGAGAAAGCAGTGGGGCGACGCTCCTCCGCCCTAATGGATGAGCCGCCCCTGCCCCCTTTCACGCTATACTTAGCGTGAAAGGGGTGGGAAATGGGTGTTGCAGTGGGAGTTCCACCACAAAACCCATTGATTTTGACACTGGCCCATATTTCCAAGGGCAGCATAAATATGGGGCAGCACCAAAATTAAGACCATGGAAAATCTGGTCTTAAACAGGTGCAACGAGAAGAAATTTTCATTTCTCCTTGCTTTTGCTGTTTCTATGTGTGCTGCGTTGTGCAGCACACATAGAAACAGCAAAAGGCCATTGATTGTTTATGTGCAGGAAGGGTCACCTTCCTGCATTTAAACAATCAATAAAAATATGACATTTTGCAACTTCTATGTGTGCTGCATTAAGCAGCACACATAGAAGTTACAAAACGCTCATTTAAAGATTGTTTATGTGCAGGAAGGGAGTCCTTCCTGCACATAAACAATCTTCTCCTCAACGCAGACACCCTTGCACTATGGTGCAAGAGTGCCTGCGTTGGCGCTAGGCTGCTAAAATTAACACCAGCGCAGGGGGAAACGCAGGGCTGCACCATATGGTTGTAAATATGGTGCAGCCCTGGGTTTCAGAAGTGGCAGAGCGCAGCATTAAGCCAAGGAGGCCACACTGAGCCACTTTGTAATAAATATGCCCCACTCTATCAGACTGCATTGCCTTCTCCTTCAGCCCCACGGAAGCATATTGACCCATCTGCTGAGATTGTCTTAGAAGGGCAATTGAAGTCATAGCTATTGTGCATTGGATGATGGGTGTAGTGCGGTGGGTGATGGATTTATGATGGAAATTGTGGATAATGGATCTAGTGATTTGAATCTTGAAAATAAGTGGGCCGTAGATGTAGGTTTGACGGAAGTAATGCAATAGATACTGGGCATAGCTCAATGGGTGATGGCTATAGTGCTGTGTATGATTAATCGATTGGACTAACCAACTCTCACCACTTGCCCCATCTGTGCAAAGTTAAGTAGAAATCTATTTGCTCTGTCCACGAGACAGGTGTTCACTATGGGATAACATAGGGATGGAAAGAAATATGAGTGCATCAAAGGTAAGTAGTAATACATAGGCCCAATTACACTTTGCATGGTACTAATAACGTAAACTTCCACCTGTAATTACCAGCATTGTGTGGTAACACACCACCAGTTCTGTGCAATAATGCAGTATATCCCTCAGAGTTAGGAATAATTATGTAGGCTTGGAATTACAGTGTGAAAGTTTGCGAGGTATTACCAATTCAAAGGAGTGCATGCTACCATTTGCCAGCAGGTGATAAATTAAATTAGGGACTTTTCTGCAGGGGGTAGGTAGAGAAACTGAGGTTAGGAGCATAGTGGAGGAGGGTAGGGTAATTGTCAGTGTTCTTTGTTTTTTTTTTAAAGTTAGTTTTTATCCACTTTCAATAACTAACTAACTATAACGCTACTTTAAACTTTGTTTGTTTTTACTGTCTCCGTGAAACTCTCCAGAACTATAGCTTTGTCTACATTGGCTGATGATGTAAGGTTTGTGGTGATTCATCAGGGGGAGGGGGCACAAAGAAAAAAGTGAGGTCCCAAAACTCGTTCTTCTCCCAATACATTTTCCTTAGACTTTTGTGTTGCATATAGTGGAAAAAAAGCTACATGGTTTCTAATAACATTTGGCAGGAATATGGTGTAGATGATCCTTTTTCGTAGTACAGAAAAGTGGAGTAAATATTTTTAAAATTATATAGTATTTTTACTTAGTGAAATATAAGGCCACAGTAGTTTTGTGAAATTTTGCTACATTAAGTACCTGGTATATAGCAACAACAAGGCATTATGTGCTTGGCTAATGACTGCCTTCACAAAAGTTAAACGCAGCCATGTTTTTAATGCACACTTTGGCTGTGTTCTGGGTTGGGACCTTAGATATAGGTAAGTATTGGATTTTATATTTTTCCCTAGCTAGTACCACTTTCTAAAGTGGTAATAGGTAGGGGAAATTATTTATAAGCTTCTATATATTCGAAAAAGAAATTACAGAGTACCATGATACCTCCTAGGGAGTACTGCAGTACTTAAAAAAAAATGTTAAAAAATAAAAAATGCACTGTACTGCACTATGGTTGGAAAATGAGTTTCTGGTTGGCAGAGGTAGGCACCCTGTTCAAGCAGGAACCACAATCCTAGTCCGGGCAAGTGTAGTACACACTAAAAGTTTACCCGTGCTCACCCTCTGGTAGCTTTGGCACAGAGCAGTCAGGCTAAACTAAAGAGGCAAGGTGGAAAATATTTGTGCACACACACACACAGTAACATAGTGAAAACACCACAAACGTACTTCACACCGGTTTAGAAAAGTAGCCAATATTTATCTGAGTAGAACAAGACCAAAACGATAAAAATCCAACATACTGAAGTCAAGATATGAATTTTACAAGATTAAATCAAAAAGCAGTGCTTAGAAAACAATAGCTCCAACTGAGGCTGTCTGGACTTGTTTGAATGGGGCAAATCCAAAAGTTCAGTTGGACCGTGATGGAGTATGGGCCGGATACTGGAGTCTTGCAGACCCGCTGACAGTACCTTGGATGCGTCGAAGCTCGGGACGATGGGTCGCTGTCGAAGGCAATGCATAGTTTCTGAAGTCGAGCAATGTTGATGAGGTGTCAAGGTCAAGAAGCGATATGCATTGGGCCGATGCATCAATGTTGAATCGCTGGGTTGCGTCAGGGTCCGGAGACAGTGCGTCCCAGACGTTAGATGATTAGGTGTCCAGGGCCCGTGCAGCAGCGGTGATGCGCAGGCGCTGGGTCAGCAAGGTAGGGGCTGCGTTGAAAGACGCGGTCACTGCATCGCTGTTGGTGAGCATTGTCCGCAGCTCTGGTGCAGGCAGCAGCGATGAATCAGGACTGCAGGAAAGTGCACCGGTTCCGATTGATGCTTCTGTGTCGTTGTGTTGCTTTCTTGAGTTGCAGCACCAACCACTCACTTCCAAATGCCCAGGACTGGATTTGGCACCATTTGACAGAGCAGGACTCACAGCAGAGGAGCACAGGTGCTGGTAACAAAATGCAGGTGAAGTCTTTGATATCCCTGAGACTTCAGAAACAGGAGGCAAGCCCATGCAGCCCTTGGACAACATTTAGAGATGCAGGATGTAGAGATTCAAGTCCAGTCCTCTCACTCCCAAGCAAGAAGCAGCAGGCCACCATAGCAAAGCAAGCAGCAAAGTGGCAGTCTGTCCAGTAGCAAAACAACTCTTCTTCCTGGTAGAATGTCCTCAGTTCCAGAAGTGCTCTTAGTATATGGTGTTAGAGGTCCAGTAGTTATACCCATTTTAGCGTTTGAAGTAGGGAGACTTCAAAGAAAAGTCTTTGTAGTGGACAAGACCCTGCCCTTCCTTGTACTCGCTCCAGGCACACTACGGGGGGTTTGCAGATCTTTGTGTGGGGACAGGCACAGCCCTATTCAGGTGCAAGTGTCAGCTCCTCCTTCTCACTCTAGCTCAGGAAGACCCATCAGCCTGGTGATGGGCCTTCAGGATATGCAGGACACACCTCATTGTGTGTGACTGTCTAGAGGGAATGCACAAAGCCCAGCTGTCACCCAACCCAGATATGTATTCCAGAGACAGGCAGAGGCACAGAATGGTTAAAGTAAGAAAATGCCAACTTTCTAACAGCTGGAATGGCATGGTGAGCAAAAAAACTATGGATTTAGGCCCAGATCTCTGTACTGGGGTGAATGTATGACATTGTTCTGCATTCTGTCCATCAACTGTTGTTTTTGCATTTGTCACCCCGAGTGGGACGGGTATGCCCAGACGTGGGTCCCGTGCTCTCCATGCCACTGGAATCAAGCTATCCTGGCTGAAGAGGGGTGAAACCCCGAAACCGGTCCTAGGATGCTTGTTTCCAGTCCAGGGAGGACCTGGCTTGGCAGTTCGGGCTGGACTGTTCCCATGAGGCACAGGGTCAAGACTGATTTGCATATGGCTAGGTTCAAGCTGGAATGGCATGGTGAGCAAAAAAACGATGGATTTAGGCCCAGATCTCTGTACTGGGGTGAATGTATGACATTGTTCTGCATTCTGTCCATCAACTGTTGTTTTTGCATTTGTCACCCCGAGTGGGATGGGTATGCCCAGACGTGGGTCCCGTGCTCTCCATGCCACTGGAATCAAGCTATCCTGGCTGAAGAGGGGTGAAACCCCGAAACCGGTCCTAGGATGCTTGTTTCCAGTCCAGGGAGGACCTGGCTTGGCAGTTCGGGCTGGACTGTTCCCATGAGGCACAGGGTCAAGACTGATTTGCATATGGCTAGGTTCAAGCTGGAATGGCATGGTGAGCAAAAACGATGGATTTAGGCCCAGATCTCTGTACTGGGGTGAATGTATGACATTGTTCTGCATTCTGTCCATCAACTGTTGTTTTTGCATTTGTCACCCCGAGTGGGACGGGTATGCCCAGATGTGGGTCCCGTGCTCTCCATGCCACTGGAATCAAGCTATCCTGGCTGAAGAGGGGTGAAACCCGAAACCGGTCCTAGGATGCTTGTTTCCAGTCCAGGGAGGACCTGGCTTGGCAGTTCGGGCTGGACTGTTCCCATGAGGCACAGGGTCAAGACTGATTTGCATATGGCTAGGTTCAAGCTGGAATGGCATGGTGAGCAAAAAACGATGGATTTAGGCCAGATCTCTGTACTGGGGTGAATGTATGACATTGTTCTGCATTCTGTCCATCAACTGTTGTTTTTGCATTTGTCACCCCGAGTGGGACGGGTATGCCCAGACGTGGGTCCCGTGCTCTCCATGCCGCTGGAATCAAGCTATCCTGGCTGAAGAGGGTGAAACCCCGAAACCGGTCCTAGGATGCTTGTTTCCAGTCCAGGGAGGACCTGGCTTGGCAGTTCGGGCTGGACTGTTCCCATGAGGCACAGGGTCAAGACTGATTTGCATATGGCTAGGTTCAAGCTGGAATGGCATGGTGAGCAAAAAACGATGGATTTAGGCCCAGATCTCTGTACTGGGGTGAATGTATGACATTGTTCTGCATTCTGTCCATCAACTGTTGTTTTTGCATTTGTCACCCCGAGTGGGACGGGTATGCCCAGACGTGGGTCCCGTGCTCTCCATGCCACTGGAATCAAGCTATCCTGGCTGAAGAGGGGTGAAGCCCTGAAACCGGTCCTAGGATGCTTGTTTCCAGTCCAGGGAGGACCTGGCTTGGCAGTTCGGGCTGGACTGTTCCCATGAGGCACAGGGTCAAGACTGATTTGCATATGGCTAGGTTCAAGCTGGAATGGCATGGTGAGCAAAAACGATGGATTTAGGCCCAGATCTCTGTACTAGGGTGAATGTATGACATTGTTCTGCATTCTGTCCATCAACTGTTGTTTTTGCATTTGTCACCCTGAGTGGGACGGGTATGCCCAGACGTGGGTCCCGTGCTCTCCATGCCACTGGAATCAAGCTATCCTGGCTGAAGAGGGGTGAAACCCCGAAACCGGTCCTAGGATGCTTGTTTCCAGTCCAGGGAGGACCTGGCTTGGCAGTTCGGGCTGGACTGTTCCCATGAGGCACAGGGTCAAGACTGATTTGCATATGGCTAGGTTCAAGCTGGAATGGCATGGTGAGCAAAAACGATGGATTTAGGCCCAGATCTCTGTACTGGGGTGAATGTATGACATTGTTCTGCATTCTGTCCATCAACTGTTGTTTTTGCATTTGTCACCCCGAGTGGGACGGGTATGCCCAGACGTGGGTCCCGTGCTCTCCATGCCACTGGAATCAAGCTATCCTGGCTGAAGAGGGGTGAAACCCCGAAACCGGTCCTAGGATGCTTGTTTCCAGTCCAGGGAGGACCTGGCTTGGCAGTTCGGGCTGGACTGTTCCCATGAGGCACAGGGTCAAGACTGATTTGCATATGGCTAGGTTCAAGCTGGAATGGCATGGTGAGCAAAAACGATGGATTTAGGCCCAGATCTCTGTACTGGGGTGAATGTATGACATTGTTCTGCATTCTGTCCATCAACTGTTGTTTTTGCATTTGTCACCCCGAGTGGGACGGGTATGCCCAGACGTGGGTCCCGTGCTCTCCATGCCACTGGAATCAAGCTATCCTGGCTGAAGAGGGGTGAAACCCCGAAACCGGTCCTAGGATGCTTGTTTCCAGTCCAGGGAGGACCTGGCTTGGCAGTTCGGGCTGGACTGTTCCCATGAGGCACAGGGTCAAGACTGATTTGCATATGGCTAGGTTCAAGCTGGAATGGCATGGTGAGCAAAAACGATGGATTTAGGCCCAGATCTCTGTACTGGGGTGAATGTATGACATTGTTCTGCATTCTGTCCATCAACTGTTGTTTTTGCATTTGTCACCCCGAGTGGGACGGGTATGCCCAGACGTGGGTCCCGTGCTCTCCATGCCACTGGAATCAAGCTATCCTGGCTGAAGAGGGGTGAAACCCCGAAACCGGTCCTAGGATGCTTGTTTCCAGTCCAGGGAGGACCTGGCTTGGCAGTTCGGGCTGGACTGTTCCCATGAGGCACAGGGTCAAGACTGATTTGCATATGGCTAGGTTCAAGCTGGAATGGCATGGTGAGCAAAAAAACGATGGATTTAGGCCCAGATCTCTGTACTGGGGTGAATGTATGACATTGTTCTGCATTCTGTCCATCAACTGTTGTTTTTGCAACTTTCTAACAGTGGCACGGGGCTTAAGTTAGCAGGTGGTCTAATTTACATGTATAATTCACATTATGATTTGTTTTTTTATACGGTGCACGTAGCATTTTGGCATAATCGGGCAGAGTGCATGATGGAAGCTGTTCACTCATTTTGTGGATTGCATGTTGGTTTATTTTATGCAGGGTTCATGTGGTTCTCTGCGATTCTGATGGGCTTCTCTTACGTTTTTAGCTTCCCCTGAAGAAGGGCTTTCAAGCCCGAAATGCATTGGGTCATACATACCAACATGGCTACCCAGGATATATTGTGAATTCTGCCATGCTATAAGCAAAAAAGCCTGGATGGGTGTTTCTTAGGCATTTTAAGGTTGGAATCGTGATGCCTATGTTTTAAACCATGGTGAGAAATATAGAATAAACCTGGATTACTTGGACGAATATTGGACTTTGGTTTCTTCACTTTTGTGACTCTCACTGAAAGGCAGTGCAGCTTGGTGATTGGTGTGTGACGACGCACCAGATATTCATTGTTACACAACTTGTGTTACCGGGACAGAGTACACTTGCTGCTAGCACGCCAAATTATGATTGGAGAATGTTTACTTGGATAACGTCCATTAAAAATGTAGTTCATCCTATCACTTATTTCTCAACTTTCCAACAGTGGCACTTTTTCAGACCTGCAATTTAAAAAACAACTTCAATAAAACATGTGTTTTTAAACTGTGAGTCCAGCGACACCAAACTTACTCTTCCTATCTTTTCCCAATTGGACGTTACACTTTTAAAGTGTTACAAGGCAGCTCCAATGCTAACCTGTCAATAGGCTTTTCTTAGTGAAATAAGAAATTGAGGGTATTTCACTACCAGGACATTTGAATTGAAAAGTGCATGCCCTACCTTTTAAATACATTTCCTCCTGCCCAGGGGCATACCTAGGGCCTGCCTTAGGGATGACTTATACGTAACAAAAGGGAAGGTTTGGCCTGGTAAGTAGGTGAACTTTCCAGGTCAAAATGGCAGTTTAAAACTGCACCACAGACATGTTTGAAGGCGTACTCATGTGGGTGGCACAATCAGTGCTGTAGGCCCACTAGAAGCATTTGGGTTACAGGTCCTTGGATAAGTAAATCAAATATGTAAGTCATGGAGAAACCAAATGCCATTACAATTTAGACACAGAGCACATGCACTTTAGCACTGGTCAGCAGTGAAAAAGTGCACAGAGCCCTAAAGCCAGCAAAAGCGAAGTTCAGCACACAGTCAAAACAGGGGATCAGAAGGCAAAAAGACAGGGAAAACCATGCCAAAAGAGGCCAGGTCTAACAACTATATTTTGTAAACATATGCATTACAGTGTATTTAAAAAAATTAGAATTTTAATTCTTTACGAAAAACAGTCTAGAGTACTGTGGTAATACATAAATATTTTCGCTGCACTTAATTTAAAAAAAAGTACATTTGTTAAAAAATTATAAATACACTGCTACACAATATTTCACTAATATAGTGTCCTACAATGTATTTTTTAGTTTTAATATATATAATTTTTTCCTGAATCTACAGGGGTAATTTGTAGGTACTAGCACGGTTTGCAGTAAACTGTTTTAAAAATGTATAGAAAAATATAGACATATTTCACAACCTATAAACACTTTAATAAAGTGGTTTGGAGCAACAATAAAAACTACTACTTACCTATATTGAAGTCCCTAAGCCAGAAAACAGCCAAAATGTATTGAAAACCACATGGCTGCCTTTTACGTTTTGTAAAGACAGCCATTAGCCAATCACATACTTCGGCTGCCTTGTGATTGGCATGTAGACTGGTATACGACGAACTTACCCCAGTACACCACAGCACAATATATAGCTAAGTATGTTCACACATAACTTTAAACAGCTTAAATTATTCACACTTACTGCCCAAAAAATGCCTTTTACACCCCATAATCTGTATTCCTGCCACATTACATCTACAACCGTTCACACACTTTCATGCTACGTCTGTTTAAACTACCACACTGCACCCTACCCCCATAAATGTTACTCCACCATTAGTTATTCCACTATATGTGACTGCACTATTTGCCACCCCACTCTACACTATTCCACTCCACCCCACTCCACTCTACACTACTCCACTTTATGCCACTACACAGTATGCTATTCCACTGTACACTATTTCACTATATGCCACTTCAATGTACACCACTCCACTCTATGCCACTCCACAGTACATCACTCCACTGTACGTTATTCCCCTCTACCCCCCTCCACTCTATGCCACTCCAGTCTTTGCCTCTCCACTGTATGCTATTCTGCTCTACATCACTCCACTATACATCCCTTCAATCTACACCACTCCACTGTACCCCACCCCCTAAATGCCACTCCATCATTAGCTATTCCACTATATGCGACTGCACTATTTGCCACCCCACTCTACGCTATTCCACTCTACCCCACTGCACTCTACACCACTCCACGTTATGCCACTACACTGTACGCTATTCCACTGTACACTATTCCACTATATGCTACTTCAGTGTACACCATTCCACTCTACGCCACTCCACTCTATGCCATTCTGCTGTACGTTAATCCCCTCTACCCCACTCCACTCTACGCCACTCTAGTCTATGCCACTCCACTCTATGCTACTACACCATATGCTATTTCACGATACACCACTTTACTGTATGCTAGCCCACTGTATGCCACTCCACTCTACACTCCCCTGTGTGCAACTCCACTCTACGCTATTCACCTCTACACCACTCCACTCTATGCAACTCCACTGTATGGTATTCCACTCTATACCACTCCACAAGACTCCACTCCACTGTAACCCACTCCAGTCTACGCCACTCCACTATACCCTATTGCACTGTACTATACTACACTCTACACCACTCCATTCTATGCCATTCCAATGTATGCCTCTCCACTGTACCACACTCAACTCTCTGCCACTCCACTGTATGCCACTCTAGTCTGTCCAACTCCTCTGTACCCCACTCCACTCTACGCCACTCCAGTATATGCTATTGCACTGGTTGCAACTACACTCTATGCCACTACACTGTACGCTATTCCACTGTATGCAACTACACTCTCTGCTACTCCACTCTATGCTATTGCACTGTACGCCACTCCACTCTGTGCCACTCCATTCTGCACCACTCCACTGAGCACTTTTCTGCTCTACACCACTCAACTATATGCCACTTCATTCTACACAATCCACTGTAACACACTCAACTATATGCCACTCCACCATTAGCTATTCCACTGTATGCAACTGCACTATTTGCCACCCCACTCTACACCACTCCAGTTAATGCCACTACACTGTACGCTATTCCACTGTACGCTATTCCACTGTATGTCACTTCAATGTACACCACTCAACTCTGCACCACTCCACTGTACGCCACTCCACTCAATGACACTGCATTGTATGTTATTTCACTTTACTCCACTCCACTCTACGCCATTAGAGTCTATGCCACTCCACTGCATGCCACTCTCCTCTATGTTACTATACTCTACGCTATTTCACTTTTTGCCACTCTAATGTATGCTAGTACACTGTATGCCACTCCACTCTACGACAATCCCCTGTGTGCAACTCCACTGTACACTATTCACCTCTACACCACTCCTCTCTACGCCACTCCACTGTATGCTATTCCACTCTATATCACTCCTCAAGACCCCATTAGACTCTACACCCCTCCACTAAACATTGTTCCACTCTACCCAACTGCACTGTACACCACTCCACTCTGTGCTATTCCACTGTTCCCAATTCTAAAATACGCCCCCTCACTTTACACCCCTTCACTGTACGCTGTGCCACTCTTCGCTACACCACTGTTCACCCCTCCAGTTTACACCACTTCACACTATATCACTCAACTTTACACAGCTCCATTATATGCTATTCCAATGTATGTAACTACACTTTATGCCGCTTAACTCTAATGTATTCCACTCAACGTCACTCCAGTCTTCCCTACTTCAATCTACACCACTCCATTATAAATCACTTCTGTCAACGCTACTCCACTGCACCCCACTCCACTATATGCCACTTCACCATTACATTTTCCACTATACGCAACTGCACTATACACCATGCCACTCTACGCTATTCCACTTTATGCCACTCCACACCACTCCACTCTATGCCACTCCGCTGTATGCTATTCCATTGTTCACTGTTCCACTGTATGCCATTTCAATAAAACTCAACTACACTCTATGCCACTCCACTGTACGTCACTCCACTCTTTGACACTCCACCTTACACCATATTCCTCTACCCGTCTCCACTCTATGCCACTCCAGTCTATGCTACTCCTCTCTCCACGCTATTTCACCTATTCACTATTTCACGCTTTACACCATTCTACTGTGCTCTATTCCACTGTATGCCACTCCACTCCGTGCCACTACCTGTATGCAACTCCACTGCATGCTATTCACCTCTACACCACTCCACTCTACGCCACTCCACTGGACACTATTCCACTGTACCCCACTCCACTTTACATGATTCCACTCTATGCCACTCCAGTCAACAACACTCCACTGTGCACCACTCCAGTCAATTCTACTCTACTCTATGCTCTTCAACTATATGTAACTCCATACTACACCACTCCATTGTACGCTACTCCACTGTATGACACTTCACTGTACACCGCTACACTGTACACCACTCCACTGTACGTTGTTCAACTCTCTGCTACACGACTGTATGCTACTCCACTCTACTCCACTCTACGCCACTCCAGTCTATGCCACTCGACTGTATGCCACTCCACTCTGGAGAAGTGTGGCTCAATGGTTAGAGCGGCAGACCCTGATGCAGAGATCTGGCCCGGGACCAGGGTTCAATTCCCGCCTCGGCGGGTCTTGGGCTCAATTTCCTCGGACCTGATAATTCTCGCCTCGGTGCCATTTCTAATCATGGGTCCCACTCTGCAACTCTGGGCAATAGCTTGCTTAATCTCCACAACGGCCCCAACAGCGCTGGGATGCCTGGCTTCACCCTGGGGGTGCACAGGAGTGGACATTTCACAGGGAAAAGCCAGGAAGGGTTCCACAGCGGTATGCGTACAGCGCCTGGACACCCCTTTGGGGGTATGGGTGCGCTTTACAAGTACAAATTTCATTTCACTCTATGCTACTCTACTCTTCGCTGTTTCGCTTTATACCACTTAATTGTGTGCTATTCCACTGTATGCCACTCCACTCAATGCCATTCCCCTGTATGCAACTCCACAGTACACTATTCACCTCTACACCACTCCACTGTATGCTCTTCCACTCTATGCCACTCCATTGAACCCCACTCCACTCTGTGCCACTCCACTATATGCTATTCCACTGTATCTAACTACACTGTATGCCACTCCACTCTACACTATTCCACTGTACCCAACTCCACTATACGCCACTTCACTTTACACTACTTCACTGTATGCTATTCCACTCTACACCATTCCACTGTACACCACTCCAGTCTACGTCACTCTACTCTACCCCACTACACTTAACGTCACTCTACTATACGCTATTCCATTGTACTCAACAACACTCTGTGCCACTCAACTCTATTCCACTCTATGCCACTCCACTTTTCACCACTCCACTGTACACTCTTCATACACTGTATGCTACTCTACGGTACGCCACTCTACTATACACCACTCCATTGTACGCCACTTCCCTGTACGCTATTAGACTTTACGCCACTCCAGTCTATGCCACTCCACTGTATGCCACTTCAGTGTATGCTATTCCACTGTACGCTATTTCACTTTATGTCACTCTACTGTAATCTATTCCACTGTATGCAACCTCACTCTATGCCACTCTCCTGTACGCCATTCCCCTGTATGCTATTCCACTGTACGTCATTCCACTATACCACACTCCACTCTGCGCCCCTCCACTCTACATCCCTCCACTCTATGGTATTCCACTCTATGTTACTCCACACTCTATGCCACTCCAGTCAACGACACTCCACGCTATGCCACTCCACTCTATGCCACTCTACTTTATGCTATTCGACTGTATGTAACTCCACACTACCCCACTCCATTGTATACTATTCCACTGTATGCCACTTCATTGTAAGCAACTAAACTGTACGCCATTTCATTCTCCACCACTTGACTGTTTGCCACTCCACTCTACTCTGCTCCACTCTACGTCACTGCACTCCACACTATTCCAGTGTACGCCACTCCACTCTACCCAACTCCACTCTACGCCACTCAACTGTGATCCACTCAAAGACATTGTACTCTACTCAACCACAGTCTATGCTCCTCCACTCTACCACACTATACTCCCTTCTATAGCACTCCACTGACTTTTGTCAATGCAAGTCTATAGCATTCTATTTTACTCTATGCCACTGTACAACATTCTACGACACTCTATGCAACTCCGTCTACGCTGCTCAACCCACTTTACTATACTCTACTGCATGAGACACTACTCTGCTCTACTCCACTATGGTACTCGACGCCACTCCATTGCACGCTACTCTATGTCACTCAACTCTACCATACTGTACTGTACTCTACTCCACACCACTCCCGTGTACAACACTGTGATCCACTCTGTGACACTCCACTGTATGACACTTTCTGACACTCTTCTACACACCCGTCCACTCTACAGTACAACACACCACTCTACTCTACAACACGCTACTCCACTCCAGTGAACTCCACTCCACTTCATGAAACTTTACCCCACTCTATGGCTCTTACGACACTCCACTCAACACTGCTCCACTCTAGCACACTCTACTCCACTGTATGCAATTCCACTGTACAAGACTCTGCTACACTTCATGCTACTGTACCACATTGAACTCCACTCTATATCCCTACACTACACTGTACAACCCTCTACTCCACTCTATGCCCCTACACTTCACTGTACAACACTATATTACCCTGTGCAACACTTTCCAACACTCTACGACACACCACTCCACTTTACTGTACAAGAGAAGATACCACTTCAATTTATGACCGTTTATTCAACTCTACACTACACCTCTGCGCTCTACTGCACTGCATGCCACTGTAGCCACTCCACTCTATGACACTTTACTCCACTGTACCCTATGCTGCTTTACTCTACTCCACTTTACTGTACTCCACTCTACAACACTACACTATACGACACTACACTGTACGAATTGCTCTTCCATCCTACTGTATAACACTCCACTTAACGACACTCCACTCCACTCGACGAGACTCTACTCTCTTCCACTGTACATAACTCCACTCTATACCACTCCACTGTACTCCAGTCTACAACACTACACTCTATGACACTACACTGTATGACACACTCCACTGCACAGCAGGACACTCCACTTAACAACACTCCACTCCACTCGACGAGAATGGACTCTACAATCTGGAGGACGTTTTTATTCAAAACAAAAAAACAATAAAACTGCAATGAAAGAAAGTTAAACCTTAGTTATAGTTAGGAAAACGTTATGTATTCTTTCTATAGAAACCAAACAAACATCACAAACATTAGAAATTCTAAAGTTATAGTTATCCCTTAAATTTGTTATTTATGAACCAACATTAAATTACTATAACTTTTTTATTCTTTGTATATAAACCAAACTTAAAACAAACATTAGAACCGCTAATGTTATACCTTAAACTTATAATTTCAGCAACACCTTCAAATTATTATAACTCATGCACCTTGATAAACAGTGTATTGAACTCTCTAGTCACAGTATATTGATTATAACTCACCACTCTACCATACACTGTGGTTTCACAAATAATATATTTGGTATGTCATCACAACTGTTGTTGTAAATACTATGATTTCAGAAGGTATAAGTAATGTGATATGAAAAGATGTTACCAGTGCATGTAGGAGGCACAAGTTATAGGTAATGTGGTGTGGCTAGCGAGTTCAATACACTGTATGGAGATGCGTGACCAGGGCCTGGGAGTTAAAGATTTTTAATACTTGTGGAGGGGGTGTGCATAGGGCCACCTACCTGGGTCGAGTACTGCCTTGGGAGCCCTATACCTCATGGTAACCTTATTAATAAAGCGGAGGGGGTGTGTGCCCCCCCTCCTTGAGTCAAATAAGGCCTTGGGGATCCCATCTCCTGAGCCCTCATGATTTATTTTAAAGGGGAGAGGGCTTGCGGCCCCTATACCTGTGCTGAATACATACTCAGGAATGCCATGCCCCGAGGCCTCCTGTTTTTATAAAGTGGAGGGGTTCCATGTGACTCCCCTCCCCATACCTATTTCAGGCCTCAGGGACCCCATCCCCGGAAGCCAGTAACTCCTACGGTGTGCTGGGGATCCTACCCTTGGGACACTGTTTGATCCCTGCCTGCTAGAGTGTGGGCTGAGAGAATGCACTGTTGCAGCCCGGCAAGAACAGAAAAGCTCCTGCCGGGTAGGAAGAGAATAGGTTTGCTCATCAGTGGGAGCAGAAACAGAAGCTGTTCCCGTCTGGTAGCAAACAAATACAACCACTTCCTCCAGCCCCAAGAAGGGTGCTGGTATGGGCGCATACTGGGGTGCAGGGGCCATGGGCCTGCCCCAAGATCACTTTTGCAGGGCAGGGAGCAGGCAAAAAAATGAAAACGTTTGGGCAGCACAGAAGTGGACTCCCTGTGTGCTTCCCATTAAAAATAAATTAAAAAGAGATGGTGGGCAGTGTGTAGGTGGGCTCCCCGTGCTGCCCATAATTTTTTTTTAAGTTTTAAGACAGCACGGAAGTGGGCTCCCTGTGCTGCCTATTCAATTTTTTTTTTTAAAGGCAGCACTGGAGTGGGCTCCCCCCGCACTGCCTATAGAATAAATTAAACAAAAAAAGTCAGGGCTGGAGTGGAAAGCATAGCAGTGAGTATGAAATGAGTGAAGTAGTTGCTTATTTCTTATCACTGCTTCTGCTGGGGGAGCACCCCATAATGCCCTGTTCAGGCTTTATAAACTTATTTTGGGTGCCTGGTGGTGTCTCAAAAAGGTGCTTTATTACCACCAATCATTTTTTGTATTATAGTGGGCGGGGCTGCAGTAAGTGCAGTAGCCCCCAGCAGCGTTACAAAATGTGACAAGTAAGTCTCCTGGGCCATTAAATCTATGACCCCTAGAGTGCTTACCATATTATTTCAAAGCATTCCTAGTTGAAGCTCTATGCTCTTAACCTGAAGTGCAGAGACCTCTTGTGGTTGGTTCTATAGCTGCATTTTGTAACCTAACAATTGTTTAAAAAAAGACTCAAATAAGCTATTCGTATTAAATTAAGCTTTATTTGTTTTTTTACAACAATCACCTTTATTTCGTATTATACTAAGTGAATTTATGAAACATACATTTCATTATAATTTGGGTGATTTCTTTTACAAAGACAGTAGGTGTGCTTTATATATGCTGATATGATGACCCCGTCAAAAAGCCAATAGGCCCACTTTTTTATATTTTGGTTTACTGACCCATTGACAAAGTCAGTAGGTCTGCCTTAGGTCAAATGGCACAGGTTATATTGTAACATCACATAGCCGTGTGCACCAATGGGGGTTTGGGTACCAGGTACCAAAACCCGGACCAGTCCCAATCCCTCATCAGAGGCTACACCTTGTGGCTAACACCACAGCGTGCAAGGCTGTGCATGGCGGAGGGTTGTCGGCCCGTGGGAAGTTGGATGCCGGGCCAAGCCACAGGTCAGGCCCTGTGGCCAACCACTTGATCCTGTGTGGCGTGGAATTAACCTTAAGTATTGTAATAAAATATTACTGTACATTAAAAAAAACTAGCAACTCACTGAAAAAAACAAAGCTTAAAGTGAAATTATAATTAGAAAATGTAATTATACCTTACTTAACATTATAAAACAAAACTTCGAAATACATTGAAAAACGAAAGGAGAATATGATGTTATAGTTAGGTGAAAATTTCAAAGACACTGTAATGTTTTAAACTAAGCAAACTGCTGAAATTCACCAGTTGTAGCCATCTCAAGTGTTGTAAAGTCATCCTGTGCCCTGGGCACCCCCCAACTTTTTGCTGACTGGAACTGGTGGTAACTGACTCTGACTGACCCTGGGCTCTGTCTAACCAGGCCCAGGGCCAGTGCCAAGCTGAAAGGAACACATTAGAATACAGTTAAGACACCCAACATACACTAGGGTACACTCTGGTATGGTGGGATACCCCTGTAATTGGCATGACCTACCCCATAAGCCCCTAGTATATACTAGGGCAGGGGATTGAAACTACCTAGAAGTCCCCAGTATCCTGGGGCATGGCAATTTAGAGGCCAGCAGCTTTTCTGCACATGCATGGGTGCACTGCTGAAGCCAGGGGTCAGTTTAAAAGCAGCCCTGGGTGCCAGGACTGCTTTTAAAAAGCAAATTGTGCTCAAATTCGACTTTGGGATTTGGGGCACTTAAAAATGGATAACCTACAATGTTTTGGCATTTTAGGGGCCCCCAGGGTCTTCCCTAGGTATCCCAGGGGTGGGGGGTCAGTTATCTATAATGTACACCCTTATAAAATGAGTTTTTATATGCCTGGGTAAAGTGAAATTTCACATTTCACTCCCCACATTGTGTTAAAGTGCTGCCCAAATTCGACTTTGAGGCTAGGAGCACAGGGAATTGAGGATCTGCAATATTTTTACAGATTCAGAACCCCTAAAGTCTCCCCTAAGTGCACAAGGGTTGGGGGTCCTGTAGAAATTAGGGAAATACTTATAAAATATGTTTTTATAAGCCCTGGTGCTAGAAAACTGGCCCAAGTCATTTTCCCCATTGCAAACCCCATGGCCCATAGGTTAACATGGTAGGAAGTTATTGATTAATAAATATTGATAGGAGAGGACTAGCCGGACCATTCAAAGACTTCCCAGAATGGTAGTAGTAAATCCAACAATATTATATTGTTGAATTTCTCCTAAAGTGTACATACAAGAAGTTATAAGACTTTCTTGTTTGTAAGTCCAAATTCAGCCTTCCACTGGTCTGCCCTGATTGGTCAGAGTTAAGGGGATTAGCCAGGCTGCGTTGAAGAGGTGATAAAGATCCCCTGGGGTTACCAACTGTCCTGGGAGGGCAGTGTGCTGGTCTATAGGAATGCCAGGCCAGGGGGTGGAGTCGTAAACCATGATCTTCAAAGGCAGAGGGGAGGCCTGGGTTTCAGTTTCACTCTGACACTCTTGACCCAGAGTCAGGGCTAGGCTTAAGGAAGGTATGTGCAGATGGTAGGGGAGAGGCCAGGGATATAAGCCATCCCAGGGGGTGTGTTTAGCCAGCTCTTACCTCCTTGCTGGAAAATCAGCCATTATGGATTTGGAAGATTTGATGCACTCTGGGATAGAATAATGCCACACTCTGCAGGAAGGAGTCACTCAAGTGGGAGGGTACCCTACTCCTATTGGTGAAGCTTGACCTCCTGGATGACCCAGAGACTGTGGAATAAGTATCTGAGAGAGGCCCTGCCCCTCAGATCTGCTGCTTGAAACTGAAGAAAGCAAGACTGGCCCTGCTGAAACTTCTGCTGTGCAAAGACTTCTAAGGCCTGACCTCTGGAGACTGCACCACCTGAAACTACAGCTTTGTGGACTAACTGTGCTGAGTAAAAGAAGTCAAGAGTGGACTCCCTGCAAGCTACAGGTTAACAGAGCTCACCTGGACATCCCCACAAAGAATTCCCAGCCTGGAGTACCAGTGGATTTGTAAGGGTTTTGTTCAAGTGGATTGCGGAATTGAAGTTTCACACTTTCAAGGACCCTCTTTGAGATCCCAGAACCTTGGATTGTGTGTTGGATACTTTGGGACCCGCAAGCAGAACTTCAGGAAGGAGTTCTAACTGGACCCCGCTTGCTGAAGAAGGCGGCACAACACAGTGGTGAGAATTCTTCAGAACAATTTCTAAAGGTGTGTCCCTGTCAGAGAAAACGAAATGACTAAAAGGGGCACTGTTGGTTTCTAAGCACTAGAAATTGACTAATCTTTAAAAATTCATATCTCTGGTTCCCTACAGTGGATTTTTTTCGTTTTGGTGTCATTTAAAAGATAAATATATTACCTATTTTTATAAATTGGTGTTGGATTTTTATTTTGTGTTGTGTCTTAATTATTTACTGAAATGGTGTTTTTGAATGCTTTACATACCTGTCTTTGAAGTTAAGCCTGTATGCTCGCAGCCACGTTACCAAGGGTTGAGCATAGGAATAATTTTCTAAGACCTATGCTGAGTCCTATCATGTGTTAGTGGCCTTATTGCCAGTGGCAGACCTACATTTGCCCCTACCAATAACCCACTTTCCAACATTTGGTGGCAGCGGTGGGATGAGGACTTGTGTTTAAAAAAATACACCTTTCAGTGAATGAATTAACATTATAAAAATCCTCTAAATTGCCTTAGAACAAAACTTTTGAGTTTGATTTTTGGAATTTGGACTAAACTGTTTTTAATCCATTGTTTTGATTTTTCCAAATTGTTCTAAGTCTATTGTGCCTAGTGTTGTGACCCAAAACTAGGGAACCATGGAGTTGGACCTGGCTAAACTGTCCCAGTGTAAGTTGGCTGAGCTTAGGGAACAGTGTAGGCTTAGGGGGCTGCCTGCTTCCAAGAGGTATAGGAAGGTAGGGTTGTTTCAGTTTATACAAGCCCATGACCAGGCAGCTGAGGAGAATCAAGGGGGGTAGAGGGTGTCCCCCAACATCATCCCAGGAGAGGAGGATGATGCCTCTTCCATTATAACTAGTGTAAGCCAACAGAATCCTGATGGTGGGAGTGGGGAAGGGTCCCTTACTCAGGAACCACTACAGTCCCTTGCAGAGAGACAGCTTCAGGCTCAATTAGCTTTGATAGCTTTAGAGCAAAGGAAACTGGATTTGGCTGAGAAGAGATGGGAGAAGGAGGAAAAGAGAAATGGTGGCAGCGAAAGCGAAGAAGATGCTGAGATGTCCAGGGGTGGCAGATTGGAGCCTAAACTTCCAAAGGGTATTGTGCCCAAGTACACTGAGGGGGATGACATTGACAAATGGCTTGCAGCTTTTGAGAGGGCCCTTAAGATGAGTAGGGTCCACTCTAGGTATTGGGGTGCACTCCTGTGGGAGTTGATTCCAGTAGCTGGGAGGGATAGGCTCCTGACCCTGAAGGGAGAGGATGCAGAATCATACCAGCAGATGAAAGCCTGCTTAGTCAAGAGGTTTGGTCTGACTCCAGAGCAGTACAGGGTGAAGTTTAGGAACACCCAGAAATTGAATTCCAAGTCTTGGATAGACTTTGTGGATGTTTCAGTGAAGGCACTGGAAGGCTGGATTTGTGGTAACAAAGTGAGCACTTATGAGGGATTGTATAATTTGTTTTTGAAAGAACACATTTTGACTCATCGTGCAGAAGAGAAGTTACGCCAGTATCTAGTGGACTCTAAGCTGACAGACCCCAGAGAGTTGGGGGAATCAGCTGATGAGTGGGTGAGAACCCGGGTTTCCATTCAGCACCAGGGGGTGACCAGAAGAAAGGAGGACAGGTCCCTCCCCAGGGGAAAGCCCCGGGAAAAGAAGGTCAAAACCAGGAGTCCTCCAAAGACCCACAAAAACCTGCACAAGGAGGGGGGGCCCCGAGCCAACCCAAATTCAAAGGGAGGGGGTATCAGGGAAAGAATGGTAGGTTCTTTGATCCCTCAAAGGTGAGTAAGTGCTTTGACTGTAACCAGCCAGGGCACAAACAGGGAGATGCTGTCTGCGCCAAGAAGCTCCCCCCTAAGGGGCCATCCACAGGGATTGCCAGTGTAAGTGTAGGGGTGGAGAGTGCTGTCCCAGAGAGGGGTAATCAGGTGGGGCAAGCAACCTTAGTGTCCCTGGGTGGGGTGAATATTGCAACCCTTACTGCCTTACCTCCAAACATGGATAAGTACAGGCAGAGGCCTAAAGTGAATGGGACTGAGGTTGAGGCTATCAGAGACACTGGGGCGAGTGTAACTATGGTCCTGGATGAGCTGGTGCCCCCAGAGAGTTTGTTACCTGGTGAGTTTCACCAGGTGACTTATGCAGACAGCACCACCAAACTCCATCCTATGGCTGTGGTGGATTTGGAATGGGGAGGTGTGACAGGCCCTATGAAGGTAGCTGTGTCAAAGGTGCTCCCAGTCCAGTGTTTACTGGGCAATGACCTTGAAGCCTCTGCGTGGTCAGAGGTGGAGAGAGGACTCCATATGAAAATATTGGAGCTCCCTGAGTGGGTATGTGCTGTGACTAGGTCACAGACTAGCCAGAAGGGAGGGGCTGGACACTTGGACCCTGGAACAAAGGGCCAAGCATCCATGGACAAGGGTACTGGGCCTGGTGAGCCAGCCCAGGGAACTCCAGAGGTGCAGGCAGAATCTAACCCTGATGGGGAGGATCTGGCCTCGGAGGGAGGGACTCCATCCCTGCCAGAACTGTCAGATTTGGCAGAACTGACAGGAGCCGGTGGACCCTCCAGAGAGGAGTTCAGTGAGGGACAGCGTGACTGTCCCACCCTTGAGAGCTTGAGGCGGATTGCCTCTAAGCAAGAGGAAGGGGATGACAGTGGGTTTCATAGAATCTACTGGGAAGATGGACTGCTTTATACTGAGGCCAGAAACCTCAAGGAGGGGGCCACCAGGAGGTTGGTGGTGCCCCAGAAGTACAGAGAGTTCATCCTGACTTTGGGTCATGATATCCCCTTGGCAGGACATTTGGGACAGACAAAGACATGGAACCGATTGGTGAACCATTTCTACTGACCCATATGTCTGAAAAGGTAAAGGAGTTTTGCAGCTCCTGTGTCACCTGTCAGGCCAGTGGCAAGGCAGGGGGCAAGACAAAGGCTCCCCTAATACCACTGCCAGTGGTTGGGATTCCTTTTGAAAGGGTGGGGATGGACATTGTTGGTCCCCTGGACCCACCCACTGCATCAGGGAATAGGTATATGTTAGTGGTAGTTGACCATGCCACTAGATACCCTGAAGCAATACCTCTTAGAACCATTGATGCTCCTGCGGTGGCTAGAGCACTGCTTGGTGTGTTCACCAGAGTGGGGTTTCCAAAAGAGGTGGTGTCCGATAGGGGCACGAACTTCCTGTCCAGCTATCTGACTGCTATGTGGGATGAGTGTGGTGTCAACTACAAGTTCACCACCCCCTATCACCCACAAGCAAATGGTCTTGTTGAGAGATTCAACAAAACCCTGAAGGGCATGATAAATGGGTTGTCAGAGAAACTCAGGAGGAGATGGGATGTTCTCCTCCCATGCTTACTGTTTGCCTACAGGGAGGTGCCACAGAAAGGGGTTGGTTTCAGTCCCTTTGAGTTGGTGTTTGGACACCCTGTGAGGGGGCCATTGAGCCTGCTAAGAGAGTCTTTAGAGAAGCCTCTTAAAGAAGCTAAGGACAATGTGCTTGATTATGTGCTAGGCCTGAGATCTAGAATGGCAGAGTACATGTACAAGGCAAACAGGAAACTGGAGGCCAGCCAGGAGCTCATGAAGCACTGGTATGATCAAAAGGCTACCATGCCTGAGTATACTCCAGGACAATTGGTGTGGGTGTTGGAGCCTGTGGCTCCCAGGGCCCTCCATGACAAGTGGAGTGGGCCCTATCCAATCTTAGAAAAGAAGGGTGAGGTTACCTATTTGGTTGACCTTGGCACCCCCAGGAACCCTCATAGGGTCCTGCATGTGAATAGATTGAAACCCCACCATGACAGGGCAGACATGACCATGTTACTGGTCACTGATGAGGGGGTGGAGGAGGAAACTGAGCCTGTGCCCGACCACCTCTCCACTAATGTGCAAGATGGGTCCGTGGAGGGAGTTGTGCTCTCTCCCAAATTGACAGACCAGCAGCCCAGAGACTGTAAGCAAGTGCTGGCCTGTTCTCTTTGACCCCAGGCATCACTGAGTGGTGCGTGCACCACATTGACACTGGTGACAGCCTACCTGTCAAAAATAAACTGTACAGGTTGTCTGACCATGTCAGAGCCAGCATTAAAGCTGAGGTTGCTAAGATGCTGGAACTGGGGGTAATTGAACCGTCTGAGAGTCCATGGGCCAGTCCAGTGGTGCTGGTACCCAAACCTAATCCTCAGGGGGACCCAAGGAGTTAAGGTTCTGTGTGGACTACAGAGGATTGAATGCAGTCACAAAGACTGACGCTCACCCTATACCTAGAGCTGATGAGCTCATTGACAGGTTAGGGGCTGCTAAGTACCTGAGTACTTTTGATTTGACTTCAGGTTACTGGCAGATTGCCCTCACTGATGGAGCAAAGGAGAGGTCAGCATTCTCCACACCAGAGGGACATTATCAGTTCAAGGTAATGCCCTTTGGATTAAAGAATGCACCTGCCACCTTCCAACGGTTGGTGAACAGGGTCTTGTCTGGGTTGGAACAGTTCAGTGCAGCTTACCTGGATGATATAGCTGTATACAGTTCTACCTGGGGGGATCACTTAAGCCACCTAAGGGAAGTGCTTCAGGCCATGCAGCAGGCAGGCCTGACTATTAAGGCAAGCAAGTGCCAAATAGGGCAGAGTTCTGTGGTGTACCTGGGCCACCTGGTAGGTGGGGGCCATGTACAGCCTCTCCAAGCTAAAATCCAAACTATTTTGGATTGGACAGCACCTGTTACCCAGACTCAGGTCAGGGCATTCCTTGGACTGACAGGGTATTATAGAAGATTTGTTCAAAATTATGGGACCATTGTGGGGCCCCTAACAGAACTGACTTCTAAAAAGAGGCCCAAGAAGGTGATTTGGACCCCAGAGTGTCAGACGGCTTTTGACACTCTGAAAGCTGCTATGTGTTCAGCACCAGTGTTACTGGCCCCTGACTACACAAAAGAATTTGTAGTTCAGACAGATGCTTCAGAGCAAGGGATTGGGGCAGTGTTGTCACAGCTAAATGAAGGGGGCCTTGATCAGCCAGTTGCCTTTATTAGCAGGAGGCTTCTTCCCAGAGAGCAGAGGTGGAGTGCCATTGAGAGAGAGGCTTTTGCTGTGGTGTGGTCCCTGAAAAAGTTGAAACCATATTTGTTTGGGACTCACTTTCGTGTTCAAACTGACCACAGGCCTCTTAGATGGCTCATGCAGATGAGAGGGGAGAATCCCAAGCTGTTAAGGTGGTCCATTTCCCTACAGGGAATGGACTTTACAGTGGAACACAGACCTGGGGTTTCCCATGCAAATGCAGATGGACTTTCCAGGTTTTTCCACTTAGCTGAGGAGGACTACCAGGGTGTAGGTTAGTAACCCCTCACCTTTCGTTTGGGGGGGCTATGTTGTAAAGTCATCCTGTGCCCTGGGCACCCCCAACTTTTGCTGACTGGAACTGGTGGTAACTGACTCTGACTGACCCTGGGCTCTGTCTAACCAGGCCCAGGGCCAGTGCCAAGCTGAAAGGAACACATTAGAATACAGTTAAGACACCCAACATACACTAGGGTACACTCTGGTATGGTGGGGTACCCCTGTAATTGGCATGACCTACCCCATAAGCCCCTAGTATATACTAGGGCAGGGGATTGAAACTACCTAGAAGTCCCCAGTATCCTGGGGCATGGCAGTTTAGAGGCCAGCAGCTTTTCTGCACATGCATGGGTGCACTGCTGAAGCCAGGGGTCAGTTTAAAAGCAGCCCTGGGTGCCAGGACTGCTTTTAAAAAGCAAATTGTGCTCAAATTCGACTTTGGGATTTGGGGCACTTAAAAATGGATAACCTACAATGTTTTGGCATTTTAGGGGCCCCCAGGGTCTTCCCTAGGTATCCCAGGGGTGGGTGGTCAGTTATCTATAATGTACACCCTTATAAAATGAGTTTTTATATGCCTGGGTAAAGTGAAATTTCACATTTCACTCCCCACATTGTGTTAAAGTGCTGCCCAAATTCGACTTTGAGGCTAGGAGCACAGGGAATTGAGGATCTGCAATATTTTTACAGATTCAGAACCCCTAAAGTCTCCCCTAAGTGCACAAGGGTTGGGGGTCCTGTAGAAATTAGGGAAATACTTATAAAATATGTTTTTATAAGCCCTGGTGCTAGAAAACTGGCCCAAGTCATTTTCCCCATTGCAAACCCCATGGCCCATAGGTTAACATGGTAGGAAGTTATTGATTAATAAATATTGATAGGAGAGGACTAGCCGGACCATTCAAAGACTTCCCAGAATGGTAGTAGTAAATCCAACAATATTATATTGTTGAATTTCTCCTAAAGTGTACATACAAGAAGTTATAAGACTTTCTTGTTTGTAAGTCCAAATTCAGCCTTCCACTGGTCTGCCCTGATTGGTCAGAGTTAAGGGGATTAGCCAGGCTGCGTTGAAGAGGTGATAAAGATCCCCTGGGGTTACCAACTGTCCTGGGAGGGCAGTGTGCTGGTCTATAGGAATGCCAGGCCAGGGGGTGGAGTCGTAAACCATGATCTTCAAAGGCAGAGGGGAGGCCTGGGTTTCAGTTTCACTCTGACACTCTTGACCCAGAGTCAGGGCTAGGCTTAAGGAAGGTATGTGCAGATGGTAGGGGGAGAGGCCAGGGATATAAGCCATCCCAGGGGGTGTGTTTAGCCAGCTCTTACCTCCTTGCTGGAAAATCAGCCATTATGGATTTGGAAGATTTGATGCACTCTGGGATAGAATAATGCCACACTCTGCAGGAAGGAGTCACTCAAGTGGGAGGGTACCCTACTCCTATTGGTGAAGCTTGACCTCCTGGATAACCCAGAGACTGTGGAATAAGTATCTGAGAGAGGCCCTGCCCCTCAGATCTGCTGCTTGAAACTGAAGAAAGCAAGACTGGCCCTGCTGAAACTTCTGCTGTGCAAAGACTTCTAAGGCCTGACCTCTGGAGACTGCACCACCTGAAACTACAGCTTTGTGGACTAACTGTGCTGAGTAAAAGAAGTCAAGAGTGGACTCCCTGCAAGCTACAGGTTAACAGAGCTCACCTGGACATCCCCACAAAGAATTCCCAGCCTGGAGTACCAGTGGATTTGTAAGGGTTTTGTTCAAGTGGATTGCGGAATTGAAGTTTCACACTTTCAAGGACCCTCTTTGAGATCCCAGAACCTTGGATTGTGTGTTGGATACTTTGGGACCCGCAAGCAGAACTTCAGGAAGGAGTTCTAACTGGACCCCGCTTGCTGAAGAAGGCGGCACAACACAGTGGTGAGAATTCTTCAGAACAATTTCTAAAGGTGTGTCCCTGTCAGAGAAAACGAAATGACTAAAAGGGGCACTGTTGGTTTCTAAGCACTAGAAAGTGACTAATCTTTAAAAATTCATATCTCTGGTTCCCTACAGTGGATTTTTTTCGTTTTGGTGTCATTTAAAAGATAAATATATTACCTATTTTTATAAATTGGTGTTGGATTTTTATTTTGTGTTGTGTCTTAATTATTTACTGAAATGGTGTTTTTGAATGCTTTACATACCTGTCTTTGAAGTTAAGCCTGTATGCTCGCAGCCACGTTACCAAGGGTTGAGCATAGGAATAATTTTCTAAGACCTATGCTGAGTCCTATCATGTGTTAGTGGCCTTATTGCCAGTGGCAGACCTACATTTGCCCCTACCAATAACCCACTTTCCAACATCAAGTAACTATAAGTTGTGTCCTAAAGTATAACTCGCACCCTCACCATGTACTGCTGATTACCCCACATATTCCATCACTCATTACATGATCTACGACATCACTGATAACATCACTGCACCATCAGAAATGACATGATTGATGACAAGACTGTGCATGGTGGGGGTGTGTGTTATAGTGAAGTACATTTATAAGTTAACCATAACTGGTGAATTTTAGTTTTTTTTAGTTTAAAACGTGACGCTGTCACTGAAATTTTTACCAGTTTCAGTGACAACCTAACATTTTAAGCTTAAAAAAACACTAAGGGGCCGATTACGATGTTGGGCGGAACCTCCTCCTGACAGTCAGATTCTCCTTGACTGTGTCGGAGCACTTCTGACCGAACGGGTCGGTTTACAATCCGCCCGACCGATTGCGATGTTCGTGGTCAGAAGGTAAACCGCGCGGTCATTCCGAATCGGTTCTGACAGGCTCTCGGAGGATTATGCATCATGCACCCCTATGGACAGTGTTTCCAACCTCGGGTTTACAATGTCGGTTTCCAACAGCCTTTCAGCTTCGGCCTGTCTGACACAAAAAGGCTGTTGGAAGGTGACTTTGGGGGCCCCTGGACCGGTTCCCTTCAGCCTGCGGCCTGCAGTTGGGGGCCGAGGGGGTACCTAAGGAACCCCCCTGTAAAACCCTGCACTTTGTAGCAGGCACCGTGGAGAATGAATTTGAATAGACAAGAGCAACACTAGAGAGGTGTACAATATCACGCAGCACCCCCAGGTAAGAAACATCCCCTTATTTCACCTTTACCTATCTATAATTTGATGTTGTGTATGGCCCGAAAATCATCTACCCCTGCTTTCAACTGCTACATAGAGGGAGAGGATTAATAGGGGAGCCATACATAACATGGCCTCTCCTCATCTCTGTCTCAAATGTGAAAAAAATACCTTACCAGCCATTCTCAACAAAATCCTACCGATTTTCCTTCTTTCCTTCCCCAGATGGGCTTTCTGCTTTCAGTCAAAGCAAACAAACAGTGCTGCACTGACAGGCTCTCCAAGAGTCTTGTCAGCTTGACTTGGAACGCCTTCATGATGTAGCAATAATGGGTAATGAGTTTAGTTATCAACTATTGCTACATCATAGCAGTGAGTTTTCAGAATTAGAATCTAGTGTAAAATGATAGAGGCTTCCTATTGAAGCCATGCATAACAGTTGTGTTTCCATCAATGTACATGTGTCTCACGTAAACCACTAATCAAGCCGCCAGATGGGAGTGCCCTTTGATCTGCAGGCCTGTTTCTTGAGTTTGACCTGTTGACCTAGAGGTAGAAGTTTCTCACCCTGTCCCCACTTTGTTGGGTGATCTGGCCCCATTAGGAGGCAGGTGACTGCAGCGAGACCTGTAAGCAATGGATATGTTGCACACAAGTGGCACTGCCCCTGGAGAACTGCCGAGGTATCTCAAGGCGCTGTGGCTGGTAGGAAATCTCACCCACAGAGAGGGATTAATGGGCAATGAGTAACATGGTTGAATTTTCGATAGGCTGTTGGAAAGACACTATTGTGCCTGCCATTGAAGTCATATGATTCATGGTGTTCCAACTTGTTGAGAAATGACCTTTAATTAATTTGAGCCAGTAGTTGCCGGTGGGCCCACCAGCACTCATTTTTGGGGACCAGCGCTTATTTTTCCTCATCATACACTGACTGTGAGAAAGATAGAGAAAAACACGCAAACAGGAAAGAAGCAGGAAAAGAAAAAAGAAAAAAACGTCAGCAAGGGAGGAAGCAGGAACCTTCACGAGTGAGATAAAAGGGAAGGGTGTGTCTGATAGAGGGTGGAAAAGCCATTACCTCCCAACCCTCCCTCGCCTTCCTTCTGAGCCAATGACGCTCCCATACCTCCAATAGACCCCTCCTTTCCTAAATAAAAATGTCCCCGTCCCCTCCTAGTCTTGTTTTTTTTGTCTCCCAGGAGACGTACTTCCTTCTCCCCTCATTACGGGGCCTTCAATGTTATGTCCCTGCCAGGGGCGGCGGTCCAAGCGGCGATTTTATGGCTCGGCAGCGTGGTCTGGTGCAGCAGCAGGACTAGTGTGATAACGCGGCCAGCGGACGTCGCGACGGATGAGCTTTCAAGTCGGCACCTACGCGTGGCAGGGCGCGTAGTCGGAGGCATTATTTCACATTGCATAAGGCAGTAGGAACGGGTTTGAGCCCGTTTTTATTTACATTTTTAGGGAAATGTGTTTAATCTCTGATTGGCCCATAGTTTGGCTCTGCTAGTATGTCCCCATTAGTTTAGGCTGGGGTTTTGTTGCCTTAATTTAAGGAGGCTTGGGGCCTTAGTGTCATTTATATGTGATTATGGATGAGAAGAGAGCTAACAAGTGGAAGCATGTGCTCTCAACTTCGTCTTCCTCTGAGTAGGATGTTCTTCTCCCCCGCAGGAGGGCTAGTGACAGTGGGAGTCCAGGAGAGGAGAGTGTGCCTCTCATGTCTGGAGATGAGGTGCAGAACATGATAACGGTGGCGGTGGCAAAAGCCCTGCAGGATCAGCCTGCAAAACCCAGCAAGCCGACTAAAGGTAGGACTTTGGTGGCAGACGATGATTCTTTGGAGTGGAGGCTCCTTCTACTTCCTCAGGAGGGAAGTATGTTTCTCGAGAAGAGATGTGGGGCACTCTGGCCCTTGTGAGGAAAAACCTGGGATTTCCGTACTTTCAGGCAGTGGAGGCAGGGAATGTTCTATTTCCTCAATACGTTCTGCCCTTTAAGTTTCCCATGCCCTTTGAAGGAACTGTTAGGAATATGGTAATGAGAGAATGGAAGGATGTTGCTAAGATTCAGGTCCCTCTCTTTCTACAAAAGTTGTACTTGTTGGTAGGCGAAGACGCTTTTCTCTGTCAGTTCGTCTGGATCTGACTCTGGCTACCCTGATCTGCAAAACAGCCATTAATGCAGAGGACTGTAATCCCACTGATACCATGGATAGGGAAGTGGACCCTGGTATTAAGAGAGTATTTACAGCTGAGAATTTAGCTTTGAAGGCAAGTCTTTTTTCAGCGTATTCAGTGCAATCCCTGGTGCAGGACTTCGATAAGCTGGTTGTGGCTGTTCAGGAGGGGGCTGAACGCTCTGATCTGTTGGCAGCTATGGAACAGCAAGCAAGGTTGCTTGCAGACATTTCATTGGATATTATATGCATGTCCGCTATGTCCACTGGGGCTTTTGTTGAGGCTGGACAATCTCAATGGCTGAGGTAGTGGAAGGCAGACCCTGGGAGAAGGCCGCCCTGATGAAATCCTGTTCGAGGGTCTGGCGTTCTTTGGGGAGCTGTTACGTGCCATAATCTCCAAGACATTTAAAGTGAGAAAACATGCCTTGCTATATAAAGGTGGTTCATCTGCTGGAAAGGGGTGGAAGAAAGCCTATCAATCCTCTTCAAAGCTTGAGTTTGTCAATCTTCCTTTCAGAGGAGGAGGTTTCAGCCCCAGTTTTCTCCAAAACGCAATGTTCCGACTCAGAAAGGTGCCTCTAAGAAGGGCTCCCGACAATCATTGTTGCGGTGGGGCATTGCCACTGGAAGGCAGGCAGCACTATGTGTCAGACCGATGGGTAGTAGACATTGTGGCCAATGGCTCCAAAATAGAATTCACATTGCCCCAGATACTGGCATCCTGCTGACTCCGGTCCCTGTTGCAGAGGGGAAGAGGATGGCCCTGCTGGATGGGATCAGGGACTTGATGGCAAAATGGGCCATCTTCAGAAGGTGTCAGGGGCAATTCGGCCAGTCCTGGATCTCAAGTAGGTCAATTCATGGATAAAAACTATTCATTTCCGAATGTTGACTATTCAGGTGATTATCCTGTAGATAGGTCCAAAAGATTTTTTGGCATCAATGGATCTGCAGGTTGCCGACCTGCACGTCCCTGTTGCAGTTCCCTCTCAACAATTTCTGTGGTTTGCGATTGGTGGCAAGCATTTCCAGTTTTGTGTTCTTCCCTTTGGGCTCAAGTCCAGGTGTTTACAGAAGTTCTGGCACCACTGATGGCTATTCTTCATGCAGAGGGTTTGTTCGTGCATCCCTATTTGGACAATATCTTGGTACAGTCCACAAGAGAGTCACAATTGAGGGTTCATTTGGCAAGAGTGCTGCAGGTCCTACAAGGGCACGAATTTTTGATAAATTGCGAAAAGTCATCTTTGGATCCATCCCAGGACATGGTGTTCGTTGGGGCACATTTTCTGACTCTCAGAGGGTTAGTGACATTGTCAGAGAGAGGTTGGTCAGCTTGCAGGATCATGTATGGTCTTTGGTGGCTCAGGAAGCACCAGGGGCCGTGAGTGGTTGCAGGTGCAGGGTCACTTGGCATCGGCTGTGTTCCTGGTCCCTTGGGCCAGGTTTCACCTGCACATTCTGGTCAACTGGATTCTCTCCTGTTGGTCTACAGGGGCTCTCAATCTTCAGGTCCGTATCCCAATGGCTGCTCCAGTCCGCAGGAAACTGTTGTGGTGGCTGAAGTGGGAGCATCTGGTCAAGAGGATCCCCCTGTCTCCTCCAGGTCTGGTGCTTGTAACGACAGATGCCAGTCTCTCCGGGTGGGTGGCTTGACTGGAGTCGGAGCAGGTTCAAGGGTTTTGGTCTCTTTAGGACTCTCGGAGGTCTTGGAATTGGAGGAGTTGAAGACTGTTCTACTGGCTGTGATGTATTTTCAGGCGATCTTGCAAGTTAAAGTGGTACTGATCCAAACGAACAATCTGGGGGCAAAGGCTTACATCAACAGACAGGGGGGTACCAGATCTGGGCCCTGAACTTGATTGCAAGGGACATTTTCTTATGGGCGCAGGTTTATGTACTGTCTCTGAATGCTCTGTACACTCAGGGGGAAGAATGTCCAGGCTGATCTGTTAAGCAGAGAAATCCCATCCTCCAAGGATTTCTCCCTACACCCCTGTCTGTTCGATCTACTTGTGCTTAGGGGACCTCTTTGCTTCACCAGAGAATGCAAAAGTGCCAAGATTTTGTTACAGGAGACGATGTCCTCTAGCTTGGGCAGTAGACCGGTTGACTTGTCGTTGGCCCCCAGGCCTGATATATGCCTTCCTGCCTTTTCAGTTGGTCAGGGCATTTCTGGTGCTGGCAGGAGAGAGAGGGCAGGTGATTTTAGTGGCACCACTTTGGCCTTGAGCGAATTGGTTGCCTCTACTGGAGTTGTTGAGAAGCGGTCAGAAGTGGGATGTTCCAGTGGTTCTGTCTCCGCTTGTCTTCCCGGCCCTTCCTCTGGGGTCACAGAGGAAGTTGAATTTGATGGAATAGCGGTTGGAAGGGGAGACGTAGATGATCTGGGGATTTCTGAGCAGCTGGCAGTGACCTTGCAGGCTTCACGTAGATAGTCAACTCTGCATCTCCTATGCCAGGCATTGAAGGGCCTTTTATTCTTGGTGTTTGAAGAAGCAGGTGAATCTTACAGTAGCCGGTCTATTTCTTGTTATGCAGTTTTTACAGGATGGTGCTAACTTTGAGGGTTCAGTGGGCACCGATTCAGTCATTTTGTCATTCTTGGCAGAATCTAAAGGATGACGGGGGCTGTTGCCTAGGTTTTTTCAGGGGCTGTTGAACTTGTTTCCTAGACCGGTTCATTTGTTCCCCAGTTGGAATCTGTAGCTGGTTTTGGAAGCCTTGACTGGGCCTCCATTTGAACCCCTTAAGGGTGTTGATTTGAAACTTTTAACATTTTAGACTTCTTTTCTAGTAGCCATTACTTCCGACAGGTGCTTGGGGGAGTTGGGGAGTATCCTGTAAGTTTCCTTTCTGGTAGGTGTTTCAGGACAGGATTGTTCTGGTTCCCTCCTTCGTATCTAAAGTCAATACGGCTTTTCATGTGAGTCAGGAGGTGATCCTGCCGGCAATTTGTCCAGATCCATCCTCAGGTGAGGACTGCAAGTTGCACTGTTTTGAAGTGAGGCAGTCTTTGCTGCGGTACTTGGATGTGGCAAAGTAATTCTGTAAAGGGGACTCGTTATTTGTACATTTTGGACCTGCTAAGAAAGGGGAAAGCCATCTACTTCTATTGTGAGTAGGTGGCTATGTTCTCTGGTCTGGTTGGCATATGAGTTGAAAGGTGTGGTTCCTCCCCTGAGTGCTCAGGGGCGTTTTACGTGCACTATGGCGTCAACGGTCGCTGAATTGCAGGGGACTTCATTGGTGGAGATTTGTAGGGCAGCTAGTTGGTCCAGTGCCTCCACGTTTGTTTGACACTATCGGATTGCTGGGCTGGAACGTTTGGATAATGTATTGGGTCACAGAGTTTTGTCATCTATGAGGAAATAGAGGTATTTCTGTATATGTTCTGGGTACTATATTAAAGTTGGGTGTTTACGACTCAGTTTTCCAGTTCTATTTTTACTTGCTATGTCTCATTGGTTAAGAAGGAAGGGACAGGCGGTAATGCATCCATTACTTACCGATAATGGCATTATTCCTAGTCCTACTCCCTCACCTTCCTTTAAGGTCCCTCCCGCCTCTAAATACGGGACAACTGAGTGTCTGGTTAGCTTGTTTACGTACAAAAGGAGGAGGGGGCTTGGGCAATTTATTTCGAAAGGAAGCAAGGCAAGAGAGACACATTGGTTAATAAGGAAGGCGAGGGAGTAGGACTATAACTAAGGCCATTATCGGTAATTAATGGACTCATGAGGTCTAATCTAGACTATGCAGTCTAAGTATTCGGTGCGACAACAATTAAAAGCACCCGCAGCTGGTGTCAGAGAAGAGCTTTGGCCACCTACACTCGTTCTATTACAAATTAAGCACTAGAAATTGTTCCCTTCACTAAAAGCGAGTCCGCTTTCAGGCCCCACTGTTAAGATCCCATAAAGGACAAAGACCACATTTCTTCAGAAAATGTTACTTGTGTACCTACAAATTTTCTGATACTTATTACAGTCTCTCGCTATTGTTTCTAAAACTCCCCTACGCTTTGAGAACGGAATGTTCATTTTTTATTATCTAACCCGTCGTACGGCGAAATGAGAGTAAACGTATCTGCTCATTAGGAAGCAGAAAAACCTTTTTGCTCCTATTAAAAGGCCAGAAAGTAATTTGCCAGAAATTTCCTGTCAGCATCAGAAAGTGGAAAAGTGGCTTTTCCTCCTCACGTGTTATTTACTGAAGTCTGGTAATGTGCACAGCAAAGTACATTAGTGTCACGTGACATCAGGATGCCGCAGAAAGATTAAAATGACAAAGACTGCAAGCTTTCAAAATGCGCAACTCGGGGGAGCTGTCATTGCTTCGAATGCAAAAATGGAAAACGTTGTCTGGAGGATTTGTACAGATTTGCGAAATCTCTTTTTAACAGCCACGCAGATTAAGAAAAGACGAGAGAGGTAGCTGCGGTTTCCGTAGAACCCTGCTGGGTTCCCGGTTTAGATATACCGGGAATGTTCCTGCAGTAGAACCTAGTGGGCATGCCAGTGACAACAGATACGGCTGACTGCAGAAAGATGAACGATGTTACTGAGAAATATTAGGTATGCACAGGGCTTTCTCTGCAGCAGTACACTGTTTTAGATGTAACTTTTTTTATCAATTCTGTATTGCGTGAACTCGACCCGAATGTATTGGAGCGCTTTAAATGGGCACCAGTTACATTACACAAAGACATCGCTCATCTTATTTTTTTTAGGCACAGGTATTAGTGGTTTGGCCAGAATGGTGAGTCAACGCCGAGACTGGAACCTGCTTTCCCCCCAACTCGGCAACTCTAGCCATACGCCAGAACCACTCCCACAAGAACTAAACCATTTCCAATATTATATACAACGAAGCCATAGTTGTTGCTTATTTATCTTATATAACCAACAACCATTGACAAAGCCAATCGTCCTGTTTGTTATGAGCGTAATGTTACTTGTTGTATTATGCATCTGGATGCAATGACAGAAGGAGCAAAATACCAGACGGGCAGCACACTATGCTAAGCACAGATATTTGGCTTAGGTGTTTTCAAGCCGCGCCCTTAATTACGTCGGCCACGCCTCTTTGAGAGACCCCCCCCCACCGGTTTTTTCATCCTGCTTAAAGCCCTGGGTACGCAGACATTCTTCTACTGTGAATATATCATAAATGTACCTCACAGTAAGAGGCGCAACTATAGCCAAATTTCGGGGGAGGGGGGCTACTAAAAATTTCTGGGGGGGAGGAGAGGTGGTTAACATGTAAATGGTCTTTTAAAGATCTGTAAGGTACTAGGGTGCGGCTGCGATAAGCTCAAAAACTCTCTGGGGCATATTCTCAATGAGCCATCGCCGAGTTATCGGCACTTTATCGCAGCCAAAGTTGCAATAAACTTATCACCCAATTCACGAGCCGGTGCTAACAGCCCATAGCACCAGTTTACCTGCGATAGCAGCCGCAAAAAACATCGCCACAGATGACCCCGGCAACTATCGCTAATGAGATGCAGAGTAGGCGTACCCGTGCAAAAAGCCTCGTCAACACCACTCCTCAACATTCTCAACGACCAGCCAGATCTGCGATAAGCCCACAAAACATGCGATATGGCACGTTAGCTGCAGGAAATTAACACCTGCTCTGACCTGGTGCAAAGTTGGACGACAGCCTGCACCACAAAAGCGAGCCCAGCCCACAGCCACACCTGAAGGACAACAGATGCCATGGAGCCACTGAACATGCTGGCCGGACACCCAAGAGGGTCCCAACACCCACCTCCACCTCCCCCAGGACCACCCCTACCCCCCCGGACACACACCGCCCCCCCCCGGACCAACCCTGAGGCAGCGCAGACAAAGACAGCGACCCTCCGAAAATGCACCAACCTCACAGACTCAACACCAGAGAATGTCATTGCCCACTATATGCTCAAAGGGACAACCCTCCTCCGCATCCTGACCACCATTGCCCACAGGCTGAAGGTACCAACACAGCGGACAACCAACATCCCACCTCAGACAAAGCTGCTGGCCGTGCTGCACGTGTTGGCCTCTTGTACCCTCCAACCAACATCCGCCTGAGACGGAGGAGTCACACAGCCAGGCCAATCCAAATCCCCACAACAGTCATGGATGACACCATCAGCTAGGTTCCCCACCATCTATACATCACACACACTGCGCAGGAACAGCCCGAGACCAAGCAAGGCGTGTACGCCACAGCTGGCATCCCGCACGTGTCAGGGGGCAATTGACTGCACACATTTCCTACTAGTGGCCCCTGGCAACACTGCACACAATAAGCGCAAAAGAAAGCACACGTATCCCACCAATGTGCAGGCAACAGTGGACCACCGTGGAACCTCCGCCAACGCCGCCGCCAACCACCCAGGCAGTGTGCATGAATCCTACACCTTCCGACAGTCCAACATCAACCTGCGCCACCAGGATGGCACCCACGGAAATGCACTGCTCGTTGGCCAATACCAAATGCACACACCACACACCTCAACTCCACAATCATGCAACACACAACACAGGAAATGCACACCACACAAGCTCACATACAACATGCACACCCACCAGACACGACAGCACAACTCACTGTGGGAACCTGGGCCAGCCTGTTACATGAGCCATCAACGGCAGGGCACCTCGGCCACACAATAGCAGAATGTCGGAAGAGGCGGGGACCAGGCATGTGCGAAGGAGGCAAGGGAACGATGAATGAGAATGTACACAATGCCAAGTGTGTCGTGGATGTGCTGGCCAGACTGCATTATGCAGGCCACACACACATCCATGTCGACACACACTGCTGGTGTTTGGAGTGTAGTGGACAGTGGACGCAACCATGTCACCCCAGCCAGTGGGGGAGTACGCGGAAATTTTGCCTGTTACGTCGCCCCCCTAAGCGTGAGCGGAGTGGGATGGCCCGGCGTATGCCAGGCCAGCGTAGGGGTGTGAATAAAAGGCACGTAACTCTGGGCGTGGTCCTCTTCCGGAATGCCCAACGTCTCTGCCAGGGCCGCGCCTCTCACCCCACCACGAGGCCGACGCCGTGAGCGGTGTTGCCAGCGATCCTGTGCGCCTGCTGCACCCCGGGACGCTGGTCCCCGAACAAGTCCTGCCCGCCCCTGCGCACCCAGGCCTCAATGCCCACCTGAAGACACCTGCGTGTGTCGAAGAGGGCCCACCACATGCCGGTGCAATCTCCAAGGCCGAGGCCTGCGACCTTGGCTGCCTCCTCAGACCATCACGGCCTCCTCAACACAGGCCCGCAGTACTCCTTTCACGTTGACGGACTCCACCGGCATGCACAGCGGACAAGTAGGTCACACATTTGGAACTGAGTCTTGATTACACCATGGCAGAGCACATTAATCATGGCTGAGTGTATGTCACTATACACCCTCGATGTGGTGCCAACAGGTCTTAGTAGTACATCACAACTGCAAGATTCTGTGGGCCCACGCGGACTACTGCTATTGGCCTACGCTGTGCCTGAGTAGGTCACAGAATTGGAACTGAACATCTATTATTCAATGGCAGAGTGCATATCATTGCACGCAAGGAGAGGCGTAAGAGGATGACGCGTTGCATTTGTGAGTTGAAAAGGATCACCGTTACGGAGGTGATCGGACACTACCGACAACTGCCCTGATGTCACTAACTCTGTGCATCGCGAGCCCACGACACGTGGCATGTTGCCCACTGCTGACCGCTGCCTCCGGCCTACAATGCGGTCCAGTAGGTCACAGGGTCTTGATTTAGCAATGCCGGAGTTCATATCAGTGTACCGGCATCATCGCAGACTGCATCCCCTCTCAGCCCCGGTGCCACTAAGTCTGTTCCCCAACATTCATGGACACTCCCTGGTCGTACATTGGTGGCGTCTGAGTCTATGGACTAGGGGGTAGTTTTCATCCTCATGCAGTTGGTATCGAATTGGTGGTGGCAACGAGGCTGTCGCTTTCCACTCCTCCATTTGCTGCTTCCGGATAGCTTCTGCCCTCTGCATCATGCCCTGGAGGACACCTTCCACTGTCCCCCGCAACCCTCCGCCACAGTCAGCTTCGACATCGACGAGGACCCGCTCAGTCTGTGTGGCCCTGCCACAGTGGACCACAAGACACCGTCCCGTGGCGGTGTGCCTGTGCCGGCCGCTGTGCATCTGGGGCCACTAACTCTGTGCAGCTCAAGCCAGGGACCCTGACTGAATGAATATAGGATGACCTCTGTTATGGTGGTCTTGGGGTCATCGACGCTATGTGCATGTGGCCCTGCGCTGTCCGCTGCCTCCGGCCTCAACTGTGGACCACCAGGGCTCACACATCAAATTGAGTCCTGACCGGCCCGGACGTCGCAACACCGCAGGAGGCACACGCCACCATCGCCAGGGCCAACTCCAACCACCATCTTCCAAAGTCGAAACAGTGGTACTGGCAGACTGACGGAGTTGCTCAGACCTGTCGTGGATGCCATCATCTGCCTGATCCCCTGCTCAGCACTCCAGGTGCCACTGACTCAGTGCACTGCAACTCACGGACACCTCTGTCTGTATGTTGGGTGACCTCTGTACTTGCTCCGGCTCCCTCCATGTTGCTCAGCAGTTGACTCTGTTATGCAGGTGTTTTCTGTTTCCATTGCACTGGTGTCCACTGTTCAAGTTGTTGCCAGCACCAAGCACTCCGTGCGGGCTGGCTCATGCTCACCCGACACACATCCAGCACAGGCGTCACTGTACATGTGGCCCTGCCAATAAAGGGGCCGGGCGCACGTGCCCGTAGCCAGTTCAACATAATATCTGCGTATGTCCCTGTGGTCTTGTTGTATGCATGAGGGCCCTGGGCCCTACCACATTACATTGTGCTGTGTACAGCGGATGCAGACATGTCACCGCAGGCAGCGGGTTGGGAGCTTGGGCATGTAGCTTTGTCATCACCCTCTCAATTCGTAAGGGGAGTGGACTGGGCCGTCGTATGCAGAGCCAACATGGGTGTGTGACTGGTATGTGCGTGCCCCTGGGCGTGGTTCTGTACTGGGAATGTGCATCTGCATGTGTCTCTATGGCAGTGTGGGTCTCCTTTGTGGGGTGTAGGTGGTCCCTGAGGGTAATAGACACCCACGTATGTGATCTAGTTTGCCTTCCATGGGTTCGGACCACACCCCCCCCCCTTTCGGCCCCCTCCTTTTGGCGTTCTGACACCTGGAATTGGGGTGCCATGTGTGGGTCGGTGTAGTGTTGTGAGCCAGCCGTGCTTGCGGGTGCTTCATGCTGTGTGGTCTGTTGCAGGGGCTGGGTTCTCCTCGAAGTAGCTTGGCTGCCCTGGTCCTGGTGGTGGGTTGCGTGGGATGTCCATGGGCTGTTGTAGGGCGTCGGGGTCGAAGGTGTGGTGGTCCTCTCCAGCATCACTGATGTGTGGTCTTCTGTGCTCTGCTGGAGGTGTTGTGTGTCCCTCTGCAATGTGAAGGGGAGATGCATGTTGACATTGTGTTGACATGTATGTTGGCTCATTGTTCTTGCTTACATGCAGACTGTATGTCAATGTACATTGTGACTGTTTTGGAGGTGCAGGATTTAGATGTGGGACAGTGTACATTTGGACTACATGAAGGATGTGAGGTTGTATGCGTACATTTCCATTTCACAGTTTCCAGCTCTGTCAGATGTAGTAGGCCTGTTTCTGTGCGTGTGTGTAGCCAGTTGTGTCCTCTGTTCTGCAGTGTCGGGGTTGCACATTGTACCACATTGTCGTCAATGTGGATGTGCTGTTATTGCTATGTGTGTATGCTGCAGTGTGCCACGGCAATGAGGGACATGGTCCAGGGTCATTGTGGGTGTGCAGTGTGCTACACATCGTTGCGCATGTGTGCCATTGTGCCCATCTCCCCCCGTCCCCCCAGTCCCTGGTCTTTCCTCACCCTGTTGCTGTTGTGTCAGGTCCTCTCAAGCTGTGTCCGTACTCCCACCTCCTTGCACCGTCTCCACACTGATGACTGGCCTCCATTTCCTCCAGCTCCTCCTGTGGCGCAGGACTCCCACCTCCTGTCGCCATTGCTGCCTTCCTGTTGGCAGCGGCTTTGGGCCTGGTTTAGGTTTTCACATCATGCCTGCGCCTCTTGGCCTCCTCCATTGGCCCCATCGACACTCCGGCTGCATTCAAGGTGGTCTGATTGTGGGTCAGTTGCTGGTAGTGTTCTGTCACCTCCGTGACGCTGATCTTGTTTTCCTGCGAACTGCACCCCGTCTTCCTCTCCCTCTTCTCCTTGGCCTTCCCCGAACCAGTTGTTCCTTGCTGGTGGTCTGTGGGGCTTGTGAGGTTCGCGTTTGCCTCTGCGCTGGGTCAGGGTGCCCCCATGTTGCTACGCACATTGGATTGTTTCTGGTGTGTTGTTTGTGTAGCTATTATAGTGCATTTTCCCGCCAGACGCGTGGGATTTGCAGGCCTGTGGCTGGTTTTCGCAAATTTTTGTATCGTGATTGGCCTCATCGCATCTTTTTTTATGTTAGTGTTTCGCATTTTTGCGGCGTGGCGTTGATTTTAACGCGGTCAGTTGACGCGTTATCTGGAGACTATCGCATGGTACCGCCGTGTTGTGAATACTTGGTTAACACGGCATAAATTTCCTGCGGTAGACTGCGATGTTGGAGGTTGCGTTAAGTAACTTTTGCGATGGTTATCACACATTCTTGTGAATATCCCCCTCTGTGTGTCATCCCAGGAAGCTGTCTCAGCCCGGGCTGACACACACGATGGGAGGGGCTGAAGCCCTTTGAGTCCTATGGGCGTTGTGCGCCTGCGTCACACTGGGCGCCAGACATCAGTAATCCATGCCCTTATCCCTTACTCACATCAGTGATGTGCTATTGGTTCAAAAGCTCAAAACAGAAAATGTCAATACGCGCTGACTCTGTAGTTCTGTTTGTCCTCATTCCTGAACCAGAAAGAAAAAAACTTGCCCAAAAAGATGCTATGTCTTTCAGGTTTTCACTTCAAAAGTGCCCTGCACAAGTCTTCCCTTCTTGCCTACAGGCCCTGATTCCTATTTGTTCCTGTGTTTAACACCTATGGGAGGAAACAGAGAAAGACCTTTCCTGATGTATTTTTGGGCGGCTTCTCTACAGGGGGGGCTGGTAACAGAAAGCCCCCCTCTATATTCTGTCCATCCCCTCTCATTTATGACTGTCCTGAAGATGAAGAGTTTCAGTTCACCGGAGGAGACCTTCTTAGCCCCTTTTTGCTCCAGTCTTATTTAGTTTCTTGCTTGAGTCTGCTTTGCAACAACATCTTCTTTACGGTTCTCCAGGTTTCAGATCTCCTTTTTCAACAAAGGGCCTGGTTCTTCATCCCTCGCGACCACAGCTAAGCTTGACTGTCTTAATCCTGAGAACCGTGCATCTGCCTACCTGGGGTCAGGGACCAGAGCGTGTCTGTGGCAACGGGATGATGCAATGAATAGCTCTGGTGCCCCTCTTCATGAGTGCAATGGAACCCTCCTATCTAGAAACACAAAAGAATCCAAATAAGAGGGGGGTAGTAGAGAGAGGAAAAATCCCCTTCAACTCGAGAACATCTTGTCTTCTTCTATGTTTTGTACCTATTGTCTTATCTATCTGTCGTATCCTACGCCGACGACACCCAGCTCATCCTCTCCCTCACTAAAAATCCCATTGACACCAGACTCTGCTTCCAGGAAGGAATGAAGGACGTCGCAGCCTGGATGAACAACAGCTGCCTGAAACTCAACTCAGAGAAGACAGAGGTCCTCATCCTCGGACCCTCCTCCACCGCCTGGGACAACACCTGGTGGCCTTCTGCCCTCAGGAACCCACCCACCCCATCGGATCATGCCCGCAACCTCGGCATCATCCTAGACTCCTCCCTCACCATGACCCGCCAGATCAACGCCGTCGCCTCCATCTGCTTCAACTCCCTCCGCATCCTCCGCAAGACTTTCAAGTGGATCCCCCCCTGAATGCAGGAAGACTGTCACCCACACACTCATAACCAGCAGACTGGACTATGGCAACGCCCTCTATGCCGGAATCAACAGAGCCCTGCTACACAAGCTCCAAAGCATCCAGAACACCGCAGCCAGACTTGTCCTCGGAACCCCACGACACGAGCACATAACCCAGCACCTACGAAACCTCCACTGGCTCCCCGTCGAGAAGGGAGTTACCTTCAAACTACTCACCCAAGCCTACAAATCCCTCCACAACATCGGACCGAAATACCTCAACGAGAGAGTCTCCTTCCACGTACCCAGAAGGAACCTCCGCTCCGCCGACCTCGCCGTGGCAGAGACCCCATGCATCCACAGAACCAGAGCAGGCGGAAGAGCCTTCTCCTACGTCGCCGCAAAGACCTGGAACGAGCTCCCAGTCAACATCAGGCGCTCCCCCACCCTGCACGCCTTCAAGCGGAACCTCAAAACCTGGCTTTTCGACTGATTCAAAGCTGCACCCCCCCTAGCGCCTTGAGACCCTCACGGGGGAGTAGCGCACTTTACAAACTCCTGATTGATTGAGTGATTGATACGGGATGCCTAGGAATCTTAGGGGGAGTGTGCCTACAAAAAAAAAATATGTGGTCAATTTTAATTTGCTTAGTTCAATAATCAATAATCATTCACCCTGGCAAACACCCTACACTCCTTTTTTTTCAAGTGCCTGTGATTGTTCCCCAGAAAATGCAGCAGCATTAACTCCACACTAATCAAGCTGAATGACATTTCCTTATCCTTTTTTTCCTGTTACTTTCTCCTTGCACAGGCGAAAACTATTGTCACTCTTAGCTGCATATTTCTCGTTTTGTAATCATTTGCCAAGGTTATAATTGTTCTAAAATAACAGTCACAATTAACAGTAAAATAAAATCACTCTGTGCGTTAATGTTCAACGCTTAAGTTAATTCCATCTGCTTTCCCCATAAACTGTTGAGGACACGTCTTTCACAGTTTACTGGTCTCAGAATACGTGGTTTTTCTTCAAAGCTTTTAAATAACCAGATATTCACTTGCCAATCCTGTCTTGAGACTTTTTTCTAAAGTACTGTATGAAAAAATGAACAAACACTGTTTACTTTCCTTTTATGAGTTCATGCAGAACTCCATCTTGTGTTTTCTCTGAAGACATTTTCCAAATCAATCTGGGCCTCATTTATGAAAACTGTTGCATCCCTGCAATAAAACAGCAATAAAACAGTTTTCACTGCGCCCTTCTTGCGACATGATGGATGCGCAGTATATAATGTACCAATACCCATTTCTGATGTCTATCGCAAACAAGGATTTCTTTCTGCATATTAGGCAAAGAATTACATGCAAAGTTATTGTAGAAGAAAGTGGGTATGTTGGTCGACGTTTCGGTCTTCTTACGTTATGCATCTCTAAGACCATCTTCAGGACAAAACAGTCCTATGTAGAGAGAGGACCCTTTATCAGGGGAATGTATCAAAGTTGAATTTGCAGGTAAAAGATCCGAAAACAATTAAGCAATTTGTGCCTTCAGTCAGTCAATGTAGGCTGCTTAAAACCGAGCGCTTTGGAATATTCCTGGAGATATCTTCTTTCTGAGTAATGTGCACTTGTAAGGAAGTTTTATGGCCATCTCCATTTGCCTTCTCATACCAGAATCTCTTTGTTTCCAGTGGGACCTAAGTCTTTGCTTCCTTAATGCAGAAACCAGTCAAATGTATGGCATCTTATGACATGGATATCTTGACATGTAAAACAGCATTTTCATTGTTATTAATTCAGCAAGAAGATTTTGTCAGCTTCAAAATTTCTTTACAGAAATGCAATGTGTAATTTTCTACAAAGACAAAATGTTAATAAGGACAGTCCCTCTTTTATTCATAAGGTTTTTTGACAGAATTCAACCAGCAGATATCCATTATTTTTTAGAACGTTTAGAAAAGTATAATTGGCAATCACTTCCCAATATAAAATTGAGTCTGTGTCTTGATACGTTAATGCTGGTATCAATCTTAACTCACAACCAATCAGCCTTTAAGGTAATAATCAAAATGCTCTGTGCCTCACGCCTGCAAATACTTATAAATCCCAGCATCACACTTCATGGAAATAAGAGGGCTAATCAATGCTTAGGCCCTGAGTACAGCTTAAGAGATAACTTTGTCTAGAGTTGAATTCCTGTTTGTGCCTGAAATGCAAGCCAAGCAGTATTTTCCTATCACCAATGTGTGTTATATGGCCTTGTGCAAATTATGTACTCCATTCTATTTGCCCAAAGTTTTCTGCAGGTAAACCTGGAGAGGACTTTGCTGGCAAATAGTGTGAAAATCTAGTTAGTGAGCTCAAATTCCCATTTCCGCCTGAAAAGGTACTCCAAGTCAAGTGGTATTTGCTCATATAATATATGCCCTTCCCATGAACAAATTACAGCCCCATAGTTTTTCTGCACTAATGCTTTCTGCAGAGAATCTTGTTGGCAAATAGTTCGAAAATTCAAATTTGTGTTCCCTACATCACATTCAAGGATGCATAAACCATTATTAGCTTCTGGTTGCAATAAGGACCTTTATTTTGTCATAGTATTCTGCTGGTGCTTTAGCACGGTTTTGGACAGCCACTGTCAAGAACATCAAAACTTTGTGCCACATGTATGCAATACTAATTGGAAAATACTGATTGCAAATTGTGACCAGTATTTTTGCAACCAGCGTGGAGCTTTGCAAAGCAACCTATGTATAAATAAGTCATTTCTCAAAATTCAGGGCCTCATTTATTAGAAACTTACGCATCAGCATCGATGCGTCAGTTTCTCTGCACCCTCCTTGCGACACGATGGATGAGCCGTATTTAATGTACAGCGCTCCATGTCGCAAGGAAAGACAGATGCGTCACAAATCCTGACCCATCTGTCGGCGCAAAACCCACGCATTGCTGGAATGGTGTCGTAAGAATGACGCAACTCTGGCAATGCATGGGGTAGGCCTATACCTATGGCACTGCGTCACCCTTACGCCTGCCATGAGGCAGGCGTAAGGTTTTGAGGCATTGGCATCCTAGTAGTGGCGCAGTGAAATCTGATAGATTTCACTGCGCCACTTCTACGAGGTTTATTAGCGGAGGAACGCCCACCCTGCATACATTATACCCGACGCAGGTATAAAGTGGCACAGGGCTTTACAAAGTGACACATCTGCCTAGATGCGTCACTTTGAAAATAGGGCGCAATGTGGTGCATATTTTATGCCGCCGCTGCATAACAAAAAGTGATGCAACGGCGGCATAAAAGTGATGCAGGGTCTCATAAATAAGTTCCTCAGAATCGTAGTGTGCCACGATATGTCCTACCTCATATATATTAATGAAGTAAGTCACAAATCATTGCTTGCTGCCTTTGGTGCTCATCATAGTGATGATTGCCTGCTGGAGTCAGAAGACCAACATGTCTGTGATCGCTTTTTATTTATCTTTATTTTTAAAGCAACCCTGTTTCATAAAGGAAACAGAACTGCACGTAAAAAAACTGTTTTAATCTTTTTAAAGGTTTTTTTGACAGTAGACACCAGGACTACTTCCTACTCCTAACAATTGAATCTGTATATTCCTTTTGCCAATGACTTACCACTCTCAGTGGGCAAAACTCTAATGTGGCTAGTGAGTTGAAAACACCGTGTACGTTAGTGTGTGAGTTATAGTATTTCAAAGGTTGTGCTTCAATTATATATTTAAGGTATAAATATAACTTTAGCATTTGAATTGTTTGTGTAGTTTAAGTTTGATTTGTACAGAAAGAGTAAATAAAGTTTTCATAACTATAACTAAGCTATAAACCATGTTTTTAAATAAATATGTATTTATGTACATGTATATATGCATATAAACATATCTATCTCTCTCTCTCTCTCTCTCTCTATATATATATATATATATATACATATATATATATATATATATATATATTCACCGAAAAAACCATAGGTTTTAGGGACAGTTATAGTTAGTTGGACATTGCACTCGTACAAAACCCGTGAAATTCCCCCGTTATAGTTAGTTCAGGTAACTATAACTCGCGCCCCGCAATGCACTGCTGATGACGTCACATATTACATCACTCATGACATGGTCAGTGACATCACTGATGACATCACTGATGACATCTCAAATGACATCACTGATGACATCATCCAGTGACTGTGTGTTTCTGTAAAGTTTAAATATGTTTAATATATATAGGGAAAGGCGTATTGAAGAATGAGTGGGTGTATAAGTGTCTGAATGGATGATTTAGTAGGTGCGTGACTAACTCTATAAGTGAGTGATTAAACGTATCTTACTGAATGCATGGGTTAGTGACTAAACTGGGTGAATGTCTGTATCCGTCTGTCTGTTGCTGTGTAAGTGGCTGCATGGGTTTGTGAATAGCTACATGAGTGTCTATATGAGTTATTGATTGGTTGTCTGAGTATCTGTATGGGTGCCTGAGTGTTTGTGTGTGTGGGGTGTGTGCGACTCTGTGCATAGATGTGTGAGTTGGTGATTCACTGGGTGGATGGTTTCAAGAGTGCATCTGTGATAGATTGTATGGGTGGGTAAGTGTGTGTAAGAGTGTGTAAGTGAGTGAATGTATGTCCCAGTGGTACATGTGTGAGTAACTACATATGTGAAAGGCAGTATATATGTGTGTTGGAGTATATAAATAGCTATAAGCGAGAGTGTGTGATTGTGAGAGTGACTGTATGGATGAGTGTGTGCTTGTATCAGAGATTGTATAAGAGCGTAAGAATGTGCTAGTATTTGTATGAGTAAGTGAGCTGGTGTGTGTATAACTGTATAGGTGAGTAAATGGGTGTGTGCTTAATTTTTGCATGACTGACTAGGTGTGTGAGTACCTCTATGGATGAGTGGCAGTGTGTGAGTGTTTATATAGGTGTATGAGTGCATATAATAGTCCTGTACTGAGTGACTATAAGTATGAGTGACTGTACGGGTGAGTGAGTAGATGTGTGTGTGTAGACCTAAGAATCAGTGAGTGTGTATATAGTAATTGGTGTTGGAGTGTCTATGGTTTTGACAATGGCAGTCTGTAATTTACAGTGGGTGTATCAAAAGTTATATTAGGGTGTGAGAAGATGCATCAAATTATCACATGGATGATGTCATCAGTGATGTCATCAGTTATGTCATTTGAGATGTCATCAGTGATGTCATCAGTGATGTCACTGACCATGTCATGAGTGATGTAATATGTGACGTCATCAGCAGTGCATTGCGGGCGCGAGTTATAGTTACCTGAACTAACTATAACGGGGGAATTTCACGGGTTTTGTACGAGTGCAATGTCCAACTAACTATAACTGTCCCTAAAACCTATGGTTTTTTTCAGTGAATTTGTAAGGTTTTTTAAATGCTAATTTCTAACTATAACGTGCCTGAAACCTATGGTTTTTTCAGTGAATTTCAAAGGTTTTTAAATGCTAATTCCTAACTATAACATGTCTGAAACCTATGTTTTTTTTCAGTGAATTTCAAAGGTTTTGTAAATGACAATTTTTAAATGTATTAATTGTTATATTTATTTTTTGATACTGATTTACTACATTTTTTTAAACTATTTATTTTTAGATATTTTATTTTTTAAATTACATTATAATTACATTATACATTACATTACAAAATATACTTTCTCAGAATGAATTACTTTAGTTTAAATACTTTGCAAATAGGCAATAGACTTTTAAGTACAGTAGTTACAGTTGTTGCAATGGGCAACACAATTTCAAACACAATGCAACAATGAGCTCAATGTGAATTTCTAGTTAAATGCAATTAGTTACTTTATGGATTACTTTTCTAACCACAGGACTGGATCCTAGATTCAGTCCTGGGACATCTCCTGTAAACAGATGAGTAAAAGCATTTTGGTTACAGTAGTGATTTTTAAGGAATATTATTGTATTTTAAAAGTTGACACTTAGAAACTTTTTCACATAGAATCACCAATGTTATCCTATGGGAGGAAATTCACTTAGCAGGTAAGTAGTGTTATCGTTACTTTTTCTTACTCAGTGGTGGATCCTGGATCCAGCACTGGTGCATCTCATGTAAACAGTTGAAATAATGCGTTTAAGTCATACAGGCGATTTTTAAGGAATATTTGTAGTTTGTGAAAATCGACACTTTGAAACTTTTCTGCTGAAAACCAGTGAATGGATTCCTATGGAAGGAAATACAAGTTACTGGTAAATACGGTTAGAATTACTTTTCAGGGTCAGTGCTGGGCTAAAAGATGCAGCACTGGGTTCTCTCCTGATAACAGGTGAGTAAATCGGAATTCGTAGTTCGGCTGATTTTAGAGGAATATTATAAAGTTCCAAAACTCCACACTTAGAAGAATTTCCAAGTGAAACCAGTCAATGTTAGCCTATGGAAGGAAATTCAAGTTACTGGTAAGTACGGTTAAAATTACTTTTCAGGATCAGTACTGGGCTCAAAGGTGCAGCACTGAGGTCTCTCCTGATAACATGTGAGTAAATCGGAATTCGTAGTTCTGCTGATTTTAGAGGAATATTTGTATGTTTCAAAAATCGACACTTAGAAACTTTTTCAGCAAAAAGCAGGCAATGATATCCTATGGAAGGAAATTCAAGTTACTGGTAAGTACGGTTAAAATTACTTTTAAGGATCAGTACTGGGCTCAAAGATGCAGCACTGAGGTCTCTCCTGATAACAGGTGAGTAAATCGGAATTCGTAGTTCGGCTGATTTTAGAGGAATATTTCCACAGTGGTGAAGGGAGGGGGCGGGGCTTCAGGTGACATGTGTGCAAACAGGCCCCGTGGCGCGTTTTAAGATGGGGAATTAAATCCTCCTCAATCCCGAGGATCCCTAGGGGCCAAGTAGCCCACCAGATACCTCCAGTATGCGCCAGAGAGCTGCGTTGCAGAGAGGTGTTCAGAGGCCACGCCCTTTTTGCACCTCTCTGCAACGCAGCTCTGTGGCGCTTTCTGGACGTACCTGGTGGGCTAGTTGGCCCCCAGGGACCCTCAGGATTGAAGGGGATTTAATTCCCCATCTTAAAACGCGCAACGGGGCCTGTTTGCACACATGTCACCTGAAGCCCCGCCCCTCCCTTCACCACTGTGCAAACGCGCCCGTGGCGCGTTTTAAGTTGGGGAATTAAGTCCCCTTGAATCCTGAGGGTCCCTGGAGTCCAACTAGCCTACCATGTACCTCCAAAAGCGCCACAGAGCTGCGTTGCAGAGAGGTGTAAAAGGGGCGTGGCCTCTGTACACCTCTCTGCAACGCAGCCCCTGGCGCATACTGGAGGTTCCTGGTGGGCTAGTTGGCCCTCAGGGACCCCCAGTATTCAAGGGGATCATTCCCCTCTGCAAACGCGCCAGGGCGCGTTTGCAGAGTGGTAAAGGAAGGGGGCGGGGCCTGCGGCAAAATCGTTTTTTTTATTTTATTATTTTTTTAAAAAAATGCTTTTTTCTGCCCAGGGGGTCCTTGTGGGACCCCCTGAGCAGACCTAGGGGGTCAGGGTGTTTCTACCCTGCCCCCTTTGTGCGTTTTGCACACTTGTTTCTTGTGTTTTTTTTTAATCGGCGGGATCCGCGCACCCTAAGCGCATCCCGCCATTTAAAAAAAAAATGCTTTTCTGCCCAGGGGTCCTTGTGGGACCCCTGAGCAGACCTAGGGAGTCAGGGTGTTTCTACCCTGCCCCCTTTGTGCGTTTTGCGCACTTGTTTCTGTGCCTCGGTTCTACCGAGGCATAAAATGGCTGCCAACACTTCCTGATTTGGAGTGTTGACAGCCAATTAGCATGCAGCTCGTGATCGGGACGGTGCGCGCAGGGTGCGCTCAGGGTGCGCGAATCCGACGCGACCATAGATATATATTTGATTTTCCTTTTGATTTTCTCAGGAACTACTGAACGGATTTACACCATTTAACAAAAAGGGTTCTTTCTGAACCAAGAACTACCTCTTTGCCAAATTTGGTGTAATTCCGTTCAGCAGTTCGGGCTGTAGCCGTGGCTAAAGTTTCCTATGGGAAAATGAATGGGGAAAACACGTTTTGGGACCCCCCTTTTTTCTCGGCCCCCGCTTGACGAATCACCCCAAGACTTTCAGGATAGGAGCGGACTGGAGCGGGCCACAAAGTTTGAAAATTTCGCGAAGATTCGTCAACCGACGCAAGAGTTATTTCAAATAGAATGTTGCGGATTTCCTATGGAAAATAGGTCCTAACTATAACTATCTACTGGCGACCGCCAGTAGATAATATATATATATATGTGTATATATATATATATATATATATATATATATATATATATATATATATATATATATATATATATTATATATATTTATTTTTTTTAACTGAAAAATACAAAGGTTTCATGGACATTACAGTTAGGTTCAGATTTTACACACACAAAACCATAGAAATTCAGCAGTTATAGAAATCTGAAGTAACTATAACTCGTGCCCTTAGGTAACTATAAGTCACACCCATGCCATGCACAGTTTTGTCATCAATAATTTCACTGTATATGTTGCAGTGATATTATCAATGATGTCATAGAAGATGTCATGAGTGATGTAGTATGTGGGGTAATTAGCAGTGCATGACCTTGCCAGGTAGGTCGCTCCCCCACCACACAGCTCCGCCTGTGTTGTCTGCCCGCTGCTTCTGCAGGTAAGATCGCCCTCCGCTTGTGGCCCCGGTGCCCGTTTTTTTCTGCCTGTCTCCCCTTTTCCTTTCTGTGCCCCTCGCTGCCCCATTGTCGTTGTGCCCGTGATTCTGTCTGCTTTCTCCCCTGTTTTCCTTTTTGTGCCCCTCGCTGCCCCATTGTCGCTGTGCCCGTGATTTTGTCTGCTCTCTCCCCTTTTCCTTTCTGTGCCCCTCGCTGCCCCATTATCGTTGTGCCCGTGATTCTGTCTGCTTTCTCCCTGTTTTCCTTTTTGTGCCCCTCGCTGCCCCATTGTCGCTGTGCCCGTGATTTTGTCTGCTTTCTCCCCTGTTTTCCTTTTTGTGCCCCTCGCTGCCCCATTGTCGCTGTGCCCGTGATTTTATCTGCTTTCTCCCCTGTTTTCCTTTTTGTGCCCCTCGCTGCCCCATTGTCGCTGTGCCCGTGATTTTGTCTGCTCTCTCCCCTGTTTTCCTTTTTGTGCCCCTCGCTGCCCCATTGTCGCTGTGCCCGTGATTTTGTCTGCTCTCTCCCCTGTTTTCCTTTTTGTGCCCCTCGCTGCCCCATTGTCGCTGTGCCCGTGATTTTGTCTGCTTTCTCCCCTGTTTTCCTTTTTGTGCCCCTCGCTGCCCCATTGTCGCTGTGCCCGTGATTTTATCTGCTCTCTCCCCTGTTTTCCTTTTTGTGCCCCTCGCTGCCCCATTGTCGCTGTGCCCGTGATTTTGTCTGCTCTCTCCCCTGTTTTCCTTTTTGTGCCCCTCGCTGCCCCATTGTCGCTGTGCCCGTGATTTTGTCTGCTCTCTCCCCTGTTTTCCTTTTTGTGCCCCTCGCTGCCCCATTGTCGCTGTGCCCGTGATTTTGTCTGCTCTCTCCCCTGTTTTCCTTTTTGTGCCCCTCGCTGCCCCATTGTCGCTGTGCCCGTGATTTTGTCTGCTTTCTCCCCTGTTTTCCTTTTTGTGCCCCTCGCTGCCCCATTGTCGCTGTGCCCGTGATTTTATCTGCTCTCTCCCCTGTTTTCCTTTTTGTGCCCCTCGCTGCCCCATTGTCGCTGTGCCCGTGATTTTGTCTGCTCTCTCCCCTGTTTTCCTTTTTGTGCCCCTCGCTGCCCCATTGTCGCTGTGCCCGTGATTTTGTCTGCTCTCTCCCCTGTTTTCCTTTTTGTGCCCCTCGCTGCCCCATTGTCGCTGTGCCCGTGATTTTGTCTGCTTTCTCCCCTGTTTTCCTTTTTGTGCCCTCGCTGCCCCATTGTCGCTGTGCCCGTGATTTTGTCTGCTCTCTCCCCTGTTTTCCTTTTTGTGCCCCTCGCTGCCCCATTGTCGCTGTGCCCGTGATTTTGTCTGCTCTCTCCCCTGTTTTCCTTTCTGTGCCCCCGCTGCCTCTCGCCATTCCCGCCGCTCGTCCCCTGCGGCCCCGCCCCCTGACCGCCCATTCGCTGCCCCTGCCTCCCGCCTCCCAGCTGCTCCTCCCACCCACCACCCCCTAAATGGCGGCCGCAGCGCGGTGAGGAGAGCGACCCTTGACCTTGCCAGGTAGGTCGCTCCCCCACCACACAGCTCCGCCTGTGTTGTCTGCCCGTTGCTTCTGCAGGTAAGATCGCCCTCCGCTTGTGACCCCGGTGCCCGTTTTTTTCTGCCTGTCTCCCCTTTTCCTTTCTGTGCCCCTCGCTGCCCCATTGTCGTTGTGCCCGTGATTCTGTCTGCTTTCTCCCCTGTTTTCCTTTTTGTGCCCCTCGCTGCCCCATTGTCGCTGTGCCCGTGATTTTGTCTGCTCTCTCCCCTTTTCCTTTCTGTGCCCCTCGCTGCCCCATTGTCGTTGTGCCCGTGATTCTGTCTGCTTTCTCCCCTGTTTTCCTTTTTGTGCCCCTCGCTGCCCCATTGTCGCTGTGCCCGTGATTTTGTCTGCTTTCTCCCCTGTTTTCCTTTTTGTGCCCCTCGCTGCCCCATTGTCGCTGTGCCCGTGATTTTATCTGCTTACTCCCCTGTTTTCCTTTTTGTGCCCCTCGCTGCCCCATTGTCGCTGTGCCCGTGATTTTGTCTGCTCTCTCCCCTGTTTTCCTTTTGTGCCCCTCGCTGCCCCATTGTCGCTGTGCCCGTGATTTTGTCTGCTCTCTCCCCTGTTTTCCTTTTTGTGCCCCTCGCTGCCCCATTGTCGCTGTGCCCGTGATTTTGTCTGCTTTCTCCCCTGTTTTCCTTTTTGTGCCCCTCGCTGCCCCATTGTCGCTGTGCCCGTGATTTTATCTGCTCTCTCCCCTGTTTTCCTTTTGTGCCCCTCGCTGCCCCATTGTCGCTGTGCCCGTGATTTTGTCTGCTCTCTCCCCTGTTTTCCTTTTTGTGCCCCTCGCTGCCCCATTGTCGCTGTGCCCGTGATTTTGTCTGCTCTCTCCCCTGTTTTCCTTTTTGTGCCCCTCGCTGCCCCATTGTCGCTGTGCCCGTGATTTTGTCTGCTTTCTCCCCTGTTTTCCTTTTTGTGCCCCTCGCTGCCCCATTGTCGCTGTGCCCGTGATTTTGTCTGCTCTCTCCCCTGTTTTCCTTTTTGTGCCCCTCGCTGCCCCATTGTCGCTGTGCCCGTGTTTTTGTCTGCTCTCTCCCCTGTTTTCCTTTCTGTGCCCCCGATGCCTCTCGCCATTCCCGCCGCTGCGTCCCTGCGGCCCCGCCCCCTGACCGCCCATTCGCTGCCCCTGCCTCCCGCCTCCCAGCTGCTCCTCCCTCCCACCTCCCCATAAATGGCGGCCGCTGCGCGTGAGGAGAGCGACCCTTAACCTTGCCAGGTAGGTCGCTCCCCACCACACAGCTCCGCCTGTGTTGTCTGCCCGCTGCTTCTGCAGGTAAGATCGCCCTCCGCTTGTGGCCCCGGTGCCCGTTTTTTTCTGCCTGTCTCCCCTTTTCCTTTCTGTGCCCCTCGCTGCCCCATTGTCGTTGTGCCCGTGATTCTGTCTGCTTTCTCCCCTGTTTTCCTTTTTGTGCCCCTCGCTGCCCCATTGTCGCTGTGCCCGTGATTTTGTCTGCTCTCTCCCCTTTTCCTTTCTGTGCCCCTCGCTGCCCCATTGTCGTTGTGCCCGTGATTCTGTCTGCTTTCTCCCCTGTTTTCCTTTTGTGCCCCTCGCTGCCCCATTGTCGCTGTGCCCGTGATTTTGTCTGCTTTCTCCCCTGTTTTCCTTTTTGTGCCCCTCGCTGCCCCATTGTCGCTGTGCCCGTGATTTTATCTGCTTTCTCCCCTGTTTTCCTTTTTGTGCCCCTCGCTGCCCCATTGTCGCTGTGCCCGTGATTTTGTCTGCTCTCTCCCCTGTTTTCCTTTTTGTGCCCCTCGCTGCCCCATTGTCGCTGGGCCCGTGATTTTGTCTGCTCTCTCCCCTGTTTTCCTTTCTGTGCCCCTCGCTGCCCCATTGTCGCTGTGCCCGTGATTTTGTCTGCTTTCTCCCCTGTTTTCCTTTTTGTGCCCCTCGCTGCCCCATTGTCGCTGTGCCCGTGATTTTATCTGCTCTCTCCCCTGTTTTCCTTTTGTGCCCCTCGCTGCCCCATTGTCGCTGTGCCCGTGATTTTGTCTGCTCTCTCCCCTGTTTTCCTTTTGTGCCCCTCGCTGCCCCATTGTCGCTGTGCCCGTGATTTTGTCTGCTCTCTCCCCTGTTTTCCTTTTTGTGCCCCTCGCTGCCCCATTGTCGCTGTGCCCGTGATTTTGTCTGCTCTCTCCCCTGTTTTCCTTTTTGTGCCCCTCGCTGCCCCATTGTCGCTGTGCCCGTGATTTTGTCTGCTTTCTCCCTGTTTTCCTTTTTGTGCCCCTCGCTGCCCCATTGTCGCTGTGCCCGTGATTTTATCTGCTCTCTCCCCTGTTTTCCTTTTTGTGCCCCTCGCTGCCCCATTGTCGCTGTGCCCGTGATTTTGTCTGCTCTCTCCCCTGTTTTCCTTTTTGTGCCCCTCGCTGCCCCATTGTCGCTGTGCCCGTGATTTTGTCTGCTCTCTCCCCTGTTTTCCTTTTTGTGCCCCTCGCTGCCCCATTGTCGCTGTGCCCGTGATTTTGTCTGCTTTCTCCCCTGTTTTCCTTTTTGTGCCCCTCGCTGCCCCATTGTCGCTGTGCCCGTGATTTTGTCTGCTCTCTCCCCTGTTTTCCTTTTGTGCCCCTCGCTGCCCCATTGTCGCTGTGCCCGTGATTTTGTCTGCTCTCTCCCCTGTTTTCCTTTCTGTGCCCCCGCTGCCTCTCGCCATTCCCGCCGCTGCGTCCCTGCGGCCCCGCCCCCTGACCGCCCATTCGCTGCCCCTGCCTCCCGCCTCCCAGCTGCTCCTCCCTCCCACCTCCCCATAAATGGCGGCCGCTGCGCGGCCGCGCCGCTGGCGCGCCGAAGGCGCGCCTAAGGCAAGCCCGTCTGCGCCCGTCCGCGACTGGACAGCGCCCAGCGCCAGAACCCCTGGATCCCACCGATGCATCACCACTCGACGGACCTAGGACGCCGCCACACTCACCGCACTCAATGCCGGCCGGAACCCTGCCTGCTACCGAGCCTCACCGAGACGCACCCACGGACCCTTCACCTGCCAAACCTGCCGATTCACCTGCCCCCGGACGTGCACCACCTCCGCCAAGTCGAGCACCAGCAGCAACCACCTGAAATGCATCCTGCTGAACACCCGCTCCGTCCACAGGCACGCCGTGGAACTCTGGGACCTGCTCGACGCAACAGCACCGGACATCGCCTTCCTCACCGAAACCTGGATGAACGCCTCCTCAGCGCCCGACATCGCCATAGCCATCCCGGACGGATACAAGATCACCCGGAAGGACCGCGTCAACCAGACGGGAGGAGGCATCGCCATCGTACACAAGAACACCATCCGCATCTCGACTAACTCCGACGAGACCTTCACCGCCGCCCGAACACCTACACTTCCAGATACACACTGACCCCAAGACCACCCTCCGAGGCACCCTCATCTACAGACCCCCGGGACCACGCACACTATTCAGCGAAGACATCGCAGACTTCATCAGCCCGCACGCCATGCCCTCCGCCGACTACATCCTCCTAGGGGACCTCAACTTCCACCTGGAGAACAACAACGACAGAAACACCACCGCCCTGCTGGACAATCTCGCCAACCTCGGACTCAAGCAACTGGTGAACACGCCCACCCACTACGCCGGCCACACGCTTGACCCGTCTTCTCGTCCAGCAAGCACATCTCCTTCAGCCACGCCACCGGACTCCACTGGACCGACCACAGCTGCGTCCACTTCAGCTTCAGAAAGACTACGACCCACCACCACCCGCAACAGGCTCCCCGCCGGAGCTGGAGCAAGATCACCGCCGAGCAGCTCACCGCCTCCCTCAGCCAGAACACACCCACCAACACAACGGACCCAAACGAAGCAGCCAGCAACCTCGCCAAGTGGCTGACCGCCTGCGCCGACGACCTCGCACCACTAAAAACCCTCCCAACAGACCCGGAAGCAAGAAAACCCCTTGGTTCACCAACGAACTCAAGGAATCCAAGAAGAACTGCCGCACTCTCGAGAAAACCTGGCGACTCGACCAGACCACAGACAACAGGACCGCCCTCAAGCACGCCACCCGCAAACACCACCAGCTGATCCGTGCCACCAAGAAGTCGGCACTCAAAGAACGACTGGACAACAACGCCCATGACAGCAAGGAACTTTTCAGCATCGTCAAAGAGTTCTCCAACCCCAGCGCCGGAAACAACGACATCACCCCTCGCAAGACCTCTGCAACTCACTCTCCGCGTTCTTCCACCGCAAGATCACCGACATACATAACAGCTTCGACGCACAAACAACGCACCCTACCGCCGAACCAACGCCCGCCACCACCACCCTCTGCAACTGGACCCCGATCAGCACCGAAGACACCACCCGCACGATGAACTCCATCCACTCCGGATCACCAACCGACCCCTGCCCACACCACGTCTTCAACAAAGCCGACGCCACCATCGCACCCCATCTCCGGGACATCATCAACTCCTCCTTCCACACCGCCACCTTCCCGGAGAGCTGGAAGCACGCCGAGCTTACCGCCCTCCTGAAGAAACCAACGGCGGACCCCACCGACCTTAAGAACTACCGTCCCATCTCGCTCCTTCCGTTTCCGGCCAAAGTCATCGAGAAGACCGTCAACAGACAGCTTGCCGCCTTCCTCGAGACGAATGGATCCCTCGACCCCTCGCAGTCCGGGTTTCGGGCCAACCACAGCACCGAGACCGCCCTTATCGCAGCCACCGACGACATCAGAACCCTAACCGACAACGGGGAAACAGCTGCCCTCATCCTCTTGGACCTCTCCGCGGCGTTCGACACCGTCTGCCACCGCACCCTAGTGAAGCGCCTCAGCAACATCGGAATCCGAGAGAAAGCACTGGAATGGATCATCTCGTTCCTCGCCGGAAGAACCCAGAGAGTCCGCCTCCCCCGTTCAGATCCGAAGCCACCGAAGTCATCTGCGGCGTTCCACAGGGATCCTCACTCAGCCCAACCCTCTTCAACGTCTACATGAGCCCCCTCGCAGCCATCGCACGCCGACACAACCTCAACATCATCTCCTACGCCGACGACACCCAGCTGATCCTCTCCCTCACCAACGACCCCACCACCGCCAGAGCCAACCTACACGACGGGATGAGAGACGTCGCCGACTGGATGAGGAACAGCCGCCTTAAACTGAACTCAGACAAGACGGAAGTCCTCATCCTGGGCTCATCACCCTCCGCCTGGGACGACTCCTGGTGGCCCCCGGCCCTGGGCACCGCGCCCAAGCCAACGGACCACGCACGCAACCTGGGCTTCATCCTGGACTCCTCCCTGTCGATGACCAGACAAGTCAACGCCGTCTCATCTTCATGCTTCAACACCCTGCGCATGCTCCGCAAGATCTTCAGATGGATCCCCACTGAAACCAGGAAGACCGTCACCCAGGCACTCGTCACCAGCCGACTGGACTATGGGAACACCCTCTACGCCGGAACCACAGCCAAACTTCAAAAAGACTCCAGCGCATCCAGAACGCCTCCGCACGACTCATCCTGGACATCCCCCGACACAGCCACATCACCGGACACCTGAAAGACCTGCACTGGCTCCCCGTCAGCAAGAGAATAACGTTCAGACTCCTCACCCACGCACACAAGGCCCTCCACGACCTGGGCCCAAAGTACCTCAACGACCGCATGACCTTCTACACGCCCACACGCCAGCTACGATCAACCAGCCACGCCCTCGCCACCGTACCACGCATCCGCAGAACCACCGCCGGAGGAAGATCCTTCTCCTACCTGGCAGCCAAGACCTGGAACTCCCTCCCCACTCACCTTCGGCGAACCCAGGACCATCTCTCCTTCAGGAAGCAGCTCAAGACCTGGCTGTTCGAGCAGTAACTTACCCCTCCCCCAGCGCCTTGAAACCCTCCCGGGTGAGTAGCGCGCTCTATAAATGCCGTGATTGATTGATTGATTGATGGCGAGGGAGTGAGTTACAGTTACCTTAGGGAACGATTTATAGTTACTTGAGATAACTATAGCTATAAGTGCTGAATTCTTATGGTCTTGTGTGTGTAAAATCTGAGCCTAACTATAATGTCCCTATAATCTTTTCATTTTTCAATCGATTTCTAAGGTTTATAAAATGTTATTTCCTAACTATAACATCCCTGTAACCTTTGTTTTTTTCAGTGAATTTCTATGTTTTTCTAATGCTATTTCCTAATTATAACATCCCTGCAACCTGGGTGTGTGAGGGTGTGTGTAAGTGGGTGTGTGAGTGGTTGTGTGGGTGTGTGAGTGTGTGTGTGACTGGCTGTGTGAATCTTTGAGTGGGTGTGGAAGTGGCTGTGTGGGTATGGGAGTGGTCTGTGAGTGGGTGTGTGTGAGTAGTTTTGAGGGTCTGTGAGTGAGTGGCTGCATGGGCGTGTGAGTGGGTCTGTGAGTGGTTGTGTGGGTGTGGAAGTGGAAGTGGGTGAGTGAGTGAGTAGATGTGTGGATCTGTGAGTGTATGTTTTTTTCAAATTGGAGGGTGTGTGTAAGTGGGTGTGTGAGTAAATGGATGTGTGAGTGTGTGGTAGGTATTTGAATGTGTGTGTGACTGGCTGTGTGAGTCTTTGAGTGAGTATGGAAGTGGCTGTGTGGGTATGGGAGTAGGTGTGTGAGTGGCTGTGTGAGTGTCTGAGCAGTTTTGAGGGTGTGTGAGTGGGTGTGTGAGTGGCTGTATGGGTGAGTGAGTTGAGTGGGTGTGTAAGTGGGTGTGTGAGCATGTGTGTGAAAGCTGTCCTGGTCTGTGAGTGGGTGTGTGAGTAGTTTTGAGGGTCTGTGAGTGAGTGGCTGCATGGGCATGTGAGTGGGTCTGTGAGTGATTGTGTGGGTGTGTAAGTGGGTGAGTGAGTAGGTATGTGGATCTGTGAGTGTATGTTTTAAAAAAAATTGGAGTCTGGATCCGTGGATCCACCCGAATCTACCTGAATCTGGGAGGATCCGGGGAGGATCCATAGAGGATCCTCGTTAAAAAAAGGGTTTGGGACAATTTCTTGCCCATGAGGGGTCCCTCACAGACCCCTCAACTAGCCCCATGGGCCATGGTACCTCTACCCTGACCCTTCAATCACTTTTTAACTGTATTTTTCCCGCTGAAAACCGAGTCCCGGTGAATAAAATGGCAGCTGCAACTTTCATCTCAGGTTACAGCCAGTCAATCACGGCATTGCTGTTTGTACATGGATTCACGAATCCAAGGAGGATCCAAGGGGGATCCATTGAGGATCTACCTCCTTAGATATACAAATTTGGATTTCTATAATAAGTAAAAAACTACTGAATGGATCTACACCAAATAACACAAAGGGTTCTGTCTGGACCATGACCTACCTTTCTGCCAAATTTAGTGTAATTCTGTCCAGCGGTACCAGAGGTAGTCGTATCTAAAATCTCTATGGAAACGAACATGGGAAAACACTTTTTTTACCGCCCCCACCGTTTTTTCGTTCCCCCTTGACGGATCGGCCCGAAACATTCCCTGCACAACTAGAATCACCGGCACAATTTTTTGGGGAAAATTTCATGAAGATTTATCAAACGGCACCAAAGATATACTTTATCATACAGAAACATGGTCCAAACGGTAACTACCTACTGGTGACCACCAATAGGATATATATTCTCTCTAAAAAAACGCAAAGATTACAGGGATGATATAGTTAGGTAGCAGTTATAGTTATACTTATTTGAAGAAACTATAACTTGTGGCCTAAAATTGTTTAGCGGCATGAGTTAAAATTTCTTCAGATAAGTATAACGATAAGTACAACTATAACTGCTGAATTTCTATGGTTTTGTGTGGGTATCTTTAACATGTGGGATCTGAGTGGGTGTGTGACTGTATCAGTGTGTGAGTGGATGTGTGAATGGCTGTATGGGTGAGTGCATGCATGAGTGACTGTATGGGGAGTGAGTGGATGTCTGACTAGGTTTGTAGGTGTGTGAGTAGTCATGTCAGTGGTTTTATGGGTGTGGAGTGGGTATCTGAGTGGTTGTATGGGTGTGTGAGTGGGTATCTAAGTGGTTGTCTGGGTGTGTAAGTGAGTGGTTCTGTGGGTGTGTGAGTGGCTGTATGGGTGTGTGAGTGGCTGTATGGGTGTATAAGTAGATATGTGAGTAGCTGTGTGGGTGAGCGAGTTTGTATGTGAGCGACTATGTTGGTGAGTGAGTGGGTGTGTCAGTGGCTGTATGGGTGACTGAGTAGCTGTCTGGATGAGTGGGTGTCTGAATGGCTGTGTGAGTGAGTGACTGGGTGTGTAAGTGGCTATATGAGTGAGTGGCTATTTGAGTGAGTGTTTGGTCAAGTGAGTTGGTGTGTAAATGGTTGTATTGGAGAGTGAGTGTCTGTGTGAATGACTATGGGTGAGTGAGCACATATGGGAGTGCTTGAATGGGTGTGTGAATGGGTATTCAAGTGGTTGTGTGGGTGTGTGAGTGAATGTGTGAGTACTTGTATGGGTGAGTGAGTGTCTGTGTTGAATGGGTGTGTGAGTGCATGCATGATTGGCTGGGGAGCGAGTGGAGGTCTGACTAGGTTTGTAGGTGTGTCAGTGGTTGTATGGGTGTGTGAGTGGGCATCTGAGTGGTTATATGGGTTTGTGAGTGAGTGGTTTTGTGAGTGTGTCAGTTGCTGTATGGGTGTGTGAGTGGGTGTGTGAGTGGCTGTATGGGTGTATAAGTAGGTATGTGAATAGCTGTGTGGGTGAGTGAGTTTGTATGTGAGTGACTATGTTGGTGAGTGAGTGGGTGTGTCAGTGGCTATATGGGTGAGTGAGTGGCTGTATGGGTGAGTGAGTAGGTATCTGAATAGTTGTTTGAGTGAGTGACTGGGTGTGTATGTGGCTGTATGGGTAAGTGAGTGAATGTTTGAGCGAGTGGTTAAGTGAGTTGGTGTGGGAATGGTTGTATTGGAGAGTGAGTGTCTGTTTGAATGACTGTGTGGGTGAGCGAACATATATGGGAGTGCTTGAATGGATTTGTGAATGGGTACTTAAGTGGGTGGGTGTGTGAGTGAGTGAGTGAGTGTGTGAATACTTATATGGGTGAGTGAGTGTCTGTGTTGACAGGCTGTGTGGGTGTGTGAGTGGGTATGTGAGTGGTGAATGGTGAATAAGTCTGTGTGTGAGTAACTATATGGATGAGTGTATGGCAGTGTAGGTGAGTGACTGGTTGTGTGAGTGGCTGTATGGGTGAGTGAATGGTAATGTGAGTGGCTGTATGAGTGAGTAGGGATGTGAGTGGCTTTATGGAGCTGTGAGTGGGTGTGTGATTAGAGGTATGGGTATGTGAGTGGTTGTGTGGGTGTGTGAGTTGGCATACAAGAGGTTGTATGGGGAGTGAGTGGGTGTATAAGTAGCTCTGTGGATAATAGCATCAGTGATGTCATTTGAGATATCATCAGTGATGTCACTGACCATGTCATGAGTGATGTAATATGTGAGGTCATAAGTAGTGCATTGCAGGCGTAAGTTATAGGTAGCTCAGGTAACAATAACTGCTGAATTTCAATGGTTTTGAATAAGTGGAATCTGAGTCTAACTATAACGTCCCTATAACGTTTGTTTTTTTCAGTGAATTTCTATGGTTTTTTAAAAATCTATTTCCTAACTATAATGTCCGTGTAACCTTTGCTTTTTTAAGTGAATTTTTAAGGTTTTTTAAATTCTATTTCATAACTATAATGACCCTGTAACCTTTGGTTTTTTAAGTGAATTTCCATGGTTTTTTAAACTACTAGGTAGTTTTGCAGAGTGGTGGAGAAGAGCTCTCAGCAATCCCGCTGTGTGGGACTTACTACTGGTAACATGAGGGCTTCTTAACCTTCAAGGACCCTTAGCATCCAAAGGGACTACCTCCCCCAACAAGTAGTGCGCCAGGAGGTGTGTTTGCAGAGTAGTGGAGAAAGGGGGTGGGGCCTCTGATACTTTCTCAGAAATCCCGCTGTGTGGGACTTACTGGAGGTAACAGGAGGGGTTGTTGGCCCCCAAAGACCCTTAGCAGCCAAGGGGACGACTTTATCCCCTAACCAGTAGTGTGGCAGCCTGGGTGCATTTGCAGAGTGGTGGAGAAAGGGGGTGGGGCCTCCCACGAGTTCTCAGTAATCCCACTGTGTAGGACTTATTGGAGCTAACAGGAGGGGTTGTTGTTCCCCAAAGACCCTCAACATCTAAGGGGACCTCATCCCTCAACCAGTAGTGCACCAGGAGGTGGTTTTGCAGAGTGGTGGAGAAAGGGGGTGGGGCCTCGGATGACCTATCAGCAATCCCACTGTGTGGGACTTACTGGAGGCAACCGTATTGGTTGTTGGCCCCCAAGTACCCAAAGGAGCGAAGGGGACCTTATCCCCCAAGCAGTAGTGTGCTAGAAGGTGTATTTGTAGAGTGGTGGAGAAAGGGGGCAGGGCCACTGTGTGGGACTTACAGGAGGTAACAGAAGGGGTTGTTGGCCCACAAAGACCATCAGGACTTCATTCTCCAAACAGTAGTGCACCAGGAGGTGCCTTTGCGTAGTGGAGGAGAAAGGGGGCGGGCCTTGGTCACCTCTCAGAAATCCCGCTGTGTGGGGCTTACTGGAGGTCACAGGACCCTCACCAGGCAAGGGGACTTCATCCCCCAACAAGTTGTGCGCCAGGAGGCCCCTTTGCAGAGTGGTTGATAAAGGGGGCAGATCCTCTGGCAACTTCGCCCTGGCCAGTGGTTTTAAAAAAAAATATATGAGAGGTAGGGGGGCTACGCGGCCCCCCTCCCCGGGCCAATTTGGCCCCAGGGAACCAATTTCCTAGGGGTGATCTTTTAAAAAAAAAAAATTTAATAGGGGTGGGGGGCTGTGTGCCCCTCCTCCCCAGGCTAATTCCAGCACTGGCGACCCCATCCCCCGGGACCCGGCTGTTTTGCAATGGGGAGGTATGCCACCCGGACCCCCTCCCTGGGTCGATTTTGGCCCTGGGGACCCATTCCCCCGGAGCCTGGCCATTTGCTCTGGGTGCCCCCAGGGCACCCAGTCTTCATTGGGATGGCAGGGGGAGCCTGAAGGCCCCCGAAGTCTGTGCTGCCCCCCGCCTCCTGCAGGAGCCGGCATTGCTTTCAGACACAGGGTGCTGCTAAACATGCAGCTCCCTGTGTCTGAAAGCAATTTGTCTGATTCCCTGATTGCTTGTCAGCAAGCAGGGAAACAGACGAATGCTCCGCTTCCAGAAAGCAAGAGCATTTCTCCACTCTCGCCTGCTGAAAGCTGAGTGTTTGCTGTGGCTTGATGGGAGAGGTTAAAGTTCCTGCCAAGCCACAGCAAACAGATACACCACAAGGGTGGGCACCCCAGGAAATAGCAGGAGCCAGCCCTGGGGGAGGCGGTCCCCAGGGCTATCTATTGCTCCAGGAGGAGGATTGGATGGCCCCCTACTTTTATTTAGTAGGGGCTGTCCCCAGGAGGTGGCAGTTCCCAGGTCTGGGAACAGCACTAGAGGGGGGGCCATGTGCCCCCTCCACTTTTAAAATTACCTTGGCCCCAGAGAGGTGGTGGTCCCCTGGTCCCGGGGGGTTCGCGCGGCCTACCTATTACATTTAATTTGGCCCAAGGGAAGTGTTGGTCCCCAGGGCTGGGGGTCAACGTGTTCCAACACAGTTTATTTTTGCTATGTGGCTACTGAGAGGAGGTGGTTCCCAGGGTCGAGGTGGTCTGAGCGTCCCCCCTTTATTTTCATTTAAGTCTTTGGGAGGTGGTGGCCACCGGGGCATTTATAAGCCCCAGGAGGGGGCCCCTCCTTTAATTTCCCCTGGACCTGACCCGCCTGGGAGCCTATTAGAAAAGGAGCGCAGGAGCCCTATGCTTCTTTTTTCTTTATTTTTCAGTGGGAGCGGCAGCTCCAGCGTGGCTCCCACCAAATGTTTTTTTAATAAAAAAGTTTGTTTATCCTCTCGGGGACCTCTGGAACCCCCCCCCCCAACCCCAAGAGGCCTAGGAGGGCAGGGTATTTCTACCCTGCCCCCTTCTCATTCTTTTCAACTGTTTTTTTTGGGACTCGGCTCAAGTCGAGTCCCAAGATGGTTGCCAACACTTCCTGATTTGAAGTGTTGCCAGCCAATCAGATTTCAGCTTGAGGACTGTTGGATCATCAGAGGATCCGCGTCCCTATATCTAGAATTAGATTTGTCTCTCATTATCTCAAAAACTACTGAATGGATTTATGCCAATTTGCGCAAAGTTTGCTTTCTGGACTAACAGCTACCTTTCTGCCAAATTTAATATAATTCCGTTCAGCAATTCTGGCTGTAGTTGTGTTTAAAATCTTTATGGGAATTAACATGGGGAAAACGTATTTTTGGACCCCCCTCCTTTTTCTTGGCCCTTGCTTGATAAATCACCAAGAAACTTTCAAGACAGCAGCTGGAGTGAGTGTCATTATAGTTTTGAAAATTTCATGAGGATTCATCAAACAACGCCAAATGAAAAAAGCTCTTCCTATGAAAGCTAGGTTCAAATTATAACTACCTACTGGCAACCATCAGTAGCTTTCCGAATCACCCTGAAACTTTCAATTCAGGAGCTGACCAGAGCGCCCCATTAGTTTTGAAAATTTTACAAAGATTCATCAAACGACGCCAAAGATATTGGCAAAACAAAAAACGCTTTTCCTATGGAAACTAGGTCCTAACTGACGAATCTTTGTAAAATTTTCAAAACTAATGGGGCGCTTGGTCAGCTCCTGTCTTGAAAGTTTCGGGGTGATTCGTCAAGCGGGGGCTGAGAAAAAAGGGGGGTCCCAAAACGTGTTTTCTCCATGTTAATTTCCATAGGAAGGTTTGGAAAAGGCTACAGCTCGAACTGCTGAACGGAATTACACCAAATTTGGCAAAAAGGTAGCTCTTGGTTCAGAAAGAGACCTTTTTTTTAAATGGTGAAAATCTGTTAAGAAGGTCCTGAAATATTCATATTTAAAATATTTATATATCTGGTGACTGCGGTGGATCCGCGAACCCTCCTGATCACGATCTTGTCTCTGATTGGCTGCCAGAACTCCAAACCAAGAAGTGTTGGCAGCCATCTTGTGACTCGGTTGAACCGAGTCACAAGAAACAAGGACAAAAAACACGAAAAGGGGGCAGGGTAGAAACACCCTGATCCCTTAGGCCTGCTCAGGGGGTCCCTGTGGCCAAAAAAAGCATTTAAAAATAAAAATTCGTCAGGATTCGCGTACAGTACATGAATTTCGCCGAAAATGTGTTTAAAAAATGAAGCGTGGTGTCCCGCGCTTCGTTTTAATGAGTCCCGGGGTGGGCCAGGTCCCGGGAGCAATCTTGTTAATATATGTGGGGGCTGCCCGGGGCCCCGCAGCACGGGGGACCCCCACCTCCCAGGGGCTTTTAAAATAATATGCGGGGCACGCGGCCCTCTCACAGCCCGGGGACTGCCACCTCCCGGGGCTTCTTCGTAAAATGCATGGGGTGGCTCCTGCCCCCCACGCTGCCCCAGGGATCGCTACCTTCCCGGGGCATTCCTGATTATGGGCAGGGGGCCCTTGCGGGTCCCCCCCAAGCCCATGGGACCGCCACCTCCCCGGGGCTTAAATTTAAATAAGAAAGTGTGGGGGGCACCTGCCCCTCCCCACACTGCCCCGGGGACCACCACTTCCACGGGGCAATTTTAAATTAAGGGTGGGGGTCCGTTGCGGACCCCCAGCCCCGGGGACCACCACCTCCCCAGGGCTTCAATCATGATGGGAGGGGGGCCGCACGGCCCACCTCTAGGAGCCCTTAGTGGCCCTGGGGACCGCCACCCCCAGGACCGGCTCCAGCAATGTCACGGTGTGCCCACCCCCGGGACATTGCAGTTTGCTATGACAGGACGGGAGCACGGCTCCCTCCCTGCCATAAAAAACACTGCTTTGCTTTGTGGAAGCGAGAGCAGGAAACCTGCTCTTGCTTCCACGAAACAAAGCAGAATTGCTTTTGGGCAAAGGGAGCTGCATGTAAGCAGCTCCCTTTGGCCAGAAGCAATGCCGGCTCCCGCAGGAGACGGGGAGCCGGCAGGGACCGCGGGGGCATTGGGGCTCCCCCCGCGGTCCCCAACGTTGAGGCCAGGCCCGGGGTATGGGGTTCCGGGGCCAAAAGTGGCCCAGGGAAGGGGGCCACGCGGCTCCCCTCTCATGAAAATAAAAATAAAAAATAAAATAAACGAGGCAATACCCCGGGGGATGGGGTCCAGGAGCCCTTATTGGCCCTGGGGACCGCCACCCCCAGGGTCGGCTCCAGCAATGTCCCAGGGTGCCCACCCCCAGGACATTGCAGTTTGCTATGACAGGGCAGGAGCACGGCTCCCACCCTGCCATAGAAAACACTGCTTTGCTTTGTGGAAGCGAGAGCAGGAAATCTGCTCTCGCTTCCACGAAGCAAAGCAGAATTGCTTTTGGGCAAAGGGATCTGCATGTTAGCAGCTCCCTTTGGCCAAAAGCAATGCCGGCTCCCGCAGGAGATGGGGAGCCGTCAGGGACCGCGGGGCATTGGGGCTCTCCCTGCGGTCCCCAACATTGAGGGCAGGCCCCGGGGTATGGGGTCCCCGGGGCCAAAAGTAGCCCAAGGAAGATGGGCCATGCGGCACCCCTCCTGTGAAAATAAAAATTTAAAAATTTAAAAACGAGGCAATGCCCCGGGGGATGGGGTCCCCGTTGCCGAAGTCGGTCCCAGGAGGAGGGCCGCGCAGCCCCCTTCCCGTTTAAAAAAAAAAATGTCACAGGGCCTGGGGGATGGGGTCTCCAGGGCCCACAAAATATTGAGAGAAGGGGGACCACACAACCCCCCATCTAACAAAAAAAAGAAGAAAAAAAAGCCTGCATCTCGCCGGAGGCCCCGCCCCCTCCCTGCACCACTCTGCAAACACATCTCCTGGTGCGTTCTGGATTGGGGGATTAAGTCCCCTAGAATCTTAAGGGTTCTTAGGGGCCAACTAGCCCACCAGGTACCTCCAGTAAGCCCCACACAGTGGGATTGCCGAGAGGTGGTCCGAGGCCACGCCCCTTTTTACACCTCTTGGTGCACTGCTGGTGGGACGATGAGGTCCTCTTGTGTCCTGAGGACCTCAGGACTAAAGTGGACTTCATCCCCTGAGCCGCAGTGCGCCAGGAGGCGCGTTTGCAGAGTGGTGTAAAAAGAGGCGTGGCCTCGGACCACCTCTCAGCAATCTGGCAAGTTTTTTTGTTAATTTAGGAAGGGGTGCTGTGTGGCCCCCCATTTGCTTGATCGTTTTTGCCTGACCCATTTTTTTTTTACAGAGGTTGATTTCAGACCCCATCCCCTGGGACTAGGCCTTTTTTTTTTTTCATTCACAAAAGGGGAGGGGGCCATGTGGCCCCCCCACCCCAGGCCGATTTCCGCCCCGGTGACCCCATCCTCCGGGGCATGACCATTTTTAGTAATCATTTTCAAGGGAGGGGGGCCCAGCAGGCCACCTGCTGGGCCATTTTCCGCCCCAGGAACCCCATCCACCGAGGCCAGGCCACTATATTTTTTTTAATTTCATACTTGTTTTTAAGTAGGGGGCTACGCCCCCCCCCCAGGTCGATTTTGGCCCAAGGCCCAGCCATTTTTTTAAAAAAAATGAAAAAAGGGAGGGGGGCCGAGCAGCCCCCCTCCCGGTCCATTTTCTGCCCCGGGGACCCAATCCCCTGGGGTATGGGCAGCTGTTTGGGGACCGCGGGGGAAGCATGAAGGCCCCCGTGGTCCGGCCGGCTCCCTCCTTATGCGGGAGCCGGCATGGCTTTGGGGTAATAAGCAAAGTGTGCTCCGCTTTTAACAAGCAAGAGCACAGTGCTCTCGCTTGTTCAAAGCGAGCACACTGTTTGCTATGGGATGGCGGGAGCAGTGCTCCAGCCATCCCATAGCAAATAGCAATATGTCCCGGGGGTGGGCACCCCGGGACAGTGCTGGAGCTGGCCCTGGGGGTCCTCAGGGCCATTTACGGCTCCACGAGGGGGGCCACGCGGCCCCCCTCCAACAATATTTATGTTCAGAGAGGTGGTGGTCCCCGTGGCTGTGTGGGGGGGCTCGAGCCCCCCACAATTTATTTTTTAATATGGCCCCGGGGAGGTGGAAGTCCCCGGGGCTCCGTGGGGGGGCTGGAGCCCCCATGCATGTTTTGATTTTAGTCCATGGAAGGTGGCGGTCCCTGGGGTTGCAGGGAGGGCACGTGGCCCCCCTGTATTTAAGATAATTAGCCCCAGGGAGGTGGTGGTCCCCGGGGCTGCGTGGGGGGAGCAGGAGCCCACTCATGCATTAATTTAGAAAATAAAGCACCAGGGAGGTGGCGATCCCCGGGGCTGCAGGGGGCCTGTGTGGCCCTCCTGCATTTAATACACATAGCCAAGGGGAGGTGGCAGCCCCTGGGGCTACGTGGAGGGGCAGAAGCCCCCAGCACATTCTTTTTTCTTATAATAGCCCCGGGGAGGTGGTTGTCCCCCGGGGCTACGGGGGCCTCGTAGCCCCCCAAGCATTGCATGGATAAGTCTCAGGAGGTGGCAGTCCCCGGGGCTGCAGGGGCCTGCGCAGGCCCACACATCTATTTAAATAATTGCCCCCGGAACCTGGCCCACCCAGGGGCTTAAACAAAACGAAGTGCAGGAGGCCACGCTTGGTTTTTAAAAACAATTTCAGTCGAATTCGTGGATCCAACGGGAATCCAGCTGAAAACAAAATAAAATGGTTTTTTTAACCTGGGGGTCCCTGTGGAATCCCCTGAGCAGGCCTAGGGGGTCAGGGTGTTTCTACCCTGCCCCTTTTCTTAATTTTGAACGTTTATGGACCTTTTTTCTTGTGACTCGGTTCAACTGAGTCACAAAATGGCTGCCAACACTACCTGGTTTGAAGTGTTGGCAAAATAATAAACAAATACAATGGACGGAGGGTCCTAGGGAAACATTTAAGAGACCTGCAAAGGATTATATCCCCAAACTATCAATCAAATACAACACAAATCCTTGGGTCTAAGTTATCTGAACAAACCTGACAAACATACACAAAGGCACTATCACACAACCTAACTGGGGGAAAAATCCCTTTAGGAAGAAATCCCTCACCCACCTATGGTGGCATGCTTCATCATTTGGGACTCTCCTCCCAGAGGAAAAACCTAGTTCCTCTGAGGGCTACAACCCCCTCTCTGAGAGGGAGGAGCTCAGGGATGTTTTTCAACTGCTCTAGCTGGATCTGCTAGATCCTCCAAATGAGACTGCTAGTGTGAGTGAGAAAAGCAACGCAAGAGAATTAAAGTGAGTGAAGTGATATTAAAACTGGCTAGAGAGAACCAAGCATAAGCTTTATTCAGGAGTTCTCGCTGTCAGGATTAAAAAACAGTGCACCTGCGGTATGGATTTAAACCGCACGTGTCAAGTGGAAGATTATGGTCGACATGTTTCAGCCATGAGGCCCCCAATTCAGACCAGGCTTTCTTCAGGACCACTAAGATGCTGCTGCTAAGTGAATTGTGTGAAAAAAATGTTAAAAACTTTTAGTTAAACTCCCGGAACCAGAAATACTTGCGGTTCCTGTTCAATGGAAGGTACCCGTACCTAATGAAAATAAATAAGAGACAATGTAGGCCTTAAACAAAACAACGCAAAAAACAACATCAGATAACAAGGCAGTTGAGGAAGGATCAGAGTGCCTCCTCCTGAATATTGCACCACAAAAGTGTCTGCACAAAAACAATGTCATGCTTACCCGTAACGACTGGGTACGTTGCAGACCTCAACCTGGCAACAGCTCAGAGGAGAGGCACCGCTCTATGGAGGAACAGTATGTACAGTGTGCTAATGTCAGCTAAGAACACACAAATTATCAAACACACTAACACGGTTAAAGCATATAGATACCAAATCTAGTCATAAGAGCACCAGAGTGACCAGACTCAATAAAAAAACACAGCGTATATACAATGATACCACAAGTCCCCTTGTGTGATTCAAACAGGGTGCACTAATGTGTATCATAATCTATGGTATATTAAAAGCAGGGACAGCCTCTATACAGTATTTATCATAGAAGAGGACTGAACTATCAGAATTAGAAAAACTCATTCTAAGGGGAAGGAAAACAACCCCAGTCATGTCTCACATAATAAGTGGACATCCCTATTATATTACACAAGTGTAGAATTGTTCGGCTGCTAGGTTACTGAGAAAAGACCAAGCTACAGCTTGGCCTCTAGCATACACGTGTTGCATTTATGATGAAATGAGGGGGTTGGCAACAAATGGCTATCTTGGACACACTAGACAAAACTGTGATGTCAATTGAGGGCTGCATAATTGTGAAACAGCAAACAAGCCGCAAAAGAAACCCACAGTTCATAGAGCCTCTGTGCCACTATTGCCTATCACATAGATTCTGAATAAAGTGAAGGGGCACTAACTTCAAAGGCAGGGAAAGGCGCGAGCACATGAAGATGATATACGTATCAGTAAGCACCTCATCAGATAATGGGAGGGCAAACAACATGTCACTTACCTCTCCGTCGGTACCCCGGTCGGGTAGAGTCTATCGCGGGAGGTAAGTGCGCTCGTGACTGAGTGCTTCTTAAATACTGAAATTAGAGCGCGCTACCAACAGCCAACGCTAATTGGCAAACCTTCGCGCATGCGCGATGTCCTCAAACGCTAATCCTACGCGCATGTGTGTTGCGAGTCAAAGAACCTGGGGAATGTAGGTTAAAGCAGTAAGAGTTTACTGTGCATGTACGAGCCTATCTGGAGCGTCCTTATTATTACGGCGCGCTGGATAGCCATACTCAAATCTTATTTGTTCAAATATTATTTAAATTTTTGTTACACAGCTCCAGACATCGTGCCGTCTTCATGAAAAACATAGGTAAGTGACATGTTGTTTGCCCTCCCATTATCTGATGAGGTGCTTACTGATACGTATATCATCTTCATGTGCTCGCGCCTTTCCCTGCCTTTGAAGTTAGTGCCCCTTCACTTTATTCAGAATCTATGTGATAGGCAATAGTGGCACAGAGGCTCTATGAACTGTGGGTTTCTTTTGCGGTTTGTTTGCTGTTTCACAATTAAGCAGCCCTCAATTGACATCACAGTTTTGTCTAGTGTGTCCAAGATAGCCATTTGTTGCCAACCCCCTCATTTCATCATAAATGCAACACGTGTATGCTAGAGGCCAAGCTGTAGCTTGGTCTTTTCTCAGTAACCTAGCAGCCGAACAATTCTACACTTGTGTAATATAATAGGGATGTCCACTTATTATGTGAGACATGACTTGGGTTGTTTTCCTTTCCCTTAGAATGAGTTTTTATAATTCTGATAGTTCAGTCATCTTCTATGATAAATACTGTATAGAGGCTGTCCCTGCTTTTAATATACCATAGATTATGATACACATTCGTGCACCCCGTTTGAATCACACAAGGGGACTTGTGGTATCATTGTATATACGCTGTGTTTTTTTATTGAGTCTGGTGCTCTAATGACTAGATTTGGTATCTATATGCTTTAACCGTGTTAGTGTGTTTGATAATTTGTGTGTTCTTAGCTGACATTAGCACACTGTACATACTGTTCCTCCATAGAGCGGTGCCTCCCCTCTGAGCTGTTGCCAGGTTGAGGTCTGCAACGTACCCAGTCGTTACGGGTAAGCATGACATTGTTTTTGTGCAGACACTTTTGTGGTGCAATATGCAGGAGGAGGCACTCTGATCCTTCCTCAACTGCCTTGTTATCTGATGTTGTTTTTTGCGTTATTTTGTTTAAGGCCTACATTGTCTCTTATTTATTTTCATTAGGTACGGGTACCTTCCATTGAACAGGAACCGCAAGTATTTCTGGTTCCGGGAGTTTAACTAAAAGTTTTTAACATTTTTTTCACACAATTCACTTAGCAGCAGCATCTTAGTGGTCCTGAAGAAAGCCTGGTCCGAATTGGGGGCCTCATGGCTGAAACATGTCGACCATAATCTTCCACTTGACACGTGCGGTTTAAATCCATACACGCAGGTGCACTGTTTTTAATCCTGACAGCGAGAACTCCTGAATAAAGCTTATGCTTGGTTCTCTCTAGCCAGTTTTAATATCACTTCACTCACTGTAATTCTCTTGCGTTGCTTTTCTCACTCACACTAGCAGTCTCATTTGGAGGATCTAGCAGATCCAGCTAGAGCAGTTGAAAAACATCCCTGAGCTCCTCCCTCTCAGAGAGGGGTTGTAGCCCTCAGAGGAACTAGGTTTTTCCTCTGGGAGGAGAGTCCCGAATGATGAAGCATGCCACCATAGGTGGGTGAGGGATTTCTTCCTAAAGGGATTTTTCCCCCAGTTAGGTTGTGTGATAGTGCCTTTGTGTATGTTTGTCGGGTTTGTTCAGATAACTTAGACCCAAGGATTTGTGTTGTATTTGATTGAAGTGTTGGCAGCCAATCAGATTGCAGGCTTAAGATTGGGAGGGTTCGTGGATCCACAGCGTCCCAATTTGTATATCTGAGAAATGTTTACATTTCTCAGGAACTACTGAACGAATTTACAACATTTAACAAAAAGAATGCACTCTGGACCAAGAGCTACCTTTCTGCCAAATTTGGTGTAATTCTGTTCAGCAATTCGGGCTGTAGCTGCGTCAACAGTTTCCTATTGAAATTAACATGGAGAATAAGCATTTTGGGACCCCCCTTTTTCTCGGCCCCCGCTTGACGAATCACCTCAAAACTTTTAACACAACAGCTGAAGTGAGTGGGCCATTAGTTTTGAAAATTTCGTGAAGATTCGTCAAACGGCTCCAAAGATATTGGCAACAGAATAAAAGCTTTTTGAATAGAAACAAGGTTCTAACCATAACTACCTACTGGCGACTGCCAGTAGGTAATATATATATATATATATAAAAGAAGCCATATCTTAACAGCCTCGAGTCCGTGCCTTCTTCGTTGGATGTTTCTAAGGAAGCAGGACTGTTTGTTCATTCAAATTCAGCGTTTTGTGGTCTCAGCGCTGTTCACGGAACACTGGTCGTTTTGTGGCTCTGCCTTGTGACCGCAATTGTTGGAGGAGTACGGAAGTGCTACAGGGTGAGCCCTCAGAAGGGTTGCCAGGAAGAGGATGAAGGATGATGGCAAGGGGAGACTATGATCCTGCAGCGGGGCGGTTTGCCGACTGCCAGCACAGGGAGCGACGTCCGTGTGTGGGATCAAACTATTAAGAAATAAGATTCTGGACTTCTGGGACATACAGGGATCCCTTGGATTTAACATTGAGAAGTGAGACGTCGCGAGATATTGAATCCCAGTGTGGGTTGGAATTAACACCACTAATAAAGGTTATACACAGGAAGACAATAGCCTTGATAAAGTCGCGGGATTAATTCCCATGTAAGCGACGAAACACGTGTCGGCTGTCTGAACATCGGAAAATAAAAAGGAAAAAGAAATAAGAACTTACCTACTTGTATTTTACTTATGCTCACATCAAGCATGTTTATGTATATTGTGACATAACAGACGTGTGCTGAGGAATTCCTTTGGCCCCCGTTACATTACATTTTAGCCTCTGACTTTCTCAAGGATGTTTGCCTAAGAACTGTTGTTAATCAATGCAACTGCCAAGGTGCATTATGGGACAGGCAGTCCCGTTGAGAATACTGACACGCGCTGGGAAGCTGACATTTATGTCTTTTATTTTCAAACTATTTACAGTTTGGTCCTGGGGCGGGTCCGTGATCATCTTGGCCTGTGTGGATTTAAATGCAATCCATGCTTTCGCAGTGAGCAGCATTGAAAATGTTTCCCGGAGTAAAGGTCAGAGATCTGTATCTGGTGGTCTGGCTATATGCGTGGCAAAACAATTCGGGTTAAACGTTGTCCCAATGTGAAATTTCGTGACTAGTAGCAGTGTCGTCTGTTTTTAATCATTTCAACATATTATATGTTGGATTTACAGGCGATAAAAAACGAGTGATGGGCGCCATGTGCTTAACGCTAGGCCTGGGCGGTAAATTCCGTTCCGCTCGCGGAATTTGCGGAATTTGGGTAATTTCGCATTCCGCGGAGAACGCAAAATTGCCAAAAATTCCGCTATCCGCGGCTTCGCAGAATTTTTTGCTTGTTCGCGCTTTCACAGCGTTCGCGAACAGGAAAAAAGCATCGCGAGCGGGCAGAACAAGCAATTCCGCGTGTTCGCGGAACTTTTGCGTGCTCGCGGAGATTTTTTACCGTTTCGCTGAGCTTTGCGTAGCGCAACTACGCAAATTCCGCCCACCCCTACTAACGCATAGAATATCCCCACTTAGACGATTGTTACACATAGTTTTTATATGCACTTTGTTTCACTCATGCTTTTAGAATTACGGTAAATCACAAAAGCGGATTATCAGCACTGCGCAAATTATATATGAAGATGTGTTTTACATGTTACATGTTATAGGATTTGTATATTTTGCAGAGGGTGTACACTGATGCAATGTGTTTGATAGCAGTATTTTTTCTGTGTTTACTAAAGCCTTAAGTGGGGAGGATACTACATATACTTACACAGTGATGGCACCAATCATATTGACAAAGGCTTCTGTGAAGCCGAAACGCGTCTCTCGTGTCTCCGGGTCGAGGGTGACCTGTAATATTAAAAGAAGCCATATCTTAACAGCCTCGAGTCCGTGCCTTCTTCGTTGGATGTTTCTAAGGAAGCAGGACTGTTTGTTCATTCAAATTCAGCGTTTTGGGGTCTCAGCGCTGTTCACGGAACACTGGTCGTTTTGTGGCTCTCCCTTGTGACCACAATTGTTGGAGGAGTACGGAAGTGCTACAGGATGAGCCCCCAGAAGGGTTGCCAGGAAGAGGACGAAGGATGACGGCAAGGGGAGACTATGATCCTGCAGCGGGGCGGTTTGCCAACTGCCAGCACAGGGTCAGCATTTCCCCTGCAAGAAATGCCTTGCCCATGAGACTGGCGCTCTCTGGTGACCGGGCACCGCCAACGCCGATGCCGAAGCGGTGAGGACTGTTTGGCACATGGGAAACTTTTCATTCATCGATCCCCCTCGACCCTGAGTTTGTGCTTATTTTCTTATATTCATATTTGGTGTTGCTCGTCATCAAGGACATTGTGACATTCACCCCTAGAGACGATATGTTATTGTCCTTAATAGTCATGTTTTGTTCCATGGCCCCCGTTACATTACATTTTAGCCTCTGACTTTCTCAAGGATGTTTGAATAAGAACTGTTGTTATTACATGCAACCGCCAAGGTGCATCATGGGACAGGCAGTCCCTTTGAGAATACTGACACGTGCTGGGAAGCTGACATTTATGTCTTTTATTTTCAAACTATTTACAGTTTGGTCCTGGGGCGGGTCCGTGATCATCTTGGCCTGTGTGGATTTAAATGCAATCCATGCTTTCGCAGTGAGCAGCATTGAACATTTTTCCCAGGATAAAGGTCAGAGGTCTGTATCTGGTGGTCTGGCTATATGCGTGGCAAAACAATTCGGGTTAAAGGTTGTCCCAATGTGAAATTTTGTGACTAGTAGCAGTGCCGTCTGTTTTAAATCATTTCAACATATTATAGGTTGGATTTACAGGCGATAAAAAACGAGTGATGGGCGCCATGTGCTTAACGCATAGAATATCCCCACTTAGACGATTGTTACACATAGTTTTTATATGCACTTTGTTTCACTCATGCTTTTAGAATTATGGTAAATCACAAAAGCGGATTATCAGCACTGCGCAAATTATATATGAAGATGTGTTTTACATGTTACATGTTATAGCATTTGTATATTTTGCAGAGGGTGTACACTGATGGAATGTGTTTGATAACAGTATTTTTTCTGTGTTTACTAAAGCCCTAAGTGGGGAGGATACTACATATACTTACACAGTGATGGCGCCAATCAGATTGACAAAGGCTTCTGTGAAGCCGAAACGCGTCTCTCGTGTCTCCGGGTCGAGGGTGACCTGTAATATTAAAAGTAGCCATATCTTAACAGCCTTGAGTCCGTTCCTTCTCCGTTGGATATTTCTAAGGAAGCAGGACTGTTTGTTCATATATATATATATATATATATATATACATATATATATTATCTACTGGCGGTCGCCAGTAGATAGTTATAGTTAGGACCTATTATCCTTAGGAAATCCGCGACATTCTATTTGCAATAACGTTGGCGCCGGTTGACGAATCTTTGCGAAAGCTTCCAACTTGTTGTGGCGCTCCGGTCCGCTCCTACCCTGAAAGTCTCGGGGTGATACGTCAAGCGGGGGCCGAGAAAAAAGGGGGGTCCCAAAACGCGTTTTCCCCATTCATTTTTCCATAGGAACCTTTAGTCGCAGCTACAGCCCGAACTGCTGAACGGAATTATTCCAAATTTGGCAAAGAGGTAGCCCTTGGTTCAGACTGGTGCCTTTTGCTAAAATGGTGTAAATCCGTTCAGTAGTTCCTGAGAAATTCACAATTAAAATCACATATATATCTATGGGCGCGTCGGATCCGCGTACCCTCCTGATCACGAGCTGCATGCTAATTGGCTGTCAACACTCCAAATCAAGAAGTGTTGGCAGCCATTTTATCCCTCGGTAGAACCGAGGGACAGAAACAAGTGCGCAAAGCGCAAAGAGGGAGCAGGGTAGAAACACCCTGACCCCTAGGTTTGCTCAGGGGTCCCACAAGGACCCCCTGGGCAAAATTTTTTTTTTTTTTTAAAAATCGGCAGAATGCACTCAGGGTGCGCGAATCCTGCCGAAAAAAAAAAAATCGAAGCGCGGTCTCCCGCATGGTGGGGGGTTTAATTTTATGTGTGGGGGGCCTCAAAGGGCCCCCCAAGCCCCGGGGACCGCCACCCCCCGGGGCTTTTTAAAAATGGTGCGGGAGGGCTCTGAGCCCTCCCGCAGCCCCGGGACCACCACCTCCCGGGGCTTTTTTAAAATTAACAACCTGTGTGGGGGCTCCAGCCCCCACACGCCCGGGACCGCCACCTCCCGGGGCACTAACAAATTAAAATGGGGGTCCATTTTGGACCCCGAAGCCCCGGGGACCACCACCTCCCCGGGGCTGTGCTCATGTAGGGAGGGGGCCGCGCGCCCCCCTCCTGGAGCCCTTGATGGCCCTGGGGACCGCCACCCCCAGGGCCGGCTCCTGCAGTGTCCCGGGTGCCTACCCCGGGACACTGTAGTTTGCTATGGCAGGACGGGAGCCTCGCGGCTCCCGTCCTGCCATAGCAAACTGCTTTGGATATTGGAAGAGAGAGCAGGGAATCCTGCTCTCTCTTCCAATATCCAAAGCACATTGCTTTCCACATGGGGAGCAGCATGTCAGCTGCTCCCCATGTGGAACAGCAATGCCGGCTCCCAAGGGACGTGGGGAGCCGGCGGGACTGTGGGGGTATTGGGGACCCCCACAGTCCCCAACGGAGAGGGCCAGCCCCGGGGGATGGGGTCCCCGGGGCAAGTAGTGGCCCAGGAGGGGGCCACGCGGCCCCCTCCCAAAAAAAGAAAAAGAAAAAAAAAAGAAAAAAATGGAAAGGCCGGCCCCGGGGGATGGGGTCCCCGGGGCCTTAAATGGCCAGAGGAGGGGGGCCACGCAGCCCCCCTCCCAAAAAAAGAAAAAGAAAAAAAAGAAAAAAAAATGGAAAGGCCATGCCCCGGGGGATGGGGTCCCCGGGGCCAATACAGGCCCAGGGAAGGGGGCCACGCGGCCCCCTTCCCGTTTTTTTAATTAAAAATTTAAAAAAGGGGTAAGGCCCTGGGGGATGGGGTCCCCAGGGCATAAAAACAGGAAAAAGGAAGGGGGCCACACAGTCCCCTTCAGGAGACAAAAAAAAAATTTAAAAAAAAACGATCGAGCCCGCAGGCCCCGCCCCTTCCTTCACCACTCTGCAAATGCGCCCCTGGCGCGTTTGCAGAGGGAGAACAATTCCCCTTGAATACTGGGGGTCCCTGGGGCCAACTAGCCCACCAGGAACCTCCAATATGCGCCAGGGGCTGTGTTGCAGAGACGTGTAGAGAGGCCACACCCCTTTTACACCTCTCTGCAACGCAGCTCTGTGGCGCTTTTGGAGGTATATGGTGGGCTAGTTGGACTCCGGGGACCCTCAGGATTCAAGGGGACTTAATCCCCCAACTTAAAACGCGCTACGGGCGCGTTTGCACAGTGGTGAAGGGAGGGCGGGGCTTCAGGGGACATGTGTGCAAACAGGCCCCGTGGCCCGTTTTAAGATGGGGAATTAAATCCCCTTCAATCCTGAGGGTCCCTGGGGGCCAACTAGCCCAACAGGTACATCTAGAAAGCGCCACAGAGCTGCGTTGCAGAGAGGTGTAAAGGGGTGTGGCCTCTCTACACGTCTCTGCAACGCAGCCCCTGGCGCATATTGGAGGTTCCTGGTGGGCTAGTTGGCCCCTAGGGACCCTCAGCATTCAAGGGACTTAATCCCCAACTTAAAACGCGCCACGAGGCGCGTTTGCACAGATGTCACCTCAGGCCCCGCCCCTCCCTTCACCATTGTGCAAATATTCCTCTAAAATCAGCCGAAATACGAATTCCGATTTACTCACCTGTTATAAGGAGAGACCTCAGTGCTGTATCTTTCAGCCCAGTACTGGTCCTGAAAAGTAATTTTAACCGTACTTACCAGTAACTTGAATTTCCTTCCATAGGCTAACATTGACTGGTTTCACTTGGAAATTCTTCTAAGTGTGGAGTTTTGGAACTTTAAAATATTCCTCTAAAATCAGCCGAAATACGAATTCCGATTTACTCACCTGTTATCAGGAGAGACCTCAGTGCTGCATCTTTCAGCCCAGTACTGATCCTCAAAAGTAATTTTAACCGTACTTACCGGTAACTTGAATTTCCTTCATAGGCTAACATTGACTGGTTTTCAGCAAAAAGTTTCAAAGTGTTGATTTTCACAAACTACAAATATTCCTTAAAAATCGCCTGTATGACTTAAACGCATTCTTTCAACTGTTTACAGGAGATGCACCAGTGCTGGATCCAGGATCCAACACTGAGTAAGAAAAAGTAACGATAACAGTTTTTACCTGCTAAGTGAATTTCCTTCCATAGGATAACATTGGTGATTCTATGAGAAAAAGTTTCTAAGTGTCAACTTTTAAAATACAATAATATTCCTTAAAAATCACGACTGTAACCAAAACGCTTTTACTCAACTGTTTACAGGAGATGTACCAGGACTGAATCTAGGATCCAGTCCTGTGGTTAGAAAAGTAATCCATAAAGTAACTAATTGCATTTAACTAGAAATTCACATTGAGCTGAATGTTGCATTGTGTTTGAAAATGTGTTGCCCATTGCAACAACTGTAACTACTGTACTTAAAAGTCTATTGCCTATCTGCAAAGTATTTAAACTAAAGTAATTCATTCTGAGAAAGTATTTTTGTAATGTAATGTATAATGTAATTACAATGTAATTTAAAAAATAAAATATGTAAAAAAACTGTTTCTAAAAATGTAGTAAATCAGTATGAAAAAAATTAATATAACAATTAATACATTTAAAAATTTTCATTTACAAAACCTTTGAAATTCACTAAAAAAACGTAGGTTTCAGGCACGTTATAGTTAGAAATTAGCATTTAAAAAACCTTTGAAATTCACTGAAAAAACCATAGGTTTCAGACACGTTATAGTTACAAATTAGCATTTAAAAAACCTTTGAAATTCACTGAAAAAACCATAGGTTTCAGACACGTTATAGTTATAAATTAGCATTTAAAAAACCTTTGAAATTCACTGAAAAAACCATAGGTTTTAGGTACAGTTATAGTTACTTGGACATTGCACTCGTACAAAACCCGTGAAATTCCCCGTTATAGTTAGTTCAGCTAACTATAACTCGCGCCCCGCAATGCACTGCTGATGACGTCACATATTACATCACTCATGACATGGTCAGTGACATCACTGATGACATCACTGATGACATCTCAAATAACATCACTGATGACATCATCCACGTGATAATCTGATGCACCTCCTCACACCCTAATATAACCTTTGATACACCCACTCTAAATTACAGACTGCCATTCGCAAAACCATAGACACTCCAACACCAATAACTACATACCCACTCACTGATTCTTAGGTCTACACACACACATCCACTCACTCACCCGTACAGTCACTCATACTTACGGTCACTCAGTACAGGACTATCATATGCACTCTTACTCCTATATAGACACTCAAACAACGCCACTCATCCATAGAGATACTCACACACCTAGTCAGTCATGCAAATAATTAAACACACTGCCATTTACTCACCTATACAGTTATACACACACCAGCTCACTTACTCATACAAATAGTAGCACATTGTTACGCTCTTATACAATCACTGATACAAGCACACACTCATCCATACAGCCACTATCACAATCACTCACTCTTGCTTATAGCTATTTATATACTCCAACACACATATATACTGCCTTTCACATATGTAGTTACTCACACATGTACCACTGGGACATACATTCACTCACTAACACACTCTTACACACACTTACCCACCCATACAGTCTATCACAGATGCACTCTTGAAACCATCCACCCAGTGAATCACCCACTCACACATCTATGCACAGAGTTGCACACACCCTCCCACACAAACACTCAGGCACCCATACAGATACTCAGACAAGCATTCAATAACTCATATAGACACTCATTTAGCTATTCACAAACACATGCAGCCACTTACACAGCAACAGACAGACGGATACAGACATTCACCCAGTTTAGTCACTAACCCATGCATTCAGTAAGATACGTTAAATCACTCACTTATAGAGTCAGTCACGCACCTACTAAATCATCCATACAGACACTTACACACCCACTCATTCTTCAATACGTCTTTTCCTATATATATTAAAAATATTTAAACTTTACAGAAACACACAGTCACTGGATGATGTCATCAGTGATGCCATTTGAGATGTCATCAGTGATGTCATCAGTGATGTCACTGACCATGTCATGAGTGATGTAATATGTGACGTCATCAGCAGTGCATTGCGGGCGCGAGTTATAGTTAGCTGAACTAACTATAACGGGAAATTTCACGGGTTTTGTACGAGTACAATGTCCAAGTAACTATAACTGTACCTAAAACCTATGGTTTTTCAGTGAATATATATATATATATATATCCATCCAACAGCAATCGCTTATGCCCCAGCCATCTTTACGCAAGGAGTGTGCGGCGAAGTAGCGAACCTCAAAGCATTCCATCCATAACTGTAATTACGGCCAGTAAAATTCCCCTGGCTCGAACACCACAATACCGCCACTCAATTCGTTGTTCAGCGTATATTTATTCGACACTTGGCAACAAAAACAATGCCCAACGCGTTTCGGAGTTTCTTCACTCCTTGGTCATGGGTGAGGTGTATGCGTCATTTCCGCCTAATTTAAAGGAACGGATCGTGCGTTTCAACATCAACAATTGACATAAACAAAATACTCGTATTGTTGGTCAACATACTTATCAGTATAAAATCCAATGAAATAGCAATTGAATATACCCACATTATCGTTATTATCAGCATTATGTTTGGCTTATATGAATAACAATCATTCCGATCTTTAATTAAATTTGTAGTTCTTGACACAATTCCCACCCATGAGAGAGGGGGTAATCGAACAGTAGAATTGAGGAGGTTGAATCCAAGATGATTATCAAATTTAATACTCTTCACCCCAATGGATTAAACATGGATGAGGAATTAGCAGTACATCTAGGCTAATTATGAAATCTTCAGTCATTGTTTACTTCCTTCTGTATAGGTTTATGCCTTTTTAACATATGTGTGTGTTGTAAATTGTATTTTAATTAATATTTTCTTTGTTGGTTTGTTTCAGATTGAAGAATACCGAAATGCAGAAGAGCTCCTATATCTCTAAACTTATCAGCTGGTCTAGGTTCATATCTGTTTGAAACAGAACGAATGTATTGATTTGAATTGCCCATATGGGCAGAATTGGCTAGTGACTATGAATGGGCTAGAGACTATTTTGTTGTTCTGTTTTTACAATCATGATTCCACGTGGTCTTTAAATTACCATAAAGATGAGGGAATTCGTACATGCACCGCCCACTTGGGCTTAATTGTTTACTTTCCGCCTGTGTATTATTATTTTTCCGCATTGGTTGCAACTTTATTGACAGCTGAAATTTCGAGCATTGACATTGGAAGGTAGCTAGTCACACCTCCATTACGCTGTGGTTTTATATTTGTGAATCACAGTTTTCACGCATAAGTCAATCTTAGGTTTTGCATGATTGCCCATTGGGGGAGTATTGTGACGTTATATCATGTACATTGGTTAACAAAATGAAGGCGATGGTACATAACAGAGAATTACTCATAATTTAATTAAAGATCAGAATGATTGTTATTCATATAAGCCAAACATAATGCTGATAATAACGATAATGTGGGTATATTCAATTGCTATTTCATTGGATTTTATACTGATAAGTATGCCGACCAACAATACGAGTATTTTGTTTATGTCAATTGTTGATGTTGAAACGCACGATACGTTCCTTTATATTAGGCGGAAATGACGCATACACCTCACCCGTGACCAAGGAGTGAAGAAACTCCGAAACGCGTTGGGGATTGTCTTTGTTGCCAAGTGTCGAACAAATATACGCTGAACAACGAATTGAGTGCCGGTACTGTGGTGTTCGAGCCAGGGGACTTTTACTGGCCGTAATTACAGTTATGGATGGAATATATATATATATATATACATATATATATATGGAATATATATATATATACATATATATATATATGCTGCAACCAGCCGCTGCAGCCAGAGGGGACTCTGTGTCCCAGGACACACTTGTTTGCCCCAGAGGAGGAGGGGCTGCTGCTACCGAGTAGGCCTGGGCGGAATTTGCGTAGTCACATTACGCAAAGTTCCGCGAAGATGTAAAAAATCTCCGCGAGCTACGGAGAATTCCGCGAGCATGCGGAAATGCTTGTTCCGCCTGTTCGCGATGCGTTTTTCCTGTTCGGGGACGCTGTTTGTATGCTCGGGGGGAAATATCTCACGAACTTGCCCATGCGGTCTCCAATTGGCGCGGCCATCTTGTTTCACTTGTCCCGCCCGTTCGCGATGCGTGTTTCCTGTTTGCGAACGCGGATGTCCGATGGCGCGTCCGAATGACGTGTTCGCGATCGCACACTCTCGCGGGATCGCGCGGCCGGCTACCAAAATCTCGTCGCGAACGGATAGGAAAACTCGTCGGCGAACGCAGGGATCCCGGTAAGTCACTACCGCGTGCGCGAACACGCATTTTGAAAGCGCGAACAAGGAAACAATTCCGCTACGCCGCGGAATTTTAGGCAATTCCGCGTTCTCCGCGGAACGCAGAATTGCCAAAATTCAGCAAATTCCGCGAGCGGATCGGATTTTACCGCCCAGGCCTACTACCGAGGCTTCGCTCTAAAGCGCTCATTACTTCCCGCTGCTGCCTGAGGGGACTCCATGTCCCAGGACACACTTGTTTGCCCCAGAGGAGGAGGGGTCGCTGCTACCGAGGCCACGCTCTAAAACGCTTGTCACTTCCCGCTGCGTGGGACGCTGCAACCAGCCACTGCTGCCAGAGGGAACTCCGTGTTCCAGGACACACTTGTTTGCCCCAGAGGAGGAGGGGCCGCTGCTACCAAGGCCACGCTCTAAAGCGCTCATCACTTACCGCTGGACCGGTACGCACGCGGGCCGAGCCCGGGCGCCCCATCAGAGCCTGGCCAAGGCCGGGCTGGGCCATCCTTCTAACGTCTGCCCCCTGGACATTGAGGTACTGGTGGTTTAAATGTATGTTTCACCCATTTGGGGCTATTAGTAATATCTAAATAGCTGAAGTGTAACATCCTACAGCCTCAGAACAAGTGATGCTGTGGCTGTTTTATCTATGGCAGCCCTGTATTTTAGTCAATGGCAAAAAGAAAGGCTTTGGAGGGAGGGGGTGGGGGCATAGGTAAGCTAAGAAAGCCAAGAAACTATCTAAACACGCAGGGAGTAACTGTGTCCTGGATCGCATAGGCAGGGGTTAGGAGTAAACTATCTCTCCCATACGGGAATGAGTTTATTGAGAAGTTTGATAGATGTTTATTTCAAGAGAATTGCGGGCACATGCATCATACTCATAAATAGCGAATCCTTAATGGCGAATTTTAAAGATTCGCAATTAAGAAATCGCTATCACCAATGTATGACCGAAATAGCGAATAAAAAGCGAATCGCTAAAAATCGCAATCGCAAATGGCGATTACGCAATAGCGATTCGCAAATAGAGAAATACCCATTTGCGATCCCACTATTAGCGATTTCGCAAATTGCGAAATCGCTAATAGCAAATTCGCAAATAGGTTGTCGCTTTTGATGCATGGTAATGACATCACAACCAGGAAGTCATCCATCCCATGCTTCATTCAGTGCACTGAGAGAGTGAGAGGAGGAGGCGGAGTGCAGGAGCAGAGCAGGACAAACAACTTCTGGGCTTGCAGACCTGTCCTGTGCCAAAAAATTGAACCAGCAGCACCAGAGAAGAGTGCAGCAACCAGAAAACGTAAACTGAAATTCAGTGAGAAAGAACTTGAAAACCTCATAGAGGAGGTTGTGAGGAGCCACGATAAGCTCTTTGGGAAACTGTCTCTCAAGGTACCGGAGTCAGAGAAGAGAAAAATCTGGCTCAGGATCCAAAAGAAAGTTAACGCAGTGGGGGTCACCCACCGTACAATAGACGACCTGAAAAAAAGGTGGTACGACCTGCGCAGCCGTGCCAAGGAGAGGATTGCGGACAGGCTGAAGGAGGCTAAGAAGACTGGAGGGGGACCAGCAACACTGCCTGGAAATACACCCCTGGAGGACCTAGTTGAGTCCACACTCCAGCCTGAAGCTGTAGTGGGAGTGACCCAGTTGGATACATCAGGGGCGGCCAGTACTTCACAAGGTAAGATGCATGCAAATGTCCAATTCAAGAGACATATTAAATTGTGAACATCACCTCAGTTCAGCTCTAGTCTTCAGATACTAACTCCAGTCCACATTTTCATGCAACACCCAAATGCATTATGGGAGTAACAGGCAGGTTAGGCAAGTTGGTAGGCAAATACAAAGAAAGAAAGTACAACACGTGAACACTGTGTGTCAGATAGTAATTTAATGAGACCCAAAGTATGCTGAATGTGACACGACATTCCTCTTACAACAACTTAATATTGCACTGTTTAACATCACAGATGCAGCAGAAGGAGAGTCTGAGGAAAGTGAATGCGGAGACACACAGGAGACTCTGGCCGAGGCAGATGTGAAAACACCTGTGGCCCCACAAAGCACAGCCCCTGCCCCAACTATACTCAGGGCCCCAGTTCCACCACTGCAGCCCATGGAACTTGAGGAGGAGAGTGAACCAGCTCCACAGACAAGCCAGCCTCGAGGTACCCCACAACGACACCCCAGTCACAGGTCCGGCACAGCACAATCCAAAGCCGGAGGCACAGGTCAAGGGCACGCATGTCTTCACAGGAGAACCAAAGTCCAAATGTCTGGGGTGGGCTGGAGAGCCAGATGCTGAGGGTGCGGCGCCTGCAGGCAAAACACATGAGGTCAATGCAGGCACAACTCAGCAAAATGGCAAACAACATTGCAGTCATGAGCGATTGTGTGAGAGAGCTCACAACAGCAGTGGTGGAAGGCAACAGGCAGTCCAATGCAGCCATGCAGGAGCTGAGCAGGGTGATGCAGGAGGACCAGGTGTCACAAAGAAGAAGGCATCGCCAATTAATAATGCGCTTAGAAGGCTACACTAAATCAAACAACCGCCTGAGCACCAACACTGCACTGCTGTCCCGTCGGTCTGTGGCCATGCAGCTTGAAATGAGCCATTGATGTGGCCAGGGCATTGGTCCAGGTTACTAATGCCGTGGAACAATTCCAGACTGCTACTGCTGGGGGCAGCAATGTGACGGGGAGAGGGGAGAGGGGAGTGAGGAGGCGTCCAGCCTCAGTAGTCTGTCAGTGCCAGTCACCACATGCAGGAGGCTCACCACTCGGAGCACAACACCTTCCGAAGCCTCCATGACGGTTGGAGATGATGCCGGCGAAAGGCGTTTGGGAGTGCGTGGTAGAAAGAAATAGTGTGACTTTGGCAGACCAACTCATAGATGGTGATGTAACCATTGACAATACCATACTAGTGACTGTGATACAAGTCTGAAAAATAGTTATTGTTTTTTTTTGCTTACAATCACTGTGCCAATTTGCACCTGCTATGTGTGCTATAACACAACAACATGGTTTAATGCAAAGAAATACAGTACAGATCAAACATGCTGTGTCGTGTCTCATCATTACTCACCTCAAAAATAATGTTGTGTAATTTATGCACGTCTCCTTCGCCCTTCTGCTGAGCTTGCCCCATGTGCTGGTCGTAGTTCTGGCCCTTGCTGGTTGTCCTCCTCAGGCTCGCTGTCGGACAGTTCAATGGGTAGGCCTCTCCTGGTAGCAATATTATGCAAAATGGCACATGCAGCCACAATTCTGCAGCAGGTCTCGGGCCGGTACTGTAACGCTCCGCCAGTCTTGTGGAGGCAGCGAAAGCAACTTTTCATCAGCCCAAAGGTGCGCTCAATGATATTTCGTGTAGCAATGTGCGCTGCATTATACCTCTGCTCATTTGGGGTGGCTGGGTTGAGGTATGGTGTCAATATGTAGTTTCGCACGGCGTATGTGCTGTCACCTACAGGGTAGTGAGCAAAGGGTTAGTGACAGTTATGCATTGCCATTTGGCCATTGTGTGAGAGGAATCATTACATATGTTTACCAAGCAGATGTCCTTCGCCAAAATCACCCCTGAGCAGGCGGGTGTGTATGCCACTGTGTCGAAATATATAGGAGTCATGTGTGCTTCCAGGGTATTGAGCAACAATGTCTGTTATGATGTAGTTAGCATTGCAGACTACTTGTATATTGAGTGAATTATAGGATTTACGGTTCCTAAAAATGTATTCATTCACTGCTGGTGGACAAATGGCAACATGCGTACAATCTATGCAGACTATTACATGTGGAAACCGGGCTACCTGGTAGAAGTCCAGTTTAGACTTATTCAATTCCTGTGGGGCTGTGGGGAAGGTAATGTGGTTGTGGATCCTTGTCATCGTGGCATTCAGGAAAGAATTAAAAAAACGTGAAAGGGAGCTTTGTGACACCACTCCAGCTACAGCTACTACCCCTTGAAAACTGCCTGAAGCAAGTAGGTGCAGGCAACATAGGACCTGCACATGAGTGGGTATGGCATTGGTCCTACGAGTCTGGCGCTGCATTAGGGGTTCCAATTCTGCAATTAGATCAAGGATCATGGCACCATTTAGCCTGTACTTGTCGTATATTTCATCATCTGTTTGTCCCAACAATGTGATGCGCACTCTGAAAATGCGCTCCTGTATTCTCCTTCTTCGCTGAGCTGCTGCCTGGAGCCTCATCCTCCTCGCCATCACGTAGAGTGCTGCCATTGTGAAAGATTCTGAGGTTCCTGGGTCAGTTTATATAGTTTTATAAGGATTAGCACCTGTAGGGGTTTTTTACTCGTGGTTACCACCTGCCTGTGATATTCTTTAAATTGCACTTGCAAAATTGCGATTTTCATCAGAATCGCTATTTGCGATTTTTCATGCATGTCTTTGCGAATCTTTATTTGTGATTCGCTATTATGTATTCGCTAATTTGATGTTCGCAAATAAGGAATTGCTAAATTGTGGATCGCAAATTTAGCAATTTATTTTTGCGTATTTCATGGTTTTTCGCTATTTTGTGTTCATGCATTGGGAGTAGCTAATTTGCGGTCGCAAACATGCTTTGTTTGCGATTCGCAACGTTTGCGACCGCAAATTAGCTTGATGCATGTGCCTGTTGGAGTTCTGTCCCAGTACATAAGGCAGGCTATGTTAGTTTTTTCGCCCCGGCAATCCAAAATAAAATGGGGCGCCCGGCGGGGGCTTACTTATTTGGGCCAAGCTTACCCTTTGTTGTAGAATATCGCAACGACCCTCGAACCACCCAGATGTCATGGGAATTCGCCTCAAGGGACACACAGGCAACACCATTGACATCTATAATGTCTACATGAGAGGTACTGGGGGGTAGACCCTCAGTGACTATTGCAAAACTGGAGGAGCTTCTGGGTAAGATGAACCCTATTCCCTTCCTAATAATAGCAGGGGATTTTAACGTTACATTCGAACCGCTTAATAGGAAAGAGATGGATGAAGCGCAAGAGGAAGAGAAGCAGTGGATGGTCCCCATATTGGACCTGAAACCGGTAAAAAGGTGGACCCAAATAGTACTCCAAGTCAAAGCTATGACTATGGAGTTTAGCCTTAAGGCAGCAAATGGCAGGACCAAATCCGATAAATTGGGTGCAAATACATTTGATAGCCCGGGTGGTGAAAGCTGTATCGATTATATCCTGCTGGACCTGAGGCTCTGGCATAAGGTTATAGATATGGCTGTAGAAGAAACAATTGATAGTGACCATAATCCCCTCTGCCTAACAATGCTATCATTGTGGGGTGTAGTACCTGCACTGCCAAAGCCCCAGTGGCTGGCAACTAAAGAGGTCCGGCCAACTGACATGCGCCGTCTAAAATGGCATAAATTAGCCACTGATCATGATAAACTCCAGAGTATACAGAGTGAGCTGTTGGCTGCTACAGCAGAAGTTGCAGCACTAGAGGCAACCGAGGAAGGAAGGCTGGTAGTAATGAGCACTCATTGCCGCTTTTTCGATCACCTAGGTTCCTACTTTACAGTCGCAAAACATAATAAGAACTCATGGCCCACCAAAAAGAGCACACAGACATGGTATAACAAGGCATGCAGGTACTCCAGATCCCTATTAATATGAGCAGTTAAATGAGGGGACTTAGAGGGGACAAGAAACTCTAGGAAAGCATACAAGTTAGAACCGAGGAAAGCCAAGAGGAACTGGGACGAAGATAGGTGGCAGTCCCTTAAGGACACATGCCAAGCCAAGGATAGCAAAAAGTTCTGGTCAATGGTGGTGTGGGGTAACCAGACAGGTCCTTTAGAATTAGAAAATCATATTTCTTCCTCCGTTTGGTATACCCAATTTTCCACCCTGTATACTGACCAAGAAGCTTCAAACTCTCTGGCTGCACAACCTAGAAGGCATCCCCAAGCCAACAGGAGTTTTTTTCACTACGAAGGACATATTGACCGCAATTAGCACAGTAGTCCAGTTCAAAGCTTCGGGCCCTGGTGGTATAGCTGGTGATCTTTTCCTTTGGGATACTCCAGGTTAAACGCAATATATGTATGTGTTATTTAACGCTATAGCCAAAGGTGCTCATATCCCAGGATCATGGAGAGGAGCGGAAGTTGTGCCACTGTTCAAAAAAGGTGATAAGTCCTCCCCTTGCAATTATAGGCAAATCAGTTTAAATGATTTGATTCAGAGAGTCTTCAGCAGGGCACTCCTACACAATATACAGGCATGGGCCAATGAAAATGAAATCTTATCCCCATACCAAGCAGGTTTTAGAGAGAAAACAGGGACCGTTGATCAGGTGTTCCACTTTCTCCTACTCTGTTGGAAAAGAATGATAATTGGGAAAGGTAGTTTGTATGTTGCCTTCATAGATCTTAAGACGGCATTTGACCTTGTTCCTAGGCTGAACTAGTGGCAAACCCTCAGGGATTTAGATATGCCAGAGGAAATTGTATCTTTGTTGATTCGTCTGCATGAGAAAAAAATTGCCAGGGTGCGCTGGGGTATTCAAGGTCAGCTCACTGACCCAATCGCTGTTAATAGGGGCGTGCGTCAAGGTTGTGTCCTGGCTCCTACGTTTGTCTCCCTATTCATTAATAATATTGAGCAATTTCTCACAGCAAAACCAACAGACGCACCTATGCTAGGAGGGGGGGGGGAGTAGTAACTCTCCTCTTTGCAGGTGACACACTGCTGGTGTCTAAAACACCGGGAGGGCTACAACGACTTCTAACCCATTTCAAAGAATTTTGTGATGCCAAAGGTTTAATAATAAATACAACTAAAACCAAGGTCATGGCCTTGAACCCCCACAAATCTTATCAGGGTTGTCCCAGGCTTGGAGGAACGCAGCTTGAGAGAGTTAGCAACAGTGATTATTTAGGCCTATAGTTATAAGATAATCTGTCATGGAAATTTCACATTTCTAAGATGGTTTTGAAACATAAGCAGTTGATTGGAATTTTGGGAAGAGAACATCGTTTATCCCACACTAAACCGATTGTGCTGGCTTTGCAAGTATATGATGCCAAAGTAGTGAGTTCTGTGATGTATGGGGCAGAACTATGGGGCCTTAACCATGTAGAGGAGCTAAGTAGCTCAGATGCTAAATTTCTTAGGCACTTAGGAATGTTACCCCAGAGTACTCCTCTCCATCCCCTTATGCTAGACATGGGCAGACACTCCTTTATTTTAAAAGCAAGATTGCACCTCTTGCTGTTTTGGTTCAGGATTAAGTTTACCCCTGAATTGTTCCTGTATGCCTGTGCTTTGGAGGATGTAAAATGCAGGGATACTGCCAATAAAATCAGTTGGATAAGAGGTGTCAAGAACTTGCTTACAGCCATTGGGTTGGGGAATATCTGTGAAGTTAATGACCCCTCTTTCCTCCGCCGGAAATGTGAAGTTAAGGATGCCTACTGGTAGTGGGTAATTCAGGGGGAATCGAGCAGTAGGGCATGGGGGAAGCATTAGAAGAAGAAGGTTATGCTGTTCCTCAAGAGTGTACGAGCAAGGGAAATTGACACCACCCTGAACGTTTGGGTTCAGAGTTGGGAGTCCATTTATTGGATTGTAATGCCCTCACCCTCCCGGACCCGGTAGATGAGGGTAGGTCGACTCGATACGTGACAACAGCACAAAACTCGTGAGGAACTCCTCTAGTTTGACCTACCGGGTACTGATGCCGCCTGGTTAGCTTACAACAATGGGTAGGACCAGGTCTGACAGGTACACGATTTAGGTAGTTACCTGGTTGATGTGAGTATGTTGCCACGTCGCCAATTTTAAGTGTAGATAGTTTCCACAATATAGGTCCTGATGAATCGCATGTAGACTATTACAGTGAGCGAGAAACATGTTGACCTCATTTGCACCAATAACGACGCTTAGACCTAAGACATAATACTTAGCCAAGCACCGCATTGTTTATATTTTTAACTAGGGTAGGAGACCCACTGATTCAAAATTGTCTTCACGGATACTCCGAACCTTATTTTAAATCACACACATACATCTACACAGTTCTGGCCCCTCACCCCCACTTCACCATACGGCTATTGGAAAAAGATCTCCGCCAAAGTGCCCCTACTACAGGGAGCCCGTTGGGTATTGCACCGCCGACCCGATGAGGAGCAGCCCAGATGATGAAGCATGACACCCGATTGGGTGTGTGAGGGCATTACAATCCAATAAATGGACTCCCAACTCTGAACCCAAACGTTCAGGGTGGTGTCAATTTCCCTTGCTCATACACTCTTGAGGAACAGCATAACCTTCTTCTTCTAATACTTCAATTAGGGCACCTATGCTGGACCTCCCTCGACACTGATAGAGGAAAAAGCCCTGTAGTCCCTCCTTTGTATACTCATGGGGGAAGCATACCTTAGATTTTATGGCCCATAAACAGGATCGTTCCCTGGAAGGTTATTTAGATTTTACAGAACGCCCCAGGGACAGGAAACTATACATCCAGTTTAGGTTTGGCACCTTGCCCCTGCATGACTTTACTAGAAAATGGAATAGCGGTATTGAGCCCACATGCAGTTGCCCTGGCTGCAAAAACCAACATGAGACCATGGCCCATATAATGTTTGCATGTCCACTGTACGTGTAGCCAAGGAAAAACTGGCTTACTCCAATTTGCAAGCAGTTGGGAACTGACAACTGTAGGACTGCACTGAGGATCTTGAAGTCTGATGCCAGGCCATTGTTTGCGAGTGCATTGGCAAAGTTGCTGGGCCAAATGTTGGGCATCAGAAGTAGGGCCCAGAGGGTGAATGACAATTAATTTCATACAATGATCTTTAACAGTCAGGGAAGCGGCTTACATGGTTATATTGGACGTATTCTGCTGTAGCTTTTCCATCGCTATATTGTATATAACATTTCTGATTACCGTCATGTAACACAGCTGGGCGGTATTGGAGAATGGAAGTTATTAAGGGTGAAACCCAATTTATTTATTATAAATATTTTGTAGTATGAATATATATTTTATGTATGGCCATTAACTTAAATAATACTGCTGCTCATTTTTAATTGATTTTATTAGGTTGTGATCAAAATACGCATTTTATTGAATATCTTAATGCCTGATTTTGTACAGTGTAATGGAACTTTTATGACAACATATCGAAATAAAGTATTACTACATATATATATATACATATATGCTCACCAAAGCAGTTCCTTCTCCTGTTCCAATACATCCTGGTCCAGAGAGAGCAAACAGCACATCTCGGAGATAATCCAAATCCTTTTTATTTAATCTTTAACACCTTTTTAACAGATAAAGTGCATCATACAGTTTTTACATAACCATAACCTACGCGTTTCAGCCGAGGCCTTCCACAGGTTCTCTCTCTATATATATATACATACATATATATATATTCACTGAAAAAACCATAGGTTTCAGACACGTTATAGTTAGAAATTAGCATTTAAAAAACCTTTGAAATTCACTGAAAAAACCATAGGTTTTAGGGACAGTTATAGTTAGTTGGACATTTCACTCGTACAAAACCATAGAAATTCCCCCGTTATACTTAGTTCACGTAACTATAACTCGCGCCCCCGCAATGCACTGCTGACGACGTCACATATTACATCACTCATGACATGGTCAGTGACATCACTGATGACATCACTGAAGAATGTGCTAGTATTTGTATGAGTAAGTGAGTTGGTGTGTGTATAACTGTATAGGTGAGTAAATGGGTGTGTGCTTAATTTTTTGCATGACTGACTAGGTGTGTGAGTACCTCTATGGATGAGTGGCGGTGTGTGAGTGTTTATATAGGTGTATGAGTGCATATAATAGTCCTGTACTGAGTGACTATAAGTATGAGTGACTGTACGGGTGAGTGAGTAGATGTGTCTGTTTTGACCTAAGAATCAGTGAGTGTGTATATAGTAATTGGTGTTGGAGTGTCTATGGTTTTGACAATGGCAGTCTGTAATTTACAGTGGGTGTATCCAAAGTTATATTAGGGTGTGAAAAGATGCATCAAATTATCACATGGATGATGTCATCAGTGATGTCATCATTGATGTCATTTGAGATGTCATCAGTGATGTCATCAGTGATGTCACTGACCATGTCATGAGTGATGTAATATGTGACGTCATCAGCAGTGCATTGCGGGGCGCGAGTTATAGTTACGTGAACTAACTATAACGGGGTAATTTCTATGGTTTTGTACGAGTGAAATGTCCAACTAACTATAACGCCCCTGAAACCTATTGTTTTTTCAGTGAATTTCTAAGGTTTTTTAAATGCTAATTTCTAACTATAACGTGCCTGAAACCTATGGTTTTTTCAGTGAATTTCTAAGGTTTTTTAAATGCTAATTTCTAACTATAACGTGCCTGAAACCTATGGTTTTTTCAGTGAATATATATATATTTATTATACTATGTATACATGTGAAAATGTCTCGGTCCCCTGTTTGCCTCGGTGGCACGGAAAAAATGGGTGGAACTGACGTCAGCACACCGACGAGGTTCTCTTATGGCTCCGATGATGTCATACGGTGTCGCGAGCGGAGCCGTGCTATTATGACGTCCTCGTTGACGTGGGAGAGCTAGGAAAGAATTTCCGTGGAATGCTGGTGCAGGGGATATTCACCTAAGTGTTCAGGCTAGTCCTTTGGGAGCAACTGTTTATGTTGCCACTCCAGAAACCGAAACCAGTGATCCGAGGGCAGAGGCCCTGCAGATGGCACACGAGGTGGGGTGCCCAGTCGTGTGCACCGGCGGGGCAGCGAAGTGACAAGCACCACAACCCACAAAAAGGTAACGAGGGCACTGAATAACACAGGATCTTCTCTTTGTATCTGGCAGGAACAACGAAGTTAAAATGCCCTAGTACCAAAATGTAGAATTAGTGCTACAACGGTCTTCAAGAGGACCTGCGATGCCGCTTCTGCCTCCCGTACCCTGGAGGTGGCACATGGGTCACGCGGTACGGTCATACTGCGGTGGGACGCACACTCGTTGACCTCTCATGGCACTGCTCCACACTTCAGGGAGGACGCTTTCCATTAGCTATGTTTTCTGATGACATGTCGCGCCGGCCCCGTCCAACAACAGAACTCCTTTAGATCCAAACAGACTCTTCCACTCTCTCACCGGAAGTGAAACCAGGCCACGCGGACACTTTCACAATACAACAGCCGGGAATGCACTTTTCAGTAAAAAAACACATTCCTTCCTCCTAATTAATCAAATAAACGTCTCACTGAAGAACAGGGGTCAGCTTTGATCGGTAAACAGCCGTTACAACGACTTTTTACTTTGCGATACCATTACAACGCATGCATTACCACGCATGCGTTGTACATCACGAAGTCATTACTACGCATTTTTTTAGAACGCATGGTCATTTACCATGCATGCCTTTACAACAAATTTTGTTGTAAAGGTATGTATGGTAAATGACCATGCGTTCTAAAAACATGTAGACGATCCATGTCATTGTAAGGAAACAGAGGCTGTTCCGTTTCCTCACAACGACGTGCACCGCCCCTCAGAGACGACGTGAAGCAGGAACCACGAGGAGAGAGGAACCACGAGGAGTGAGAGGTAAGGGGGATTGGGCATGGGGTGGGGGTTTCTTTTCTAGGGTTTAGGGTAGTGCAGTGGTGTTTGGATGGTGTAGGGGGTCGTGCTGGGGGTAGTGTTTTAGGGTTTAGGGTAGTGCAGTGGTGTTTGGGTAGTGTAGGGGGTCGTGCTGGGGTTAGTGTTTTAGGGTTTAGGGTAGTGCAGTAGTGTAGGGGTCGTGCTGGGGGTAGTGTTTTAGGCTTTAGGGTAGTGCAGTGGTGTATGGGTAGTGTAGGGGTCGTGCTGGGTTAGTGTTTTAGGGTTTAGGGTAGTGCAGTGGTGTTTGAGTAGTGTAGGGGATCATGCTGGGGGTAGTGTTTTATGGTTTAGGGTAGTGCAGTGGTGTTTGGGTAGTGTAGGGGGTCGTGCTGGGGGTAGATTTAGGGTTTAGGGTAATGCAGTGGTGTTTGGGTAGTGTAGGGAGTCGTGCTGGGGGTAGTGTTTTAGGGTTTAGGGTAGTGCAGTGGTGTTTGTGTAGTGTAGGGGGTTGTGCTGGGGGTAGTGTTTTAGGGTTTATGTTAGTGCAGTGGTGTTTGGGTAGTGTAGGGGTAGTGCTGGGGTAGTGTTTTAGGGTTTAGGGTAGTGCAGTGGTGTTTGTGTAGTGTAGGGGTAGTGCTGGGGGTAGTGTTTTAAGGTTTAGGGTAGTGCAGTGGTGTTTGGGTAGTGTAGGGGTTCATGCTGGGGGTAGTGTTTTAGGGTTTAGGGTATGGCAGTGGTGTTTAGGTAGTGTAGGGGGTCGTGCTGGGGGTCGATTTAGGGTTTAGGGTAGTGCAGTGGTGTTTGTGTTGTGAGGGGGTCGTGCTGGGGGTAGTGTTTTAGCGTTTAGAGTAATGAAGTGGTGTTTGTATAGTGTAGGGGGGTTTAGGGTAGTGCAGTGGTGTTTGTGTAGTGTAGGGGGTCATGCTGGGGGTTGTGTTTTAGGGTTTAGGGTAGGGCAGTGGTGTTTGTGTAGTGTAGGGGGTAGTGTTTTAGGGTTTAGGGTAGTGCAGTGGTGTTTGGGTAGTGTAGGGGGTCATGCTGTGGGTAGTGTTTTAGGGTTTATGGTAGTGCAGTTGTGTTTGTGTAGTGTACGGGGTCATGTTTTAGGGTATAGGGTAGTGCAGTGGTGTTTGGGTAGTGTAGGGGGTCATGCTGGGGTTAGTGTTTTAGGGCTTAGGGTAGTGCAGTGGTGTTTGGGTAGTGTAGGGGGTCGTGCTGGGGGTAGTGTTTTAGGGTTTAGGGTAGTGCAGTGGTGTTTGTGTAGTGTGGGAGGTCATGCTGGGGGTAGATTTAGGGTTTAGTGTAGTGCAGTGGTGTTTAGGTAGTGTAGGGAGTCGTGCTGGGGGTAGTGTTTTAGGGTTTAGGGTAGTCCAGTGGTGTTTGTGTAGTGTAGGGAGTCGTGCTGGGGGTAGTGTTTTAGGGTTTAGGGTAGTGCAGTGGTGTTTGGGTAGTGTAGGGGGTCGTGCTGGGGTAGTGTTATAGGGTTTAGGGTATGCAGTGGTGTTTGTGTAGTGTAGGGGGTCATGCTGGGGGTAGTGTTTTAGGGTTTAGGGTAGTGCAATGGTGTTTGTGTAGTGTAGGGGTAGTGTTTTAGGGTTTAGGGTAGTGCAGTGGTGTTTGTGTACTGTAGGGGGTCATGCTGGGTTCTAGTGTTTTAGGGTTTAGGGTAGTGCAGTGGTATTTGTGTAGTGTATGGGGTAGACTTAGGGTTTAGGGTAGTGCAGTGGTGTTTGGGTAGTGTAGGGGGTCGTGCTGGGGGTAGTGTTTTTGAGTTTAGGGTAGTGCAGTTGTGTTTGGATAGTGAAGGGGGTCGTGCTGGGGTAGTGTTTTAGGGTTAGGGTAGTGCAGTGGTGTTTGGGTAGTGTAGGGGTCAACCAACATGAATTTGCCCTTGTGTGATGTAACCAATGCTCATGTAAAGCACTCCAATACCTGACCAGTCTGCACTATATAAAACTGCAAAAAACTAAAAATAAAAAGTGTTTTGCACACTTCTGTCATTGGGCTATACGTGGGCTACCTCTGGGTGATATTTGTGCTACATTTGGGCTCTTTGTTCTCTGGTGGCCATCTTGGGAGACTTATTTGTTATGAAGTTTCCTAATTTCCTCATTTACTGCAGTCTCCTCAGTAGGAAATGCTTTCAGTTTTTTACTTTGATTCCATCAAGAAGGCATTCAGATGTGTCACACATTTGCCATAAATTCAGAATGTTAGCACTCTAGTTGTTCATTAGATCACTGTAGTAAAGCTACTGCTCACCAAGGAGTTAACTAGAAGTCTACTGCTGGTATTGAAAGTGATTGTTTCAGTCTGCATGTCAGAATTTTCTAATGAAATAGAAGAGGATTTGAGATCTCACTTAAAACATGCCCTAAATTTTCTTTTTGCAGCACTAACCATAATTTCTATGGCAAAATGAATCCCCTCATTTTGTTCCTTTTTAAATTAAATGTTTTAAGTATTACCAGTTTATTCCAATCAAGATGGCTTCAGGTGTGCCATACTTTTGTCATAAGTAAGGATGTTAGCACTCTAGTTGTTCTTTAGAACACTCTGGGAAGCTGCAGTAGAACACAAAGGCATCAACTGACAGGCTGCTCCTGTTGAAATATAACAGGAAGATATTTGAGATCTCACTTAAAACATGTCCTAATTTTTCTTTCTACAGCACTAACCATAATTTCTATGGCAAAATGAACCCCCTCATTTTGTTCCTTTTTAAATTAAATGTTTTAAGTGTTACCAGTTTATTCCAATCAAGATGGCTTCAGGCGTGCCATACTTTTGTCATAAGTAAGACTGTTAGCGCTCTAGTTGTTCTTTAGAACACTCTGGGAAGCTGCAGTAGAACACAAAGGCATCAACTGACAGGCTGCTCCTGTTGAAATATAACAGGAAGATATTTGAGATCACACTTGAAACATGTCCTAATTTTTCTTTCTACAGCACTAACCATAATTTCTATGACAAAATGAACCCCATCATTTTGTTCCTTTTTAAATTAAATGTTTTAAGTGTTACCAGTTTATTCCAATCAAGATGGCTTCAGGTGTGCCATACTTTTGTCATAAGTAAGACTGTTAGCGCTCTAGTTGTTCTTTAGAACACTCTGGGAAGCTGCAGTAGAACACAAAGGCATCAACTGACAGGCTGCCCCTGTTGAAATATAACAGGAAGATATTTGAGATCTCACTTAAAACATGTCCTAATTTTTCTTTCTACAGCACTAACCATAATTTCTATGGCAAAATGAACCCCCTCATTTTGTTCCTTTTTAAATTAAATGTTTTAAGTGTTACCAGTTTATTCCAATCAAGATGGCTTCAGGTGTGCCATACTTTTGTCATAAGTAAGACTGTTAGCGCTCTAGTTGTTCTTTAGAACACTCTGGGAAGCTGCAGTAGAACACAAAGGCATCAACTGACAGGCTGCTCCTGTTGAAATATAACAGGAAGATATTTGAGATCACACTTGAAACATGTCCTAATTTTTCTTTCTACAGCACTAACCATAATTTCTATGACAAAATGAACCCCATCATTTTGTTCCTTTTTAAATTAAATGTTTTAAGTGTTACCAGTTTATTCCAATCAAGATGGCTTCAGGTGTGCCATACTTTTGTCATAAGTAAGGCTGTTAGCACTCTAGTTGTTCTTTAGAACACTCTGGGAAGCTGCAGTAGAACACAAAGGAATCAACTGACAGTCTCTGCCATTGTTGGATGTACATGTTTTACTGAGAATGTCAGACTTCATTCTCACATGACTGAGAAAGATAATGTGAATTTACAGAAAATATGCTCTCATTTTAGCTTCTGGAGCACCTTCCAAAACTGTAAGGGACAAGCATGTGAACATAGTTTTCTCTCAAACATGATTCATGATATCCCAGCAGAAGGTTTTTCAGAGGGTAAAATCACCTTAGAACACAGCACAATTCCTGAAATTAATATGGTACCATCAACAAATGAATTCTAATGTAACTAAAGTCTGTTATCACCCTTTATAGTTCTCCTTTTGGTAACCCTCAAAATCTTCGATTCACTACAATGCATTTCAATTGGGTACTATCATTTATATTGGTCACAAGATGGCTGCCAGCAATTCCAGGATGAAGTGCTGACAGCCAATCAGATCTCACGATGACATGTGTGGTTAGGCTCCGCCCAGATATATATGTGTTTTTACTTTTGATTTTCTCAGCAACTACTGAACGGGTTTACACCATTTAACAAAAGGGTTCTTTCTGAACCAAGAACTACCTCTTTGCCAAATTTGTTGTAATTCCGTTCAGCAGTTCGGGCTGCAGCCTTGCATAAAGTTTCCTATGGGAAATTGATTTTTTGACTCTTATTTTTTAATTTCTCCGCAACTACTGAACGGATTTACACCATTTAACAAAAGGGTTCTTTCTGAACCAAGAACTACCTCTTTGCCAAATTTGGTGTAATTCCGTTCAGCAGTTCGGGCTGTAGCCGTGGCTAAAGTTTCCTATGGGAAAATGAATGGGGAAAACACGTTTTGGGACCCCCTTTTTCTCGGCCCCCGCTTGACGAATCACCCCGAAACTTTCAGGGTAGGAGCGGACCGGAGCGGGCCATAAAGTTTGAAAATTTTGTGAAGATTCGTCAACCGACGCAAGAGTTATTTCAAATAGAATGTTGCGGATTTCCTATGGAAAATAGGTCCTAACTATAACTATCTACTGGCGACCGCCAGTAGATAATATATATATATATATATATATATATATATATATATATATATATATATATATATATATATATATATATATATATATATATATATATATTCAAAAGACCACACAAATTCTCTGCACTTCCGCACAAACGATAGGCGAACAGAGAACCACGAACCACTGGAAATGTCGGCACTAGTCTTTATTGCTCCTCAGAATGACACGTTTCGGACACCACTTGTCCTTGATCACATATCAGAGAATGCAGTTCGCCATCTTTTTTATAGTATACTGTGTGCTGAAACCACGTGGTAAATAAACATAGTAAACATGGTAAACACACTAGCACATTGATCTGCATATAAGTCAGTCTGTTTCCTTTTATGTCAATGTTGACGTTGTAACGCATTAACCCCTTCAATGCGCGTGACGAGCTCAGCTCGTCATGCTGCGCGGTAGCACTGTGCATATGACGAGCTGAGCTCGTCACAACCACACCCGCGATCGGAATGTCCAGCACACCAGCGGAATTCCGATCGCGGTCAAGGGGTTAATACATTCCTGTCCCCATAAATGGCTTAAAGTGCACACTGCTTTTCATATTATTCAGTACATGCGGTAAGTGGAGTAATAAACAATGTTTAAAATTCATAAACGTCATTGTGAATGCATCATAATTTTAAATAACTTAAATGCATAAAACTCCTTAAATGAATAATAAATTAATTAAGACATGTTTAAAAGGAGAATAAAAACCATAAAAATCATACATTCATTATTATGGCTAAAATCTCACAATAAATTACATAACCTGGTCAAAAATATATTAAATACCTTGAGGACAGCTCATTAGTCGCTTTATAAGCAAGATATTAAATAAACATGTGCAAACAATCGCATGACCAGGTGTAAACCTTGAAAAATGTGCAAATTACATGCCCACTGGTAAGGATCAAAAAGATTACCACATTGCTGCTTAAATGCAAGTATGTATAAGTTAACCCGTACATCACAGAATTAAAAATTTGCGATGTTTTCAACATTGTACAAAAATTGCAGTCAACAATAAAGTGCTGTGTGCTAAAAGTGCTACCCTTTGGCCTGATTGACCACTTATTCACCACTGTAGCGCCATGTGAACAAGGCCGCATGTCTGGCGGCCGAAACGCGTCATTTGGACATTTGATACTGCAATAAATCATCATTTTTCTTAGTTTTGCCTGCGGAGTCTGTTTCCCGGTGCTGCGCCGCTCCTTTGGAAGGTTGTACCCCTGGGATCCTGATGTGACATATTACACAGAGAACGGCTGTCTCTGTTGCACAGACCCCCTCTTCGCAAGGAACTGCTGGGCCAGCGTGATTTTTCTAACAAGCCGAAATTCGACATGAGCTCCGGGAGGAGAAGCAATTAATCACGGCCCCCTGAAAGCTTCATTTCTGCATGCCTTGAAAGCCCATTGAGTTGGAGGTGCAGGACGAGTCGGAGGACCCGGCCAGACGTCTCCACACACCCGGTGGTGAGTACAAGCAGCAGTACAGCTTAAGTCAGGTCAGAAGAGGAGCAAGCTACAGCCCCCAGTTACACTAACTCTAATTTGTTTTTTCTGGGGTACTGCATTATATAGACTGCTTTCATACATCATGTCCAACGAAGCGCTGCGGGAGAGGGAAGCAGCCGCTGATGCGCTTTTTGATAATCTACCAAACATATCGAGTCAGGCCAGAAGTGTGGAAACAAACGCTGGCACAACTGATGACAGTTAAAAGGTCAAGCTCAAAACACTGGAAAAACTGATGCGCACGGAAATCACCAAATGGTGGGAGGCAAAATCTTTACAAAAGTATCGAGAGGCAGAGCGGGTCCCACGAGGGCTGAGAATAATGCTGGCACCCAGTTTTGAACAGCCCAACCCAGAAATGCTGAAAGAATGGGCTAAGAGCAATCTGGAGGCCTCAATGCGCTTAGTCATCATATTAATAAAATATGCGGTAATTGACAGGGTCAGCTTACAAAGTGAGATCGACCGTCTGAATGGTGAATTGGATGCCATGGATCAAAAAGAAGCCATCGCCAAGGGCAGAGATGAAATCAGGATACGCCTTAAGAAACATGAGGACACCATAAAGGCGCGGAAAGTATTTAAATTTGCCCGGGATAAAACGGATTACGAATGCGGGCAAATCTTTACATTCGCCAGGTAATATGACTCTATCAGAACACAGCGTATGAATAAACAGGGTCAACAAGGACAATCCAAGCCACCAACAGGGAACAAGGTGGGTGAAGACTCAACATCCCTCTCTGATTTGAGCTCTCTGGCAGAGAGTGGAGGTGATTCAGATGATGAGGCGAGATGGAGAAGTGGCAATATGCCTGGCAGAGTTAATCCAAGCCCAGGAGAAGAGATGGATTTTTTAGTCTAAGACAGGAGGCAGACCCTCAGGCCATGGCCGCCGCGGAAAGAAAACACCGGCGCAACAGAAGGAGGCGGGAAAGGAGGAAACTCAGAAAAACCAAAACAAACGAACAAAAGAAGAGGCAATTGGAGAAGGAAATGAATAATGACACCAAGACTATCATAAACTTGAGCTCCATGGACTTAACAGAAGCAGAGAAACAGCTCCTCACGTTGGGCCTTACCTTTTGTCCTGAGAGCACATTTGATTACAGCAATACCCGGATTGATGTTTTTAAGTTTATTAGAAAACTGAAGTTGATTAAGTTCTTTAAGCTCAAACAAAGCAATGCTACTATTGCCAACACTGCGCATGCTGATCTAACCGTGGAACAATCTCTTACGGTGGCAGACATCCCGACACTGCGCATCCTGGGGGAACTAGCAGTACCTTGTACTCCAAGGCCTACACAGCAAGTCCTACTGGTTGAAGGCATCGAGAGTTCCAGATGTATTCCTAGCCCCTTCAAACCGCATTCCACCTTTACCCCCATGATGCCGAGGGATGCGATAGACATCTACAGTGATGTCATCACTGATGAGCTCAAAGCTCTGCATTTAAAAACCATGAGAAAAGCGAAGGGAAAACATACGCAGAGCCTCAGGTACAAAGAATTTATGAAGAAGTTACAAAGTAACAACGAGGTCATTATTAACAAAGCGGACAAAGGGGGGAACATCGTGTTGTGGCCACGCAATTTGTATTTGGAAGAAGCCAACTGGCATCTGAACGACAGTAGCTGATATAAGCTCTCCAACCAAAAGGAAACAGCGAGTAGTAACAAAGATCTCAGAAAACACCTTAATGACATCAGATCGCAAGGCCAGTTAAGCAAAGAGGAGTGTGCTTTTCTTAGTATCGACTCACCAGTTCTCCCTATCCTGTACTTTTTGCCGAAGGTGCACAAAAACGTGACCCCCATCCCTGCAGGCCCATCATTTCGGCCAGGAAGAGCATCTGTGAAAACGTCTCCAAGTACGTGAATTTCTTTTTGCAAGATCTGGTATCCAGCCAGAAATCCTACCTCAGAGACACAAGTGATTTCCTGCTCAAGGTTAAGGACATACCTTGGCACGAGGACTATTTGCTAATATCAATGGACATCACATCGCTGTACACCAGCATACGTCAAGACGATGGTCTTGCTGCTTGTAAATACTTCCTCAGCAAAAGACCCATTAACTGCCACAAACATAACGATCTCATTTTGTTTTTAATTGTCTGGTGCCTTACACATAATTTTTTTATGTTTAATAGAAAGATTTACCAGCAACTCAGGGGTGTGGCCATGGGAGCCTGCTTTTCACCCAGCTACGCATGTTTACATGTTGGCTGGTGGGAGGAGCGGGTTCTCATGGTCAAGCACCAGCCAGCTTTTAGTAACAACATAGTGTCTTGGCTGCGTTACATTGACGACGTCTTTTTAATTTGGCGAGGTGATATTAGCAGTGCTAGAACTTTCATTGATGAGATCAATACCAATGATCTCAATCTGGAATTTAATGCCAGCATTAGTGCCACCTCTACTGAATTTTTAGATGTTAATCTGTATATCGCCAATGGTACCCTGCAGTCCAAACTCCATCGTAAGCTTACCGCAGGCAATTCCACACTGCACGCTTCTAGCTTTCACCCCAGACATCTCATCACCAGCATTCCCTATGGTGAGATGCTGCGTCTGGCCAGAATTTGCAGTACACATGAAGACCTCCTGTTGTGCCAGGATGAAGCTACCAAAAGATTTAAAGCACGTGGCTATTCGACAGCTGTCATACGTAAAGCTATTGATAGAGCGAATACCATCCCCAGGGAGGAATTATTAAAGATCATTACCACTGTTGAGGACACCAGCGCCACCACCATACTAGCTGAGTCCAACAGCCTGATCACCCCCAGACTGATCATAACACACAACACTGAAGAGAGAACCATTAGATCAGTCATCAATAAGCACTGGGGGATTATTAAATCTGACCCTACATTGGGCTCGGTATTAGCACAGAAACCGGACATCACATACAGGAGGGCTTTCTCTATGACGGATGCATTGGTTAGGAATAGTCCAGAGATTGTTACTACACAGAATTGGCTAGCTGACATAAAGGGTTTTGTTAAATGCCAAAGTTGTAGGGCATGCAAATTTGGTAAGAACATCACTAAGATAGACTCCGCTTTCAGACACACGCCACTTATCATCAAACACAGATTAACCTGCAAAACGGAATTTGCGGTGTACATGCTCGAATGCAAATGTGGGCTTCGTTACATTGGGAGCACCAAACTCCAGGTACACCTGCGAATACTCCAGCACCTCAGAGCGATAGTAAACAATGACCCAGCTTACCCTGTAGCCAGGCATTTCAAGGAGGTGCATAGCAACAATCTTGAGCACCTCCAATATTCAGTCTTTGACTGCGTTCCACCACTTAGACGGGGTGGTAACAGGGAGAAGCTTCTGAGGCAATTGGAGAGTAGATATATATTGCAATTCAACACTAAGGCACCTGCAGGTCTGAATACTACGGAGGATTTCACCATTTCTTGTGATATATCATTCCACTCAGGCACTCTGAACACTGGTCTGTTAACTGCCACCTGTCATCCATGGCTACATACATGGATTCAATATATAGTTGCATATATACAAAAAGTTTTTCTGTAAGCTAATTGTTTCCTTGCATCTATGTCATCATACATGTATCTAATATATATTTTTATTTATATATATAAAAAAATTGTTTTCTGTTATTAGCCAGATTAGCGTCTGTTAATCTTAATTTCCACATTTCTAGTATCCACAGAGATAGTCATTATATGGTTACCTAGGCCTAGCCCGATTATTTGGACACCATCGAGTATTTATACTGTTATTTTGTGTGTCCTTAGTTGCGTTCAAGCATTTTTCTTTATAGGCATTCAGCTCGCGCTGTAAGAGTATTTATATAAATGTACATTTTTGCCTTTGAAGGTACTAATCTGAATCAATTTGTTCATTTAGTCTAAAATATGCTTGTAATGCAGCTTATGTATTATTTACTAGGAATGTATTTTTTAGTTTGGTAGTTATTGTATATCTTCTGCGCATCCACATACGTATAATGTTTTTACATATTACACTTTGCATTTTATATTTCACTTAAATGCTCATGAGGAGGCACTATCATCACTTTTATATGCACACTGTACATTTTCTTAATTGCACTTGCACGCTTTCCTCATGTTGTATATACACGCCCGCGGGCTCACGCAACCCTCATTCACCCTTTTCATTATTAGCACCATTAGTGGCAGACAGCATTTGTGCAGTTAGATACTTTATTCTGCAACGAAGACATTCAGATAGCTGAACGCGCGCAGTGTATTTCAGGCCCGGATCTATTAGACACATTTTATAGTGTTATGTGAGCGATGGGCCACCGATGGAGAGATCGTGGGAGTGGAGGCATACTTAAGCACACTCTCAGTGGTCAGACCTCTGCAGGACAGGCTTCATTAAAGCCGCCTGCACTAAACACATAGGATTGCCTGCTTATGATACAACGCTTAGGGCTATAGGTACTTACACGGGCAGGGGGCAGAATGCGCTCAACTCCGGATATGCCTGCAGCGTTCACATCCAGTAGGACGAAGGGGGCTATCACCGGTTCTGACTGACATGTGGGTTATTTATAGTCCCTTTACACTGTTTCATGCACACTGCAGTAAAATTTGTGATGTCATTCAGTTGCTTTACCACACGTTGCAAAATAGTTCAGTCATGTTGATGAACATAGTAGAAATACTGCCACTTACACTTATGTATATATACCACTTATTCACCACTGTAGCGCCATGGGAACAAGGCCGCATGTCTGGCGGCCGAAACGCATCATTTGGACATTTGATGCTGCAATAAATCATCATTTTTCTTAGTTTTGCCTGCGGAGTCTGTTTCCCGGTGCTGCGCCGCTCCTTTGGAAGGTTGTACCCCTGGGATCCTGATGTGACATATATGTAGCTTGACTTTTTCCCGTGACTTCATCCTCACGTTTAGCGGATAATAGCACCCGCCACGAGTGCAGCAGTTTAAGGGTGAGACCTGGAGCTTTAATTTAAACACTGCCAGCACCGCCGAAAGAAAGAATGAGGAAGCATCCTACCAGCTTTGCTGACAATTATTGAATTGGAGGACTGAAGTAATATATACGGAAACCTGCAGGATGGTGCAACGTTTGGGATTTTGGCAGGCGAGGACTTGAACATGACATCATGGCACTGACAATTTGAGGCACCACGACCGGATTAATTTCGAGGGCTGGCTGAGCCTTGCAGCGTGTGAGTGACTTTGTACCTTGCATTTAAAAATCGTCTATGAAAGACTGAGAACTTTTTAAGCAAAAACGATATGTTTCCATCTGCTTGCAAGTAATTAAGCACACGCAGACATGGCAGCCAGGGAAAGAGGCATTAAGACCTTGAACTGTTCCAGTCCTTCGTCACTGGTTGTGATTGTGTGCCTCTCCAATGAGATCGTTTTTAGATGTATTTAAACATGTGCAATGTTTAAGTGTCAGTTGATATGCACTGAAGAAGGCTAGACGCCGAAATGCATTTGCTTTATTAAATCAACTTAAATACGTCACGGGAGTGCTCCGCATTTGTAGCTTGAATTGTTCCCGTGACTTCATCCTCACGTTTAGCGGATAATAGCACCCGCCACGAGTGCAGCAGTTTAAGGGTGAGACCTGGAGCTTTAATATATATATATATATATATATATTATCTACTGGCGGTCGCCAGTAGATAGTTATAGTTAAGACCTATTTTCCATAGGAAATCCGCGACATTCTATTTGAAATAACTCTCTTGCCGGTTGACGAATCTTCGCGAAATTTTCAAACTTTATGGGCCGCTCCGGTCCGCTCCTACCCTGAAAGTTTCGGGGTGATTCGTCAAGCGGGGGCCGAGAAAAAAGGGGGTCCCAAAACATGTTTTCCCCATTCATTTTCCCATAGGAAACTTTAGACACGGCTACAGCCCGAACTGCTGAACGGAATTACACCAAATTTGGCAAAGAGGTAGTTCTTGGTTCAGAAAGAACCCTTTTGTTAAATGGTGTAAATCCGTTCAGTAGTTCCAGAGAAAATCAAAGGAAAATCACATATATATCTATGGCCGCGTCGGATTCGCGCACCCTCCCGATCACGAGCTGCATGCTAATTGGCTGTCAAGTGGCTGTCAACACTCCAAATCAGGAAGTGTTGGCAGCCATTTTATCCCTCGGTAGAACCGAGGGACAGAAACAAGTGCGCAAAGCGCAAAAAGGGGGCAGGGTAGAAACACCCTGACCCCCTAGGTCTGCTCAGGGGGTCCCACAAGGACCCCCTGGGCAGAAAAAAGCATTTTTTTTTTTAAATCGGCAGGATGCGCTCAGGGTGCGCGGATCCTGCTGATTAGAAAAAAAACCCAGAAGAAACAAGTGCGCAAAACGCACAAAGGGGGCAGGGTAGAAACACCCTGACCCCCTAGGTCTGCTCAGGGGGTCCCTCAAGGACCCCTGGGCAGAAAAAGCATTTTAAAAAAAAGAAATCGGCGGGATGCGCTCAGGGTGCGCGGATCCCGCCGAGACAAAGAAACGAGCGCGGTCTCCCGCGCTTCGTTGTTAGTGGCCCCCGGGTGGGCCAAGTCCCGAGGGCATGCAGGGTTTCTTTTTGATATGTGGGGGGCCTCTAAGGCCCCCAAGCCCGAGGACCGTCACCCCCGGGGCTTAAAAAAATAATGGTGCGGGAGGGCTCTTTGCCCTCCCGCTGCCCTGGGACCGCCACCTCCCCGGGGCTTCTTTTTTAAATTATTTGACCTGTGTGGGGGGCTCCAGCCCCCACACGCCCGAGGACCGCCACCTCCCCGGGGCACTAAAGATTTGAATATGGGGGTCCGTTACGGACCCCAAAGCCCGGGGACCACCACCTCCCCGGGGCTGTGCACTGGATGGGAGGGGGCCGCGCGGCCCCCTCCTGGAGCCCTTGATGGCCCTGGGGACCGCCACCCCCCAGGGCCGGCTCCTGCAGTGTCCCAGGGTGCCTACCCCGGGACACTGTAGTTTGCTATGACAGGACGGGAGCCTCGCGGCTCCCGTCCTGTCATAGCAAACTTGGTTTGCATTTTGACAGAGAGAGCAGGAAACCTGCTCTCTCTTTCAAAATGCAAACTAATTGCTTTCCACATGGGGAGCAGCATGTTAGCTGCTCCCCATGTGGAAAAGCAATGCCGGCTCGCGCAGGAGGCGGGGAGCCGGCTGGGACTGTGGGGGATTGGGGACCACCCACAGTCCCCAACCAGAGGCCAGGCCCCGGGGGATGGGGTCCCCGGGGCCATAAGTGGCCAGGGAGGGGGGCCACGCAGCCCCCTCCCCAAATTATAAAAATAAATTATAAAAAGGGCAAGGCCGGCCCCGGAGGATGGGGTCCCCGGGGCCTTAAATGGCCTGAGGAGGGGGCCACGCAGCCCCCTCCAAATTAAAAAAATAAAAATTGAGGGCATGCCCCAGGGGATGGGGTCCCCGGGGCCAAAACAGGCCCAGGGAAGGGGGGCCACGCGGCCCCCTTCCCGTTTTTTTTTAAATTTAAAAATAAAATAAAATGCTCAGGCCCCGGGGGATGGGGTCCCCGGGGCCAAAAGTGGCCAAGGGAAGGGGGGCCACGCAGCCCCCCTCCCAATCAAAAAAAAAAGACCGGCATCGTGCCGGAGGCCCGCCCCCTCCCTGCAGCAGTCTGCAAACGCGCCCCCTGGCGCGTTTTGAGAAGGAAGTAATTCCCCTTGAATACTGGGGGTCCCTGGGGGCAAACTAGCCCACCAGGAACCTCCAGTATGCGCCAGGGGCTGCGTTGCAGAGAGGTGTACAGAGGCCACGCCCCTTTTTACACCTCTCTGCAACGCAGCTCTGTGGCGCTTTTGGAAGTACATGGTGGGCTAGTTGGACTCCAGGGACCCTCAGGATTCAAGGGGACTTAATCCCCCAACTTAAAACGCGCCACGGGGCGCGTTTGCACAGTGGTGAAGGGAGGGGCGGGGCTTCAGGTGACATGTGTGCAAACAGGCCCCGTGGCGTGTTTTAAGATGGGGAATTAAATCCCCTTCAATCCTGAGGGTCCCTGGGGGCCAACTAGCCCAACAGGTACGTCCAGAAAGCGCCACAGAGCTGCGTTGCAGAGAGGTGTAAAAGGGGTGTGGCCTCTGTACACGTCTCTGCAACGCAGCCCCTGGCATACTGGAGGTTCCTGGTGGGCTAGTTGGCCCCAGGGACCCTCATGATTCAAGGGGACTTAATCCCCCAACTTAAAACGCGCCACGGGCGCGTTTGCACAGATGTCACCTCAGGCCCCGCCCCCTCCCTTCACCATTGTGCAAATATTCCTCTAAAATCAGCCGAACTACGAATTCCGATTTACTCACCTGTTATCAGGAGAGAACCCAGTGCTGCATCTTTTAGCCCAGCACTGATCCTGAAAAGTAATTTTAACCGTACTTACCAGTAACTTGAATTTCCTTCCATAGGATATCATTGCCTGCTTTTTGCTGAAAAAGTTTCTAAGTGTCGATTTTTGAAACATACAAATATTCCTCTAAAATCAGCCGAACTACGAATTCCGATTTACTCACCTGTTATCAGGAGAGACCTCAGTGCTGCATCTTTCAGCCCAGTACTGGTCCTGAAAAGTAATTCTAACCGTACTTACCAGTAACTTGAATTTCCTTCCATAGGCTAACATTGACTGGTTTCACTTGGAAATTCTTCTAAGTGTGCAGTTTTGGAACTTTATAATATTCCTCTAAAATCAGCCGAAATACGGATTCCGATTTACTCACCTGTTATCAGGAGAGACCTCAGTGCTGCATCTTTCAGCCCAGTACTGATCCTGAAAAGTAATTTTAACCGTACTTACCAGCAACTTGAATTTCCTTCCATAGGCTAACATTGACTGGTTTCACTTGGAAATTCTTCTAAGTGTGGAGTTTTGGAACTTTATAATATTCCTCTAAAATCAACCGAACTACGAATTCCGATTTACTCACCTGTTATCAGGAGAGAACCCAGTGCTGCATCTTTTAGCCCAGCACTGACCCTGAAAAGTAATTCTAACCGTACTTACCAGTAACTTATATTTCCTTCCATAGGAATCCATTGTCTGGTTTTCAGCAGAAAAGTTTCAAAGTGTCGATTTTCACAAATTACAAATATTCCTTAAAAATCGCCTGTATGACTTAAACACATTCTTTCAACTGTTTACAGGAGATGCACCAGTGCTGGATCCAGGATCCAACACTGAGTAAGAAAAAGTAACGATAACACTACTTACCTGCTAAGTGAATTTCCTCCCATAGGATAACATTGGTGATTCTATGTGAAAAAGTTTCTAAGTGTCAACTTTTAAAATACAATAATATTCCTTAAAAATCACTACTGTAACCAAAACGCTTTTACTCAACTGTTTACAGGAGATGTCCCAGGACTGAATCTAGGATCCAGTCCTGTGGTTAGAAAAGTAATCCATAAAGTAACTAATTGCATTTAACTAGAAATTCACATTCAGCTCAATGTTGCATTGTGTTTGAAATTGTGTTGCCCATTGCAATAACTGTAACTACTGTACTTAAAACTCTATTGCCTATTTGCAAACTATTTAAACTAAAGTAATTCATTCAGAGAAAGTATATTTTGTAATGTAATGTATAATGTAATTACAATGTAATTTAATAAATAAAATATCTAAAAATAAATAGTTTTAAAAAATGTAGTAAATCAGTATCAAAAAAATAAATATAACAATTAATACATTTAAAAATTGTCATTTACAAAACCTTTGAAATTCACTGAAAAAACCATAGGTTTTAGGGGCGTTATAGTTAGAAATTAGCATTTAAAAAACCTTTGAAATTCACTGAAAAAACCATAGGTTTCAGGCACGTTATAGTTAGAAATTAGCATTTAAAAAACCTTTGAAATTCACAGAAAAAACCATAGGTTTCAGACACGTTATAGTTAGAAATTAGCATTTAAAAAACCTTTGAAATTCACTGAAAAAACCATAGGTTTTAGGGACAGTTATAGTTAGTTGGACATTTCACTCGTACAAAACCCATGAAATTCCCCGTTATAGTTAGTTCAGCTAACTATAACTCGCGCCCCGCAATGCACTGCTGATGACGTCACATATTACATCACTCATGACATGGTCAGTGACATCACTGATGACATCACTGATGACATCTCAAATGACATCACTGATGACATCACTGATGACATCATCCACGTGATAATCTGATGCACCTCCTCACACCCTAATATAACCTTTGATACACCCACTCTAAATTACAGACTGCCATTCGCAAAACCATAGACACTCCAACACCAATAACTACATACCCACTCACTGATTCTTAGGTCTACACACACACATCCACTCACTCACCCGTACAGTCACTCATACTTATGGTCACTCAGTACAGGACTATCATATGCACTCTTACTCCTATATAGACAGTCAAACACCGCCACTCATCCATAGAGGTACTGACACACCTAGTCAGTCATGCAAATAATTAAACACACTGCCATTTACTCACCTATACAGTTATACACACACCAGCTCACTTAATCATACAAATACTAGCACATTGTTACGCTCTTATACAATCACTGATACAAGCACACACTCATCCATACAGCCACTATCACAATCACTCACTCTCGCTAATAGCTATTTATATACTCCAACACACATATATACTGCCTTTCACATATGTAGTTACTCACACATGTACCACTGGGACATACATTCACTCACTAACACACTCTTACACACACTTACCCACCCATACAGTCTATCACAGATGCACTCTTGAAACCATCCACCCAGTGAATCACCCACTCACACATCTATGCACAGAGTCGCACACACCCCTCCCACACAAACACTCAGGCACCCATACAGATACTCAGACAACCATTCAATAACTCATATACACACTCATGTAGCTATTCACAAACACATGCAGCCACTTACACAGCAACAGACAGACGGATACAGACATTCACCCAGTTTAGTCACTAACCCATGCATTCAGTAAGATACGTTAAATCACTCACTTATAGAGTCAGTCACGCACCTGCTAAATCATCCATACAGACACTTATACACCCACTCATTCTTCAATACGTCTTTTCCTATATATATTAAAAATATTTAAACTTTACAGAAACACACAGTCACTGCATGATGTCAACAGTGATGTCATTTGAGATGTCATCAGTGATGTCATCAGTGATGTCACTGACCATGTCATGAGTGATGTAATATGTGACGTCATCAGCAGTGCATTGCGGGGCGCGAGTTATAGTTAGCTGAACTAACTATAACGGGGGAATTTCATGGGTTTTGTACGAGTGAAATGTCCAACTAACTATAACTGTCCCTAAAACCTATGGTTTTTCAGTGAATTTCAAAGGTTTTTAAATGCTAATTTCTAACTATAACGTGTCTGAAACCTATGGTTTTTCTGTGAATATATATATATATATATATATATATATATTCAAAAGACCACACAAATTCTCTGCACTTCCGCACAAACAATAGGCGAACAGATAACCACGAACCACTGGAAATGTCGGCACTAGTCTTTATTGCTCCTCAGAATGACGCGTTTCGGACACCACTTGTCCTTGATCACATATCAGAGAATGCAGTTCGCCATCTTTTTTTATAGTATACTGTGTGCTGAAACCACGTGGTAAATAAACATAGTAAACATGGTAAACACACTAGCACATTGATCTGCATATAAGTCAGTCTGTTTTCTTTTATGTCAATGTTGACGTTGTAACGCATTAATACATTCCTGTCCCCATAAATGGCTTAAAGTGCACACTGCTTTTCATATTATTCAGTACATGCGGTAAGTGGAGTAATAAACAATGTTTAAAATTCATAAACGTCATTGTGAATGCATCATAATTTTAAATAACTTAAATGCATAAAACTCCTTAAATGAATAATGAATTAATTAAGACATGTTTAAAAGGAGAATAAAAACCATAAAAATCATACATTCATTATTATGGCTAAAATCTCACAATAAATTACATATCCTGGTCAAAAATATATTAAATACCTTGAGGACAGCTCATTAGTCGCTTTATAAGCAAGATATTAAATAAACATGTGCAAACAATCGCATGACCAGGTGTAAACCTTGAAAAATGTGCAAATTACATGCCCACTGGTAAGGATCAAAAAGATTACCACATTGCTGCTTAAATGCAAGTATGTATAAGTTAACCCGTACATCACAGAATTAAAAACTTGCGATGTTTTCAACATTGTACAAAAATTGCAGTCAACAATAAAGTGCTGTGTGCTAAAAGTGCTACCCTTTGGCCTGATTGACCCAATAAAGTGCATGTGCTAAAAATTCGAAAATACCATCGTAAAAACATTATTCAACAAAAAAGAATGTACATGCTATGGGCCTGGATAACTAAGGAGGCTGCGGCGGGAACTAATCATCAAAAATAGAAAATGGAAACTAATATTAGAACTCTCCAACAGGAACTCAGATAATAATCAGTGGGGTGATAACTGTTTACTTCGTCTTAGTGGGTTAGATCCTATAGGAAATAATGCAGGTCTTCCGTGTTGTTGAGCCCATTTGGAAATTTGCTGTCCAACTCCAAAATCATTTTGGACTCCATCTGCCTTAACAGTCTTTCTCTGTCACCCCCTCTACGGAGTTTGGGAATGGCAGTCACAACGAAATATTTCAAGCAATTGAGGTTATTGTTAGGTACTTGCTTGAAATGGCGAACCACTGGATAGGTAGAATCATTATTGATGATGGCTCGCAAGTGCTGCAAAATTCTGACATGCACCTGCAGCTTGGTACTGCCAACATATCTTAAACCACAGGTGCATGTCAGAATGTAAATTGCAAATTCTTTCCTGCAATTGAAGTTTCCCTGAATGGCAATCCTATCAGGGCTGAACGGAGTAGAGTAGTGCGTGGTATTTTCTCCAAATTTGCAAGCTCTGCAAGTAGAGCATTTGGAGAATCCTTGCTTAGGCTGTAACCTCATTTTGGCTACCGACAGTTCAGGACTGTTTTTGACAATTTGTGTTCGCATAGAAGGACCTTTCCTATATGTGACGACAGGTTGTGCAGGGAGCCTGGGAGCTAATACACCATCTGTGAGCACAATGGGCCAATTGCGTCTGATTATTGACCGAATCTTTCTTTCTTGCTTGCTATAGGTGGTTATTAACCTAGGGGCATTGATGACATCATTGGGTGTTTCCCTAGTCTTGTTGGAAAAAAATAGGGATTCCCTTGTTCTCTCCTTCATTTTTCTAACTGCCTCCTTAAGGATGCCTTCACTGTATCCTCTCCTTTTGAATCTACACAGTGCCTCTTCAGTACATATATAGAGATCTTCCTCCGTATTGCAATTCCTTTTCAGGCGCAAAAGTTCCCCAAAAGGAATATTCTTAATGAGGTGTTTGGGGTGTGCACTGTTGGCATGGAGTGTTAAATTGCCAGCAGTGCCTTTTCTGTGCAGAGTGGTCGCTATCTTACCTTCTTTGATGTAAACTTTTACATCCAGAAATTCAATGTTGTTTTTACTAAATTGTGAGGTAAACTTCAGATTGGCAGTGTTATCATTGATATGATGGATAAAATCAATAGCACTTTTTTCGTCCCCTCGCCACACAATAAAAACATCATCGATATATCTCAACCAGTATAAAACATGATTGGTGTATTCGGCAGAATGTGTGTTTTTGAGGACCTGCTCCTCCCACCACCCGACATGCAAGCATGCGTAACTGGGGGAGAAGCAGGCCCCCATTGCCACGCCTCTCTTTTGTAAGTAAACATCATTCCCAAATGTAAAATAGTTATTGTGCAGACACCATGAGACTAAACTTACAAGCATCTTGTTATGATTGTAGCAATCCACAGGCCTAGTGTTAAGAAAATATTCCACTGCATTTATCCCAGTAGTATGTTCTATACTGGTGTATAATGATTCGATGTCCAGAGTAATGAACATCAAATCATCAGCCCATTGTATGCCTTGTACTTTCTTAAGGAAGTCGCCAGTATCTTTAACATACGTTGGCAGTTGTTTTACAAAATCCTGCAGAAAAAAGTCCACATATTGTGTTGCTTTTTCCCCCACACTGTTGATGGCCGATATAATGGGCCTACCCGGAATGGGTGTGGTTTTTGTGGACTTTGGGATAAAATATAGCCTTGGTAACACAGGATGTTCAACATTAAGAAATCGGTACTCTTCCAGGGAAATGACTCCCTCTCGTTTCCACTCCAGCAGATTCTTTTTCAAATTGTCCTTTGCCAGATTGTATTGTTTATGGTTAGTTTTCTCGTAACAAACTTGATCATCCAAGTGTCTACGTGCTTCCAATAAGTAATCTTTCTGCGGCCAGATCACTATATTTCCGCCTTCATCGGATTTGGCGACCACTATCTCATGATTACTGCTCAATTTCTTTATCAATTTGGTGTATTGTATTTCACAATTATTTCTATAACGTTTCCTATGTTTTGTTTGATGATGTAACTTTTTTATGTCTTCTGTGACCACTTCATGAAAAATATCGATTGCATCTTTCGGCATAGCAGGAATGAAATTAGACTTCGGTTTAAAAGGGCTCATGCCTGCTCCTCGTTGTTTTATGTTGGCTTTTAGCAACCTCACTTGTGTGGACAGTTCCTCGGCAACGTCCTGTTCCACCATATTTTCATTGCTGCTGAGATCGTGTAGAGCCAGTAGGGTAGGCACATCAGATGCTTGTAATTCTGTGCTAGATTCACTCGTCATGATGTTACTGGATTGCATCTCCTTCAGTCTTTCCTTAATAGCAAAGAACTTTCGTAGTTTCAACTTGCGGATAAAACAAAAAACATCAACCCTAGTGCGTGCGTAAATAAAATCACTCATAGGACAGAAAGACAGACCCAATGACAGTAATTGTTTCTCCGCATCAGAAAGTACCAATGTGGAGAGATTGATAATGGTATTATCATCTGCCATTATTTTCTGCGCCAGTATGTTTTTCTCGGTTTTACGTTTCCGTTTTTTGCGCCTTTCCCTTCTTCTTGCGTTTTTTCTGGCTCTGTTTTCCTCTTTTGATTCCTCGGTCCTAGAGTTTGGCGACGGTCGAATGCTAAAAAATCAACCTCTTCACCTAAGTCCAAGATTCTTGTGTGTCCAAATTCACTCATACTACTCGTGCTCCCACTCTCTGATGATAAATCACTTGTGAGAGAATCCCCATCCAGAGCTGTGGAGATTTCATTCTCACCAGTATTTGAATGCTGTATTGGGGTTGTTGTCGCATTCAATGGTTTAGTGTTGAATTTTACTTTCTTAGCATTTTCGTATTTACGAGCAAAGGTGAAAATACGACCTTGTTCATAATCACACTTGTCTCTGGAAAACTTATAGGCTTTGCGGGTCTTAATTTTGTTTTCTTGTCTGGTTAGTCTTTCCTGTATTTCCTTTCTGATTTTGGAAATAAATTCACTCGGTTCCAATTTGTTAAGTTGTTCATTAATTTGTTCTATTTCCACAATCACAGCTTGCCGGTCAATCTCCGCATATTTCACAAGTATTTTGACCAAGTTCATAGGTGCTGCAGTGCCAAGTTACTTTCGCCCCATTCTTTCAGCATGCTCGGATTCGGGCTTTCAAAACTTGGAGCCAACAAGATCCTTAAACCCCGTGGGATACGTCCCACTTCCACATATTTAGTAAGGGATTTGTGCTCCCACCATTTCGTTATCTCTGTCCTCATGCATTTCTCCAATTTTTTCAAGAGGGTTTTGGCATCCCCTTCTTTCGTTGTACTCGAACTGGTAGGAGCCTCCCCGTCAGTAACTACCTTCGGCAGATTGTTGAAAAGATCCTCCGCCGCGGCCTCGCGCTCACGAACCGCCTCTGCTGACATACTGAGGAAAGATATACTCAATGTTATGCTACGGTGCTGCTCGTTAAAGCAACCCGAGCCGTGCCTTTCGCTCCTCCCCCCCTATATATATATGGCACGTATATTCATACATATTAAAATTAGAGGGCCTTATGTACTAACATAAAATTTAACAAGTCATTATCTGGCACATGCATCAAGCTAGGATTTTGCGAGTCCTTAATAGCGAATATTAAGGATTCGCAATTAAGGATTCGCAAAATCCTAAGCATGTAGGAATCGCTATAATAATAGCGATTCCTTCACATTCCTTATTTGCGAGTCGCAAATTGCGAGTCCCAAATAAGGAATGGCTTCCCATTCATTCCTATGGGCCTACAGGCCCATAGGAATGAATGGGAAATTGCGACGCTATTTGCGAGTACCAATAGGTACTCGCAAATTGCGCATGCAATTCCAAGAGTGCAGGGGTGTCAAAAGGACACCCTCTTGCACCCCTGAAATTGATCCGTGCACATAAAGTTGCGCACACACATGTCCCAAGGACATGTGTGTGTGTAACCTTCAACTTTGAAAATGCACTTTAGTGCATTTCTCAAAGTTTTTGCAATTACCATGAAGTTCAACTTCATGGTAAATTGCGCCCCTAGTAAGCGAAATCGCTGAATTTTTTACTGTGTTGCATTGCATTTAAGGAATCTCAATTTGCGATTCCTTAAATGCAATCGCAATTTAAGTAATCGCAATTTTGCGATTCCTTAAATTGCGATTTTTGCATTTGGGATGATGCATCCCAAATGCAAAATACAGGTCGCAAAGGGGCAGATTCTGCGAATCTGCCCGTTCTATGACCCGATTTTCGGATGATGCATGGGGCCCAATGTGAGGGAAATTCCGAATCACGAATATAGAATCGCTAAATCATATGTATTATTAGTATATTTTCTCTTTTTTTGTGATTCCTTATGTTTCACAATTGCAAATAGCAATTCTATATTAGCGAATTGGTAGAAGTCATAAATAAAAAATTGCAAAGAGCGAATTTCTCACAGACTGCATTTGATGACCTCATAACAAGAAAGTGAGATTCCTGGAGCACATTGCTTGCTTTCACTTTCTATAGCACAAATCGCGGTGGAGCAGGAGAGGATTATAGGTGAAACTCCACTGGTGAATATACAGCAGCAGCCGGCACAGGTAGACGTGGTGGACGGTGGGGCGAGGTGGGGGCGGAGTGGGGTGGGAGGGTGGTAAGTCAATGGAATAGGTATAAATTAAATAAAAAAATAATACCTATTCCGTTGTCTGTCGGCTTCCCCCTGCCGCGCCTGGCCCCGCTCCACCGCGCTTATCTGAGTCGCCGGATGCTGTGCCTATAAGCATTAATCATAAGTACCATTGCTTCAATAATATTTCAAAGTACCCTATAGAGAGCACTTTGAGAAATTCCTTCTGGCTCTGCCAATATAGCCCAATAGCTGCCTGACTCCAAAAGATGTAATGATCAAAATATCAAAATCTGGATTATATTTGCCTGGCTTCTATGCGTGACTATTTACAGTAATAGATCCGGCTTATCTGTTAGGTCTACAATAGTATTTCTACTGAGCCAGTATTTGGTGTAAATGTCCTCCAATGTTTCATCAAAGAGTGTTACTCAGACCCTATAAATCCTTTATAGCCTGCTGTTTCTCCTCTACACTGCAGCCAAAATATGCCTTCACCTCACCACAGCTTATTACACAGCCATTGTGAAAGAAACTGAAGTATTCTGGCCTTTTTATATATTGCTCCTGGTTACCTGTGTCCACTTAATGGTAATTTGGTAATGCAAAAAGCCCATTCTGCGACAATTTGCTATTTGCGAATGTATACTACATAAGAATAGCGAAGTGGTATTTGCTGTTTGCTATTCCCTAGTTAAGAATAGTTAAATGATACTATCACAAAATAACAAATCTGTAAAATCTCAATTCTCTATTCTATTTCAAGAAATCGTGAAAATGTTGGCCTTACTACATAATAAAGCATATTTTAGCTGTCAAAAACTATTTTGCAACTGGTTTGCAATTTGTTATTTGTTGGAACATAAGGTCCATAATTCTGCCTTTTCTAAGTGTTGTAGAACCTCCTGATTTTTCTAGCTCGTTCTTTCTCATACACGTGTCATAAATCTCGTGATTAATCGTATACAATCCATATGCTTTGAGGGCGCTTGAATGTTACTTGGAAAGACAGATTACTTTTAGAACGACAGGCCATCCGTTCATCTCCTAGGCAATTAGTCCCAAAGCAGAGGCGATGCGGCAGCTGTGTTTAGGCACACTGTCTCAGGTGCACGACTGTTGTCACTGGCTTAAGGGGCTAGATTAACCTTTTTCAGCAACTAGGATAAACACTGTCTAGTGTTCCTGATGAATGATTACAACACTCAAATGGAAGACCAAATACCTTCTACTACAAGGGTGTGCTCCCAGACACTTCCTCTCTTCTGCCAGCTGTGCAAAACAAACAGTAGCAGTCATCAATGCTGTGGTACCAGATGTCTTGTTATTTATTCACTTTCCTTCTTGTCCCTTACTGCAGATTCTTATGTTCCAGGTGTTAGGTTATGAAAATGTATGTAGCGCACAGAAACTCACAAGAGTGTCCCGGCGCTAGAGACGGACGGCAACAGCTTATGAACCTATGCAGATTGTGTGAAAAGCCAGGTTTTCAGTTTCTTTTTAAAGACGGGAAGGTCACATATTATGCGCAGACCCCTGGGGAGCTGGTTCCAGTTGAACGGCCCAGATAAGAAAAGGAGCTGCCGCCGGTTCTAAGCCGGCAGATACGAGGGACTTTTGCCAGATGTGCCGAAGAGGAGCGCAAGGTGCGAGCGGGGATGTAGTCATGATGAATCCTCTCTCTTAGATAGCCGGCTACTGAGCCATACAAGGCTTTATGCATTAAAACCATGGCCTTAAATTGTATCCTCTTTTTCACTGGGAGCCAGTGAAGGGCTTCTAAATGAGCAGTCATGTGAGACCTAGGGGAGAGTTTGAGTAAGCGCCTGGCAGCCAAATTTTGTACCACCTGAAGCCTGCGCAGAAGATACTCTGGGAGACCAAGGTAAAGGGCATTACCATAGTCCAGTCTCAAGGTAATCAAAGCTTGGATAACCCGTTTCCTTGCAGACTCGGACAGAAGAGGTAGGAATTCTTTCAGCATCCGGAGTATTCCAAAGCAGGAACTTAGCCTGGGTCTGAGCCTGGATCTGAGGTTGAAAAGAGAGGGCACTATCACATTTAATACCTAGATTCCTTATAGAACTCTGTTGAGGGCCCGGCTGCGGGGCCTCCTTTGGCCTGCAAGATCTCCAGAGATTAGGAGAAGAAGCCCCAAAGATCATGATCTCAGTCTTGTCCGGGTTGCCTTTTAGTTGGTGATTTCAGGGTTCCTTCCTCTAACGCCTTTTTCTGTCACTGCTATTCTATTATCCGGAAGATGAGGGAATTACATTTTATAAATGTTTGTTACAGATTTTGATATCTATACAGATGTTTGTCGATCTCACTTCTGATTATTTTCCCTTCCGTACTATGGAGTCCCTTCTATGGTACTTGGCCGATAATTGGACTATCTCTCTGAAATATTGCTGAAGCATGTGTGGTCCAAGGATTCCTTCTCTCAAGTTTGGTTTTGCCCTAGGACTTTTATAATGCCTCTAGGTTATTCTTCCCTGATATACAGTTCTTGAGGGAATTTGCTTTGAGTTACTTTCTCTCCATCTGTTTGCCCCTCACTTTTTGTAGGCTCGTTATGTTTCCCTGCAGATTACCTGAGTTATTTATAGCACAATATAGGTGCCAGTCGCGGCTCCTGGAGGGAGTGCTGCGGGGCGGTGGGGCGAGGCGGGGAAGGGCAGGGCGGGGGGTAGTAAACTCCGGCATATGGCCGAACGGAGGTAAGTACATAAATAAATAAATAAAATGAATTACATTGCGCGCGCTGCAACGCCAAATGGCGATGCGGCGCGCACAATGTAATTCATTTTTTATTAATTTATTTATGTACTTACCTCCGTTCTGCCGTATTCCGGAGGTTAATACCCCCCACCCTGCCCCTCCCCCGCCCCGCCCCACCGCCCGCATCACTCCCTCCAGGAGCCGCGACTGACAGGTGCTTAGGTCAACAAAGTGTACTTATTAAATAAAGTTCTTGTAAAGGAGGTCGTGCTTAGGTCATTTCTCCTCTCTCTCTTTGTGAAGAAATACATGAGTTATTTGTCAATAGCCACCATCAGTCCCTCAGATAACGACAATGGGTGATGTTACTCTGCTCTTTTCTTGATCCTCAATGATCAGCTTTGGTCAAGAAAGTTCCCTCACTCTTGCCACCATCTGGTCTCAGGGGGAAGATCCTCTGGATTCTTGCTCATCATTATGGGTTCCACCAGTCCTGTGTTGGAGTCTCTCACTGGCTGTGGCTTTCTTAGAGTCTCTTCTCTGCTTGTGCCTCGGCTAGTCCCTCAGCAGCATGCCATGTTTTTCGGGTGTGATTAAACTCTTGGACAACAACATTTCCCCTTTTATGATCCCACTGTCTTTTCTGGTGAAGGGCTTGACCATGGCATTCTCTGTCCTTGTTGCTTCCAGTTCCTATAACACTACAACCGCCTCTAAGGAACGTGAGTGAGTGACCATGTTTTACCAAACGATAAGGTTGATTTTGCCAGATAGTCCCATTCTTATAGAAAAGTTCAACCTCTTCCAAGAAATGATGGTTATTTTACCAAAATTACATCAGAATTGTGGCTTTTTAAATGTGTGTACCATTGCAGAGATTTTCAGGGCATCCATCTGGCCTTCTACACCTATCTTTTGTATGAGTTACTCAGAGATAGAGCCGTTGGCAAGGACGTTCTGTGCAACCTATCTCCATGAACCCTGGTTTGGCATATACTGCCGCCTGCCCTAGTTTTGGGACTATATAAACAGGATCCCAAATCATTGGGACAGAGACAGAGTAGGATTATAAAGTAAGGAAAATTAACTTTATGGTGATCTGGTACTCTTAGTGCTTGTTCACTCTCCATAACAACACTCACCCAGCTATCTGTTTAAACAATATGTGTCGTCATACAACCTTATGTGGCAGCAAAAATGTGTGCAAACATGGATGGAATGGTTAGTGATGCATGAGGGTAGCTCACACTCAGGTATGCCACATGTATTTAAAGTGACAGTATCTTCTGGAGAGTCGTGAAATTGTTTGCTTTTCCGATACCCCAGATCATAACTTTAGATTAATCTGTCCACTGTTCCAGGGGTAAACTGTGGGAGAGAAATATCAGTGTTACGAGAGGAAATCAAGGCATTATCTGATTCAGAGCCCTCTACATCGTTGTCCCCCAGTTCTGATGGGGGGGCGAATCCTGCCCCACTAATACCTGCCACCACCTCTACCGTCTACCGGCACTCTTGCGGAGCCTGGTAGCGGGATGGAATCACCCTCGTGCCCATTTTTGTCCACTTCCTTTGGGGCTGCCTGGTGCCCTGTCACTTGCCTGGGCAAGGACTGCCCTCCTGTCAATGGAGCGGCTCGATCCAGTTCCAGAGCTGGAGTGGAGAAGTGAAACAGTGCGCTGAGTTTTCGTAGCTGACCCAGACCCAAGCACGGAATAGCATGGCATATGTAATGGCCAGTTTCCTGAGTTGTTTGTTGACCTCTGTGAAGGAAGCCCTCTGCAGTTGTACTGCCTTAATAAAGTCAGGAAAAATCTTGACTTTTTTGTTCTCTGCAGTGATGTCACCTTTGATCTGGGCTTGGGTCAGAATATGTTCTCAGACTTTGAAATGGAATACCTTGGCAACGACAGGGCGAGGTCCCACTCCAGGTAGCAAAGGTCTTGAGGGCACACAGTGGGCTCGTTCGAGTGAATAGAATGGGGAGAGATCCTCTGGTGTGATCTTGGTGCTTAGCCATGTTTCCAGAAAAGTAGTCATGTAAGCGCTCGGACCCTCAATACGCTCAGGCACTCCAATAATCCGAAGGTTATTCCTTCTTCCTTTGTTTTCAATGTCCTCTGCCCGTAGTTCAAGCACCTTCACCCAGGCTTCCATCCTAGTCAGTCGGTCCCTCACTCATGTCACTTCAGGGTTTAAATCATCTAGGGTTCGCTCTGTGGCAATGACTCTCTCCGCTAGCTGTCTGTGATCGTCCATGAGCAGCCCCAGAACTCTGACCTGTCTATGCCTCCCAGAGGCGGGGAACATAGTTATTAAGCTGGAATCTGCCTCCAACACTTTTATCTGTGTGCTACTCTATAGGCCCCCGCACCAGATGCCTCTATTTCCCCTATCACTAAGTGAACAGATCGCTAACCTTGTCATCAACCACGCCAAAATCCTTCTCATGGGCGACTTTAACTACTGGTATAATGACCCTCACGAAGGACCACAGTCCGCTGAGCTGACTGATCTCCTCACTTACCTGAACTTTACCCAACAGATTTCCTCACCCACTCATCTCAAAGGGCACATTCTGGACCAAGTCTGGACGAACTTCCCGATAACACCTGCACCCACAACTCTCCCCTGTATATGGTCTGACCACCATTTATTAAAATTTACGTTAAGTATCCTCACCTCTGAGAAAACACCCACGGTCGCTGGCGGGTTGGCTAGGAAATGGAACTCCACCAACAAAAGGGAATTTCTCGACACCTTGGTTAGCACAGCCCCGACACCTGACCCCGATATCAATATAGCTGAAGCAAATCTCTCAGGCTGGCTACTCGCGGCTAGCGATATGCATGCACCCCTTAAAAAAGTTAAATTGGCCCGTTGCGCCGACGCCCAGAGATGGTTCTCTCTGGAACTTAAATCTCAAAAACTGGCCCTGCGCCAACTAGAAAGGCAGTGGCGACAGAATTATTCTTCTGACAAGAAACTCTTGTACACTACAGCACGGAAAGAATATATGAAGGCCATCCTCTCGGCCAAAGCTGGCCACTTCTCCTCACGTATCCTTAACTCTAACAAGAGTTCCAAAGAAATGTTTTCAATCTTGAACGAGTTGTCCAACCCAGACAGAATCCTTCCCAAGGCCACTCCTACCCAAGATCTGTCCCACTCACTGAACAACTACTTTATCGAAAAGATCATTACCATTAAAGCTAGCATCCCTAAACACCCCCCACCATGACCTTCTCTGTTATGCACAGCAACAACTGCACGCTTAGCTGTTTCCAACCATCAGCACCGAGACCTTTCAGGACCTCCTGGCTAAAGTCAAATCAGGATCCCCTACGGACTGCTGCCCACCTCACATACTTAAAGACTCCCTCTCAACTTTCCCGGGTCCAGCCCTCGCCCTGCTGAATGAGTCCCTTTCATCTGGTCGTGTTCCAACAGCATTTAAAGAAGCCATTGTGGTTCCTCTCCTGAAAAAACCTGGAGCTGACCCTATGAATTTGTCCAACTACCGCCCCATCTCCCTGCTCCCATTTTTGGCGAAAGTACTAGAGGCCTATGTAGCAAAATGCCTGTCCAACTTCTTGGAAGAATCAACATACCTCGACTCTCACCAGGCGGGCTTCCGCCCCGCATACTCCACAGAATCTGTGATATTAGCTGTCCTGGATAATCTCCGTGATAACGCTGACAGAAGCTCCCCTCAGGCACTAGTACTACTGGATCTTTCCGCCGCCTTTGACACGGTCGACCACACTATATTGGCAGACCGTGTCAGGCAAGCTGGCATCCAGGGCTCAGCCGCTAGATGGCTTAGCTCGTTCCTGGAGGACCGGTCCCAGGTCGTTCGCTCAGGCCACTTCACTGCCCCTAAAAGAAGAACTGCGTGTGGTGTTCCGCAAGGCTCCTCGCTCTCCCCCCACCTGTTCAATCTCTACATCCTTCCCTTGATTCAGTCCCTCAAAGACAGGAAGGTGACTGTCTTCAACTACGCAGACGACCTGCAACTGGTTTTCACGGTCGACAATTCACACAGCTCAGTCACCGAATTTCAGGCCACCATGCTGCACATTCAACAGTGGATGGATCACAACCACCTTAAGCTAAATCCGGGCAAGACGGAGCTAGTCCTCACAGGAGACAGCCATAAGTTCTGGGGCCCACACTATTGGCCGACAGAGCTAGGACCCCCGCCCATTCCCTCCTCCTCGGCTAAAACACTCGGTTTCACTCTAAACAGTGATCGTTCACTCAAAACGCAGGTTGGGTCGGTTATATCTAAATGCTTCTTTCAACTGCGAAAGATCAGGAAGATTCGCCGTTTACTCACGCAGGAAGCCCTGACCCAGGTTTTAATAGCCACCGTTCTGTCGCACCTGGACTATGCAGACTCTGTTTACCTGGGCATGCCACTCTACCTGTTCAAACGGCTGCAGATAGCCCAGAATCAGGCAGCCAGAATGATTCTTTAACAACCTAGGTGGCAACCGGCGACACCTCTTATGAGGAAATTGCACTGGCTCCCCATCCCTCAACGCTGCGCATTTAAAACTGGTTGCTTGATCTTCAAATCCTTGCACGGTCAAAATCCCAAATTCATAAACAACCTGATAATCAGGTACACCCCCTCTCGCAATCTGCGATCAGCTCACCTCCTGCTCCTCTCTACCCCCACGTTCAAGCAGAAACGTTTGGGAGGCTGCAGATTTGCAACCCTCGCCCCTAGACTGTGGAACTCCTTCCCCCTGGAGATCCGGTCATGCACTGACCTTCTGAAATTCAGGAGGTCACTCAAAACCTGGTTATTTGCACAAGCCTACAACTGACTCCTCCTCAGGTAACGGACAAGGCATATTACAGCGCCATGAAACCAATCGGTGTACGTGCGCCCTACAAATTATTCTTAACATTAACATTAACAAACAACATGTCAATTTTTAGATCCAACGCCTCACAGATGCAGCTATTGCTTGGAGAATGGTATCCAGTGTTGCACCGCTGTGCGCCTCTAATGAGGGCTTCTCAATCGCAGTCGAGGCCCCTGATGCGGAAGAGGGACTGTCCTGAGCCTGGCTGGGGTCACTAAAACCTATTTTCTCTTTTCTTAGAGTAATTTCCTGACGTGGATCGCTGGCATGGGTCTGAAGCAGCGTTAGTGTCTACTTAGGTATCTCGGGTGTTATTAGTAATGGGTGTCGTCAGCTATGCCCTTGTACAGAGGGCGCTTAGTTGGGCCAGCCACCACACCAGTGGTATTAGAGGCAGGAGGGGTTGGAGGATGCTCCCCAATTGTTGCAGTGTGGTGTGTTGCCCAATATGCCTGGGGAGGCAGGAGTAAGCGCAGGGGGGATTTCTCTACCCTGCGGCAGGTGTGGTGGTGTGCAGATAAGTCCGTGGGAGGAGGCTCCCAGAGCAGCGTCAATTGGGTGACCAATCATAGGTCTCGCAGAATCTGGGTGCAACATTCAACGACTGTTGGAACCAGCACTCTCTGGTTGGCTGAAGGGATGCCCCTAGCCAGGCAGAACCTACCCCTCCCACCAAGGGTGGGTGATTACACTTGCTGCATAACCTGTACTCACCTTTGGGTAGCTTGGCTCTGAGCAGTCAGGCTTACCTCAGAGGTAATGTGTAAAGCAAAGGCACAGCAGTCACTTGTGATAAATTCACTGAGCATCACAAAAGAGACTTCACACAGGATGTATGTAAAGTACATTTGTATTCAACACACATATCTAATCATTATAACATGAACATCATATACTTTTGGGCATAAAGCACATTTAGAGATATTACTAGCAGTCTTAGGCCCACATTTTTTGTTATGATATCAATAGTATACACACCGTGGACATTTCCTAATCTAACCCACCCCCACAGAGGGAGAGAGAACCCTTATGTGGTGCGACATGCTGTCCACCCTAGCTATCCTGATAATACAATCCCACACAGTTCTAGGGTACCCCGGGTCACAACGATATCAAAGATATGTACATACATGAAACTAGAACACCTTTTAGCAGTAAACCCAATGTCAAATGTATGTGTTTTTGGCATGAAATCAACGTATAAAGTGGCACTGCCAGCCAGTATCGTGAATCACAGGCGGTCCGCCGACTATCACTCCCACTCACACACTCACTCGGCACCACTACATGGTGGGACAGGTACCAGTCCAGTCTGTACGGAACGGAACACTCTCTCACACATACGCACTTAGCACCCTAATGTGGTGCTACTGGTACCTAGCAGGTCCAATGGATAACACCATACAGACTCTGTGGCCACAGCCTCCCTCCACCCTCTAGTTCACCCTGATTGTCCTATACCCCAGATGTAAGATAACCAGCCCCTTCTCCCAGATATTAGGCTGCATGCGGCCAAAGTCACACTTAGTTTGTGTCCTCAGGAAGCAAGTGGGGATATGTAGCAAGTTTAAATTAGGAGGTAAACATAAACAAGTGGCGTTTAACAGCCACTCGGGAAGTTCACCCAAAGGTCTCAAAGCACAGTGGATTCACACAGTCTCTTGACCCGCTGCTGACTGTCTTAGAAGAATTTGTTCAACCCTGTCAATCTCTCTCGCTACTACTTGGCACCAAGATGTCTTCAGGAGGGCCAGGTGTGGAGAGGTCATTTGGTCAGCTGCAATGAGGGTCAAAGGGGAACAACTGATGAATGAGGAGTAACACAGGGTAGCCTCTCAATAGGAGGAGGCACCCTGATTGGTACACGTTGATCGGGGTCGTGCCCAGGCAATCCGGGCACAGTGTCTGGTGCGCGTTGGTATGGGTCGCACCAGACACTTCAGGTATCAAACATAAAGAGTTACAAATTCCGTACCTTCCTGGAAATGAGGCACAATGACCGGTGCACGTTGAGATGAGTTGCACAAGGCAATTCTGGGCACATACAGTGATGAGTTGCAAATTCCACACCTCCTTGGAAATGAGGCACAGCGTTCCGTGCAAGATGATACAGGTTGCATCAGACCAGTCTGGTCACACACAGGTGCAAGAATTGTAGAGGAGCATGAGGTAGAATGAGGCACTATCATGGGTACACCCCCACCTCTGAGGTTCACACCCTGTAAATCAGACACCGAACGCAATGAGCATGCAGTTGGCATGACACATGAGAGAGATGCGGTATGAACAATGAAACGGGCCACGCAGGGTCCCGCAACCAGTGAATCCACTCACCACCAACTAGACGCTTATGAGTGTCAGGGTCCCTGTGGTACAGGAACCATACGCCTTAGATGCGGGCAAGATTTCTGGGGCTCTGTACTAGACAATCCTGTCTCCAGGCACAAGTCTTAGTTCCATGCTCACACTGTGCTACCCGCTGGGATTCAGTAGCCGATATGGGCACTTGAGAGGGCACCACTCTCCATATTTTACAGGTAGATGGTGTAGATCCCTCGCGGGAGATCTTTGATGTCCGTGAGATCTCCGGGAGAACAGGAGGCCCGCCGATGGGCCCTTGGAGAGCACACTTCAGGGTGCCACACTTCAGCAGGTCTTTGGCCCAGGCCAGCCACTATTTAGAAAGTGCACAAGGTCCCCTTCAATGGCAGTAATCCTCCATGTGCAAAACAGAGTCACCTGGCAATGTGTACCACACACTCTGGGTTCTCCAGTCCTGCGTCCTCACAGGTGTATCTCCCCCCTTGCTGAAGGATGGCACCAGTAGTTATACAGTTGTGTGTCTTTGAAGTTAGGGGTGGGTCAAGGGATTTCCCTTTGAACCACAGATGTCTACCTCAAATTGTAGGCCTGTCTGCCATGGGGCCATGATCTGGACTCTAGAGACTAAGGGCCTCATTTCTGAGGCCCTACCAGCACTTTTGCGCTGCCGGAACGTCACTTTGTTGATGTTCCAGTGGCATATTTATAAGGCCAAGTTACATGGCTTTTCATGGCCTTATAAATATGTGCTCCTTTCAAGCAAAAAACTGCATGAAAGGGGCATTCCATGGGTGTTGCTGGGGGCGTTCCCAGCAACATCCATGGCTTTTTGACACTGCCCCAGATTTATGAGAGATCGTTAGTCTGAGGCAGTGCCAAAAACGTACGCCTCCCCAGGGGAGGCGTTAGAGAGGCACAACAAGGAGAAATATCTTCATTTCTCCTTGTGTTTTCTCTTTCTATGTGTGCTGCAGCATTCTGCAGCACACATAGAAAGAGGAAAAAGCCTCTTGTGATTGTTTTTGTGCAAGAAGGTCTCCCTTCTCTGAGACTTCAGAAAACAGGAGGCAAGCCAGCAAGCCTTTGGAGTCACTCTGGGTTCAAGAGAGACGTGTCCAGTCCTTGTCTTCAGCAGGACTAAGATCAGCAGGCAGCAGGGCAGCTCTACAAAGCAGAGAAGCAGTTCATCAGAGCAGTCAGTCAAGGCAAAATATCAGTCCTTACAGCAAAGCAGTCTTTACTCCAGCAGAGTCCTTCCCATGGCCAGTAGTGTACTATCTTGGTAGGGTCAGAGCCCCAGTACTTATACTCTGATGTGCCTTTGATGTAGGTGGTGACTTTAAAGCAGCTCTCTGGAGTGCACAACGATCCCTTTCAACTCAGTCATGTCTGCCAGGCTATCTGTGGGGGGTAAATCAGTGCTTTGTGTGTGGACAGGACACTACCTATTGAAGTGTAACTGTCAACCGCTCCCATTCCTCCCTGCCCTGGAAGATCCATCACAATGCAATGAATGAGTGCTCAGAATGCAGATGAGCCTCATCTTCCTGTGTTTATTGCTGTACAGAGGGAATGCACAAAGTGTAGCTGTCACCCACCCCAGACGTGTATTGGAGACAGACTGTCAGGCTCACAGAGCAGTAGGAGCAGAGAAATGTCCACCTTCTAAAAGTGGCATTTCTAAAACATCAATGTCAAATCCAACCTTGACACTAAAGAGGATTTGTCATTACCATTCAAAAGATATGAAACATGATTTAGCTATTCCTTTCTAATCAGGAATTACAGCTTAGAAGTGTTTTAAGGAATTCCTAACGCTAGCCTATGAGAGGAGTAGGCCTCACAGTAGTGAAAAACGAATTTAGCTGTTTGTCAATACCAGGACATGTAAAATGTAAGGGTACATGTCCTACCTTTTAGTTACACAACACCCTGCCCTTAAGGCTACCTAGTGCCTACCCTAGGGGTCACCTATCTGTAATAAGAGGGGAGTTTAGGACTTGGCAAGTGGTTTTAAATGACACGTCGAAGTGGCAGTAAACTCCATACACAGGCACTGCAATGGCAGGCTTGATACAGGTTTGAAAAGCTAATTGTGTGGGTGGTACAACCAGTGCTGTAGGCCCATTAGTAGCATTTAGATAACAGCCCCGGGATATATGGTATATCCCTTTACGAGCGACTTATAAGTAAACTAAATATGCCACTCAGGTATATACCAATGTCACCATGTTAAGGGGAGACGCACATGCACTTTAGCACTGGTTAGCAGTGGTAAAGTGGTCAGAGTCTTAAGGCCAACAAAAAAATGCAGCAAAAAGTGGAGGTAAGCAGGCAAAAAGTTGTGGGAAGACCACCCTAAGGATGACAGGTCTAACACTTGTCAGAACTCAAAAAGAGCAATGCCTTTAGTTATCGCTTTGAACATCAAAATACTTCCCATGCAATGCACTGTGAGCCCACACTTGTCCAACAAAACATCACCTTCAAAGTAGTGTGCTAACGGCAGTGGCGGCTGCCACCGAGTAGCACGGGTGAGGTGGGGGCACGGGGGGGATAGAAAAATTAATTTTAAAAATACTTACCTTGCTACAGGTCCACCGCCTTGTCTCGCGTTGCCCTCTTCTGTTCCTGCTTGAAGCAGGAAGCACAAAAACAGGCTCCCCTAGCCAATCACAACGCTGCGTTGTAATTGGTCTAACTACCATAGTTCGGCGCTCAGGCAGGCAGTAGGAGCCTGTGCTTGTTCCTCACCAGGCTGTGTAATGCAGCCTGGTGGGGAACATGCAAAGTGCGCATTACTGTTTGGCCGGCCCAAGAAGGCCGTCCAAACAATCATGAGCACTTAAGTGCCCACCACTCCTCCCCTTGCAGGCTGTGACACAGCCAAGCCCCGCCCCGTAAACTGGAAAAATAAATTGATAATAACATAGTGTTATTGCCATTTTATTTTTCCTTAATCCACTGCTGGAAATGCAGTGGGGCGACGCTCCTTCGCCTTAATGGAGGAGCTGCCGCTAGCTAACTGTCTTCACCAGTAGTACAAATCATGATATGAATGCAGTCACAGCTTAATGCAATACAATTCAGACTGCATGTAAAAGAACAAAGAAAGCACAACCTGAAAAATAATAAGCAAGGCAGCTTCCAAAAACTTCACCTTGGACCAGATTATAGGATTTCAGAGGTACATTGAATCCTTTACCCCCAAAAAGGCGAGAGTAGGATGCTAAAGTTGGATGAGGGAATCGGTCTATTACAATTGAGCCTCTGGGGTGTTCTGGAGGCCACCATCACTGACAGATGCAAGTATGGTAAGCGCTACCGACTTAGCTTTGATTTTTTTTCCTTCTAAATTGATTTATGGTGTCCTCTGAGGGTTATTAACTTGCTTCAACTTCAACACCTCTGACTGATCTATGGACAAGTAACAATTTTCGAGCGATTGGCACTCCAGTCAGGGATTAGAGAAAACGGAGAAAATTGAAGCAGTAACTCAGAGCATCGCCATCTGTCAGCTGTTTGACTGATGGGATGAAGAAAGACCAGCAGCTGACACCATGGATCATTTCTTTTAAAAATGAAGATGATTCTATTTCCTTCTAACAGCTGCAGCTGCTTCGACACAGTAAAGAACCAGAAGAGCAGTGCTTTTAAACAGCAGAATGACAAATTCCCCGGGAGCAAGGAGAGAAAGATGTCTGATGGACACTGTCTCGGAGGAAGAAAATAAGACAGGGAGAGAAAGAGATGTCTGTGGTAAGGCGTGTCTTAGAGAAAGAAAACAACATGGAGAGAAAGAGGTGTCTGGGGAGACAGCGACTCAAAGGCAGGAGCGGCTCCTCCATTGGAGCGGAGGAGCGTCGCCCCACTTAAAAGCCCCAGCGATGAAAAATAACATGGTAATTTATTGCCATTTTATTTTTCATGCCCTGTCCCGAACAGTGTCAGGACAGGGGTGGGGCCGCTGCTGAGTGACAGTTGCTGAGTGACAGGTGCCCCTTCCTGCACAAAACAATCTTGCTTGCAACGCAGGCACCCTTGCACCGTGGTGCAAGGGGGCCTGCATTGGTGCTAGGCTGCTCATTATGCACCAGCGCTGGTAAAAGGCAGGAAAGCACTATATTATGTTAAATAAGGCTCATTCCTGCCCTTTTCCTGTCACGCAGCGCAGGAAGGTGGATTGCTGTGCTGGGTCACATCTTGATAAATATCACCCTCCCTATCAAAGTGTGCGCTGAAATATTTACCAGTTGAACTTCTGGAGGTGCTAAAAACCTCTCCAATATTGAAAGATCAAGATAAACACTGATGAAGTTTACACTATCAAAGCCCCTTGCAGGCCTGCTGTTGCAGTCCACACAAGCTAAAGTTTCTGTTCTTGCATCCGGCAAAGCTTGACACAGACGCTGGCAGCAAAGACATTGTAAGCATTCATATAAGTGAAATGCTTCAACGCCTTCTCAAAGGTAGTAAGCGCTATATGCAAATGCAATATAGTAAGTGAAAGCTTGTCTTGGACGTTGGTGACATAAACCCATTGAAATATCAAAAGATCTTACAGGTGTGCTGCTCCATTCTGAAAAACCTGAAGTTTCGGTTTCCCCAATAGTAGAATGTTCTCATTGAACAATCAAAGCGCCTTGAAGGCACGCTGCTGCATTCTACTTCATCCAAAGCTTCAGTTTTAGCATCAGCAAAAGCTTAGCGTAGACTCTGGAAGCATACAGTGTTGTCTTCTGACTGCCAGAGCTGATGCGGTTGTACTGCTGCGTTCTGCACAAGCCGCAGCTTCTGTTTTAAAAGCAGAAAAAGTTTGGGGGCATATTCTCAAGAACGTGTGATAACTACCGCAAAAGTTGCTTAACGCAACCCTTCACATCGCAGTCCATCGCAGGAAAATAACACCTTGTCAACGTGGTATTCCCAACCCTGCGGCACCATGCGATAGTAGCAGGATAACGCGCCAAATGACCGCCTAAAAAACAACGCGATGCAGAAACAATGCGAAACACGAACGCGAAAAAACCTGCGATGTCCCAAACCGTGATACAAAAATCAGCGACAACCAGCCACAGGCCCGCAAATCCCACGCGTCATGCGTGAAAATGCACTATAAGAGCAACCAAAAAAGAAACACCAAAAACAAAACAAACTGCGTAGCACCATGGTGCACCCGGACCGAGTGCAGAGGACAACCCGAACCCCACAAGCCCCACGGAGGACCACCCAGGAACCCCGTGTTCGGGGAAGTGCAAGGAGAAGAGGAAGACGGGGTTCAGTCCGCAGGAAGACCGGATCATCGTCACGGAGGTGATAGAACACTACCAACAACTGTTCGTCACCTCCACTGCGTCATTGGCAACACAAACGGAAATATGGCAGTCCATCGTCACCAACGTGAATGCAGTCGGAGTGTCGAGGAGGTCAATGGAGGAGGTCAAGAGGCGCTGGCATGAAGTGCACAGCCAAACCAAACAGAAACTCGCTGCCAACATGAAGGCAGCAAAGGCGACTGGAGGTGGGAGTCCGGCGCCACAGGAGGAGCTGGATGAGCTGGAGGAAATGGTGGCCACAGTCATCAGTGTGGAGACGGTGCAAGGAGTCGGGGTCTGGACACAGCCCGATATATACTGACCCAACAGGGTGAGTAACGACCAGGGACTGGGGGGACGGGGGCAGATGGGCACAATGTCACACATTCACAATCATGTGCAGCACACTGCACACCCACAATGACTGTGGAACATGTCCCTGATACCCTTGGCACACTGTAGCACACATAGAACACCAAGTAGTCCCCGTCCACAATCTGCACAAATGGGCCCCCCTCCATATCACCAATGCCATAACCTACCCATACACATGTGCTGAATCCCAAAAAGCAGCAGCTCTGTGAGCCACACCGACAATGCAAGTGACACTGCATGACAGATAGCATGGCTGAAGTCACAATACATGACATGGTGGGCGAGACGACACTGAGGTGGCTGAGTGTGGACCACATCCGTAAAGGAGCAGGTCACACTCTGACACATCCACGTGCACATACGAACCATGACGTAAAAAACACATTTGCAGACAAACAATGCACAAGAGTACCAAATAACTCCAATAGCACAAATGACCCAAGCCGCAAACATCCCAGCACCCGAAAAGCACACAAGTCAAATGCACACCGACTCAAAGGGATAAGGGTCCGCCAATGCAGAGCTGCAGGGGCGAATCGCCAACAATGCAGCACACACACATAGCAATCACAGTACATCAACATTGACGACAATGTGGGACAGAGTGCAACCCCTACACCACAGGACAGAGGACACAACTGGTGCCGCTCGTGCGTAGAAACTGGCCAATCACAACTGGCAATGCATGACACTGTGAGCTGATAACGTACGAGTACAACCACACATCCGTCATGTAGTCGAAATGTCCACTGACTCCCATCAAATAGCCAGCTCATCCAAAACAGTCACAATGTACATTGTCATGCAGTCTGTATGTAAACATCTACAATGCGTCAACATACATGGAACACAATGTTAACCTGCATCTCCCCTTCACATTGCAGAGGGACAATCAACACCTCCTGCAGAGCAGACCACACATCTCTTCAGTGATGATGAAGAGGACACCCTGCACATTTGCACAGACACCCTCCAACGGCTCGTGGACAGCCTCCGCACCCCACCTCCAGGAGCAGGGCAGCCCAGCTGCATCGCGGTGAGCCCACACCCTGCACAGACCACACCGCAGGAAGCACACACCACCACGGCTGCCTCCCAGGACCCCCACGACCAACACACGGATTTCAAACTCCGTGTGTTAGGGTGCCAGGAGAAGATGGCAGATCAGCTGTGGCTGGGTTTCGATCTCATGGCAGACAAACTCGATGCCATACGTGGGTGCCTGAGTCCCATCAGGGAGCACCTACAGTCCCTAACGGATATCCACTGTCCGCACCATGCTCACCAACAATCCTTGGCTGACATCGCTGGGTCCATTACTCGGTTACAAGAACTGTCTAGGCAGACAGGCCCAAGCGATGACAGCACAGAGTTGGCACAGATGCAGAGGTCAATGGAGACCATGGAGCCGATGCAGGCTGGAAGTATGGCTGCCACTGCTGAACACCAGCGAGATGTAGCTGCGATCTTCCATGCCTTGCAGATCCTCATCTTGCCATTGCTGCCACTGAGCCTGTTCCAGGTCACTGCTGCAGGAACCTCGACACACACATATCCTCCCCCTGATGTGTCAGTGGCACACAGTGATGCATCCCAATCACCTTCACACCCTGATGTGTCAGTGGCACACAGTGATGCAGCCCTATCACCTTCGCACCCTGATGTGTCAGTGGCACACAGTGACGCAGCCATAACCCCACCACACACACCTGACACACCGGACACAGAAGACGTATCAGAGGAGTAAGATGTGGAGGGTAATGACTGTTTGAGGAAGGAGATAGTAGCATCCGTCCCCACCATATGGCCTGTCCCTGCCTGGTCGTGCTCTCTGCATCATGCCCTGGAACAACACCTCCCACTGTCCCCCGAAACACTCTGCGACCTTCACATGGACCCCGACATGGACTGCCATATCTGCTCTGGTACCAATGACACAACAACCCGGCGGCAGACTGCAGCCTTCCTCTTCAGATCAACTTTGCCTTGCCACAAGAACTCTGGTTGGCCCACCACTGGGCAACCATGTCATGTGGGCTTGAAGTGGCCATGTACTGCTCCAGGTCCGACACCCCCCAGAATGTGAATAAAACATTCCAAATCACACAGATGTGTCATGTCTATGTTCACTCACGAATAAATGTTTGGATGAATGTCGGGACATCGATAGCACTAAAAGGTACACCCTGGTAGATGTCATCAATGCGCATGTTTGACCCTGACCCACATGGCCACTTAGATGACTGTGAAGGTGTGAACCAGCTGTGGCCACATTGCACAGTGACAACAATCCTGTTGCCCCCAAACGTAGCACCACGCCGATGTATCAAATAGGGCTGTGTGTGGAAATGTCACATTCGGTAGCAGTCCTTAAGTGGTGTTCCCCATCACATGTGACAACAGAACGTCTCTTCACATGCCTACTCACACACATCTGTCTGGACACCGTCTGTTTTGATGGAGGACCTTGTTCTACATGGTGAGAAGTTGGACACCATACGCACATTGCTGGGGACACGTAGGAGCACAGGTCTGCCACCAACTATCCCAGCCACAATGTCTGGCTCACAGAGGTGGAGCTGGCAATAGGGACTCACCCCCAATTCACAAGCGCCAGTCAATGCCTTCATGTGTACGGACAATGCACATTATAGGCACATGATCTGTCATTATAATCAACACTCATCACAGTTGTACACAGGTGAAGTTGCGTAGACTTTATTAGCATGTGCGTGTCAGTACGGGCAAGGCAAGGGCCACAACATGCAGACCAATGTTTAAGACACTTACAGGCAGCTTAGGAACATGTCGAGGTGCAAGTAATGGGGTGGCAAATGTGCACACAATTCATTACGGATGTCAACGGTCTCAGCCCACCTTGCCTTGCTGGACGGATCATGTGATGTTTAGCGTCTGTTCATCGGCCCGTGTCAGGGGACACGACTCACAGCCCATGGGATCTACATAGTGCTGTAGCACTGGACTGCGCTGACTGTGTGCTCTGCTGACAGTGAGCAGGTGAAGGGATCCTACAAGGTCACATGTCGTGCTGCATTGCCATGTGTGTACTCTCCCCCCAGCAGTTTCTCCGCTTTCGGAACGTTGCCAGGCGACGCTGTGCTGCTCCGCCCATGGGACTGCATCACCTTGCACAGGTGTGTGTACACACGCGTAGGTCCGCGCACATGCATTCTGAGTTCAGGCGAAGGCAGACATGTCCACTGTTGTGGTGGGATATGTGGAAATTCCTCCGAGATGCTACAAGGTGTGGGGACCTGTGCTGTGGGTGACAATCAATTGTGGCTGCAGGAACGTAGTTACTCGTTCATGTATGCGAGCGCTGTTTCATGGGCAATCTGTTCCAAGAGTACATCGTTGTCGAGGTCAACGTACGCGAGGGCGAGCCAATCCATTACCTGGTCCGGGCAGCTGTGCTCCGTCCATGCCGTTTCACCAATCCGCAACTCAGGCCAATAGGGGAGCGCCTCGATGTGGTCACTGCACACGAGGAGTTGTGCAATCTCCCATACCCAACTGCCTGCACATATGCCAAATATCAAGGCATCCCATGCACGGGTGTCACGGTTACACTCCTGTTCGTGGGCCAATAGGGGGCACACACACGTGTCATAATCCAGTTCAGCTACCGTTGTGTTGGATAGGCAGACATCCATGGGCCACTCGAATGTGCATGATCGACAGTGGAACCAGGGCTGGACGCAGGTGACGTACGCAAGACGGAAACTCAGACGGTAACTGATGCGCCACTGCCAGTGGCGGCGATCCCAACAGATGCAGCATTCATGCACGGTACAGTTCCACGTGACAGGGGTTGTGCATGTGCCCGGGATTGCCAGCCATTGCCTTTGTTGGTCTCGTAGCACCGGCACACTTCTGACAGGCGGCAGTTGTGTGGATGAGATGCCACTGCTCGGAGCAATGAGTCGTGTTTGTGTGCAACATTTGGGCGTTTGGGTTGTTTCTTACTTATGTGTCAGGGGCATCCCAAGCAGGTGTGCCTCAGGCAGGGACAAGTGTGTGTGGGGTGTGGACACGTTGGTCTTTCATTCGCGCAGTTCGTGGTGTGGGAGTCGTCACGATCTGGTTTGGTATCTCTCGCAGGGAGTGCCAGCCGCATTCAGGACCAAGGTCGGGGGTTCAGGTGTCCTTCAGCCTTGTGTATTGAGACAATGGAGCTTTCATTCCTGATGTTGGTCTGACTACTGCTTGCAGTTTTGAAATGTGATGTGGCCTTCGCGTTGCTATTGATGCCAGGCCTTTGACTTAGTGTGCGCCATTAGCGATACACACACAACAGTTGGCATGTATGAGCCAGGAGCCCGATTGGCCTTGCGCTCCTTGTACAATATCTCTATCTCTATTTCTCTCTCTCACTCCCTCTCCCTCTCTTTCTCTCACTCTCTCTTTCTCTCTCTCTCTCACTTTCGCTCACTCTCTCTGTCCTGCACCATGATTCAAGGGTGCCTGTGTTGGCACTAGGCTGCCGAAACAGCGCCAGCACTGGGGGAAATGACAGGAATGCTCCATATTGCATAAATGCGGTGCATTTCTTCCCTTTCACTTTGGCATAGGGCAACATAGCAAGCTTACTTCCAGCGCTGCCCTATGCCGAATCCCCATAAATGAGGGTCTTAGTCTCCCTGATGATGGCCATGTGCCCGTGAGCTCCAACTGACCAGTGGGAGAGACAGGGATGTTGGAATTGTCTGAAAGATGTGGCGGCTACCTTAGATTACTGGTGCACCATGGAAGACTCAGTACTAACGGCTGATGCAGGATACATGCTTGATTATAAGGGAGTAGCCAGAAAATCAAAACACACCCCACTTGAACCATACTTCTACTTACGTAGAGTACATGAGGCAAGCAAACCCTATCCTCCTTGGGGAAGTTACCTTTATCCTTTCATCATCAATTCATCCATGTAAGCATCCACCCTCTCATGCATCCTCCCATCAGTATGTCAACATATCTGTATATCCATCCATTCACCCATCCATCCTTTCACTTTTCCCCATTGTTCCATTGCTCATCCTTCCTCTCATTCACCCTATAATCTATTGATCTTTCTGCTCTTTCATCCACCCTCTCACCCTTCCAGCTATCAATCTTTTTACCCTTCCATCCTACCTTTCACCTTTTCTACCTTATTTCCTTTTACCTTTACTCCCTTTCATCCTTCCTTTCTCCTCTCATTTTTTCTTTCCTCCTTCTATTTAGCCATCGTTTGACTTTCATCATTACTTTTGCGTCTTATCTTTCTCTCATGTTTACTTTTTCTATTTGTCCCTCTGTGTTTTCCGCTAATTTCATGATTTTATCCTTTTTCTTTTTTACTTTCCTTTGCTGTGCATGTGTGCCCACCTCCTACATCAATCTGTCATTTATTCATATCAGTATTATTTAATATCACTTTGTATCCAGAACTGCAGACAAAGGAGGCCCATAAACAACTAATTAATGTTTAGTGGGACACATTTCACCAACTCATGGCACTCAGTGGCAGCCCCCGCTAAAGCTGCTTAAGTGGGAGGTTCCCTACGCCCGATACAGTGCAGGTGCTGACGAATACGACTGTGGGCATGAGCCATCTGAAACTTGCGTCGGCCCATGTAATTTTGCTGCAGTGCTGGGCCACAAGGAGATTCTGAGGTCTCGAGTTGTCCCTGAGGATTCCTGGGTTATGAAAGAGGTCTCTGTGGAGGTGGTAGTGGCCCAACATCTGAACAGAGCACCTGGCGGGCGTTCAGCATTCAAGCAGACCCCGGAAGCAACTGCCTGGTTCCTACATTGCAGGTATCATAGTGTGGGTAATTGTAGCAAGCAATGCTGGGGATCATAAAGTATTACAATGGCAGTGTCAGAGTGTAGCCGTCCACCGGATCCTTCATGTTTGTTTGTGGAACGCTGAAGTGCTTTTCTTCACATTCCCTCATTTACTGAGTTCTTGATTTTTGCTGAGACATGTAGCATGTTACACTATTAAGACTATGTACCTATCAATCAATCAATCAATCAGGGTTCTTATAAAGCGCAACTACTCACCTTTAAAGGTCTCAAGGCGCTGCGCGCGGGGATTGGTAGTTCAGTCGAAGTGCCAGGTCTTGAGGTCCTTCCTGAATTGAGGCAGTGACAGTGACTGCCTGAGGTGCAGAGGAAGGGAGTTCCTCGTCTTTGCAGCAAGGTAGGAGAAGGATCTTCCTACCTACATTACCTCATGAGGCACTTTGACTGTTCAGTGTGATGCAAAAAAGCAATTCCGGCACCAGGTCTTGCCAGAGCACTGAAAGGCAGTTCTAAAATAGATTGAACCTTCCTTTGGTACACGTGGGCAGCTTTGTTAGGGCCAGATGTACGACCGTTTTTGCATGCGCAAACGGCATTGCGAACCCGTTTGTGCATGCAAAAACAGCATGGGCCATGTGCAAAGCCTATTTAGCGAGGCGCAATTTATTTGCGACTCGCTAAATAGGTTTTGCGACTCGCTATTAGGAAGGGGCGTTCCCTTCCTAATAGAGAGCGCAGCCCATGTATGAATGTTTTGCAACCGCAATTGCGGTCGCAAAACACTCGCAAATTACCACCCTCTTCAAGAGGGTATGAATGCACTCGCAAAATGCAGGGGAAAATATTTTTTAAGGGCAGGCAGTGGTCCCAGGGACCACTACCTGCCCTTAAAAAATGAAACGAAAACTTTTCATTTTTTTCTTTTTTAAATGCATCCCGTTTTCCTTTGAGGAAAACGGGCTGCATTAAAAAAAAAAACTGCTTTATTTAAAAGCAGTCCCAGACATGGTGGTCTGCTGGAGCCCAGCAGGCCACTATACCTGGGAGGGCCTGCCATTCCCAATGGGGTCGCAAATTGTGAGAGGCTCATTAATATTCATGAGCCTCTCAATTTGCGACCCCATTGGGAATCGCAAACAGTGTTATACACACTGTTGTACATCCAAAATAGCGCCTCGCAAATTGTGAGTTCGCAAAAAACTCGCACTTTGCGAGGCGCTATTTTGTGCGTCGTACATCTGGCCCTTCGTCCTTAAGCATGGAATTGCTAATATTGTTGTACTGATGTTTTACACTTGTGCTTAGGGCATTGGCGGCACTTCTTACTCTAGGCACCTTTTTATGCACAGTGCTTGAAAACCACAAGCGGGAAAATGTTTCTTTGGAGGACCTGAATGTTCACAGAGGCTAGAATTAGATTTTTGATTTGGGTAGAGGATAAGCATCATCACTCCGGCCTTTCACACCTCTGACTGCACAGTGCTAGAACTTGGACTGGACATCATTTGGTCATTCATGCAATGTATCAAGTGGTCTGGGGCATAGAATTCATATTACCGCTCTCATTAGCATAACCACTGGGCCTGTATTCAAAGAATGGAGGCAACAGAATCACATTTCGATTCCAAGAGTAGAAATCCAGACTTGGGACAAGAAAAATTGAATCTCTGGAGGAAGCTGATGGACTTGGAAGATAGAAATCGATGTAATAATCTGTGAATTGAGTGTGGGCCCGTTGATGCAGGACAGAATGACCTTGTGAGCTTCTTAACTTCCATTCTCTGAGAAGTTTTGCAATGAGAAATCCCGCCACCCCGGTGGAGGTTCAGAGTGCACATAAGCTATGATCCAGAGGTTTCAGAAGTAAGATCACACCGAGACTCACAACTGTTTGCGTCTGTAAGACACCAACAGGCGGGACAGCTTTTTATCCATGAAACACTATGGCCCTTTTCTTTTAATAATCTATGATGGTTTTCATTGCTACAGTCTTATAGCAAAATACCTCTTTGAAACTTAGAAAAATTCTGTCCTTTCACCCCAGATTCTATGCAAAAAATAAGATATTGCTTACTAGAAATAGCAATGATGCAGCTCATGAGTAACAGGAAGTAGAAGGAATTTGAGGAAACTGAAGATTTGGAAAAGTTTTTAAATAATATGGGTGACACAATAATGGACACAGCCCAAGCAACCTGTCACCACCAATCAGCCTATGTACTTACGGGAAAAGAAGCTGTGAAGGCTGCAACTAGTGAGGAACATCCCTCATCCGAATGAAGTAGACTGACCCAAATGGTGCGAAAACGGGCAGATAAGACGATTGACAATAATGCTTGAAAGGAAAGAGACAGAGACACATCAAGATCTCTCCTACAACATCTGGTTCTTGCTGTGATTACAGATGTATTGTACTTGGATGATTTCTTTAAGTTTGATGGTAGCAGCCTTATCTTTCACTATAAATCTTTGTTTCTGAACAATACTTATAAAGGACTCCTTATAAGGTCCATTCGTTTTTTGAGTTAGTGAGGGCCTGATAGTCCCAATAAACAGAATTGTATATTTGCAATATTCTATCCCCCACTAATGTTGCACTCAACCTGCAGGACTACTGGTTTGCTTATCAGTTTATATTATGCTGATCTGAATTCATATGTGTGTGACTCGAGTAGTCAATGCCATGGCTGAATAACTAGGCAGGGATGCCATGAAGATCTTCTAAGTTGTTACACCAGCAGATATGTTATGTTAAGAGACATTTATAGAGCGCAGCTATCACTCCGAGGAGCATCTTGGCATTAAGCGGATCACTTGGTAGACAGGGTAACTGAGGGTGAAAACTGGGTTAGATGAGTGTTATACATAGTGTGTCAGGTGCCTTAAAAATCCAAGTCTTCAGGGCCTTGAATAGTATAGACCAGGAGTGTCAAATGTGCGGCTGTTCTTTTGCCCAGCCTACAAATGACCACACGCAAAAATGGTTGATACCCATTTGTAGGGAACTAGGCACCTCAAGGAACGAGGAAGCCTATAGGATCCTTCAAGCAGACACGACCTCACATCTGCTATTTGCACTGTCCAGGTTTCTGTTTCTTGCGTGGTTGATAAGAAACAGAAAAAATGTTGTTTCAAACTAAATTGGCACTTTTATGGAATTGTACACTTTATGAATTCATGATCCATCCTATGCTATTTTTTAACTTTGGACCTATTATTTTATGTACTTGCGGGGTACCATATATGAATTTTATTTGTATTTTTATGACTTAGTGGTTTGTTTTATCCATTTTAACCTATTGAAGTGTTTTCAACTTTCTGTGGTTCTTGCATTTTTATTGTGCGTCTCTTTTATGGTATATTGCAGAAATAAAGAGTATTGGATTGGTAAGAAGTTTACCTAGACAAGATAGTTAAGTCAATTTATCATTTACAAAATTGAAGCCCGAACAAGTCACAATGATAAACTCTTAATTTTACCAAAAACATATATCCCACTGAGGTCCACTTATGTTCTAATACAGCCATATGGCAAACCTTTGCGAAAAAGGACAGCAACACTGCCCTTTCTAAATGAGGCTTGACCCACACCATCTTCACCTGTGTTACAGGCATGCATGACTTCGCCCATCCAGTCCCTTTTTAATGTATCCCCTTCTATGAAGGAGAAGTGGACCTTATGTACGAAAGCAATTTATGGATGTTTTGAAGCAACGTACGATAGTCCCTTCTTTCATTTAATAAAACAGGTGAGACCATTCACACTGAGGGATATAATCATCAAGGCGTTGATTCACAAAGAGCCTCCGCACTCTGGGTGGAGCCTCCGCACTCTGCGTGGAGGCTCCGCACTCTGCGTGGAGGCTCCGCACTCTGGGTGGAGGCTCCACACTCGTAACGGGATCGCCAAACTCATGGCAGGATCTCCGCACTGCAGTTTCCCATTGTGGAGATCCCGCCACAAGTGCGGACAAGTCAAGTCTCTAGTGGTCATAATAGGTACAGTAAATATACAGTTTAAGAGATTCTAAAAATGCCAAGACTTCTAGGAAACTGTGAATTACAAACCTAAGCCTTGTACTGGCCACTCAAACTGGGGCTTATTGAATAAAGACAAATTACCTAGAAACGACATCAGACTTAAACTGTCCATCAAACCGTAAAGAAAGGGAGGGAAAAAGAAATGAAGCAATGTGAAATGTTCCATATTCCCTGCTCTTCCTCTACAACTTCAACAGACAGGTGGGAAACACACCAACACCCATCCTTCCAGCAGAGGAAACTAATAACTAACAAGAGATCCCCCTGTCACAGTCCCTCTGTGACCACATAGCGGATCACTTTGAACAGAAAGTCCAGTCACTACAGCATAATTTCCCAGCACCCTCCGCCCCCTCAGTCAACAATAAGGTCGACTTAGGTAACAACAGACCGGCCCTTCAATCTTTTGAGCCTCTCAGCCTAGACCAAACTCGCCAGGCGACTCTTGCTGTCAAATCCGGTTCCCCTTTCGACCCTTGCCCCCTCCTCAATTCTACATGCGATGATTGATACTGTCAACCCAGTCATATACAAGATAATAAATGCCTCCCTGTCATTAGCCAAAGTTCCCAATGAATGGAAGTTTGCTGCAGTTAAAACGCTCCAAAAGAAACCACTAGCCGACCCCACCACTCTTAATAATCTCCAACCCATCTCTCTCCTCCCATGTCTAAGCAAGATCACCGAAAAACGTATCAACTCTCAACTTATGACTTATCTGGAAGAAGCAAATTTCTTACATCCCAATCAGTCAGGCTTCAAGCCTCAGCACTCTACAGAATCAGCCCTCCTGTACACTACTGAATCCCTTAAAGCCGCCCTCGATCAAGGAAAGAACGCTGTATTGGTCTTATTGGACCTATCAGCCGCTTTCAATACGGTCTCACATGTTATCCTTTTGGACCGTCTCGAATCATACGGAATTTCTCATCTTGCCCTGGCCTGGCTAAAATCATTCTTGAAAAATCGTAGACAAGTATTTCCCTTGGGCAATATCAGTCAGCGGAAAAACCCCTGCCTTCTGGGGTTCCACAAGGGTCTACCCTCAGCCCAGTGCTCTTTAATGCCTATATGGCTCCATTGATTAGTCTGATATCGTCCTTTAACATCGAGACCATCTCATATGCGGACGATATGCAGCTAATCTTGGTTCTAGATAAAAACACCACACTGGCTGAAGAAAACCTCTGTCACTGCCTTACAGCGGTTTTCCACTGGATGAAAGCCAATCATCTAAAATGCAACTCAGAGAAGACCGAAATTATGCCTTTGGGACAAGGGAACACCTTCTCCCCCAATCTATGGGTGGCCCTTGGACATCCCCCCCTCCCAATACAGTAAACGTAGCCAGAAATTTGGGGGTCAAATTTGACTCAACACTATCCTTTCACCAGCAAGCATTAGCAGTAGCCGGGACCTGCTTCCACTTGATAAAATCACTTAAAAAGTTATTTGACTTACTCCCCAACACGGTGAGACAAGCAGTTGCAGTGGCCCTAATTACATCTAGATTGGACTACAGCAACAGCCTCTAGGCGGGTGCCAACAGGTCGGTCCCACACAAATTACAGATGGTACAAAACGCAGCAGCCGGCTTAGTGCTAAAATGGCCCAGGAAGTCATCAGCATCTGCTGCACTTGAAGCACTACATTGGCTACCAATCCATAAAAGAATCTTGTTCAAGATCCTTATAATCACCTTTAGGGTCTTCCACTCCTCAGGCCCTCACTACCTTTGGCACAGGTTTGCGCGCTATGTACCATCTCGTACTCTTAGATCATCCAACGCCAATTTACTAAAACTTCCAGTGTTCAGATGTGTCTCAAAAGGGGGAAAATCAATTGCAGTGATCGGCACTAAAGCCTGAACCAACCCCCCAATCACCTTCGCTTTATCCAATCAGAATCTTGTTCCCAGCCATTTTGACTTAAAACTATTGAGAGGAGATTTCCATGTCTAAACTGGACATAAAGTTTTTTAGCTAAATTTGGCTCTATGTCATCACAGAAATTTTCCAGATGGTAGTTATCTTTGATCCCTAAAAATGAGGTAGATAAACTGCCCTGTGCATTCTTTATAAGGTTGCTGCGTTTGTAATTTTTAAATGGATTTTTTAACTCATATGCAGTAATTATTGGGCAGCGGGCCACTGGATTGTTCAAGAGATTGTGCACGCCAATCTCCTTAAGGGAGTGCTTGACAAATTTAATCCATGGGAGTTTGATTGCATTTGGATAGCTGAGTATTTCCTCCAACCCATTTCGATATAACGAAAGTTCCAGGGCAACCTAGATACGTCTCTGTCTCCAAAAAATAAACGGGCAGAGTTCTATCTTGTCAATAATCAGCCTGAGCCCCAAATCAAGCCTCAATGGTAATAGGGGAGTGCTGACTGGTAGACACACAAGCTGCCTTATAAATCTATTTTCTACCATTGTCAATGGTTTTTGATTTTTGTGTCCCCAAATCTCTGCCCCCAAAAAATAGAGAATTTAGTAAGACTAAGGTAGTGATTAGGGGTACTGGAGCATCACACTGGACCCAATGGTGGATAAATCCACTAAATCAGACCCTGGGAAAAACAGAGACAGAAACAGATTTGTTTTGAAAGAAATGATAGGAGACTACGCACTGGTAGGCATTAGTGGCTGCTACATCCTTGGGACAGAGAGTAAATGGTTTTGCCTTGTGTCCATTGGACTAGAAAGCCCATCGAATACTTTTTAATGTTCCAGGGTGTGCTGGCCTTTGCTGTGTAATGTGATCTATAGGAAGGTAGCATTTCTTAGTTTAGAAGAAATACATTAGATTAAAACAAACACAGATATAATAATGCATTCAAATTATTACAAAGGTTATAAATGAATGGGGAGAGGGAAGGGAGAAGGACGTTGTCATGATAAAAAATATACAAGGTCAAATATGAGAGAAATTTGACAACCATAAAATACATGTTTATAATGAGTTGAAACAATATAAGGTCATGAAAGTTAATACATTAGCTGTGGAAGAAAAAAGTGAAGATGAAGGGGGTTTAGAAACTTCATCTATAATAGGATAACGATGAAAGGAGGATTTAGCATGGCTAAGTATAAAACTTGTAATGGGACTTCATAGAATAAAACGCCTAATAGCAAGCGAAATAGGGGGGATGTAGGCTGTGTCAAGTCTGTGGTTATTATGCTCTGTGACTTTTCTTTGCTGACATAATTTGTTCCTCTTCCTCCTCAGTTGTGGTGCATGAATTCATGCATGTATATACAACATGAAGAAAATTCTTCAAAGCTTCTTGTCAGACTACTTCACTTCCAATGAGAGTTCGTGGCTCCCCCCTCCAGATATTGTGGGCAGCAAGGCCACAACGAGGGGTAAACATATGCAGGAATCAGTGACACATAAAGTAATTTGTGATAAACAAGCCACATTGGAGATGAAAACACTGTCTTCTACATATAATGCTACACCTACATCAGACCTTTTAAATGAGCTTACGGTGCAAAATATGACTTTAATTCTCTCTACTCCCAAAAGGCACAACAAGCATTGACACTCATATGGTAGAGATGATGAGCATAAGGAAAAGGAGTGTTGCTTACTTGCATAACAACCTCGAAAGAGGGAACATATACATCCACACTGGTGATACATAGGGAAGATGGCTTGATGCCTACACACCTTGCTGATATCACAGAATAATTCCCTAATTATATCTGTACATTATATGACTCGTTGAAGGCAGATGCACAAGGCCTGGAAGAGCAATTTTTTGTCTAATTATGGTTACCTAAAGTTTCTATTTAAATGTGAACTGCATTGGAGGGTGAGATATCACGTGAGTAAAGATGGTGCTTAGAAAATGAATAAAGCTTACCTGTTCAACATTGTACATAACATATTAAAAAACGTTTACAAGGTTGGATTGATTAGACAAAATAATTATAGAGTGAAAATTACTCTCCTCCCTAGGTTAGGCAAAGATCCATTGCTCTGTTCTAGTTATCATCCTATTTCACTGTTGAATACAAATATAGAACTATTGGCCTAAATCTAAGTCAATAACCAAAGATCTGATGGCATCTAGCAAGTAAAGCAAGAGTCCAAACCTCCTTAGAACAGCTCCCTTCTCTCTTCCATGCAACATCTATCCATTCCTCCTTTCACACTTACATCCACTTGCTGATATCAGCCAGTTCACCCTAATTTTCTGTCTTCCATTCATTCTCTTATCCATCATTCAATCACTCATCATTCCATATATCCATTGGTCATTTCATTCATCTGTTCACACTTCCATCATCTCTGCATGTATCCATCCATAAATCCACCCACCCTTACATCCACCATTTAACTTAGCCATCCATCACTAAAGCCTTTCATCCAGCACTTGGTCCTTTGTCCATCCTTTCATCCATTATCCATCCTCTCTGAATTCCATTTACATTGCCATCCGTTCAAACTCTCAGATTTCTATTTACTATGCTATCCATCCATGCATCCTTGCAAATTTTCATTTACTCTGCCGTCCTGTCACTCACCCATCCATCCTCTCAGAGTTCCATTTACTCTGCCATCCTTTCATTTCCTGATCCATTCATCCGCCCTTCCTCTCAGATTTCCGTTTACTCTCCCATTCTTTCACCCACCCATCCATCATTTCTCTCAGATTTTCATTTACTCTGCCATCCTTTCACCGACTCATCTGCCATACCTATCACATTTCCATTTTCTCTGCCATCCTTTCACCCATCCATCTATCTAGCCATCCATTGTCTCAGATTTCCATTTACTCAGCCATCCATCCATCCTCTCAAATTTCCATTTAATCTGTCACCTTTCACTCACTCATTCTCTCTGATTTCAATTTACTCTGCCATCCTTTCATCAACCCATCTACCCACTCTCTCACCCATCCTTTCACCCATATACCCATCCTGTCACCCACTCATCCCCGATGATTGTACCCACTCATCTTTCCATCCTTTCACCCACTCATTCGCCCATCCTTTAATCCATTAATCCATCTATCCTTTCACCCATCTCTCTCTTCACCCACCCATCCGTCCTTTCACCCACTCATTCATCTTTTTACTCATTCAATCTTTCACCTACTCATCCATAGATCCTCACCCACCAATCCTTTCACCCACTCATCCTTTCACCAACTCACCCATTCATCCTTTCATCTACCCATCATTTCACCCACTCCTCCAACATCCTTTCCTCCACTTATTATTTCACCCACTCGTGCATCCACTAGTCCATACTCCTTTCCCTTATCTACCAAGCAATCTTTTTTCTTTTCAGCGTTAAATATGAGCTTTTATCTGCCATGTTGGAATAAAAGATGCGCATAAAGAACCACACCGCCACTGTAGCTGCTAAAGTGGGGGAATGGGGGTTCACAACGTCCCTGTTTGTTAGGGCTCTTCCAGTGCCGAAACCGTGCATACTACGTAAATGGAATTCAGGTGCTCGCTCATAGAAGGATGCGTGGTATCAGGGCGCAACAAGATCCAAATTTCGGGGGAGGGGGCGGGGGACCGGATACTTCAAGCAATGGGGCAGAACAAGTATTTCCAGAAGTGGAATCGGAGCCATTATCACAGCTAATATGAGAAAAACAAGTGACAAACTGTGCAATTTAAAACATATTGGACAAACTTGATATTATAAGGAGCATGTTTTTGTAGAATTGACACTGTTTCTAGGCTAATCGCAGTGATCTTTGAAAAACAAATTGAGTGCACTGACAACTAAAAAACAACTTCTATAAATTTGATCCAAAGCACATAAGACCTGTTTTCGCACAGTTATTTTAAGACAATACCCTTTTTGCCAATTCCCTGATTCCTTCTGTGCTGGACAATCTGCTTGTGAAATATTTATAATTGTAAGTCCAGATATATGCTCCTGCCCCATTAATGACTAAAGGTACAATTTAGTTTATCCAATTGGATGTTGCAAAATATTAATGAGTGAGGCTGCCCTTAAGAACAGGACTCAAAATATTAAGCTTAGTGGCAGTGCATAATTTGAGCCAGTGGTTGCAGGTGGAGCCCACTTGCACTCATTTTTCCTCATCAGACTTTGTTCCAGAACAAGAGAGAGAAAAAACACTAAAAGGGGAAAGGAGTAAGAGAAAGATGGAACAATTATGTCAGGGAGAAAGCAAAAACAAAAAAGAACCTGCAAAAGTGAAATAAAGGAGCAGGGTGGTGGATGAAAGTGGCACACAGTAGAATCACGTCTAGGCAGTCTTGGTATAACGACTGCTTTGTGGGTTACCACATGTTAAGTTGGGGTAGGTTACTGGTAAGCAACAGGTTTAATTCCCTAAATACCATTCCTTCTTCCTGAGTTAATTGTGTGGCAATGAGTTGGTAATAAAATAAATCCAATGCTTCTTGCTGGCATGCCCTGTTGAGCAGTTCCCACATATGTGGCATATTGAGCCACATTCAGGCAGGAATGCACCAGGGTGCTATTGACAAGCTGGCAAACAAAGTTGAACTTCTAGGCAGGGGCCTTGCTTCAGTGGGGGGATTGAAGTTTTACACCTCCCTAACAAAAGTACTTTCTGATCTATAGTTGGGTACAGGTGCTTTCAGGCAAGTATGGTGAGATGTCTGTCGGATTTAACCAGGGATGTTTTCATAGACACAGACAAAAACGCACACACACTCTCTACCTCTCTGTCTTGAAAGTCCCATAAAATATTGGTTATTTTACAATATATTGTGTTTTCTCTCTACGCCTACCAATCCACATTCCCCTCCCCTTCCACTGACCCTTAAGCCCCTCGCATGCACCCCGCTTGCCGTATAATGTATTTTAACATTATGTGCCAGCCTGATTGTTGGAAAATATGAAGCGCAGCCCCCAATCTTACTGACCAAGTTATTACCCTGCTTCTAGGGAGCATAATGGGCAGAACTGCCATTCTCAATGGCAGATATCCAGCTACCTACAGATACAAAGTTCTTTTTTAAGAAGATTTTTCCAATTCCAAGTCCCTGTAGAGATAAACAGAATCAAAGGCAAGGGAGAGGTCAAGTAATAGGTGTGCTGGTACTCCTTTTGAATCCATTGCTGTGTTTAAATCATCCTGTGTGGAAGTCAGTGCTTCTTTCATGCCACAGCAATACCAGAATCTGTTTTGGTAATCTTAGAGAAGGTTACTTTCTTTGATGAATGTTGCTATTTGACTTGACGCCAATCTTTCAATCTTTTTGCCTAGAAACAGTTGGTTATTGGCTGGAAGTTAGAAGGAGCCCTTGTTTGAAGGCCTCTATGTTTTAGGGAGTTCTTTTGAGCAGATATTTTTATCCAAGGAGTTGTTGATAGTTCTGGCTAGATTAGTTGCAGAGCTGTTAATGAGGATATTCTTACACATATGAGCAGGACTTGAGTCTGCCGGTGATCCTGCTGGCCTACATTCTTTTGCAGCCTTATTAAAGTCCTGTGTGGTCAGGAGGTTAAAGGTGAGTAACTGGTGGTTGTATTCATTATTTGTTTTCTAGTGAACTGTGCAGCACTGCCGTAATTGTGATTGAGCCATTGCGAGAGGGAAGCAGGGGGTCTAAAATAATTTGGAGGGTTGTAGTAATGCAGGTGTGTCAGGCATACAGCAAGGGCAAGTCCAGAGGCCTTTGGCTCTCTTGCCAAGGCATGAGGATGCCCTAAGGTACTGTGGTTAGAGGACCCTTTTACCTGTGAACTCTTCCAGTGGATCTGTCATTGTGATCCTAATGGCCTATCGTCAGCTCTCCCTGTTCAGATCTCCTGTCTCATGTTTAGGTCTCTTGACCACAGTTTACTCTTGAGGCCACAGTTCATCTCTCCAGGACATAGGGCAGGTTCTTCTGAAGCAAGGCAGGCATCAGGTTTCTTGGCTCCTGTCGGCTTTCCCTGCTACCTACTCCTAAATCTAATACATATTCTGACAGGACAACTGTGCACTACCTAGCTCCATGTTGCCAATGTCATTCACTTACTAAGATTTCAATGAGAGTGAAGGGCACAATAGGTGCAGATAGGAACTTTCTAACATTATTGGCAAAAAATGCATGAAAGGATAGAAATTAAAACTGTGATTTTGAATAAAACTGAGTGGGTTAAAAACCACTGCACTGTGTCTGGATGATGAGTTATGTCATGGCAATCCATGATATATCTTCATGTGGTAGTCTAGAAAAGGTATGATACTTGTATAGTGTTGTGATGCGCTTTTTTTAAAGCACCATCACAGTACTATACAAGTAGTTACACTATTAGAAACGAAATAAAACACTTAAAAAAAATTAATTTAACAGCATCCAATTGATCTTTAGAAATGCTTGACTCCTTTGGCAAACATGTTTTTTTTATCTAGTAACACTTTGCATGTCGGGATTTTCAGACCCAACTTACAATGTAAATTTTTTAATTTTTTTTAAACCACACATTCCAGAATGAATCATTGTGGTGAATGAAAATCCGGGAATGGCAGAAGGTGTCACACAATACAATGGGAAACTATGTAAAAATTTTAAAAACAAGTTTCATTTTGTGATTTTCAGCCGAAATTGTTTGAATAAATCAAAGATTAAGTAGTGAAGTGGTGAAAGCACGAAGATTCCATGCCATATGCAGATGTTAGAATTCAAGTGATAACTGTCAAACATTCAAACTCCTCTAAAATACTGGAGCTTGCTAAAAATGGACAGCCTGACACAGTGAAACCTCAGAGGGGCTGTAGGGCCAGTGCTATAGCATCATGTGCATCCCTTTGGGCAAGCTGTGTAGCAGCAGCAACTGAATATGTCTGAACTGAGAGGATTAAGAAAAAACCTCAATGCTGGTGCCTGTGTTCCCATGCAGAGCCGAAGCTTTGGTGTGTTTTCACGCGCCCCATTGCTACGCCCATTGACTGTTTGAACCATGTATCTTGATGTAAGAATACATTGTTCTCTAACACTAAACGGGTAAGATCTAACACCATTTCTGTGTGTTCAAACAAAGTGGCATCTCTTGAAGATAATGAGTCCCGCAAAGCCTGTAAACCTTGTTCAACTGGTATGCTCGTGTATGGGGAGCACACATCTAATGTGGCAAATGCAAGTTCCCCAGTCCATTCTATGTCTTCTAGTTTGTTAAGAAGATCCCCTGTATCCCTAAGATATGATGGTAAGTTGAGTACCAGGGGCTGTAAAAAGATGTCGATGTATTCCGACAAGCGTTCTGTGGGTGACCCAATGCCGGAGACAATCGGTCTCCCGGGTGGGAAATTGCCTGTCTTGTGAATTTTAGGGAGCATGTATATACAAGGTGCTCTTGGCAGTGGAGTAAACAGATACCTATATTCAATGTCAGAAATAAGGCCTCGTTCTTGCCAAAACTTAAGTCTTTCTTCAATGTGACATGTGACCTCCTTCAACGGGTTAGAGACAAGTTTTGTGTATGCCATCCCTTCTCCTAGCTGTCTCTCAATCTCTTGTATATAATCCACATCCTGCATCACCACAATGTTGCCGCCCTTGTCTGCTTCCTTGATTACAACATCATGGTTAGCAGCTAGTGTTTTAAGGGCTTGGTATTCATTCTTTGTCAAATTAAACAAGGGTTTCCCACCTTGGCTGTTGCATTTCTCCTCTAATAACTTTATCTGAACTTGATATCATGCCAAATCTTAATGTTGCTAGTGGTTGTAAACAAAAATCCAAATTTGTCCCGGCCTTGCCTTCAGATAATCTGATAGATTGCTTTCACAAGGCTGTCACGAAAGACTTACATTTAGTAGAGGAGAAATGCAACAGCCAAAGTGGGAAACCCTTGTTTAATTTGACAAAGAATGAATACCAAGCCCTTAAAACACTAGCTGCTAACCATGATGTTGTAATCAAGGAAGCAGACAAGGGCGGCAACATTGTGGTGATGCAGGATGTGGATTATATACAAGAGATTGAGAAACAGCTAGGAGAAGGGATGGCATACACAAAACTTGTCTTTAACCCGTTGAAGGAGGTCACATGTGACATTGAAGAAAGACTTAAGTTTTGGCAAGAACGAGGCCTTATTTCTGACATCGAATATAGGTATCTGTTTACTCCACTGCCAAGAGCACCTTGTATATACATGCTCCCTAAAATTCACAAGACAGGCAATTTCCCACCCGGGAGACCGATTGTCTCCGGCATTGGGTCACCCACAGAACGCTTGTCGGAATACATCGACATCTTTTTACAGCCCCTGGTACTCAACTTACCATCATATCTTAGGGATACAGGGGATCTTCTTAACAAACTAGAAGACATAGAATGGACTGGAGAACTTGCATTTGCCACATTAGATGTGTGCTCCCTATACACGAGCATACCAGTTGAAAAAGGTTTACAGGCTTTGCGGGACTCATTATTTTCAAGAGATGCCACTTTGTTTGAACACACAGAAATGGTGTTAGATCTTACCCATTTAGTGTTAGAGAACAATGTGGGGCATATTAACAACGAGGCGATAAGCAATTATCGCCGCTTTAGCGTCCGTTTTCGCACGGAAAGCGGCGATAATTCTATCGCCTAATCAGCAAGGTCACGCTATCGCGTGAATCCTTGCACTATCGCCCTTTCCTCCAACGCCATCCTTGCATCTCTAATGAGATGCAAAGTGGGCGTTACTGGCGTACCCCGGATGGGCTACGTTGCAAATATCGCCGATGTTCACATCGCGATATTTACAAGGCAGCCCACAGGATTATAGCAGACGTTAGATTTTGGCGAAACGGCCGTTTCCGCCAAAATCTAACGTCTGCTATAATCCTGACTTACCTATGTTAGGCATAGGAGGTGGATTCTGCTGATACGACCACAGGGTCGTATCAGCAGAGTTATCACCCTTTTGCAGGGAACATCGCTGGAAAACCAGCGATGTTCCCTGCAAAAGAGCGATAATCTCGCTATCTCTGGAATTTTTATCGCCCTGGAGTAACGCGTTGTTAATAACGCGCTACCAGGGCGATAAATACCAGAGATAGCCTGCGATAATATAATTATCGCTAAGCACGGCCAGCGATAATTATCGCTGGCCGTTGTTAATATGCCCCAATGTATTCTTACATCAAGATACATGGTTCAAACAGTCAATGGGCGTAGCGATGGGGTCAAAATTTCACCATCGTTCGCCAATTTGTATATGGGCAGATTTGAAGCCAAACATCTGTGGGCCAACGGTCCCCCTCAACTGACTGGTCAGATAGTTTATTGGGGCCGTTATATAGATGATATTTTTGTCATCTGGGCAGGCAACAAATTGGAGTTTGAATCTCTGACGGAGTATCTTAATGATAACAGTTTCAATCTTAGATTCACCTCTAATTACAATGATTCTGAAATAGAGTTTCTGGATGTGGTGATCTACATCAAAGATAACAAAATAATGTCTCGACTATATAGAAAACAAACATCATGCAATTCAATACTGCATGCTTCTAGTGCTCATCCCAATACACAGGTTAATGCAATTCCGTTAGACGAAATGACTCGCGTAAGGAGAAATTGTAGCGAGGACAGCATCTTTCTTCAGGAATTAGACAATCTAGAAGAACGTTTTAAGAACAGAGGATACACTTCATCGGTCCTCAATCAGTCTAGGAAACAGATCATGAAGACAAATAGACACACGCTTCTAAGAAACAAGAACAGGAAGGCCCAGAACAAACATAGGAACAGACTTAGTTTTGTAACAGGATACAACACACATAGCCATGCCATTTATAAGATCATACTAAAACATTGGCATCTCCTTACTCTGGACAGGTCATTGGAGAAATACATCACAAAAAAACCCAGAGTAGTCCACAGAAGGGGCAAGACCCTTAGAGACATTCTGTGTTCTAGCTATTTTCCACCCAAATCTCAGAGACTGACATGGCTACCGTCAAACCAAGAGGGTTTTATAGCTGCACTCGGGGTAACATGTGTCCTTTTGAGTGTAATAAGATCAAGGAATTTAGATATAACACGACCACTGTGTACCAGATCAGACATTTTATAAATTGGGCTGTTTCCGTCCAAGACAACGTAAAGGCTATATGAACAGGACCTCCGGGAAATCACAAACAGAAAACAACACTTGTAACTGTTGATTATTTATATTGTGTTGCAAAATATGAGATCACCACAATTAGCAATGAAATAATATCAGTATATTAAAAAACATTTTCTTATTGCTCAATTTGACTTGTTGGATCACTTGCCTGTGAATTGCTATATAGATATTTATACAGACTGGTTACACTATTCAACTGTAGTGTTTTATAAACTTGAAGAGTGCCTAGGTAAATTTGTGTTATCTGTACATTCAGGATAGGTTGGTAATTTTTAGGTCTCGTCTGTGACAGAGCATGCACTGCTTGTGCATGCACTCTCGCTTTCAAGACATATTGTATACAAGGGGCTTTTCCAATGCTCGTTATGTGTGCAGCATAAGAGGTGTGCTCATGTGAGTGCTGGGTGATTGTGAATAATGTCAGTGGTGCGAGTGTAGGGTGAAAAGTGTGCCGATGTGAGTGAAAGGAGAGCTGCATGAGTACAAGGTGAGAGCCGGGTGAGTGGACTGTGTACAGAGTGAGAGGAATGAATGTAGGGTGGGTGGTGTGAGCGGTGTAAATGCAGGGTGAGTGATGTGCCTGTGCGCTTGCTGGGTGACCAGTGTGCCTTTGTAAGTGCAGGGTGAGTGGCGAGAGTGAAGGGTGAGCTGTGGGAGTGACTGGTGAGCACATGGTGAAATAAGTGTGTAGGGTGAGTGGTGTGTCCCTGTGAGTTCTGGCAGACTATTATGCCTTTTACAAGCAATATGAGCTGCATGAGTGATGGGTGAATGGAGTGCATGTGTGAGTGCAGGCTTAGCAGTGTGCCTGTGTGGATACAGGGTGAGAGAAGTGAGTGCAGGGTGAGTGGTGTGAGTCCATGGTGTGTTATGTGCCTATTTGAGTGGTGTGTTTGCAGGGTGAGTGGTGTGCTCATCAGCCGTGGCCTATGCAGGTAAGAGCGGTGGTGCCAGGTGGGGGGTTTCGACAGACGATGACAAGGGGAAATGAAATAAATAAATAATTCTCCATCATCATTGTCTGTCGAAATCCCCCCACCCGGCCCTACTGCCCCACCACTCTTACCTGCACAGGCCGCGGTTGGTGCCCAAGTGAGTGAAGGTTGAGCTGTGTGAGTGACCTGAATGTCTATGTAAGTGCAGAATGAGTGATGTGCCCGTGTGAAAGTAGGGTGAGAGGATTGAGCACAGGGTGAGTGATGTGAGTGCAGGGTAAGTGATGTGCCCATTTGAGTTTGGGTGCAGGTGAAAGTGCAGAGGAGGAAGAATGAATGCATGGTGACACATGTGCTTGTTTGAGATTGAGTGCAGAGTAAGTGGTTAGACTGCAGGGTGAGAGTGAAAGGTGAATAAAGTGTCATGTAAGTGAAGGCTGAGCGGTGTGCTCCTGTGGGTGCAGGGTGAGAGGAGGGTGAACCATGTTAGTGCATGGTGAGCGGTTTAAGTTTGTGTGATTGCTGTGAGTGCAGGGTAAGTGGTGAGACTGCAGGGTGAGCGGTGTGCTCGTGTGAGTGCAGGGTAAGAGAAGGGTAAATGTGTGAGTGCATGGTGAGCAGTGCAGTGCACTGTGAGTGCAAGGTGAGCATTGAAAATGATGGGTGAGTTGCCTAAATGAAGGATGCATTCCCAGACTCTCTGAGTAACTCAGCATGTTATCCAAGGTAGTGAGCGGGGTCTCAGATCTAATTTAAACTATTTCTATCATGGCATCAATTAGTGATGGAAGGTGGAGGAAATAAATTATTTGTGGGTCCTGCCACAAACTTTCAAACTTTTGATATGCCTTGATCTATGATATATTGATGTGTCTTGAAATTGGAAAGGATGTGGCATAACTGCCAGAGCTGCCGATTTTGAGTTGGGAAACCAGGTTCAAGCCTCGACATCACCTCAACATCCTGTGATTCTGGGCACATCACTTATGGCCTAATTATGAATTTAGCAGTGTGGGAGCAGGCGGCATGCCACTGCCACGCTCCCAGACCACCAAAATCCACTATCAACCACCCACCAGATTACAAGTTGTAATCGGGGCGGGTGGTCTGGCGGTGGCTGGCTCGCGGTGCTGCCTTTAAAAGGTTCATAGGAGAGCCTTAGAAATTTGCGCCTTGGGACCATCACAGCGTGTTCCAGCACGGCATGGACTGTAAAGTCCATGCCCTGCAAGGACTGGGGGTGCAGAAAGACAGGGGACACACCATGTGCCCCCTACATGTACACCTGTGCACCGAGACACCAGAGGGCTCTCTAGGGCCCCCTTAGTTTCCTCACCACCACCCTTTTCATGGTGGGCTCACTGCCATGAAAAGGTGGGCAGTGAGGAAACTCATAACATGCTGGCGGTGCAGCAGCTGCACCGCGAGCATATTGTGGCCTCAGACCACTGCAAGACCACCAGGGATTGCGGATCCCTGGCTGTAGCAGCGGCCCTGTGGTGGTACGACTTTCAAAGTCATAATATGGCGGCCGGACGGCTGGTGCTGCGGTTGCAGTACTGCCACCGTGGGTTTGGCGGGCCATCGGGCCACCAAACTCATAATCAGGACCCTGCCTACAAAAATTAATGTGTCCTTGTGTAATGTAACTGTTGCTCATGTAAAGAGCCTCAATACCTCCTAGTCGAGCTTGTGCTATAAAACTGCCAAAAAAAAAATCTAACGTTACCTTTCAGGAAATGCATTCTCACACTGTGGCAGCAAAAGTAATTTGCAAATGTATGGAATAGGCAGAGTGGAGAAGGACAGGAGCTCCAGGAGCAGAAAAAAACCAATGCCTCGTTAACAAGTAAATGGTCTTTTAAAGACCTGTGAAATTCTCAGATGAGGCTGAGATGAGGTGCCAGCCACTGTCCAGCGAGCCCACCACAGCTCAAGAACTGTGTGTGTGTCCTGGAAGCTACCTCGGCCGGGCTAAGACACACGACGGGAGAGGAGAGTAGGGCGTGGGGGGAGGTTGCGGGGGACTAAAACCCTTTTTAGGTCGAGCCTAGAGTAGCGCGCAAGCACTGCTCTGGCGAAGACTTTATGTAGGGGCTTCAAAAAGCTGACCAGACGCTCGTGCGTCATGGCCTTTTCCATGCGGTTACCCGCACGGCCGCCATCTGTTTGCAATTATCGTGACCAGACGCTGGCGCGATAATTGAAAACACATGGCCATTGTGCACGAGCATGTGGTCAGCTCAGCAAGCTGCCGCGCTCGCTCACCCCCGCTCCTCTCTGACGCTGCCGACGTCTCTGCTGTCCAGCACTTCACTTGTTAAATCTGCGCGTGCCGTTCAATGTGCACCTTTCTTATTACCCGTCGTTTGCACTGACTATAACTTAATAATGAAAAATACGAATATTCCTGAATAAGCCCTTTTTCTTTACCGACAAATATATTCGGGTCTCTAGCAGTGTATTTTGTCACTGTTTGTTTTGTGGCGCCTCGACGTTGACCGCGGCACAAAACATGCTTTTTTCCAAAACAGTAACGATCATGTTTAACCGTAAATAACTCTTAACCGATCTGTGTTGGATGTTAAAATGCCTGTAAAGGTGCGCCGAGGTACATTTAATAAAATTCGACTTATTAGACTACGACGATATCGCAAAACATCAACATGGGGAACAGGCAGGATTTTGTAAAGCCCACCTTTGATTCGAATGTGCCTTGACGGGCAATGACTGATTTCGGCGCTACAGTCACAGTTAACAACAGCGATCTTTCACTCAGGCTGTATTCGAACCCAGGTCGGCACGTTCGTGGTGTATCGTGCTCGTCTTCTGGCCTGCAGATGCCTCACTACATGTTGATTGTTTTATTAATATATATAATATTTTACAGGTCGCCAAGGGACGCCAGGGGACGTACCCCGACAAGCCTGCGTGAGTTTACAAACCACATGCAGTTTCAACACAGCCGAAATAATCTCAGATATAATAACAAACTGAATCCTAGGAAACTCTGACATCGTGCAGGCAACAAACATCAACCGGTTCACCCTCGAATGGGGGACAACTATTGTAACCCCCCTCCCCCTACCCCCTTCAAGGACAGGTGTCTTGCGCACTCACACCCTTAGCAAATGACACTATCATGTTATAAAACTTCGCATCAGTGAAACGTTTTGGGGCAAATCCGTTTCTTCTATTTTTCTGACTCTGTACTTAAGATTTAACAAACACGTAACTTGAGCCTGTGTGACACAAAGTGTGCTCTTGCGCACATTATGTCAAATCTATTTGCGCCGTTTTTCTGCTTCTGTGCAGAATTCTCCTGTCAGATTTCGCTCCTCTCCCTACGACCCGCCGTATTTAGTGTCAGGACAAACGCGTGGGACCAGATTGTAAAACTGTATGAGTGACAGACATTTTAAAATAAAAAAACGACCCCTTAAATATCCCTTTAAAAGCGACAACGCTTTAAAAACAAGCATTGGCATAGCCAATAGGTCTCGCCTTTGGGACCTTATAAGTGTTTAGTTATCCAGCACAGTATCCTTGGTGCAACAACATCAAGTGTTGCATGGCTAAACACTTATAAGGTCCCAAAGGCGAGACCTATTGGCTATGCCAATGCTTGTTGTCCGATGGACGTTGCGCGCCTGAGTGGTGTAATGGAAATGGCAGTAATGTCGGGACATGAAAGGCTTCTATAAGCTTAATGATCCATTGCAGTCATCAACATATGGGGACATTTTCTTTATCATAATTGTTGTGTGCATGTGAGACTACTAATGGAGGTGTGTGGCTTCTGTTATAATACTAAGTGACATGCTGATCGTTTGTGCAGTTTGAGGTTTACGCCTCTGTTGAACAATGCTGGTAGGAAGTACTATAGTCTATGTGGGTGGGTTAGTAATGTTATGCGAGCACTACTGGTGAGGAGCAGATAAGCCCAGGACTGTCGTTACACTTTGAATGAGATTTCAGCATTAATTAATCCTGCTGTTCTTAATAGATGTGTGTACGCTGATCAGTTGTTTGACAATTTTAAATAATTGATTCAATTGTGTTCCATTCTGTGCACATTTCATGTCATCTGACAATTTACCATGCTTAAAAGGTAATAAACGCTTCAAAAAGAAGCAGGAAATTTGATATTTATTTAGCAATGTTTAAAAAAAAAAAAAAAAAAGAATAGCCCTATAGCTGTGCAGTAGACAATGAACTGCACGTCTCAGTAGGTAGGTAGATTTGTGTGACTGCGTACCCCTTTCCAGATTTGAATGGAATACCACAAGTGTGGTCCGATGCACCCCCTCTCAAGACACGTGCCGGTACGTCGGAGGTTTTGCTCTGATAGTGGGGGGGCCAGGGGGGGACGAGAACCACAAGAGGACTGTGTAGGGCAGTTGATGATGGGGCTCGACACACAAAAGACTGTTCTGCTGACGGGGGTAGGGCTGCAGGATTAGTAGCGGTTGCTACCGGACTCGGGTGGTGGGTGGGGGCAAGGAGGTGGGGGGGTGAAAAAAACTTTCAAAAAAACACTTACCTGTGACGGCCAAACGGCCGGACGGCACCTGTCCTCCGCCCTCTTCTTCCTGCTCTGGTCCTGCAGCAGGTTACAGGAAGTAGCAGGAAGCACCCGGCTTCAAGGCTCCCGATAGGGAACGGGGGCCTGGGCATGTTCTCCGTGAAGGCTGTAATGCTGCCTGCATGGAGAATATGGGAAGTACGCATGGCTGTTTTGGGTGGCCCGAGAGGGCTGAACAAACAGTCATGTGCACTTCGGAGTGGGCCAACCACTCCTCCCATGCTCCTCTGTCCTCAGACCAGCCCCGCTCGCCCAGAAATCTGCCACAGCAGAAGGAAACATAAAATGATAATAACGAAAGTTATCATTTTATGTTTCCTGCTGCGGAGCAGTGGAGCTGCGCTCCTCCCCCTTAGCGGAGGAGCCGCCACTGTGCAGGATACTTGGAGGGGACAGTGTTAGGTGATAGGGTTGCCACACAGAGGCCTACTCCAGTGATTGGTGGGACAACATTCCTACAAGTGAACAATGTGTGGCGGGGCTCTACTCAGCACACCATGTGTGTCAAACATTTGGAAAGGAATGGATACCAAAAGGCGCCCGTTCACCCGCTTCCCTTCCTGGTGGTGGGAACAGTTCCTGACTGCTGTGAAGGTTCACTATAAAGGGGCACTTCTTTTTAAAAAGCTCTCGCCTTTGAGAACAAAAATGAGAAGTTGAGAGTCATACAAGTTTGCAACTTCAAACACTTGTAATATTGGGATTTAAGCAAATTCAAAACACTCTGGGTGCGGTGCTGCATCAGTGATCCCAACCAGTGCTTTAAATTAAAAACCAGAAGTACTGGTACTCTCCATTTAGAGTACCTGTTTGCACCTGAGAAGTGCTGGTACACTCCCATAAAATGTATTGCAGCAGAGCTGAAAAGTTCAGGCACTCTCCCCTATAAATTAAAAAGTGCAGGTTCTCAGAACCGTAGAGTACCTGCCCATTTAAAGCACTGATCCCAACCATACTATTTTCTGAAATGAGAACACCAAGGGGCTTAATTATGGGAGCCCTGCGTCACTTTTGCAGCACATAAAGTAGTGCATGTGTGATGCATAGCTCTCAATCCGATTTATGAAGCCACGCAAAGCCACCCTGCATGGCTTTGAGTGGCCTCATAAATCTCGAGTAAGGGGGTGCAGCGCAAATCGCTGCGTCACCTTACTTTGCGCCCTGGAGACGTTCCATCGGCGTTATGGTGGGTTTTCCCACGCAACACCCTTGGATTTAGATGCTGCCCCAGATTTACAAAATCATGTGAACCTGGGGAAGCGCCAAATCCATACGCCTACCGAGGTGAGGTGTAATGAAAAGAAATCTGTTTATTTCTCTGCCTTTTTTCCTCTTTCTATGAGTGCTGCTTTCTGCAGCACACAGAAAGAGGAAAACGCCTCTTACGATTGTTTTTGTGCAGGATGGTGTCCCTTCCTGCACAAAAACAAACCTGCAAGCAAGGGAGGCACCCTTGCACCATGGTGCAAGAGTGCCTACGTTGGCGCTAGGTTGCCGATACGGCACCAGCACAGGGAGAAAGTACAGGAATGCACCGTATTGCAGAAATACAGTGCATTCATGCCCTTTCACTGTGGTGTTGGGCAGCACAGCAAGGTGCCTTGGTGCGCTGCTCTATGCCAAAATCCCATAAATGAGGGTCCCAGTGGCTTATTTATGAGAGCCCTGCATCACTTTTGCACCACGAAAAGTGGTACATGCATGATGCATGGCTCTCAATCCGATGTATGAAGCCTCATAAAGTCACCTTGCGTGGCATTGAGTGGCCTCATAAAACTTGAGTAAGGAAAACGCAGCAGAAATTGCTGCGTCACCTAACTCTGCGCTAAGGAGGCGGTCGATGGGCATTGCGGTAGGTTTTCCCACGCAACACCCATGGATTTTGATGCAGCCCCAGTTTAACAAAATCATGTAAACCTGGGGAAGCGTCAAATCTGTACGCCTCCCAAGGTGAGGTGTAACGAGTAGAAATATGTTTATTTCTACTCGTTTTTTCCTCTTTCTATGTGTACTGCATTCTGCATTGCACATAGAAAAAGAATAACGCCTATAAGGATTGTTTTTGTAAAGGAAAGTGTCCCTTCCTGCACAAAAACAATCTTGCATGCATTGGAGGCACCTTTGCACCATGGTGCAAGGGTACCTACATTGGCGCTAGGCTGCTGATACCGAACCAGCGCAGGCAGAGAGGACAGGAATGCACCGTATTACATAGATACGGTGCATTCCTACCCTTTCATTTTGGCGTAGGGCAGCACAGCAAGGTGCCTTGCTGCACTGCCCTATACCAAAATCCCATAAATGAGGGCCCCAGAGTCTTATTTTTGAGAGCCCTGCATTACGTTTGCAGCATGTAAAGTAGTACATGGGTGATGCATAGCTCTGTCTGATTTATGAAGCCACGCAAAGCCACCCTGCGTGGCTTTGAGTGGCCTCATAAATCTTGAGTAAGGCGGTGCAGCGCAAATTGCTGCATCATCTTACTCTGCGCCCGGGACGCATTCCATGGGCATTGCAGTTAGTTTTTCCTCGCAACACCCATGGATTTTGACACTGCCCCAGATTTACAAAATTATGTAAACCTGGGGAAATGCCAAATCCGCACGCCTTTTGGAGGTGTAACGAGAAGAAATATGATTATTTCTGCTCGTTTTTTCCTCTTTCTATGTGTGCTTCATTCTGCAGCACGGATAGAAAAATGAAAGCGCATTTTAGGATTGTTTTTGTGCAGGAAGGTGTACCTTCCTGCACAAAAACAATCCTGCATGCAATGGAGTCACCCTTGCACCATAGTACAAAGGTGCCTACGTTGGCGCTAGACCGCCAAAACAGCGCCAGCGCAAGGAGAAAGGACAAGAATACATGTATTGCATAGATATAGTGCATTCCTGGCCTTTCACTCTGGTGTAGGGCAGCACAGGAAGGTGCCTTGCTGCACTGCCCTATGCCAACATCTTATAAATGAGCGCCCTACAACGTGCATCAGGGTGACCAGCAACGCAGGCAAACCAATGACAAATGAAAGCTCACAATTTCCTAGAAACATGTATTTTCAGGGGACTCCCTGAAGTTTCAACCATCTTCTCCTTTTGTCTGGGTTTCATTCATTCGAAGGGGTCGTGGCTTGGGACAGGAGGATGCCGGCTCGAGATGACTATTCTGCTCTGCTACCCCTCACCCTCCTTATGCCCTACAACACATCCGAGACCGCATTTACTCTCAGAACAATTTTAACAATAACACCAGCAATAACTATACATTTTGGCTCATAGCTTAGTGAATAGGAAGGTTTACTATAATCAGGGCCACTGGAAGTTTGTGATCATCCGGCCGCACCATAAATGCATAGTTATAGATTTTCTGCATTTGTCACATAATCCATCATCTGCTGCATAAACTGCAGATTTTTAACAAAAAAAGAATTGTGTCTATCTCAGCGGATCAAACCTTACAAAAATTGCAGTTACCCGTGTTGCCCCGAGGTGGAAGGCCCTATGGAAAGCTCGACTGGTCGTCTTTCAGATGCTTATTACTGTATTTGGATATTAAGCTCGTACTAATGAGGTGAAACAATTACAAAATTAGGAAGTAATTCTATAACAAAATGTGCTGCATTAGGTCACATAATTTGACTTTTCTTACCGCATAATTTAGTCAACCCTGCTGCATAATTTGGTCCTCCCATGCAGCAAAACTCTAGTGGCCCTGGCTATAACCAAAGTGAGGAAAACAATTGGGTGGCCAGAGTAGTGTCAGATTACTCCATTCAGTTAAGTTATAGTGTTCAATGAGTCTTTAGTATCTAGAGGAATGATGCTCAGAAGAGGGGGAAACAGCTGCTCATATGCACACCAAGTAGGGAAATCAAGTTCTCAGAAGATTCAATTAGATTTTCAAGCGCACCCAATCAAAATAAAGAGTCTTGTGAGTCTGTAAAAGTAATTATTCTTTGTGTTCTCTCAAAGAGCATGTTCTTGCCAACCAACATGTGTTTCGTCACTTTTAAATAACCCAATGACTTTATCATGGCTAGAAAAGATTAGTACATATACAATCAGTCTAAGCCTAGGTACAAACCAGTCCAGAAGATAGATGAGGTAATTGTGTCCATGGACAGGCCGTTGGTGTAGTTAGGAAAAAGTTACCCACAGTGTCGGGTATAATGCTACATCACAAATACCATTGTGCGGGTACATAGTAATGAACAAAACCAGTGCCAACCTAGCATAAGTAAGCCAACTGTAGGGGCATAATTACAAGCCCGCAGCACCTCCAGAGTGTCACTTTTTTGATGCTCGGGTGGCGCAGCGCCATGTTCCATATTTGCAAGGTGGCGCTAAGCCACTTTGCGTGGCTTAACGCCACCTTGTAAATATGCCCCTTTCCGCTGCAGTCCTCTGAGGCAAAGTTGCGTGCAATGGGTGTTGCTGTGGGCATTCCACAGCAACACCCGTTGCTTTTTGATGCTGCCCCAGATTTACAATGCTGAGCCAGCACCAAAAACTAACACCACGGAATACCAGGCATTAGAATGGCGCAACAAGGAGAAATTAATTTCTCCTTGTTTTTTGCTCTTTCCATGTATGCTGTATTCTGCAGCACACATAGAAGGTGCAAATCGCCAATATTGATTGTTTATGTGTAGGACGGTGTCCCTTCCTGCACATAAACAATCGTCCCTGAAGCACAGGCACCCTTGCAACATGGCGACAGGGTGCCTGTACAGTCGCTAGGCAGCTTTTTTGTGCCGGCGCAAGGATAAACACAGAGGTGCGCTGTATTCTTGTGAATCTGGTGCATCTCTGTGTTTTGAAAATGCTGGAGCGTGGCGCTGCCAAATTTGGCAGAATTCCGACATTTTCTTGTGAATATGACTGTAGTTCCAGTTCCTACAGTACCATTGACCCAACCCAGTAGAGTTAGAAATAGACTGTAATTATTTATGATCATAAGAATTTACAGAAGGCCTGCCAAAAAAAACAAGACAAGTGTTACTTCAAAGGTCATTGGAGGCTGCCATAATCCAGAGGGGTAAGGGAAACCGTAGACGGAACCCTGTTAGACAATAGGATAATGGAAAACAGTGGTGGACACATATGACGTGTGTTCAGAATAACAGGGAATGTTGCTCACCATAAATGATATGGAGCTAAAATAATATTATTTTGAAGATCTACGCATCAGATTAATAAATCCTTAGTATACAAGAGAGCATGAATGGTGACCTGATAGTTCTGGAGCTAATCTGTTCAGCACGAGAAGTAATGACAGTACTGTAGTTAGTGGCAATTAAACTCTAGATTTTGATATTCTTAACATAAGTAGTAATAAAAAAGACTACAATTCTGCATACAAGGATGCTGAATATCGTATATGACTGCGCTGTGTTAAAAAGTGCTCTAAGCATTGTGTAAGTACGTTACGGTGGGCTTGCTGAGTTACTAATGTCTGATTGGACAAAAACAGATTCACAGCCCATAAGCCAAAGTGTGGGCACATTATAAAACTCAAGAACTTGCTTGTTACTCTGCGCACTCGGGAGAAAAATAGGATAGGTCAGCAAAATTGTGGTTGAAGGCGCCCCTGTATGGTGCTATAGAGGAACTCAAAATAAAAGGAAACATGATATGTCTAGCGCTGGGTTCATATCACTTTGTAAATAGTAATTCAAAGCGGAGAAAGACTGTGTCACTCAGGAGGTGAAGGTCCAAAAGAGGCATGCAATCTAAATCGTGATAGTACATTGTGTAAACTTTATTGTATACAGTTATGACACATTGTATAATAAGGAACAGTACTGGCTAGATTACAGGAGTTGTATGTAGTAACCTCCAGCAATTGGTGAAAATCCATTAGTGTCCACATTCCATTGTCATATTCTCTAAGGGTGGGATGTGATAAGTCTAACATGTAGAGTCATGGCGAGCTAACCTGAACATCACTCCAATGTTTCTTCTCTCCTCCTTTCATGAAGTACACATAGTTCAATGGTGTCAATATCAGTTTACTCTTCTTCAATATCAAAATAGCATGGGAGCCGTGGTATGACGTCTCAAAACCATTCTCTTTATTATTTTTCAATATATCAAAAAAACAGCCCGGCCAACGTGTTTCGTCCTCCGAGAGGGCTTCATCAAGGTTAATGTATTTCTTACAGCAATGTCACATCGAAGTCTAAGTGTAAAATGGATCAGTTCTCTGCAAAATTCTTGGAACACTAGTGCTGCTCCTTTATTGTTGTAGGGAAAAACCAGGTGACCATATATAAATATCACAGCTTAAAATCCACACCCCATTGAGTACTGTAAGCTCAGACCAGATAATAGAACACGCCACCACCTGAACATCACTTGAATGTAATGGCGAGCTAACCTGAACATAGCTCTAATGTTATGCCGAGCTAATATGAACATCGGGCTAATGCTATGACGAGCTAACCTGAACATCACTCTAATGTTATGCCAAGCTAACCTGAGCATCACTGTAATGTAATGTCATGCTAACCTGAACATCACTCTAATTTTATGCTGAGCTAACCTGAACATTGGTCTAATGTTATGCGGAGCTAACCTGAACATCACTCTAATGTAATGGCATGCTAACCTGAACATCACATTTATGTTATGGTGAGCTAACCTGAACATCACTCTAATGTATTGGCGAGCTGACCTGAACATCACTCTAATGTTATGCCGAGCTAACCTGAACATCGGTCTAATGTAATGGCGAGTGAACATGAACATTGCTCTAATGTAATGGCGAGCAAACCTGAACATCACTCTAATGTAATAGCAAGCTAACCTGAACATCACTCTAATGCAGTGGCAATCTAACCTGAACATCGGTCTAATGCAATGGCGAACTAACCTGAACATCACTCCAATGTAATGGCGAGCTGACCTGAACATCACTCTAATGCAGTGGCAAGCTAACCTGAACATCGGTCTAATGCAATGGCGAACTAACCTGAACATCACTCCAATGTAATGGCGAGCTGACCTGAACATCACTCTAATGTAATGGAGAGCGGACCTGAACATCACTCTAATGTTATGCCGAGCTAATATGAACATCGGTATAATGTTATGCCGAGCTAACCTGAACATCACTCTAATGTTATGCCGAGCTAACCTGAACATCACTCTAATGTAATGGTGAGCCAACCTGAACATCGGTCTAATGTAATGGCGAGTGAACATGAACATCACTCTGATGTAATGGCGAGCTAACCTGAACATCACTCTAATGTAATGGCAAGCTGACCTGAACATCACTCTAATGTAATGGCGAGCTGACCTGAACATCAGTCTAATGTTATGCTGAGATAATATGAACATCGGTCTAATGTTATGCGGAGCTAACCTGAACATCACACGAATGTAATGGTGAGCTAACCTGAACATCACTCTAATGTAATGGCGAGCTAACCTGAACATCGGTCTAACGTAATGGCGAGTGAACATGAACATCGGTCTAATGTAATGGCGAGCTAACCTGAACATCAGTCTAATGTAACGGCGAGTGAACATGAACATTGCTCTAATGTAATGGCGAGCGAACCTGAACATCACTCTTATGTAATGGTGCGCTAACCTGAACATCGCTCTAATGCAATGGCAAGATCACCTAAAAATCACTATGATCTCATAGAGTTGCTTGTAAAAAGCCACTATCCTCACTGTGCTACAGAGATGGAGAGCCACATGAGTATACCCACCAATATAAAGTGGTAAGTATGGTCTGAAACAGTGTAGTTGGAATGGTGTGAAGGGACCAAGGAACCTACGTAAAAACCGGAGAAAAAATCTAAAATCTCCTATTTATGAATCTGGACGGAAGATCAGTCAAAAAACCGACTTATTCCATACCTCCCATCTCTGCAAGATATGTTCCACCACTAGACCACTATTGCATCCAGTGCTTTTAAGGAGAACATGCTATCCAGTACTGCATGTCTGCACTTCTTTTATTTATAATGGAGAGCGCCTGCGCTTCTTAACACTGCTACAATACATTTAAAAGAGACTTCCAGCACTTTACAGGTGCAAACATGTCCTATAGATAGTGAGTACCCGCACATCATTATTTTCATTAAAGCACCGAATACAGCTACGCAAGTCGGGCTCCTCACACACGTCCACTCACTCCCACTTACCTTCATTTCCTCTGTTTTTTTATTCCAAACAGAAACCTGTTTTACCCCTACTCCTATGATGTGATGTAGCAAACTGTTTAAATTGTCACCTACAAGTGAACAGTTTCTCGGTGCCTCTAGCCAGACGTGCTATTGTTTGAGTCAGGGGTGTAGCTATCAATGGTGCAGTGTTTGTAGTGGCACTGGGGCCCCAAGACTTGAGTGACCCGCTGAGCCCTGATTATTGCTGTATTCTACTTCCCAACAAGTAACCAGTGGAGCCTTTTTCCATGCTTCCACTTGGGCCCAAGTCACCCTCGATACACCATTGCTCTCAACGGCACTCAGGGGCCCTCTTTCCCAGCGGCCCATTATTTGTGAAGATAACAGTGCACCAGGTCATTACTAATACTGCAAGGTGCAGCATTAACCAGGTACGGTATTAACTCAGAAGGGGTGGAGGGAAGGAGGGAAAACAAAAATACTGCATTTTTTTCACTGCTGTAAGCTGCAAAACATGGGATTGCACAGTGGTTTCCTGTTCAAATGTTTTGGGGTAGGAAAGTCCACACATTTATAGGGTCAAGCCTGCGAGAGCATGCGCTAGTGCATATGTCTTACTTGTGAGACACTGTTATTAACAAAAAGGGCTTGGAGCCCACCATTTGCTTACCATTTGTTGGCTTGCATGACACACTTCTTTACAGACTTGGAATTCGTCAAGGCAGGCTTAACATAATTTCTGTTCCTATCTGCGGAGCAAGGACCAAGCACTGATTGATTCAACTTAATCAGTGGCTGTCTGCTGCTCCCGAAATGATTGAGGTACTTGTGATATTCTTTATTGTACTTTGTTTGTTTCTATTAATTTATTCTGCCTCTGCAGAGTGTTCCACATAGAATGTTCATAGTTGAGTATTCTGCCTTTGCAGAATATTCCATTCAGAATGTATATAGTTAAATTATCAGATTAGTGACAGTTGATTTCTTGAAGTTGTACTTGGATGTGGCTGGAGTTTCCTTTTGGTAATAAATACCAATTTATCCTGAACCTGTTCCTGCTGATTTATTTCTACTCATTGGAACTTCTACACTGGCGACGATTGGGCAGAGGAAACTTCAACACCCAGTTTCATCATTTCTACAGCTAACTGATTCGACTTCTACTATATGGGAAGTAAGTTCCTTTATTTCCCCAATGAGTGTTTTGCTGCTTCTGAGGATTTCTTTTAAGTTATGACTAATGTTGGGTATTATTTATACCACTTCATCACTGGATAACCTTTATTTATGTGACTCTCACCGTTTGGGGATTTTTCTGTGAGATTCGTTCCTTTACCATGACATTGGTTGTGCATTTTTTTCACTTGGTCTCGCCTCGAGTGAAGTCCTGTGTTTGAAGGGATTTGGTTTTTTTCTCGGAGTTTAGCCGCTCAAGCCTTTCTAATAGCAACAGCACATTATTTTTTTTAACTTATTGACATTTGAAGGCATTCGTGCACTGAAGGACGCTCGCGCGGCCAACAATCGGATACTGCCTTTGGCCACGAGCACACGCACGCTGAAGAACACACGCGCACTGAAGAACTCACACGCAACCCCTCACGAGGCAAACAATTGAACAGCGTTTGGCCGCTCGTGAGAGATTAACTCTCTAAACACTGTGTGCGCGCTTCCTACCTTCGTGAATACTTTATGTTTCACCGCATCAGGACATCTCGTCTTCACGCTGGGTGAGACCATCTGTCAGCTACACGTTTCATCAGTTTCTTGCCGTTTTCCAGGGACTTCCTTTCTTCCGTTGTTTCTCCTATCATCTTGACTGTCAAACCACTCCCTCTTCGCCACGCCTGGATACTCAATGATTGGTGCACTTTCTCTTAACTTCCTGCTTCTGATGAAAATAGAAAGAGGACTGATCTGCATCTAATGTTCATTTTTTCATGTTAACCGCGGCGGCAATTCCGCCGCGGTGCGGCGGTTTAGCGCAGTGGGTGGGGCCGCGTCGGCCAACGGACATGCGCAGCACTACGGAGGTAGTGCTCGCGACGGCCGTTGGCCGACGGGCGCAGCGAAGGGGTTAAGTCAAACATTTTCACTTTTTCCTTTATTTCCTACTCTAACCTTTATTACTCCTTATATTACAAATTTTACAATTTTGTATTTTTTTTTATTCCTTACTTCTATGTTATTTATACTATTTTCTTTCTCTGTTCTCTTTTCTCTTTTTTCCTGTTTTTCTTCATTTTACCTTGCTTTTAACAGGTGGTTTTCGGATATCGTATCGGATATCGGTGTGTTCTGCTTCCAGTGTATTCTATTCTTTGCATTAACCATGCAACATATTCCACCTCCTCCATTTTTTCTTACTTCTCCTGGTAATCCATCTTTAATTTGGTCTAAATGGAAAAAAGTATTTTTAAATTATGTTAAAGTTACAGGTCTTAATTTATCTTCTGAGAGAAAGACATTGTTACTAGTCCATTGTCTAGGAGCTGAAGGTCAAGATACTTACGAGAATTTACCAGATTTAGTGAATGAGGGAAATGGTGATGGGTTGAATGAATTTGAAAAGGCATTAGAAAAACTAGATAAACATTTCTTACCTAAGGTTTCGATAATTTTGGAAAGATTTCATTTTGGCAAGAGAAAGCAGCTTGAAGGAGAATCTGTAGAAGATTTCGTTACAGCGTTGAGGAAATTGGCTTCTCTTTGCAATTTTGGTGAAAATACAGAAGAGAGAATTCGTGATCAATTTATGTTGGAATGTTGGAGTGACAAAATTAGAGAAGAGTTATGGTGTAAAAATGATCCCACATTATCAGAGGTACTTATTATTGCAAAACAAGTGGAACATTCAAGTGAGTGCATGAAAGAATTACAAAAAACGAAGTGTGCTGTTAAGTCAGACTCTGCATGTGAAAATTCAGGTGTTAATGTTGTTACTTCTTCGAAAGGTAAAACATTTGCATCGTCAAAACCTAAAGGTTTCTGTTATAGATGTGGAAATCCATATCATATGGCAAATTCAAAGGATTGTCCTGCTTTACACATGGTGTGTAGGGTATGTGGAAAGAAAGGACACTTTGCTAAATTTTGTAAGTCACCGAATGTAAAAAAGGAGAAAATCAATACCGTAGGAGAACTAGAGCGAGACATTTTATTACAAGTTTCTGATATTAATGTCAACGAGGTGCATGAAGTGAGTCGATCTCATCCGTCTGACGTGGTTTGTGTGAATGGTTGTGGAATAATGATGATGATGGATTCAGGAGCAAAACTGTCTTTAATCTCTGATATAGAATTCGATAAAACTTTCAAAGGAAAAATTTCTCTCATGGCTCCTGATGAGACACCATACAGTTATGGTGGTAAACCAATTGAATTGGTTGGGTATTTCCTAGCTGATTTTGAATTTCATGGAAACAAAGCTATGGGAAAGTTATATGTGCCTGTTAAGGGAGATTCTATTTTGAGTTGGCAACAACAAAAATTGCTGGGAATTTTCCTAGATCCCAATATGGATCCCCCTGTACAAGTGAGAAAGGTTGATACGTTGTCTGATCAACTCCGACAGGAGTTTCCCACAGTGTTTGCAGAGAAAGTTGGTTGTGTGAAGGGGTATGTTCATCGTATTAGGATGAAGGATGGTGCTGTCCCAGTGGTATGTAAGGTGAGGAACGTGCCTTTGAGCCTACAGGATGCTGTGCAGAATGAATTGAAGAGACTCGAGAGTGAAGGCATTATAGAACCTCTGGAGTCCCCTGAGTGGTTGGCCCCAGTGGTCGTTGCAACCAAGAGTTCTGGTGAGATTCGTCTCTGTGTTGACCTTCGTCATTTGAATAAAGAAGTTGTGGAAGATAAGTTTCCTCTTCCTAATATTCAAGAGATGGTGACTTTGATTGGTGGTGCCAAGTATTTCACCACACTTGACTTGATGTCTGCTTATCATCAAGTTAGATTAAGTGATGATTCTAAGAATTTGACTGCATTTGTGACTCCTTTTGGTGTATTTCAATTTAACCACATGCCATTTGGACTATGTTCGGCTGCATCTGTTTTCCAGCGATTAATGTCTTCTTTGCTGAGAGGTTTAGAGGGGGTGAAATTTTTTCAGGATGTTTTGTTGATATACAGCAATGATTGGAGTGATCATTTATGTAAGGTAAGAGAGATATTGGGGATTTTTTAGCAAAAAGGCATTACATTGAAATTGAATAAGTGAATTTTTGGTTTGTCAAATAACTTATTTGGGTTATGTGATTTTGAGTGATGGTGTTAGTCCAAAACCTGAATTGGTGCAAGCTATTTCCAAGTTGTCTCAACCTACTAAGAAAGAAGACATACAAACGTTTCTTGGTATGGTAGAGTTCTATGCTCGTTTTGTGCCTAATCTTGCAAGCAGGTCTGTAGCCATGCGTAATCTTTTGAGAAAAGAAGTGCAGTTTTTGTGGACTGTTGAATGTGATAAAGAGTTTGATGATCTGAAAAATTCTCTTGTGTCTGTTCAAGCTTTGAAAAGTTTTGTACCAGGTGTACCATGTGTGTTGTATACTGATGCCAGTATTAAAGGGCTAGGAGCTGTTTTGAAACAAAGATGTGGATCAGATGAAGTTACTGTATTGTTTGCCTCAAGGTCTTTGAGAGGAGCTGAAGAGCGTTATTCGACAATAGAAAGAGAGGCTCTGGCGATATTTTGGGCTGTCAGAAAATTTAAACAATTTTTGTGGGGTGTCAAATTTACTGTATGTTCTGATCATAAGCCTCTTCAAGAAGCTTTCATGAAAAAGGGCCTAGACTGCATCTCATCTAGAATTTGCAAATGGTTGGTAGCTCTACAAGACTTCAATTTCTCTGTTGTGTACTTACCTGGAGTGGAAAATAAAGTTGCAGATTGTTTGTCAAGGATGTCTGCAGATGGATCTGATGCTGTTGAGGAGAGTGATTGGTGGAAGGAAGAGATTGTTAGTGTGTGTGTTGTGACAGGTGGTTGTGTTACAGAGGAAGAGTGGAGTCAAGAGGTTGAAAAAGATGAAGTTCAAAAGGAAGTCATCAACAATTTGTTGTCGGATGTGGTACATTGGAAGAAATCTGAGTGTTTGGCTGGATTTGTTAAGGTAATGGATGAATTGTCTGTTTGTGATGGTGTTCTTTTTAGAGGTGGAAGGTTGGTTCCTCCAGTGGGAATCAGGGAACGTTTGGTTTGTTTAGCACATGAGGGACATCAAGGTATTTGTAAGACTAAAGAGCATTTGAGATCCAAATATTGGTGGCCAGGAAAGGATATTATGATGGAAAGGTTGGTTCGTGATTGCTCTGAGTACAAGTTGAGTGATAAAAATCTTAAGGTGCGAAAATCTCCCATGGTGTGTAGAGAAATCCCCTCCGAGGTATGGGAAGAAATTGCCCTTGATATTTTGGGACCTATCAAAGTTGGTAGTGTTCCCAAATATGTGGCGGTGGTCATGGATATGCTTTCTCGCTGGCCTGACATTGGCATAACCAATGAGATTAATACCACGTCTGTGGTTAAATTTTTATCAGAAGTTTTTGCCAGAGAAGGTAATCCAAGGTCAATACTTACTGACAATGGAGTTCAATTTGTCTCCAAAGAAATGATGGAGTTTTTGACTAGTAGAGGAATATCATACAAAAGGTGTGCATTATATCATCCCGAATCAAATGGTATGATTGAGAGATTCAACAGGACATTGAAGGAAGCAATTCAGATTTCGAGGTGTAATGGTAAAGATTGGATACATGATTTAAAGAAGAGAGTTGAGGAGTACAGGCTCACTCCTCATTCTACCACAGGTTTTTGTCCATTTGAATTGTTTAAAAAACGTAAACCTTATTCTCTTGTTGAGCCACCTTGGGTCAGTAACTATAGTCACAATGCTACTGGTGAAGAAATATTGCAATCTTCACATGATAAAGAATTGATTGCTCAGAATGAAAGAAAAAATAATTATGATGTACGTCATGCTGTGAAACCGTTCCAAGTTAATGTTGGCGATTTGGTTAAAGTTAAATTGCCTGGAAGATCAAGAAATAATTCTAAGTTCAGCAATACCTATATAGTGACCAAGGTATTCAGAGGTGCAGCTAAACTCAATGATGGACGCATTTGGAATTTTAATCGTCTAGCCAAGATAAAAAATGTATAATTGTTTCCTTTCTCTATGGGGAGAAGATGTGTGATATTCTTTATTGTACTTTATTTGTTTCTATTAATTTATTCTGCCTCTGCAGAGTGTTCCACATAGAATGTACATAGTTGAGTATTCTGCCTTTGCAGAATATTCCATTCAGAATGTATATAGTTAAATTATCAGATTAGTCACAGTTGATTTCTTGAAGTTGTATTTGGATGTGGCTGCAGTTTCCTTTTGGTAATAAATACCAATTTATCCTGAACCTGTTCCTGCTGGATTTATTTCTACTCATTGGAACTTCTACAGTAGAAAAAAACTCGTAGAAATTTATTGACTGTACAATTAATTAAAATCATTACAGTAAAACAGTTGGCGTAAAAGAGATTAAAATGCTTAACATGTTAAAATCTTCAGTTTTTAGTGCGCTAATGTGCCCCTCTCCGCTCTTACAAAAAATGTAGCTGCCGGGGATAAAGTAGAAATCGGGTGTCCTCTCGCAGGTTTATGAGCCCCAAGTGACCTTGAAAATGGACTATTTGAACAGTCTGTGGACCGTTCATCATGACGCTTCGTTAGGACTATACAATAGCACTGTGTTAGTTGTGCGGGTGGGGCGGGGGAGCGCCCTCAGTGTTGTTGGGAACCGGATTGCAGTCTTCCACTGGGCTTCCAGTGCTCGTTGCCTCGATCTGATTGTTACTGTTCACGGCCTTTAGTGCTAACCTAATCTGATGCGTGAGTTTCCCCAGTCTTGCAAGTATCATTGTGTTTGTTGTTGAGCAGCACAAGGCTGATGCTTCACTACAGGTCTTTATCCCTTTACTGATGCAGATCGGACGCAAGAGCCGCCGGCGTTCGATGAAACTTCTACAGTACTATTTTGTTCTGTTTAACTTTTAGTGCCCTGCAAACAGTAGGCGTGTAACTGGCAAAAACGGGCCCAGCAGGACAAACAAAATTGCAAAGATTTATTTTCTATAGTTAACTTTCTTTCATTTTACCAAGTCTTCTTTTCTCACTTTGCACTCATGTTTTGTTTTGTGTTTGTTTGTGGGTGCTGTTCTCAAAAGATGAGGATTATTTTATTGCAAAGTGACATTGTTTCTTTCTTATGTGTAATTTCTGAAATGAGGCTTTAACATACAAGGCCTAATTACGATGTCGGTCGGAGTTGCCTCCGACGACACTGTTTCGGGGAAGGAACCGCCCGACCATAGGTCAGTGGTTCCGATAACCCCATTAGAATGCGACCACACATGGTGCGGTCGCAAACTTCCATTTTTCAATGGGAGCGTGTGCAGCGGGCCGAAACCGCCCACTGCACAGTCTCCCATTGAAAAATGTAAATTTGTAAACATCCTTCCACAGTGTGGCAGGCACCTCATGGTGCCTGCCACACAGTGCAGGGATGTTTAGGTGGGGCGCCCAAATGCGGAGGGCCAGGGGGGAAGAGGGGCCTGCTAGGGGGCCCCCAAAGTCAGTTTCTGACAGCCAATCCATGTCGGAAAGGCCGACATGGATTGGCTGTCGGAAATCGACATCATAATCCTGACAGCGGAAATGCCGTCCTTAAGGGATTATGAACACTTTCCGACGGGCTCCTTGAGCCCGTCGGAACCGCATGGGATTTCCCCGCTGGTTTAAACTCCGACCACAGTCATCATAGTATGGCAGTTGGACTTTAAACCTACCATGACGGTTGGGAGCCTCCAACCAGCGGTCGGAGGATTTCCGACCAACATCATAATCAGGCCCATAATCGTGCAGTACACCCCAATCCACTCCACTCCAATCCACGCCAATCCACCCCATCTCACCCCACACCAATCCGCCCCACTCAATGCCATCCACCCCAAACCAATCCAATCCACCCAACTCTAATCCACACTCCAATCCTCCCAATCCACCCCTGCTCCTTTTTGCCCAACTCCAATTCACCCCAATTCAATCAAAAACAATCTGCCTCACTCAATACAAAACAATATGCCCCACTCCAATAGAAAACATTCTACCCCAGTTCAATCTGCCCCACTCCAATCCAAAGCCGCCTGCCCCACTCCAATTTGCCCCATCCAACCCAAAACAATCTGCCCCTCTCCAATCCAAAACAATCTGCCCCACTCCAATTTGCTCCACTTCAATCCAAAACAATCTGCCTGACTCAATCCAGAACAATCTGCCCCAATCCATCCCAAAACATTCCGCCCAACTTCAATCTGCCCCACACCAATCCATCCCACTCCAATCCAAAACAGTTTGCGCCACTCAAATCTGCTTCGTTCCAATCTGCCCAGCTCCAATCCAAAACAATATGCCCACTTCAATCTGCCCCACTCCAATCCAACACAATCTGCCCCACTCCAATCTATCCCACTCCAATCTGGTCCACTCCAATCCAAACAATCTGTTCCACTTCAATCTGCCCTACTCCAGCCTGCCCAACTCCAACCCACCTCACTCTAAAACAGTCTGCCCTTCTACGATTGCTTCCGCAAGATGCTCCCCAACACACATCACGGCCTCAGCTATGAGGATGCATCTAGGTACACTTTCTGCTGTCTAGGCGAGGGGTGGGGTGGAGAGGATGGAATGACTGGTGCGGGACTTAGGGAAGGGGGTAGGAGGAAGGGGTTTTTATTTAGAGCTTTGTTCTCTTTATTTCTGTTATGTGAGTAAGTGTTCATAAAATCAAGAAACGATTCTATTAACGCTGCCAGACTCAGGGTTGTAGGCACACAGCTGTGTAATCACATTTGATGTAAGCGCTGCCGGCCAGTGGTTGTAGGCAGCTGTGTTCTTTTATTCTGAATCTCCTTCATAAAAAGATTGGTTCTCTAAAGCAGTCTGCCCCACTCTAATCTGCCCCACTCCAATCCAAAACAATCTGCCCTCTCCAATCTGCCCTACTCCAATCCAAAACAATAAATCACCACTCCAGTCCATTCCACTCCAATCTTCCCCAATCCAATTCAAAGCAATCTGCCCCACTCCAACCCAAAACAATCAGCCACACTCCAGTCTGCCCCACTCCATTCTGCCCCACTATAATCCACTGCACTCCAATCTGCCCCACTCTACTCCACCCCACTCCAATTCACCCCACTCTGATCCAATCCACCCACTCCATCCAAATTCACGCACTCCAATCCACCCCTCTCCAAGCCAATCCAGCCCAACCCAATCTACCTCACTCCACTCCAATCCACCTCACCCCATCCAATCTACCCCACTCCCTCCCCAATCTACCCCACTCCAATCCAATCCACCCCACTCCAATCCGAAGCAATCTGCCCCACTGCAATCTGCCCCACACCAATCTGCTCAACTCCAATCCTAAACAATTTGCCCCACTCAATCCAAAACAATCTCCCCCACTCCAATCCAAAACAATCTGCCCCACTCCAATCCAAAACAAACTGCCCCACTCCAATCTACCCCATTCCAATCCAAATCAAGCCGTCCCACTCCAATCTTCCGGACTCCAATCCAAAACAATCTGCCCACTCCATTCTGCCCACTCCAATCTGCCCCACTCCATCTGCCCCACTCCAAAACAATCTGCCACACTCCAATCCAAAACAATCCGCCCACTCCAATCTGCCCCACTCCATCTGTCCCACTCCAATTCATAACAATAGCCCTTCTCCAATCCACCCCGCTCCAATCTGACCCACTCCAATCCAGAATATTCTGCACCATTCCAATCTGCCCCACTCCAATCCAAAACAATTTGCCCCATCCCAATCCAAAACAATATGCCCCACTCTAGTCTGCCCCACTCCAGTGCAATCCACCCCCAATCCAGCTAAATCCATTCTACCCCACACAAACCCACCTCACCCCATCCCACTCTAATCCACTCCACTCCACTCCAACCCAATCCATCAACCTCAATCCAATCCACCGCACCCCAATCTAGTTCACCCCACCCTTATCTAATTCATCTCAATACAATCCACCCCAATCCAATCCACTCCACTCAATCCAATCCACCGCACTCCAGTCCACATCACTCCAATCCAATCCACCGCACCTCACCCCATTTCAGTTCACCCAACTCCAATCTAATCCACCCCATCCAGTCCAGTCCACCCCACCCCATTCCCATCCATCCCACTCTACTGCAGTCCAATCCACCTGGCTCTACTCCAATCCACCCCACTCAACCCCAATCTAATCCACTCCAGTCTACCCCAATCTCATCCACCCCACTCCAGTTCAGTCCACCTCACTGAATCCAATCCATCCAGCCCACCACACCCCAATCCCTCCCACTCCAATCCAAACCACCCCACCCCACCCCACCCCACTCCAGTCCAATCCACCCCAGTCCAATGCAATCCACCCCAATCCACCCCACTCCAATCTACCCCACTCCAATCAAAAACAATCCGCCCTACTCCAATCCTCCCTACCCCAATCCAAAACAATCTTCCCCACTCCAATCTGCTCCCCCACTCCATCTGCCCCACTCCAATCCAAAACAATCTGCCCTACTACAATCCAAAACAATCCGCCCACTCCAATTAGCCCCACTCCAATCCCAAAAAATCTGCCCCACTCCAATCTTCCCTACTCCAATCCAAAACAATCTGCCCCACTCCATCTGCACCACTCCAATATAAAACAATCTGCCCCACTCCAATCCAAAACAATCTGCCCCACTTTGATCAGCCCCACTCCAATCCAAAACAATCTGCCCCACTCCATCTGTCCCACTCCAATCCAAAACAATCTGCCCCACTCCAATCCAAAACAATAAGTCCCACTCCAGTATACCCCACTCCAGTACAATCCACTTCACCCTAATCCAATCCACCTCATCCCAATTCAATCCACCCCACTCCAATCCAATCCAAGCAACTCCCAATCCAATCCACCTCAATCCAGACAAACCCAATCTACCCCACTCTATCCCACCTCATCCGACCCCACGCCAATCTACCCTAACCCAATCAACCCACCTCAGTCCAATTCACCGCACCCCAATCCAGTTCATCCTACCCTAATCCAACCCACTTTAAAACAATCCACCCCATTCAATCCACCCCACTCAATCCAATCCACCTCACTCCAATCCAGTCCACCACACTCAAGTCCACACCACTCCAACCCACCCCAATCCAATCCACCCAACCCCACCCCATTTCAATTCACCCCACCCCACTCCAATCTAATCCACCACATCCAGTCCAGTCCACCCCACTTCAATTCACCCCAATCCACTGCAGTCCAATCCACCCAGCTTTACTCCAATTCACCTCACTCTACCCCAATCCAACCCACCCCAATCCAATCCACCCCAACCCAATCCAATCCACCCCACTCTAATCCACACCAATCCAATCAACCTCACCCAATTTCAGTACACCCCACTCCAATCCAATCCAATCCATCCCATCCAGTCCACCCATTCCAATCCACCCCACTCAATCCAACCCACTCTTCTGAAATCCAATCCACCCCAATCTACTCCAATACAATCCAACCCACTACCTCAATCCACTCCAACACACTCCACCTTATTCCACCCCACTCCACTCCACTCTACGCTACTCCACTCTACGCCACTCCACTCTATAGCAGGAAACATCCATTACAACGACCTACCTTTACAACGCAACTGTTACAACGCAACTGCCTTTACATCGCATGCCATTACAATGCATGCCATTACAGCGCATGTCACTACAACGCATGCCATTACAACGCATACCATTGCAACGCATGCCATTACAACGCATTATAAGGTAAGTAATGGAGATTTTTTTAGTATTAGGGTGGGTATGGGTTTTGGGGTACATGGGAATAGTAATATTTACCCCTACACTATCCAACACTTACCCTACTGTTGCACTCACTGGAGTGGGAATAGTAATCTTTACCCCTACACTATCCAACACTTACCCTACTGTTGCACTTACTGGAGTGGGAATAGTAATTTTTACCCCTACAGTATCCAACACTTACCCTACTGTTGCCCTAAAAGTAATATGCCTTGTAATGGTATGCATTGTAATCGTGTGCGTTGTAATGGAATGCGTTGTAATGGTAGTTTTAAAAAATGCGTTGTAATGGCATGCGTTGTAAAATCATGCAATGTAATGGTAGTTGCAATGTAAAGACTGCGTTGTAAAAGCATGCGTTGTAATTGCATGCGTTGTAATGTCATATATTCCTCTATGGCACTGTACTCTAGGACACTCCCTGCCACTGAACCACTGAACTCTTCTCTCCTCTACTGAACTATACAACACTCTACTCCCCCTACTCCACTCTACTCCAACAAAACCAATATATGACACTCTACTCCCCCCACTCCACTCTAAAACACCCAGCGCCACTAACCTTTAGCCATGCGGACAGCAGCCACACTAGTGTACAACATGGCAAAACCGCATTGCCAAAGCAAAAAGCTCTTTTATAGGTGTGACCAATTGGCTTTGCCAATGCTTGTTAAACCCAGAATCTGGTGTAAAGTAAACACCACTTGCACCCACATTGTATATCCAACAGCATTTAAGTGCGGTAACCAGTGGTTTGAAAAGTAACTGCAAACCTACTGCTTTTGCTAAACAGCACAAAGAATCTTGCTCAATAGTTCTTCTTTTGCCCTCAGTATCTGCTTCTCCGACAGCACAGAGGGAATTAATTTTAATTTCACTAACAGTATTCGGATCAGAAGATCACTTTTGATCTTTACAAAGGTGCAAAATTATATACGTTTTCATTTATTTCCACCAGTGGTGAAGTTATCCTGCAAAACAAAAAAAATAAACAAAAATGCTGAAAAATTCTGTCTCAAAAAGGCGATTTGTTAACGTTGTTTTCGGTAAAAAAAAATACGTGACAAAAGACTCCTAAAAATGTGGAGCTGCTCTCATTCTGTGAAAGCAGCTCCAGAATTGGTGGGTGCAGGCTTACCCAGCGGTCATTTTGAGGCTAAGGGCCTGTGCCAGCAATCCCCAGGCTGTTTGACAGCCTTTGGATAGTTGGGTCTACAGCGCGCATGTCGTGCTGGACTCGCAAGATGGCCGGCCAATCCGACATGTGCACTGTAGACCAGTGCTGCCATCCTGCACTTGCAGGATTCAGCCCCGCCCCCACCCTCGCGCTGTACACAGCGCGTGCTGGTGCAGTGACAAATAAATAAAATGGCATTGACATGCCAGTTTATTTATTTGTGTTTATTTGTGTTTGTCTGCTGCACTCGAGGAGGAGCTGCCCCTGTTCACAACATAATTCACGCCACATCGGGGTTCTGTATCAAGGAGTGAACGCTGAGAAGCCTTCATCCTCATGTCCGTAGTTTCTTGTCACTCAGTCAGCAGAAGTCACTTCTATCTGGGTTTCTTATGCTGATTTTTTCGCAGTTTCCACATGATCCCAGTAACTTGCCATAGAGTGACCCACATGTGGTTTCCTTGCTGCTACCAAAGAGATTTGTATATTAGTTCGGTTTGCGACTGCAGATTTTCCCTTTCCTGTCTGGATCCCAGGTCTTCTTGTCTTGAGAAGAGTTGCCTTTCCTCACAAGTGCCTGTGTGTGCTCTTGTCACGTTCACTCCTTGACCCTCCAGAGGGGCTTGGGGACTTTCTCCAATATTTTCATCTGACTCAGTTAAAACCGTTCTAACAGCATTTATCATCCTGACACCCCCTTCTCTGAGACTGCCGAGGAGGCTCTAATCTATCTCTGCTCAACATGGCTTCATGTCCTCTGGGCCAGGGTGCAGACTTGCATTAATGAGGACTAGGGGACCTGCCAATGAGATTTATCGCCAAGCGTGTGCGGCTCTCTTGGCTTTGACACAAGCCGCGTCCCTCACGGAATCACTGCGATAGAAGCCCTCATGAGGAGCGATTGCTTCCTTTTATCTCTATCTTAGAAAGTCTCCACAACAATTTGCATTTACTTAGAGCAAGCTGTTCATGTCCCTTCTTTGTTTGTGATCCAGCAAGTGGACCAGCACAACAAACGACAGTCTCCAAATTAGCCTACCACACAACAACCCCTTCATTTATATGTTGACTTTGTAACGTCATTGTTGCTGTCGGGTTTGCCACTCACTATGAATTGTCATCTCCATTACCTGAGTCACCAAATCTGCCACATTTGTTGTGTATGGCTTGTGATGCTTTCTGCAGTATTTGTGGTAGAAATGCTGCAATTAAATAAATACAAATAAGCCACAAACTAACCCTATTTCAAGAAAGCTGGCAAATTATATTCTGGAAAACCTGGCATGCCTTGGAGAGTGATGGGGAGGGGGTATGACGGTGCACCCAGGCTATGGGACCAACAAAATAGCAAATTGATGGTAAGTTGTAGCTTCACCAGATACGTCAGACTCCTAGGTAAGTGCTTCTATGCAGAGCTTGGGCATAGTAAGGTAGTCACCAGCGAAAAGTGTAATTTTAGCAGAAAGTGACACACCTCGGGGCTAATTGTACTCTTGTGGTCGCAAGATTACTCTGGTGTTTACACCTAAGGATCAGGTGTTGGGTTCTTGGCTTGTGGTAATCTGTCACAAGACACTTCCCGAGTTGAGAGGTTATAATATTTAGAAATTTAGTTGGGGTGTCATGTTACTGAATTTAATAAAGGAAAGTACATTTTATTGAGAGGGAGAGAAGCCGAAGTCAGATACTTCCATTTTGGAAGATCTGCTCATCTAATATTGATCTGGAAATGGAAACCAGATTTTCCTACCCGTCAGATTTAACCAACCTCTTTGCTCAATGATGGCTTTTGTTGCCATGTAAACTATTGGATGACTGACAGCACTCTCAATCTAAAGGGTGGAAAGACACAACTCTTTTCCGTCTTTGAAAGCTCTGAGCTCTTGCAGTATTGGCAGCACACCCTTGATCACCTCTTCGAAGTATTAGAGGGTTATCACCACCTGGCCTTCCTAACCAATTTACCTTGTGGGAAGACAACCAGGCTTCATTCAGTCTAAGACTGAACTGAGGACCCAGCATTCCTGGGACTCTGAGAAAGTAGAGATCACGGTTGGATTGGTCAGTGTACTATTGGAGCAGTGAGCTAAGAGAAAGTGAATTTGAACCTATAGTGATAACATTGCCTCTTCAGTTCCAGAGAAAGCAAAGGTTGCATTAGCTGGGCCAAGGAGCTGAGACCCCTCCTTTTGGTATACAGGCAGGACAGAGTGTGATCTTCCTGAATTGACATCAATTACTCTCAATGACCAAGGGCATAACCAGACATTGGTCCCTTGCTCACTGTGCCAATGAAACCAAGCTACACCTGACTGAAGAGCCCCAATCAGGGCAAAACTGGTCTTGGGTTGCTTGTGTTTCAGCTCAGAGAGGACATGGCTTGGCAGGTCTGGCCGGACTGTTCCTACGAAAGAAGGGCCAAGACTGATTTTTATATTACTGTGTCCATTCAGAGGTGGCATGGTGGGCAATAGAATGCTAGCTGAGCGTTTGACAATGGGTAGAATTAATAAAAGCATCCTCCCATCACCATTTGTGTGTTTGACGTAACACTCTAAGTGACCATGGGTATGCCCATATGTGGTCCCCTTGCTCAATGTTCCATTGGAACCAAGCTGCATCCAACTGAAGACCCCCAGTCAAGGCAAACATTTTCTTGTGGAGCTTTTGTTTTGGTTCAGAGAGGACCTGGTTTGGCAGTTCAGGCTGGACAGTTCGTACTGGAGCAGGGCCAAGACTGATTTGCATAAGGCTGGATCTCTTCTGAGTTGGCATGATAGGCAAAAGAACAATGGGTTGGAATGGTACCCAAGCAATAGCCAGTGGTTAGTCATACTGCAGGCATCCTCCCATCACCTTCTCTGTGTTCGAATAAAGTAAACGCAATCAGTTGTGTTGAGAAACTGGAGGAGAGAGGCAAGGCCCTAGCAACTGATTTCACATGTTAGTTAGAATTATATTAGGACAATAGCAATCTTCATTTTATTATCTCCAATCACTTATTCTGTAATCACAATTTAAAGTGGAGAACTGATGTACAGCCTCTTCAGACAAAGCAAGCTTGCTCTGCTGTCCCCAGTGTGCTACCCATTTTTTGTGTTGTGTGAGCAACGTGTGCACTGCTGCTGTCTAGGCTGCATCTGTCCCCTGTGTGATGGAAGCAGGCACTACAGTTGCATGAGCTCCACCTGTCTTTTTGTGAAAAATAAAGCTTGAACAAACGTGTAATGCTCTCCATGATCTGTGTGTGAGGGAAAGTTTCATGCTGCCTCTTATTTAATTGGCGGCTGCTACCTGGAAGCAGCATTGGGGTGGGGTGGGGGGGAAGGTGCAGTGGCAGGGGGGATATGGGATCGGGTTAAAAAAAAAATCACTTACCTCCTGGCCGGCCGGCTACCACCTCTCCTGCGTCCTCTTCCTGGCTTCTTAGGAGAAACAGGATGCAGGAAGCACCAGGGCTCCCACACTCCTTGGAGCCAATCACAATGCTCAAATGCAGCGTTGTGATCGGTCTGAGCACCGTGACATGGTGCTCAGCCGGGGGCTGGAGGGGTGGGCATGTTCTCCACACAGGCTGTAATGCAGCCTGCATGGAGAGCTAGCTATGTATGCATGACTGTTTGGCCGGCCAATCACTCATGCTCACGTAGGGAGTGCAAACCACTCCTCCCCCTGCTCTGAGAGCAGCCCCGCTCCACAAAGACGCCGCAATGGGAAAAAATAAAATGATAATAACGTCAAGTTATTATCTTTTTCTTTTTTCTTTTTTTACACTGCATAAAGCAGTGGGGCGACGCTCCACCGCCTTAGCGGAAGAGCCACCACTTTCTTATTTCCCTGTGTTATGCACCTAACACCACTGCTTCCTGTGCTGTACCTGTTTGATGTGTGACAGGAGATTGCCCTGCTGCTGCTCATGCTCTTCCAGTTCAAACTGTTAGGGAAGCTTGCACTGCTGCTTCCTGTGCTGTGTCTTTGTCAGTCTGTCAGGGAAGTTTGTAATACTGCTTCCTGTGCTGTATCAGTTGGATGTGTCATGCAAGATTTTTGCACATCTGCTGCCCATGCTGTTCCAGTTTAATGTGTTATGAATGCTTGCACTGCTAATTCCAGTGCTGTATGTGTTCAAAGTGAAGGAATATTGCTGCACTGCAGCTGCCATGTTCTTCCAGTTCAGTCTTTCAGAGAAGCTTGCTACTGCCTGTACTGTGTATGATCAGTCTGTAAGGGAAGCTTGCACAAATGTTGCTCATGATGTACATATGTTTTGACGTGGAATTTTACAGACTTGTCTCGTTGATCTTTGTATGAGTTCTTGTTTCTCTTGCCACAGAATTACATTTAATATAGTTGGGATATAAAATCACTCTTTCTATGCCCCTGGCATACAATAGATGTTATTATATTTAAAAGTAGAAACTTGACTGCAAGCAGGAAACATTATTCTTGTATATTTCAGTTTTTTTCTTTGTGCTCTTCCTGATTACTGAAGTGCAGTGTTCAGCATTCTGTCACATAACTTTCCAGGTAAACATTTTGTATCTGCAGCATTTATGGAAATGGAAGCGGGACAGTCAGTGGAACACACGTGGATGAGCATCTGGTGCAGGTCTCGGAGGCAAGCAAAGATGCAAGCTGGCTCCTAGTGGCTGTGGATCTCTGAGATATGTATCTTTGGGGGAGCTGGTGGGCTCTGCTCAGTATTCACGTCTAGGATTTGTAGAGCACCGACGTGGCACCGAAGAGCTTTCGGGTAGTAATTGCAGAAAACTTGAATCCCTGTCAGCAGATCTAAGTCTAATTTTTCTCTGATAAAACCCACCCAGGCCGTTAGTTACTAAAGGTAGAATGAGTCCTCGCTCAAAGCAACGCAATTCAGCACTGTGCCTGTGGGGTCTGAGGCCCAGATTTACTAGTTTATCATGCAGAGCAGTGCAGCAGCCGAAAATGCTGCACTGCGCTTCGTGAGGAGAGAGCTGGAGTGAGCCATAATTGCAGAAATATGGCACTCTCCTCCCCTCTTCTTTGCGCAGACGCAGAAAGGTGATGCTGTTTGCCACGTACACACCTTTGCACCGTAGTGCAAGGGTGTCTATGTGAGAATATCATATGTTTTGTGCTGGAAGGATAGCCTTCCATTACAAAATACTATGCTTAGACTACCATTAAAACTTTTCCCACCTCAGTGGCGTAACGAAACTTGAGGGGGCCCCCCTGCAAAGTACATGGAGGGGGCCCCCTATTCTCCGCGTCAGTCAAGGACTCTCAGGCCAGCGACCCGCCATACTGCAGGGGCTCACCCCAGCCATAAAAAAAGGATTCTGGTTCCTCTATTGGTGACATCCGCCCTTTCATTGGGCGATTTACATACATCAGTAAATACTGCTGCTGCGCCCTCCAGCAAAGTTACATAACACTGCCTCCAGCCGGCCCACCAAACACATCCTCCTACTTGATGACCCACCTTCAAGCAAAGCCCGCTCAGTTAACCACCTCCAAACACAGACCACTGCCTTCGTGCCTGCTACTAACGCATCCATTACACTCTACTCTCACCCCTACGAAACCCGCAGTTATGCTTTTCCGCCCACCTTTAAAACCACCCCTCGGATGTCACTGCGAACCCGTGACCGTCGCCCACTGCTCCCCTGTCAACCACCGACAGAAAGACTGATGGCCGGTCCCCATCTAACCACTGCCTACCAGTAAAGACAGAGCCTTTCAGCTGCTGCCCTCCCCAATGCCACTGTAGTAGTTTAAAACATGTTAAACAATCTCTTCAACTGACCACCCAAAACAGTTCTTCCTGCTAGCCTCTACGGCATCAGAGCCATTCCTGCTACTTTTCATCCTCTGCATGATGCACAAAATAATATTAAATGTACAAAGGGTCCGATTTTTGTTTCCTCACTCCAACATTAATTTACACTATGTACCCCACTAAACCATACCTCCTGTCAAAGGCAAACCTGATACCATGTGTAGCACCAGTCAGCAAATACGCCATGGACAAACACCAGAGAGAATGCGCGATTCATGTAATTAAACCTACAGTGACAACGTAGCATTTCCCCACCCACTGTCAGCCCAGCGAAGTCTGCAACCGCACAGTAGCCATCAATACCAGCAACATCTAAAGCACATTTCCACTTCCTTTCAATGGCAGCTCCTGATACATATACCTATGACTTCTGGGCGGCATCTACCACAGACCACAGCATTCTTTGTCTCCCTAAGACTAACCAAATGGTGTCGGTGAACGCTTCTCTTCCCCTTCCTTACTGATAACTAATGGAGGATAACGAACAAAATATATAGTATTTTCTTATGCAAATAGCGTATCAAGCACTTTCATGCCCGCAGTCCTCACCAGATCCATACGTATCAATATCCTGTTCTTATAAGCATAGCACAAAAGGAGGGTTCTGGGGTTCTTCGCCCAGAGAATTTGGTTTAACAATGGTGTAAAATGATGCATTTTCAAACACAATTTCCAGAAGAATTTGACAAAAAAGCATTCGTTTGTACAGGCATTTCTATAGAAACACTCAAACAATATTTCATAGAATTCCTGTTTTGCCAAGTAAGCTGACGTACGTAGAAACCTCATCTTTTCCTAGATTTATTTCTCATCTCTGCCTTGTGTTTATGTCCTACATATCTTCTTGTCTGCCACTTCAGTTCTTCTTCAATAATCACCTCATACTTTGTAACTCCTTTCCTAATTGCCACCTCACCCCTTGTAGTGTAGCTCCTATTTCCCTAATAGGCTCTGCGCATTGGAATAATATATCCTATAGGTTTGACATAGGACTAAGGTCAGTATGTCCCTATCGAGTATATTAAACTTAATTACTTGTGCCAGCTAGCTCAGAGGCCACTAGAAACTCCTTGTCAAACAAGAAGGGAGTAGTTTCTGGCAGCCGCAAAACATGACCACTGTGTTTCCCTTAAGAATCAGAACGTGTCCCAGAGTCGTGGAAACAATAGATAACTATTTCACTCAGCTCAATCGTGCATGCTTAGTTTTCCTCAAAGTTACACAGAAAGAACAGACGGGCGTTTCAATAAAAGATTTATTGAACAGTCTTGTTTCTGGTGTAAGTAAAATGTGCTGTTACGATCACAAGACAGTATGCGAGATAAATAATGTACAGTGTGAGCAGTAGAAATAAATAATACTGCGATAGCATTATCTTTTAGTATATATGCATTTACATAAATAACACAGACTAAAAATGCGAGTACTCATACGATGCATTTCTAATCTAGTTCTACCCCAATGTACCTAACCTAACCTAGGTGTAGGGAGAGGTATGAAGTAGGTGAAGTATTCCTTACTATGGTATACTAAGAGAATGTTAAGCCTAGTATGCCTAGTATGCCAAGAGTCCCTCTAGGTTCTAGTCTGCTCCATACCTGAAGAATGAGAGAGGTAGGAATCTCTTTGCCAGACTCGAACTCCAACACCCCACAAGGGAAGTCAGATCACTGGAAGCTGGACTCTCTGCGTGCAGGGATGACAGCATCTTCTCAGTGCGTCAGGCCGGGAAACGGGCTCCTCTGAAGTCGAGGTCTCCTCTGATTTACAGGGGCTAGGGAAGGTATATTTATACCTGAGAAGTACCTCATAATGTTAGCATTGACGTGAGTCGGACAGCGGAAGACGTCATGAATGAACCCCTAAGGAATAATGGTTCATGCATAATATATGAGTCCTTGAAGAAATCAATAGTCCTGTGCTAGGGAAACTCCTGCAGCCTAAGGGTCTGTTCTTCAAGAACTTGTTGTGACGTTAGGGTGGACGGATGTCGGAGACCATGCCTGTATTTGGAGTACACGGTTTAATGCCTAAATAAGGGCTGGGATTTTATGCCTATATAAGGGCAGGGCGAATTGTGCCTATATAAGGACATGATACTGGAAAGCCCGTTTATGGACACCCTAAGAGGAATACAACACCCACTCCACTTTCGTGTGTACGATAATACTAAAATGCTAAACATTTAAAATGCTAAACATTAAATGGAGTACCGTATATTTAAAAATATTTCTTAAAAGCATTTAAAAAAACATAATAAAACATGGAAAAGGTACTGTACATTTGAAGCATTGCTTTTTCATTTCAGGCATATATTTAAAAAAAAAAAAATGCAATATGAATGAAAGAAGCAGTAATATTTACATGTGACAAAAAAATGATCGATAAGCTTTTCAAAAATCAAAGTCATTTCATGTCATGAAAATTAATGAACTGTTTTAGACACACAAGAAGAGTAAGTGTCCGTGGAAGTACCGTGAAGTCTGTACTATAAGGCTAGTTCTACTTTAAGCAGATTAAAGTGCCATTTTTGTTCGAAAAATGGGAAAAAAGTTCAATTTTGGTAGAGTTCAAGTTGTTTTGAAAAATGAAGGCCAAATTGTTACTGCATCTCTGGAACACTGTATGCTGAATCAGAGTCAGTTTACGGGTCTGGTGTAAACATGAGATCATCTATTTCTATAGACAAAACATCATCCACTGTAGTTGGTGTCAGCTGGAACACCTCGTGTAGTAGATTAATTGCACAGAGATGAGAAGCATCGCTTCCAGCATAGGATGCCGCAGCAAAGTTCGAGTTCCGTTGTTACCTGTGTGCCTGTAGTTCTTTCTCGTACCTCAGCAGCAGCCGGAAGCGTCTGTGAGATCTCAATGAATGCTGACATCAGGATTGGTAGCCTCTGGGGACAACACAGAGCATGGGCCGTTATCGGGATCAGCAGAGTATCGACATCCGTTGGCGTTGCTGATGGAAATGTCAGACAGGTGTCCAACACGCATTCTTCACCGCATAGCAGGCATCGTAGAACAGGTAAGATGCAATCTTGCCAGATTGGTCTGAATGACAGGAACCAAGTTGTATTAAGGTCCCGTAGACGAGTCATGCCCAAAAGCTGTACTATTCGCTCACGGCACTTTCGTTCAAGGAGAGCTTTCTCCATTTCGCTCGGAGTGATGTCTGCGAATAGGCTGACCATAGCGCAATAGCAGGAAGAGAAATAGAATTCCGGCAACAAGTGCTAGAATTAATGGTATGCCACCAAACACCGAATGTGCAAAGTTCGGGATGATTCCGAGTATTGCCTGGAAAGGTGCTAACAGACCGGTACAGATGCTCTTAAATACATGTATAATTCCACTTGTATCAGACATATTGAAGATACGTGTTATCATTTCTACGAAATGTATAGGGCAGTTTGTACGTATTAAAGTCTGTATTTCAGCCGAAGTCCTTGCTACTTGTAGATCATAGGTTTCTTTGGCCGAGGTCAAAGGCACTGTTTGCTGTAAAAGCATGGCTTTCATTCTGCTCAAAGGATCAAATCTTATAAAAGAGACGTTCAGCGAAGGCCACAAAGGCGACTCCCTGACTGTGTCTATTGGGGCAAACAATACTTGCATACAGCAAGTGACCCTGGAGTTGACCGTTACTAGATATGGGATGCCTGGCAACATGCCGCAGCAACTCTGATCATTCAACATGAGGTAACTCCCATTAGAAAGTTGTCCAAACGTTGGATTAATCACAGGAGCTGGTGTACCCTGCTGATGGCAAGACACACAGAACCATTACAAGCCCCGTGTAAAGAAATGTCCTGACATATAAGTGAGGCGCTAAGTGCACGTTTACAGTATGTACTGCTCAAAAACACTTCACGATCCCCACTCCAACATCTATATGTATACGGTAAATCCCAAGATGTCTTAATGTATTCCTTACCCAACCTTTCATATTTGCCTGCTTGCATTTGTCTGAGGCAATACTGAAACTGAAAAGTACTCACAGGTAATGTTATTTTGCCATGAATAAGCCATGCTGTAGCTGGTTTTTCTGCCACTGTGAATGGTAATTTTTCCAGTTTTTCAATGTTCATCACTGTATACCTTGCTCCTCTTTGTGCCAGTTCGATCTGTTTATCAGTTAGATTATATTCTGCAAACAGAGCCGATGTATTGATGAATCGCCAAGGCACATAGCCCGCTCGCAAAGATTGCAGCGTCCAGCTTAATAACACAATAGAACGTAATTGAGATTGGCCTTGTTGTAACATCGCCAAATCTTGTTCTAGTATGTCGATAGCAGAGGATACAATGCCATCCAATGAATATATTCTGGAGGACAAAGTTGTTAACCCATTGTCGACCACAGAGAGTGTTTTTTCTAAATTAATACGATCAAGTTCACGTATTCGTTCTGCAGCCTCCATCTGTGATACTTTCCATGCTTCATTATAGGCAGCATAAATGCCGGCATATATGAAACGTTTTTGACGCGGTTTTCTTGGTCCAAGCAAGAATTCCCTAAGGTCTGCGTCCTTTTTAAGTAAGGTTAAGTGTTGTTTCACATCCTGTAGTGTAGACTTATGCAGCTAATCGAGGCATAAGTTTCCTACACTGTATGTTGTTACTACCCCCGGATGCTGTCTTTGGACGTATCTTGGGTCTGGCCTATTAATAGTAAAGCCCTGAGTTTTATTCAGGAATCTTTCCTGACAGTTATTCGTGTCTGTGGGCCAGATCAACCATTTCTTCCAATCAGGATTAGATCTGTTGAGTTGTAGTATATTGTCAACTGTCACCACTGCCTGTGTGTCGTTATCTCTGGCAGGTGTTGGTACAGAAGGTGTGTTCATCTCTTTGATCTTGGCTAATCCAAGACAAGATGTTTGTTGGATGGTTTCATTCAAGAACATTATTTGTTCAGGGATGATGCAGGCTCTAAATAAAGCTTCTATCCCCTGCACTTGCCAATCTTTAGTGCCCCAGAGTGTTTTTGTGTCTATTGTGTCTTTCCAAAAGTCGAAACCCTGTCTAGACAGTTGGGCATTAAAAAATGCAGAGTAAATCTGTTTTGTATTTGTTAACATAATTTTCATTCCTGTTTTGTTTACATTTTTATAGTAAAACATTTCTGGATCAGATGTATTGTAACCTGAAAAATATGGAAACTTGTTGGCAAATGTTTTTGAACTACCGTGTGGTGGTGTAGGACAATGCTCCCATTGGTTAAACATAAACACATTTCTTGGATATGCAGATTTATGCAAATAATGATGACCATAGTGGTTATAACAATACAGTTGTTCATAGTCTGATGAACCCTCTAAATATTCATTTTTAGAAAATGCAGCAGATTTTCCTAGGTCAAACATTATGTCGTTAACAGTCTCAAAGTTCCAATCATCTGAATAGGTACTGGACGTAATTAGATCACTTAGTGAAATTTTAAACAAATGTGGAATGTTCAATTCTTCTGTCAGGCCGAAGATGTCAAAATCTGTTTTGTCCCACACTATACCATCCTGTATAGGAACAGATGTGATGTTCACTGATGACAAGTCTCTTGCTTCACGATGGGATGATTTATGAGGTTTCAAAAGTACGTTCACGTCTTTTCCTTCAGTATTCACATGGATGTATCTGCCACTTATAAGCACGCTCACAGTTGTAACCAAAGCTAGCCAGAGCAGGAAAACAAAAAGTCCAGATGTAATCCAGAGTTCAATCCATGGAGAAACCAAATAAGTCTTTTTCATAAAGTGAAGAAAGTCTTGTACTTGCTGCTTGAATTTCAATGATGTTGGCGTCGTTTCAGGTTCAGTTGGATCTTCTGAGAACGTATCAAAGTTAATGAAATAGCCAGAAGCAGTTCTATCAATTGTTGGAATTGCATCAGGATTTGTAGAAATCACTGGAACCAGTTCATCACTTGCTACATTGGTGTAGACAGGTGTATTTGGACGAACTGTTACTTGATTTTCAAGAGGGATGAGTTCCATTGCATTTTTGCCTAGTCCTTCATCTGTTACAGCTGAATTCTCGATTGTTATCAGTCTTTCAGTCTGAACCTCTTGGTTAGTAGCGAGAGGAGTGCGTCTGCTACTAGGTCGGAGTCCACGAGGCCTACTATTTAGTATTGGCCACATACTGTGGTTTGATGAGGTCGATGGACACAAATCTTTTCTCCTTTCTTCCAGCAAGGGGCGGCAGAAGTACTGGTCTTGTTCCTTGAACTGCTACGACAGGTACTGGTTGTCTGTAAGAAAGTCCAAATTCCTTCTTGTCCGCAATCTTTTCTCTGACCAGATCCCCAACTTTTGGAATCCAGACAGGCCTTGCTGGGACCGCCGTTTTTTCCCCAGTGGTGGATGGCTGTAGGAATACGTTGCTTTGTTTCGTTCTTAATTCATTCAGTTCCTGTAAAACAGCCAAACGATCTTTGATATCAAACGGTTTATTTTCCACCACTGTGCCTACGTGTTCAAGGTCTGGTACCCACATTCTTGTCCCAAATAGGACTTCATATGGAGTGACCCCCCCTAGAGAACTTCTTGGCAGATTGTTCAATGAGCGTTGGACCCCATTAAGGTGTTTGACCCACCCATCACCCGAACCTAATACCCTAGCTGTTATAGGCTGCTTTATGTCCCGGTTTTTACTTTCCACAACCGAATTTCCCTCTGGATGGAATGGAGAGGAGTACCGCAATGCAACGCCCAGACTGGCCATGGCTTCTTTGTAAGCCCGAGAGCTAAACGCAGGACCCTGGTCAGAATGTAGCGTGCCTATTGCGTATGTGCCGATAAAGACTCGCAAATCTTTTATAACAGTTCGAGCGTCAGCTGAGCGCTGAGGCCATATCCATAGGAACCTAGATTCAGTATTTGTGGGAATGCCTTTGTCAAGTAGGACGCAGGCGCGTAGATAGTCTAATGCTGTCTAACAATGGTGTCTGTACTGGGTTGCCACATTCGCAGCATGGTATCTGGTGGCTCTCTCGCTGTAATTTAGTCTAAGCAGTTGTTGATGAATATGTGAATTTCTGTATTCATCCCAGGCCACCAGTACATCTCTTTTAACGTCAAAATTGTTTTAGAGATCCCTTGATGTGACAGACCCTCCCCAAATGTGTTTCATAAATCAAGGCTGCTCTACGTTCCATGTTTGGTATTACCCTATCCCCCACTCCAGGGATTCGAGCAAAAGGAACGTTGTTCGCATCAATTACATAAGAGTACTTGAGTGGAAACTTTTTTGGTAACGCTGCACTGCTGCCTTTGCTTGAAGCATTGACAGCCAACATTATCTCACCGTCTATTTTTGTTTTTGAACGAGTGATCGCAGCTACGGAAGCCGTCTGAACAGCCCCCTTTGCGGCTTCGTCAGCCAATGAATTCCCTGCAACGTGAACGCCATCACGTTGATGACTCAGTGTGTGGATCACGTGAGCCTTTGGTAGTTCGTTTTTCAACTGAACTACTTGTTCCCAAAGCATTTTGTGCTTTATTGTGCCACCTTTCGCATCTTTGAAACCATTTTCAAGCCAGTTTTGTATATATTCGTTATACGACTGAACACAGTAAAAGGAATCGCACACTATTAGTGTGGGGAATTCTCGATCTGTACTTTCAAGTGCCAGTTTGAATGCTTGTAGTTCAGCTCGCTGAGCTGTACAATCTCCTAGAGACTGCGTTTTTGTGACCATAGGTCTGAAGATGCCATCCCGCATGCGACCTTTAACGATTGCACACGCTGCACTGTAAGCTTGCTTACTCCCTATTGCGGGCTGTGCGGATCCGTCAGTGTAAATTATGAATTCGTACTGATCGAGAGGCAGAATTTCAGTAGGCAGAGGACATTCTTGTTCATATTGCAGGAATGCTTGTGTTTTTAAATCTGGATCAAAAACATATTCAACATCTGTTGCAGCAAGAGAATTAACCCATTGTATCCATCTTGGATGTAATGCTTTAGCATTTGGAATGCTTGCTTTTGTGACCGCTTCTAAAGCTGGTACCGGGGTTACGACAATAATGCGTTTCCCTTGGGCTAAGGCTCTTTCTTTTTCTACAGCGGTTTGAACTGCTGTTAGAATTTTTTCAGTTGAACTGAAGCGCATTTCCGCTTGTGTGTACAAATGAGATTTGTATGCGATTGGTATTTTCTCACCCTCATTGAAGGTTAAGTAGGTGAATCCGCATTGACCCGAAATTATTCGGATCACCAAATTGCGTTGACTTACGCGTGTTTGTAAGTGATTTGTTGCTAACATGTTAGCCTGGAGTGAACGCAAGATTTCTGTGTGTTCGTTTGTCCAGTTTCTGATTGAAAAATCAGGTTTGATTAATGCGTAGAGAGGTTTAACCCTTTCTGCGTAATTTAGAATGTATGTTCTTCCAAAATTTAGGAAACCCAAAATGGATTGTACGTTTTTTAGCGTTTTTGGAGGTTGGAGCAGCGCACATTTCTCTAGAAAGTTAGCTGCCAAGCTCTTGCCTTCGCTTTAAAGTTCATATTCTAGAAATAGGACATTGAAATGGGCAATTCGGGACTTTTTAAAGTTGAATTTGTAGCCCTCAGAGGCGAAACCCAGTATAATGGTGCTCACCCTGTTCAAGTGTTTGGGTCATCGTCCGTCAGATAGATGTCATCGACATAGGACAATGCCTCATTGTCATAAATTTGTAGTAACTCCATTACCCTCGCTGAGAATAAACCTGGGCTGTTCTTGAACCCTTGTGGGAGTCGACAAAAGTGACGCTGGGTCCCCATTATGGAGAATGCTGTTAGGTACCTGCTTTCAGGTGCTATGTTTTGACAAAAGAAACCATTTGAGATGTCTAATGTTGTTTTATATTTTTACGCACAATGTTATTCATTAATGCTGTGCTATGTGCATTTTGCACTGCAAAAGTTTTAGAACAAGTGTTTAGGTGTCTGTAGTCCAAAACTAGACGATATGTATTGTCTGGCTTGGAGACAGGAAACAAAGGATTGTTCATTGAGGAGGTGCATGTTTCAATCACCCCTTGATATTCAAGTTGATCTAAGATCTCCCTGACTTGTTTTTTAGCTTCTTGCTTTATTGGATACTGCCTTTGTGCAGTTGGTTCATGTTTCAGATGTATTTTATGGTGAGGTGAGTCCTCATCCCATCCTACATGATTTTTATATAATGCTGGGGCCTGGGCCACTGCCCATTTCCTGGCATATGTATATTTTAGATGTATAGGAATATGGTTGGAGAAGGCAGGCATAATTATGTCCTCGCCGTGTGGGCACTCCCTGACAAATTGTGGTGGCCAGTCCTTTTCTGCTAGAAGTATGTCATAGCCCCTTGATAGTCTTTCCCCAAAAAGTGCTTTCACCTGTCTTGGCTTGTCTCCCTCTATCCGGAGTGTTATTTCATATAACGTTTGTGGAGAACTAACCCTGGTGTCTACAGTCTCAACTGTGATGTACTCATTCAAGTCCACTATCTCCAGAAGTTCCTTCAGGTTCTGGCGAACTATTGTGACTTCTGCTGCACTGTCCAGCATTGTCTGAGCCCATTCTCCGTTCTTGAGTTGTGTTCTCAGTATTCTCGGCATGTCTGATCTTCAGACCTGCTACTTTCTTTTTGGAGAATTGAGGTTTTGCTTTGGTCTTTGGAGCGTGTTTGTCGTCTTTCGATTTCACGCGTTCTTTTCTATGTTCCGATCGTCCTCTTCTTTCCGAAGTCTGTGATGAGTTCTGAAAGGGACGAGAGGAACGTGTATCAGTATCTTGATACCTGTCAGGTTTTCTTAAATTATCCCTATTCCTGAGGTTACACCTCCTTTCAGAGGGCTCCTTTTGAGGAGACCTACCTCGGGATTGAGATCGTTTCTCATTTGAATTTTGTTTATTAGTCTCCCACTTCTTTTTAGAAGATGTAGGAGTTTGTTTAATTGAGTCCTTCTCAGGACATTCAGATAGCTTCGGCTTCACTGGTCTTCCACCCAAACTATCTCTGCCTAATTCTGCATAAGATTGTTCAATTATTCTGGGTAGCTCAGTTTGATGTTCTGTAACATCAAATTCCCTTAATTTTTGGCGGATCGCCACTGCTGCTGCCTCCCCTTTAATATTAGATAATATTATTGTTGAGACCTGGTCGAAATTTTTCAGTAACTTCATACCTAAATTTAGAGCAGGTTCTGCCCCGTATTCGTTTTGAATTTGTTTCAAGACATCAGGTATTACCGCAATTGACGGAATGCCATGTGTTTTAGTGTAGATGGCAGCAAAGACTGAGCCCCAAGTGGTGCAGTCTTCCAGTTGTGGTGTGATCCCCATTGGTAAACTGATTGTTAGTATTCTGTGTTTCTCATACTGCTTCGATTTGAGTAATTTTTTGAGCTATCCAGAATGGAATTTGCTCACGTTTTGTGGGCATTTTACCCATGACTGCGTATAGAGTCTGTGGTGTAATTTTTTGTGTATTCCCCTGTTGGGGAGTTGGATTTGGAAGTGTTAATGGTTGCTGGACTGTAAAAGTCCGCATGACATATTGGACAAATTGTCTGTATATTTTTATTAATTCTTGTATTTGAACAAGTAGTTCCTCATCTGACATTATATCCAGTTCAGGATGAGGTGTGTAGCCGGCTAGAATCGGCCATGTTGCTCCTGGTCTACCTAGTGGACCGAGCCTGGTAATGTTTCTGTGATGTTTTAGGGCGCCTTTAAACCAGAGCTGATGCTCCTGGTATGTTAATGGAATTTCTATATCCTCGAAAGGAATGTAGTCCTCTGGTGGTTCATCTTCTTTGTAGAAGTGAAACATGTGTGTTACTGAATTAGATTCAGGAAATATTACCCATGAATAGAATACCTCTGTCTAAAAGGATTCATGTGCCTCTATCACGAAAACTGCTCTACCTCCTCTAGGTGGTAGGCCATGTTTTATAAGTTTTAGAGTGATGGCTCTTCTTAAGTTTGGAGCGATGTCTATAACACCCTCCTCGGTTTCATTTAAACCGGTAAAGTTAAAAACTGCTGGTAGGGCTGGATCAGCCACAGCTCCACCGTTACCGGTGGCATTGTCCCCGTTTAAGGACATTTTGTTTTTGTAAAAAATGTAGAACAAGTTTCAAGGAAACAAAGATAAGGTGCACAATATTTTGCAACACTGTATCCTTCAACGTTGAGCAAACCAAACAGCTAATATATAGGGTGCTTCCCTATGTAGCCTTGGTGGATACTTAACCCTGCCCACTCCAGACGTCTTTTGGAGTATATGGGTAGGGGTCTCTTGAGAGAAAAAGCACGGCTGAGTTACTCAGTATCTAACGTTGAATTACCGCCTTACCAAACCGTTGGGCGCCATGTAGTGTAGCTCCTATTTCTCTAATAGGCTCTGCGCATTGGAATAATATATCCTATAGGTTTGACATAGGACTAAGGTCAGTATGTCCCTATCGAATATATTAAACTTAATTACTTGTGCCAGCTAGCTCAGAGGCCACTAGAAACTCCTTGTCAAACAAGAAGGAGTAGTTTCTGGCAGCCGCAAAACATGACCACTGTGTTTCCCTTTAGAATCAGAACGTGTCCCAGAGTCGTGGAAACAATAGATAACTATTTCACTCAGCTCAATCGTGCATGCTTAGTTTTCCTCAAAGTTACACAGAAAGAACAGACGGGCGTTTCAATAAAAAGATTTATTGAACAGTCTTGTTTCTGGTGTAAGTAAAAGGTGCTGTTACGATCACAAGACAGTATGCAAGATAAATAATGTACAGTGTGAGCAGTAGAAATAAATAATACTGCGATAGCATTATCTTTTAGTATATATGCATTTACATAAATAACACAGACTAAAAATGCGAGTACTCATACGATGCGCTTCTAATCTAGTTCTACCCCAATGTACCTAACCTAACCTAGGTGTAGGGAGAGGTATGAAGTAGGTGAAGTATTCCTTACTATGGTATACTAAGAGTATGTCAAGCCTAGTATGCCTAGTATGCCAAGAGTCCCTCTAGGTTCTAGTCTGCTCCATACCTGAAGAATGAGAGAGGTAGGAATCTCTTTGCCAGACTCGAACTCCAACACCCCGCAAGGGAAGTCAGATCACTGGAAGCTGGACTCTCTGTGGTGCAGGGATGACAGCATCTTCTCAGTGCGTCAGGCCGGGAAACGGGCTCTTCTGAAGTCGAGGTCTCCTCTGATTTACAGGGGCTAGGGAAGGTATATTTATACCTGAGAAGTACCTCATAATGTTAGCATTGACGTGAGTCGGACAGCGGAAGACGTCATGAATGAACCCCTAAGGAATAATGGTTCATGCATAATATATGAGTCCTTGAAGAAATCAATAGTCCTGTGCTAGGGAAACTCCCGCAGCCTAAGGGTCTGTTCTTCAAGAACTCGTTGTGACGTTAGGGTGGACGGATGTCGGAGATCATGCCTGTATTTGGAGTGCACGGTTTAATGCCTAAATAAGGGCTGGGATTTTATGCCTATATAAGGGCAGGGCGAATTGTGCCTATATAAGGACATGATACTGGAAAGCCCGCTATGGACACCCTAAGAGGAATACAACACCCTTCCTTAACTGTCTCCTCCTCTGTTATTTTGCTGTTTCTTCAGTTGTTTCTCGATTGCTACCTCACCTTTCTTCTCACTGCATCCATTCCTTGATTCTCTTTTCATTCATAATTTAGCTGCCCTTTGCCTCTTCCTTAATTGATTGTCATCCATTTGTTTACTGTCTCCTCATTCCTTCCTTTACTATATCCTCAACACTTTCGGATTGTTATCTCACCTCATCCTTAAATGCCTCCTCACTCCTTTCTTCTTACCTCATCCTCACCTGATTGTCTCCCATGCTCTCTTGATAGTCTCTTCATCCTGTTACTGACCTGCAGTGAATTATCCTTCACTGCGCTGTACATATATAACTAGAAATTCAAATGTTTAATCTCAAATTGAGAAGTCATATACTCACAGGACCTGCACAAACACATGCTATGGAATGGTCCTGTCCTGACAGCTCTTGCATTAATGCTCTGCATCCACATGCCTTAAACCCACAGGTTCTACACCCACAATTCTTCTAACTTCAGGGCTTGCACTACCACATCCTGTAAAGATATCCTGTGTCTACAGCTACTGCACTAACACTCAGCACTCAGATGTTCTGCACCCAGAGATTATGGACTAACACTTTGAACCCACACGTTTTGCATCCAAAACATTCTTGGTACATAGTCTAAATTAATAACTAATTTCCTGAGCCCCATTAACAATGGTTTGGGATCTGACCTGGTGTACATGTAAGCAACATCTGGTTACCTTGTTCCAAGTCATTTGATTTCAGTTTAAGTATCTGTTGAAGGTTGGTAGCAGAGGGCTGAAGTAGGTCTCTTCCTAGAATGCTTAGTTCAGTGCTTGCTGTCAGATTACAGGCTTCCATCATAACTCTTGGGTCTACTTTGGTCGCAGTTTCTGGTTATACCACAGACTGGCCTAAGATGTCCCCAGGTAACAAAATATGGTATCTTAGTATGTTCTAGGGTGACTTCCATTAACCTATTTCCAAATGCTCAATCAAAGAAACAGAGATGCCTCTCCCCGGAGTGCACCACATAACTACACAGCTGAGCCATAAAAAGTTGAGCAATTATTGCCCACAAAAAGTGCACCTGTGTGTGCAACATAATACTTATTCTAGAAAATGTGTAACCTAAAATTTAATAAAAAAATAGAATGTTGGCAGTGGTGAGAGGAGGTTGTCAATACATGGAAAATTTGTGTTCATTGCTTAGTTCTTGCTGACTTCCATTTTTTATGTCACTGTATACATTCTTTGTAATAAATGGTGTACCCTTTTATTCTGCTCGAGGTAATTATTAGTCCCTATCCATGCCTGCTGTTGGTCACTGTGGCGTGCACTTGCTCAGACTAAAGGTGTGTTAAAAATAGGATAATAAACAGCCCTGAGCACAAGTAATATCTATGCCAAGTTCTCTAACATGCTTCCTACACATCCAGCGAGAGCTGCTGTTTTGCAACAGGAGTGTTTTTTGAGAAATAGCTTCTGCACGAGGAACTGTCCCTGGTGCTTCCTGATGCGTGGTCTGGCTGTGATATTCCCTGAAAACAAGGTCTGTTCCTGGTGTTTGCAACACAATGCCTCTTTCCGGTCCTCCCTACACTTAGGTCGGTCTCTGGTTCGCCTGTGCACATGGCCTTTCCTGGGTCATCGCTGCTTGATGCAGAGTTGTAGTCAGACCTAAATCTGCCAAGGCGCAGCACCTATCAGTGCTGTGAACAAGCGAGGATCTGTTTTACTTCGAGTATTATGAGCACTTCTACAAAACCCTACAAGCTCTCGCGTTTCCATTTTCATACCTGTGTAGCTCAGCAAACCATGTTTTTTCTTTGCTTTCTGAGATTCATATATTTTCTCATCTTATTAGAAAATTTGGACTACAAGTCCCACAATGCAAAGAAACACCACGGTCTGAATGAGCTATTCATGCATGAACCTTTACAACTTGAGAGCTCTGTTTCCACTACTACACGGGGTATGCATTTACCCCCTCTGAACCGAAATGCAACATCATCCTGGGCAAATATCTATATTTATGCTTGCCTCCTCTCCCCCATCCCACATATGCACAACCAGAATATTCAGGATATACCATGTCCATAGGATTAACAGAGCAGCAGCGTGTTACTTAAAAGTCAGCATTTTACATCACCTGTGCTGGATGCTCTTCTCATCATCTACACTCCTAATTTTGTTTTCATGTCTCAGTGACGCTGTTCGCAACTCGGGTGGGGTCTTTGAGGCTTGCTCAGTCTCATCCCTCCCTGTGATGAGGCCAAAAAGGTGTAACGTCACTGAGTGACAGACAGAGTCATGGAACACAGGCTAAAGCTGAAAGCGCCCGGCCTGTGTTCAAAGAGGAAGGCTTCCCTACGTCACATAAGGGCGTGGTTTTACATAGTTTAAGACCACAATGGGTCAGGGATGAAAACAAACAAGCCCTGCAAAACATGCAACAGCTGGCACATGCGCACTATAGCATGGGCCTTTCAAACGTGCCTGACTGATGCTCAGAATGAACGAAAGCAAGGCAGATATAAAGAAAACCATATATCTGTGGTGGCAGTAAAATAAAGGAAATACAAGGTGGAAAGTTGAGAGGGCGGCACTCCGACGCTCCAATTAACCCACCGCCGTTGAGGGGGCCCCCTTCATATACTGAAGACTGGGGGCCCACCCGCACCGCGGGGGCTGCGGGGGTGTTTGTTACGCCCCTGTCCCACCTTGCATGTGTGCTGTACAGTGCAGCACACATGCACAGTCGGAAAAGAAAGGAGAAATGAAAGCAATTCCCCGTGATAGCGCCTGGTTGAAGTGGGCGCTATTTTCTGACGGTAAACCTTGTCTACTGTTTTAAGTAAATAGAGCTTAGCGTCAGAAACCTTGGGTGTTTTTTGTTTTTTTTCGCAGATTTATATAGTGTGAACTCGACCCAAAGATATTGGAGAACTTTACATGAGCACAAGTTACATTACACAAGGACACATTCATTTCTTGGTAGGCATGGGGAGATTAAGTGATTTGCCCAGAAACACAGGAAGCTGAGCCGACACCGGAGCTTGAAACTGGTTCCCCAGCTCCAAAGTCGGCAGCTCTAGCCATAAGGCCACAAGCTCTCCCCATGCAAATGCCCATGCACCACCCATGTTACGCCCCCTTGGCGCTAAGTAATGCAAAGCAGTGCTATGCTCTGCTTTGCGCTACTTTTGAGTGAACTTTCTCCGCTAAGCAAGTTTAGCACTGGAAAGTAAATTGGTAAAAAAATTTGCATTGATTTGTATCACTTTTGTGATGCAAACACAGCACTAAAACTTAGTAAATAATATACCCCTGAGTCTCTAATATCCATTGATCTTCACTAATTCCATTCTGCCTTGAATAGTATCCAATCTTCAATAACATCTGATCTCCACTTCAGCCACACCAAGTTTTCACTCTCACTGAGTCTCTAGTCATGAATGGTCTTTAATGCTCCACAGTCTCCAATCACAATCAGTCTCCAGGCTTTTCTGGTCTTCACACTCACCCAGTCTTCAATCTCACAGTGACACCACTCCTATTGGTCACCAATCCCAGCCAGTCCTAAACCTCGCCCAGTCTCCTATCCTACCTGGTCAGCCTATATTTTACATATGTAACAACTAAAAATGTAACATGAAAACCTCAAGTAGGATGCTTTGCAACCTCTGGAAAGCAATTGTAATATTTGCAATCATTGCAGGAGATTCGCAAGAAAAATCTTTGCGCTTCCACATTCTCAAGTGCTGTCTTAGATGGGCACGATACTCTATTGGGCGCACTTCCTAAGCTGACTCTTCAGCATCTTAAAGTGTACTTACGGAGGTGGAGTCTGACCGTGCCCAAGATGGCTGGCTCCCACTAAAGCTCTAGTGCTGCCCGGCATCCCCTTGGAAAAATTAGAGTTTACCCCCAGACTCCCCATTCCAACTCATGGAGAGGGACTGATTTGGAAATAGGGGGCGCCCTTTGGTTCCTCTAGTGATTCCCTGAGAAGTGTTTCCCTGTATTGGATTGAGAAGCTGGATTGGGCCGGCTTTCGTCTTATTCACCAGCTCGCTCAGCGCAGCAGTTGAACAGCTCTCGCCAGCTGATGGTTGGACTGCGCTTGATTCTGGAAGAGAGCAGGTGCACATTGGACCCTCAGATTTCTGTTTGACTCTGGGGGGTCACGGAGCTAACACTTTAGCAGTGAGCCCGTCCCCTCGGTCTTACTTGAGGTAGCGGCTCTGGTGTTGAGCTAGTGAGCCTACCTCTGAGCTCTCCTCGGCCCAAGGATGGCAGTTTCGTTTTTGTCCTAACGGTTTGGGGCCTACCTAACCATCAGTAGCAGACTTGTATGTACTTCACATGGCTTGTTTAACTGTTAACTATCTACTCTACTGAGGCCTGCTTTCAGGTGTCATTCAGCATTTATGAGTGATGGTGGGCTGGCCCATAGCATTAGCCGCTTATCAGTCATTTCGCAGCTCAATGGAGATCGAGGTATGGTTAGGGTACACAGAGTCTATAAGACACCCTTTGGAATGGTGTTGGCATGGAGAATGCTCTCTGAGATCACTCCTGATCACCTTACATGTTCTGAGGTGTACATTGCCAGTTTGGGGCCTTAGTGGTGCTTCGAAATGACGCAGAAAGGTTTTGATACAGGTTGCCGGCTCTGGCTCTGCCTCCCTTCCTGACCATGGCTGTTGCAGTGGGGACACAGCTCCAAGTTTCGAGTGGGCTTTGTGTTCGGGGCACTGTCAGATTAGGGGCCATTTTGCTATCTGAGGCCATCAGAGAGGAATGTGTCCACTTAATGGATTATGTCACCTGTACTGCCCTAACTGATTGGATCTACAATACTGTTGGGGGGCTGTTCCTCATCCTGGGATTTGTCCTTTCTAGCTCTTCCTGATGTCCAAAGGCAAAACCACCCATCAGCTCCTTTTCAAGGACATTGTGGCTGGAAAGCCAGCGCACGTCCCCTCACCATGGCAGACGTCACTTTGGAAATGTTAATGTGGGATACTTACAAGCATTAAGACGACAATGGACCGCAAAAAAGGGCAATAGCATGTACAAATGCGATTTTGCGAGTCCCTGACTCGCAAAATAGCATTTGCGACTCTCGCTATTAGGAAGGGGCGTCCCTTCCTAATAGCGAGTCAACATGCTATGTACTAGTGTTTTGCGACCGCATTTGCGGCCGCAAAACACTTGCAGTTTACCACCTACTTCAATTGGTGGTAAACCACTCGCAAAGGGAAGGGGCCCCAGGGGACCCCTTCCCTTTGTGAGTATGTTGGAAAATATTTCTTAAGAGCAGGCAGTGGTCCCAGAGACCACTGCCTGCGCTAAAAAATGAAACTGAAAAGTTTCATTTTTCTTTTTAAATGTATCCCGTTTTTCTTTAAGGAAAACAAGCTGCATTTTAAAAAAAAAAGCTGCTTTATTAAAAAGCAGTCCCAGACATGGTGGTCTGCTGAGCCCAGCAGGCCACTATCCCTGGGAGGGCTGTCATTCCCAATGGGCTCGCAAATTGCGAGAGGCTCATTAATATTAATGAGCCTCACAATTTGTGACCCCATTAGGAATCGTAAACAGTGTGAAATACACTGTTGTACATCGGAAATTGCTACTCGCAAATTGCGACTCGCAAAAGAGTCGCAATTTGCGATGCGCAATTTTCTTGGTCGTACATCTGGCCCTTAATGCATGCGGACAGCAAGTCCAGAGCTGATGATCTTAAATCCCTTAGATCAGACCTTAGCTCTTTACATAAATGGCTTGATAATACAGATCGTAGGGATGAGGGTGTTTATGAATGCCTGACTGTCCTGGAAACTAATCCAGATGTGGAGAGTGAGGTGTGGCACCTTCGCAGGAAGTTAACAGAAGTTGAAGATCGTAGACGCAGAAACAACATTCTCTTTTTGGGGTGCCAGAGGAGATAGCGGTGAAAGACATAGATGGCTTCCTTTCTGTTTTCCTTCTGGAACTTATGGGACTGACCTTTATGCTTCTGCTGGAACTTCAGAGGGTGCACTAACATAGCTGCCAAGGTTTCAGATTGCTATGTGTGACATTTTCATAATTTCATTGTAATTATGAGTGACATTTCAATGACTCTGAGTGACACTTTCTCGCGAGCAAAATCAAGCAATGAAGACAAGGGAAATTACACTCATTTGAACAACAAGAAACTCCAAGAAGATCTTAAAACTGCTGCAAAGCACCAGAAATGGAAGGGCACAAACCTAATGCCATTGTAACCTGATCATACTGTTAAACAAATGTGTAACCATGATATTAAACATGTCAGAGAGGCCCCAACAGCATAAATAGCTGTCAGTTACACATACGTCACGCCGGTCGATCGGATCTATCCACCTATGTCACCTTTAGACTAGAGTAACAACTTAACTAACACCGGCAGGCACCGACTGCAGGCTGCAGCTGCCTGATGTGATTGCACGCTGCCATTGGCATCACTGTCTTATACAAACAGGCTCTTGCTGGTACTTACTTGGGCCACCGATGAGTCTGAGTCAGTCCAGACTAGAACTGTGGCGCAGGTGGGTGGCGCTTGCAGGCAGCAACTGTGGTCTGCAAGGGTTTGCTGCGGCAGGCAGGTTGAGCTCAGGCGAGGCTGCGAGCCACCGTGGGCTGCGGCAATTTGGGTGTGCCGCCCGGCCCGCGGCCTCCACAATGATCATTGTGCTGTCCTGACTCCTGTGAGTTCCCGGGCGGGGCCGTCCAGTGGGACTGTTCTGGCAGCCGCTCGGTAGTGTACGTCACTGACTGATTCATCTCCCTTGAGTCGGCTGCAATAATTCAGTGGGGGGTAAAATGAATAACAGCTGAGCTACAGCACGTCAGCGGCCCAGGCCTGGGTGAGCTTCCAGCCTACAGCAGCGCTGTGAGTGGCACCATCATTGATTTTGCGGCACCACCAGCGAACCAGCCAGCAAAAGCTGCGCCTTCCTCAAAACTCCCTGTTCCGGTAGCAGCAGGGCACAAGTCCTAAAAAAAGAAGTGGGGGGATTCCCCAAGTTAGGTGGGGTCACAGGAAGTGACATCACGGGCGGAAGTGACATCACGGGCGGAAGTGACATCACAACAGGAAGTGACATCACAATAGGAAGTGACATCACATGTGCAGCAGATCTATCATTTGCACGTGTTGCAAGATTTAACAATTGAAGCTGCTCAGTACTTAGGCCTGTGACTTAAGGTCCCTGTATGGAGGAATTAAGAGCCCAAATGTGGATGAAGTTTGGCGTACAACTACATTAGTCAAGCCATTAAGTGCTGTAAGCGAGGCATACTAAAACATGGCATGCCAAGTTTTCAGGATGCTGATGTGTAAGGCTCCCCGTTTTCACAGATTTTTACAGATAAATACAGACAGAAAACAATGTGTTTTCTGTCTGCATTTATTTTTAAAAGTGGATAAATACAGAAAATTGTCCCACTTTTAAGTGACTCTCCGTGCTGTCTTTCATGAATTATAGGCCAGCAGCTGCCCTGTAAAATAAGTGGGGGGACGACGTCCACCTGCGTGGTCCACCGACTCGTGCCCTGGTATACATGTATGTATATGTTATTTCTATACAGCGAAGAGAGAAGCAGTGGAGTGCTGTACACGCTGAAAGACAACCATAAAGCCAACTAGTAAGTGGAGCGGAAACTGGGTTGGGGATGGTTAATACATTGTGTTGTGGTATTCATAAAAGTGGTGAGCTTCCAACTCTTTCCTAAATTGGAGCGCGTGTGGAAGCACGCAATTTCTGCCCAATCAATGCATGTAATCCTGACTCCCAACATGTGGGCGGAACCAAAGCCCCTCTGTAGTGATTCCCACTTATTGTCTGCGATGGCTGCGCTGTCAAGCCACACCATAAAACACACTTTAAAATGTGTTCTAGAGCTGCTTTGCTGCTCCATTATAGGATAATTAATGTAAACAAAGAAGAAAGGCCATGTTAAAACAAATGAAGTATCATGTCCGGGCCACCATTTTTCTCTGAGAAAGCTACTCATGCTGGGAGTCTCAGGTTTATCCTTTTACTTTGAAGCATTTCCAGTTCTGGTGGCCCATCTTTTGGGACCTTCCTCTTTGAATCCTTCTAGAAATTGTTGCAGGCTATAAGGATGGAGCAATGATCCGCAGGAGGCCCCAAGATCTGGCTACAAAACCCACTCTGAGGCCTTAACAGCCATATGTACAGCTGTTACAGCCCCAGAATAGCTATTTCTCTCCCTAAGGTTAATTCACTTTCTTTAGGCACTTTGAGGACTTCAAGAGTGAAAAAAAGCTGTAATCTCTCTTCTGCTGGTGACTTTTGAGACAGCACCCCCACCCTACTGTTCCTCAAGTTTAGGATAATTAGGATAATCAATCAGCAGGAAAGTCCTCTTTCCAGATTAAAGTAAAACCCCCTCCTTGTCGTTTTTACTTCTCTAAAGAATCTGAAAAATGAAGAGGGTCCGCAGTAAGCCACATGTTTGCAACTTCCACCTGCATTTCCAGGGTGCCTTTGCTCGTTTCCGTACTAGAAAATGAATGCCCTGCCTGTTGAGAGTATTCCCAGGTTCTCCATCTGATTAAATGTGTGATCCTGAGCAAAGCTCTGTCCATTTCATTGTCTCGTTCCCCATTTTCGCCAACGTTAGCAGTGCTTTGAAGCGGGTTGGCACCTGCATTATGTGTAATACATATTGAAAAATGTGAGGTCTGCAAAAAGGAACAAATTGAGGGAGGATTGAGATGCCAAAAACATTCCTTTCCCATTAGTCCTGCACAAGCGGTTGATAAAAGGAAGCAGCCCGGCGCTCAGACACTGACTCATGCGCACAGGTATGGACCTCGTGGGGGCTGACTCTTCCAGCAATATGCAGAGTGGAGATGCAGGGGCTCTAAGAAGGAGTGAAAAACAACAAAGCCTCATTCACAAGCAAATGGTCTTTTAAAGTGTGAAAATGGTGGAGCGGTGCACTACCAAAGAGTTTTCTTCAATTAATCCAAATGTTCATTTTGTATAGTGGTAATCAATCCTTTATTTTCAATCTCAAAATATACAGATTCCAGCCAACGCGTTTCGTTCATACATAAAATGAACTTTTTCAGGGCAAATGGTGATGTGAAGAAGACGCAGGAACACAGAGGCAATAAAGAGCCCTTGGTCTGAGATATTTCAAATTCCTGCTTTCGACGGACAGACATTGACTGCCGACCGGACGATACTAACAGGACTGTGTCCCCAGAGATACAACCATCAGGTACTTATCATGGTAGCATTTAAAACTTAAATACTTGTGCGTCGACAGCAGGAATTTGAAATATCTCAGACCAAGGGCTCTTTATTGCCTCTGTGTTCCTGCGTCTTCTTCACATCACCATTTGCCCTGAAGAAGTTCATTTTATGTATGAACGAAACGCGTTGCTGGAATCTGTATATTTTGATATTGAAAATAAAGGATTGATTACCACTATACAAAATGAACATTTGGATTTATTGAAGAAAACTCTTTGGTAGTGCACCGCTCCACCATTTTCACAGTTTTCTCTGCTTGGCAGCTGGCATCCAACAACGGCAGGTGCAGGAGCTGTATGTGCACACCCAATCATACTATCCACTACAATTTCTTATACAAGAAAAGGAATAAAGCAGGGAGGTGCGGTTACTCAGATCCGCCGTTGCTCATCCATTCCCCAAATGGTCTTTTAAAGACCTGTGAAGTACTCGGGTGCGGCTGTGTGTGTGCCCAGGAAGCTGTCTCAGCCTGGGCTGACACACATGACAAGGAGGGGGGGGGGCTGAAGCCCTTTGAGCTCAATGGGCGTTGCGCGCCTGGCCTGCCAATAGCAAATTATCCCCGCTCCGTCCCGGCCTCCCAGTCATGGACACTGCAGAGGGCAAAGCCGAACTTTGATAGGTAGCGCATTCGCGCGCTACACAAGATTGACAGCCAGCCCTGTAGTTGGGAGATGGACGGGTAAGTATCTTACAAAGTTAGGGGCGGCCGTGCGGGCAAGTAACTCGCCATCTTAGAAGGTCCAGCTTTTGAGCAGGGGGGACGGCGTCCACCCTGTAAAATAAGTGGGGGGACGCCGTCCACCCGCGTGGTCCCCCGACTCGTGCCCTGGGTAGCAGGATGTGACGTCCCCCACATCGCCGGCTGTAGCAGACAACCTGACTGGGCCCGGCTCTCTCTGTAGTAGTCATTAGACACTACCTCAATCATGATGTCAGGCTGTCAGTCAGAGCCCTGGGGAATTATCAAAATTATAAGGAATCATTATACATTTGTGACACTGCAGTTGAGTGAGTGTGAGACTGCCACCACTGCCTTAGCTCACAGTGAGAGCCCCAAGCCTGTGGAAGCACAGCACGTGCAGTACACACCACGGGCGGCGCGCCTTCCAGCTGCCACCCTTGGCACTTTCAGTGACAGCTGAGACACAATAGATATGCATGACAATGCATTTCAGTGCGGTAATGGGGAGTGCCACACTGAAATGCAATTGTCTAACGCCTGATGTGTGGTACTTGGCAGGACTGCACTGGATCTGTGATATGGGAGCTACATGTCGGAATACACCACGGCCAATTATTGCATGTTTTCTCTGACATTAGCAGGCCTGGCAGGTCACTGTGGAGGCTAAGAGACATAATGGCCCTTTTCTTTATCGTGGTGCCAAAATTCATGTAGCTGCTAATTTCTCACATGACATACAGAGCTTCTTCAGAAGAAACGTTTGGTGTGTCGGCTGACTTTGAGGAAACTTGATATCGGCTATGGCCTCCTGAAACTGGCTGTTATGCTCCTTACCATTGATGGCAAGCATAAAAAATTCAAGGACCCAGATGAGCTTGAACAATTTTTGTCCTTCCTGCCAAGAGCAGACAAGGAGGTGTCGCAACCTTAGTTTGACAGTGCATCGCAGCCAGGGTTGGGCTTAGAGACTACCCAGTGAGATGGCCCGAGTGATAATACCCTGGAATTCCAGAGGCTGGATACTGTGCTTAAATGGTGGGAGGGGAGGGCACCTCGAGATGGAACTGATTCTGCTGAGAGGGGCCGTGATAAGTCTCAATCACCCATCAAATCTTTACTGCCTCTGGCCTTCAGACTCACTTATTGGACTTTTGGTTTCTATAATAGGGATCCTGTGGTGAGATCTGTATGATACTCTGTGTGCACTGGGTGGGTGGGCACCTTCCTAGTGCTTGTGGGGTATATTGGGCGGCCTGATTGGGCTTGTCCTTTTTCTGGGTTGCATGTTTTGGGGATGTGCCTTCTTACCAAGTTCGTTATCACTTCTTTTGATAGTGACTGTTGTGCATGTCCTTGAACTGTACAGGGGTGGGGTGGCCCGGGGATAGTTATGGAGTCCGCTTTGGTACTGGTATGTAACAGATATCTGTTCCTGGTGGGGGATGCCGTGGTGGCAGAGGGTTGGGAGGTACACTCACCTGTTTAAAGTAGTTTATATTCTCTTGTTAACTGAAGCCACATACTGCTTCTTTTTAGACAGATTCTCACCTTCTGAAACGCTAATTATTACCTGATGAATAGCACCTTTGAAGTTTTTGAATACCTACTATTTTGGTCATCCTTGCAAATCATTTTATAGGCCTGCACCTGTCATTATCGTACCATCTCTAAGTTTGACATTTGCCCTTCACTTTCCCATCGCAGATAGCTCAGGACTGCACTTGACTCATGTCTTTACGCCACAGCCCAAAAGACTGAGCATACTGTCCTTTAAGGTTAATGGCCTTACTCATTACATTAAGAGGAAGAAGGTACTGACTTACGTTGCCTCGAAATTTCAAGACATCACCTTATTGTAGGAAACTCATCTCTCCGTCCTGTAATCTAGTAACTTAAGGAGAGATTGGGTGGGTTGTGTAGTTAGCAGTAATATGCTGGCAGACAATTTTGCTGCTGCTGCTGCCCCTTCCAACTCTCAGCCTTCTCCGAAACAGTGCAGGCTAGATATCCTGTTTCATAAATCTGTACCGGTTACTACCCTGAAGATGTGGACAGACCCATTGGGCCTTAAGTCTTCATCCAATTTAAATCTATGGATCACAACTTGATTTTAGGGTCGATGTATGCTCCCTATCATGATCGGGATCCTTTCTTTTCTTCTTTATCCAGACTAGCTGACGTAGTTTGTTTCACCAAGACGATTATAGGGGGAATCTGGAATGTAGCACTTGACCCCTGTTAGAAATTGTTGTATTCCGCTTTAGGTGTCCGTATATAGGTTTTCCTGAAATATGTCCTTATATAGGCATAGAATCCCAGTCCTTAATTAGGCATTAGCCGTGCACTCCAAATACAGGCATGGTCACCGACATCCGTCCACCCTAACGTCACAACGAGTTCTTAGAAACCAGACCCTTAAGCTTTCGGGAGTTCCCCTAGCACAGGATTATTGATTTCTCCAAGAACTCATCTATTATGTATGAACCGTTATACCTTAAGGGTTCATTCCTGACGTCTTCCTCTGTCCGACTTCACGTCAATGCTAACATTCCGAGGCACCTACCAGGTATAAATATACCTTCCCTTGCCCAAGCAAGTTAGAGGAGACCTCGACTTCAGAGGAGCCCGTATCCCGGCCTGACGCACTGAGTAGACGCTGTCATTCCTGCTAGCAGAATAATCCAGCTTCCAGTGTTCTGACTCCCTTCGCGGGGTGTTAGAGTTCCAGATCCGGCAGGAGATTCCCACCTCTCTCATTCTCAAGGTATGGAGCTGACTAGAACTAGATACTCTTAGTATACCATACTAGAGAATACTCCACCTACTTCTTACCTTTCCCTACACCTAGACTAGGTTAGGTACATTGGGGTAGAACTAGCTTAGAGACGCATCGTATGAGTACTCGCATTTTTAGCTCATGTTATTTAAGTACGTGAATATATGCTAAAAGATAATGCTAGCGCAGTATTATTTATTTCTACTGCTTACGCTGTTCATTATTTATCTTGCATACTGTCTTGTGATCATAACAGCACATATCTCTTACACGAGAAACAAGACTGTTCAATAAAACCTCTTTATTGAAACGCCCGTCTTTCCTTTCTGTGTAACTCTGCGGAAACTAAGCATGCACGATTGACTGAGTGAAACTGTTATCTATTGTTTCTACGATTCTGAGATGTTTTCCGATTCTAAAGGGAAACAAAGTGGTCATGTTTATGCGGTTGCCAGAAACTACTCCCTTCTTGTTCTCAAGGAGTTTCTAGTGGCCTCTGAGCTAGCTGGCACTAGTAATTAAGTTTAATATACTCGATAGGGACATGCCGACCTCAGTCCTATGTCAAGTCTATAGGGAATATTATTCCAATGCGCTGAGCCTATTAGGGAAATAGGAACTACACTACAAAATGGGATTTCTGGTTGGCTAGGGCATGCGCCTCAGCCATGCAGAACCCACCAATGTAGTCAGGGCAAGAGAGTAACACACTGAAGATAACCCCTGCTCACCTCCTTGGTAACTTGGCAGAGCAGTCAGGCTTATCCCAGAGGCAATGTGTAAAGCAGTAGCGCAACACACTCACACAGCAGCGACACACTAGGCACACCACAAAATAAACTCCATACAAGGTTATATAAAAATAGCCTTTGTACTATCCATAAAAACACATTAGAACACCATCACATATATACACTGTGCCACCAGACACTTGTCATGACTTTACAGGTATTAAATAAATCATTAGGCCAATCGGGCCACTGTCATAACATCATCAGGGTGACCAGTAACTACTGGTAGGATCACCTTTCAGCACAACGCATTATGCTTAACCCTCAGCAACAGTGCACCAAAGTAAACACTTGCAGTAGTGTACATTTCATAAACACATCATGCCAACAGTGCACCAGGTACACATTACTTGCACATTAGCCCGCAGACTTCCTATAGCACCTCAGGGCATAAGACATACTAATCACTAGTGTGCACACTTATCATATGTCAGGACAACCGTAAGAATGGCACCCCCTCGTAGGCTCCTTGGGCTACATGCGCGCCTACACCATGAAAGGCGGTAATATCCTCGGGTCTCGTCCTGGGCTCGTCCCGCAATGCCCTTTCCAAAAGTGAGGGCTCAGGCAAATGGGGCCGGCCGTGCCCTTTGTGAAAGCAAGGCCGTATTCCCCTCTCGAAAATGCCCCAGAGGGCAAGGAGACATCACGTTGTCCCCCTGCGACAGTGACTCTTGCAATGGCAGCTGCCCAATACCACACTGGGCAGCTGCTCTACTTGGTCAGTAGGGAGATGTCGGCGCGGCTCCTTGCCCGGCCTCTTACCGATCCCGCTGCCGCAAACAGACTGCCCCGCTCTCTGAGGGAGTCGGACTCGTCCTGGACTCCTGCGGGGTCGATCAGCTGGGCCGCTGTGATCCTCGCAGCTTAGCTCTTCCGACTGCTGTGACAGTTGTGATTCTGGAGCTCTCAGTGGGCTCCCGCCGTTAGCACGCTGCCGGTGGACTCTGGCCCCGCCCACAACCAGGCTTCACCTGCACCTGACTTCCGGCAGTTCCTTGCATCCTGCTGGAGACCCCGGAGCGGCATTCTCGTCGGCTCGTGCTACGCAGCAGTACCTCCCTCACTGGGGAGTTGGGGCTGGCCTCTCTGGGTCATTTTGCTCTTCCCCTTCACGGCGCAGGCACCCTCCGTGCCCACCGTAAGTGGAGGATTGAGCCCACTCCTCGGGCTCAGGAAGACAAAGGTGGAAGCACTTACCACGCGCTTCTGGTGTGCGGGACCCCATACTTCAGGGGAGAAGAAAATCAGGCAGTGCTCCTCACGCTTTCTCCCAGCGCTGCTCCGGGCACAATGCCCCTCCCACGCACCTCAGGACACCAGAGGTAGAGCGCTCACCACGTGCTGGACTCATAGGGCAAAAACAAATAAAGCGCTCAACCTGTCTCTCACCTGAAGACACAAACAGGGAGCAGGCAGCGCTTTGCTCCAAGACTCGCCAAGGGCAGAGCTGGGCACAGACAGGCCATCATGCAGGGCCTCCCAGCAGGTAGTAGCTCTCACCAGCTCTCGCCAGCTGATGGTTGGACTGCGCTTGAATCTGGAAGAGAGCAGGTGCACATTGGACCCTCAGATTTCTGTTTGACTCTGGGGGGTCACGGAGCTAACACTTTAGCAGTGAGCCCGTCCCCTCGGTCTTACTTGAGGTAGCGGCTCTGGTGTTGAGCTAGTGAGCCTACCTCTGAGCTCTCCTCGGCCCAAGGATGGCAGTCCCAGAGACCACTGCCTGCGCTTAAAAAAATGAAACTGAAAAGTTTCATTTTTCTTTTTTAAATGTATCCCATTTTCCTTAAAGGAAAACGGGCTGCATTTAAAAAAAAAGCTGCTTTATTAAAAGCAGTCCCAGACATGGTGGTCTGCTGAGCCCAGCAGGCCACCATCCCTGGGAGGGCTGTCATTCCCAATGGGCTCGCAAATTGCGAGAGGCTCATTAATATTAATGAGCCTCGCAATTTGCGACCCCATTAGGAATCGTAAACAGTGTGAAATACACTGTTGTACATCAGAAATTGCGACTCGCAAATTGCGACTCGCAAAAGAGTCGCAATTTGTGATGCACAATTTTCTTGGTCGTACATCTGGCCCTTAATGCATGCGGACAGCAAGTCCAGAGCTGATGAACTTAAATCCCTGAGATCAGACCTTAGCTCTTTACATAAATGGCTTGATAATACAGATCGTAGGGATGAGGGTGTTTATGAATGCCTGACTGTCCTGGAAACTAATCCAGATGTGGAGAGTGAGGTGTGGCACCTTCGCAGGAAGTTAACAGAAGTTGAAGATCGTAGACGCAGAAACAACATTGTCTTTTTGGTGTGCCAGAGGAGATAGAGGTGAAAGACATAGATAGCTTCCTTTCTGTTTTCCTTCTGGAATTTATGGGACTGACCTTTATGCTTCTGCTGGAACTTCAGAGGGTGCACTAGCATAGCTGCCAAGGTTTCAGATTGCTATGTGTGACATTTTCACAATTTCATTGTAATTATGAGTGACATTTCAACAACTCTGAGTGACACTTTCTCGCGAGCAAAATCAAGTAATGAAGACAAGGGAAATATATAAATATCAGAAATTACACTCATTTGAACAAGAAACTCCAAGAAGATCTTAAAACTGCTGCAAAGCACCAGAAATGGAAGGGCACAAACCTAGTGCCATTGTAACCTGATCATACTGTTAAACAAATGTGTAACCATGATATTAAACATGTCAGAGAGGCCCCAACAGCATGAATAGCTGTCAGTTACACATACGTCACGCCGGTCGATCGGATCCATCCACCTATGTCACCTTTAGACTAGAGTAACAACTTAACTAACACCGGCAGGCACCGACTGCAGGCTGCAGCTGCCTGATGTGATTGTGCGCTACCATTGGCATCACTGTCTTATACAAATAGGCTCTTGCTGGTACTTACTTGGGCCACGGATGAGTCTGAGTCAGTCCAGACTAGAACTGTGGCGCAGGTGGGTGGCGCTTACAGGCAGCAACTGTGGTCTGCAAGGGTTTGCTGCGGTAGGCAGGTTGAGCTCAGGCGAGGCTGCGAGCCACCGTGGGCTGCGGCACTTTGGGTGTGCCACCCGGCCCGCGGCCTCCACAATGATCATCGTGCTGTCCTGACTCCTGTGAGTTCCCGGGCGGGGCCGTCCAGTGGGACTGTTCTGGCAGCCGCTCGGTAGTGTACGTCACTGACTGATTCATCTCCCTTGAGTCGGCTGCAATAATTCAGTGGGGGGTAAAATTAATAACAGCTGAGCTACAGCACGTCGGCGGCCCAGGCCTGGGTGAGCTTCCAGCCTACAGCAGCGCTGTGAGTGGCACCATCATTGATTTTGCGGCACCACCAGCGAACCAGCCAGCAAAAGCCGCGCCTTCCTCAAAACTCCCTGCTCCGGTAGCAGGATGTGACGTCCCCCACATCGCCGGCTGTAGCAGACAACCTGACTGGGCCCGGCTCTCTCGGTGGTAGTCATTGGACACTACCTCAATCATGATGTCAGGCTGTCAGTCAGAGCCCTGGGGAATTATCAAAATTATAAGGAATCATTATACATTTGTGACACTGCAGTTGAATGAGTGTGAGACTGCCACCACTGCCTTAGCTCACAGTGAGAGCCCCAAGCCTGTGGAAGCACAGCACGTGCAGTACACACCACGGGCGGCGCGCCTTCCAGCTGCCACCCTTGGCACTTTCAGTGACAGCTGAGACACAATAGATATGCATGACAATGCATTTCAGTGCGGTAATGGGGAGTACCACACTGAAATGCAATTGTCTAACGCCTGATGTGTGGTACTTGGCAGGACTGCACTGGATCTGTGATATGGGAGCTACATGTCGGAATACACCACGGCCAATTATTGCATGTTTTCTCTGACATTAGCAGGCCTGGCAGGTTACTGTGGAGGCTAAGAGACATAATGGCCCTTTTCTTTATCGCGGTGCCAAAATTCATGTAGCTGCTAATTTCTCACATGACATACAGTGCTTCTTCAGAAGAAACGTTTGGTGTGTCGGCTGACTTTGAGGAAACTTGATATCGGCTATGGCCTCCTGAAACTGGCTGTTATGCTCCTTACCATTGATGGCAAGCATAAAAAATTCAAGGACCCAGATGAGCTTGAACAATTTTTGTCCTTCCTGCCAAGAGCAGACAAGGAGGTGTTGCAACCTTAGTTTGACAGTGCATCGCAGCCAGGGTTGGGCTTAGAGACTACCCAGTGAGATGGCCCGAGTGATAATACCCCGGAATTCCAGAGGCTGGATACTGTGCTTAAACAGTGGGAGGGGAGGGCGCCTCGAGATGGAACTGATTCTGCTGAGAGGGGCCGTGATAAGTCTCAATCACCCATCAAATCTTTACTGCCTCTGGCCTTCAGACTCACTTATTGGACTTTATTTTCTATAATAGGGATCCTGTGGTGAGGTCTGTACGATACTCTGTGGGGTATATTCACAAGAACGTGTGATAACTACCGCAAGAGTAGCGTAACGCAACTGC